>OY728123.1:2043915271-2046415271 GCA_963277665.1 Viscum album | reverse complement strand
TCCCTCCAATGCATTGGGTAAAGATTTTATATCTAATGAGATAGACATGACTGGAACGGCAGGTTAAATCGGTTCAGTGAAATAGGACTGAAATGAGGAATGAACTCTGTTCAGAAATGGACTTTGTCCACTAAGATATTCTTGGAAATGAGTCTTGACTAATAAGAAATGATTCTCTATGATTATGTGTGTATGCCAAAAAGATTCATTATTGTGATTACATTTCACTTCTATGATTTATCCCATGTTATAAAATTATGATCTCTTTTCTAGTTTAAGATTTCCAAAAGTTAGGTTCTTATGAATATGATGTGATTGATATTTCTTTTGTTTACCCTTATTGAGCATTTGAGCTCACCGTTTTATGTTTTATTTTCCCCAGGATATAAAGAAAGGTTTTAGGTAAGAAAAAAGGGATGATCTTTATGGGAGATGTTACAGATTTTTCACCACAATTAGAAGATTATATTCCGAGTTTCCAAAGAACCTAAACTATTACGGTCCTTGTGTGTGTATTTTTGTAATGCACTAAGTATTCCGAAAAAGTAATGTAATGTCCATGTACTTCAAGCTTAGGGTCTCTACACCAAATCTCCTCCAATGACAAACCATGAAAGGTAATCAAGAAGATACAACATGGAATATGATTCCCTTACCATTACATTTGTCTTACAATGAACATTCAATATACTCTTGAATGCATACATTGAGTGTGAGGAATAAAGGCAATTAAGGTAAAATTATGAATCTATATATGTCATGACCTGTCATCAGGACCCGTGCCATGACTACCCCACGCCCACCTTCCATAGGGCAGGGGCTGGCGACTAGCATCAAAGGCGTAAATCCCGATATAAGGGAAGGCATTGCCTTTATGTAAGATAACAAACACCATAGAGTATGCAACCAGAAGTAAACACTAAGTAAACTGAGTACAAAAGTAAGTGCTGGAAAGTAAATGGGTCAGAATACAAACCCAACTAAAACTAAAGTACAACATAAATTAGAGTAGAACAGTAGAAAAGGTAAAGCAGCAACACTGAGCCGTCCTTTGGAAATCCCACCAGAAGGGTGGGTACAGATAGTCTCCTCCGCTCCTCGGCTCCAGCTGTCCGCTCCGTGTACGTCTCGTCCAGTGATCCACCTCTAGGTACCGTCCATCTCCATGAGCTCCAACCTCGATCAACGCTATCTGTCGTCTACATCCAACACAACTTAGTGCATGCATAGCCCATGTAGGGGTGAGTATACGCTACTCAGTTGGGATCACGAGACCCCCGAAGGTCTCCCAGAATCCAAGAAGGATAATCCACAAAGGAAAGATACAATCACGAAGTAACAACCAAATCTACTTAGGTATATGACCATACATATACCTAAGTTATCAATTCCAGTTCGGCTCCAAAATCAGAGCCCAAGTTCGATATAGTCCACACAGGATAGAACAATCCAATCCACACAGGATATCACAACCCAATCCACACAGGATTGCAAAACAATCATATCGAAGATAATTATTGAAACTCAAGACTCAACTCACATAGGTATACTCTTCGTAAGGTGATAGAGATGATCAGATGTATCCACTGATTCATATAAGCTATTAGACCCACATAGGATACAAGACCAGCTAAGCTGTCGGACCCATAGAGGATACAAGACCAGCTACTCTGCCAGACCCACGTAGGATACAAGTACAGAGTCAAATACTGTCGGACCCACATAGGGTACAAGAAAAGTAGTAACGTACTGTCGGACCCACATAGGATACAAGAACAGTAGTCATCGATGTCGAACCCACGGATGATTTCAGTACAGTCGTCATCACTGTCAAACCCACGGAGGATCCCAGTACAGTCATCATCGTCTTTGCAGTCGCAGCCAGCTCTAGGGTTCCCGCACACAGCATGCTCGATTCCGGGACGGTCCGCCCCACGAGCCAAGGGGGTTAGATAGATCAAATGACACATAGTCCAGAGTTGATTTATCACAATGTTCCATCTCGACAATAGGAACTCAACGCGACAGACGACACATCAATCGGATGCCCGGTCTGAGAGTTATTGTCTTTTTCGTCCGAGGGGCCCAATTGCTTTTTAATTAAAAACCAACCCGATCGTACTCCAACTGCATCCAAACCTTGAGTGGAGTAATCCAAAAGAACCGTCTCACTAAGAGGATCCAACAAAGTCAACGACACGTCAATCGGACGTCCGGAGCTCAAGTTATAATTGTTTCCGCTCTGAAGGCCCGGTTGGTTTCGTGTTCGAACCAACTCGGCCATACCCAAAGTTCTCCTAAACCTTGAGTATAATATACTGAAAAGACTGTCTCGATCCAAGGATCGCTATGAAACTGATAGTGCGACGATAAGAGGTCCATATCCTATGTAATGGTTGTTTGAATGGATCTGTCCGAAAATAGGGGGTTTGGGCACTGTTTGACCCGGGTCTGGGTCCGGCCCGGTAGGGCGTGACCCAGTCCATCTAGCGCAGCCCGACCCAGCTGGTGCAGCCCGGCCCAGTGCGAGCGGTCCGGCCCGGCGCGGCCCGTCTGGCCTGGGCGCCCGGGGGCTGACCGGATGCAGAGGGGGGGGGGGGGGGGGGGGGGGAGGGGCTGCCACCCTTGATTTGTTAATGGGCAGCCATTTATGGCCGGCCTTAAATGAGCCACGAGACCCGAGGGGTTCCGCCTCCACCTGGCGCCAGCGGCCATCCGCTTCTCTGAACCGCCGCTGTGGAACCTACCGGTCCCGCCTCCTAGTGCACCGGTGGCCTGAATGACTAGCCGCCCCTTGTTGCACCACCGCGGCCAAATGCTGAGGCCTTTGTACGACCGGTGCCGCGCGATGGCCCCGCGCCCCTCAACCGCGGCCCGCCCCGGCTGCGGCCCTCCCGGGTACTCCGGCGCAGCACGACAACACCGCGGCCCTCCTCTGCGTCCCGACTCTGGCCGCGGCTTCTTTCGGCCTCAAAGGCGCTGCATGATGGGGCCGTACTCCTTCGTTGTGTGATTATTCCTCTCTTCCACATGGTGTCGTTGCACCGCACCGCCTTCATTCCAAACCACAAGGGTGAACATCAACAAATGGGAGGAGGATCGACCATGTTCGTGCGGTCCGACCTCCTCCCATTAATTTGATAAATGGTGGCCAATTATTGAACGATGAACGCCAAATTAATCCCGAACGTAAAACAAACCCCTACCTCGAAGTGATTGATGGAAACATGCATCGCGGAACATGCCGTCATGGGGTGAGGTTCCGTAAACATCGTCAGTGTATGTCTGAAGAAGGGTTGACGTCTCACACTGGCTGTAGATAGGAGAAGAATGGCACGTCGATCTATCCTTGTGGTGATGGAATTCTTCATCGAAGTCTTGGTGTTCTTCGCGAAGAAGATGAAGTTCTTTAAGAAAACCCCCAAGAGTTCTCTCCTCAATTCCACACACAACAACCAACCCCAAAATAAAATAAGGTACATCCTTATTTTACTAACTCATTACAAGAAATAAAAAATGAACTCTTAATTAAATAAATTGAATAGCTTTAATCAATCTAATTAATGTGAGATTTGGCGTTCCATTATGGTGGGGGAGTGGGTGAGTTACAAAATAAATTTCAATAGGGAGGTTTAATGGGGTGTTAGGGAAATTGAAAGAGGTGGAGGCTCGTGTGGGCCCCACCCCAACTTCCTCACAACTTTCTTTCGCATAACACTTAAACCATTAGTGGTGTAATAAAAATATAATTGTAAAACAACTATATTTTTATTCTTCATGTTTTTAATAACTCCTCTCGAGGAAACACTCCTTCAGAAAAGGTGTTCCTAATCAATCACCGGCGTTGCGGTTTCATCGGTGCCCTCGAATTTTGATTATGAGCAGTGGTTCAAAAGTTAGGAAAGCCCACTCGTTCGTTCAATGAACATAACTGATCTAAACTTTGGAAAATGATTCTGGGCACACCGGGCCTCGTAATCCGGTGTCGTCAGAGACTGCATACTCATAAAATCCCAAACAAATTAAGAAAAAAAAATTTCCTTGAAGTTTACGGGTCTTTACATTACTCCCACCTCAGGGATTTACATCGCCGTAAAGATACATCACAAACTAGGGCAACAAATTAGGGTACTGAGCACGCATCTGAGCCTCCCGCTCCCAAGTGCTCTCTTAGAGGATCCTGTACTACCACCTGATTCTCACTAGAGGAATCGAATCCCCACGTAGGACTCACTCCTATCGATCCTTGATCTCCACCGGGAGCTCTCCAAAAGTCGCCCCATCATCAATGTCCAGCTACCCATGGTCGATGATATGCATCGGGTCGTGCACATATCTCCTCAGATGAGATACGTGGAAGAAGTCGTGCACCCGGTACAACTAAGGTGGTAGAGACAGGCAATAAGCCACCTTGCCTATCCTGCTGAGGACCTGAAAAGGTCCGATAAAGCACGGAGATAACTTGTTGCCCCGGCCAAATATCCTTAATCCACATCGAGGTGATACCCTCATGAAAACATGGTCGCCATCCTCTAACTCCAGTGGTCTCCGCCTCCTGTCTGCATAAGACTTCTGTCAGCTCTGAGCTGTCCTCATCCGCTCCTGGATGACCTGGACCTTCTGTGTCATGGACTGGACCATATTTGGTCCCACAAGTGCTGACTCCCCAGGGTCTATCCAGCACAGAGGTGACCTACAATGTTGGTCGTACAATGCCTCGTATGGTTCCATCCCGATGGTGGAGTGGTAGCTGTTGGTGTACACAAACTCCACCATGGTTAGGTTATCCTCCCAGCTGTGACCAAAGTCGAGGACACATTCATGGAGCATGGCCTCAAGAGTCTGAACGATCCTCTCTGTCTGACCATCCGCCTGAGGGTGAAAGGAGGTGCTCAAATGTAGTTGCGTCCTGAATGCCTCCTGCAACCCCTTCCAAAGCCGGGAAGTAATGTGAGCATCTCATTCGGAGGCGATAGATGATGGCACACCATGAATCCGTACAATGTCCTGAACATAGAGACATCCCAAGATCTCCACTAAGCCCTGATTTCTAATGGGTAAGAAGTGGCCCGACTTGGTGAGTCGGTCAACTATCACCCCAATGGAGTCGTGACCTCTGGAAGTACATGGAAGTCTAGTACCGAAATCCATAGGTATTCTATCCCACTTTGACTCTAGGACCTCCAAGGGCTATACCAAGCCTACTGGTACCTGGTTTTCCACCTTCACCTGCTGGCAGGTGAAGCATCAAGAAATGAACTCTGCCACATCCTTCTTCATACTCGGCCACCATTTTTGTCGCTTGACATCCTGGTACATCTTCACCACTACTGGATGTACCGCTAAAGGGGAAGTGTGAAACTCTCCTAGCACTTCCTCCTATAACTCACTTGGTACCATGGTACGCCCTCTGAAAAGGATGACGTGCTCTCCTCTTATTGAGAATCCACCATGTGCCTGTCCTGAGGATATATGTGCATGTCGCGTCTCACAGTCAACGTCCCCATGATATGCCTCTCTGACCCACTAAAGAAGTGGAGGTGTGACTGTGAGTGACTGAAGGAAGGCTGCCCCATCTCTATCTACGAAGGATATCTGCAAAGCGTCTAACTACTATGTCGCCTCCCCAGAAAGCTGAATGCCCGTCCTCCTGCTGAGAGCATCAGCTACTAAGTTTCCCTTCTTAGGAGTGTAGACTATCTCAAAGTCATAGTCCTAGAGGAACTCGATCCATCACCGCTGTCTCAGGTTTAGGTCCTTCTGAGAGAATATTTACCTGAGACTCTGGTGGTCAGAATATACTGTAAAGCGCTCACCCATCAGATTGTGCTGCCATATCATTAGAGCGAACACCACTGCTGCTAACTTTAGGTCATGGGTAGTGTAGTTTTGCTCATGTTGCCTCAACTGTCATGATACATAGGTTATCACTACCCTCTTCTTCATTAGAACACACCCGAGCTTGGTACCTGATGCATCATAGTAGACTACGTACCCTACTCCCTCCTCTGGTAGCCTCAAGATGGGTGCACTGGTCAATCTCTATCTCATCTCCTGTAAGCTTTGCTGACATCTATCTGACCACACGAAGGGTTTCCCCTTCTTCTTCAAAGCTAAATATGGTGATGAAACTCTGGATAAGTTTGGCACAAATCTCTAGTAGTACCCAGCGATACCTAAGAAACTCTTCACCTCTGTCACGCTCCTGGGTGGCTCCCAAGCAAGCAATGCCTCAATCTTCACAGGATCCACCGCAAATCCCTCCTCAGAGATGACGTGTCCCAAGAAGGGGACCTCACATATCCATAATTGACATTTCAAGAGCTTACCATAAAGATGGTTCTCTTGGAGTGTGTCCAGTACAACCTGCAAGTGATAAGCGTGCTCCTCCTTAGTGGTCCAGTATATCAATATGTCTTCGATGAAGACTATGACAAATCAATCGAGGTAAGGCTAAAAGATCCTATTCATGAGACTCATGAATATTTCTGGAGTGTTGGTTATGCCAAAATGCATAACCAAGAACTCATAGTGGCTATACCAACATCTGAAGGCCATTTTCTGCATATCCTCATCTCAAACTCTGAGCTGATGATAGCCTGACTTGAGGTCTATCTTCGAGAACCATTGTGCTCCCTTGAGCTGATCGAAAAGGTCATCAATCCTCAGTAGTAGATACATGTTCCTCATGATTACCTGGTTCAGGCGATGGTAATCGACAAACAGTCGCAAGCTCCCATCTGCCTTCTTGGAAAACAAAATCGGGGAAGCCCAGGGTGAAACAATGGGTCGGATGAATCCCTTGCCCTGCAGGTCCTCCACATGTACCCATAGCACTCGAAGCTCAGCGGGAGCAATCTGATATGCTGGAGATGATATCGAGGCTATCCCGGGGTACATGTCAATAGAGAATTCTACCTCTCTACGAGGAGGTAGTCCTGGAACGTCATCAGGGAAAACATCCGCATACTGATCCACCACAACAGGAAAATGCGGACTCCACACATCAACTGCTCCGAGGATGAGGCTAGACAACTGATGAGTGATCAGATATCCTCTCCTCTACGTGATTCCATCCTGTGCTGCAATGGCTCCCTTCTCACTGGTGAAGGTGAACCTACTCCCATCGGTGCGGTCACACCACACCTTGTGCCTAATACAGTAGATCTGAGCATGTACTGTAGATAACCAAACCATTCCCAAGATGACGCCGTAAGGCCTCCACACCACTACAAGAAGATCCCAGCCAAAGCTCTCGCCTCCTAGAGTAATCTCACACTGCCAGCACCAGTGTGTAATCATCGTGTCTGCTCCCATAGGAGTCTCTAGCCGTAAGGATCGAGCCAACGACTCCGTCGGAATCTCCAAGATACGAACAAGGGAAGCAGCAATGAAAGAATGAATTGATCCTATGTTTATAAGAACTACAGCAATGGTGGAGTAGACACAGATAGTACCTCGAATCATCTCTGGTGCGCTATGGTCATAGGCCTCCACTGCCATAAGTTGAGCCTGCCTCTGCCCGCTAGCACCCTATGGTCGGGGTGGACCTCCTGGTGGTGGTGGTGGTAAAGCCTCAAAGCGTCGCCCACCATCTATTTCTCGGCCACATCCTCTGCCTCGTCCGCCTGCTCCCTACGGACCGCCACGGTCGACCCTCTGCCTCTTCCTAGGTGGTCCCTCAACCGTCTGTTGCTCCTCTGTACGGCAGGTCGGGCAGTCACGTGCCATGTGGCCCTTCCCGGCCCTACCCGCCACATGAATATCATTGTCTGCTCCTCGAAAGGCTGACTCTACTACGAGCGCCCCGCAACTCCGAGCCTGTATCCTGGGGTCATCCGCCTGATGGTCTGGTCCGCCTAGACCCCTGTGACATCCATCGACTGCCAGCTACAGAAGACTCAGCTACATGCCGCCCAGCGGTAGGTCTTGTTGTTGGTGTAGGCTCAGAAAAAAAGCTCTCTACAAGAAGGGATCCCTCCAGTACTCCTGCCTGCGTCGGAATACTGAGGGAGATCATCGAAGCCCTGATCTCATGCCTCAGTCTCTGCTCGAAGGTCCAGGCCTAGAAGAATGGTTCTTGTACCATGTCTGTGGAATAGCGTGAGAGATCAATAAATCTCACCGAGTACTGGGCTACCATCATGATTCCCTGCAACATTTATAGCAGCTCCAGAATTCGCCCCACGCGAAGGGTGGCTGGGATGAACTCCGAGAAAAAGAGGCTCTCGAAGTCTGACCAAAGGAGATATACTTATTCATGAACCTGGAGCATCAGGCTCCACCATCTTCCTACTACCGCGTGCAGGAGACTCGCTGCAAGGATCACCATGAGGTCATCTGGTGTCCCTACTAACCTAAAAACTCGCACAATATCCTCCATCCAATCCTCAGCTACCTGAGGGTCCATCTCCTCGCGGAACCGGGGCGGTCTCTGACGCTAAAAATCGTGCAGTGCACTAAGGCGACGTGCACTCTCAGCGGTTGGGGCTGGTGGTAGCGGTGGCTCGGCGGTTAGAGGTACCACCGGTGCCCCCGCTATAATAGGGCCCTACACCGAGGCCTCGTCGCATGGTGGGATGTCGTCTCGCACAAAGCTCGGAACCCTAGCTGGCTGCCATCGTGGGGCCATCCTGAAAGGGGACAGGTGCGCCACTGTCAAAACAGTATAACTGGTGAGCTGACACAAATTAATCACAAAGAAATCTTTTGATACACACATGCAATTAATGTTTTCGTTCACAGAGTCGAAAATCCGAAGTCAGGGTCCTGGTGTATGGATACGTCGGCCTCCACACCAAGAATGGACTCCCTGGACTGATAACCACATTCAATACCCCTAACACTATTTCTTCACATAGAAAAAAGATCAGAGTCCTGAGTTCTGTGGTAGAACCAAACCCTCTAATACCAATTTGTCATGACCCATCCACGGAACCCATGTCGTGACTACCCCAAGCCCGCCTTCCATAGGCCGGGGGCTGGAGACTAGCACCAAGGGCTTAAATCTTGATATAATGGAAGGCATTACCTTTATGTAAGATAACAAACACCATAGAGTATGCAAGCAGAAGTAAACACTAAGTAATCTGAGTACAAAAGTAAGTGTTGGAAAGTGAATGGGCCAGAATACAAACTCAACTGAAAGTAATGTACAACTGAAAAGAGAGTACAACAGCAGAAAATTTAAATCAGCAACACTGAGCTGTCCTTTGGAAATCCCACCTGAAGGGTGGGTATAGATAGTCTTCTCCACTCCTCAGCTCCAGCCGACCACTCTGTGTACGTCTCGTCCAGTGATCCACCTCCAGGTATCATCCAGCTCCACGAGCTCCTACGTCGATCAGCTCTGTCTGTCATCTTCATCCAACACAACGTAGTGCGGGAATAACCAGTGTAGGGGTGAGTATATGCTACTCAGTAGGGACACCGAGACCCCCGAAGGTCTCCCAGCATCCACGAAGGATAATACAAAAGGGAAAGATACAATCACGAAGTAACAACCAACTCTACTTAGGTATATTCCCATACATATACCTACATTATCAATTCCAGTTTGGCTCCAACATCCGAGACCAAGTTCGATATAGTCCACACGGGATAGCACAATCCAATCCACATAGGATATCACAACCCATCCACACAGGATAACAAAACAATCATATCAAAGATAATGATTGAAAGTCAAGACTCAACTCACACATGTATACTCTTAGTAAGGTGATAGAGATGATCAGATGTAGCCACTGATTCATCTAAGCTGTCGGACCAACATAGGATACAAGACCAGCTAAGTTGTCAGACCCATAGAGGATACATGACCAGCTACTCTTCCGGACCCACGTAGGATACAATTACAGAGTCAAATACTGCCGGACCTACGTAGGATACAAGAATAGTAGTCACATAATTCTGGACCCACATAGGATACAAGAACAATAGTCATCATCATCGAACCCATGGAAAATTTCTGTACAGTCGTCGTCATTGCCGAACCCATGGAGGATCCCAGTATAGTCGTCATCGACATCGTAGTCGCAGCCAGCTCTAGGGTTCCCGCACACATCATGCTCGATTCTGGTAGGGTCCGCTCCATGAGACAAGGGGGGTCGATACATCAACTGACACATATTCTGGATTTGATTTATCCCAAAGATCTGTCTCGACAATAGGAACTCAAAGCGACAAACGACGCGTCAATCGGACGCCCAGTCTGAGAGTTATTGGCTTTTTCGTCCCAGGGGCCCAGTTGGTTTTTAAGTCAAAACCAACCTGGCCATACTCCAACTACATCCAAAACTTGGGTGGAGTAATCTAAAAGAACCGTCTCACTAAGAGGAATCCAACAAAGTCAACGACACGTCAATCGGGTGTCCAGAGCTCAAGTTATAAGCGTTTCAGCTCCAAAGGCCCAGTTGGTTTCATGTTTGAACCAACCTGACCGTACCCAATGTTCTATAAAACCTTGAGTGTAATATATCGAAACAACCGTCTCGATCCAAGGATCGCTACGCAACTAACGGTGCATCGAGCGAAAGTTCGTAGCCCAAGTTATGGGCATTTGAACGGATCTGTCTGAGAACAGGGTGTCTGGGCCCGGTCTGACCTGGCCCAATACTCCCTAGGTCGGCCCGAACCGGGGCGACCCGACCCGGGTCCGGGTCCGGCCTGGTTGGGAGCGGCCCGACCCGACTGGCGCGGCTCAGCCTAGCTGGGGCGGTCCGGCCCGATGTGGGGGTCCGACCCGGCACGGGCGGCCCGACCCGGCGCGGGCGGTACGACACGACGTGGGCGGTCCGACCTGGCGCGGCCGGTCCGGCCCGGTGCGGCCAGTCTGGCCTAGGCACCCGCGTGATGAGCGGATGCGGAGGGGGGGGGGGTGCGGGGTGCTGCCCCCCCTTGATTTGAAAATGGCTGGCCATTTATGGTCGGCCTTAAATGAGCCGCGGGACCCGAGGGGTCCTGCCTGCATCGGGCGCCAGCGGCCGACTCAGCCGGCCGCTTCTCTGAACCACCACCGCGAGACTTTCCGGTCCTACCTCCTGGAGCGCCGGCGACAGGAATTCCCGGCTGCCCCTTACTGCAGCACCGCAGCCAAAGGGCGCGGCCTTGGTATGACCGGCACGGCGCGACGACGCCGCACCCCTCCGCTGCACCCCTCCCCGGCCGTGGCCCTACATGGTACTCCGGCGCAGCGCGATGACACCGATCCCATCCATCGCGCCCCGACTCCGGCCGCAGATTCCTTCAACCTCAATGGCGCGGTGCAACGGCGCCATGCTCCTTCGCCGTGTGATTATTCCTTGTTCCTGCATGGTGCCGTTGCACCGCGCCACCTTCGTTCCAAGCCACAACGGTGAACATCAACAAAGGGGAGGATGATCGGCCGTGTTCGTGCGGTACGACCTCTTCCTGTTAATTTGATAACATGTGTCCAATTATTGAACGATGAACGCCAAATTAATCACAAACGTAAAAGAACCCCTACCTCGAAGTGATTCATGGAAACTTGCATTGCGGAAGACGACATCGTGGGGTGAGGCTCCGTAAACGTCGTTGATGTACGTCTGAAGAAGGTTTGACGTCTCACACTGGCTACTTAGAGGAGAAGAACAGAACGTCGATCTCTCCTTGTGGTGACAGCGTTCTTCATCGATGTCTTGGCGTTCTTTCTGAAGAAGATGAAGTTCTTCAGGAAAACCCCCAAGAGTTATCTCCTCAATTCCACACACAACAACCAACCCCAAAATAAAATAATGTACATCCTTATTTTATTAACTCATGACATGAATTCAAAATTCAACTCTCAATTAAATAAATTGAATATATTTAATCAATCTAATTAATGTGAGTGTTGACATTCCATTAAGGTGGGGGAGTGGGTGACTTACAAAATAAATTGCAAGAGGGAGGTTTAATGGGGTGTTAGGGAAATTGAACGAGGTGGAGGCTCGTGTGGGCCCCACACCAACTTCCTCACAACATTCTTTCCCATAACACTTAAACCATCCGTGGTGTAATAAATATTAAATTGTAAAACAATTATATTTTTATTCTTCACATTTTTAACAACTCCTCCCGAGCAAACGCACCGTCGGAAAAGGTGTTCTTAAGTAATTACCGGCGGTGCGGTTTCATTGGTGCCCTCAGATTTCGATTCCGAGCACCGGTTCAAATGTTAAGAAAACCCGCTCATTCGTTCACTGAACGTACCCAAGCTAAACTTTGGAAAATGATTCCAGGCACACCCGGCCTCTGAATCAGGTGCCGTCAGAGACTGTGTACTCGTAAAATCCCAAAGGAATTAAGAAAAAAAATTCCATAAAATTTAAAGGTCTTTATAATATATATATTTTATCAATTAAATCAAAGAATCTAGTTGTAAAAAACTTTTAAATACTAAACCACATAGAAAATATACCATTTAAAAAAACATTTCAAATCTCACTGTTTTTCCAATTTAATAAAATACTTCTTCCAAATTATTTCTCAACATATCTCAGAAAAAAAAAATTTACCCAAAAGAACAACATGATTTACATATCAAATGATATATAATAAGGGTGAGCATAAACACAGTCATCTTATAACATGATAAATATAAAATGGAAATGGGACTAACATATCTCATCACGTAAAACATGGAACCAAAAAAATAATAAAGCATATATACTAATCTAGTGTGAGTAATGTTCATTATGGGATGTTACCATCATGCCCACTATGAGTGACATTAAAGATTTTTTATGTCTAGCTCCAAAACAATGAAATCTATCATGGTATTCCCTTGTCCCAACTCCAATATCTTTCATAGTCACTCAACTAACAATTATGGATGATATCATAGTATTCTAACCCAAAGGCTCTCATGGTCCCTTATAAAATAAAACGGAAGATCACAAATTCTTCCCCCTAAAGGAACATTTTATCCTTCAAACACACCCCTCGCCCGCAACCCATTTAATGTATGTGCTACTCTATGACAACAAAACCACATAATATGGGACCTATATATCATGAAATCACACAATCCAATTTCATAATCAATATTAACATTTTTTAAAACACCATTCTATATGGTAAATCCATTTAGAGAACCATTTTACAAACCCATTCATACTATAAAATCCTCTTCAATCCCTTTTATCTAATTTTTTTTGTAAACACAGCCACACCCATTTAGAAAACAACATTTAAACACCCAAATTTTACAAAAAAACTATATGGAATACTAAATATTAGATAAATTATAAAACAAAAATAATTTATCTAGTAATTAAATAAAAAAATCCAATATTGAACCACAATTTTATGGAAATACATTGAAAATGGTCTTAAATAGGGACAGAAACCATTGAATGGTTCTAACATCACCACCTAAGATGAAACCCAACCATAATAGAAAGATCCAATCCTCATAAACATGGATAAAAGAGAAAAACAATTTCCCCATTAAATTCTAAAGATTTGAACAACCCCTCCTAATTCTAGGGTTACACTTGAAAATTAAAATACATGAATTATGAAGAGGGTGGGAAAATAGAGAAGAAATGAAGAAGAAGGTTCTTAAGTCACGAAAAAAACTAATATTCCATGACTAAAGCACCACTAAATAAGAAGTGAAACTTCACCACTAAGGAGAGGGGTACGCACAATATGGATAAGGAAAATGAGGGCTAGAACCCTTATAAACTAACAACATAAAATGATAAATTCACCATTTTTATGTATCCTGGTCATGCCAAAATATTAGGTTTCCCAGTTTGGAAAACCATATTTCAATAAAGAAGCAAAACTAACTCCCTAAAATACATGTCTATAAAATTATCCTAGGTGTCCCATAGTTTGAAAAAACATGTTCCCAGCATGAAAAATACCACAGTCACCAATTTCATCACCTTCTCATGGTTGGTGTTATGGTTAGAAAAACCATGATCAAATCAAACTCCATTTTCTATCCTCTAAAAAACTCACATATTTGACCCCTGAAACCAATGAACTCCAATAAAAAAAAGGTAAATGAAACACAAATTTAGACGTAGTAGTGACAGAGAGGTTGTCAAAAAATCCCTACCATGCTAATTTCTACCCATTAAAGTCCTCAAGAATACTCAATAGAAAATAGAATAGGACACTACTCCTTACCAAAGCTTCACGCTCCCATGTCTCATGGATCTCACTATTTTTCTTCAAGAGAATATAGAATAAATATATTTAATTACCACCTATCACATGGATTTTATGATCTATGACATGAAATGTATTTTATATAATGGGGTATCAGGATCAAGTTGTGTATATTCCCACTCTTACACATGATATTAGAATGGTTGGTACTTATTTAGATGGGAAACATGAATGTCATTGGGCATTGATGTAATATGTGGTGGAATACCCAATAATTATGATGTCATTTTATGAAACTAAAAAATAAAAAACCACTACATACAACAATGAACCTTCTTCCCCCACTTTCCTAAGTGGCGATCTCCCAATAGAACTGATTAAACAATGAGACAGCTAACAAAAAACATTAATGCACAACGAAAAATGTTGACAATGGGCATATGAATTATGCTGACTCTAAACTATCACTAAATGTTTCTAAATTATCTGAACTATGTCAGTTGTCTTACAAAAGATACTCGGTCCAGTAAAGTAGTGCTCAACCACTATAACCCTACACAAATGGTATTAACAGGACCATCCACACAGGTCATTAAATAGGTCCATCCAAAACAAGGAATCGTAATGTTTTTATAATAAATGTCTTACAATAAAATGGTACCATAACAAAAACCTCCAAAATCATGTAAAAACAACTAATAAATATCCTCAAGAGCATACAAGGACTAATTAGACTGACCATCCATCTACATGTGACACGTGATTCTTAACATAAACTCAGTTTGCAATACCCCTGGGAGTACCTCCTAAAAACATGAAGTAAAATGGGAAACCGTTTCTAAAACTCTAAATGAGGTAAATCCATGGATCTAAACAATGTCTGGAATATATTGGCCTTTGAGTCCCTCTACATTCATTGACTCTATATTGGAAATAATGTTGGATAAGTTCTCTAGTTAATCCACAATAATCGATATATAATCTTTCTAGCTCAAAATATGAGGAAGTATGACCAAAAAAATATAAATTTATCTCTTCTTACTTCCATATTAGAACATGATGTTTCTATAACAACCCAACTAGTATCTACTGCTCATGCTTGATCCTCTAGAAGTTCAAGCACGTGAAAATAAAATCTACCCCTACATGTCTCATTTTGGGTGACCCCTACCAAACTCTCAAAATACAAATCTTCTTGGATTCCATAGGGTAGATTAACCAACTAGATTGATTTTGTTCATGCTTCACCTCGTACATCATTCTCTGTAAAAACAACTGGAGGACTCTAAAAAATATTACCAACATCAAGTGACCAAGACCAATCACATAAGGCCTCCCAACAATTTAATGCACTGCTAATCCACTGGGACACATGGTTAGACACATTCTCACCCCAACCTGATCGATAAGAGTTGGAGGGAACTTATCACTAACCAAAAGAAACTATTCTCCATCATCCTCCACTTAAAGTAAATGATACCCAAACACACTCATCAGACTCCACTAATCCACTAAATCTCCAACTATATGAACTAGAAGATTCTTTATTAGGGCATTGGGGACCAAATTCCTCTTCGTATGTGTATAAGAAATCTTGAAATAATTATTATAGGTATTCTCCACCAAACATCTCAATATGAGATTCATTACCCTATTTGTGAAATATACTATAGACTCATATGATCAAAATACTATATAAAATGATTCTTCAAGAGATAGTGTTGCCATGTTTTTAATGCTGGCATCACAAAAGAAATTTTCTTGTAATGTATTGGATAATTATTATCAAGTGAAAATAGATTTTTAGATCTATTTTCCCCCACATGTCCATATTACATCACCACTTATTCCATCCCCACACTAGAAGAATCATTTTTCAGATGAAAATCTATCCCCAATATAAGAATAATCATAACAAGAACTTAGGTCATATATGTCTACAACTATTCAAAGGAACTATGGTAATTTTTATCCCACTCAAACATTAACCATTTTCTTGTGAAATCAATCAAGGGAGAAGTTATCTGAGATAAGTCCTGAATTAAATAACTATAATACCCAGAAAATCCCAAAAATATATGGATCTAAAATGTAATATGGGGCTGCTCTAGATACATTACTACTCAAAATTTATATGGATCCACTAAAACTCTTGCATGGAAAATCAAATTTACCTAGATAATTACTTCATGGATCCAAAAATAGAGTATGAATGATTTGGTATATAAATGGTTGTGTCTCATAACACCCAAAAAAACTCTATAGAGTCTTCATGACCCTCACGAACCATGAAATACACTATTATGTTTTTCAAAAACATGACCACGAAGGTGTCAAAAAGAGGTGGAAGATCCAACTCAAAAATTCTATAAATATAGTATGAGAATTTTTAATCCCAAATGTAATAACAAAATAGTCAAAAAACCATACTAACAATAACAATAACACTTTTATATTTGAAAAAGAATACTATAATATAACAAATAAATCAGGCTCATCTTAGGGTGTATATCAATAGTACTCTCATGATCTCATGAGGGAGAAGAGGTAGATAAATCCTCTAGAAGAACAATTGGTTTCAATTGCATAAATACTAGATGTTCACCCAACCAACTTTTCTAAACGGAACCAAGAAAAAACTTGGAAGGCTAGCATGAGATCAAATCTTATTCTAAGGTAATTTGTCTTTCCATTCTTCTTTGTGGATCCCAATCACATTGAATGACCAAAGTGGTCTCCTAAAGAGTAAGGAACTAAAAAAAGTGATGGTAAAATTTTAATAGTTCCTAAAATATAGTTAACAAATACATTCTATTTAAATGGTTCAAGAACTCTGGATCTAAAACAATTATGTCCATCATTATTTCCATGTCAACAAACAAAACAAGCCACTCTAGACACTTAAAACCATGCTCATTATTCATTATCAAAGGGGAAAACTATTCCATAAGATATAAAATCAGTTGAACTATTATAAAAAGATAAAAATTTAATTTCACTAAAGTAATATAATGGGAAATACCATTATTAAATAAAACTGATGCAGTAGAATATGGATTAAACATCGTACCTCTCATGGAGGCGGGCCAAAAATCTGAGTTCTCTAATATAAACATTGATACATTTTTATTCCTTGGATCAGACCTTACGTACATATTTTCTGATTAGTGTGATCATCTATTACCAATATTGTGATATCCACCCCTTGAAAGCCTTATAATTACCCAGAGATCCTTTTGAAAATGTGGACCCAACAATACTCCCCCATGAAACCAACTAAAATAAGTGATGGTGATACCTTTTTTCCCACACTAGAAGAATACCCTCATATTGTCTAAGAAATTATGCATGGAATTCCTATAAATCCTAAAGTGTTAATATAAATCCTTCTTATTCATTGAAGAATATATATTAGGTGATCCAAAAGAATACAAGAAGCACATTCCACTACCCCAATGGGACTCAGCCTAGTTCTTATTCAACCAAGATGAAGAACTATAGATTTGACCCATTGGATGAGAAATACTAACATATCTTAAGAATAAATTTTGACTCTTGTATCTCCACCTTGTCATCCAGCTTTGATTATGACATTATATAGCAATGTATATTTAAATTATAGATCTCTTTCCCAAAGAACATCCATATATGACAATCCTTGATGTAATTATTCTTGAGGAGATTTAGGGAGTCATGTACTAATTTGGTAAAATTAGAAGAATACACAATGAATAAATTATCACCCTTCTAAATGTACTAACATACATGAATTCTTCTATTTAAAATTCGCTATGACTAGTTGGATAACACCTTGAATTTGGTACATGTGAGATCCTCATGCCCCCTCGAGAGCACCATAGACTCCCACCGCATCCAGCATAGTCCTCTGAGATAATAATTAGAAAATCCCACATTAGAGGTTACTTTGGTCTTTAAAAACCCAAATATCTACTCTATATGATACAAACACTCCATGGGATCGTTGGGTAAATTGTCCCAATGGAACACTGGGGGGTTTTACCGTGAAATTTTCTTTTCATGGTCCTCCATCTATTCTCGATCACAAATGCCCACCTGAACCAAGGATTGGATTATAGGAATCACTAAATCCACCAAATATAAATTGAGAAGCATTTTCACCAACATGGAATTATCTATAGAACCCTCTATATTACTACTTGGGGTTCTTATAGTATTCATCATCTATAAGGATGAAAACACAAACTAGGTAAATCAATATTCAACCTCATACCAAATTAATAGAGAAAAAATAAACCACCATCATGAGTATCCATATGTAAAAAATAATAGGAAACATCAATTGAAAAGGGAGAAAAAACATTAAAAATATTAGGTATTTCCCACACTACATGGTTTTGAATAACAATTTGGGATATTGTCCCCAACCATGCGAGTGTCTCTAGAGTTGGAAATTAATGTTTCATGGGCTATACATGGTAATAAATAACCATGTTCACTAATCATTATAAACCTATAATAAACCTTTTTCACCCCCAAAACTAAAAATGACTATCGGGGTCTTCTCGAAACTCAAAACCAATTGGGAAATATCTCAATATATCATAAAAACCCATAAACAGGAATAAAAATAACCAAAATCATTATCCACTAACAGAAACTCAACATTTGACATTAACAATAGTCGGATAGAAAATCCATCATTCCTATTTCTCAAGTCATGATGGTCGTTGATCCATTTCACCATTGAATCCTAAATGAAAACCTCCTTGAAAATTATTTTTAATGAACCAACACAGGTTCACCAAATATATCCCCTAGGCCAGCCCCCCAAAATTCCCAAAGTGTATTTATGATCACTTTATGTTGGTGAGAAGAACTAAGATTCACTATATATATATTGGGAATGATTTCACCAATGGTAAACCAACATGTCCCATCAATGAAATGAGACAACAAACACAACATTATCAAAGTCTAGAATCCTAAAATTAAAATATTAGAGAGCATAATAATTATAAATAAGATACCATAAAAAACAATATACATCGTATACAAACATTCCATAAAAGGACAAATACATTGTATATCAAGTCCAAATCCAACAACTATGATGAAAGAAACAAGACCAAACCATCCATATGAGTAAATCACAGTAGATTCAATATCCCAAAATAAAACACCCTAATCCAACTTTATCAGACAATGTCTCCTTCAACATCCAATGGATGACTATAATAAAGAAGATCCACACTAGTACATGTATCCATATCTATTAAAAATTTCTTAAAAATTTATGTCCATATATTTTTTATGTGATATGTAGGGTGTGATGAACATTGCCTTGTAGGATACCACTATGATTTTATGTAATGATTTTACCAAATTAAACCAATAAAATAGTTTGAAAACATATTTAAAAACTAATCTACTTTCAAAATATACAATTTAAAAATAAACCTTTGAAATTCTATTTGTTTTCTATTTTAATAAGACATATTTCGAAAATCAATTCACAACACATCAAAAAAAATAAACGAGGACACAAAGAAAAACATGATGAACATATCCAATGATACTCAATAAGGGTAATCATTAACATCATCACCATATAACCATATAAATTGAAAATATAAATATGTATAACATATCTCATGACATAAAACATAAAACTAACCAATTTCATAAATAATATAATCCTATTTAGAATGAGTAATGTTCACCTACGACTCTAACCATCGAGACTATTATGAGTGAGGCTAATCATGTTTTTCTAGCTATCTATGTAATAAAGGTATCTCTCATTTTCTTCCATGTACCCATATAAAAGAGATCTCATAGTCTCTTATAAACCAATAATGTATGTTCTAATTGTATTCCTTACTAAATTCTCCCATGGTCCCTTGGAATCAAAAATGAAATCTCATATGGTTTTACCTCCCAATGATCACACATTCACTCAAACAAACCCTTCACTCACACCCTAGTTAACCCATATGCTACTCTATACCAACATAACCACCAAACATGTTCCATATAATTCAAGCCATCTTAAAAGACAATTTAACAAAAAACATGTCCATTTTTTAAAACACCATTTCAACAAAACCTTGATATTTTATTACTAATATTATTACAAGTTTAATTTCTTGGATAGCTTGTGTTACATGAAATATCATTTTTAATGAATCATGATATACAATAATTATTATTATTATTATTATTTAACCATGACTATTATCCACTAGTCATTAACATTGTCATCATATAATAGAATTAAAAAAATATGAAATATTATGTATAATTATTTTATATATTTAAAATATTTTGAAAAATTATTAATAATTTTTATTAAAGTCTTTACATGTCTCAAAAAAATTATTTTCTCAAAATAATGAATATATATATATTTTAAAACAAATATTAAATTAACTATCTTAATGTATAGAAATTTTATTTGAAAATTAAAATTTATTTTTGAAATATTCATATCAAAATTATATTAGACATAGTTTTGATGAATTTTCTAAAAATATTAATTTTTTTATAAATAATAAAAATAACTGATTTTTATTAAAAATGTTATTTTTTAAAAGAATATAGTAGATCCATTTTGTGTTAATATGTTTTTAAAAGTAAAATTAGTAATATTATATATTCATTAATCTAATTTATATCATTTCAATCAATTTCTTATTGAATTTTGATATTAAAATTTTCTATATATATGAAAATTGTCTCTTTGGAAATCCATTTTTTAGTCGTGTATGTAGGTTTAATTTAAAATTAAAATTTTACAGTTATTTTATTTTATTTTAAAACAATTATTTAATATTATAATTTGTATAATTAATATTAAATAATAATCCCATCTAATTTTTTTTAAATAATTCGTAAAAAGGTAAATAATTTTTTATTGCGGTTACTGTTATAACGAGTTTACATGGGGTTAAACTAAAATGATAAGGGGTACAATGACCAATAATATTATAATAATAAAATTATATGGCAATAATTCAACTTTATCTCAACTAACTTTCAATAATTATCCAATTTTCATCCTTTTATTTTGTTTTAAACACGGTTACACCTTTTTCTTCTCAAAATTCCTACTGTGACTTATCCCCCTCTTCTAAAAAGATACCTCTCTCATCCGCTCATAAAATCTCTAAAACTATTTTTATACCATTTACTAAAAAAATAAATTTCTTATTTCCAACCCAACATCCTAGATGCCTTTTTTATTAGAAAACTCTCATAAGGATTCTTTGGGCATAATCCTAAAGGGGTTCTCTCGAAGAAAAAATGTAGTCCTTAACCATGCATTTTCATTTTATTATTTAAAATAATGACATAAAATATTCTTCAACGAGAACGATATAATAAAATAAGTATATAACATATAATTAAATTTTGTAACGTTAATTTCAGTACTTATATCGATGTATAATTTCTTCAATTGGGACACAATATTGTCGACCGGGTGTGTGACAAACTACCGCCTCATGAACTAATTTAATTTGTTTTCCATAGCCACCTATCATGGATGGATATAATTATTAATTTTAAATAATTATATGATATATATGAAATTATTAAACATATCATAAAATTACATCATATATAACTACTTACATCACATTCTATGGGAATATGATAACATCACTCGTGTGTACGGTAGACTACCACCTCGCCAAGTGATGGTGTTCATATTTCACATACATTCTACAAAGAAGGTAATAAGGAAAGGTTTAATGAAAATATTATATATATATATATATGAAATAAATATTATTCAGTAATAGTAATATTTTCTTTTATTTTATTTTATTTTATCAATCGATAATATGGAAATAATGTTAATGCATATATATGACCAACTATCACTATGAGTGGTGTAATTCATTTATTATATCTATCTTTAGTGGATAAACATAGATACATATATAGTGAATATATATTATATTTATATAATTTTTAAAATTATGAAGATGATGTAACCATGATAAAATATACATGACTAAAATTACCAAACCAAATCTTACATGAAAAATGAAGCAGTTGTTTCCTGAAATGTTATTTTAAAATGGAATTGTGGATAAATGTTTAATAAAAAGGTCATATGTAAATCATATATGGTATGATAAATATGAGTATGGTAATTTAATATATGAATAATAGTGATTTATTTATTATATAGGTGTTATAAATGTGTATTATGTATGTTAGAAATTAATACAAGGTATTTATAGTGTCTCTTTTCTTTTTATGAGACATGTTCAATATTCACCACTTGTTTTTTGTGTGTTTATTTTTCCACACTGACATGTTTTATCATGAACATAATTATGTTCATCATATTTATTGATTAAATATATTTATTATTCTATGAGTCGTATGATATAAAATATACCAAAGTTGTAAAAGTTATATGTTATAATATCGTTGTTTATCCTGACAGTTTTCATGATGATTTCAATGATGAGATCTTACGATCCAACTCCCAAGATACTATAATTTTTTTATTATATTTGTTTTCATGAAAATATATTTTTTTCCTTTTTCATTCCACTATTTATATACTTATGAGTTTAAATGAATGATTTTATGGAAAATGTAAATTTATATCCCTCTATGATTGAAACCCATTTTTCTTCTATGTCCATGTTTTTAATAATAATTTAAAAAATATTTTAATAATGAATTTTTTTTTTTCAAATAAATATATTACCATTTTAGAATTTTTTATAATTTATTATTAATGTAATCTTCCTATCTTTTTCCATATGAAGCAATTTGGACATTTTTCTTGAAAGTTTAACCTTTGTTTTAATGTATACAATATGAAATAAATATTTTTCTTAATCACCACTCAATTATTTGAAGATTACAATAAAATTTTTTTATGGTTATTTTGAAATAAAATGTTTTACACAATATTTTTGAATTTTAATGGTTTAAAAGGGTGGGTTTCAAAATGAAAATATATTTTCCCCAAGAATTATTTCAAGATATTTTATAGAATTTATATTCATGAAAGTTAATAACATGAGGATTTGTTGATGTTTTACTGGGGATATGATCAGATGGTACCATTATTATAGTTTATTTGGATAGTTTATGGTTATTTTTAAGAGAAGAATTTGTTAATAAATCCCATTTCCTTTCCATGGGTTCAGTTATGATGAATTTTTTAGATGATTATGAGCCTCATTTCCTTTCATTGGGTTATACTATTATGAAATTTTTATGAAATCCACATCCCTTATAAATGTTATAATATGGTGAAGGTTTTATTATATCATAGAATACATTTGTTTTATTTTCATTATTTGATGGGTAGGACCTATATCCCCCTTCTTCAAATTGGGTAATGATTTATATCTCATGGGATAATGATGATAAATAAGTTGATGTGACTGATCTACCATGGTAAACATAATGATGTGATTAATTGACTATAGGAAATAGATTATGATTCAAGATCAATTATAAATTAAGAAACATGTGTTTATTCCAAAAATATTTACAAATAGAAAATGGGTGTTTAGGGGTGTGATAAAAAATGGGTGAAATGTTCACATACCATACACTCTAAAACATCTAATTTCTTATTAGACTCTTTATCAACCAACTCAATTGTATCTAAACAATTTTATAAGGTTATCGTAGTACAAACAAAATGATTATATTTTGAATTTTAAAATAACCCCAAATTGTATTATGATCACATATTATGATTATTACTATTTTTCAGTTTAATATTGAGGCGATGTTTTTTGTAAAATCTTATTATTCTCCCTTTGGTTAAATTAAAATTTATTAAAGGCATAGATTGTATTTATCTATATAAAACCTAAAACAATTTCAGGAATCGATGTCATAATTTACATTTCATATCAAACCATTATTTTCAATCAATGCAATGATCAATGTAAACATCTTATGGAGATCTCATCCCTTGCATGCATTTTGATTCCCATTCAAAAATATATGTTTGTATCAGATGGTTTAGAAAAAACTCAACAACAATGATATATATACCAAATGTGTATGATATTATTTATGTATTTTTAGATGAGATTCATATTATAACACTTAAAAAGATGTTCATTTCTCAATAGAAGTCATACATAGTGACACACCTCTTTCAAAGACACTATATTGAATAACCCCAATTGAATTGTAGGAAATCAAGTATAAATTATAAGATAACATTGATTAGTGATTCATTCAGTCAAGTATGTCACCTTGGGGTGAATATTTTCTTTTCATTAAGAATAAATATTTTTCAACGTTTCTCTACATTTACTATCCGGAGATAAATATTGAAATAATCAAGAACAAGTATCCTCTACCCCATATTGATGACTTGTTTCATCAACTACATGAAACACATCCATTTTACAAGATTGACCTTCATTCTGGATATCATCAATTGAGGGTCATGATTGAGGATATAACCAATGGAACATTTTTCACCTAGTATGGACATTATGCTTAAATAGTGATGCCATTAATTATTACTAATTATATTAATATCATTATAAATTTTATTAATAAAATCATTAGTGATTAGATTGATAATTGTATGTTTTTTTATAAAATATATTCTTATGTATTAAAAGTATAGGGAAGAGTAATAAGATCACTTTAGAATTATTCTAAAAACCCAAATGAATTAGAAAATGTATGAAAAGAATTACTTTGTGTTAATTTTTCCTATCGAAGGTTGCATTTTTTTCTATAATCTAAAATGATGGTATATTGGTGGATCCATAAAAGATGGAGGCCATTGAATATTATCCCAAACCAACCACGGTAACTGAGATATGTATTTTTCTATTGTTAGATGGATATTATTAACAATTTTTTTATTTCTCATCACTATATAATCCAATCAATAATTCAAATCAAAAGGGATCCATGTTATTTTGGAAAAATTAATGTGAGGTAAATTTCAAGGAACTGAAGAGAAGTTATGTTAGTACACCTTTTATAACATTTCAGTACAATGGAGAAGGGATTTTAATTTAGATTGATGCATCTAAGAAGATATTTTGGTGAACTATCCTATAAAATGTCATGGTTATTTCTTATAACTCATGAAAATTGAGCTTTCAAGAAAATATTTAACCAACTATTTAGAGTTAGATATGGTATTTCTTTATTAAATTTATGGAGGAATTATCATTATATTGAAAAGTGTTATATATATATTTATTTATTATCATCAAATCATAATGTTTATAGTCAATGGGAAGGAATTGAATATGAACAATATAATATGTTTGGAATTGATTAATGATTATAGCTCCCCAATAAATTACTACACTGGGAAAGAGAACAAGGTTTCAAAAGCATTGAGTTGAAAGGAAAATGTGATCTTGTATTTTATGAGGATAAAAAGATCTCACATTTAAGGATTATCAATGGATAAGTCATGATAATTTTATATAAGTGGAGAGATAATATCTTTCCCATATAATTGTTAAACCATCCACCAATGTGAGGATAAAATAGGTAAAGATGGATGATATAGAGAAGAAAAATAGGCTGAGAAATATTCCTAAGTTTTCCCTTGATTATGATGGAATAACATGGTTCAAGAATCATCTATGTGTTTAATCCATACCATATTTGAATGAGAATTTTTTTAAAAGAGTATCATTGTTATTAATTCTCTATTCATCATAGAAGTATAAATATAAATATATATATATATATATTAATGAGTATTTATCATTATATGGAATGAAAATAGATACTATAGATTTTGTATCTTGTGGCACGATATATCAAAAATTTATGTTTTATATAAACATTTCTATGATAATGTTATAAAAAATACCAATACAAGAATGGAAGTAGAAAAATTTCACCTTGTTTTTTGTCGTCAAAATCATAGAACATCTAAAGAGAATATTTCTATATGGGTTGTAGTTGATTAAAAATGAATTTTAGTGCACTTCATTACTATTGGAGAATGTTTCTCTGTAGATAAAATTGGATGTACATACATTAAATAACTGGTATGGTTTCATGGAGAACCACATTCTATGGTTTTTTATAGGGATCTAATGATTAGATCAACGTTCTAGAGAAGTATTCATTAGGATGTAGATATATATTTTAGTTTCATATTTGTGTATCATCCTCAAACTGATATTCAATCTCATAGAAAAATTTAAACACTATATTATTTTTTTGAGATCTTGTTCCATGTATTTCAAAGGTGGTTAGGTTTAAAACTTCCACTGGTTGAGTTTTCATACAACAATTGATTTCACATTAGCATTCCATTAGTCCCTTTTGAAATCCTCCAGGAAAATAATCATAGAAAATCAATATGCTGGGTTGATGTAGGATAAAGAAATATATTGGGACCAGATACTGTTAAATAAATGGTAGAGAATGTTATATGAATTCAACATCTCATTAGGGTAGTATAAAATCTAAAAAAATGTTATGCTGTGAATAACCAACAAGATTAGGAATTTGATGTTGTTTATCAGTTGTTTCTAAGAATATATCTATGGAAGAAGGTAATGATATTTGAAAATAATGGAAATATATGAAATAGGTAAACCAATGCCTTTTAAATTCATGATCATTTCATGATTATAGTTTATGAAATGGTGCTTCCATAGAACTTCCCTCATGTCAATGGTGTGTTCTGTGTATCTCTCCAAAGGATGTACATGCCTAATATTTCACAGGTAATAAAATCATAGTTCAAACTATTAGAGAAATATATTTCTTTTTAAGAACAAATTATGGAGATTCTAGATCATATTGAGAATGGTCTATGAAAAATGACCGCTCACCAAGTCAATGATTTATTGTAAAACCCCCAATTTGACAAAGCTATGTGGGAACCTAATGATGTAATAAATTAGAAGTATCCTCATTTTTTATAATAATGTATTAGAATTCCATGAGAATAAATAATTTTAAGGGGTATAATGTACAACCCCATGCAATTCTTAAATATTTTTTTTTGAATAAATTTAGTTTCATTAATAGCCTACATTACTCATAGCACTGAGTTCTGAAGATCAGTGATATACTATTAATATTATTATTTAATAATGACCATAATAAGTAATTAAGCATTATGGTATGAATAGGAATATTTTTTAGAAAAATATAATGTTTTATTTTTTTATATAATGAAAACATATTGTTCCAAAAGTAATTAGTTTTTAGTAAAGTCTTAATAATTTTTGAAAATACTATTTTCCCAAAAAATCATATTATTACATTATGTGAATAAATAATAAATTTAAATTTTCTTACTTTTTGAATGTAACTTTTTAAATTGTACTTTATTTTTGAAATCTACATGTTTAAATGATCATTGAGTGGATTTTTGATAATTTTTTTAAACATTATCTTCATGATGAATAGTAAAAAATGCTATTTTTAATAAAAAAATGTATTTTTATATTAACAAATTTAAAATAAAAATTATTTTATGAACATTTCAAAAGTAATATTACATTAAATATATATTTAATAATACAATTTATGTCATTGTAATCAATTCTATATATATTTATTATATTTTAAAATTTTAAACTTATGAATATATTCTTATTAGAAAATATATTTTGCATCACATATGAGAGTTTAATTTTAAATTAAATTTACACACTTATATGATTGAAGTTTGGAATAATATATTACTAATGTTAAATGAGAATAATTAAAATTATATAATATCAAAAATGTAATTTTTAGTCAAAATGAATTGTAAAAATAGAAAATATATTTATCGAGTTTAAGGTTAAAATGGGGTTTAAAGGGGTTAAAATAAATAGATAACGAGTAATATGACCAATACATATTTTAAATGAAAACTTTATAGAAACATTTAGACCATATTTTATCTAAGGGGTTATAATGATCCATTTAGGATCCTTTAGGAATATTTAAAATTTGGTTACACCGTCTTATTTTGAAAATTTCATGTGAGTCCCCCCATCACATATAAGAGGCCACCCCATATGCTCTACTATTCAAACATAGAAAAATTTTTGGTTCATTAAATACCAAACCAAATACATTCTATACTTCCCTGGAAACCTTTTAGAGTCCTTTATTTAATTAGTAAACCCTCCTAAAAATGCATTGTGAATAAACCTAAAGTGGTTCTCCAAAGAATATTTATATATCTTAACCATGTGTTTTCTTTTTATTTATTCCACTAAATCCTTAAAATATAATTCAAACATGATGATATGAGAAATTAGTTATCTTACATATAAATATATTTATTTATTATATTGTAATTACCTACACCTATCTCCTCTTCCATGAAGTGAGAAATGAAATAATCGATCATGTGTAAGGTGGACTACCGTCTCGCAAACCGATGAAATTTATTTTTGATTCACCACCTCTCACAGCTAGATAAAATGATGTATTTAACATATATATATATATTATAATTAGGAGATATTTATAATTAATTAATTATAATATCATATATTCCTTTTGACATTCAATTTTGTGGGACTATGACAACATCACTTGTGTGTACGGAGGACTTCCGCCCTCACGAAGTGATGTGATTCGTTATCCACTTACAAGTTACATGGAATGTAATAAGGATAGGTTTGATGAAATTTTATAATATATATGAAATTGAAATTATTCTAAAAAGGCAACATATTATTTAACTTTATTTGTTTTCATTTTTCAAGAAAATGGAAATTTCGTTCATGCATACACATGACCTACCATCTCCTTGAATGATGTAATTCATTTTCTATTACTTAAATTAATGGAATAATATAAATTAATATAATGTAAATATAATTATTATTTATATCATGGTTCAATTTTTTTACTTGAGGAAACAATGATCAATGATAAAGGACCAAAATTACCAAACCAAAACATACATGAAAAATAAATCTATTATTACCCCAAGAATGATTTTGAAATGGAATTTTTAATAAATAGGTAATAAAATGTAAAAATTTAATAAAATATGATATGATAAATATGATTATTTTTCATCAATATATTTAATATATAAAAATATTTATTATATATGAGCTTATAATGGGAATAGAGTAAGTCAATAATTAAGGTAAGGGGCCTTTTGTCTCATTTTTAGGGGGACTTATGCCATATTCACCACTCATTTATTTTTTACATTGTTATAAGGAAAATTGGACATGTTTTATAATAAATATAATTATTATCCTGATATTTAGTTATCTATTTTTTGTAATTATTTAATGGTTCTTATAATTCAAAATATAATGAAGTTGTTAATGTTTTATTTTACAATCTCATTGTTTATCGATCTTATTTATGATTGTTCTTCAAATGATGAGATATTTTGATCTACCTCTTAAGAAACTTGTGAAATTTCATATCATATGGTTATATGATGAAAATACATGGGTTAATATAATTTTTTGTGTGTTCTAAATTGTTGAAAATAATGTTTTTTATTGTGAAATTGAATTGATTTCCCGCTGTAATAGAAAATCCTTTTTCTTCTATGTCCATGATTTCTAAAAACGTTTTGATGAAGTTAATACTATTATATAATGATTTTTTAAATATATTTCTAACAATATTTTAAATTTTAGGAAATAATTTTTATATAATGTAATTTTTAGTTTATAAATGAGCTAGTTTTGACTATTTACTAAAAATATGAATGTAATATTTATTTTTACACATACAACATGAATATAATTTTCCGTTATCTTGACCACTATTTTATTTGTATACTTTTTACAATTTTAAAATGTTATTTACGAAGAAAAAATATTCATTAATATTTAGAAAATATTTATATTTGAGAAAAGTAATATAAAATAAAAATGGACAATTTCCTCATGAAATTATTAATCTTCTTTAACAAAATTTATATTCAGCAATGACAATAACACTAGGTGTTCTTTAGGTTTGATAGAGGATATAATCCAGTGGTTCCATCCTTATTATTTTTATCAGGGTTTATGGATATTTTTAGTATGACAAGATGTTTATATAACCCATTAATTTTGAATAGGTTATGATATAATGAATTGAAGGGATTATTATGAAACCCAATTTCTTTTTATGGGTTATGCTAGGATTAAATGAATATAAAAACCATTTAATTTTTGTAGGTTATGTTATAGTGAATGTTTTATGTTCATTTAACAAGCATATCTTTGATCCTCATTATGTTATTTGTGTGGCCTATGTCAACCTCCAATTAATTTGGTTCAGTTTTATATCTTATGTGATAATATTGGAAAAAATACTGATTTTCCATGTCTTATATGTGAATTAGAATGATATTCTTGATCCACTATGGGAAACATGTGATGAATCTCGATCCATTGTGTAATGGTAAATGTGTGATGATTCGTGATCCATTATGATTCTATACTATCATATATAAACCTTTAAATATTAATTTTTTAATAATTGTGATGGTTCCAAACTTTTATGAAATGAACATATGGTTCATGATTGGTTTATAATGACTTCTCACTCCTGTAGTTATTCTATTATGAAATGATACTTTTCAAGACATAGATCATATGTAAGATCCCTGATAGATTTGGTAGGAAAATGTTAATATATATTCATAATATCATGTCTTTATTCTTATATTATGCATTCATATAATCATTTATTGATATCTTCTATGTTTACTCTTACAAAGCATATGGGATCACCCTTTATTATGTTTCATTTTCTGATGTTATGACGGATTTTCAAAATAGGGTTATTAAATTGGATGATCATTGTGGGAGATATATATTATCATTCATGAAATAATAATATTGTGTATCTAGTCTCCAAAGACCAAAAAAATTATATTCTATGGGAATGTATTGAATATTCACGTAAAAAGATGTCTTATTTCTATGTAAAAATTGTAGGATGTTATGTATAATGAAGGAAAAAATTATAAAACCATTTTGAAAATACATTTAAACCATAAAAACCTGTTTGATTCATAGAATCAAACACTTGGTTTTGAAAAAGAAACACACATTTAGAATACCACCTTTAAACACCCAATATTTTGAATAAAACAATAAAAAAAACATGAGAGAAACTTCAATCATAAATAATTTTTTTGGAAATTAAAAAACACCAACCATGGTAGATCCATAAGTTTATGGTAATCCATAGGATAAAATCTTAAAAAGAGACAATAAAATAAGTAATGGTTCCAACCATTCTATCTTCCAATAAAACCTCCCGAAAATAGGAAGATTAAGGCCTCACATCCCTAATCCTCTAGAAAACAAAATGTCCCCCCCCCCCGTTATGCACCCCATATTTGAAAAACACCCCCCTTTATAGTAAAACATCTCTCGGAAAATGGTGGATTAAGATAGAGGGAGTTGAATGAAAAATGAAACCAAGATGAAAGGGGCGTGAGTCAAGCCAAATCACTAATATTTTAGGAAGAATCCAACAACTATGGAGATAAAAGACTCTGTCACCATAGAGAAGCATATATGTATGATGGGGAAGGAAAATGGGGGAAAACCTTAAATGTGATAGGGTAAAAATGGTAAATTAATTTTTTTGTGCTCGAGACAGACCACATGATTTTTCCACATGGTTAGGAAAACCTTCCACCAACTATAAGGGGATACTCTCTCCCCAAAAACTATTCCAAAGAGTTATCCCTGGTGTTTTAATATTTTAATAACCATCCACATGCCCGGAAAAATCCATCTTTCACTAACTAGATATCCTTCACATGGTCAGACAGATGGTCAAACAAATCATTCCCATTTGTTTATACTCCTAGAAACTCATGTTTCTAACCATAAACACCCATGAAATCTAGGAATGAACAAAAAGGTAAATATAACTAAAAATTATATGTAATAGTGATGTGGAAGGTGTAAAAATTTAGAAATATACTACATGTTAATACTATACATAGTGTGACTACTATGAATCTGAATGTTTTATAACATTAAAAATTGAAATTTAAGTTCAAATGACACATGATATACTCAAAATTGATCAAACCCCTTCAGAATATTTTAATACATTAAAAAATGAGCCATGAGTTATTATTGATATGTAGGAATCTACCACACCTATATCTAACAAATGTAGTGATCTGTATAAATGAAAATGTTTGGATTCAGTATAAAAATGATATTTTAGTTAAAAATGACCATGAAATAATCAAAACATAACAAACACATTTATATTATTTTCATACTTCTTGGAAACAATTAATATCAAATTTCGAACATATAGGAATTATCTCTACCTCAATCTGATACATTATGTGGCCAATATGACATGAAATGTGTTTTTACCAGTAAATGAAAAAAGAAAACTTTGATTGTCATGATACTTTATTAAAGTGATCCATAAGTCATTTTTAATGTGTAAGAATTAGCTATATTTCAATTGGATACATGGTATGAATATTATGATTGTAAGTGTGTGATTTTAATTGAAAAAAAATTAAATTTTGTTAAAAGAATCAATTACTCACTGAAAAATCTACAAATAACTCTCCAATGGTCTTGATACATTATGATAATATTTTCTAAGTCACTTTTTGACGGGTTGAAATAAATTTCATGTCAATTATGTACACGGTGTTACTTGTATAAATTACTCTATGTTTTTTATTTGAATTTGACATTTTAGTTCAAAAAATCACATACTTAAAAGTTATAAAATGATTTTGAATTTTCTATATACATTAGTGAAGTTATCTATAAATCATTTTTGACATTTAGAAATCAACTAAACATTAATATGACAAATGGTGTCCCCAGTATCACTCATATTGAATGTTTTGAGTTAGAAATTAAAACGTTAGTTCAAAACACATGTCACATACACAAAGATGAAAAAATGTGATTTGATTGTATTGATACTTTAGGATAATTATCTATAAGTAATTTTTATGTCTAGAAAATAACCTACACATTAATCAACGCCACAGTCTTCCCAGTATAACTTTAATTGTATGTTTCTAGTTTAAATGAGACATTTTATTAATTTAATATTTAATATTTGTGTTTTATTTATTTATTTATAGTATTAATAACATATGAATTTTTTTATAAAGGTGAACTCTATTTCTTAATCGGTGGTGGTTTATTCAGCAACTAGTATCATGATCATGTTTTTTTGAGAAGGGGTTAAGGGCCAAATATAACAAAACATTGATGTGTTTTTAATTTGTTAATTATTATTATAGATTGTATAGATTCATTTAATTTTACAAACCCATGTTTGAAATCTTTGTGATTTTTTTCATCTATTTGTGGTGTGTAATTAATTTCAATTAATTTTTTTATTTTCTAGTTCATTGTGCTATAATTTTAGAAACACATTGCTTTAACATGGAATTTATTTGTATTATTTCAATAGGTGATAAAATGTAATTTAATCAATGGTAAAAACATGCTAATAAATTGGGTCCTTTAATAGTTTAAAAAATTGAACTGATAAATACCCCCTTTATGTGATATTTATTTAGTGATGATAAAGGGCACCTATATCAATGATATTTTTAGTGTTTATGAAAGTGATCATATTTTAAATTCATTTAAAACATCAATGTTTTTTAGTTTATATTAAGGAAATTTATTACATTATTAATGACCATATCTAGAGTAATGAGAACTGATAATGGTATCCCTCAATTAGATATTTTTTTATCACATATATTGGGATCAAATTAATAGTAAGTATTTAGAAGTAATGAAGTCACTGAAAATAACATTTTATTCCATATCACAAAATCCAATGGATATTGGGGGAGAAAATAGATAACATCTATAGAATCATCCATTATAATGATATTAAATTCTTGTGGTAAAACCCAATTCGTTCCTAAAAAATGATTTGTTATTTCTTTCACTCACTTTTTTGGACAAGATTTCTACTGCTAAGTCTCCTTCCCTAAAAGTACGACTCACATTAACGACATAGTTTGTGAATACCCCAAAACTCCTGATAAATTATATTATATCCTAAGTGATTATTGTTTTTTCATGGAAAAAACCAACTTGGATATTAGAGTTAGTCTCCAGCATGGAATGTTTGATGTTGTGATGTTTTCGTAATAAATGACCACTCTCTATTTCTCAGGAATCTATCCCAATTGAATTTCCCAAGCCACATAAAGTACTAATTCCAAAAATCATTGAAACTATTTAAACTATCAACAATATATCCCCTATTATTTCTCCAATCACACATGAGTAATCAATACTATTCCGAATGTTGATAAATATAAATTATAGCAATGTGGTGCTGAAATTACAGCACACAACAGCAGTAAATATAAAATTAAAATTACATTATATTTATATCATAATATAAGAACAAAAAACATAATAAATGTTTTACAAATATTAAAAATATTGGTTTTTAAAATTACATTAGCCATTGAAATTTGGCTTAAACATTAAAAAATTAAAAAACATTAATGTTTCATTGCCTTTCGACCTTGACACTCTCTCAAAAGATCCTGATCGGGCCATAAGGTGAAACGAAAACTACCCCAAAAGGATAAAAGTGGAAAATTTTATAAAAAATAAATTCATAGGGTATTAATATGAGGAATAAATAAATAAATTTAACATAAATTTGGAACAACGCATTAATAAAATGCGACCATTAAATTGAAAAACAAATTTGATCAATATCTGGAACACCATGTGTCATATTAATGTGTAGTTTGTTCCTACACATCACAATTGATTAAATGATATTTTAATATAAGAAATAATAAAATCCAATAAAATTTTATTGGTACTATGAATGAGATGTGTTTTTGAAACAAAATTACAATTTAAAATAATTTCATGCACTTTGAGTTATACGGCCCACACCGTGTGCCATATTGATGTGCAATTGATTCCTACACATAAAAAATGATTGATAGGTCATTTTAAAAATGATTAAAACAATGAGAGTTGTTTTTCTAGGATTGTAGTGACTAACAAATTTTTAAAATCAAATGTTGTTTTTATACTAAAAACAAAGACTTTAATCCACAATGATCACCCCATTTTTCAGATTTATGTGAAGCTAATTCCTAAATAGTAAAAATTACTTATGGATAATTTTCATAAATTATCAATGAAATACAAGTTAATTTTTAAAATTTCTAGTGATTTAAACACACATTTATTTAACATTTCATTTCTAAACTAAAAATACACATTTTTTGTTATACTTTTTGCAATGTGTATCAGGATGAGGTGTGTCTGATTCATACCTAATAAAAATGACATAAAAAATTAATTAAAAATTTATTAATAAGAAATCAATATTTTCCCAATTTTGAGTACGTTAAGATACTTTTTAAATAAATTCTCAACTTTAAATAAAAACACATGATTTGAGTTATAATGATCACACCGTTTGTAAGATTATCATGGGGTTAATTAATATAATTCAAAAATTAAATATGGATCATTTTCATAAATATGTATAAAATAATTGTTTATTTTATTATTTTTGGGTTTTATAAAATTATTTTGATTTAAAATTTCTATTTTTAAAAACATGATATTTGTTTCACACCAGTAATAAGTTTTGTCCGACTGAAGTGTTGTTGACTCTCTCTCTCTCTTCCAGATTTTCTTCCAAAAGTATACATAAAATATTATTTTATTCTTTGATTTTTTATTGAGTGATACATTTTAATTTATAATGTTGTTTTAAATATAAAAGCATGCACTTTGATTCATACTGATCACACTGTGAGCCAGATTGACATGTGGCTAATTCCTAAAAATAAAAAAAAATTATGGAACAATTTCTGAATGTATCAATATTATATGAGTATGTTTACTTATTTTTCACTAAATAAAACTTATTTTTAACTAAAATTGTTTTTATGTAAAAACATGCACTTTGATTTATAATTGTCCCATCAAATATCAGAGTTATGTGTGGTAGATTCTTATATGTTACAAAAAAATTATGGATTATTTTCTAAAAGAATCATGACCAAATGAATTTATATACTCAGTTTTTAGTGATTGATAATGTTTTTCACTAAAATTTCATTTTCATACAAAAACCAAACATTTCATTTCATTTTAGTCACAACCTATATCTGATTTTGGTGAGTCACATTCCTATATAAAAAATGATTTATAGAACATTTTCATAAATTAATGATGAAATACATAATTGTTTGATAAATGTTTATTATTTCATGTATATTGTCAAATAAATTGTCAGTTTTGAACAAAAACATGCATTTTGGGTCTTATAAACCACACCATGCATCATATTGACACGTACTTTATTCATACATGGTGAAATTGACTTATGGATCATTTTACTAATGTATAAATAAAATAATTATGATATATAGGTTATCAAAGAGTAACACATGATCTAAACTATGACTTAATTTTAAACATAAAACAATCACATTTAGTGACTGGTAAAATGAAAAAAAATAATGAACATAAAGACGTAAAATAAAAAACAAATATCTCAATTAAGTTAAAAAATTGTACTTGAGTGCGTCATACTTATCGAAAACTAAGTAAAGAAATCATTTTTCACTAAGAATTTTTTTCACTTTAGAGAAATAAATGGCTCAATAAAAATAAATTAAGAAACATTTCATTTCTTTATAACCTCTAAAAAAATTACTAAATAAGTATTTTGATTCCACCTCTTCAAGATATCTGCATTCGTTCTAACAACTTGTATTTTTCCCATTCATTTCTAAATAAATCTATATCCTCTTATCAATATTATATTTGTTGATATACTTGGTAGTAGTAATATAATATAAATAAAGAGACTATTAATTACTATTTTAAATGTAATTATACTTATAATTTGAAATAACTCTCTGGGTATGATAGATCATTGATTTAGTTCAATATATTTATAAATTTATGTGTAGTAACCATAATAATTGACAGTAGATTTTTTTTGGAAAATTTAAAATCATTGATAAAAATAATTAATTTTTTTGATGAATATTTTGATATAAAAATCATGTTATAAAAACACCAATACATATCTAGTTTTAGATTTTAATAGGCTTCTTGTACTCATAGAAAATATTCATACAATGATATTGATTATATTTAAACACCTCCCTATCAAAAATATATTAACTAAAATTTAATATAAAACATAAAATATGATGTATATTTGTAAAAAAATGCATGTAGTGTATTCAAAATTGACAAAAAGTATCATTTATAGTTGATTAAATAGGAATTAATTCATTAAATCCAAAAAATATATTTTGAGTAACCAAATTGACTATAATTTTAAATAATTATAACATAAAAAATAGAATGAGTAAAGAAATAATTGAAAATATATTTGATATGATTAAATTATAGAGTTTCCCCCTACATCATGTGTATTAAGAAGAGTTGGCCATCTGTAATTTTCTTTTTAAAAATTGATAATAGTTTTTCTACTATTTATGAATATAACATGTTTTCCAATTTGAATTTTTTTATAAGTAATGTGAGGACTAATAGGTCCAAATATTTATTCATAGTAGATTCTATTTAAATAGTATTGATATATATTCCAGCAAAAAATATGAATTTTATTTAAATGTAATAAACATAATTTATTAGCAATTGGAGAAAAATATTATAAAAAAGACTACATGTATACATTTAAACCAATACTCCAACCCATCCATTCTTGTGAATTTTAAATAATTTTTCATGACTAAGAAAATCTATAATGGCCTATCCATACATTTTTTCCTAAAAATTACTAATATTTTTTTCATCACTAATAATAATTGTATTTCCATGAACATATCAAATTAGTAATTGTAAAATCTAAACTGGTGGGTTATATATGCTCTTAAAATTTATTTGGAATCATTGGTTAATCCTTCATAGTATTAAAATTTGATCCTATGTTTCTCCTTTATTTCCTCTCTCTATAATAAGATTCCTTTGTTTGTGAATTTTTTTTGTGGTTAATTATTTATCTAATAAAACAAATTGTAATAGAGTGTGTCTTTTTTGAAAAATATTTTTATAGGATCAAAAAATCACATAATGAATGTTCCAATAAAAAATAACACATTGTAAGCATTGAGATCATTTTGGGGAACATGTAGCTCGATGTTTAGATCATGATCTATGTGAATCCCTAGACTCTCATGACATTTTGGATTATTTTCATTATATTAGTTGTTTCCTTGTGTATTGTATACTTTACCCCTCACACTATAGTGATGGGTGTGTGATGATTTATATAAATCACATTCAATTTCTCCTTGTAGAATATTAGTACATAAAACGTATCAGTATCTTCTTAATGCACATTTTGAAGAAACAATTATGACTAAATTGATTACCTCTAGTAAATAATACCCTTGAGAGTAATGGCTCACCTCAAACCTAGGGTGGATCATCATGTTGTGGTTACTAACATGTTGTTTCATTTCATTTATTACTTCATATGAGATTATCAAACTTCTCATAAATAAAAAAAATATTTATTCTAATATAGTTATTCATTCATATTTCACATCCACTTTTTATCTTTATCCCTTTTTTCATATGTTCTCTAAAAATATTTTTATGAAGACAGTCAAAGACCCACACATTTGACATTGTCATACTATTCTAGATTCTTCAAGTCCAATGAAAATATCCATTCATTGTGTATAAGTGAATAAAATTATTATGTCTAAATAAGTGTAAGATATTAAAAAATAATAAATCATTATTATATAAAAAAAATTTATTATAGAATAATTTTTTTAATAATTGCATACTTACACATCATTCACATAGATTTTATAGGATTTAATTTACCTGAATTTATGATTTATTTACCCAATAATCATTCTATAGAACAATATGTTTCATGGAAGTGTATTTAATTTTCAGATCATCATTTTTAATATAAACAAAGAAAAATAATTATTATATTGTTCCATTCCACATAAAAGTATTATTATAGATTTTAAATACAAGCAGCATACCCTATCATTTATTTATAGTATGTGTAAATTTTTTATGTACACTTATTATTTCTAATTCTCATATATCATTTGATAAATTGATATTTCTTAATAAATAAAATAATAAATGTATTTCCATGTGATTTATTACCAACCACAGTTTACCTAAAAAGGAAACTCCTTACAATGGCTAATAAAGGAATTCAACATTTATTTGTTTATCATGTGTGAATATATCTATGGTGGGTATGGGTTTACATTTCCTTAAGCATAATTGAGATGATGTTGTATAATAGTCTTTTGAAAAACTCTATGATCCTTTCAACTGACCATTACTACAAATTTCATTCGACATTCATATAGTACACGAATGTCCCGAAGGCCTTCTTTTTTATTTTTATTATAGATAATCCCCATTTTAAGGGTTGAAGGGGAACCCATACATGACCTGCAGGCCCAAGGCACAAGGCCCAACATGACCCGTAATACATGAACTGGAGGCCCAAAGGCATTCCATGCCCAATACATGACCCATAGGCCCAGCCCACTAGAACCGCCCCTCCCTAGCTTCGGCATCATTGATTTCTTTTAACTCCCCACCTGCATTGCTGATCAGCTAGCATTGCCCCGTACAAAGTTCCACGGTTCCTGGTCCCGTTGGCAGTTTCCATATCCTCTCATTTTTCTAATCCGGTTAGCTCTACTTCTGGTGACTGCTACTATTTCTCTAATCCTCATCTGGGGCCTGCTCTGTGTGAACAAGGCTACTTCATGGTATTCAATGGCCCAAAGGCCCTGTGGCCCGAAGGCCTTTGATTGCCCGAAGGCCCCTGAGACTCATAGGCCCAAACCGGTGGCTCAAAATCCCAAATCAGGTGAATATTCCAGCAGCTACAGTACCAAACAGTGCCTACTACAGTACTGCTACAGTACACCCGGAAATTATCCTCCACCCGGTTTTGAACCAGGGTACATGAATTCTTTCTAACTAATAAAAATTGGACTTGTTGGAGTTAAAATTTTGGCTACATGCATTCCATATAACCTCAAATTTTTCACCACTACTTCTTTCTTTAATAATTTCTTAAACACAATCATGATATGACACATATTTCTTTTCAAGGAGATATATTGTTCACCATATATCATTTTTTCTATTTCAACGTTATCAATACGTTAATCCTTTCGATTGGTAGGTTCAACTTATAGAGGTACTTATTTCTCCTTTACAATGGGACTGTATTAATGTTGAAAAACTTTTTTTTACTTTGTATTAGGAGAATCATGATGTTCATAATCCACAATTATAAGATGTACATGAACATTTAATTTAGATTACCTAAATCTAGAAGTGATAAAATTACACTATTATATATCTGAATATATATTCTAAAGATATGATAGAATTATTGTTCATTTTTTCATTGCTTTAGGTATTTGACTCCTATACCAACGATCTAAATCCTCTCACATTGGTCTCATCATAAATACAAGAACCTTGATACATTATAACCATCAACAAAAAATTGTAACCTCCCAATGAAAGGGACACCATTAGATGAATTTACAATTGATCCTTTATTGGTTTTGGTTGTTAAGAGAACAATTTACCACCTATCACTTTTTAGGATCTAAAGAATAAAATATGTATACTATCTATGATTCTGTTATGAACTATTCATTATTATACCAATCTTAACTAAAAGTCACTTTCATAAATCCCAATTCACAAATTCTAACTACACTCTGATTTTCAATCAACTCTCATTGAAATAATTTGAATTTTAATATTATATAATTGTACACCCATATTTCTTGATGATTCAAAAATATTCTATATTCTCCTAAATTGATTTTCTTTCCATGGTACCAGATATGTGAATTGCTTCGTCCATAGGTGTAACTCCAATTTTATTCACTATACTACATTCATCAGGTTTCTTTTTATATAACATATAACCATGAATTACATAATCATTATATGATTATACTACAATAATCGGTCCTTCATCTTTCCATCGAAGTTGTTCTGAAATTGATTATTTATTCATAGTCAACTCATTAAAAATTTGGACTTGAACCCGTGCTATAAACTATTAATTATGTGTATATTATGTAATAATTTAAATCATTGATGGCTTCAAATTCCTAATAATTTTTTTTGTTTGTCAACATATAGTTAAACATCTAAATTATTATGTTAAATGTAAATGTGATCCCACTCCCAATCTACAATGATAACTTCGACACCATCTATTATATAAATTTATTCACCCAAATGTCTTTTACAGGATGATATTTTGGTAGACCAAATTTTTCCACATTAGATAGGTAATTGGTACTATATTTAATTAATTCCTCTAAAATGAGGTGTATTGTTACATCTATAATGGTTAAAAATGGTACAATACACTTCTATACTGTCGATCAAAGACACTAATTGATGAAGATATGATCACAATGATATCAATTATATATATTTTCCAATTATTTTTTGATATCATGTTAGATTTGTTTTCACCTCAAGTGATTAAAAGTAAGATTTCATTGAATGATGTTGTAAATATTCTTGATGAGCACCTGATTTAATGGTATGATTAGATGAAACAGAATAGATTCTACTTTGAGTTGATATATATTTTTGAAGAGGTACAGTTTCCAAGAGGATTTAGTTTTTAATTAGTTTTGTGATATAAGAGAGATAAATTGAAGATTGTCAATTGATTAAATCATGGTGGTCTCCCTTATCTCTTGTGTAATGAAAAAATAATTACAAATTAAATTCATTATTTAAATCACTAAATTTCTTGTACAGAAATTAAATAATATAAAATAAATGCACTAATTTTGTAATTTTGGATTGTTATAAGTTATATCCTATAATATAATATGATTTATATAAATAAATATTACATCTTTTAGATTTATATTAAATACATGTAACAAAGAATCACCTAAGTATTGTAACGATTTAGTGTCCTTGGAGACTAGATACACAATCTTCTGATTTCTTGAAGAATCTTCAACATGTCCCATAAATATCTTTCCACATAGGATTATTCTTAGACATAACCTTTTTAAAACCATTCTTCATAACCATGGGATATGAAATGTAAGAAAGGGTGATCTCATATGCACAGTAACAGTAAACAAAGAAGATTTCAATTATTAAATATGAATTACATGATCATAAGTGCTTTACAAAATGAGAATAACATTTGAAAATCAATTACATACTAATCATAGATAATTAACTTTATTCATGTCATAAATCATAATAGTTCATAAGACATTAATATTAATTGAATCAAAGAACTTGATCCAAGGGAACATAACATTGGATTAATATATATTTTTGTTGAATACACATAATAATATAAAATATTATGTCAAGTCTATCCTCCAAGAAATTTTTAAGATGTTATGCATAGGATAACCACCTTTAAATCTTCAGTTTCTAATGCTTTCTTCAGGGCGCAATCACTTCTTGTGTACATCTATTTTTCCCCTCACTCCCACTTTCCAATGGATGGATACATCCTTTCCACTCATCAGGGGTGTGTTCTACATGATTGAAATTTCATGATGGGGTATTAGTTCCTCCTTCCATGTATTCCAACTTGGAGGACATTTCTAGTTCAGGTCTCCCCCAAAGACCAATAAATTTTCCTGAAACTCATTACATTCACTATAATAAGGTGGGAAATGGTTATTTATTTTTCTTCTATCTCAACAGGGTGGAAAACCTTGGCCTTGGGAGTATTCACATTGGGCATGTCCGGACATGTACGAACATTGGGTATATTTGGCACCTATAAATTCTTCCTCCTTTGGTTGGAATCTCATGTGCGAGGCATCTGAGCTATAGAACCTAAGGAATCTTGTATCAATCATGAGGTAATTGAATCTAAGAGAATAAGTCCTCTAAGTATTTATACCTGAGGTATATCATATTTATTGCATGGGGCAGAGATTCAATATCAGTACATGAGTTTAATTTATTGGGGATACTGATAATAATGACTTTTTGATACTGATCAAGTCAAATGATTAATTTTTAAGGGATATGGATCAGAACATATGGTTTAGATAGATTGGGTCGTTGGCTTAACATCATTTAGGGATGGAACATAAAGTCCTATTAAGATAGATTGGGTCACACGATTAATGTATTTTGGACATTAATGAAAACATCATATTGAGATATATCATGTGGTTAGGTGTTTTCCCATTTAAGGAGGATTTAAAACATATATGACAATATGATTGAACCTTAGGGATGTTTCCTATGTATCATATTCTAGATTTAGGGATAAAAACCATGTTTTTTTATTCTACAATTTATGTTCGTGTGATAAAACCATTCCAAACTGATTAACGTCATATGGTAAGGATGATCGTGTCCCAAAAGGATCGTTGAGGATGAATGGTGTTGGGATTATGTGTCAATGAATCCCATTTTAAGAGTATCTCTCTTTGAAGAATGTTTTGGGGAATATGCATTGAAGCCACCAAGAGTAGAAGTTTCACCCCTTGGTGGGGAGAGATGGTGTGGGGCTGACACATTGATGCTACCAATTGTGGGTGTATTGACCCCTGATAGGGAAGGTTGGTGTGGGGAATATGCATAGAATCCATCTAGGAATAGATGTTTCATCCAAGGGGTAGAGATTCATCACACATGGAGGGAGGATAGTGTGGGGATTATGCATAGAGGAGGACCTTGTGTGTATTTTAATCACATGGTTGGGGAAATTATGGAATTCCTTGATAATTGAATATGGAGAGTACTATGTATATCACACAGGGTAACAGGTGTAAAAAAATCCCATTAAAATCATTCATGGGGTATCATATTTTAATTCTATAGGGTATGACCATAGTTTTATGTCATATTCTAAGGACATTATCAAGTAGTTTGACAATGTATGACTAGAAAGAAGAGATCAGTAGGGTTATTTCATGTAGCTCATATTCTGTTGGGATCACTCCATGAGCATGATTATTTCGAGGATAAAGGTATATCTAGCATGACTACCATCTACTAAAACAATTTTGTTGTTTCCCTCGAATATTCTGCCTTTATGGCTTCTGTGCCTCTTGACATGACATAGTGTTAGAAATTCCATGGAAGAGTGGAAATCAAGAGGGTCGGTGTTACGGTACCTATGCATAGGATAAAAAAATTAGGGTACCAATGCATACAATAAATCTATAGGATAAATTTCGAGGAAATAATTTAAGAGAAGTGGGTGGACACATATGTGGGTGGTACATGTCATGAAAGAATTTTAGGTGTGTCTGGACTTGTCCAAGGTGATCATAGAGGACATATGAAATCAACATTCATGGAAGTTCATATGATGCAATCAAGAACCTTAGAGAGGCCTAGATCATAGGATTGATGATGTTTAGTTCTGTGTAGAACTGTGATGCTTTGTGAAATCCATGGGTCCTTAGAATGTCATTGATCTTGCAAAGTGGTATATTTCACGAAGTAGGGTGGCCCTACCATGGGGAAAACTTTTGGTTACAATGGGGTTAGTTTTATTAAGGATAGATGTCTCACAAAATACCAAGAGGCTTGAAGGGACTTATTTTAAGGTGAAGGCCATTGGGAATCAGGAAAGGCATCTCTACCATGATTTGAGGTTCTGAAAAACCAATGGAAAAGGTTTTGTGAATAATTTCAACCTTTAGTGGTCCATCTCTTCATTCAATCATCTATCATTGGAGTATCGTGAGTCAAGATAATTTCTACGAAGATTATAAGGTGAATCCCATTAACATTATGACATTATTGGATATTTATTGGCCCAATGGAGGTGAATTCATAGGGTTCGTGAAGCATAGATCCTTTTGTAAATCATTATGATCTTTGAAAATTGATGAGTCTCCTCGATTATTAGTTATTATACACAAATGTTACCTTCAATATTTCACATATCCCAAGACTTCTATGAAAAGTGGAGTATAAAATACATACATTATTTGTTCAAATATTACTATAATACCTTTATATCATTGGGCCCTTCACGACTCGAAGCCTTTCATGAAGGTGGGGACTTGAAGAATCTTGTCCTTTAAGTTGATTTTTATGTTATTCTAACCCAGATTAACTTCAAATTGACCATGAATTCCTCATCCTCTCTTGTTACATGTGTATTAAAGTTATGAAAAATTAATCCCATGTAGAATCGGAGTCGATGGGGGAAGAATGGCTACATTCTAAAGAAATCCTTTGAAAATTTGGGATTTCGATTGCATTTTGTGAACAATATTATGAAACTCAGTATGGATGTATGTATATAAATAGGTTTATGGGACCAACAAGTTACCATGTGCATTTTGTGAAAGATAGAACAATGCACTATTTTGGTGAAACCTAATACCTTTGTGAATGATTTGTGACTTTGATCCTCACCACTTGAGAAATTAAACCATTTAATGAACTTGCTTATAGAAATGGAGCTTCATGACCCCAACCTCCATGAAAAAAACATCTTGAACCTATCTTCCACAAAGATTGATTAGTGTACCATTCTTATATAACCTACTTTGACATGGAATAATGGCCTCTAAAGGTAAAAATCTTTCTTCTCTCACTGAAAGGATACTTTTGGGAACCTAATGGTTAGGAGGATTGTTTGGATCATGTAATACTTCGACACAATCATTGCACTACTGATAGATGATCAATTAGAAAACCCCCTTTTCATGAGGCTACCACTGTATGTATTTGGATGAGGGTCAATTTTTTCATCCCCAACTCTAACTGAGATGACCTCACCTATATGTTTAAGAGATCACTTAGAATATACAAGAGGCATAGGGCTGATGGAGGGAAAATCCTAAAGGATTGTTAGTCTCTTGCAGTTTATGGTGAACTCTCTTTGGGACTACCTAATCATTGTCAATGGGAAGGTGTTTGAATCAAATATATACCCTTCACTTGAAAAAAATTAGAAAATTATCAGGGTGTTCATGGGGGACCTATCAAGGGATAGATGGATGCATGTGGATTACCATAGGGTGGAACCATCACAGATGAGTGGTAAGTGAGGTCATATGAATTCTAGTTATGATGTGACTTCGAGGTAGTGCTAAAGTAGGTAGGGATTTACTATGTAGCATGGGCCTTAGAGTTCTATGTATACCCCCACCTGTATATCATTCCATAGTTTTTATGAAGGTAGTCACTAGGGGCCAAAACCTTCCATCTATACCATGGGGTTGTTGATATAAACTTGTTTTATCTTTACTATACTATTGGGATCCAAATTTCAAGGATAAATGTATGAAAAAATCCTCCCCGTATAGAATTTATGTGGCCAAGAAGAAACTATATGCCCTAGAAAGGGAACTTATGCATTTATCACAGGGGACAAACAAGAACAATCTTGGGATGAAGAAAATCGTAGTCAAGAATTTATTTAGGTAATTTCTAAACAAGTAGTATAAAAGCTTATATTGAGCCCACATTCATGCCATAGGGAATTACAATGAGGTGAAGAACATTTCTACTTGAGGATTATTAAATAAATCTAGTGGAATATATAGGGAAATAGTGTAAATCCAGAGTCTCCCATGGTTATGTTGGTGGTGTTTATTATCGTGTTTATCTTTGGATGGTTTTTTAGTTAGGGATTCCCATTTAGAGGTGTAGAGAAGAATCTTTTACATAGCATCAGTACTGGATATGGAGCAGTGGATCGATATGGTAGTTATGGTATTAGAGAATCTATACAAGTTGATCCTCCACATCAGCCATAGTATGACACCCCTCAACATTTTTAGACATTCCACTTTCAATATCGATAGGTTATTGTACCCATGGGGGGTACTAATTTCTAAACCAAATTTCCACTCCTAGATAAAACTTTTGTACATCGATCCTGAACTTCTCTAGGATTCACTCCTTCATCTCTATCTCATTGGATTTGTTAGAGATGATATTTTTGGTTTACCACATCATTTTCAACTCATTCCCCTTCTCTTGGGGATGGTGACTAATGGAAAAACAAGGAGAATGGAGTAGTGGTCCTACCTCATGGCCTTTCGTGGTGGGGTACTAGTAGTGAGGGTTAACTGTAAGATGATCTATGAACGGAATTCCATTCTTTGGTTCACAATGGCGGTTCTGATTCATGTAGAGGTTGAATATAAAGGTATAAAAATATGTGAATTATGAGTGGAACCCTATGTTCCTTGTGTATATCTGTCTCGTGCATACACATTATGATCATAAATGGTGAAAATAGATTCCATTGACTACAAATTATTACCAGATCGTTCATGACTATGAAAAATGGTGGAGAGAACATATTTTTTAGAAATACTATGGCACATTAATACATGGGATGAAAAAGAGGGTTCCCACAACTACATGGTCAAGGGTGAGTAGTAGGCTAAGTAGAACGTCGATGTAGTGTTGGCCATGTAGGTATGGAAGCAGTGGTAAAGATGATAACACGCAGCCTAATACAAGAAGATTTCACATGGAGAGTAGAAGAAACATGATTGACTATCCTTGGAAATCTATTACAGGAGGATGGTGAGACCTATGTGGCAGTCTCACGGGTGTGTGTTCAAGCCCTGAGAATGCATATGAACTATACAGATATCAATAGCAATGATTTTTTCTAGGACATCTTGGTGCGGTAGGAAACTTTTGATAAATAAACACCGTCTATGGGATGTGAAAGAATCTCAATAGATGGGGGGTCATTCTTCACTAGTTTGGTTCATTCAATGGAATAATTCTGCACTACTTGGTCCAAGAAGATTCAATATATCACGTAGTTTGATAACTTGATTCACTTTTATGGCATGACATGTTCACTAACCCACCATGTGAAGATGTTTCTAGGAATTCCTTCCCCCCCTCAAATATTTGAAGGAATGTTCTCCAATAACGAGCCTATATAGGATGGATTGTATAGGTTCTAGGAAGTAACAATTATTGGGCTTTCATTGGTTATGGTGAACCTCTAATTGATCAGGTAAATCTAATATCGTTTCATGCCTTAAAATCTAATAAATATTTAACATAGGTTCCTTACTTCTTTTTTTAATATGCGTTGGAATTTGATAGCTTAAAGAGGTAGAGGTTCTTGAAAAACATGAGGTAGAGGGTGATGGAGCCTCAACCATTTACGGGGTGAGTGTGGGGTCCCCCTGATGTCATGGCCATGGTCGACCAACCATTGTCTGAATTGGCCCATGTGACTAAGATGATAGTCGCGAGGGGATATCATCACTGGGGGTATTTCCAATGAATATTCCTAGGTTTCTGGCTGGAATCTAACATTATTGTAATCCATATTCCCTTTCGTTCACATTTTTTCCTTATTATCCTTTTTACATATGACTGAATCAAGCTTAAAGCTTAGTTCATGTCATGTTTTGGGATCATCCACTAGAACCAACATCCAATTATGTGGTTCTTGATGATGCAATAGTGACAATGTGTGATTCTATCCTAGTAGAGATGGTAGGGGAAGTCGTATTAGTTGGTCTAACCATTGATGTGCAATAATAGGGGGATATCTAGATTGTTTTGTCGATAGATGAGGTCTACACTGTACCTATAGCGAGGCTAGTCAACTTAGTTGTGTGGGATGAGGCTTTTTTAGATGTACCGCCAAAAGTTATTGTTGGAGTTGATGCATCAATGGAGGAGGTGAGACTAGTTACAAAAATTTAGTTGAATGAGGGGGATATGGTTGATGTACCTATCCTAGAGGTTTCATATGTATAGGTTGATTGAGAAGTGGCCTCGATGATGGTGGATGAGATAGTTGCATCAATAGAGGTGGTCACAGAGACTGGGATGGTTGCATCTACCGTGGTGGTTCCACATGAGGTATATAGGGCTCCTATTATAGATGAGTGAGTGAAAGAGGATCTATTTCTCTTGGTAATGGATTTAATCCCACATGAAATTATGAATACAAACAATCTGGGCAAGGAATTTGTGGCGGTATTTCTTCTATAAGACCAAGTGTTGCCTAAGGACTTAGTGGATTATAGAACAGATGCTACTGAGGTGAACCGATTCATTGTTCATTACTTAAGTTGGTAGGTGTGGAATTTCATTACCCACAGCTTGATGGTTGACCTTGAAAATTGGCTATAAAATCTCCTCTATATGATAGTCATCATGGGGACCAGTGGTGGGGACTTTTGAAGCCTCTATAGACTAGCTCAAGAATTTCTCATCATGTGGGAATGTGTAGCATGGTGTAAATTTGAAATTTATTTGAAAATGTATAAGGATGAGTTCATTGATGTTCATTATGAATTAGAGGATAATATTTCTTATTTGGATGGGAAGGCATAGGAGCACATAGAGCTCATTACCACAATATTTGTGGTCATTAGCCATTAAAGTTCTAGTTTTTTATATACAAGACAAGGGTTGTGGATGAAATATTTATTGTTATAAAATGATGTCTTGAGTAGGATCAATAGTAGAACAGATTTGTATAAATCTATCATAAATTATAGGATGCAACTGAGCTGGAGGAGCACCATTATACTCTAGAGGATAATCAACATGGGATGATTGAGCTCGAGTTCTCAATCCCTTGGGGTGAACCATTGCGTAGTCTTATTTTACCCCAAAATAAAATAGAAGCTACAATATGTGTATGAACCTTTTGAAAATCTGTTGACTTATTTTATATTCCCTATGTACTTGAAATATTTTTCACTTTTTCATATCTCTGATCACATTAATGAGACAACGAAACATCAACCCCTAAGCCCATGTGAGGTATAGTAAGAATTTGAAAAAAGGACATATGAAAGATTAATTATTTATATTAGAGTAGTAAAGAATGATTTAATACTTGGTTTATGAAATTTTTGTCAACCAGTCTGAGTATCCATACTAAGAGGGGTTATAGATGGGGAATGGGGTACTTTTTACACATTGATTTCTTTTCTAGTGTGCGCTAGTGCATGAATGGTACAATGCTACGGTCATTTAATTCTACATAAACATAGGGGAATGAGGTGCATGAATCGAGATTCTCCACATTTGGAGCACAAGAGGAGTATATTGACGATGGAGGATAATATCTTACCTTTATTGAAACACAATATCAATTATAATTTTTATTGGAATAGAAATAAAAATGGGAGATGACCGCTGACCTTGTTCGAAACATGGTACCTAGTCAAAAATACAATCAAGAGTCTTTTTAGTTGTGTAACCAAGATTGTATGTGAGCCAGTGTGGAATGGGACCCTACTATCAAGAGGAGATGTTCATATGTGGAGGAGGATGGGGATCCAATTGAAGGGAGACGTGATGCATGGATATAAAGTGATGGAATTTTAAAATAGATATCAATAGTCTCATAATTATCCCACCATAGCTTTGAGCACATTGGGTAGGCGTATCAGTCTAAACAATGGATCTTCTCTTCTTCCAAGAGTATCATCATCTTAGATATCATGTGACAGTCGCATAACATGAATGATGTGGTATATGACTAGCAATAGAGAGAGAAAATGGATTCTTAGGTGAGGGACTCGGAATCCTCAAAGTTTAGCATCATGTAATGTGGATGATGGATAAATATTTTAACATCATATATTGAGGAAAATATATCACAATGTTTAGAAACATTTTTTTGGTATTCTAATTGATACATTTTAAAATATTGGTACCAAGATATCCGGATCTTAGTTTAAGGTAGTTTAGTTCTGAACAATTGAAAATAGTTTGAGGCCATAATTCTTGGATCAGTGGGTTGTGTGTCTCAACATTTCTTGTGTGAGATCAATGGAATATTAACTGACATGAAAGGAGGGGCCTATGATACCACACGATTCCTCACAAAATGTTTCCCAGAAAACATCCACATAGTTTAATTTCATGATGCATAGAAATATTGAAATTAGTTTGAGGTCATAATGATTGGACCGTAGTGTGAATACATATAAAATGACATGTGTGTCCTTAAAGGGTGACAACTCGACATGAATTGATGGTTAATGAGGTTAGATGATACCCAAATAATTCCTAAGGTGACTCAAAAATAGTTTAATTCCATGTTGCTTGATCTTGTCCATGAAGTTTATAGTCAAAGAGTTTAGACCAAGGAGTGTGTCTCAAAGGGGGTACGTGTGGTATAGGGGATAGTTAACCAAACATGCCCGAGGAGACCAGGAGACCATGACACACAAAATATCTCAAAGACATCTTGAACACAATTTAGGGTTGTGATTCTTGGACTAGGTCACCTAGTTTAATGTAATAGTGTCCAGAAAAATTGAAAATAGTTGAAGTTCGTAATTTGTTGGACTAAAGGGAACTGGGATTTGAATGAAAATGTACAACATTAAAGACGCATTACCCAACATGAAAATAGGAGACTAGGTGTCTACCTAATGATTCACAAGACTCCTCTATGAAAACATTAAAATAGTATTGGTTCATGAATCCTGAACCCTGGGATCCTTGAATAAATTCATAGAGTTTCGACTGCATGGGTGCTCATGGAACTCAACATTGTTTGAAGATTAAAACCTCCCAACTCCACTAACCATGTGATCCACGATCACTATGAGAAATAATTATCTGTATGGATTTCAAGTTTCTTGTTGGGGAAAACCCAATGTGGGGTTATATTGGTTGAAAAACAACATGACAGTGATTGAAACCTTCAAAACCTATATAGTGAAAGGGGATGAATGATGATCAAGGATTGGATGTTGACTGTGTTTGAAATATATGTTCTATACTCACATCAGTTTTAGATGGAGTGAAAAATATGAAAGATTGATCGTTGACCGATTTTGAAACCCTATAGACACTATTTGTTACCATAGGTCATTTATGGCATTATCCATAGAAGTTAGGTGATCTAGTGTATCATAATAATGTATTCATTAGTGAGTCCATTTAGATCAAGAGGATGGAGATTATCCATATCAAATAATGTTTTCACCATACAATTGGATGTTGGTAATATTGTGGAGGGAATATTTGGTGACATGGGAGCTATTTATCAATGACTTTGAACATGCTTGATGATTTAATGGTGGGCATACGACTTGTATGTAATTTACATAATTGACTTTGTATATAATGATGATAGGAATCAAAGGACATGTAGTTCTTTGAAGAATCATGGAAGGATACCGGAGCTAGAGGCCTAAGATCCTCTTATAAGTCCACTAGGATGAATACCTTGAGGGGGGTGAATCATGGTATGACAAATTAATATTTATTCCTCTTAAGATCTTGTTACATCGTTACAAAAACCCTCTTCTCTCTCATTTCCATTTTAAATTATGAAAAAATTTATATCACACACAAGACACATAATTTTTTTATTTGGTTCACCACCGCTGGGCTATGTCCAAGGGGAATACAATAGGTGGTGACCCGATATACTGAATTAAATAAATCTCAATATCAATAATGAGTACAATGTTCATGATAGTTGGTCTATGCCCAAGCTCACTGCCTTTACAAGGATTTGGTTCTGCTCACTGCATTCCCATGTTTCACTCCCTCTACCTCTTTCTCTGGCTCATTACCGATTAAAATGGTAATTATCTTCCTCTTCCGTTTCTCACTACTCATGGATGGGAATCCACATAATTTTTATTGAAATATAGGTCAAACACTGTTGATGGACATGTAGGTCCATTAATTTCCATGAATGCACACATCCTCAACTATAGGTAGATGATCTATTGAAGTCCCTTTTTCTCCCATAGATGAAATCAATGTTTCTACGTATTTTTAGGTAATGGTAATGAATTTTGAAAACTGATTTGAATCATTTGAAATCATCCTTGAATTCACACAAATCACCTTGATACTCCATATAAAAATTATCGGGTATGGTATGCCTAATTCCTTCTTCACATACCACTATTGCTTTCATGAACCACCCTCATATGCATCTTGTATCTCACATGGACTGACTTCACCTGCACTCTCACGTACCGCCTCAGCATAACAAATCAACACATGTCCCCTACAAACCACTTCAAGGAACCACCTATTTACAAGAATCTACATTTTTCCATGAACTATTCTCTATTCGAAATCTGCATTTCTTTTGTGTAACTTAAATATCTCTCTTTTTAATACATCTCCCACAAAATCGAAACCTATAATCAACTTCCCCCAAGCTTCACACAAAATCCTTCATCCAAATTTTTTCTATGTGAACTACCTTTAGTCTCTAACGAATTCATAATGCAAAGAGATTTTTTATAATTATATCCGCTCACTCTATAATCGGTTGGATCATTTCTACTTATATAGGAAATTATATCTACAAAATCCACTAATTTTAGATTTACCAAATATTAAACAAATCACTACCTTCAATATGTACCACTTCTTTAATTGTGAACTGGATGCCATCTGTGAACCATTTTTAGTTTTCAGTTTGCATACTACATCTCTTGCAATGCAGTGGGTCATTCCTCAAACCTCCATCCCTCACACGTACCATAATACCTTCACCTTGAATGGTTCCTCATACCATTTTCACTGCTCTGCATACCGTTACCACTGTCTAGTCCACAACCGCGAACCCTTATTAGACATGTTCCATGAACCATGTTCCAAGGAATGATGTTCCCTAATTTTTCATATTTTTGTCATAGTTCTTCACACCATTCATTCCTGTGATAAAAACCATCCTTTTCCAGCATCAATATTCTGATTTTGAGGCCCAAATATTTAGAAAACATGGGGAAACCACACCACCTTAAAAACCTTCTATCGTTAAAAACCATCCATACTCATTCGTGCTCACCAGAATTTTTCAAAAAACATAGTCACACCCAAATCATACTAAGATGAAACCTTAAGGTATTTTCCCAATAATATCCTTCCTCTGATTTATTGATAACTCTTCTTATAACAATTCTTCACATTTTCATACCTCATTAAGGATTCATCCATCATTAATAAGCATTCTATTCAAGTGATTAATATAGCGATCACATATAACTCAACACATTCTCTAAGCCCACATGAGCAATGCTCAGAGTGAAAAAAAGAGTATAATGAAAAGTTCATCAACGAATCACTTCATTCATGATACCAACTCTTGAAACCAATCAATTACATCCATCATGAACCACCACTATCATGATATGTAATATTTGATCAATCACTTCTAGTATCATTAGATTTAATATTCCCCCGACGTTACAGCTCCTCCAAAAAGCTTCATCATAGATTCAAATCCCCCTATCTCACTGCTCAACCTAATAGCTTCTCCTCGTGTCTTGAACAAGACATTTTCTCCCCTTTAAATAGTCACACCTTCTTCAAAATTTTCAATTAATCTAAAGGATACTTCTTGGTGGTCTGCAACAGGTTAAAGAACACAAATTGATACATTATAGAAAAACACAATATTTTTCAGGGATAGGGGGTCCCACATCCTCACTTTCTCATGTGCAGGGAGTCAAATGGACTCTCAAATCTACTTGATGCCTTTCAGATTATTCATTGGGTAAGGTCATTAAAAGATTATCTGCAACTTATTGTTCTGTTGGAACATACTAAAACATCACAAGCCCAGGATCCACCTTATCCTTGATAAAATGATTTTTGATTCCAATATGACTTGTCATTGAGTGATGCAATATATTTTTTTCTCAGATTTATATCACATTAATATTCACAATAGATTCTGTTAAGAGAGTTCTCTTCAAATCCCATATCATAAGATGCTTCTTCATCTACAAAAAAATATCTGCATGCTTCAGTAGCCACAATATACTGTGATTCTATAGTGCTTAATGAAATGAATTCTTATTTCTTTCTCAACCAAGAAATAATCAATCCATCATGATAGAATAAACCACCAGACATTGATTTCTTATAATCTGATGATCCAGCCGAATCTACATTCTGTATATCTCAATAACTCTGGCAGAGATTATTCAGTATACATTAAAAAAAATCCATTCATCCCTTGATATACCAATGTAATGTTTTCCCTAAAGTCATGTGGCTCACGTTGGGATTTCTTTGATATCTCACTACATAGGATGTGTAAAATACAATATCAGTCCTTATTGTTGTTACGTACAACAAACATTGAATGATTTACCTATATTCTGTGATATTAATTGACTTTCATTCATCATCCCATGATAGTTTCAACCAAGTAGCAACCAAAGTCTTCATCTCCTTGTAATTATCCATTCAAACCCTTATTAAAACATCCTTGGAATATTTAAATTTATAAATTAATGTTCCATTTATTCCTTGTGTAACATGTAACCCATGGAAAATGTCAGTTCACCAATCATTAACATTTTAAGATCTCTTTTCATGAATTTGAAAAACTATACTCATTGTGCTTCATAAAATTCACCAAAAATTATGTTTTCAATTTAAACCATCACCATCATCCTTTGATTACTTCCAATATTGAAATATAGATTGTAATCAACTCCACCACAATGGAAACTGAGATTCTTCAAAACCTGTTCCGGCCTTGAATACCATGATCTTGGTGCTTGATTCAAATCATATCAAGCCTCCCTTAGCTAAAAAACTATATTTTCATCTACATAAATGAGAAAACCATCTGGCTACTCAATGTAAACATTTTATTCTAGTATTCCATCCAGAAATGTTTATATGACATCCATCTGGAAAACCTAGAGCATTCTTTGCACTACTATGGCCATGAATAATCTAATGGTCTCTATCCTTTAAATATGTGAAAATGTTTGATCAAAAATATATAACCTTTATCCAAGACTACCCATTTCAACCAAGTTGTTCTTTTATTCGAATCACAACAACATATTCATTCATTTCATAGAGAGATACCAAGTTCTTCCCAATAACATTCTTTTTTGCTGGTCTCAAAACAATCTCCCATGTTTGATTCTTTTCAATTTGATCTAGCTCATCATTCATTTCTTGAACCTAGTTATCATCTCTAGATAATATAGCAAAACATTTAGGTTCCAAAAAATGATATATATGATTATCTTTATAGAGACTTCGTTCTATTTTTTTGCACTGGTGCTCTCTGATCACCAATTATGTTCTACCTATCAATTTCAGCTCTTCTCACTTGTCTCTGGGTAGACACAAATTTATTCTCATCATATAAGTCTTCTTCTAAATTATCCTTTGGAGCTTGAGCATCTCCTTACCTTCTCATATCTTAATCTCTATCCTCCTGATTCTAATCATGTATTTTCTGAAGATTATGTTCATTTTCTACTATAATCAAATCATGACTGTCAACTATCATTCATTGCAACTTATTGAAGCATTTATATTCTTTTCTTTTCCTTAAGTATCCATGTAATATCCCATCACCCCCATAGAACTAATACTCATTGTGTTTCTCCTTGTTGATAATGTAACTTTTACTTCTAAAGACTCAATATTACATAAATGATGGCTTCATTCCGTACCATAACTTATATAGAGTCTTCTCCTCTTTAGGACAGAGTAAAGCTCTATTGGAAGTATAGACTGCTATCATCACTACTAATTTCCAAAATTTCTCTGAAAGGTTGTAATGACCCAATGTTTTATCAATTTAATTCTCCTTCTTATAATTATTTCATATAATCATATGAAATTACAACACAATGAATAACTAATAATTATGTGACCTTTAAACAAAATATTGTCCCTTCTATGATTTGAATTTTGAAAATCTGACATATACTATTGCAACCAGTAAGATGTTTGGAGTCCGATAAGACAAAAAAATTTGGTGAATATTAACCTACCCTTATGAATAGTAACATACCATTATGAATAGTAATATGACCCTTATGGATCGTAAATCATATAGAATAATAGAAACCCACCATGGAATGTATTAAAAAATTTAGGCATCTTATAATAGATAATATAACCTTAGTAAATGTATTTGTATTTTTGTAATTCGTAAATAATAAAATAAAACAAATTAATTAATTTAAAAGATAATTTATTTTCGTAAAAAGTCTACATAAATTAACAATTAAAAGACATTATGTAATTATTGAAAGCATTATAATATCAGTTATAGTTTCAAAATTTGTTTCTTTCAAGTAAATTATATTTTTAATTAAATATTAAATTAATATTATTTATGAAATTATTCTTGAAAAATTGAGTTCATTTTTGAATCCTCCACACTGAAAAATGGTTTGGGTGTATTTTTGGGATTTTTTTAAAATACATGATATTTTTATGAAAAGTAATATACGATAATTCACCTGAAAGGCTAAAACCTTAATTTATGCATCATGCATGAGTCATGGATGATGTAAATTGCCATTAGTTTGAACTCACAGACAAATATTAATGTTTTTGGTCTCAATAATCGTTACTACTTCTTGTATTATGAAAAAATAATAAACTAATGATTATAATATTATGAAAACCCTCCTCCAATACATTATAAAAACCACCCACACTCCCCTCTTCTCTTTACTCCTCTAAAGCCTTAATCCTTCCCTAAATTATGCCAAAATATCTCCTCAATATTCTATCCCACGTTCATAAACACTTGTTCTCGAAAAAAGATCAAATCATCTCCCCTTAAGAAGCTCTCAAAGGAAGAATAAATGAAGAGATAAATTCCTCTTTTCTTTTCATTGATTTTCTTTTCATGTTCCTTTGTTCACAATTCTTTCATAAACTATAATCATCCAAATGGAATTCAACATACAATACCATAAATGTATTAGAATTTTTTTATTCTAATGGGATAATACATTATCATCTCTTCTTTACCCTTCATTTATTTTAGTAGTAAAGACACCTTCTGAGATGTGTTAATTTACCACATTCAAGGATGATGGGTTTCCAATTTCCATTACCATCTTCAATCCTGGTCATGAAACAATTTTCATGGTTGAAACAGACCATCATATATTCATTATTTATCATCTAGGGTTCTAGAATCATTTTCAGACATGGTTTTGATGTATAAAACAAAATGTGTTTATTGTGGTCAAAAACTGCCAATTAACCCAACAGGTTATCCCTAAAGTTTTAAAAAATGATTAATATTCAATCCATGTTTCCACATGAAATTTAAAACCATGTTACATTATGTATGTTCATTAATAAAATATAACTCCAATTAATAAAATCCATCCTCATTTTACATGATTATCCGTTTAGGTATATAAGTAAACTGAACAGGAAACAGACAGACCCGAACAATGAAATTGAAACTCATAAATAATCAAAAAGGACCTTAATGAACATATAAAGTTTATAATAAATCAGTTATATGTAAAATATTTTATGTAATTAGTAATTAATAAACTTAATTTGATTACTCATGTCATTAATATCATGTGGAGATCACCGTTAGACAAAGGGTAAGGGATCCTTTTATTCTCAAATTTATTCATGAATCTCCTCCATATTGTGCCCTTTTATGTATAGTTCCTAATGATGGTGTATAATTTCACACCACCCACATACTACAATAATTATGTATAAAATTATATAAACCCCTTTATCTCTCATTAATACCTCCTTAGTACACCTGGTATGATGTCAATGATCTGTATGGGATTATACATGAACCTCATGCATTCCTTCAAGTTTCTCTATCTTTCTTTGTATCCAAATGAGTTTTTATATTATTATTATATAAAACATATAAATACTATTTATATGATGAAAAATCATGTTTTATGATCCATCCCGCATTCTATTTTGGGTATATACTTGCATTTCAATGATTCCTTCCCGAATACTTCTCGATAAGAAAACCCATTTTAAGGGAAATTCCTGAATTATTACCCAATTTCAAGTAAAAAATATGATCTGTTTTTAAAAACCCATTATATTTATAAAACCACTATTTTTATCATGAAAACTATATTGGTTCACTTATAGTTTTATATAAAATATTACTCCCTTTTCTATTTTAAATGCTCATTAGTAATTTCCTTTAAACAACACAAAAATGTTTAAATGAAAAAATTTCTTAAATACTATTCATTCAAGTTGTCAATTTTGTTTGACATCACATAACATTATATGTGCTTATTTTAAATTACGAATGTCAATGTATTTTTTAATTCCTTTATTTCATGGACACTTTTACGATACTCCTATTCATTATGCATTATAGCATGATTATGATACACATTTCCTTACATGGGAACCATTATGTTTATGTATGATTGATTATGATTGATTATTAAAATGGAAAACATATTCTTGAACAGGAAAAGATGGGTGCACCGAGATATCACTCCAATTCATTGGTTAAATTTGAGTCTCATGAGATGTTATGTGTGACGGTCTTGGCGGTTTTCCTTGACTCGTGCGACCATGTGTAACAGTCTGGGTGGTTAACCTTGAATTGTGATCATCTATGTGAAATGAGCCTTAAATCACTCTAAATTAATGTTTTATGTTTCTTCAAAATTATTATGACTCCATTTTTATATGATCCCATGTTTATATGTTATGATTTAACATCTTCCATTCCTTCTTATATCATTATGCCATGCCTCTTAACCCATGTGCTAAAGATTTACTAATATTTTTCTTTCCATTAATGTGTTTTTAGCTCATCCCTTTGTTCATGTTATCTGTAGGTTTTCCTATGTTTATTTATGAGCACAAGGGAATATAAGAGATCATTATGGAGTGTAAATAAAAACATGTTTTTTAAAAGATTGATTATGTACCTAATCTTCCAAGACACTAGACATTATTATCCATGGATTGTAATTCAAGGTTTCATTATACTTAAAATCATTTAATGATATATTTAAAAGTTTAGGGTTTCTATAAAGGTATTCCTCAATGAGAATTGTTCTAGACATATTGTTGACAATACAATTTCTTATCTCAACTAATCCATTCTGCTGTGGAGTTATTACCATTGAAACATGATTCCTTATCTCATGTTTCTCAAGATAATCCTCTACATGGATATTTGTGAATGATTTCCATTATCTATTCGAATTGTCTAGATTTTTTGACCAAGCATCATTTCACATTCCTATCGATATCTTACAATTAAACTTAAAACGTCATATTTGGGGGTGATTAATGAAACCCACGTCATTCTTCTATAATCATCGATGATGAGAATATAATATCTCCTCCCATCAATAGCCCTTGGAAAAATTGGCCTACACACATCATTATTCCCCAACTGAAGAAATCTTGTTGAAAATTACTCTTTTGGATTATATGTATTTATAATGATCTTACCTTGTTGATAAACATGGAAATTAATAGTATGATCATGTGATAATCTTTGGAGATTTTGAAAAGCATCATATTTCACTAGATCTTCCAAGGACATTTGGATTATGTGGCCAATAAATTTATTCCATACCTTGTCTTCTTTATCCATGGATAGAAGGCACAAACGTTCTTGTCCAATCATGAGTTAGAGTTCCCATTTTGTACACATTCCTTGAAACACAACAACACCATCCTTTTCCCAGATAAATCATAATTTCATGGAAAAAATTATGGTATGACCTGAGTCACAAATTTGACTAACACTAAGATTGTTGTGACTAAGCCCTTAAACAACCAAGACATATTATCGTCTAAAGACTTCTCCAACAAACATGTATTTTCTTGAAACAAAAAATTTCGGGCCCTCATCATTACCAAATCATAGGATACATTCATTATCATACCTAGTTTCTGTCACTAGGTCCTTATTACCAATCATATAGAAAGTGAATCCATTGTGAAATGATCCATATTCTAGTGTGATCTGATGACTTGAACACAATTTTTGTAACCACTACTATCTTAACCATTTTTTTGACCCATGTCATTAACATCATACCCATCATAGAATGATAATTTGATATTCCTCAGTATATGATGGACCGGCTTCAACTAACAGAGCATCAAATTGATTTTGAATTTTTATCTCTATTGATGATAAATTTGGCTTCTTCTTATGAACAAATTCATTCTACCTCATCAGATTCCATTACTTTGTTGATGTGAAATATCATTCCATATGTCCAATTACATTACACATGAAACAAAGACCATCAAATGATGACATATAATATTATGCTATGTACGACCACCTCTGTTGGACTTTTCCTCTTTGGTACCTTATTTATATCAAACATACCTTATGAGTGTGTCCCATCTTACGACCACAATAGAAAATTATACGAAGTACATTCTTATGAGGAAATGATTCCCCACTTGTGGTAACTATGGTTCTTTGAATATTAGGATTCTTCTTTGTTCGCAAATCAATCTATAATCACAGAGTGGGTTCATGTGGTTTGACATTATCGGTAACTGCTTTCTGTTTTAGATCAACCCCATATTAGCCTTGCCATTCAGAGTAGATTGTTTCTTTTGTTCTTTTGGACCACTCTACACTAATTTTATCTTCTCTATTGACTATATGATCATCATTATTTATGTCTAACTGATAGTTAATAGTTTCTCATAATATTTAATTTTTCATCTCAGGCCAATGACTTCCTCTTATTGTTATTCAACTACTTTGATAATATCTATTCTAGTTTAAGATAAAATATAGATTTCTATTATCTATTATTCAATTTTAAATTTCTACTCAACCACCTTTTCTTAGATTTCTAGCATTGAAGACCTCCAATTTTAAATTTCTGCATTCATCTGAGAATTATTTTCTTTCTGATGCTGCATATAGAGGTTTTCATCACAAACAAATTTATTATATTTCTGTGTTTTGGATCTCAAAAAAATCTATCTTATCATGGGAATATTTTAATTCATATTAAAGATCAACTCTTCCTTTAATTTCTCCTACTTCATTGTCTCTTTCTTCTCTAATTAAATAATATTTGACAACATCCACAAAAGTTCTTACTTTATTAACCTTTTAGTCCTCTAACCCTTCTATCTTAGATTCTTCTAAATTGTAATGTTCTTTTAAAAAAGATTCTTTTTTGAGGAATGTTCACCTAGTACTTATTGTACCTTTCAAATATTATGAATACTATTTTGAGGGAATTTCATAACTGTCTTCATTGTCATCATCAAAATTATTAGGACACTTTATTGAAAAATGACCAATCTTTCCACATTGAAATCATGCAAATTGATGTTTACCTTTAAAATTCAAATTTTCCTTTTACATATTTGAAGAGAGAAATGACATGACATCATCCAAATTGTACTCCTTTTGATAATATTCTATAGAGATAATCTTTTATGGCCTTGAATGCCACATCTTTTGACTTCTCATTTTCCATGGCATAATTATCATCATTATTCATTTCACATGCTACACGGGTACTGTATAGGTTATCCATTGTTAAATCTTTTGGGTCCTTTTATTCCAATAATGAAACTTTTATATTAATCTGTGGGGGAATTTTCCTCTAACTATATTTCACAATCATTATATCTTCAATGAATTATCGAAGACCCAACAATTCTTCCACAATAACATTTACACTGTTGAATAATGCATCAACAGTCTCATTGAGATTCATTCTAAGATCCTCATTCATGTTCCAAAAAACCTATTGCATTTCTTCTTGGAATTTGGTATCTCCCTCATAAATGTTAAAAAATCTTTCCCACATAGCATCTGATGTTTTATAGGACACCACTATCATATAAATTGCATTTGATATGGATCCCCTAATGCATTGATCACTTTAGAATATGCATCCAATACCCTTTATTTTTTTCTTCTGATAAAGAACCACTATTGATGTCAACTGATATTCCATGTATAGCTTCTGTGAAGAAATCCATTACTAATGATCATAAGTAGTGTTGCATCCAATTCTTCCATAGTTGAAAATTATTTCCATCTAAGATTATAATTCCTTTATGATTTAAAACATCCACTTCTTCTTCTGAGAGAGAACCATTGACATTACACAATTCCCTTTAACACTAATTGTTAGGTCCAATAGGTCAAATACCCTCATCAGGTAGGGGGTTAATCGAGTTATTACAGATTAAATTTTCCTACATTTCATATTTTGTTTCGTCATTAAACATAACACTCTTCTATCTCATCCCATTTTAGAGTATGAACAGAATTTAAATCATGAACGAGACACAAAATTTTTTACTTGGCTTACCTTTACTAGGCTACATCTAAGGAGTATACAACAGAGGTGTTCCAATGTACCAAATTGACTAAGAATCAATTCCAATAATGAGTAAAAGGTTTGGGTTATAACTTCTATTCCTATGCTGACATCCTTTAAAAGGTTTAGGGTCTGCTCAGTGAATTTCCAAGGGTCACTCCCTATACCTTTTTCTCTAGATCACTCTCAGTGGAAAGGGTCACTATCTTCCTCTTTCTTCACTCATTGCTATTGGAAATGAATCGAGTCACACTTTATAGATATGTAGTTCAAACAATGTTTATGGACATGTAGGTCCCTTCATTTTTATAAATACATGCATCCTCAACTCTAGGAAGATGCTTTGTTGAAGTATATTTTTTTACAAATACATAAAATAATCCTTCATGCATACTCAAATGTAAGGATAATGTCTTTTGAAAACTAATTTGAAGCCTTTTCAAGACTCCTTGTATTTCTTATGAACCACTTTTCTCCTCTATGAACTATATACCTGGTATGGTACATGGAACACATCCTTCGTATACCATTGCTGCTTTCATGAAACACCCTCCTCCATGGTCTGCCTCTCTAGCAGACTTCCTTTTCCAGTGTTGTCGTGTATCACCTCTGCATACCGACATTGTGATCCTCCTCTGTGAACCACTTCTACAAACAAACTGCATCCACAAATCACCCTATATCCACGAACTATTCTTGGGTCATGGATGGCCTTCTCTTCCATGTACCACAACTCTACCTCTTTATACAGATTCTCCAACATAATCACTCCCTATGAACCACATCTCCCTTTTCGGGCTTCAACACCTTACAAAATTCTTCACCAAAATTTCTTCCAAACCAACTACATTTAGTCTTCAAAAAATTCATGGAGTAAAGAGATGTTCTATAGTTATATCATCACAATATCTAATCGGTTATGTTATAACTCCTAATATCGGAAAATGTATCCACAAGATCTGCTATTTCATGATTTACCAAATTTTAAACATAACATCGCCTTCAACGCATGCTACATCTCATACAGCAGACTGCAAGCCATCCACGAACCATTTTTCATACACAATCCGCATACTTCATCTCTTCCTATCCGGTGGACCATTCCACGAACCACCATGCCTTCGAAGTACCATAATCCCTTCATCAAAAATGGTTCCACATACTATTTCCACCACTCCCCATACCGTTCCCACTTCCTAGTACACGAACACATGCCCTGCCTAGACAGGGCATGTGGATCATATTTTGTGATAAGTGGTTTTTTTATTTTTCCTATTTGTTTTTCATTTATTCACACCATTCAATCCTATGATAAAAACATTGTCTTTACACCATCAAAATCATGATTTTGGGAGCCAAAAATTTGGAAAACACTAGGAAATTTCACTACCTTAAAAATATGCATTCATCAAACACCATCCATACTCAGTCACGGTCACCAGCATTTTTCAACAAACACAATCACACCCAAATCATACCGAGAGGACATCATGAGGTATATGTTTTCGAACATCCTCTCTAGAAAGGATATAAATTCATATCATTATTGGAGGCATCCTGATTTAATAAAGGGTGATGCTTTTTTATCCTCTAATACTCATCATATGAGGCATACCTATTTTATATAGTGTAATGTTTTTGGATATCTCATACTCATCAAATGATGATTTATGGTTTTATATAGGAGATGATCTTTTTGATCATACCATACTTATCATATGAGGTATCCCAGTTTCATATGGGGTAATATTCATTTGTATAATCATATAATTATCCTACACAACATCCCAGTTTTATAGGGGGTAGTATCATAGTTTACATTCATGCACATGGGAAATCAGGATTTCCAGTATAAAGACATACAACATGAACTATAGGGGAATTTTCTAGTTAATGGTCACATGTATTTGAGTAAGTGAGGTAATGGGTTCTCTATGTGGGGAATGAGTTGAATAAAAGAGTGATAACCTGATGTTAATGTAGGGATAAAGGTACTGTTTTCCACACAAAACTCAATGAAGAAAAACATGGATCGATATCATGTTGGGGTGGATAAGGACAACATAAATAGTTAATGATGCAGGGTGGATAAAATATCTAGGAATCGCTACATATTCTATGAGGATGGGAATAATGGTTCAAATATTTATTGAAATTTGTGGGTTTAAAGGCTTTCCAAAACACAGGAAATTATGTAAACCATGCTAATGATGGGAATAGGTGGAAATGTAGAAATTTTTTAATGTTAAAATTATAAGACTAGGCTCCTCATTTACAACCATAGAGTCCAGAACAATGGTATCTATTTTTATGTTTGTAGTGTTTAGACAGTAGAAAATTGATTCATGGATGTATGGGTGGCATCAAAAATCTAAAACGAATGTTAAAGGATCCAAGGAGGATCTATACCACATGAAGTTATCCAAAAGATAGTTGCATAAAGGTTATGGTCATAAAGATTTTACCATGGGAACGTGGAAATAAATTTAAAGTAATGATGCTTGGATTAAGGGTGGTGTTCATTTCAAGGGTATTTATCTGATAATGAAAAGGTAAAACCAGATTGGAAATGAGGGAATGATGTTCAGTGTACCATATAAATACATTGAGTTAGACTGTACATCGTTTAAGGTAATAATTTGTGGTTTGATGGTGTAATATAGTTTAATATCATGATTCAAGGACTTGGTAGGTTATTTCCAAATTTTATATGTGTGAAAGGGAAGAGATGTGACCAAACATGAAATAATGATATACAAGACCGCATACCACATAAATTCATTGAGATGAACAAGACATATATTATTGTCATAATACATGGATTATAAATGGGGCCAAAGGGCCAAATTGTTGGTAAATCTATTGCTAGGCTGAGAGGAAAATGGAGTTGGAATCAATATCTATCCCATTGGAATTGGAATCAAGAAACACAATGTTTTGAGACATAGTGAGTTTGGATATTGACAATATAAATTGAGGAAGCACTCTCTAGAAATGGAATCATGTGTTCATGACATGGGGTAAGGATAATGATTATCATCATGTGATGAAGAGGTTCTCCTTTTTGGACATATCACACTTTTCATATAAGTCATCCTACATTCATTTCATAGGGTAAGGTTTTTGTATATCATCATCCATTGAGGATTTTATTTTATGATCATCCCCTACTCATTATATGAGAATTCCATGTTTTATAAGGGGTAATTTCTGTTCATCCCGTACTTATCATATGTGGAATCTGTGTTTCATAATTTGAAAGACTATAGATTAATCACAAGAATTAGTTACGTTGGTCTTTTTAATTTAATGTCCTAAAATTCATACTGTAGTCATTACTAGTTTAGGGTCATGGATAGTGTACCAAAGGGGCTGCAAATAGTATAAGGTCATAATGCTTGGTCCCTGAAACATAGTTTAAGGTTGTAGATTTTAAGATACTGTTAATAATTGTTTAAGGTTTTATTTCTCAGACCAAGGGAAATATTTTAAATTCATGATTCTTGGAAACTGATTCTCCTCATACAGTGAACTGTTTGAAAAAATTATCCTTGTTGTGAGGTGTGATGCTCTCCTCATCCATGTTGATCTAATAGTGTGATCTAATGGAATAGTCCTTAGGGATAATATAATGTAATTACCACCTAGGATCCATATTTGGTGTATTTTTTAGGTATCATCAACATTCTAAGAGCCAATTCCATGTTACCCTAGTAGGATGAATGCTGTCAAACTTTGTTTTTGAATTTAGTAACTATTATATTCTAGTTCCTTTCCATGTTTTCCAAAACAAAATCCTAGTTTCCTCTAGAGAATCCATCTTATCTGAGAGGACATATTCTTTTATAAATAACATGGCTTAGTCATAGATAAATGTTTAGTGTGATGAAAACTATACCTCGCTAGGAAATAAATCCAATGTTCTATATACCATGGAGTACGGATCACCTATGTGAATTTTTGAGTTAACATCTGATCGGCCCAAAGGGAGCTAGAGATCTTGTCATGAGAAATTATTTTGTTATAGACTTCCATTTTCTACAGTTCTTGTTAAACACCTCAATCTACACATTTTCCTACACATGGTATTGAGAGGTATGGTTAGACCGAATGTTGTACTTTTCATAAAATTTACTTATCTCATCATCATGGATATTGAAGCTTTTTTGAGTGGGAATAGTGTGAGGGGCTCTAAATCAATGGATTAAGTGGGATCTAATGAACTTGATCATGGATTGGGTTTTTATTTCCTTAATGGGGACCTCTTCTTAGCATCTTATGAAGATGTTAGTTGCAGACAATATGATCCTGAACATTAATGTTTTCATCGGCTGGTATGGACCCATTATATTGTGTCTCTATACTACAAAGGGATAAAAATATTTTTGTGTTGTAGAGAAGATATGGTGGTTGATGCACAAAATTTCTATGAATCTAACATGCATGAAACATCTTGGAGAACTCAATGAAGTCATAGACCATGGTGGTACCGATATAGCCCAACCTCTATATTTTGTGGTAGAGTATCAATCCTTTCAGATGGGAACCATAAGATCTAGTGTGGACCTCTAACATCACTTGAGGTCTATCATATCATTGAAAGAAATATAGGATAATTCCATTTACCCCACACCTGTTGAGAATTTCTCAAGGCTAGGACTGCATTAATTGGTGAACTATGATACATACTTATATATTCACTCATTCTCGTCTCAGTATGATTGGATAGTTTTCCATTAGAGATAAATGATGAAGGGATTCATCTAATCAGGATCCTCTCTTCTGTGGGGATAATTGAGAGACATAAAAAAATTACCATTGTCTGGTTGGTTTACCTTTTGGTTTCCATCATTTAAATTGGTAGGGGAAATGACCCTCAGATGTGAAACATTAATGAAAAGGACATCCTGGTCAGGTATTGTTAGGGACATGAATAAAACAACCAATGCATAGACTCAACCATTTTGTGACTGAGGAACATGGGTCAACTCTAATTGAGAAGTGATGTGGGACATTAGCTGATGGGTGTGCTCCAGCTGGGACAGAAGCTCCTAATTCCTGACAACATATTTAGCCTTGATCTACATGATGAGTAGTTCGGAGCTCACTTCATGTATAAATAGAGGGTATCAATATCGAGAGCCAACTCAAGAACAGTAATAGGGGAATTATACTCGGCATTTTTGTTGGATCATAATTATGATAATAATATTTAGTATGGTTTGATTAATTATTCCAAGTTGATGAAAATAACCCCTAGGCCTAACCTACTATGCTTAAGGCATTTACCTCATCTACTATTCGGGCTATGGGAGGTACCCTCAAAATAAATATCTTGACACTGTGCATCTATATCCACTATAAGAATAGCTTTATATGGGAAATCAAAATCCCTGGGAATTTTTATATATGATCGATGTTCAACTGAGAAGTCTTCCAATGCTTGGACTTTGATGGCCTTCTTCTAGTAAATGTTGTGGTCTAACTATAGGGGGATCACTGCTTAGTGTTCCAATCATCCTATCAGCCTGGGGTGAATGAGCATATACTTTAGTATTTCTTCCTGGGACACCAACTATATATCATGATGCTGTAAATAATGTCTCTAATTATTCACTTCCTAAAATTGTGTGAGGAAAATCATATCCATGGGGGAGTATTTGATCTTCTTATCGAAGTGAATGTAACTAATGTTGTATAGATTCTCTCCCATCCCTAGTCATTTTCTGGGCTATAAGGGAACTAATGGAATATTTCAATGTTGTTATTTAAAGTACTAAAGGCTTTCCTATAACAGGTTGAAGAAAAACTAGGGGAAATTTAAGGTACATCATGATATCCATAATGGTGTTGTGTCACTCATCATTCAATTATTAAATTTTTTCTTTATTCATGTGTCTCGATGAGGGATTACCCTTACCATCTGGATTTATTATAAATCGGTGTATGTAGGATAACTGTCCTTAGAGACCATGGAACTCTTGATGGATTCTTAGGGGTAGAATTTAGTTGATGCAATTTATTTTTTATCGTTCAATATAAATTCTTCTATATCATACATAAAAAATAAGGACTTTCTATGATTTAACATTCAATCCATACTTCAAGGGGTTTGTCCTTAGGTTCTACGAATGAAGGAAGATGAAACCATTCTCAAGATCACTATGATAGTGATGGCGCTGGGGGGAATTGACAAAAAATATCATCAACATAACAATCCTATAATTTCCCAATAAGTTGATTAAATATGTTGTGCATAGACCACAGATATGTTTCTCCTACATTCTTCATGCTAAAGGGAATCACCTGATAGTATAAAGTCCATTGGGGCACCCAGAATGTTGTGGAATCATCATCCTTGGGGGACATCTAGATGAAATTTTACCTAGAATAAAAACCCTAAATGAGATACGTGGAACCTCTATTGTAGAATTTATCATTAGTTATTTCACTATATGGGTGAAATTATTCTTTAGACAATGGTGATTGAGGTCTAGGAAGTGTTTACAATCCTTGATCTGCCCATTATTCTTGCAGACAGGGACAATATTGGCTTGAAATAAGAGATAGTAGATTTACATAAAAATGATTTATTAAATAATCTTATCATATTAGGCCTTTTCCCTGACACCATGTGAGGGGTGTGTCTTTATAATAGGTTGTTTGAACCCACGATGGATCCATGGGAGGCCAATATGATGAATGTAAACCTGAGCATCCAGCCTTGGAATCTCATCATAACTGCATGAAAATATGTCTTGGTGTTACTTCAAGAAGTACATATTCTATTTTTGGCCCTATTGAGGTATAACTGCAATGACCATTTTTGTCCTCGGGTCATCCTTAGTACCAATTTTTACCTCATTTAACTCACTACATTGTTTGAAACACCATACTCAAATGCAAGAGGTGTGTATCCAAATCTTGTTTCTCATCAGAGACATGTGGATTAGAGGGAGGGGGATTAATTTATAAGCCTATAATGTTTGGGGAATCATTTTTCTCTACTCTAGTATTTATGGAATACCCACCAAGGGGTTACCCCTCAAGGGAGGGTTTAGTGATAGAGGCTATCAAGCCAATTCCATATGTTCTTCAACCAGGAGGTGCACCATTTATCTCAAATTAATGTCAATGAGTAGACCATTTTCAAGTTATCCCTAACTTTTGGAACATATTAGAATTCCATGGATTATTGGAGATGTAGAAAACTTCTCATTACATTATGGACATAGTGGATTTCATTACGAGAAAAACCTAGTTGGTGTAGAAGTAAAAGAGAGTATTCAGGTGCTCCTTTTTCTCAAAGTCACTAAAACTATTCTTATTGTAAAAAATTAAGCAACAACTAAGGTCTAGAACTATGGGATATTACCATTTAATCTAATGTATGAAAATATAATTCATTCCCACCCATGGACCTGTTTTAGTGGCCACGAGATCATTGGGAACATTGATTCACTCAACCCTATTGATATAAATCATTTCTCCTTCACTTTTGTAGTATCTGAAATCTAGATAGTGGGACACACAGGATTCAAAGGGGCAGTCAACAACCATTACTACCCTTAATCATCCATTAACAGATTATTTGAGGTATTGGTGGTATGAATAAGGGACCACAATGTTTAAATGAAGCAATTGTCGTCCCGGTAGTACATTACTGGATGTATCATGTGAGACTAACCTTAATTCTTTTCTTAATATTAGACCACAAAAATAATTACGTTTCCAATTAATTCCAAAAAGTTTCTAATTTTAGTTATCATATTTTTGATTTATCATGTTAGATAGATTCAGAACTTCTTATGTTAGTCCTATCTTGTGGAGAGCCAATGCCAGGATGAGCTTGATCCCTAAACTAATATCCACTTGGTAGTAGCAGACCTCCATTCCATTGAAATGACCTATTATGTATAGTGGGAATATGTTCCCCCTTCCTGATACCACCCTTGTCTCCCAAAAAAAAATGGGTTCACACTCTTCTTGATTGGCCACCACTATGTATTAGGCCTCTACATTAACAACTTCATCTTCAAACTGGAGGGAGATTTTGAAAGCTTCATTAAGAAATTCAGGCATTTCCTTTCATATGAATAGATATTGAAGCATTTAAATCCATGAGGGTATGATAGTGAGGTGGTTTGACACAACATATTTCCATAATAATGGTATATTATTTCTCACTGGGAGTGCATAAGATGTTGTTAACTGATCCAAATGGGTCTAGTTGTACTAGAAATGTTCTTCCACAAACAAGCTATCCTAAACTAAAAAATTTCAGATTCAATATCAATTGGTTGTGGTCAAGCTCTGTATAGATTGGGATGGTCATGGAATATTCATTAATGTGATCCATTTTCAACTAAAATTGTTGAATGTGAAGGTGTGCCTAATGGAATGAACAAAGATGAGAGTGCATTATAAGATCTATGTAAGACCTCAAGAATCATATTATAAGTAGGAATGGTTTTGTTTGAGGCAATTTACTATGAATTATAACGAATCACATGTCCTATTACATTCCTTAAACTAAGTTTTTCAGGTGAAATTGAGGTGTTTTCATGGCATTCTCTGCTATTTAGGGGGTAGAGTGCATTATAAGATCTATGGAAGACCTCTTCATTCCATCCCACTATATGTTTTACTTCACATATCTATACATTTTCACACTCCAACGATGAAAACAATGAATAATAATGAGATTACTATAGCAACTTATTCGTTAAATATTTTATTGATGGAGAAAATACATGATTCTTAAACCTTATAATTCCATTATATTCAATATTAAACTCTGTAATAATTATTACCTTTTTTTGTAGCTCTTCATCTTCCTTCTATACCTCTCTGGTCTTCAATTTGATAGAGGTATGAACATTCAATTGAGAAATATAGGATTTTCCCCTCTTTCATGATTTTCATATCAATCCTTTGAAAATAATTAAACATTGGGTATTTTTCATTCTTCATCATGGATAATCTATCATGATCCTTTTGAGTCAAATCATCTTCCACCATGTATGCATTCTTAATGTAGTTATGTTTGGAGCAATCATAATCCATTAACATATCTAACAATCTTCTCTAGTTAATTTTCAACTCCTTCTATGTGAATATATATGTCAGACCTCTATGATCAACATAAAAGACACACCATTCTCCATAAAGATAATGTATCCATATATTTAATGAAACAATTAATGCTTCTAACTCCAAATCATGAGTACACAAATTTTTATATTGAATCATCAATTTTCATGTGGTATAGGATATAACCCTACTATTATTCAAATTAATTTATCCCAGTCCCTTCTTGGAAGAATAACTATAGATTAAAACCCCTTCTCCCCAACAACATAATGTAAGTATAGATGCACTTACCAACCTTTACTTATTTTCGTTAAAATTTTCATCACATTCATATGTCCTAAGGAACATGGAACCCTTCAGAGTTAATGTGGACATAGTATTAGATAGTAACGAGAAATTCTCCAAGAAACATCAATAATATCATGATAAACCAAGAAAACTACGTATCATAGTCACAATGGTGGGTTTACCCAGACATTCAATTCCCACCATCTTTTATAGATATACTATTATACCATCTTAAGAGATTATATGTCTCAAAATGAATACTTTTTCAGAAAATAGTCAAAATTTCTATATTTTACATTCATATTATCCTTCCTTAGGGTCTTTAGTAAAATTCCCTAGTTCTGTTCATGTTCTTCCATTTCCTTTTAATAGATAATAAAATCATCTATAATGTCTACCACAAACTAATTGAAGTAATATCTAAAGATTCTATTAATAAAATCCATAAATATAGAATGTGCATTGTAAGATCTATATAAATCACTATATTTTAATAGTCTTCAAACATTTTATAGAATGTCATCTTGGCTAAATCCTCCTTCTTGGCCCTAAATAGATGATATCAAAAAATATGTTCAATCTTGGGTAAGTATTGATCTATGTGCAGTTGATCTGGAAAGTCATCAATACAAGGAAGTGGATAATGTTTTCTTAATCTTAAATTTGTTCAACTCATGTTAATCAATTCATAGTCACATTGAGACATATTTTTAAAAAAAATAGGACATTTTCACTCCAAGGTGACAAACATGGATGAATTAATCCATTATCAAGGTTTTCTTGTAGTTGCTTCTTCAAATCCTACAACTCTGTTGGGGTCACTCACTAGGGACTCTTTGAAATTGTCATGATACAAGTTTATATTTCTATTGATAAATAAAGTTCATTTTTTTGTGGAAGGATATGAAACTCTTCTAGGAACACATCAACAAATTACCAAACAATAGGTATATGTTTAATTTCAATTTTATCCCCAACCATTTGAGACAAAAATTCCCTCTAAATGATAATTAATACAAACACATTAGTTGTAATCTCTATAGGAATTTTGAACTTATCATCACATTGATATATGATCATTGGTTGGATTTAAATATCAAACATAACTTCTTTTCCTCAAAAATTGATTATAGATTTAAGCATAGAAATCTTATACCTATTTAAGATGACCTCAAATTTAACTAGGGGAAGAATAAAAAGATTTTCATGAAGTACATTCCAAAAAATATTGACTGAAGAAGAATCATATACTTGAGATGAAATTGTCATACCATTAGGGATTTTTACAAATAATTTCACATAAAATGGTTTATTTGTAATATTAATTCCCCTATAAAAATCATTTGATATGAAATTTTGGTTAGATATAGAATAAAATAAGACATAATGACTTCTATAGTAGATGGTAAGTGTATATTTTAGCATGTTGTTATCTCATCCCTCATTCGAAAAAGTTTTGGAATGATATTTACACTTAACCATTGGTTTAAGAAGTTGTTGATGCTTATCATCATCACCAAATGTTTTTTTTCAACACTGGTTACCATAATTCCCATCCTCCTTACACATGAAACACTAATACGTGGGAAGTTAATTCGGTGAAGCTTTTCCTTTATTTTCATTAGTGGAAAATTTCATCCCATTAGATATATAGCATCCCTAGTCTTTTCTAAAAATCATTAAATGATTTTAAGTATAATTAAACATAAAATTTCAACACAATGATCCTAATTTATAGTAGCTTTGATGACTAGGTACATAAAACTGAAAACATGGGTCTTAATAAAAAAATTTCTTTATGTATCATCCTCTAAGAGCTCAAAACATCCTTAGATCCCTTACATATGCATAAGATAACCAAGGGATAACTTGAAAAAAGGGATTAATTAAATGGTCCATTAATGTAATAAACATTAAAATAAATCATTTCACATTTCTTAGAAGGAAAAACATAAATATATATGTAATGGAATGGACATTATTTAGCATAAGGAATCATAAAATATAGAACATAAGATTATATAATCATGGAATAATATAAATATGAAATAAAAATTAAACATTAATTTAGCATAATTCAAGGATAATTTCATGTAGGGGATCATGATTCAAGGATCATTTCATCTAGAGGAGCATGAGTCAAGGCTAACCACCAAGACCGTTTCCCATAGAGAACTAGTCATGGTTATCCATCATGTCTGTTGCACATAATGTCTCACGAGGATAAAAATTACCAAATTCATTGGAGAACTATTTGGGAACACCCATCATAACATGTTCATGAATATAATTTCTATATAAATAATCAATCATAACAAATCAAACAAAAACATAAGGGTTACCCATGTAAAGATATCAGTATCATAAATATGTCAAATGTAATATCAAAAGGGAATATCATAGTGGTTTCTATTAATAGATTTATTTAAATCATACATGTACATTCATAAGGGAATATAGTCATATATAATTATAAGTTAAGAAAAACTGATGTTAAAAGGGTGTTTAAAAAACTTTAGAAATAAAACATTTAGTACAGTTTAGTTGAAAACATCAAAGATTATTTAAAATAGAAAATGAATAATTTGTTTGTATAAAACCAGAATAGAAAAAATGTAGTTTGTAATGATAAAATGAGTGATTTTTGAAAAATATTTGTTTCATAAAATATATTATAAATCCAACTTTAAAATTGGTAATAATTCACGAATATCACCTAAATCGGGTTTGCTTATCCGGAAGAAATGAGTATGGAAGCTTATAAACTACATGTATATACATGGAAAGAAGGATGATTGGATCATGATACATGATTTTGGAACATATAAATAGTATTTAGAATATTTATATAAAAATAAAATATAATTCAATTTGGTTAAAAAGATATTGGAGTAACCTAAAAGAACAATGGAGGTTCTGGTAGAATCCCTTACCTTATGTCTGAAATGATTTTTTACTTGATCTTAATTGCCTTAATAATAAAATTAGATTTATAAATTAATAATTCCATGAACATTTAAGCATTTATTTTCATTATTATAAATTAATTATCCTAATTTATGGCCTTTTGATGGGTTAGGAGATTCAATTTCATCGTTTTGTAGCACTGATTCCTTTGGTGTTCATGGTCGGTTAACTTATATATGTTTGTGGAATATCTTGTAGAATGATGATAGTTGTCTAGAAATTAACATATATGTTATCAATTAACTTATATAATATTAAAATATAATTTTTTTTCTATAATTGAGTATGATTGATTAGATAAAAATTAATTATAATCATTTTGATTAATTTATCATTTTTGGATCACAATGAAATCATCTTGTTTTATAAATTAATATTGTCTGTACAAAATCATTATTGAAAATTAAATAAAATTAAATACCTATATTCTAATTTGTTTCAAGAATAAAAATTGTTTAATGACTATCCTTTAATAATAAATATAAAGATAAAAGCATGTCTCTCAATAAGGTGGAAGATCACCTCCTCACGTATGATGTTTTCATTCTTAAAATAATATAGCGAGGAGAAGAGAATTGGTGCATAATTATTCCAAAAACAAGGAAAAATTCCGGTTTATATGAGGTAGTGGAGTTTTTAATCCATTTGGACAAGGGAATGTGAGGAGAAGGGAACAAAATATACGAACCTACAAAATAAATTGAATGAAAACAGAATAGGATATTATCTCTTGATTCCTTCTTCATGAAAACCTCCTTAAAAGATTGGTTTTGGTATTTTATTAATAAAAAATAACCTAGGAATGAGGATGAGTTTTTGGGATAGTATTGGTAGTAATTTGGACAATGATCAAGGCATGAGAGGTTTCAATATAAGTGGGGGTGGGGGTGGTATTTATAATGGAGTAGGGGGAGTTGTTTTAATATTATAATAATTATTTTAATGTTTTACTCAATAAAAGTAGATCTGTTTATTATTGAGACTAAATATAGTAATTATATCATGTTATTTTGAGATAATGGGCTTACATCCAAAAAATAACTTCTTACTCCATAATTTAGGTATTTTGAATTTATCGTAAATTATAATATTTTACTATTCATAAAAAATTCAAGTAATTTAAGAAAAGGCCAAAAATACACTGTAATAATTATTCAATGTGTTGAATTAAAAATTTAACTATATTTCATCAAAATAATTCTATAAATATTGGAAATTAAATTTGTAATTAAAATCAACATTTACTTTGAAAATAAAAATATTAAAATTAAAACTACTTTTCTAACACATTGAAAACATAATTAAGGTCTCATAATATTATATTATAATCATAAGGCATTAAATTATTAATTTATGAATACATTTTATGAAAATGAATTTTCTATTAAATTATTAATATAACCATACAATTACAATTAAATATTTATGATTTATAAAAATACCAAAAATTAATTAATAGTTTTAAAATATTTATCTAATTATACTATGATATACATATAAAATATTGTCACTTATAAGATGGATAAATTTTATTTATAAATTAATTGGTGAGTTTTCTATTCAATTGGGGATTTACCATTCATAATTGTCAAATTACTATTTTAATGATCAATTTACTATATAATGGGTATGGGTTCCTTAACATCTAGAAATTCTTCTATTAACCATTTATAAATATTTTATTGTGTTATATTATGTGTTTATAAAATATTCCATTATAATAATAATGTAATTTCAATAGATAAAACTTTGGGTCAATGTATTCTTCTCCCCTTTTGAAATTTATCCCTCAAAATGTCGTTCTACATACTATGGTGAAAAAAAGTGTGGGTACTTCTCCTTCATCCTTTTATCTGGTTTCCATATATCCTCTTTATACTTATGCTTCTTCCAATGTAAATTTACCAGGTGAGTGGTATCATTTCATAGAACTTTATCTCTACGATCCATGATCTTCACTATCTACTCCTCTTAAGAAAGATCATTCTCCAACTGTACCACCTCTATTGTTAGTTCATGTGAGGAATTTGGTAAGTAATTCCTTAAGTGGGATATGGGAAATACCTCATGTACTTGAGACATGGTGGGTGGAACTGCTAATCTATAGGCCACATATCTGAAATGATCAAGGATCTCAAAGGGGTTGATGTACCTGGTACTTAGCTTCCCTTTCTTCCCAAATCTCATGATCCTATTCTCGATAGATATGCAGAAGAATTCCAGATATCCAACCTTAATCTATTGTTCTCATCGATGATTGTTCGAATATCTCTTTTGATGGATTTAGGCTACCTTTATGTGTTGTTGAACGGTTTTCACATTCTATACTATTTCTTTGACAATTTTTGGTCTTAATAGCTTACATTCATTAGCTTTATCCTTGCAAGGCAATGTTCTACACCATTTTCCATAATTGTATTAATATGGAGCCATTTGAATTCTCAAGTGGAAACTATTATTATGGGAGAATTTAACCAGAATAATATTTTTGTTCAATCCTACTTTGAAGTGCATAGAACATGCTCTCAAAATTTATTATAGTTTCTAAACTGTCCACATAGATCGGAAATTATTTTGATGATGATATGCAGTTCTAATGGTTATCTCAGTCCTTAGATCATATTGGATAATTTTCTAGAATGTAGAGGTTTGTCTAGGAAATCGGTAGGATACAAGAGATAGTGGTAAACCATGTATCAGTACCACTTCTTTGATGTATATCTATTCAATAAGATCTAGTGATAATCCCTATCGAATTGCGATAAACTGATTTTTCTTTGTAATATGATCCATAATAACACATATAATATTTTTTCCTCTAGATGTCCTTGTTAGTCTTCTGAAAAATTTCATGGTGATATTTTCCCATTTCCTTTTTTGTATGGGTAATGGTTATATAATCCATTTAAACATTTTCCTTTCAACCTTCACTTATTGTAAAACCATGCACTTTGATATATATTTAGTGATCTCCTTTTTTATAGTGTCCCACCGGATGTTCTTCGGTGATCTCGATACATCTTTATTATCCCTGGGTAAATAGAAATGGTGAGATATTAGTGTAATTTAAGAGATTTAATTTATCTCTATATGGTATGGTACACATAGTCTTGACCAAAATATGATAAATTCATACTCACTGATCTTGAACATAGGGGATTTCCCATTTCAGATAGCTTTCACCCTTTTCTATATTTCCACATAATTTCTTTGAGAATACAATATTTTCCCTATAAGGGGTGGTTGATCAATCATTTTAGAAAGGATTGTCTATTTTTTTCATTTAATGATTCCCATGTCCATCATGTGTAATCTTAATAATATTGGATCTTTCTCAATTCTCATCATTGATAAAGATGCATGATAATTTCTACATAGATGAACTTCCACCATATCTTCCTTACCATGATGGTAGTGGATTGAGAATTCATAATCCTTTATGATCTCTAACCATCATTAATGGTTCATATTAATCCCCTTCTATGTGAGTATATATCTGAGACTCTTTTGATCAGTATATATCTCACACTTCGCTCCGTTGAGATAATATCACCATATTTTCAATGAGAAGATCACAACTACTAACTCCAGGTCATGTGTGGGATTTGTTTCTCATATATTTTCAATTTCCTTGATGCATAGACTATAAAATTATCATTTTGCATTAGTACATGACCCAAAACATTATTTGAAGCATCGCTTTACACCACAAATACTTCTCCACTTTTTCGGAGTGTGAGTACTGTCAAAGTGATAAACCACATTTTGAGTTCCTTAAATCATTCTTCACATTTATGGGTCCTGAAAAATGTCACTCCCTTCCTTTTTATCTTGTTTATTGGTTTTGAAAATCATGAGATGTATTATCAAAATTATTGGTAATACATAGTTAGACCAAGAATGTTGTGGATCTCCATTACTGATGTTGGCCTGGGCCACTATTCGATTTCCTTTTTTTGGAAGGGTCCACAGATATTTATTTTCTATTGATAAAATTCCACAAGAATAATAATTCCTCCATCCAGAACACACATTTACTATACATATCATATAGTTTCTCCCTTTTCAATGTCTTCATCATAGTAATAAAATTATCTTTGTGTTCCTCCTTCCTATTGGGGTATATTAGAACATCATCGATAAAGACTACCACAAATCTTTTTAGGTAATCTATAAAGACACTATTCATTAAATCCATGAAAATGTTTTGATAATTACATAGTGTCAAGTTAATCAATATTAACACACAGTTTCCAAGCCTTGACCAAAATTTATATATGCTAATATCTTTCTTCCTTACCTTTAATTGGTTATATCACCACCGAAGGTCCAACTTGTAGGAGGAGATGACTGCTCGACACTCTGCTCCTCATCCTTTGATGACATATTTGATGGATGCATTATCATCTCCCCTGCATGAGCCCCAGATGGGGAGGGTTTATTCTGTCTCTCACCATCTTCCATGACCTCTCCTCCCCTCTTCTCCAGTTTTGGATCCCTCCCTCATACCTTACCATCCTGAGAATGTGATCTGCCCTAAAGTCCCGCAATAGGTCAATTGTGTGATTTCTGTTCCAATCACTCTGATAGAGTTTGAAAGGGTATCATCATAGTTGGATATGACATTGTTTGCTCACTTTGGGAGTAATCGACCCTCAGTTTCATTTTTTTACATGTGTGTCACCTCTTCCTATACGATTAATCAAAAAGAGGTGATGTGGATTTTGGATGCGAGGAATTTTCAAATCCGTTTTCGAAATTAGAAAGATCTGATTTATATCTTTTCCTATGACCCACATTCGGTGGAAGGTCTTAATTTTTCATTATTTTGATCATAATTTTGGTTTCATATTTATCATGACCCTCCAATAAAGGTTTTTTGGTTCACCGTCCTGGATCTTCCAGGGCCATTTCAAAATTGGGTGATCCTACGTTTGATTGGGAATATGATCGGTCAATTTGTATGCATAGACCCTCACACCATGGCACATTACCATCCAATTTCATTGAGTATTGTCATTGAGGTTGTTGTTTATATGTCTCCAATTGAGTCTATATTTATCAAGGATGAAGGTGAGCTTATTTGGAACCAATTAGTTTGCTTTGAATCCAGGGTCCCTTTCTGCATGACTGCAGTCAGTTGGGGAATCTAGATCCACATTTTCATCATGGAATGATTGGAATGAGACACTCTAGTGGAGTCTTATCCTATTATGGGGAGCAACAACACTATGGAGAACTTTCACCTACCTGTATTGAAATGAAGGAGACTGGTGAAGCTGTGATGGCTGACCATGGTTCTATGAAGAAAAATATGGTTACACCATGAAACATGAGTGTGGATAAGTTATTCAAAAGGTTTCATTGTGATCTAGATGTGGTGTTTATTGTAGGGGTAGAGGTAGAAGTGGATAGCTCGTAAATGGGCATCACAAATGGGGATGTTTTGACTTCTCAAGTCAACTCTGCAGATGGTTGTAGTGGAAAAATGGGAATGGATTCTAGGGGGGCAGTGGTTATCATAAAGTAGGCTCTGGGTATTGAGATTTGTAACAATTTTTATGTGCTAATAAATGAGGATGAAGGTTCAGGAAAGGAAGCCTCTTGGCAGATGTCTTTAGATGGACAAAATTTTATGGGGCATGAGGAGTTTCCCCCTGAGCATGTAGGATTGTAGCTGATTTGTAGCACTATAGTGAAATAGAGCTATAGTGGGAATGTATATCTTACTGAGGGACATGATAATGAGGAGCATGGTCAGTGCATAACATTGATAGACAATAATTATAAATCCACAAGGATGGAAAATGGTTTGGTTTATGAGGATCATCAGATGGAAAATGGATTGGTTTATGAGGATCATCAGATGGAAAATGGATCATTGGATGTACCAAGTAAGTGGGGGGATGTGTCTGATGAGAATAAAGAAAATTACTATCTCTCTCACAATAGCCATGTCAGGGAATCCTATAGTGATATACATAATAATGGTACGATGAATGGAAATGATAATGTGGGTCCTTTCACTTCTCCACCAAAGAGGAAGCCTAGAAAGGACTACTCTAACATATCAAATACGATGTTTAACAAATTCTCCTTCAAGGACTTAAAATGGAAAGAGATGGATCGGAAATGGGGGTGGGTTATCAAGAAGTTGTCGAGGGATTAATTATCTTCGGAGAAAATAAAAACAAGGGAGAAATACATTAAAATTCTCAATTCCTATAATTCACAATCTTAGTGGGAGTTGGATGATCCAAAGGAATATAAATAACTGGCCACACATAGCAGATCAAACATGTCATCTATATGTGGAAGGGGATACTTGTTCTTTATCGTGATTTTTTTTAATCTCATAATAATTAATGTATAGGCACATCGATCCATCCTTCTTCTTGACGAAGTGCAATAGTTCACCCCATGGTGAAGTAACCAGTCATTTAAAACCCTTGTTTAGATTCTCTTATAATGACGTATAGTGTTCTTCTAGCTCAATGGTGGCCATTAAATATGGTTTATTTGATATAATAAGAGATCTAGTAAGAAGTTCAATTTAGAAATCAACCTCTCAATCAGGGGGAAGTCCATGAAATTCATCATGGAATACAGTAGTGTAATACCTCATGATAGGAATGTATTTGATAAAGATAATCTCATTTCTCACAATAATTTCAATGAGATATTATTTCTCTTAAGTCGGTAATATCTAAACTTGAGACAATAATTCTGAAAGAGATTCATCTTCCTCAATACACTTGTAATGAACTGAAGGATGATTTGAGATGTGAATAGTGATCTTTCTTTCAAATAGTTGATGTTGTATTTTTATAAAGATATCTAATCCATTACCAGTATAGAAAAAAACTACACCAAATGGTGCTTGACAAGATTGTATGGTAGGTCTTGTCAACAAACATTATTTCGAGAGGAGTTATGTACTTTGGATGCAATAATTTCCCCATTTTTATTCTCATAGATAACGCAACCTCTAAATTTTGAGGTTCTATTTAAATATTTATTCAAAACATGAAATATATGAAAGAATTACTTGAAACATAATCAAATAGTATGTTCACTATTCTTGAATGAATAGCAATCATATCTATCACCACATCATTTTCTAGCTTTACATCAGTAGTAGTGATAGTATAAGACCTTCCATGTTTCCTTTGATTATTTTGTTCATTGACTTTGGAATCCCTAGTATTAGGGAATTGGATTAAAAACATCCCATGTTCCTTGTAGATGAAATATTGCACCACTAGATGAGCATTGATATGAACCTTCCTTTCTTCTTCCACATTATGAGGATTCTTTATATCACTTTGGAAGTTATTAGCTGGATGACACATTATTCCACATTAGAAGTATTTTATGGTTCTATTTAGAGAGTTCCCAAGATTCTTTTTCCCCCAATTTTGACATGTGGGAGATTCATCCTTCTTTCCATCATGGGATTTATATACAGATCCACCCATACTAAACATTATTTTTTTGCTTTTTGTCGCTAGGACCACGACACCATTGAGAGTCTTCAATCTCTAATTCAACCTTGAGGGCACATTGGTAAATCTTTTTATAACTATCAAATTATTGAATCACCAACATTTTTTGTATGCTTGGCTTTATTCTACTAAAGAAACGATCCACCTTGCTTTTGATGTTTGTGAAAAAGTCTGAGGCATATATGGAATGCCTTGTAGAGTTATCTTCATATGCATTAATAGACTCATCTTCATTCTACTTATGTCTAAGGAACTCTCTTTTCATCATGAGATGGAGGGTTTATGGAAAATATTTATCGAAATAAATTTTTTAAATTCCTTCCATTTCATGGAATCTATTTTCTTCCTTGGTATTGTTATTTTTAACAGTTTCCATCACTGATTATCTTCCCTATTAAAACAACAGACTACCAGCACCACATTCTATTCTTCTGAGGATTGGAGGATAGATAATATATTTTCAATTGAGTAAATCAATTGTTTTATGAGGAGGGGATCAGAAGATCCACTAAACATGGGAGTCCTTTTCCGCCTGAAGGATTTTATGGAAACATTCTCAATAATTATAGAATGAGGGTGTTCCATATGATTCAAGTTATTATTCATAACTTGAGCCTACTGAGCTAGTACCATCGTATGGTTTGGATCACATGTTCCCATAAAATTTGGAATTTCATTAGGGAAATCATCATATTCCATATCACATTGATTTTTGGCATCTGTTCATCTATTTCTCACCATTGTCCAAGAAAAATAATGTGCAATTAGTGGTCTTCAATATATAGATAATGATCATAAAGAAGAAACTTTAAACATATAAGGATAAACACTTAATGGAAAATAATATACTATATTGTGATACATTAGGTTTCAAAATATGTTATCCATGATCTATTTACAAACATATATTCTTAGTAACATTTTATTTGTTCCCTTAATAATGGTTTTTAATGATCTTATGAATTTACCCAACCACATTCCCTGTGAGTGTCAAACTAGGTGTGCAGTAAGGCCCGTTGTTGTGTACTAGGTTACTTTGAGATAGGAACAGAACACCTTGTTGGAGTTTTCATATCTAGGTACATATATTCCAGAACCATGTCAACTTATAGTATCTATATAGAGATTTATTTTTTTCATAACCACATACCCTAAATTTAATGATATCTAGGGATATTTTCTCATACTTAATTTATCACTAGGGTTCTTAATAAATTTCTCTATTATTAATTTATAAAAGTAAATAAATGTTTCCTCTAATACAGCTAATAGAGTCTCTATACATTTATGAATATCATTATATTATTTTATGAATATTTAAACATCAAATTACCGAACATGTATCGTAAAGGCTAGTTTCTTGGAAGACTAGGTACATAAACCTGTAAACCTAGGACAAGATAAAACATTTCTTTTTAATAATACATTAGAAGATCCTAAGTTAATTAGAGACCTTACATATACATAGGATAACCTTGTGATATCATGAACAAAGGGATGAGCTAAAATTCCTATAAGGGAATAAACAAGAGAATAAATTGTATCATGTGGTTTAGAAGTTATAAAATATATATATATAAAGGCATGGAAGAAGATTAAAAATAAGTAATAATAACATATAGAACATGGGATTATATAATCATGGAATCATAGTAATGGTTAAGAAACATAAAACATGACTTTAGAATGAGTCAAGGCTTGTTGCACATTCGAAATCACTAGCCAAGGCTTCTTTTACATAATGGATATCGAGTCAAGGATAACCATAAGACCTTTGAAAATTGAGTATAGTTTAAGGATAACCAAGAGTAATATATAAATATATCATGATATGTTATGTGAATATAATGTGAAAATAGTGTTTAAGAAAAATTATAAATAAATCATATAGTACAGTTTATGTGAAATTTTCAAGATTCTTTAAAATGGGAAAGAAGTAATTGTTTGTATAAAAACATAATTTAACCAATGTATTTTTCATGATAAAATGATTTATTTTATAAAAAATAATTGAGACATAAAATAGATAATGGATCAAACTTGATAATGTGTAACAATTTGGGAAGTTCACATAAATCGGGCATGCTTATTGGTAAGACTAGGTAGGGAACCTTTAAAAACATGTATATCCCCATAATGAATGATCAATGGAACATGATACATAATTTTTTAAAATATAAAAATAATTTAAAATATTTATATAAAAATAAAAGTGAATTTTATTTGGGTTAGAATAGAGAAATAGTAACCCAAAGGAATAATGGAGATTTGGGTAGAATCCCTTACTTTATGTCTAAAATGATTCAGAACATGAACATAATGTCCTTAATAATAAAATTTAATTCATTAATTAATAATTCCTTGTCTATTTATAAATATATTTTATTTATTATAACTTTATGAAGTTCATTTATGGCCTTTTTATTGGTTAATATATTGAATTTCATAATGTGGGAGCACTTATTTCCTTAGTTTTCTTGATCAGCTTACTTGTATATGTGTATGTAAATAATGTAGAATGAGGAAAGTGTTACAAAACTGAACATATATGTTATTAAGGAACACAAATAAGTTTCAAATAAATTTTTTTTCCATAATTTAAGATGATTCATTAAATAAATCATTAATGATATTTGTTTGGATTAATTTAGCATTTTTTATCCCAATGAAGTAATCTTATTTTATAAATTTATATCATGTGTAAAAAATTAATACAGATAATTACATAAGATATAATACATATGATATGATCTGGTTGAAAAATAAAAATGGTTCCATGTCCATCTTTGAAGATGGAATTGAATGATGAAAGAACATGGACCATGAAGGTGGCAGATCAGTACCTCATAGATGATGTTTTCATTATTAAAATAAAAGAGAGTGGAGGAGAAATTTGAGGAAGATTTATTATATAATCCTGATAACATTCTAGTATATATGATATACTAGATTTTTCATGCCACTTGAGCATGGGGTTGTGAGGATAAGAGATGAAGGGAAAGGAACATGAAAAAGAAATTGAAAGAAAATGGAGAAGGGTTTTACCTCTTCATTCTTTCTTCTCGAGAACCTCCTTAGGGGATTGGTTTTGGAATTTTTTAATAAAAGAATCTCCTATATGTGAGGAAGAGGTTTCAGAAGGGTATTTGGTAGAATTTGGACACATCACAAGGCTTGAGAGGTGTGAGGAGAAGAGGTGGTGAGTGGTGGTAAATATAGTGGATGAGGGGTGGATTTCTGAATATTTTAATCATTATTTTATAATTTTTTTCAAGATAATAAATAATGTTTATTACTGAGACTGAATACATCAATTAGGTCTTGTTAGTTTGGGATAATTGGCTCACATCAACACTACATAAATTATGACTTCATAATTCATGTATTTAGTATTTCTTGTAAATTATTGTATTTTACAATTCAAAAAATATTATTGTATTTTACAAAAATCCGAAAATTGCACCCTAACCCATCTTGAATGCGTAGAATTAAAAAATTAACTCCATTTTATCAAAATAATTTTTTAAATATGATAAATTTAATTTTTAATAAAATACATTATTTAATTAGAAAAAACAAAATTAAAAATTAAAACAAATTTTCTAACACATTGAAAACCTAACAAAGGTCTCAAAAAATTATATTATAATCATAAGACATGAAAATATTAATTAATGAATGCATTTTATGAAAAATAAAATTTATTTAAAATTATTAAATTAATCATAAATTTATAATTAAAAATTTTTGAGTTAGAAATTTACAAACAATTAATTAATAATTTTTAAAATATATATTTACATATACAATGATATAGTGGTATCATATTATCACTTATAACTGGGATAAATTTTATTTATAATTTAATTTGGGAGTTTACTATTAAATGTTTCTAGTTTAATATTAATAAGGGTCACATTACTATTCTAAATGTCAGATTACAATTTAATCGGTATAGGTTCCCTAACTTATTGAAACATTTATTATTTAATTAATTCATCATTTTAAATTCTTGAATTGTGTTATCTTATGTTTTTATTGGATATGAAATAAATTTAATAATGGAATTTATATAGATAATGTTTTGGGTCCTCACAAGTGCATTAATCAATTTCCTGATTGCCTTCCCTTCTTCCATTAAAACACTTATTAGACACCATAACACAATTCCCTCCATGATTATTTCTAAAATTAAACAATAAATAATAGCCCATCTTATTATCTCCATGGTTTTTAGATTTTATTTTGAATTCCATCTTCCATTTCTTATTAAAACTTGGATATTGATATGTAACTCAAACCATCATTTCAAATTTGATTTCAAGATGCACAACCTATTCATAGATACTATATTTTATTATGTTCAACAGACTTTTGAGACATAGATTTAAGCCACTAAGGAACATATAAATTGTACTTTTGGGTCGGATGATAATTGCAGAAGCATACCTCTCATGTCATGCAAAAGTTTCCTCATAGGTACCAACAGAATTAATCATCATTTTGCTTCAACTGAAGGACCATATTTTCTATCTTCATATGAAGAACATAGGGAAAGTACTTATTGAATAGTAATTTCTTGATCTTGTCCAAATCCATGGATTTAAATTCATCATGCTTCCTCGTATTCTTGATTATATTCCACCACTTGTCTGGTTCACCTTCTAATAGATAAATTGCTAGAACGAATTTCTCATGTTCAGAAAATTTGTGAATGGAGAATATCAATCCAGTGGTATTGATCTAGTGTTTAGACACAAGTGGATAAGAAGACATTCTGTGAGAAGGTAGATATTTCCTCATGAAGGACTAAACAAAATGTTTTTCCCAAATTTTCATTGTGGGAATGTCATCATGATTCAAATCCTGAGATATTTGGGTGAGCATATCAATGGTATTTTTCATTCCTACTCCCATAGAATTCAAATTATCAGGAAAAAAATCATCAAATTTTCTGTTTCAATAACAATTAAAATAGTTCCTTCAGGTTCAATCCATTGAAGAATTCAAAAAAATCATATAGTAAGAAATATTTTTCATATTTAGGAACAACCTAATCATAAAAATCTACTTTTAAGATGTCTAAATTATGATTCCTTACTTAATCTATGAAATTATAGGTTTACCTAGGGTTATTAATAACCAAATTATTTATAATTACTTTGTACTATTTTTTAATGATTTTGTGAATTACAAATGCATATCCCCTGATATTTTCAAACTAGGTGCATAGTAAAGCCCATTGTCATGTAACAAGTTACACTCGAGTCTTGGCTAATTCACATTGTTAGAGTTGTTACACTAGGTACATTTGTGCTAGATCCACCTTTACATATATTATCCATTTTTTTAATTTCTAGAAAACCACTCACTCCATCCATTACCAAAATTCCATGAAATTTTCCTATATTTTTTCTTGTCCTTAGGCTTATCCTTAAACACTTCCTTTGAGTTTCACAATGGTTTTCTCATCCCAGTTTCCAAAGGATAACTGAAATATTTCTCACATACCGACTATAAAAACCCTAAGTTTTCATACATTATCATTACATCACCTTTTTAGAATACATAATACATTATACAAATGGATTCCCAAAGATAATATTAGCCTAATTCCATTGCAAAACATGAATGTTTAGACACTGGTATATAAGTGAGATACATTATCTCTAACTAGATTCTTAATGACTAGATCCCTTCTTTTACGCACCATACATTATATATATCTCCGTAACTTGGGAATGGAAACATAAAAATGGGTGATCTCAGAAGCTCATTAAAGGTATACAACAGAGATATGTAAGCATAAACATGAGTATAAGGGCATGAAAATGTGATCATAATGCTAGAAGACCACAACCTGTATATCAAAGATCATAAATGTAAATCCTGGCATAATGATTGGAATCATATAAAATAGGAATTGTAAGGGAATGAAGAGTATTATTCCTGAAATCATTATATAGGAATAAGACATGGAATTTTGGAAGACAGATAAACATGTCACATCATTCCCTATAAGTCGGGGTTAATTTCCAAAACATATTAGGGATCTTCATGGGGACAAACCAACTAAGTGGGACACACAAAAATCCTCATTCGCAATCATTTTCTTGTATGTGAATGGGTTTCCCCTATCTTCCCATAGTGGATTGAGTTTCCCCATATTCCCATAGTGGATTGGGTACCTTATCTTCCCATAGCAGATTGGGTCTCCCCATATTCTCATAGTGGATTGGTTTTACCCCCTTCCTATAGTGAATCGGGTTTCCCCATCTTCCACATTATATCAATCACATCAAGACAAATTCCATCATTATATAATTTGTTATAAATATTTTACAAATTCCTTATCGATAGTATATGATCCAAAAATCTCATACTGAAATCATATATTCATGTTTTATAAGATCATAAACAGTCATACCATAACCAATGAAATAAAATGGGTGTTATAAACATAGAGTCATATCATAACATATAGAAGAAAGATAAAAGCTTCATAATAATTTTATCAAAATCATGACCTATAAAAAGAAATGGGTTTCAAATAAATAAAACTCATGATGATGAAACAGGTTTCATAAAAATGAAACTCATGAAAGAGAAATAGGTTTCCCAAACACCATGCCATCAAAACAAAACCCATTAAAATAATTAATATGAATGGAGAAATTGGATAATTTTCCCGAAAATACATGGGTAAAAACAATGGATGTCATATTTGATGGAAAATAATTTTTAAATTTATTTTAAAAATATTTATTTTGTAATATATTCTTCCTTCATTGAAAAAATAATTTTTAATACATAAACACATTTGAAACCAATATAAATTGAAAAAAATATTAAGAACATATAAATAAACCTTGAAAATATTTTAAATACAATTTCATTGAAAACACATTGATAAATTATAAAGATATTTTGGAAACATCTAGAAAATAATTTCATTAAAAACTATTTTAAAACATATAACGAAATATTGAAAAAATTTTGAAAACCATTTCTCAGAAAACACTTGAAAAACATATAAAAGATTATTTAAAAAACATAAAATATTTGTAAAATCATTTTGAATTGAATGTGATATTAAAGATTCATATTTAATATCATTTTTTAATACATTTTTGGAAACATGGTTTTTTAAATTCATGGAATGTGTCTCAAAGAAGGAAAATTGAGACAAAACTACTTTACCAATTTGGTACCATTTGAAACATAGACCCCATAAAAATAGATCATAAAATGGATATGTAAATAACAATATAATTAAGCATAATAATCATAGAATATATTCATTGGATTTATATACACCACATAAATGAATCAATTATTGAATAAGGCATAAAACTCATAGGAATAAAATTGAGACTAGAAATCCCCTTACCTTTCGTCTTGACTCTCGTCATAAACATACAAAAATAATTTATATGAAATATATGTTTATTATACATCTTTTTTAGAACCATATTCTTATATCTAATAGTATATATTGCATTATATCACCCTATTATTATCAATTCCATGGTAAGGTTACATTTTCGGTATAGTCCTCTTTGTTCTTCGCATTTGTCTTAATTTGTTATATATATTTCTATCATACTTATATCATCATTTCCTATGCATGAAAGTTGTTTCCATTTAATTATTGTATTGAGAAGAAAAATAGTAAATGAAGTATATGTATATATGTATATTTTTTTATTACAGTAGATGTATTATTTCATATATATCATATATTTTTTTAACACATCCTTAATTCATTCCATTTAGTGTTTGAACGAATCACATCGCCTTGAGGAGGCGATAGTCTGCACTTCCCCAAACAAAAGTATCATTTTTGACAGAAATGGAAAGAATGAAGGTATGTGTTATATAATGATTCCAGAAACAAAAATACATACAAAATATCATATATATATATATATAAATATATAATAGATTTTCATTCATACTTCCTAACTATTATAGGTGGTACAAGAATAATGAACAACAATGTTTAATGAGGCGATAGTTCACTGTACACAATATTGGTAATTTCATTAGACATTTAATTGAAGTGTGTATAAGTGTATGAATAAAATATGATTAATAACATATCATTATATTGAGGATATTGAGATTATTATATAATACTGGAAAATAAAAGATTTTAGGGGTGGGGAATGAATATAAAACAAAAGATTTTGAGGAAGGGTTTCACATCTTCTAGGTGTAACTCCTATTAGTTTGCACCAAAGGGCTTCTTTGGATGGATTTATTCAAAAAGGGAGGCTTCTAAGATTAAGATAGGTATTTTTGGAGGAGATTTATTATTATTTTTTCTAATATAAAGGTATTTATATCTGTGAATATGTGAGAGGGGTGAGTGCCTTTTTATAGTGGAAGAGTAGTGGAATTCTTGCAAATGTTTGAAAAGGTAATTTTGCAAACTTATTTCCAAAAAAACATGGTTCCAATAAGGTTAAAAATCCTATATATGGGGGAATAGGGTCTATATATTGACATGTAATGGATTTTGGACAAGTTTATTCTTATATTTTGTTCTTATGTTTAAGGTTTGTTTCTGTTGTCTAGCTAATTTTTCTCTAAGTCGCTATAATTAACTTTAATCACTTTCACTAATTTTTGTAGTCAAAAACTAATTAGACCTTATTATATATTATATATAATGATTATTAAAAATATGGAATCCATTTTTCCAAATTAAAATGACATATTTTTCGAAATTTAATTTACAATTAATCTCAATGATGTGTTATAACAAAGTGGTATTTTAGAAAAAAACAGATTAAATGTTTGGTTTTTTTAAAATCTAATTTCATTGTGAAATATTTTATATTGAAATAAATTGTATTAAATGATTAAAAATCAATATCGGTAAAATTTAAAAACACATTATAAAATAACATTAGCCTATAAATAGATTAGATGAAAAAATATTTTTGTATTCCAAATCAGAGTTTTTCACTATTCATCCAAAAATAATGTTTTTCATAACAATGTGTACAATTCAACCAATGATAATTTTGAAATTCTAAGTTAATTTTTTTTATGAAATAAAAATTTTAAAATTTTCTATAAATCTTTTCATTTTTTCACATAGGGAAAAATGAAGTTCATTTCAGAAAACAGTATTTTCAAACATATTAAGGCTTTCCTAACATTAAATTTTTTATTAAAAATATGTTTTTTAATATAAAACAATTATAAATTATATTTAAATATTATTTTTTACTATTTTTATTTCTAGTTTTTACATCTAGCATATAACTATATCATTTAAATAATTATAACAACAAAATGATGTTACATAGAAACTCAGTGTTTCCTATAACACAAGACAAGTCTGTATTTCATGTAGCACAATATTATCTTGGTTAGAATATAATGAATGTTTTACATGGTGTATCAATAAATGCATGACATCAAATAAAATTTGGTTATTTTAAAGAAAAGGTTCACAAAGAAATAGTGTGTTACACCCTAGGTGTCACGACCCGTCCTCGGGGCCCGTGCTGTGACTACCCCAAGCTCGCCTTCCATAGTCCAGGGGTTGGTGACTATCACCAAAGGTGTAAATCCCAATAACTTGGATGGAATTGCGTTTATAAAATTAAACAAAACATCCCAGAGTTCAAGCGAGAGTAATGCACTAAGTACAAAAGAATGTGCTGAAAAGTAAGTGGGCCAGAATACAATCCCAACTGAAAGTACAGCTACAACTGAACGAAAGTACAATAGAAAAAGACAAACAACTAAAAGAATGGAAGCAGATCATGTGTCGTCCTCCTCGGATCCTACCTGAAAGGTAGGTACAGATAGCGCAGCTCCTGGATCGTCCACTAAGGATTCTACCTGAAGGGTAGGTACAGATAGCGTAGCTCCTGGATCATCCACCACAGATCCTAAGTAAAGGGTAGGTACATATAGCCTCCACAATGCTCTCACCCATTAACCTCCTCCGAGTGTCGTCTCGTCGTGAAGTCCACCTCCGGATACCGTCCAGTCATCGAACACTCGGCCTATGTCAGTGCTGCCCGTCGTCTGCAACCAACACAAAGAGGTGCGGGCATAGCCCGTGTAGGGGTGAGTATACGATACTCAGTATGGACCCCGAGACCCTCAAGGTCTCACTAAATCCAACAAGGATAACCACAAAGAAGGATCTCAATAGATAACCCTTACTTAGTTATAAGCCCATACTTATACCTATGTTATCAAGTAACCCATATCAATCATGAGGAAACACAAAGGTTATGAAATCAACGGATAAACACTACCTCGGTATATTCCCATACATATACCTAAGTTATCAAGTGACCCATCTCAATCATGAGGTAAACACAAAGGTCATAAACTCAGCACAAACCAAGATTTTCATTATCGAAATTGTAACTGCTGAAGAGCTCCATATCTGGAGAGTACAGTGATCCTGTCACGACTCTTGAGGTACTGCTCACTAACCTAAGACTACTGAGGTACTCATCCTCATGAGTTTCGCGGGTCTGCCACCTCACACAGTAGTGCTCCTCTGCCATGGCCCTGCCACCTCACATAGTAGAGCTCCCCCTCATAGCCTACAGAGGTACTCCTCCTGTCATGTACCGCGGGTATGCCACCTCACAAAGTAGTGCTCCTCCACCATGGGTCTGCCACCACACAAAGTAGTTCTCCCCACTGGGCTATGCTAGTCACTCCGAATCGAATCGGATAGGCGGTCATCAGGTCTCAGCCAGCTACATGGTCTCCATACTCCGTACGCTCATCTCTGGGAGGGTCCACTCCACGAGCTATAGGTCGATAATCCAAGTATCACAAAGTCCCATGAAGATGTATCTCAAAGGACCGCCTCGTCATAGGGGTCTCAACACAACCGACAGCGCGTCAAATGGACTCCCGGTCTGTGAGTTATTAGCCTTTTCGTCCTAGGGCCCTGTTGGTTTCGTGTAAGAACCAACCCGGCCGCATCTCAACTGTTCCCTGAACACTCATAGGGTATAATCATAGGGACCGTTTCTCAACAAGATCACCAACACCGCTGACAGTTCGTCAAACGGACGTTCGGTCTGAAAGTTATCAACTTTTCCGTTCCAGGGGCCCGGTTGGATTTCAGGTAAAATCCAACCCAGCCACTATCCAACTGCATACAAATCTTAGGAGAATCATGCCAAAAGTGTTGTCTCATCAAGAGGAATCTAGAAAAGTTGGCGGCATGTCAATCGGACGTCCGGAGCTCAAGTTATAAGCGTTTTCGATCCGAGGGCCCGGTTGGTTTCTGGTTCGAACCAACCCGGCCATACCCAAAGTTCTTTGAAATCTTTAGTGTTATATACCAAAACGACCGTCTCGATCCAAGGATCGCATAACAATTGACGGTGTGTGGATCAGAGGTCCGTAGCCCATATTATGGACGTTTAAACGGATCTGTCCGAAATTATGGGGTTCGGGCCCGGTCCGACCAGGCCCGATAACCCCCCCCCCCCCACACACACCCAAGGTCGGCCCGCAACGGGTCGACCCGGTCCGGGTCCAGGTCCGGCCCAATAAGGCCCGGCCTGGCACTAGCGCGGCGCCCGCGTGGCCAGCTTGGCCGGTGCTGAGCTGAGCGGAACAGGGGGCGCTTTCCCCCCTGATTGATACCCCCCCCACATGGGGGCCGCTCTTCTCTCCAGGCGGGGGTTACGACCCCCGGTCTCCCCACGGTCCCGTGCAGCCGCAGGACCGGCGTCTTCTGCCGCGGCTTCAGCTGCGACAGACCCCCCTGGAAGTGCGCCGGCAGGCCCTTCCGCGGACCACCGGACGCTCTCCGGTGGCCCGTTTTGCCAGTGGTATTCACCAGCGGTCCTCCCAGGACCCGCTCTTCACTGCGAAGTCTTTAAATTGACTTTGCGGCCCCGTTTGTTGCCGCCCGTCAATCCAGATGTCAATAAACAACTGTGGAGTCTTTGATTCGCCTCAGCGGCCCCAATGCTAGCCGCGTTTTCGTTCGGCCTCAACGGCGCGGCATGACGGCGCCGCGCTCCTTCGTCGCATTCCTTCCTGTTTTTGCGCGGTGTCGTTGCACCGCACCGCCTTTGTTCGAGCCGCAACGAACACACATCAAAAGGGGGAGGAGGATCGGCCGTGTTTGGGTGGTCCGACCTCATCCCATTAAATTGATAATAGGCGGCCCGAATATTTAATGAATAACGCAAGGAAATTAATCACGAACAAAAACAAACCCCTACCTCGAAAAGACGTCACATGTCATCGAGCCGTGGAAAGAGGAAAGCGTCGCGATGATCGATCGTCGTGGAAGATCGGTGCCGATTCCATTGTCATCGGAGGAAGATCCGTCATCGATGGCGATGTTCCCTGTGGTGGTGTCTCCTCCCTTGACACGGAGGAAGAAGAATAGAAGGCACGTCAGCTGTGTCTTCACGTTCTCCATCGGAGGCGTTCTTCATCGAAGAAGAGTTCCTCATCGGAGAGTCGGTGTTCTCCAAAAACTCAAGATCTCTCCCCCAAAGTATTCCCAACACACCAAATGCTCCCAAAATAAAATAATAGCTAATGCTATTATTTTTATTCACACAACCAAGTCTCAAAATTCAAAACTCAGACCACTTAAATTAATGAATATTTTTTGAATGGTTAAAGAGGAGAGAGGGGGAGGTGAGTGGTCTGACATTAAAGGGGAGATTCAAGGGGTTATGGAGAATGTGAAAAGGTGGGGGCTCGTGTGGGCCCCACCTCTCCTTTATTCTCCCAAGGGGAGTTACCAACCCAACTTCCACACAAGGATAAGTCTACTTAGAAGAAAAAATAAAATTGGATTACAAATTGTATTTTATTCTTCACTTACACCTCAAATTTTAAACTACTCCTCCTAAGAAAATGTACCTTCGGAAAATGTTTTCTTAATCAATTACCATACTTGTGGTTCCATCGGTGCCCTCAGATTTTGATTCTGATCACTGGTTCAAAAGTTAGAAACCCCGCTTGTTCGTTCACTGACCGTACCCGAGCTAAACTTCAGAACATGATTCCGGGCACACCGGGCCTCGGAATCAGGTGCCGTCAGAAGCCACAGTCTCGTAAAATTCCAAAAAAATTAAGGAAAAATTTCTTTGAAATTTCAAGGTCTTTAAATTACTCCCACCTCAGGGATTTACGTCCCCATGAAGCTCTAACACAGCTAGGGAAACAAAAGTGGTACTGAGCATGCAACTGAGCCTCCCACTCCCATGTGCTCTCCTAGAGGTTCCCGAGATGCGAGTGAAAGCGCACCTGAGGAATCGACCGTTCACGTAGGACCCGCTCTTGTCAATCCTAGATCTCCATTGGAACCTCTGTGCATGTCTCCCTATCATCGACGTCCAAATCCTTGAGGTTGATGATGTCTGAAGGATCATGCAAGTATCTCCTCAGCTGAGATACGGGGATGACATCATGCACCTAGTGCAACTGAGGTGGAAAGGTCAAGTGGTAAACTAACTCACCTACCCTGCTGAGGTCCTAGAAAGGTCTGCTGAACCTCAGAAATAACTTGGTGCATCGGCCACATCTCCGTAAACCTCATCGAGGTGAGACCCGTTTAAGGACGTGATCACCATCCTCAAACTATAAAGGCCTCCACTTCCTGATTAGAATTGAAACTCAAAACTATTGTTGCCACGAGGGTAAGGTTGGTCGACCCAAGAGTGATCGACCAAACCCTCCTATGCATGAGTTTATCCTGTGCTGCCTGGGGTTTCTTTTTCACTGACCAAGGAAAACCCATCCGACGATGTAGATAAACCACAACCTTTCTGCCTAATACAGTCAATCTGAGCATGAACTGTGAATCCAATCCATACCGAGACCAACATCGTAAGGCCTCGACGCTACCACCAATAGAATCCAACTAAAACTCTCGCCTCAAGGGTCAGATCACACTGTCGGCGTAAGTGTGATTATTGAGTCTCCTCCCAAAGGTATCTTCAGCTGTGAGGGTCAAGTCCATGGCTTACCTAAAACTCTAGGTCTGGGACAAGATTCATGGAAGGAAAGAATGATTGGTACCTATGTATATTGATATGGAAGCTTGTAGTAGACATAGACCATACCTCAACTCATTCTTAGATCCCTTGGGTTATACTCTGTGACCGCATGTAGCTATTCTCTTCCCCTTCCCTTTAGCTCCATGAGCCTGGCGGAGACTACAGAGGTGGGTGGTTGTAACATGTCGAAAAGTACACCACCCCATGCTGCTCTCCTAGCTCTGCTTCCATGTCTGCTACATTGCAGATTTATCTGTCCTTAACATTTATTCTTCTTGAAACATTTTACACACCCATGTCTTTGAGACTGGCACTAGTTTCTAGTTTTCCCACTACTAACCTTCACTGACTGCATCCATTCAGCAAAATAATTCTCAACCACAAAGGTTCTTTCTAGTACCCTAGCATAAGTAGGAATGTATAGAGAAACGGTGCTGGCTCGGATGTTCGATCCCTGAAGCATCGATCGCATCGTATTCATCGAGTAACAGGAATGGGTTGGTATGCCCCGATGAATTCTCAGATACCGATGAATTCTCAAATATCATCCACAAGGATCTCGCCCGTCAACCTCCTCCGACTGTCGTCTCTTCGTGAAGTCCACCTCCGAATACAGTCCAGTCTTCGAACACTCGGCCTATGTCAGTGCTGCCTGTCTTCTGCAACCAACATAATGAGGTGTGGGCATAGCCCATGTAGGGGTGATTATACGATACTCAGTAGGGACCCCGAGACCCTCAAGTTCTCACTAAATCCAACAAGGATAACCACAAAGAATGATCTCAACAGATAACCCTTACTTAGGTATAAGCCCATACTTATACCTAAGTTGTCAAGTAACCCATCTCAATCATGAGGAAACACAATGGTTATGAAATCAACGGATAACCACTACCTAGGTATATGCCCATACAAATACCTAGGTTATCAAGTGACACATCTCAATCATGAGGTAAACACAAAGGTCCTAGACTCATCTCAAACCAGTATTTTCATTATCGAAACTGTAACTACTGAAGACCTCAGTCTCTGGAGAGTACAATGATCCTTTCACGACTCCTGAGGTACTACTCACTAACCTAAGACTTCTGAGGTACTCCTCCTATCAAGTACCGCGGGTCTACCACCACACACAGTAGTGCTCCTCCGCCATGGGTCTTCAACCTCAAACAGTAGTGCTACCCCTCATAGCCTACAGAGGTACTCCGCCGGTAGAGTACCGTGGGTCTGCCACCTCACAAAGTAGTGCTCCCCACTGGTCTCTGCTAGTCACTCTGAATCGAATCGGACAAGCAGTCATCAGGTCTCAGCCAGCTACACGGTCTCCTTACTCCGTACGCTCGTCTCCGGGAGGGTTCGCTCCACGAGTTACAGGTCGATACTCCATGTATCACAAAGTCCCACGAAGAAGTATCTCAAAGGACCACCTCGTCATATGGGTCTCAACGCAATAGAAGAAGCGTCAAACGGATGCCCGGTCTGCGAGTTATTAGCCTCTTTGTCCCAGGGGCCCGGTTGGTTTCGTGTACGAACCAACCCGGCCACATCTCAACTATTCCCTGAACTCCCATAGGGTATACTCATAGGGACCATTTCTCAACGAGATCACCAATGCCGCTGACGGTTCGTCAAATGGACGTCCGATCTGAAAGTTATCAGCTTTTCGGTTCGAGGGGCCCGGTTGGATTTCTGGAACAATCCAACCTGACCACTATCCAACTGCATCCAAATCTTAGGAGAAGCATGCCAAAAGTTTTGTATCATCAAGAAGAATCCAACAAAGTTGATGACACGTCAATCAGACATCCGGAGCTCAAGTTATAAGCGTTTCCGCTTTGAGGGCCCGGTTGGTTTCGGGTTCGAACCAACCCGTCTATACCCAAAGTTATTCAAAACAATGAATTTGATATAGCTAAATGACCGTCTTAATCCACGGATCTCATCACAACTGGCAGTTCGTCGATCGGTGGTCCGTAGCCCATGTTATGGACGTTTAAACGGATCTGTCTGAAATTATGGAGTTCGGGCCCGGTCCGACCCGGCCCTAAACCGCCCCCCCCCCCCCCCCCCCCCCGGGTCGGCCTGAACTGGGTCAACCTGATCCGGGTCCGGGTCCAGGCCAATAGGGCCCGGCCCCGCCCGGCCCAGCCCGGGCGGCCCGGTCGGCCTGGCGCTGGCGCGACACCTGCGTGGCCAGCTCGGACGGTGTCGAGCTGAGCAGAACGGGGGGGGGGGGGGGGGGGGGGGCGTTGCCCCCATGAATGACAACCACCCCACCCCCAACTTGGGGGATGCTCTTCTCTCCAACAGGGGGTTACGATCCCCGGTCTCCCCACGGTCCCGCGCTGCCGCGAGACCGGCGCCTACCGCGGCGGCGGACGCTTCAAGCGGTGCGCTGGGCGCCGCCGCCTCCAGCCGCGGTGCTGGTGTGGCGCACTGGCAGGCCCCTCTGCAGACCACCGGACGCACTCCAGTGGTCCATTTTTTCTCCGGTATTCAGCAGCGGTCCTCCCGGGACCCTCTCTTCACTGTGAAGTCTTCAAATTGACTCTGCGGCCCCGTTTGTCGTCGCCCGTCAATCCGCACGTCAATAAACAATTGCAGAGTCTTTGATTCACCTCTATGGCCCCGACTCTGGTCGCGGATTCATTCGGCCTCAACGGAGCGGCACGACGGTGCCGCGCTCCTTCGTCGCATTCCTTCTTATTTCCGTGCAGGGCCGTTGCACCGCGCCGCCTTTGTTCGAGCCTCAACGAACACACATCAAAAGGGGGAGGAGGATCGGCCGTGTTCCGGAGGTCCGACCTCCTCCCGTTAAATTGATAAGAGGTGGCCCAAATATTTAACGAAGATCGCAAGGAAATTATTCACAGACAAAAAAAACCCTACCTCGAAAAGATGTCGCATGTCGTCGAGCCGCGGAAAGAGGCAAGCGTCACGATGATCGATCATCGTGGAAGATCGGTGTTGATTCCATTGTCATCGGAGGAAGAGCCATCATTGATGGCAATGTTCCCCACGGTGGTGTCTCCTCCCTTGACGTGGTGAAAGAAGAAGAGAAGCCACGTCAGTGGTGTCTGCGCATTCTCCGTCGGAGGCGTTCTTCGTCGAAGAGGCGTTCTTTGTCGGAGAGTCGGTGTTCTTCAAAAACTCAAGAGATCTCCCCCAATGTTTTCCCAACACTCCAAATGCTCCCAAAATAAAATAATAGCTCATGATATTATTTTTATTCACACAACCAAGTCTGAAAATTCAAAACTCAAACCACTTAAATTAATGAAGAGATTTGGCATGATTAAAGATGAGGGAGGGGGAGGTGAGTGGTCTCACATTAAAGGGGAGTTTCAACGGGTTATGGAGAATGTGAAAAGGTGGGGGCTTGTGTGGGACCCCCTCTCCTTTATTCTCTCAAGGGGAGTTACCAACCCAACTTCCACATAAGGATAAATCTACATAGAAGAAAAAATAAAATTGGATTTCAAATTTTATTTTATTCTTCACTTACACCTCAAATTTTAAACAACTCCTCCCGAGCAAACGCTCCTTCGAAAAAGGTCTTATTAAGCAATTATCGGTGTTGCAGTTCCATCGGTGCCCTCAGATTTTGATTCCGATCACCGGTTCAAAAGTTAGAAAAACCCGCTCGTTCGTTCACTGGACGTACCCGAGCTAAACTTCGGAACTTGATTCCGGGCACACCGGGCCTCAGAATCAGGTTCTGTCAGAAGCCACGGTCTCGTAAAATTCCAAAGAAATTAATGGAAAGTTTTCCTTGAAATTTACAGGTCTTTACACTAGGATTCACAGTCTTTTGGGATTGTATTATGTGTTCTTATATGTAACAAATCATGAATTAAGGTGTATTAATGATATCGCTTTCCATTTACTATATTAGAAGAATGAATATTATTTTTTCGGATTTGGATTAAAAACCCCTTATGAAAGCCTTAGTTATGACGTAAAACAAAGGAAATTGTCCCTAAATTTTGGTAAACTACAAAGTAAGAGGCTTCTAAAAAATTACATCCCTATATTGATACTAAAAGTGGATGTGGATTTGTAAAATATTTACTAATGGGTAATACTTCTAAAACAGGTGTATTGAGATGGACATGATCATCACTGGGTGTATGAAAATGAATCTTATATGCACACATAGTTTTAAACACCCAAGGTTTATACTTTTGAAAATTTTGAAGCACATCATGAACCACTATAAAGGGGATAAAATTCCAATAAAATTTCATATTAGTACATAGATAATATATAACTTATATTGAAACACTAAAATTAATAGCTTACGATTTATATGTAATTCATGATGTATCCCTCTATTGTTCATGGTCACAGGTTTAATATTCTAGAATTTTGAATTCCTAATTTTCCTTTATTTCAGCCCATGGATGATTAACTGAATCAACAACTAAAATGATGAGAAATTTGTTGACTAATCAAATGATACGCCCAACCTGATAGGAGTAGGAGTTGGGAATTTCATGGAAAATCATTTTAAATGAACTGTTGTTTTTAACTAAAACATGAATTTACTAGATAGACCACATCCCCTTAATATTAAGAATGTTGAAATTGATACCTTTATGGGAAAAAGTCCTCCATATTTTAGTGAATATTCCTACCCTTTAATCGAGGAACATTAGATCAACTCCATTGAAAATATATTTTATATCCTTTAATGATTTGAGCAAGATTAGTTTGTAATAGTTGTTTACTATATGGAGGAAGGATCTGATGAATTGTGGAGATTGATAAAAATATATAAATCCCTAAGAATAGATCCAAGTAATGGATTGTAATGAATTTTGGAAAATTATTTTGAATAAATATGTTCCACGCTCCCTCTAATATAAAATTGAGAGGGATATCCTTCCACTTATGAAAAAGGATGATGATTCCATTTGGGCCTTCAAGGAAGGAATCAAAAGACCTGAACAATACACCATTGTATTTTACATTTCATCTAAAAGTAATTTTTACCACTTTTTTGGAGGGAGAAAGATAAGACTATGAAAATAAAAGGTAATTTATGACTTTGAAAGCTTTTTTTAATTTGTATGTTCCCTTAATGTTCAAATAGATATAAAAAAATCTCAATTGTTTCAAGGGTCTTGAGATATGAAGTAAATAATTGGATTTAATTATTTTTGTTTGACATAATTTAACACCCCAGGATTTCATAGTACATTATATTTTTAAAATAATTCAATAGTGTGTGCAACACACTACACCGAGATCGAGCGCACCACCATTTTCCAAACTGGCGATCCAAAAAGTGGTTATGAATATTATTAACTGCTGTTTGAATTATATATACTCCATATAATTTTAACATCCATATTATGTGTTTCTTAGTCATAATATAAGAACAAATTTATATTTTCAGATAAAAGAAGTATTTTTCAAAAAAATTCCAATTTTACCTCCTTTTAATCGAGAACCCTATTTAAATACAATATTTGACTCTTTTATATATTAAATTTAATGAAATTTAATTCTTATTTAGAATTGAGGCATAAAAATTATGTTTGGATAACATTTTTGTGCTTTTCTGATAACTTTCATATTTTGATGAATAGATACAAATTCAAAATTTTAATTGAAAACAACTTTTTAAACAAAATTATTTAAAGTGTTAAATTATTCATTTGAGTGGTTTTAATGTATAATTATATTCTATTTTTATCATTTAATATAATTTTTTTCACTGTATGTAATTTCACATTTAAATTAGATTAAACACATGCTCATCTTTTGATTGTTTTTTTCTTAAAACTCATCTTTCTGGTTCTGACAACGAGAATTAATTTTAAATTAATTAATTCAACTTCTATTTTTTTAATTCAACAAAATACATATCATTTTTTTAATTTGGAATACCAAAATTATCTTTGGGTGGATTTTCAGTATTTTTCTGAAAACATTCAATTTTTTATGAATAGTGAAAAACACTTAGTTATAAATAAAAACCGTCAATTTCATTTAAATAATCAATTTTAATTTAAAATTTTTCTTAATGTCAAAATTGATACATATTACATTTATTCGTCCAATTTAATTCATTAGAGTCGTTTTTTAATAAGATTAGACATAAAAAATTTATTCAACTTTCTTTAACATCTTTTAACCACCTTCTAGGCACATTTGAAAATTTGTATAAAACATAATTTTAATAATTCTTTAAATTGAATTTTAAAAATAAAAGAGACATGGTAGAAATTAATAAGTAAAATTTGGTTCAATAGGATGAAAATAATTTTTTTGGAATAGTAACTTTTGAATTCTATTTACCATGGTTAAAAATAAATAAGGTAATTAAAGGTAACAAAAATATTAATATTAACCCAACAAATCTATTAATTTTATTTGATAGGTTTATTTTGACCAAAATCAACCTTAGGACCCAAAAAATGTCCTTAGGATACATTTTGATTAGATTAGGACATTTACTATATTTTATTTAAAGAATAGTTAAAAGTGTAAAATTCAATGTTTAATAACTAAACCATTTTTATTATTGGGTTAAACATAATATAAATTAGACTATAAATATTTATTAAAAATCTAAAAATATTTCCTACATCATGGTATTTTATTTATAATTTTTTGATATCTTATATTTGAAGTTATTTATGACACAATGATGATGCAGTAATTACCTTCGTAATGAAATATTTGAATATTTGATATTATAAATATTAAAATAAATGTAAATTGAAAATTTTGAAACCATAAAATAATTTTATAAATGCATATGACATATTATGGATTACTCTGTGTATTTTTTTCGAAGTCATCAAGTTGTTATGACTTTAAAAAATATCAATTACTAAATACTGTCAAAATTGACATAAATGAGTTTTTTAAATAAATACTATATTATTAAATGATATAATATTCCTAAAAATATAAGGGTCAACCATAGACTTATATATTGATAAATACAATTTTATGAACCACTTTATGCTCTCTTGTAATTTTATAGTATGTTTTTTAACAATGTATTATAATAATACATGAAGACATGGTAAAAGTTGAACTATTTAACTAATGGTTAAATCTAAACGACAAGGTTAATATGGTTACCTAAACATTTCAAAAACCTATTGGTTGAGAGGATTTAGACCCATACCCAACTTAACCTATAATTATATCCATTTGGATCCATTATAAACCGAAAATGATTTTACAATAAAATAATATTTCAAGCTTTTCATGAAGTGATCCACACATCTCTTATTTAAGTGGTACTAACCCTTCTCTTTATTTGACACCTCCAATTCCATTTGGATCAGCAAAAACCTACAAAACTATTAACCTAAATATCATTACTTCAATGTAGAGTCCTTAATTTGATCATAAATCCACCCTGAGGAACCCTTTTGTTCAAATCAAAAGGAAACACTGAAAAAGAGGTAATTATTTCATAACCTTTTTCAAAGTTATTTTCTTCTTCCATATCCTCTTTCTTTTTTGTTTTAATACCAAAATAATAACTACAATACCCTATAAATTCTGTGATGTTATAATAAATATGGTATAACCATATTCATTATTCTATCCATCCTATTAAGGACAAAGTCACCATACGTGCGTACGTACGACTTAGCATCTCCATGTCGTGGTGTAGTTTGTTATTCAATAATACATTATTTGTATTGGAATAATAATGAGTATAATTAATTTAAATAGTTAATATAACATGGAAATTATTCTATATATTTAATATAACATCCAATTAAACACCATTTCAACATCAACAGAATGATATTATCGCTCGTTCATACGTATGACTAACCATTCCCAAGACGCGATGAGATTCATCTTCAACGATCAACCTTCATGAAATTTTATAAAAATAAATACATTTATTAATTATGAGGAATAAGAAATAATATCACTATTGGAATAATATATTTTTACGTAGATAAATATATTTTGTTTACTTGTTTCTATAATTTAAGACAAGAAAACAGAAACAACATTCATGCTTACGTACAGACTACTGTCTCCAAAGATAATGTTTCCATTTCAAATATCTATCTATTATACATATTTATTTTATAAATATATATGATTTATAAATTATTTTTTATATTGGGTGAGTATTTAAATCATGATCTATGTGATATGATCAAGAATAACAAGCTAAAACATGAATAATAAAGAAAGCAACTATAACCTGAAATGTTACTTTAACATCGAAATTAGTATTAAATGGTTAGTATAAAGTAATAAATGAATCCTATATGATATCATGAATATTAATATAGTTTTTGTGTAATTTAATAACATAATATAGTCATTATACAGGAGGTTAAACATACCCTAGAATAAAAGAAAGTATAAGGTAAGGGTTAATTTTTCAATCTCTTTATTATCCGAGATTATTAATGTGTAAGTATTTACAAGGACATTTTTATCATCCATGTCCATGTTTGAAAAAAATTATTTCAAAATTAATTTTTTATGGTTTTTTGGAAGTGACTCTTTAGCAAGATCTACATTTTAAATTTTTTGATGATTTATTTTTTTAAATAATTCTAATTAATGTCCTTGTTTTAAACATGATTTTAAGGATTTATTCATCTGGACATGATTGTTTTAAAATTTTTATTTTGTTATAAAGATTCAAAGTGATATGAGACACTTTGATTCAAAAATCTCTTTTAAATGACTTTATTTATAAATGTGTGACTTTTAAATGAATTCACAAAAGATACATTTCTCTCAAAGAGTTTTACTGATCATTTCAAACTTGGTCAACATCCTTTACTATATATTATTATTGATTGAGGTTGATTTATTATAATACTATCATCCATATTGTATTGAATGATTTATGATATTTTTTACTATGGATGTGCTATTTTTATATTATTTATGTATTATGGTTAATGTATTAACATTTCGTATGCTAGTTTTAATATGAATGTTTATGTAATGTTTCAAAATTTTCATATATGGGATTCATTGGACTTAGTAAGTGACAGGTGGGGCCCTATATATCTCCACGATGAATTTGTATGTATAATGAGACATACTAATGTCTTGGAACAAGGCCTTGATAGATATTATATTTATAGTCTTGGCACCATGCCCTCACTATGTGGTTATGATGTCTGACATTATATATTCTATCAATATGAAATTAGTTATTGACATTACATGTGATTATTCAACAAGAAGAATATTCATGTGAATAATTAAATTGTATTATTTGATTTATACTTTCCATATTATGCTTAAGATTAGGTTTTAAAGGCATGTGTTTTAGTCTTATAAATTGCCTTAAATATTTATTATTTTTATGATAGTTTCTTCTATATTTTAATTCTTACAGAGCATCTATTCTCACCCCTTTCTTATGTTTTATTTTTCCCAAGATGCGAAAAAGTATATTATGATTGATATGCAGGGATAAGATAGGGGAATAATGGAATTATTAATGGACTTTTTGTGTTTTATTTTTGAAATTCTAATACAACATTCATATATTTAATCTATTTTCCAAGACTGATAAACTGATTGGTCCTTCAGGATATAATTCATTTTAATAATGCCAATGTATTAAAATAATTCACTAACTTTGGGAAACTGGGGTCTGGGTGTTACAGCTGGTATCAGAGGATGTTTAGAAAAAACCTTAGAAATAGATTTACATAAAATCTGATTATATAACCCTACTTTAAGATAAACTTTGAGGATTAATATAGAAGAAAATACATGAATTTTGTTAATGAAGAGATTTTGTGGATTTTTCCAAGCAATACATCCCGGTCTAGATATGAGCAGGTAGAGGCTGCTCTGACATAGATGTATCTAGCTGTAAACCCCAAAACACTACTTTCAGCTTGACATGAATCAGAAGTAGTGCATAAAAATGTGCCTTGATTCACTCTTTGTTATGAAACACTAGAGGGATATGCCTAGGATAGTTAACATTTTCCTTACAAACCATTATGAAGGATTTGTGAGTAAATATGTGATCAAAGAAACCATTTTTTTATTATGAGACTAGATGTGTGAAAATATTGAATTAATGTTGAGTATTTTTCTAGTTTTGGGATTAAACATTATGATATGATTTATCCTAGTGTATTTAGTCATTTTGAAATGGAGACTAGTAGAAGGAATGATAACACCAACAATATTCATGATCCAAAGGGTAAGAAGGATCATATCTTTCATGGTATTATTCCGACATTCAGAAGAGAAATAGTATCCCATATATTTAGATCATATGTAGAAATAGTATAATGTGTTAATAAGATCTAAAAACAATTATATGACTCATTTGGCTTGGAAGGGAAGCCATATAAGAAAATTATGGTAGAGAGAAAGATGGATACAAGGAAGAATGGAAAGAAAGATTTTCCCATATGTGATAACTATGGAAAGAATCTCCATGGGAAGTGTTTGAAAGGAATGAGATTTTTTTATATGTGTGGAAAAAAAGTAAACCACGTTCATGATTGAAATAGTATGAAAAAGGTTTAAAATGTATAATGCTTCATCTACAAGGATTTGGGACACTACACGAATCAATTTCCCAATCATCAGAGTATACCCTAAATGATGTTATTGGATTAAAATCATGTTATGATACTACCGCAGATTAAGTGGAATGATTAGTGTTCTTAAGTTGTTATTAATGAATTGTGACATTTGAGTATTGTATTAATGATGTACATGTAATAAGAATTATACATTATATAAGGAATGTACACGAGTATGTTTTCATTAAGGATTTGAGATTTTATAGTACCCAGTAATGTGAGAAAGTATCAAACTACTCATTTTGAAACAACAATGGTTGCAAGAATGATAATCCTTGATATGTTCCTGATACTGAGGTAGTGATTTTGGAAGAAAAGATAATTGAGTTGGATTAAGTATATTGGGTATTATTGATATCCTTAGAAATGATTAATAGTTTGTTTATTCCATCATTGTTGGAGTATTCAAATTTTTTAGATTTTAGGAATATATCTAGTATTCTATAAGGAACAAGGGAGCATGGATGTATTCAATAAAGATTTATGGTAATTCAACGTGTTACTATGTTTTAATAGAATACATGATGAAGGTATTCTAATGTTATTATGTAAAAAAGAGATCTTCATTACGTTTACCATCCTTTTAAATTTTGGACTATGAGATTGGAAAGAATTATTTTGGATAAGTCTAAAGGTTAGAATGAATTATGATGGACCTTGGATACTATTGTTTATGGTTAAAACATTTCATAAGATTTTTTTTGGATTTCTATAAAAAGGACAACTCGGTGGTCAGGCAACAACCCGTCGTGCCTGGAAAATCCACAAGACTTAAACCAAGAACTGAAGGGTGATAATGGTGAATCACATAACACGGGCCTACGTGATGTCCAATTTGGTATAATTTTGTTTTTTAAATGGTCTGACAGATGAATTATAAATTATTTTTTTTGGAAGTATATATGATTAGGATAAATAGAATATTTTTGTGTTCTAAGACAACTTTGTGGTATAAATTACTTAATGGATGTGACTCTATTTGAAAATTATTCTTTTTTTTCTTATTCTATAAAGAAATTAATTTGTAAAATTTAAGGAAATGATCTGAAAACAAAAAATTTATTATACTAATACATTATGTTTTGTTAAACTAATGATTTTTTAAATCATCATAGATTTATGGCATTGGGGCCCTTAATTTTCCATTCAATTATTTGTGATTGTTAACCTCAATCACTCCCTTTATATATTTAAATTTTCCTCCAATTATAATTTCCACCAATGTTCCCCTATTCAAATTCCTAATTTTGTGGTGACATTTTCATTTCCATTTCCCTCTTATTAAGACTAAAATTTTTTAACCCAATTTTCGATGTGGGTTTTCTATAAAGAATTTTCTATTATTGAAATTTTATTTTTGAAGAACAATTTCAAATTGTGAGGACGCAATTTATTGAAGGAGGTGAGAGTGTAACACCAAAATATTTCATAGTATTTCAACTCATTAAAGTAATTCAATATCTTTTGCTACATGCAACAACGAGTTCGAGCACACCACTACTTACCAAATAAGCCATTAAAAAAGGAGTTATGAATAATATTAACTACATTTTGAATTTTAAATACTTTATATAATTTTGACATCCATATTATGTGTTTCCTAGAAATAATATAAGAATAAATTAAATTTTTCCAAATATAGGAATTATTTTTCAAAAAATACAATATCACCGCTTTTTATAGAAAACTATTATTAAATAAAATATTTGACACTTATATATTTTAAATTTAATGAAATTAAATTATTCATTGGAATTAGGAAATAAAAAAATACTTTGGATAAATTTTTTATACTTTTATGATAATGTTCATATTTTGATGAATAGTTAAAAATACTAAATATTAATTGAAAAAAAAACATTTTTATTCCATATTATTTAAAGTGTTAAATTATTATTTTGAGTGTTTTTAATTTATAATTAGAATATATTTTTATCATTTAATATAATTTAGGTCATTGTAAGTAATTTCACATTTAAATTTGACATAAACACAAGTCAATCTTTTGATAGTTTTTACTTCTTAAAAATCAGCTTTCTGGTTTTACCAATATGAATAAATTTTAAATTAATTAATTCAACTTATATGTTTTTAATTTGGTCAAATAGAAATAATTTTTTAATTTGGAATATCAAAATTATATTTGGGTGAATTTTTGGTATTTTTTGGAAATATTCAATTTTTGATTAATAGTGAAAAACATTGTGTTATAGATAAAAACTGAAACTTTGATTTAAATAATAATTTTTAATTAAAAATATATTGTAATGTAATAAGAGATGCATAATACATATATTAGTGCAATTTAATTCATCAGAGTCATTTTATAATAAGACAGGACATATAAATTTTTTTTGAACTTTTTTAACGTATTCTACCGACCTTTTAGGCACATTTGCAAATTTGCATAAAATGTAGTTTTTCCACTTTGGTGAATTAAATTTCAAAAAAATGAAGGACACAGTTGAAATTTTTATTTAAAATTTTGTTCAGTATGATGAAAATAATTATTTATGAATAGTAACTTTTGAATTTTATTTACCACTGTTAAAAGTAAATAAGGTAATTAAAGGTAAAATTAATATTACAAGTACCCCAAAACATGTCATAATTCAATTGGATGTGTTAATTTCGACCATAATAAACTTTAGGAATAAACTAAGATTCTGTTGATCCATTTGGGTTGGATTAGGACTTTTATTATATTTTATTTAAAGAATAGTTAAAAGTGATAAATTTAGTGTTTAATAAGAAAACCATTTTTATTATAGGGTTAAACAAAAGATAAATTTGACTATAAATAATAATTAGAATTATAAAACAATTTTATACATCATGGTAATTTATTTATATTTTTTATACATCATATAATTATATTTATTAATGACACAATGATGATGCAATAATTACCTTCTTAATGAAATATTAAAATAATTGATATTATAAATTTTAAAATAAATGTACACTGAAACTTTTTAAGCCATTATATAATTTTATAGGTGAATATTACATGCTAGGGATGATTCAATTTATTTTGTTCAAATTCATCATGTTTTTATGACTCTAAAAAAATAACAATTACTAAATAGTGTCATAATTGACATACATGAGATTTTAAAACAAAAACTATATTATTAAATGATATAATATTCCTAAAAATCTATGGTTTGGTAAAAAGACTTATATAATGATATATATGTTATTAATGAACCACTTGAGGTTCACTTGTAATTTTATATTAATTTTATTAACCATGTAATATAATAATTCAAGATTACATGGTAAAAGTTAAATCATTTAACAAATGGTTAAATCTTAAATATACGATTGATAGGGTGACCTAAACATGTTTAAAACCTATGGGATGAGAGGATTTAGATCAATCTCCACCTAATCCTATAAATAAATTTACTTGTATGAATTAAATACTGAAAAGTATTTGATAATAAAATAAGATTTCAAGATTTTCCTAAAGTGACCCTCACCTCTCATATAGAAGGGTACTTCACTATCTCATAATTTCACCCCTCCAAATACATATGGCTCACCAAACCCCTACTCCAATATTCTCCAAACCTTCCTCACTATATCTTATTGGTCATTCCTTGATCATAAAGCCAACCTAAGGATCAATTTTTTCCAAATCAAAAGGAAACACCCGAAGAAGAGGTAATTATTTCATCACTTCTTTCAGGGTTCTTTGCTTCTTCCACATCCATGTTCTTTGTTGTTTCCATACCCAAATTAATAACTCCAATAACCTATACATACTGTGATTCTATTATAAATATGGTATAATTATATTCATTATTCTATCCATCCTATGAATGACAAAGTCACCATATGTGCCTACGTATGGCTTACCGTCTCCGCGTCATGGTGTAGATTGTTATTCAATACTACATTATTTGGATGGGTATAATAATGTGTATAATTAATTTAAATAGTGAATATAACATGGAAATGATTTTTTATAATTAATATACCATCCAATTAAACACCATTTCATCATCAATAGAATGATATTATCGCTCGTGCGTACATACGACCTACAGTCTCCACGACGCAATGAGATTCATCTTCAAATATCACCCTTCAAGAATTTTAATAAAAATATATAAATTGATTAATTATGAGGTATATGGAATAATATATCTACTGGAAAAATATATATTTATGTAGATAAATATATTTTGTTTACTTACTTCACAATTATAGGATAATAAAATGGAATCAATGTTCATGTATACGTACAGACAACATTCTCCATGAACATTGTTTCCATTTCATATATCTATCTATTATACATATTTATATTAATAATATTTATGATATATAAATCATTTTTTATATTTAGGATGTATGTAAACCATGATCTATGTGATATGATCAAGAATAAAAAGCTAAAACATGTACAATAAAGAAATAAATTATTACCCAAAATGTTACTTTAACAAGGATATAATTTTTAAATTTTTAGTATATAGTAATAAATGAATCTTATATGACATGATTAGTATTTATAAAGTTCTGGTGTAATTTAATAACATACTATGGTCATTATACCATAGGTTAAACATACCCATGACTAAAATAAAGTACAAGGTAATGTTAAATTCCTCAATCTCATTATTATCCAATATTTTTTATGTGTATGTATTTACTAGGACATTTTTTCCATCCATGTCCATGTATCATATATTTTTTTCAAAATGAATATTTAATGGATTTTTGGATGTGAAACTTTATATAGATCAATGTTTTAAATGCTTTAATGATATATGTTTATAAATATTTTTAATTAACGTCCATGTTTTTAAAATGATTTTGAGGATTTATTTATATAGACAAGATTGTTTTAAAATATTAATTATGTTCAGAAGTTTCAATGTGGTATAAGAAACATTGATTAAAAATCACTTTTAAATGAATTCCTTTTTAAATTTTACCCTTTTAATTAGTTTTAGAAAACAGAATATTTATCTCAATGAGTTTTACTTCTCATTTTCAACTATGTCAACATCATTTACTTGATATTTTTCTTGATTGAGGTTGATTTATTATAATACAATCTTCCATATTGTATTTAATGAGTTATGATATGTTTCACTGTGGATGTTCTATTTTTATACTATTAATGATTTATGATTAAAGAATTAACATTTTGTATGAAATTTTTAATACGAATGTTTATGTTATGTTCCAACATTTTCATATGATGAATGCATTGGACGTAATAAGTGACATGGGGAGAAAGCTATAAATCTGTGATCAGTCGGTAGGTCTCATAAGATAGGCTAGTGTCTTGGGGATAGTCCTTGAAAAAATTTATATTTGTAGTTTTGGCATGTGTCCTTGACTATATGGTTATTGTAGGACCCCAGGACACCCTATGAGGGGAGGGGTGAATCAGGGTGTTAAATTGTTTCTTTTAAAAACAAGGATCTTGTCCCCATGGTGGTAGGAACATGTTAATCCTATAAGACTGATACGAACAGAATGAAAAAAAAACAACAAGAAATGAGACCACATAACACTTTTACTTGGTTCACCACTAAAGGGATACATACAAATAGCATATGCTGAAAGGCTTCTGGTCATAACTAATTCCATTAAACATTAATAACTGTGGATTAAAATGTTTGAGTATAGTCAATTTGTCCTAGGCACACTTCCTTTACAAAAATTCAGGGATAACTCGCTACGTCCCTTGGGTCACTCAGGTTGACTCCCCCTAGCTCACAACCTATGGTGAGGTTCCACTCCATTTATAGACCTGAAGGTCTCTTCAATATATTCGTGTTGAAGTATTTCATTCTATTTAGCATGATACATTGGTTGCATTAAAGTCCTAAACTAATGCACTTGAAAGCCATGAATGACTAAATATGATATTTCTAACATGCAACTAGGTTATACTGACAATTGCATGCAACACCTACCCATTTAACACAAGACCTAACTTGTGTGCATTTTATTTTTTTTCACGTGGAAAATATTTCGTGCAACAACTCCCTTTATGCACAATTTTCACTTTCACAAGAAACCTCAACATTTATGTGCATCTTCTCCTTTTTCACGCAATATCAAATTTTATGTGCAACATAATATTTTATTTCAACTTCTACTTTTTCGTGCACCTTCAACTTTTACACATAAATACCATTACACCAACCTTTTACGCCCATCAAAACTCAGATATTCTATAATTATACAGCCATACCAAATGAGAGGGGTCACCTCTTATTTATATACCTCGATGATCCATGTGTGCAAAACCAACAGTGTCACGAAAAACTCTCATTATGTACGCAATCCTTTTTCATGCTAGAACCATTTTTCATGCACATCTCTGGATTCTCTGTGTAGCTCATGAATTTTCCATTTTCTACATTCTAATACTAAAACTCCTTTTCCTTTAGAAAACCATCCTACTTTCAATATGTCACACGAAACCAATTTAGCATGTAATACATGTTTTTCACGCACCACTCCAGTATTTCAAGAAGATCATGCCTTTTCATTTTTCAATGATCTGATCCTGAAACATGCATTGCACACAAGTTTCAAATAAGTACTGACAAAAAACACAAACCATACTCCAATTATTTCATAGAGAGGCCGTGGTTCCAATATTTATGACATCTGGCATTATGCATTCAATCAATATGAAATTATAAATTGATTTTACATTCAATTATTCGACTTGTAGAATATCCATGTGAATAAGTAAATGGAATTATTTGATTTATCATTGCCATATTATACTGAATTTTATGTTTAAAAGGATTGTATTTAAGTATTATTCATTGCCTTAAATGTTTATACTTATTTATGATATTTTCTACTATATTGTTATCCTTACTGAGAATTTCAGGTCAAACGTTTCTTATGTTTTATTTTTCCCTTGATGTGAAGAAGCGTATTATGATTGATATTCATGATTAAGATAGGGGAATAATGGAGTTCTCAAAGGATTGTTTTGGTTGTGTTTTATTTTCAAAACAATAATGTAACATTCATATATGTAATCTATTTTCCAAGACTACTAAACTGATCGGTTCTTCATGAAATAATTCCTTGTAATCATGTCATTGTATTAAAATAATGCACTGAATCTAGGTAACTGGGGTTAGTGAGTTACAAATAAAATCATCATGGGGAATGAAATTCCAACATCTCACTTTCCAAAACCCTCATAAGAAACATCCAATAAATTTCATAATGGTGGAAAGGAAATGATTTTGGTGAGGGATTAAAGGGAACCAAGTTAAGAATTTATTTTCGTAAAACCCCCTATTTTGATGGAATAAATGAATTACCTATTAATCCCTTAGCATTGTTCCCAATTTTTTTACTATAAGTAATAATAAAACTAATGAAAATAAATTCACTAAGTCAATGGTTGTTGATGAAATAAACCTATAAGGTCTATAAATCAAGGGAGGGAATTTGTCATTACAACTACTTAGGTGTATCCTAGTAATGGAGTGGTGATAGATGTATTGGTTAATCATTTGAGATAGAAAATATACTACTTGATGGTAGTTATACACATTCCATCATATCATGCATGTTTAGTAAATATATTAAAACTCCACCATAAAACATGGATATAGATCTATTGAGGAAAATGTAAAATTGGAAAATTATTACATCCCATGTACATAACTCCTCCCCTATCGATATTTGTGGGATTTATTCCTTATAAAACATTGTGATATTACCTTAAGAATAATTGAATACCATTCTAGGCATATATTATATTTCCTTGTATAGATCAATCATAAATTCCCAAGGGAATAAAATCACACACTATATCACAAATTTACCTATGATTCTATACATGTGCAAGGATGAGGATAAAATTTCTTTGGTATCATCATCTCATGAAATGTTATTATTTCCCTATGGGAAATCATATCTAGATAAAATTATTATGAATATAAAAAAGATAATCATTAATGGCATGGCCAATGTAAGGGTTTTCACTAGTGTGTTTTTATAAAAAAAAATTATTCTTAATCCATGAAGGGAGGGTGATTTTCTAATTGAAATTATACATAAAACATTTCCAATATCAAACACTTTAAATATAGTGTAAACTGATGAACTTATAGTTCTTTATGATAAAATATATGAGTGACTAGATAATAGGCTTATACACCCATGTACTTCACCATGGGGTGTACCAGTCCGCTTCATCAATAAGAAGTATGGGTAAATGTGAATATTGATTGATTATATAGAAATTAAAAAATCATTATAGAATTAAATTTTCATCTAAAATAGATTGATGAATGGTTTGATCAGATTTATGGATCCTAGTACTTCTCAATGGTGGATCTTCAGTTGGGATATTATCAAGAAATGTTGAAGAATGAGGACATCACCAAGACGACATTTCATACAATGTGTGAGACTTATAAGTTTATAGTGAGGGTATTTGGGCATAATAACACCCTAGTAATATTTATGGACATGATTAATAGTTTTATTATGGATTACTTTAATAAATATTTAGCAGTATCTATAAACAATATTCATATCTCTTCTAAAATTAATGATGTTTGTGTGTAGAATTTCGATGTTATGATAACCTTGATGAATGAAAACATTTATGAGAATAATAGTAAATAACCTTTCAACATTTAGTATGTGAAAATCATTGGGATTTTTGTCACCAAACAATGGGATATAGTGGATCCTTTAAAAATAGAGGCAATTAAAGGATGACCCAGAGCAACCTTTGAGATGGAAATCCATTGTTTAAATATATTAACTAAGAACTATCAATAATTACTGAGAAACTTTCCAGGATTTTAAATCACTCTAACCAAGATAACATTGAAATAGTGAATATTTTCTATAATGAATAATTTTAATAATGATGTAATGAGCTGATGAAGTGGAGAATCAAAACACCAGTGCTCACAGTACCCACTACTAGAGAATGATTTTTGAACTACAATGATGCTTTGAAAAAATGATTTAATTTTGTACAAATAAAATATTAAAAAATTTTAACCTATGTATACCACTAAAAAAATATCCTTACGAATAATTACCTAAAACCAGATCAAGAATTTGTTATATTGATCTTCAAACTAAAGATTTGGCATCATAATCTCTATGGGGACATGTGTGTCATATATTTGGATCATAAAAGCACCAATTATATATTCAAGGATGCAGCCAAAATACATCATTAAATCCTCCAAGAATGATTCAATATTAAATATATATCCCAAATGAAAATTACCTATTATGGTATAGTAATGTTTCAGTCCAGGGGTAAACCCACTGAGATAGATTGAATGAAAGAAAACCAAAAGCTATATAATTTTACGGAGGATTCCTCCTAATTACACATTGGTTTGGGATTATGATGCACACCTATTATGGATAATGGAGAAATTTATTTTTATACTAACCTGTATTGTATTGTAGTGAGCCTAGGTTGTCTCTCGAAGAAAAGTGTACACCAAATGGATTTTTCACTTTTGGGTTGTTTTGGAAAATTAATTTGATTTGAATTATATATATTGTAATTATAAGTTAGTTTAAATTTATTTATATAATAATAGTTTGGAAATATGATGATCAAAGTGATTTTACCTAGACCTTGGAAAATGTTGACATATTTTTTAAATTAATTACCAATTATTATTCTTATTTCTAGTAAGAGAGATATTTATATATCGATTCCTTACACTCCCTTGTCTATATGGTGAATTTTTTAATAACCTTAACTGAAATCATAGATTTTTCTACACTCATACCTATGTGTGTGTCACTATTGGGGGTTCTTTGGAGTTATTAAGAGAATCCCTAATTAGCTATTGTTATTCTCTAATGATAAGTAGTTTATTTCTCAATTCCTCACATGTGTTTACAATCACCGAACACCAACCACATAGCTCTAGAATGATCTTTCATATATATAAAAAGATTTGGTGGAGTGATATAGTGATCATTTTCTAGAGAAATAATAAATAGACAACATTAAAAACCTAAACAATCACTTGTGGTAATTATAAGAACAAATAATTTAAATTATAATGAAGAATGGATGAATGATTTTAATCAATAATAGTACAAAACTCAAACAAAAGACAAAGTTCCATCTTCCCCATTTTCAGATCACTACTAAAAACTAACCCTATATGGATGGGGTGTTTGTGTTTATTTTGGAGATTGGAGGCATCCATGAATAGAAAGAAAATAAAATAATTAACATAAAACAGTGTAGTAGTACATTAGTAGCCCATCATCCATATTTTCATTTATCGATTGATCCTCTTTCCACCCTCTCAGGCCCTCTATATATAGATACAAACGGAAGCCATGTGGTATCATATATAGGTGAAAAATTCACTTTAATCATTCCTATGTGTGGATAAGGCATAAATGGGAGGATGATTCATTAAATCTCATCAGAAACTTCTATTTCTAAATTTGTAGTGAGAGTTTCAAAACATGTACTTATTTCATGATGTGTCAATTTTGGGACTAGACATATGATTTAAAAAATATTTCATGTCATGAATAGTGAATTCATGGTATGTAATATGTAGGGCCAAAAATTTCATGGAATGTTTTCACATCTTGTAATCACACATGTTATATGATGTGAATGAAATTCATGATGTCTAATGTTGATTTCCATCCGCTATTTCCAGTTTCATCATGATTCTTCACTTAAAATGCATTGGGTTATTCCTTCACCTTTATACAACTTCAATCTGTCTTAAAAAATAATTATATCATGTTTTGCCACATCACTCTAGGATATGAAGTTTTCATAATTCACTATATTTCATACATATTATTCATTTCTGATGAAACTATAAATCCTTCAAAAAAATATAAAAAATAAAAATTTGAAAAAGTTTCTTCAATTAATTTATATGGATGGACCATTTTATATTAAAAATAAATGTATAAAATGGTCCATTAGGAACTATTATGTACTATGTATCTTGGATTTTAAAATAGGTTAAAGAATGTTTTCCTGCTCAATTTCAGTGTATAGGTAAAAGATAATACTAAATATAACTTGGTATGGACAAATGGAATGGGCCTAAAAGTAGTGAAAAAGACACCAATTGATATCATCCAAAAAATTGAACAATCCTAATATCGAAACTAATATTTGTTCTAGTGATATTTGACTACCTAAATGTATGAATCTTACATTCTAGGTAGATGGAATCACAGTCTATTGGTCTTAGTAAGATAAAATCCAACTATGTCATGGTTGTTCGATTACACCTCTGATGGTCAGGGTATATTCAATCGAAAGAGACTGAAATTGTTTTATACCCAGTTACTAACCACATGATTACCAAGTTTCAATTTTAGATATTCATTATGTTCATTCGACCCCAACTCTTAACCCCAATCCCTTAGTGGAATATCAATGCATTCAAAATTAAATAAATTCATAGAAGTAGGTTAATTTTTTGGCAAATAAATAAATAAATAAAATTAAACAAACCCCTAATTAGTATCCTCAAAAATAAATTAAATAAAAACTAGAATGAAGAAATCATGAATTGAGAAGTGGATGTTGAATTTGCATAGTATTTAGGACTAAAATCAGAACGTCAAAATATTAAGAAATAAAATAAAAAATTGAAATTGAAAGTGATAACAATATAACTAGTAAAACAATGAAATAAAGTAATAGGGATAGATAGAAATGAAGAAAATATACGATAAAAGAAGAAAAAAAAGAAATAAAATATGGAATTTGGACCCTCTTATTCATGATAGAGGCATTTGATATTAATATATCCTCAAAGGTACACAACATATAAATGGTTCACGTTGTTTATATACATTATGTGGCTTATACTTCAAGGATTGAATAATGTGTAAATACCTTTCAAACAGTGTACTTCATATCAAAAAAATCATTGAATATTTATTATATTATGGATTTTGTGGCTTCAAAATTAGGCAGAAATTAGGTTTTGAAATTTTCACATCATTTTCAAAGTTAACACCATGTATATTAGCATATTTGAAATTAACATCTTTTATGATGTGTAATCTGGATTAATGTCTTGCAATTGGTTCTATACTTGTTTTTTGGATTCATGGGATGGCCTTCATCTCAAAGGTTCTCTCCTAAAGGAGTTCATTTTATGTAATGAATATTCCTTATGTGTAATGATTGTTCTTTTCATTTTTCCATCATTTTTTCCTTTGAGTCAGGAATTCCTAATTCCCACAAAAATAAACCAAAACCTGGTTTATTATCCAAAAAATGATTAAAAAATAAATAAATGTATCAGGAATATGTAAATGAATTCGACTTATCAAATTCCCCCCATATGATCTAATTATTTTCCTCAAGATTAAACATTTCAATATGGATTCTAAATGAAATAATTTCCAAACAAGAAACTAGTATTAATACCATGAATAAAACAAAGTGTAATTATAAAAATTGTTTCGTCCAGAATCAATCTAATAGAGAGAATCATTCATACTTTATTGTTCGGTTCTCTTTTTAGATTCTTTGTTCTTGTAATTTTAGTTTCCTAAATTTCCCTCAAAATCTATACTGAGTTTTTAATTTTCCTCATAATGAATTTACTCTCATCAATAGATATAAAATAAAATAGGTGTAATGCTCATGCCATGAATATATGTTCCCAACCATAATATTTTATTGGTCCAATAATATCAACTTCATAAATAAAAATAAAAAATTTATCTTTTGGGATTCGACAATAAGGTAAAAATTTCCCTTGGGTTGAGAGTATCTGGGAAACTGATAAATATAAAGTATAAAGTTGAGGGAAAACATTAAAGTATAATGCATGATAACCATGAATAGGGAAATAAAGTAACTCCACCAAGCAAGAATGTTTGCATTCTCCAAAAAGCTTAATGTGTGTCCATGAATATGTTAGGGTAGCATATAAATGTTCCCTATCCCTTTATGTTTTTCATTTTATTTGTTTTCTGAAAAAAAAAATTAGGCCAGATCTCACATCCATCACCGAAACACATATGATCCATTATAAATTCATCATTCTAGTAATGCTGATTTTTTACCTTCCAAAAATATATCACATTCTATATATATATATATATATATATTTCTATGTATGTATATTTTCATATTCCAAGGAATAAGTTATGTGTATTAAATTAAAAACAATTATCTTCAATCATATCAAATAAATCTAGTGACAATACCATTATATATCTCTATTATAGTGAAAATCATGTATAAAACCAAGATTAGGTTTGATAGGGACAATAGGATTGAAAATGATCCATCCAAGAATGGTTATCTAGGGATACTATGGGTAAATAAGGATAGATTAACATATGGTTAACTAGAAAAATGGTACAAAAAGTATTTCCTCAGTCATTTAAATAGTGAATTTATTCTATCATAGCCTCAATAAGATCCTAATGTATGTTTTGAAGGGTTTTAATGTACCATGTATATCTCACGAAATAAACCCGTAGAATAATATGACAATGAACATCAATAATTTTCTAGACAATTTGAGTATATAAAAAATAATCGGTAATCACTTTTGGTATAATATCTCGTAATAAGTCAATCAAAAGAAATAACATGTGTCTAGAATTATAATTATATTTCTCTACTCATCAGTATTGATAAAAAATAAAAATGGATTAAAAATAATTTTCAACAATCTATAACCTAAAATTTTCTTTTATTTAAATGGCTATAATGAGATTTCATGTTTAGAAGATATATTTCATTGAAACATGTTTCTTAGACATGGGAAAATAATCAAAAATACAAGTGTGTCGACAATAAAGATCATGAAATAACCCCCCCCCCCCACACGCACAAATGAAATAATACACTTTCCAAAATATTATGGAAAGTGATGTCAGAGGGATATTAATGGATGTAGAGACATAAATGAAATTCCTATTATGAATTGAAAATATGGAGTCAAGAGATCCCTATAATGAAAATCTTGGAAATTGGATTTTTTTTCTGTAAATTGAGAAACCTATAATAATTTATTGAAACAAAATACCTACAATAAAAACACATTAATATACAGGGGTAAAACAATATATAGAAATAAAATTATGTATGTTCACACTATCAAGATTCTGATTAAATTAATCAAATAAAAACATGACGTAGCATTAATGATTGATTGGGATGAACAATGGACAAAGAATACTAGAAAAGGAATAAATAGATCCTAATCATGTAACTAAAAAAACAAATAAATACAAGTTTCCTCCCATAAATCACTAACAATTTAATCATCATCTATACGGGATAAAAAAAGAATCATTCACTGAATTCCATCAGCTCAGAAGTCATCTACATCTTATAGAAAATGGTAGTTGTGTCATCGTGCTCACAAGGATGTTGTGGGGGAGTTACAACCATAATAATTTATCTTCCATAGAGCTCTTATTGTTGGAGGAGCATCTAGGAAGGTTATAGAGGGGGGCCCTATTGAGTATTGAGCTAGATATGTAGATCCACAATCTGTTCTTGTATGTCAAGACCATGTTGAAAGATCTCAGGTGGGATCCCAGATTACTCCATGATACACTCGTTATGACCATAGAAGATTATGTAAATACTGACATGGATAAATTAATGGAATAGTAAAATGACAATAATAAAATAATGAAATATAGTCACAAACTATATCCCATACATATATATAAAAAATGATACATAATTGGAAATGGTATAGAATGAGAATACAAGAATTAGACACCTAAATATATTAAATTAGTAGAGGGGTACACTACTAGAAATACAGTCTTTCCCAACAGTTCTGAACCATTGGGAAAGGTTGGAGAACCATTGGTATATGTTATACCAACGGTTCTGCAAACTGTAGGGAAGTAAGCCGTTGGGAAAGATTTTCCCAACGGTTTACAATGAACGGTTGGGATAGGGCGGGGAAAAACTAACCTATCCCAACAGTTGTGCCAAACCTTTGCGATAGTTTTTTCCAACGGTTTGGCATGAACTGTTGGGAAAGCCCAACGACTCTCCTCTTTGCCAATGGTTTCTAAACCATTGAGAAAGGTTTCATACCAATGGTTCAATGAACCATTGGTAACAAAAGAATCAGAGATGCTATTCCAACGGTTTAAAACTGTTGGCAAAGCCTATGCTGTGCAAATTGCACAACAGCCTGCAATTTGCACAGCAGCTCTGCAATTTGCACAGCAGGCCTCATTTTGTGCATTCCCTCTCATTTTCAATCCAATTATTGTACCTACAATAAACTAAAACATACATATACAATTATTGTACTTGTAATAACCAACTAACACATATATATAGAGAACAAATTCATACACATTTAACATATAATGCATCCTAGAGCTATACACATCCATAATTAAATTAGAATTCATAAACATACATAATTCATTTAGAATTCAATATAAAATTTATATGACTTTTATATGTGGAATCCAGAATTCAATTCATAATTTGATCGGTTTTCGGTATACCTTATATTTTTACCTGAAATGATGTCCATTTTAAACAAAATACATACACCTGGAGTAATACCGGCCACACCATGCCTCGGATTTAGGTGAGGTTAACTCGTACACATCACAAATGACCTATCGATATTTATCCTAAAGTATCAACATATTTGGAAAGCGTTTGATCAGTTTTCCGTATGCCAGTTGTTGTTTTTCACATAAAATGATGTCCTTTTGAAACAAAAGATAGACACTTTGAGTGGTGTCGGCCACACCACGTCTCAGATTGAGGTGGGGTTGATTCGTACACGTCACATATGACCCATTTATCGTTCTCCTAATGTTTTAACAGAAACCGAATGTGTTTGGTTGGTTTTCCGTATGTACCTAAAATGTTGCCCATTTTAAACAAAAGAGCGCCACTTAGAGTGATCCCGTTCACACCGTGCATCAAATTAAGGTGGGGTTGACTCATACATGTCACATATGACCCATAGATCATTGCAATAAATTAACAATATAATCCGAATGTGTTTGTTTAGTTTTTCGTATGTCAGTTGTTCTTTTCAATTATAATCCTGTCCATTTTAAACAAAAGAGAGACATTGTGAATGGTTTCACCCACACCGCACCTCGTATTGAGGGGGGGTTGACTCTTACACGTCACATATGACCCATTGATCGTTTTCCTAAATCATCGACACATTTTGAATGCATTTGGTAGGTTTTCCGTATGCCATTTGTTCTTTTCACTTATAATCCTATTCATTTTAAACAAAAGAGACATAGTTAGAGTGGTGTCGGCCACACCATATCTTGTATTGAGGTGGGGTTGAATCGTACACTTCACATATGACCCATGGATTGTTGGTCTAAGGTATCAACACAATCCGAATGTGTTTGGTCAGTTTTCCGTATGTACTTAAAATGTTTTCCATTTTAAACAAAAGAGAGCCACTTAGTGTGATCCCGGCCATACCGTGCCTCATATTATGGCAGGGTTGAATCGTACACATCACATATGACCCATGGATTGTTTTCTTAAAGAATCAACACATTTATAATGCATTTTCTCAGTTTTTCGTATGTCAGTTGTTGTTTTCACGTAAATTGATGTCCATTTTATACAAATGATAGACACTATGAATGGTGTCGGCCACACCGCATCACGGATTGAGGCGGGGTTGACTCGTACATGTCACATATGACCCATGGATCGTTTTTCTAGAGTATTGACACAATCAGAATCCATTTGGTCAGTTTCCCGTATGCTAGGTGTTGTTTTCACTTAAAATGAAGTCAATTTTAAACAAAAGAGAACACTTTGAGGGGTTTTAGCCACAACGCACCTCTGATTGAGTCAAGGTTGACTCGTAAACATCACATATGACCCACGGTTCATTCTCCTAATGTTCCAATGGAAACCGAATGTGTTTGGTCAGTTTTCTGTATGTACATAAAATGTTGTCCATTTTAAACAAAAGAGAGACACTTAGAGTGATCCTGGCCACACCGCAACTCGGATTGAGCCCGAGTTGCCCCGTACAAGTCACATATGACTCATGGATCATTGTGATAAATTATCAACAGATTCCGAATGCGTTTGGTCGGTTTTCCGTATGCCAGTTGTTCTTTTCACTTATAATCCTATCCAATTTTAAAAAAAAGACACACAGTTAGAGTGGTGTCGGCCACACCGCATCTCGGATTTAAATGGGGTTGAATCGTACATGTCTCAAATGACCCATGAATCATTTTCCTAAAGTATAAACGCAATCTGAATGCGTTTGGTCGGTTTTCTGTATGCTAGTTGATTGTTTTCAATTAAAATTTTGTCCTTTTGAAACAAAAGACATACACTTTGAGTGGTTCCAGCCACACTGTGTCTTAGATTGAGGTAGGGTTGATTTGTACACGTCATATATCATCCATTGATCATTCTCAAAAAGTTTCAACGGAAACTGAATGCGTTTGGTCGTTTTTCCGTATGTACTTAAAATGTTGTCGATTTTATACAAAAGAGAGCCACTTAGAGTGATCGCGGCCACACCGTGCCTCGGAATAGGGTGGGGTTGACTCGTACACATCACATATGAACCATGAATCATTTTCCTAAAGAATCAACACATTTTGAATGCGTTTGGTCGGTTTTCTCTATGCCAGTAGTTTTTTTCACTTATAATCCTGTCCATTTTTAAAAAAAGAGACACAGTGAGAGTGGTGTCGGCCCCACCACGTCTCATATTGATTCAGGGTTGAATCATACATGTCACATATGACCCATGGATCGTTAGGCTAAAGTATCGACACAATCTGAATGTGTTTGTTCGGTTTTCTGTAGGCACTTCAAATGTTGTCCATTTTAAACAAAAGAGATCCACTTAGTGTGATCCCGGCCACACCGTGCTTCAGATTAAGGCTGGGTTGACTTTTAAATGTCACATATGCCCCATGGATCGGTGTGGTAAAGCACCTATAGAATCGAAATGCATTTGGTTAGTTTTTCATATGTCAGTTGTTCTTTTCGCTTATAATCTTGTCCATTTTAAACAAAAGAGAGACACATTGAATGGTGTCAGCCACACCGCACCTCGAATTAAGGAGGGGTTGACTCATACACATCACATATGACCCATGGATCATTTTCTTAAAGCATCGACACATTTCAAATGCGTTTGGTCGGTTTTCCGTATGCCAGTTGTTCTTTTCACTTATAATCCTGTCCATTTTAAACAAATGAGACACAGTTAGAATGGTGTCGGCCACACCGCGTCTTGTATTGAGGCGGGGTTGAATCTTACACCTCACATATGAGTCATGGATCATTGGGCTAATGTATTGACATGATACGAATGCGTTTGGTCGGTTTTCCATATATACTTAAAATGTTGTCCATTTTAAACAAAATAGAGCCACTTAGATTCATCCCGGCCACACCGTGCTTCGGATTAAGGCGGGGTGGACTCGTACATGTCACATATGACCCATGGATCATTGTGATAATGCATCAACAAAATCCGAATGTGTTTGGTCAGTTTTTCGTATTTCAGTTGTTCTTTTCACTTATAATCCTGTCCATTTTAAACAAAAGAGAGACACTTTGAATGGTGTTGGCGACACCGCACCTCGGATTGAGGTGGGGTTTACTCGTACATGTCACATATGACCCATGGATCGTTGTGCTAAAGTATTGACACAATCCGAATGTGTTTGGTCGGTTTTCTGTATGCCATTTGATGTTTTTCACTTAAAATGATATCCTTTTGGAACAAAAGACAGACACTTTGAGTGGTGCCGACCACACTGCATCTCCGATTGAGGCGGGGTTGATTCATGCACGTCACATATGACCCATGGATCATTTTTATAAAGTATCAACACAATCAGAATGTGTTTGGTCAAATTTCCGTATGTACTTAAAATGTTGTCCATTTTAAACAAATGAGAGCAACTTAGAGTGATCCCAGCCTCACCGTGCCTCATATTAAGGCGAGGTTGACTCATACACATCACATATGACCCATGGATCATTTTCATAAAGCTTCAACGGAATCCGAATGCATTTTTTCAGTTTTTCGTATGTCGGTTGTTCTTTTCACTTATAATCCTGTCCATTTGAAACAAAAGAGACATTATGAATGGTGTCGGCCACACCGTGCCTTAGATTGAGGGGGGTTTACTCATACACGTCACATATGACCCATGAATCGTTGTTTAAATGTATCGACATAATTAGAATGTGTTCGGTCAGTTTTCCGTATGCCAGTTGATGTTGTTCACTTAAAATGATGTCCTTTTGAAACAAAAGACAGACACTTTGAGTGGTGTTGGCCACACCACCTCTCGTATTGAGGAAGGGTTGAATCGTACACGTCACATATGACACATGGATCGTTGGGCTAAAGTATCGACACAATCTGAATGCGTTTGGTCGGTTTTCTGTATGTACTTAAAATGTTGTCCATTTTAATCAAACGAGATCCACGTAGAGTGATCCTGGCCACACCGTGCCTCGGATTATGGCAGGGTTGACTCATACACATCACATATGACCCATGGATCGTTGTGATAAAGCATCAATAGAATCCGAATGTGTTTGTTCAGTTTTTCTTATGTCAGTTGTTCTTTTCACTTATAATCCGGTCCATTTTAAACAAATGAGAGACATTGTGAATGGTGTCGGCCACACCATGCCTCGGATTGAGGCGTGGTTGACTCGTACACGTCTCATATGACCCATGGATCGTTGTGCTAAATTATCTACACAATCTGAATGCGTTTGGTAAGTTTTCTGTATGCCAGTTGATGTTTTTCAGTTAAAATGATGTCCTTTTGAAACAAAAGACAGACACTTTGAGTGGTTCCGGCCTCACCACATCTCCGATTGATGCGGTGTTGATTCATACACGTCACATATAACCCATGGATCGTTTTTATAAATTATCAACATAATCAGAATCCGTTTGGTTAGTTTACCGTATGTACTTAAAATGATGTCCATTTTAAACAAAAGAGATACACTTAGAGTGATCCTGGTAACACCATGCCTCGGATTAAGGGAGGGTTGACTCATACACATCACATATGACCCATGGATCATTGTGATAAATTATCAACAGAATCCGAATGCATTTGGTCAGTTTTTCGTATGTTAGTTGTCCTTTTCACTTATATTCCTGTCCATTTTAAAAAAAGAGAGACACTGTGAATGGTGTCGGCCACACTGAGCCTCAGATTGATGCGGGGTTGGCTCGTACACATCAAATATGACACATGGATCATTTTTCTAAAGTATCGACACAATATGAATGCGTTTGGTCAGTTTTCCATATTCCAGTTGATGTTTTTTACTTAAAATGATGTCCTTTTGAAACAAAAGACAGACACTTTGAGTGGTTCCAGCCAAACCGCATCTCTGATTGAGGCGGGGTTTATTCATACACGTCACATATGACCCTTGGATCGTTATCCTAATGTTTCAATGGAAACCGAATGCGTTTGGTCAGTTTTCCATATGTACTTAAAATGTTGTCCAATTTAAACAAAGGGGATCCACTTAGACTGATCCCAGCCACACTGTGCCTCGGATTGTGCCCGAAATGGCTCGTACACATCACATATGTCCCTTGGATCGTTGTGATAAATTATAAATAGAATCCGAATGCGTTTGGTTGTTTTTCCGTATGCCGGTTGTTCTTTTCACTTATAATCCTGTCCATTTAAAACAAAAGAGACACAGTTAGACTGGTATGTTAGTTGTTTATTCACATTATTCAAATACTCTATTGACTATGGGTCTTTAAATTATTTTATTTTAATAAAAATTTACATTTAAAATGAGAATATGATAAAATTAATAGAAGATAAATCTTTTACTAAAAATCCTTGTGGAAATATTAAGGTAAACATGATTTATGAGAATCCTCATGTGTCTATTAGTGGAATGGTATTTACATAATATCTTGTGAACATTCATATAGAATATTTTTATATCATACATAGTATGTAATAGATTTTAGTTTATCAAGATATGAAACATTTCAGAGCTGACAATGTCATGCCTAATGAATACATATCTTTTATAACATACCAAGAATCTATGATATTGATTAGATGTGTAAATGTGATTTACATTGATTATCATGATGAAAATAAATAAAATATATATTATATATTTTCTAGTAGTAAATGAAATCAAGGAGTGTGGGGGGATGTCCGGGGGGGCTGTCCGGGGGGCTGTCCGGTGGGTGTCCGGGGGGCTGTCCGGGGACCATGTAGGGTGGGGGGGGGGGGCTGTGTGAACATTTTTTGCAAGAAATACTTGGATAACTTCTTAGCACAAAGATCTCTAAACAAATGGAACAAGAAAATAATAGCCACACTTACATTATTGGACAAAAGATGACAGATTGCTATTGGAAGCAACTCATTCAGTAGAATGTGATAATCATGAGTCTCCAAAGATTTTAGCATCAACTCTCTTATGTTGACCTGTTTAGATATATTTCTTGAATAGCCATCAGGAACTCTAATAGGCTCTAATACTTCAAGATTTTTTTTTTCATAGGTGTCCTCGCATAATAAGCACATGGAAGTTTCCATTTATTTTCACTAATACGCATAGGATGTAATTCTGGCCTGATGCCCCAATCCACCAAGTCAGGCCGAGATCGTAAATCATCTTTTTTCTTCCCCTTGACATTTAGAAGAACTGAAAGAAAAATTTCACATATATTCTTTTAAATATGAATTAAGTCTAAGCAATGATGTAAAAAATTGGTTGACTAATAAAGAAAATCAAAAAAGATACCCATCTTCCTCAAATTGTAACAGGTTTCAGTTGAAACATTCTTTCTATTTCCAGATTTCATTTGACCCTTCCCGAACGAAAAATAGAATCTTTCAATTCATTACGCATATCAGTTCCAGACATACGCTGAGTTGGATCATCTTCCTCTATGGTATTATCAAATCTTCGACGATTCATTCTATATGGATGATCCTTTGGCAAGAATCGTCGATGTCCCATAAAACTAAAAATACAGCGATGTTTCAGTCTTCTGGATCATGTATTCTTCATACAAACTGGACATGGAAGTTTTCCCTTTGTGTTCCATCCAAACATCATTACATAAGACCGAAAATCATTGATCATCCATATAAGCGCAGCACACATCTGAAATATGTCTTTCAAACATGCATCATATGTGCGCACACCCACATCACAAAGATGTTTCAACTCTTTTATTAAAGGTTGCATGTATACATCAATATAAATGTCGGGATCAGAAGGACCAGATATGAGTATACTAATGAAAGTGAAAGGTTTTTTCATACACAACCATGGGGGATGATTATAAATGTGTATAAAAACTGGACATGTGATGTGCGAAGTAATCATCTTCCCAAACGGATTAAAACCATCGCATGAAAGACCCAACCTCACATTATGCACATCAGCTACAAAATCAGGATGTTGAGCATCAAATGTCTACCATGAAAATCTATATGTAGGATGAACCAACTCATCATTAGTCCCCATTCTCTTGGTATCATGCCATCTCATTTTTATTGATATTTCATCAGACATAAAAAGATTCTGGAGTATGGGGATCAATTGAAAGTTCCACAATACTTACTATGGAATGTGTGATGGTGTTCCATCAGATTTTGAATTCCAGCGGGATCTTCCACATTTTATACAATCATTTCATTCATCAGTTTCCTCCCAGAATAAACTGCAATCTTTCGGGCAAGTATGAATTTTGTTTCTTGAAAATCCATGTTCCTCAACTAACTTCTATTCCATATAGTGGTTTGAGGGAATATCTTTATCATCTGGAAGTAAATCATTCAAGAGGGTAAGAATTTAATCGATTGCTTTATTAGAAATCCCATACATAGTTTTCTAATAAAACAGTCGGATTAAAAATTCCGTCTTTTTCATTTTATCACATTATCGATATACTAGAGTCGTGGTAGCATCATTCAATTTTTTCACCCTATCAATATCATCATTTTCACTAGATGCATCAGCTGTCCTCATATAGAAGTCTTCTTGAGTCAAAATCCTTTCTTTTTCATGATATTGAATAAACGGAAATCGATCATCTAACAAATTCTCCATTCCGGTCCTTTGATTTCGATCATTAAAAATATGAGATTTCATTTTCTCCCCTTTGTGATACCACACAATGTAGTTTTCTTGAGAACAATTTTTCGTTATGTGGTAGCTGAATTCTTCACGGCTCAACCAAGGTCTACCAACACAATTGGAATATGGGATGTGTATGCGACCACTATCTGAAGCATTGTGAAATGAAAAATCTATAAAGCTCTCCAAATTGTTTTTAAAAGAGCTTGAGATCCGATTGGTTTCATACATCCATCTTCTGTCCATTCTGTAAAAAGAATTTATATAAGTCATTTTGTAATAAAAAATTAAATAGGATGGAACTTTAATAGAAAATAAATTTATGTAAATGATAAGGGAAGAAAATAATCAAGGTATCAACTACACATGTGAAAAAAACATACTAATGCATTATTGAAAAAATGTAAAACCAACAAGAACATAATGTTTTATAACATCACAGCATGCCTCATCCCATAACCATATTAGTAGGGTTTCTTGAACATGAATAACATCAACCTTGTACCATCCTCCTACCCTACATGACCCCAACCACATGCCTCATATTATTATAGCCTTATCAAATCGCACCTCACCTGAAAACACTAGGGAAATCATAGTACATCTCACCTGAAGACACATGGACAATCACATCACATCTTGCCTAAAAACACGTAGTTAATCACTTATGAAGGAAGAGTAGGGAAGACATGGTAGCTATCCAACCATATAACCACCATCCTAGATATTATTAAAAATACCCATAACTCAATTACTCTGATCGTTGGTATGTTTATCCAACTCTGGATGAGAATGTATAGAAATAACATAAAATACATGATATATAGATAACACAAAATACCCAACATATGGGTTCACATTAACTACATAATCACACACTTCACTACTACCATTCAACACATAAACCATCACAACCACTTTCACCACTATATGCAACACACCACATAACCACCACACAAGACACATAGTGTTTCCCACTTTCATTTATAAGCCACTTCATTCACACTTACATTGTCCATTAATTTAATGCTAAATTAAATAAATCCATTTACCACACATCCATTTCTATTCCATCTCATTTATTTACTATCTTGTTTTTTAGTTTTAACATCATAATTTATTCTATAGATAACCAGGAAACTAATAAAACCACCACACAACAACTCACCATCTCATAATAACCATCATCTTCATGTTACATCGGCCAACCATCTTACAAAAACAACCACAAATCACAACAAAAATATTGCATATCAAAAACCTCCGCACAACCAAAACCACCTCACCACATCATACACCACAACCTCATCACACAACACCTCCACATGGAACGACACCACCACACATAATCAATATCACACAACTTCACATGTCACATCCATGCCCACTAACCATCACATTACAACCCCACATATCACAAAGCCAAACTGGTCACCTCAATCACAATAAAATAGCCTACAACATACAATTAAACACAACAAAAACCTCTCATAGAAGCAACATACCCAAACTTCCAAAATTTATTCAAGGTCTTCTATTACATTACCCCTTTAATTAACAAAATATTCATTCATTTGACTATTTTTCAGGGTGAAATCACATCAAAATAAAAACTTAAAACTAAAATAATAGATCAATAACAATAAAAACAAGGTAGCATATTTGTATAAATAATGAAATACCCGATTTGAGATGATTTAGATGGATTTTCACCTGTTCAGATGGGGGAGTTTGAGAGAGGAGCCTAGCGCCGGATTGATTTTAGGGTTCTATCACGACTAAGGGAGAGCAGCGGCCTGATTGTATTTAGGGAAAATCTTTACCAGTGGTTTTTAAAAAGTGTTGGGAAAGGGGTGTTCAGGGTACCCTTTCCCAACGATTCAACAGAACCGTTGGAAATGGGGTTGCCTTTCCCAACGGTTTCATAAAACCGTTGGGAAAGGGTAACTTGAGAACCCATTTTCCAATGGTTTTATGGAACCGTTGGCAAAGGGGTACCCTTTTCCAATGGTTCACAAGAACCCTTGGAAAAGGGTTTCCTAGCCCTTCTTTACCAATGGTTTACAAAAACCATTGGTAAAGAACCGTGGGTAAAAACAAGATTTCTAGTAGTGGTACATGGTTTGGAATTAACAATGGGGGCATGCTCACCGTCCTCTACAATAGATGTCCCCTCTCGAATAGTGGGGGTCTAGATCAGCTCTTCAAAATCTATCTCATCTATAGAGTAAGGGGATCAAGGATCGACCACTACCACCGTTGTTGTGGTGCTGGCATCATGCCCATTCAAGGGTGGAGTGGTGAGGTGGTGATCCAGATTGAGGTTCTAAATCTTGAAGAAAGATTGATATAAGGAGCGTCGAAGGATGATGGAAGGTTTGGGGCCTTGAAATATCATGCATACTCTACTTAAAAATCCTTCATAGTTGTTGGAATTTTGATCTCGGGAGGGAGTTCAATATGGGTGGTCAGTTGGGTGGGAATGGATGATAAAGAGGGGGATACAGCTAGTAGTGTATCAAAATATGTAATAGATGATGTTGATCTAGGTTTGGTGATAAATAATGGTACGATGAAGGGAATGTAAAGGAGGAGGTAAATCTAACACTCATTTTCCATAAAAAACATGAGAACTCACCAAATTCGGAATAGAACATGTGGGTCAGGTAAAGATGTGGAAGATATAGAAGTTGTGTTGTAAAGTGGTGAGGAAATAAAGGTAATAAATGCAAAAAACATAAGTAAAGGTGGAATTTGGCGATAAATTGGAAGCAGGAGCTGATGGATTAAGAGGGGAATGAGGATCCTAGGAGGGGATACAAACTAGGGAATCAACAAGATCGGTGACCTACTATGGGGCCCACTATTATCTCCCATTAACCATCATTAAAATACCAATATTGTGGTGCTTGAGGAGGCTAATGGGATCCATTTTACCATGAAGGGAAAGAGGCTATGTTTTGTCAAAGGCATCGAGATGGACACTATAAAAAATCAAATTATTTATGCTGGTATCTCATTAAAAATTTCCATTTGTGACGGGGTCCCATCGTAAATAACATGTCACAGAAATTGACATTGTAAATAATCTAGCTTGGTTTTCTAAAAAGTGTTTGGTGATGGGAGGGCATACTTGTTATAATAAGTTAAAACAATAAAACAAATACATAGTAGAAATATTTAAAAAAATAAAAAAAATAAAAAAAATAAAAAAATAGAAAAATATTAAATAAATACTAAATTAAAAAATTATAACATTTAATAGAATAATAAATAAATAAATAATATTTAAAAAATATTTTATATAATAATACAAATGAAAAAAATATATTTTCTACAGTATAAAATACACTATATATAGAACTAGAAATATATGAATTCATTAAAATATAAAATAAATATGTACATGCAAATATTTATAAAAAATGCATAAATCACTAAGATGATGTGTCATCTGGATAAGGTGCGGGATAGAACTACATCCATAACCCATGATTCATATGACACATGTACTTCATCATATGCTAGTGTATGTGCTCCAGTAATCGATGCATCTTCTCCTCCCATTGTTGTTGCTACAACCATCAACACGTCACGGTCTACCTGGCCATGTTTTGGTGTCCTAATAATAAAATTGGACATGGATGGAAAAAATTGGATATTTCTAATCCCATTAAGATTGAAAATTCTCTGATTTACTGAAAATAAATTAATCAGATATTAACAATCATCAGATGTTGAAACCAATTTATGGGAACCATGTCCAAATTTTTCATTAAACCAATTTGTGCCAACCACATCCAGTCATCAATGAATAGTCTCCTCCTACAACTACTATTGTAGTCATCGACATGTCACATTTTTTCTTCCCCGGTTCTAGTGACAAAAATGAAACAACAAGATATAGTCAGCAAAAATTGGTAATTTCTAAATAACTGATGACTAAAAATTCTATTATATACTAAAAAGGTATAAATCATAGATTTTACAATCATCATATGTTGAATAAAATTTATGTAAACCATGTCCAAATTATTCATCAGACCAATTTATGCCAATCATATCCAGTCATCAACCCATCATCCCCTCCAACCTCTACCACTACTATCATTGACACATCACATTCTACCTAGCTCACTATATATCAGTCGAATCATGTGTCATATTTGTTGATAAAGTGTTATTTTCAACAATACAAAATGTTTTTATTTAAAGGGGGAGTTTTGTTGAAAACAATACTCTATCCCTTTTTGACAATTTTGATGCTCGCAAATACCCTTAATTATTTTCTAATGATTTTATTTTTAAGAATATTGCAAGAATTTATTATTCATTATTTTTATTTTATTTCTGGATGAAATATTTAAATTCATGAACAACAAGAATTAATTTCTAAGGTATTCGCATTTAGTGCATTTTGGAAACACTATTCATGCTCAACATATTCGAGATCTTCTTTAGTTTGTTCTGGAAACACTGTTCATACCATACGTGGAGAAACGTAGTGTAAGGATGAAATTTTTTGTATACTTTATGAGATAAGAGAAAATTATGGTTAATCAACCATACGTTATCGGCATAGTATGAAAAAACACCTGATGTTAGGAAAGAACCATAAGTTTGGGATATTAGAAAAGTATGGAAGGAGAACCGTACATAACTGTTAAAGGTTACGTTTGTTTCTCAAAAGTATGGTTCATCAACCTTACTTTTTTAAACAACCATACATTCTTGGAAAAGTATGGATGACCAACCCTATGTTTGTGATCAACCATACGTTGTCAACCCTAAGTTTGAAGGCTACGTCACCAACCTTACATTTATGATCTACATTACGTTCAGAGGATGCATACTATACAACTCAACCTTACGTTTGGCGTCGGAGAATTTAAAGTTGATATTATTATGTAACGATCAACAAGCTAATTTTTAGGCTGATTTCATGCTGGATTTAATTCTGATTTTAAAGCAAAAATTTGACTGATTCAAAGTTGTTTTATCAATGCTTTAAGTATCGAATTAAAAGGATCTTTTTATGCCGAGTCTTTAGGGATGTTACGACTACTCTGTAAATTCAAATATTTGAATATCACGAGCCAAACGGCACCTTTTGTGGATCTAAATTTTCATAATAGTTATTGTCATTATATATATATATATGAGATTTTTTGAATAGTGATATGTGATCTATAGATCATTCTGAGAAAAGAGGAATAAAAATAGAGACTATCAAAACATAGAGATCTGCTGATTAAAGAAGAAAGACAAATATCTGTTAATTGAAGAAGAAAAATCAGGATAGAAGATTCATTTGTTCTAAATCGATGATCATTTGTGAATCTGCTACTACTAAAGTTGTGAATTATATTTGTATATCTACTGCAACAGGATCGACTCAGAATGACTCTTTTGTGAAGACCATTATTTCTGAAGGTGACGATCTGTCTACTATCAATTTCATGCTGTTGCAATTGTGAAGAACGTCTGGAAGGACTTTTCAGAATAAAAAAATCACTATTTTCATTTATTGAGTGACCGACTTCTTGTAATAAGCTGTGTAGGTTCTATGAGTTAACCATAAGGCTTTGTTTTGCGTTAGATTGTAAAGGTGTCGATTGCCTGTACTCAGTTGTGGAAATGTCTATTCAAACCAAAACCAGATAGTGAAAATAACCAAGATCATGAAGTAGATCATTGGTGGAGTGGACTAGGGGATTTCTTTTCCCCGAACCACTATACATCATGTGTCTCAGCACTTCATATTTCTGATTCATTAATTCGTCTGATTAAAGTAAATGGGTAGAACACAATCTTGCGAAGATTTCTGAAAAGACACAATTCACCCCCCTCTTGTGTATATTTTATATAATCTAATAGAACAATATTGAGGTATAGTTTATTTTTACAAAACCTATAGACTCAAGAAATCATAAATTCCAATGTAACCACGTTTCCATTATCTTGTTATATCGAACAACCAACACCTCATATTGACATGATGTTCTTAACCGAAAAATATTTTCTCAGTATAGAAATTCAAAAGTCCATAAGAAACTCATGTTCCCATTATATCATGAGAAGTCACCATAATTGGAACATTAGATTCCCATACTATACTAGCTTTCAAAATTTTGAATTCTTTTTTAGTTAACAACATCAAATCAATTTTTAGTGTTGGTTGTTCTCTAAGGAAATGCAATGAATATAGAAAACATGGTTACATTGGTAGAAATAACCATTTTATCACTTTTATGGCTTGGTGTAGATAGTTGAAAGAAAAATATGACTTCCCAAAAGATATGAGAAAAAAACTAAATAAATATTATATGAAAATGAAAAGAAAGATAAGTTACAAATAGTAGAGAAAATGATGAAACATTTAATTAAATAAGTAGTAAGAATTCAACTTTTCCTGATGGTTGTGTATAGCCTTGAGGCATTTTCTAATTATTCATAATTACTACTAATTACCACTTATTACAACTAATTACTGCTAATTATAGATATTTTTTAAAATTAATGCTAAATACCACTAATTATGACTAATTACCACTAATTTATGATAATTAATACTAATGGCCACTAGTTATTACTAATTATTACTAATTACCACTAATTTTATGTAATTACGGCTAATTACCACTAATTACTACTAATTATTACAAATGAGCACTAATTATTACTAAATATTAATAATTATCACTAATTAATGATAATTATTGCAGATTCCCACTAATTATGACTATTTAATACTATTTATTGCAAATTAATACTTCTTATTAATATATATTGTTATTTATTTATAATTATTACTCTAATTCCCACTAATTAGCTCTAATAATTACAAATAATTACTAATTACTACTTGTTATTATTATTTGTTAATAATAATAATTTATTATTCATATTAATTCTTAGTTATTCTTACTTATTCCAAATTATTTATAATTATTCTTAATTATTACTATTTATTCCTAATTATCACTATTTATCACTAATTATTCCTAATTATTACCACTTATTATTAATTATTACTAATTATTATGATTTATTACTATCTATTAATATTTATTAGTTTTTATTACTAATTATTATCAATGCCCAATAATAATCGGTATTACATCTAATTATTACGAATTATTACTATTTATTACTATTTATTACTATTTATTACAAATTATTAATATTTATAACTAATTATTACTAAATATTAATAATTATTACAATTTATTCTTATTCATTCTTAACAATTACTAATTATTACAAATTATTCATAATGATAACTATTTAATACATATTATTTTTAACTATCACTAATTATCACTAATTATAACAAATTATCACTAATTATCACTAATTATCAATAATTATCACTGATTATTTATAATTATTCCTTGTTATTCTATTTATTATTAATTATTACTTTTTATTACTATTAATTACAATTTATAACTATTTATTACTATTAATTACTAATTTATACTATTTGTTAATATTTATAACTATTTATTACAAATTATTAATATTTATTACTAATTACTACTATTTGTTAGTAATTATTAATATATATTTTTATTTATGACTAATTATACCTATTTATTACTAATTATTACTTGGTATTGCTATTTATTTTAATTTATTTCTATTTATTACTATTTATTAAAATTTATTACAATTTGTAGCTATTTGTTACTATTTTTTAAAAATTATTACTATATGTTACTATTTATTATTTTTTATTACTATTTAGTACTAAAATTTAATATTTATAACTAATTATTACTAATTATCATTAATTATTAGAAATTAAATCTAAATAATACTAATTATTACTAATATTACTATTAATTTCTAATTATAATCATGTACCTCTAATTAGTGGCAATTACCTGTAATTATTATAAATTTTTACTACTTTTTATTATTTATTACTAATTTTTATCAATTATTACCAATTAACAATAGTTATTACTAATTATGTTAACTTTTTTTATCTAATTACCACTATTTATTACTATTTATTACTAATTACTAATTATTACCAATTATTACCAATTATTACTAAATATTACTAAATATTGTAACTTATTAGTAATTCTTTTAATTAATACTAAATACCATTATTTGTTACTAATTACCTTTATTAATTTGTAATTACATCACTAATTATTACTAATTATCACTAATTGACTTTAATATTTATTGCTTTAAAACAAATCGTTGCTAGTTTATATAATAAATTAATAATTATTACTAATTACCACATATTATGACTAATTAACACCAATTGTGACTAATTATCAGTAATTATTAAAAAATATTACTAATTACAGCTAATTATTAATAATTACAACTAATAATTTTTAATTACATAAAATTAAAATATATTATTAGAAATTAATTTTAATTAAATACATTAATGAAAATTAAAACTAAATATTTCTAAAAAAAGTAATGCAAAAAAACTAATTATTTTTAATTATATCTAATTACTGCTAATAATTAATAATTATGACTAATATTAAATGAAATAAAAAATAAATACACTGAAACTGATTCTTTCAGTGGGGTATAATACTTGAAAGTTGATCCCTTGTAACATTTGATACTCTAAAAAAATTTAACTAAAAAATATCAGAGTAGAGAGGACCAGAGAAGATGAGAGAACTTTTGAATGAAAAAAATCTCGAGGGGGTATATATGTGATAGATCGTTTGCGATGGGATTCTCATCACAAATACGCACCTGCTGACACATTATTAGCAATGGGATTCCTGTCACAAATACCCACCTCCAAACAAATTATTTGCGATGAGGAAGCACCCCTATTGCAAATAATAGAAAACTAGGAAGGTTATTTGCGACAGAGGGTCAACCTCATCGCAAATATTGATCCCACATTTTTGCACACAATTCATGCCAATGGTATTTGCGATGGTCCTTCACAAATACGAATTCCTTATGGATTATTTGGGACATGACAAAATCATCATCGCAAATAGTATAATTCAATAGTTTTTTTGTGACAGGACATATTCCAATTGAAAAAAAAGATGTAATTTATTTAGTGGGTGTGCAAGGTTGGTGATTAAACTATATGCCATGAGAGTACCATGAGACCTCCACTCCTAGGTCTTGTAATGAAGAGAAAACATATCGGACATGTTGATATTTGGGCCTCACATAGAAGAAGCATAGATAAGAACTTTTATCTGGATGATGCCCCTATAAGAATTCCATCGAGCAAACCTGGAATGAGCCATGCCATGTGGGGAATTCGTAGAAAGGCACTCCGTAGGTGAGTGCTCTTCACCTTGCAAGGGGCCTGGAAGCATTATGGCTCTTAGGCGATCAATTCCCATCTCCTAGACTAATCTGTCTTGGCTAGGACCATCCACATGGATGATTATATAGCGAAGAAGATGAACTCCTTAATATAGATAATGAATTAGATGACAAAATCTCCAAGAGTGAGCTCATGGGGCCTCCACCAAGGAGGAAGGTGATGTGGACCACATCGATCGTTAGTGTGGCTAAATATTTTAGGAAGAGTTTTAGGAACATCTAACCATTCTCATACGTGATGGTGGGGTGCTGAATCAATTAAACTATTTCGAGTAACTCATCATGAACATGAATTTGATCGAGCGTGACTAGGTCCAAAGCCTAGTTGGTCCTCATCATCTTGGAATAAAATTAATCCAACCAAATCTGAAGCTAATGGGAAGAAAAGTGGAGGAAATGGTGAAGGTGGTGGAACTGGGTAGCACCCTAGGATGTGCTGGAACGGGAATGCTACTCGTTTTATGTTAATAGAGTTGTTGAATTGGACATTGAAGGTGATGGAGATAGATCCACTGGTGATGAGGGAGGTACAATGTCCAGGCATTTGGATAGTGTGGAATTGTCACCCCATGATGTGCGTTTAGAGCATGCCATTTCATATGGAGGTAACGGAGTGGTATAGGATAGAAAGGGGTGAGCTGGTAGAAAAGGAGATAATGGGAGGAGGGTTGTCTGTGGTAGAAGGAGGATGTTAGATGGGAAGTCTAGGTTTTTGCGAAAGATGGGATGGAGGACGAAGGTCAGAGGAGGGGAGTGAAGAGTGCGATGGAGAGGTTCATCCAGGGGGTGCCAAAAATCTATGGATCGTGTCTTTTTAAATCTGCACAATCATTTTCGCGTCATGTTTTGAAAACATGATGTGTAGTCCCCGGTTTTATTTTTATTTTTCAAATTTGGAGAAGTTCATGTCATGTACTCGGTGTAAAAGACATGAATGAATGTTTTTTTCGAGAAAACACGACTTTAAACCATCTACAACTTTGTTAATGATCTCTAATTTATAATCTAACCTGACATTGGTTAGATAAGAGTTAGTGATTTATTCTCTTATTTAGAGATAGACATGATTTTATTTAGGGGATTTAAAATATAAGACACACCCTACATGTAATGGTTCATGAAAAAAGTGGGTAAGATTGGTGGAACAACACACATCTTCAACGGTTTAGCTCTATTCACATTCTCGTAGCGACCCAGCCCCAAAAGACCAAAATTGGTGTCTGCTACTAAATACATTAGCATGATTACAATAAATCAAGCAATGAAGGACCTATCAGTTTAGTAGTCTTGGTAAACCAGCAACATTAATGAGTATTTCAATACAAAAGAATACATTGATTACAACATAATAATTTTTTTCATTCAAGATAAATAAATATGACGATAAATCTAATCCATCTTGTAAACCGCGGCATATCATTCATATTACGCTTCATCGATTCCTTTGAAAATAAACATAATATAGTTGAGCCCAAATCCTCAATGAGGGAAAAATATAGAGAATGCAATAATGAATCCATGAGAATAATCATTGTGGGAATGTAATTAACTAAACACACATGCCATGCAATTAGTAAAGTAAATGAAAGTAAATAATTAATAAAGAATGGTAATTATTGGAAACACATTCCAATAAAATAACTAGAAAAGAAAATATAAATATGGAAGGGTATGAAACTAAAACACGTGGCATAAATCAGTGAACTAACTCAAATGTATCCATAGATTTTTTGATGAAAAATCTCATGGATAAATAATAACTGAAAATATTATGAGGGGAATTTATTTCTTATCCTACATCATGTATCAATAACATGAGGACCTATTACTGCTATGACCATTCACAAGATGATTTTAAACTAAGGGTAGAAACCCATTTATCCAATTATTTGTCTCATGAGAACCTATTGATTCACCAAGGAGCTATATAATGTTTAGGCTCCACCCTTCATTTCCAGTCCAAAGAATTACTAATATTGAATAATCGAAATAAAAAATATTCCATATCAAATAACCACATTGGATGAGAAGTACAGATCTATCAATAATTACCCAATTCATAATATAATTGTTAATGTTGGTTCAACATGTAAAATTGAATATGGTTTAGGCAATAATAATATCCATAAAACGTGAAATGGGTAACAAGGGGAAATTCAAAGTTCAATGATCATAAGAAATTTAATACTAAATTGGGAATAAAAAATAAATCAAGGATGTCAATTTTAATACTATCCTTGGCCAAATCAACAATATACCTTCCAGAGGAAGAATAAGGATGATATTAATTCCACAAACCCAAGTGGAGTAAAACAGTAGGTTGTTATTGTTGATGAACTAAAAGATTAACTTTTAAAAATATTATTGTGGAAAATATCTTTTTCTATTGAAAAAACGTTTGAAAATATGTTTATTTAAAAATAATCCTTTTAAACTTGAAAAGGAGGCTTCAAAGAATTGACGGTGGATGAATCTGTACATGTCTTAAGAGGAAACATATATTCCTTTTGTAAGGTAAAATGATAAAAAATTCCTTGTTATGAAAGCAATAAGAATATTCCTTTGAAAAATTGGTAAACGAAAAAAAATTGTACAAATTGATTTACCAAGTCATTTGAAAAAACTTTTTTGAAAACTATTAATAAGACATGGTTTTTAAAATAAAATAGGTTCTCCAACTAAAGAGATATATACAATCAGGTTTTCCAAAAAAAACAATTTCTAAAAAACTCTAGGTAAAGAAGAGTGAAAAAATGTTAATAATATTTTAAATTTTCATTAATAACCATATAATAATGAAATTATTTCTTTGAAAGTGGTTATATAATTACCTTGAATGGAAATTCCATTGAATGATCGTTAGTATTTTTCTTGAGGAAATTAATCATTAAAAATTACGTAGTGTCCCTAGAACTTGGAAACATTTTTAAATCATAAACCTTTTTAAAGAATAATATTAAATGAATGTTTTAAATACCATGAATTAAGATTAATTCATGATATAATATATCAAAATTTCTAGTAGGTACACCACATAAAAGATTCAAGTGGTGAATATGACATTATTCTCACAGCGGTAAAAAAGTGACATTAAACTCTTTACTAATGTAGTGTCAAATGGATTATAAAACCCAAAGGTAATAATCCAAAAATAAAAAATTTAAATAAAATTAATATAATATAATTCAAGATATTATATGACAATGTGGATTTAATTACACAATATATACGAAATTGGCTGTACACAAATAATGTTAGCCACATGTAATTAAAATGTGACAAGAATCCCTTACATTTTGTTCCCTTCAGGGTGAATGTCCTTTAACTTCTAGTATAATAAAAATATGTTAATTTTCTAGTTTTTTTAAAAAAAATTATCTATAATTACTTTTATTTCAATTATTTCCATGTTTTATACAACTACTTAAACAATTAGGTTTAGGTAGTGTGTTTTTGACCAAAGTCATTTTATGTGTCAAGACAATTATTATTTGTCAACTGTGGCCAAAGGCATCAATATATTACATGTAAATAATGATAATCATTAAAATATTATAATATTTTTACATCAATTGTACTTTTAAAATCAATAATTAAATATTGTTATGAAAATGAGAATATGTTAATATCATAAAGTTGGTAGGTTATACGTACCCTAGAGTAACATTCCCATTTTTAAATGATCATTACGGAAAGAAGGTAAGAAACTAAAATATTTCCATAAAAATAACTATATAATAAATATATTATAATTTAATAATATATACTTATATATATAATTATTTTATGTAAATGGAATTACATCATGTCGAAAAGGTGGTAGTCGACACGTCCACGAACGATGTTATCCATTTTAAAGTCTGCAAAGCAATAATAACGAAAATTATATATATATATATATAAAGATATGAAATTATTTTATTAATATAATATATATGTTTTATGTATCATATTTTTAATTATAACCATCATTTGTACATTCCATGTATCGTTTGAACGAATCTCATCGCATTGAGGGGGTGATAGTCCACACTTCCTCAAACGATGTTATCGTATTAACATAAAATGGGATGTACTAAATTTATGTATTATGAATATTTTAAATAAATAAAGAAATAATAAATATAATATATAACATATATAAACAATCTGTACATCATAAGTTCCACCATGATAGGCGGTAATGGAAGAAGGAACAATTATTGTTTCGTGAGGCCGTAGTTCGCCATCCACAAAAACATTACATTAATTACCAATTAGATGGTGGTGTCTGTAAGTTCAGTTTAAAATCACATAATAACAAGATCCTAGTATATTAAGGATACTGGTTTTTTATTCCAGATAATATTAATGATATTTTAGTGGATGGAGAATTGAAATGAAACTAGGGAGACTGAGAGAATACATTACCTTTTAACGGGTAACTTTTTTTGGTTTGAACCAAAAGGATTTGTGGGAGGGGTTTCTTCCAAAAGTTATGATTATAATTAGAGTATAGTAATGATGGGAGACAATTTTTTAAGGTCTTGTCCTGGCTTTATAGTTTTTAGAGTTGTGGGGAATGGGTAGAGGTGGTGTCCTTTTATAAGGAAGGAAAGTGAATCACTTTGTATTTTTAAAAAGAAGTTAGGTGTGTACATTTTCGTACCTCATAAAAGACCTAAATAAATACCCAATATAATTAATGAATGTTTAATGGCCGAAATATTTCTATAAAATGAGTATTTTACAGGTTCCTTGGTCATTTGGTCGATTAAATTTAGGTTTTTAGTCTATTGTAAGCCTAATAACACCCTAATCACTATAATTAATTATAATCACATTCTCTAATAAATTTTGGCAAAAAATGAATTTGATCTTATTAGAACAAAAATATAATCTTAATCGAAATTTTTATGTAGAAAATTCAATATTTAATAAATTTTGGAGGAAAAATTAATATTATTTCCAATCTCACAGAAATACGGATTAACTGGTTTGAGTAAAAATGTTCAAAATATTGTTAGATTTTTATATTCAATTTAAAGATTATATTGATTCTAATGAACTAAATTATATTAATAGATGTATAATTTATCCAATTATACTTTTAAAAATTTTATAATATTAATTTAAATTAATAATTATATAAACAAAAAAAGCATTTTTTAATAAAAACATAGTATTTTTCACTATTCACTAAAAATGACGTTTCTCAGAAAAATCCATATAATTAGTCCTAATATAATTGTTACATTATGAATTCAAAAATAAATCATATTTTATTAAATTAAATTAGTAATATTTTCAAAATAATTATTTAAAATTGGATCCCCATTAAAAGGCGGAAATTTTTTTTATAAAAATTATCTCTTTTATGTGAAATATTGGGATTCCACTTTTCCTATGCTTACCTAATATAATGAATGAATAACAAAAATATTTTATAGAATATATAATATATATTCCATTAGAAGAAAAACTAATTGTAATTACTTTTATTTATTATGGTAAATCGACTTCGTGAGCGTAAAAAATAGTTTTATATTAAAATTTGATTTTAATATTCAATTATTTATTATATTCATTTATAATAAATTTATATCCAAATGATTTAGTTGTATAAACCATATATTTTCATAATTTAGTCAGTAATATTCATAAAATCTATTTTATATCTTATTGTATTAAATAATAATGTTTTATTTATAGATTGTTACTCAGTAAGACTCAACATTCTGTATAGCAAGAAGAAGGTCACATTTGTGAGTAAAATAGAATATAGAGGAAGGTTTTTTTTGTATGATGAACACTCACCCAATATTGTGTGTTAATTTCAAGATAACTTAGTGTTTGATGTGTTGAAATATATTGAATATATTTTATATCCTAAATATATTATATTTTGTATGGATATTATATTACATTGCACACTTGTTGTCGTGTGTCATACACGATATCGAATAAAAGGTTATTTTGTTTTTTTAGGGTGTCACATTGACCCCATATTATTTAAATTTTGTCCCCACTATTTAAAATTGCTCATGGTGATAAATGTTTGATGCCTATTATGATGTAAATCCCACATTGTTAGAGTGTTTCATAAGTAATCTTCTATAAAAATAGTATTTAAACTAAAATGGTCACATGGAATACCATGTAACTATTTCAATAAGTAGGAGAACACTAGTGGAAAGTAGAGAGACATGCATGGAAGAAAAAATTTAAAAATTTATAAATATTTAATGAGGTTATCAATCACAAACTTGTGAATGATCAATGGAATGTTGAGGTCCTCAAAGCCATAAATCGTTTATGATTTAAAAGGCCACCGGTTAGAAAAATATTTAGGTATTATGAAAACATTGTATTCCTAATTCATTTTACTAATGTTTGGTAATTTTGTTACTAACCAAGAATATAAAAAAATATTCTTACATGATAGGTTTCAATATCATATAAAAAATCTTATATTTTGGTTGTTCTTTTATCAAATTGTAATTCATCCCTTTATTCCCAATAAAATTAATTACCAACAATGATTTTTTAAATACTGAAGCACTAAAAGAAACTTTTAAAGGATCCAAAGGCCTATAAAACAGTAACATGTGTTACTACTTGTCCTTAAGTATCTCCCAAAATAAATATGGTTAAAAGATTAATTTATAATCCTCAAAATTGTTAATACTAGTTTATAATTAATATTTATTCATTAAATTTTTTAAAAAATAATATTAAAAACTAACAAGGGAATTATGTAGGTCACTAGTTGGTGTGAAACCCTTATCATCCTTTGGTTGTGGTTTCAAGACATGCTTCCTTGCCAGATTCGATTAGATGTAACCCGAATTACCGGTTGTCCTTTTATAAACCCATATTAATATAATTTTAAAAAATTTATATGATGGACATCCTTGAAAGTAGGTTAATCCATAAATATCATTTTAACTAATGTTTTCAATACAACCTCAGTACATTAATAATTCATCCACTTATTTTTAAATAGATTATTCCATTGTCTAGAGTTTATCCTATATGAGAGGGCATTAACATGGGTAATATACAGGTTCCCCACATTTACGATGAATAACTATGAAGGATTTCATTGGATGATATTCATTTCCATCCATCGTACTCTTTCTTTTTTCTGGAAAATCCATTTCTTTATGAACTTCTATCCCACACATAATGTTTTTACTTGTTTCATTGAGACACTTTATGGAGTATCATTTTCCACACTTCTCACATATTGAAATTCGACCCTTCTTTTCTTCACATTCTCTACCACTTGAGCTCTTATCATCATTGATCCTTCTGTTCTTTGGTGAACTCAGGAGTTGGTAAAGGTATATAATGCTAATTATATTTCATGAAACTAATTTGTAATAAACATGATATCCTTTACTCCAATCAATACATAATTTGGTTTCTCATTTCGAACATCTTATCCTTCACATTGGTTGTTAACTGTAATCTGTCGGATTCTATACATTGACTAAAACCAAAATGAATTATGTGAGAAACAATATTCATAGTGAGAAAAGTGTATAATTAATTATAAGATATCTAAATCATGACACCTTATTTTTAAATCTAAAACTATATAGGTTTAAACATGATTATTCATTTTCAAAATCCTTTCAATTTTTTCATAATGGTTTGTAAAAAAATGTGTATTGTCTTAATAATATCCCACAGGAGTGTCAAAAATGTTGTACAATAAGGTCAATTTTCGTGTATCTAGTTACCTCGAGTTAGGCCCAGAACACCATGTCGGAGTTATTATTACAAGGGACACATTTTCCAAAACCACATCCACATGTAGTATCTAAAAATGGATGTATTTCTCAGAACACCCACATAGTCTATATGTTAACAGAATTCATGGGGTTTCATCTCTACTTATCCACAAATTCTACATTAGGGATACATTCTCTAACCTTATATTTCCTAAATCTAGTTCCCAAGGTTTCTACTCAAATTCCCATGATACCAACTATAGTGACCCAACCCTAGATAACCTAGAGCCAATGTCTACTCATAAATACATTAAGAATGTTTACAAGGAATCATGCCCCAAATCACCAATCAATTTTGTTTTCTTAGAAAAACCATATACATAAATGATTATTTCATTACAAAATAATACATCAATTATAGAATAATATTTTTTATCATCATTCTAACTAAATAAATCTATGAAAAACTCTAGTCCATCAATTAAATCCCAGCATATCTTTCAAAGTAAGCTTCTTGGATTCCATGGGAAAGAACATAATAAGGATGGGTTCAAATTCCCATTAGGAGAATAATGTAGCATAAGCAATAATGAATCAATGAGAATAGTCATTATAATAATGTCAATAACTAAACACACATTCCATGTAATCAAAAAACTAAATAAAGTACATAAGCAATATGGAAATGTAATAAGTGAAAACATATGTCATTTAATTAAATAGATAAAGAAAAATAAATATGGAAAGGTATGAAACTAAAACACAAGCCATAAATCAATGAACTGAAATGCAAAAGTATCCATAGATATGTGGATGCGAAATCTCATGGATAAATAATAACTAAAACTAATATGAGAAAAATTTATTTATTGTCATACATCAAGTCCCAGGCACATGAAGACCTATTTCTATTAAAACCATTAAGGAGGCGGTTAAAAAATAAGGGTAGAAACCCATTTCTGCAATTATTTGTCTCTTAAGAACCTGTTGATGCATCAACGAGGTATATAATGTCCAGGATCCACCCATCATTGTGAGTCCAAAGCATTACTCATATTTAATAATAATAAAAACTAATATACCTTATCAAATAACCGTATTTGATTAGAAGTACATATCTATCAATTATTCTGAAATTAATAAAATTACTATTAATGTAGGCATCATATTTAAAATGGTATATTGTTTAGGAAATAGTAATATCCATAGAACATGAAATATATAATAAATTGATATTAATAGTTCAATGATCATTGAAAATTGAATACATCATGGTGACTAACAAATAAATAATGCTACTTAATTTGAATATAATCATTGTCCAAATCAATAATAAACCATTCAGAGGAAGAACAAGGATGATATGAATACAATAAACTTAAGTGGATTTAAATGATTGATTTTTGTGGTTGTTGAAATAAAAGATTAAATTTTAAAAATATTCTTGTGGAAAATATCCATTTCCTTTGAAAATTTTTCAGAAAATATATTTTTTAAAAATAAACCTTTTGAACACGAAATAGAGGCTTCCATGAAATGATGGTGGATGAATATGTACATGTCGTATGAGTTAAAAAGAATATTCCTTTTGTATGAAAAATGGTTAGAAAATTCCTCCTAAAGAAAGAGACAAGATGATTCCTTAAAAAATTTGTAAAATAAAAAAAGGTAAAATTGTAATTACTAAATCATTTTAAAAACCTTTTTGAAAACCTTTTAATAAAAAACTTTTTTTATAATATTGGTTCTACAACTATGGAGAGATATGATGTTGGGTTTTTGGAAAACATTTTCCAAAAACATCATGGAAAAAAATATTAGAAAATGGTACTAAATATAGAAATGACCATTAATAACCAGAAAAGAATTAATGTGTTTGTTGTAAAATAGTTATATAATTTAATCGAATGGAAATTCCATTGAAATATCAGTAAGATTAGTCTTGAGGGAAATAATCATTAAATATTCTATTGTTTCCCATACAATATTGAATCATTTTTAAATAATAAACTTCATGAAAGAAAAATATTAAATGATGTTATTAAATTACCTGAAGGAAAATGAATTCATGATATAATATATCAAAATTTCAAGCCGTTACACCACATAAAATTTGTAAGTGGTGAATATGACATTTATCTCACGAATGTAAAAAGTAAGATAGAAATCCATAATTATGTAGTATCAAAAGGATTAGAAAATAAAAAGGTAAAAATCCTTAAATGAAACATTTAAATAACTTTAAGATAATATAATTCATGATATTATATGTCAATGTGGTAGTAATGGAAACATATATAATAAGTTAGGTGTATAGCAATTAAGTATGCCTCACGAAATGAAAATGAGACATGAATCCCTTACCTTGTATATATGTTTCGGTGAACGTAAATTAACATCCTATATAATAAAATTATGTAAAAATTTTAATATATTAAGAAAGATTTTCATGTTTATAATTACTTTTATTTAACTTATTTCCATGTTGTGTACAACTATATAGACATTTACGTTTATGTCTGGTGTTTTTGACCAAATTCGGTTTATGTGTCAAAACAACTACTGTTGTTCAACTATGGTCAAATGGGTAATTATATAACTTATACAAAATTATAACCATGACATAATTATCATAATTGTACATCAATTGTACTTTTAAAATAAATCATTCAAGTTTTTATGAAAATAAGAATATGTTACAATCATGGAGACATTGGGTCGTACGTATGTGGGAGTAACATTCGAATTTTTAAATGACCATTGCGGAACGAAGTTAAGTAACATAAGTCTTAAAAAAATAGAATTATAAAATAAATATAATATTATTTAATAATAGATAATTATATATATAATTATGTGATGTATAGTTAATCTCATCATGTAGAGAAGACAATATTTCACACTTCCACGAACAGCATTGTCTCTTTTAAAGTGTACAAGGGAAATAAAGAAAATGATATATATATATATATAGATAGAAAGTTAATTATTTCATGAATATAATATAGATTCTATTTATGTGTCATATTTTTTATTATAACCATAATTTATAATTTTCATGTATCATGTGAATGAATCACATCGCATTAAGGGGGCGGTAGTCCACACTTCCTCAAACGATGTTATCGTATTAACCAAAAATGGAATATAAAAAACGTATGTATTATTATTGGATTAAAGAAATCTAATGAAATAATACATATAATATGAAAAATATATAAACAAATTTTACATCATAATGACCACCACGATAGGTTGTAATGGAAGAATGAACAATAACTGTTTTGTGAGGCAGTAGTTTATCATCAATAGATTCATTATGTTTGTCACACATTAGATGGTGGTGTGTGTAAGTGAAGGTTAAAATCATAAAATAAAAACACCGAATTATATTTAGGGTATTTTTATATTTATAAAATAATATAATAATCAGATTTTAGGGGTTGGATAATGTAAATTAAACTAGAGAAATTGAGAAAAGACATTACCTTTTAATCGGGTAACTTCTTTTGGTTTGAACCAAAAGGATTTGTTGGAAGGGTTTATGCCAAATGGTATGCCTCTAGATCTTGTATTGGAATTATTGGAGACTATTTGTTTATTTAATGGGATAACATAATAGTTTTTAGAGGTGTTAGATATGGGTAGAGTTGGAGGCCTTTTATAGTGAAGGAAAATGATTTAGTTGGTATTTTTTAAATAATGTTCGGCGTTCACATGTTCTTACCTAATAAAATTCAAAACAAACCCACCCAAAATAATAAATGGAAGTTTAATGGAAGACATATTCCCATAAAATGATTTTTGGACAAGTGGATAGGCCATTTGGTCCCTTAAACATAGGGTTTGAGACCATTTTAAGCCTAATTACACCATAATCACTATAATTAATTTTAATCGGTTTCACTAGTAATTTTTTTTGTAAAAAATAATGTTGATATTATTATAAAACAAATATTGTCTTTATTACATTGTTTTATGTCAGAATTTCAAAATTCAAATCAAAGAAGCGTTAAAATTAATATTAACGCTAATCTCGTCAATAGATGGATTAACTGGTTTTAGTAGAAAAACGGTAAACATATTATTATATTTTTGTATTCAATTTAAAATTTATATTGATTATAATGAATTAAATTACATTAATATATGTATAAATTATCCATATTTAATTTAAAACAAATTTATAATTTAATTTAACATAAATAATAATTTAAATGAAACGGAAGTTTTTAACTAAAACACAGTATTTCTCACTATTCACTAAAAAATGATTTTTCTTAGAAAAATCCCAAAAATTCATCATAAGATAATATTAAAATTATTAATTCAAAAATAAAGTTTAATTTTAAAATTTATTTGATAATATTATCAAAATTAATATTTAAAATGTTTTCTTCATAAATGACATTAAAATTTCCTTTACAAAACTATTGGTTTTTATTTAAAATATTGGATTTGACATTATATTAATCTTACCAAATATAATGGATGAATATAAATAAAATTTTATTGAATATATAACATATTTAATCCTTTAAATTAATTAACTAATTGTAATTACATTTATTTGTTACCGTAAAATAGAATTGTGAGCATAATAAATAGTTTTATATAAAAATATGATATTAATATTTAGTTTTTTATTATATTCATCTCTAATTTATTTATAACCAATGATTTTATTTTATGAACCATATATTTAATATTTTTGTTAAAACTATTCCTAACGTCTCATTTATATCATATTATATTAAATAATAATCTCTTAATAATAGATTTTTTCTCGATCAGATTCGGATTGCGTATAGCTCAAGCCATTGAAGAATGTCTCTTTAGAGTGTAACACAAGCTATGGAGGAAGGTAGTCATTGATTATGATGTATGCTACCCCAGTTTCATGATCATTTGTATATAACTCTGTGTTTCTTGTGTTGAAATATGTAGACATTATTTTAAATAGTAAATATATTATAAAGTATATGGATATTATATTACATTATCCACTTGATGTCGTGTGTCATACACTCTATCAAATACAATGTTCATACATTATTTTTTATGGTATTATATTATTGTGAGCACTGTATCCATTTTCAACATGAGGTAGTTTCTTTTTTCCATCCTTACTGGCTATATAATCATCTTTCTTATCAATAAGAGATATGGGTTGCAATATGATGACTCACAATTTTTTTACTAGGATTTACTAATTCAAACATGACTTCTTCTATGCTATCTCTAAAAAAACTACTCTAATTCACATCAGTCAGTGCCATCCTAGTTGTGAGAAATTTTCAAACTAGAATTTTGGGGACATCTACTTCTTCCACCATATCCATGATGAGGAGATTAGCTGGGAAAATAAATTTTCCAATTTTTAATAAGATTTCCTCATGAATTCATTGAGATTTATTGACTATGAGGACTACTAGTTATAGTTAACCTCTACTTAGTTCTAATTCCATGAGCCTAATGTTTTTTAATACACTCATATGTATAATATTTAAACTTGTTCTAAGATCTTACAAGGATATTTCAAAATTCCATGTTCTTCTAGTTCAAGGAATTTGAAAAACATTTGGGTTTTTGAATCATTGAAGGTATCCTCTATTTAAAAACAATAGAGCATTATTATTTTTGGGAGATGAATCCAATCTCCTCTATTTTCTTTTTTCATGAGAGAATGTATCTAAAACAACATGCATAAGTAGACACTTGAGCAATTTATTTACAAAATCAAATTTTGATGTGCATTCTTTTAAACATCATAATAAATTTATTATATTGAGCCTATCATTTAGCTTGTCTCATCCACTATAGAAAGGTTAGAGAGAGATTTTATGGTGGCCACACCACATATAAATAATTCTTCATTCACTAATACTTATCTAGAGTTTATTTAGTTGATTATACCTCTTGAGTTTCTTCCAACCTAGTTTATCACATTACATTAACTACTATTTTCTAAGGTTCACATGAATATTGAATGAAAATCATATTTCTATGCCTATTAACTATATCTTTTTCCTCCACTTAGGGATGAGTCTTGATCATATCAAGAAATATACCCAGTAATCGGTCTAAGAGTGTCTTGGAAATTTTCCCACCATTAGGCCTGAGGTTGCATATGGATGCCCTTTGCTTTAACATTTTAATTTCCTGAGAGGTCATCCGATGACCTTATTTCTACATGATGAAGGTTATCAGGTTCTCAATTCTGGACTGAAGAGGTCGGTCTTATTGTGGTGGACATTACAAATCAGGTTCATAGTGATTCTTCTAAACTGGTGGAAACTATTGAGATCTAGGCGGAAAATGTTGTTGCAATTTCTACTATGGTCGATGAGCTATATATTATGTGGGGTACCCAGCTGGTCACACATTCTTTTGAGTCACATTTCCACTAATCTATTGAAAGAAACTTTAGTTTTCTTATTCTGGATAATGAGTTGGCGTATTCTAATATTATTTTTGATGGTACGATTGGGGATATATTACCCAAATGGCCCAAAGGACTTCCTTTTTATTTTATTATAGATAATCCTCTTTTAAGGGATGAAGGGGAACCCGTACATAACCCATAGGCCCAAGGCAGAAGGCCTAAAATGACTCAAAATACATGACTGGATGTCCCATAGATATATTATGCCCAATACCTGACCCGTAGGCCCAACCACCAAGAACTTCCCCTCCCCAGCTTCTACATCACTGATTGCCTTGCTCCCAACATTACATTCATGATCCGCTAACCTTTCCGAGTACAATGATGCATGGTGCCTGGTATCGATGGTGGTTCCCATACCCTATCATTCTTCTAATCTGCTAGCTCTTCTTCTGGTGACTCCTATTCATATTTCTCTAATCTTCTTTTGGGGCCTGCTCTGTATGAACTGGGATAATCCATAGTCAATATGGCCTAAAGGCCAATGAGACCCGTAGGACCAAACCGGTGTCCCGAAGGACCAAATCAAGCGAATAGTTCCGGCTGCTATAGCACTGAATAGTACATCTATAGTACTTCTACAGTACCCTGTAATTTTACCACCACTCAATTTTGAACCTGGGTGTCTTGGATGCCAAGAAAGAGCCCTTACCACTTGGGTATGAGCTATTGGGGCTATTGATACTACTAGTTTTGTTTATTGTAATTAAAACAACTATAATATTTTATTTATAGTTCCTCTATCACTACCCTATAGTATTGATAAGTGTGAGGAAAACCACACATCTCACATGTTTGGATCTCTATTACTTGTGTAGGATGGAGATGGTGGAGAAGAGAACTGATATGATCCCTCTTTCTTTATAAGGGCCTCTACTTGGGATGCAAGGAAGGTATTATCCTCTATATGATGGATACCTCATAGGGGAAGTCCACTCTTTCCCTTACACATGTTGGAATTAAGTGAAATTTCATCTAATAGTGCTCTCACCACTTTATGTGTCTTTATAATGATCCATCCTTTTGTATCTACGTCCACAAAAGTGCTGGTGGTTTGGCACTTATGAGTTGGATCCCTGAAGTAGTCCCACACTTTAAAGGAAATAATCTATATGCCAAAATAGACATTGGAATTTCATTTCATTGTTTCAATAGTTGGATATATAGGAATTATTTTTCTAGATTTTTCTTTTCTATATCATCCCAAGTCATAACTAAATAGGTATATTCACTTTTTATCTAATCCTTGGATATGTTGTTTTGGGAGAGTGAGAAAAATCTTAGTCCAATGGAATCAGATGAAATAGACTGGATTCAAAATGTGAATAAACCCACAATAAAATTTGAAATGCTTTCATGGGGATCCCAAATTTTAAGTCAACTAAAATTCACCATGTTAGGGACTATATAAAGGAGTCCAGAATTAATCTCGAAAAAGTGAACTTGAATAGAGGGGATCATAATTTTGGATGCAACACAACTGATATATGAAAAGTTATAATCCATTATGGTGTTATTCTATAGTGTAGTTCATTCACTCTATGTTAAAGTGGTGCATATTTTATCCTTTAGGGGTGTGGTGGTGAAATATCATTTCATTCATCATTGATGGAACATCGATGTGCAACTAATGTTCTATGAATCTTATGATCTAATGGAAGAAAATATTGTGTGTCTATACTTCAACAATGAGTCAGGGGACCCCATAGCATGAACTAAGACAAAATATAGTGGATAAAGGTTGTCGTCTATGATTTAAAATTAAACTAATGGAAAATTTAAGGAAAAAAGAAGAAGGGTGGGAAGTAATCCTTGGTTCATAGCATCGGTCACTATGCCTATGAATAGATATCCCAGGCAACAAAATCCAAATTTGATGTGCCCCGAAGACTTAATTAAATCTTATGGGAATGATCAGCTTAGAAATTTCTCTTTACAAACTACACATAGTTAGAAAGTAATAGTAAAATGATATTAAGGGGTCAAACCCCACAAAGATAGTTTTCAGGAAAGAAGAGGAGCAATATGAACCATTCGAGGAGGATTCCCCATATTCACTTTTTTGTTTGGGATTTTCTATGAACAATGTAGCGCTGGTTTTGAAACTGATTATACCATGTGTTTAGGTTCGATTTAAGGTTATAGTAAAAGAATAATCCAAAATATATCATGGGATTGAATAGTGGAATAGTTTTTAAATAGTTTCAATAGAAAACAATTGATCTTAGTCTAATGATTTAGATTAGCATAAGATGGAAACTACTCCTTCATACAGAGATAGTTGAAAAACTATGTTAATAATGCGTGGATTTGTGGTAGAAATAATCATTGGATATTGTTCCTAGCCGGATGAACTCAAATAAGGTTATAGTAATTGTATTACACCTTTTATGGTAAGGGTATATGTAATCGAATGAGATTTAAAATTGTTTTAAAACAAGTAAATATCTATATAAATACAATGTTTGGATTTTAGATATTTATTAGGTTCAAACCACCACTATCCTCAACCCTTAACCCTGTGAATAATATCCACAGAAGATGGAATTGAATAGAATTATGGAAACAGATGGAATTTTTAGAATAAAAATTATAAAACATAAATCAAACCAATCCATAAATTAAATCCCGAAAAATTAAATCAATACTACCTTGAATTAATAATCAATGAATAACATATCATCAATTGAAATTTCACAAAAGTCAAGATTGAAATGATAATTATAGAAAAAAAAGGAAAAACGAACGAGTCATTGAAATAGAAAGTGGGAAAAAAATAATAATAAATCAATCAATTAATGAATGTTTTAGATACATTTGTGAATAAAAACATAAGAAAAATGGAGAATAATGAGAGAAATAAAATATTGTGTCTAGATTCCCTTTTGTGTGTTGATGATTCTGCATATTTAATGATCTTGAATGGTATACAACTTATAAATGGTTCACATTGTTTATTTGTTTTAAGAGTCTTCTCTATTGAGTATTTCATAGCATGCATCTATCTTTCATGCCATGAAGTTCAGGTCCCCAAAATTTTCTTATTATTTTGGACCCCATGGATTTCACAGCTTAAAAATTTGATAGGAATTTAGTTATGATATTTACACATCATGTACCAAGTTCACACTGTGTTTTTCATCATATTTAATATTATATTCTTTTATAATGTGTACAATTGATTCACATCAAGTACTTCGTTCACAAATTTTGTTTGGGATTAATATTTTGTACATAATCTCTTAAGTGGGCTCCCCAATTTTTACACATCATTTAATATATATTCATGACATCTAAAGATGATTTTTTCCATTTTTCCATAATTTATATTTTGATTATTGAATTCCAAAATCCTTTAAATTAAAACTATAACCCATTTTATAATATAAATGAATGAATAAACATTAAATTAAAATATCCAAAATATATATGTGAATCACTCTTATCGTTCACACAAATGTATATCAGTATGTTTCAATGAATTTGGTTAGAGATTATCAAGGATTATGATTGTTTAACCCATTACAATCCTTGGATGATAGAGAACATGGAATATTCTTTGACTGGAAAGGATTTTTAAACCCTATAATTGATGAGTATTTCATGGGACACAATATTCATTGACATATAGATAATGGACATGGGAATAATAAAATGATCTTCAACCTACCATGGATAAATGACTGACCAACAATCTATTCTTGATAGGTTCATGGAGGATTGGAAGGATAATCAGCTGTTATAAAAATGTTTAGTGAATATTTGAAGAGTTCAATGTTTATAAAGATAGAGTTATAATGTTTGGAACAAATAAATGTGTCCCATAAATACAAGAACGTGAGAGGGAATTTCTAGGTAAATTTCACATCTCAACCTTCTCTATTCATAGAAGAAGATATAAAATGTATGGAAATTTTAAGCAAAACATCATATGGGATGACATAAATGGGGAGATTACAGAATTTTTATTTCGATTCTTGGTATGCCAAAGAGTCATGGTTGAATTAAAAAAGTCAAAGGGTATGAAAAAACCATTTACCATACTTTTAGGGTTATTGAGAAAAATAATTGGTGAGTTTTTTTGTAGGACTCCCCATGGCACCTGATGAAAATAGTATAATTTGGGTGGTAGTCAATCATCTTACAAAGTTAGTGCATTTAATTAGAATAAAGAAATAGTCATTTCTTTATGAACTCACTAATATATACATAACTATAGTGTAAAGACAGTATTGATTTCCACTCACCATTTTATTTGGTCAAGATATGATGATTTCCTCATGGTTCAGGAGAAGCCTTCAACAAGTGTTGGATACATAGCTGAGTTTCAGTACAGTTTATCACCCTCAAGTGGTTGGCCAATAAAAATATACCATTAATTTTTTTGAGGATATTATGATGTCATGTTAGATTTAATTCCAAGTATATTGGGATCAACACATACTCCCATTAGAGTTCATAAACAACAATAGTTTTCATTCTAGCACTCACCTTATGATGCTCTATATGGGAAGAGGTGTTAGACTCCATCATTCTAGGATGATGTTGGAGAGTAAAAGTTGATGATACATGATCTTATCGAGGAGATGATAGAACAAGTTAAAACCATTCATAATTATATTAAATACGCATATATTGGATAAAAATTTCAATTATATAATCATCAAAGAGACCTTGAGTTTGAGGTTAGAGATAAAGTGTTTTTTATATATATCAATTTAATAAACTCACAAATATTGGAAAAAATATAATGATTATTCTAATACACACCGTCCCCTTTGAGATCCTTGATCGCATTGTAGTGTTAGACTAGAGACTTGCACTCACGCCTAAACAATATCAAGTACCTCATATGTTCATTACATCTCTATTGGGGAAGTACATATCATACCCATTTAATTTTCCAAATAAAGAGTTAGTAAAATTGATAAATGATCTTTCATATGATCAGTATCCAATGAATATCTTAGATCATAGAGACAGGGTTCTAAGAAACATCAAAACTCAACTGGTAAAAGTGCTCTGGCAAAACCACATGTTTGACGAACTGATTTAGGATGTAGAATATGTGATGAAATAAAATTACTCAATTTTTCCTACTGTATGAATGATATTTCAAGGATGAAATTTCTAAAGGAGTAAATAAATAATTTTACTAAACATTTATAAATTAAATTACCTTCTTAAATGAGTAAATTCCATATTGTGAAATGAAACTATAGAAAAAACATAGACTATTTCGGTTATTTTTTACCATTATATTTAATAACTTTTCAGATTTAAAAGACTGTTAAAAATAATATCTTTAGATAATATAGTCTTTATAAAGTATTTGTATGATTGTTATATCTACAGGGTTATGTTAAATCCAATTGGCATGGACAAATGATCTTATGTTCTTGACTAGTATGATTGTACCCTATGATGAGCATTTACCAGAGATTCTAAGGGAGTTAGAATCAATTTACATTTCCCATGACAAAGTCCAAGATGAGATTCAAATAATAAAGCATAACTGAGACAATTTGTGGTACAAGTCTGATATCATTGAGATTATAACCAATATCGTGTTCTTTTAACAATTCCAAGAAAAGAACACCATCAAACACCATACCATTAGGGAATTCACTGGTGTAATAAAGGGTTGTTTATCTAGAACAAAATTGTAATAATTTGTATTTTTTAAAATTAATGTTTGTATTTTTCTTATTTATTTATTTGTAATGAAAAATAATAATTTTGATAAAACATAGATTTATATATGATGGAGCACAAAATTTTATTTTTTGAGAAATATATAACTTCAATCAAGAAACCCTTTTTTTTAATTTAAGAGTTATTGAAATAAGTTATATTTTAATAAATCATTATTATAAAATAATATTTTATTAAATATAAATGATAATACAATTTAGGATGTCAAATTTAATTTTTATTAGCGTCCAAGAATTTTTATTTTTAAAAAACAATAATCTTTAAATAAATAGGTATTTTTTTCAAATTGAAAATTTTAATATTTAGAGAATTTCTTCAATAAAATAAATAATATTTTTTAAATGATTATATCGGAATTATAAAATGGATAATTTTCATTATTAAATAAGAGTTAATTTTTTGGGTAAAAAATAAATATGGTATAAATAAAAAATATTTATTATGACATAATAAATGACTAAAGGTTTTATAATAAACACTATAAAGAGTATCCAAGACCAAAATTATGTTTCCATATTAAAATAATTTATTTTTATGTTACTATATTTTTTTAAAGCTGGGATCGAAGACACATCATATAATTTAACCAAAGAACCAATTTATTTCTGGGCAGTGGGGAACCCATTACATAGCTGAAAGGCCCATGAATGTAAAGGATCCCCACATTATCATCTTCATTCAAGGAACTTATTTATATTATGAATTTTTTTTCAAATTTTTATTGTTGTAATTTTTTACACAGAATTTTTACATTACATATAATATAAATTTCATGAGAACATGATTTTACTTCTATTTTGTCCTTAAATTAATATTTATGTAACCCTATTATTCTTATAAAATTATCTTGAAATTTTCCATTCCAATTTTTTTTTTACAGTGAATACCCTTCCTCATTTCTAATCAATCATATTCACCTAGTTTAACATTTACAACATTTATTGGGTACTTCCATGTATTAAACCACACTCTTTAATCAAGGTACTAAAATTTATAAACAATATTATTATTTTGTATGATCTGTGTTGAACACCAATACATGTAAATGTTATGAATGCATTTGTTGGGCTAGAAAATATATATCCTTTCAATGCATGGGGTGAAATATCTGGCCTCATGGGACATTATATATGGGATCATGCACTGAACCTAATCTGTTATGGGTGATCAGCTGCTAACCTATAATAATATTCAATGTTTTATATCTTAATATTCATATGTTCCAATATCCATAAACATCGGTTTTAGAGAAACTCATAAATTGATCTTCATTTCTCATTATTGTTCAATTCATGTTTATAGTGTCAATTTGGGCACAATTAATCATTTTCTTTTGGAATAAAATATATTAATTAATTTAATTTTAAATTTTCTGATATTATTTATCCCTCTTATTAAAATATATATTTTTATGATCGATGGATTAATCCCAAAGGAATGTGGAGATTTTTGGAAATGAATGCAAAAATTTCTGGACAATGCATAATGGGCCATAACCCATCAAGCAGGAGTGGGGCCATGAATACGAGCCCAATGAAGCTCAAATTTAATCTTTAGAAAGATAAAATTATGGTTATAATTTATTTAAACTATGGATGGAGATAATTCTAATTTTTTCAAGGAGATCCATTTAGATGAAGTTAACATTTAATTTGTGGGCCAGATTTAAATTCCCATAAAAACATCCCACTTCATTGGGCATAGAATCTGAATGGATTATCCAATTATGTTAAATATTTCTTGATATTATAGAACCCATATAATATTATATTTCTATTCTATGACTATCATTGATTTTTCCATATGGATTTTCAAAGTCACACATAAAAAGAGAGATGAATCTGGAAAACTTTCATGGTCAACGTTGAAAAGTCCAATGTCATTTAATTTCTCACCCTCCATTTCACACTCCTAATTTTTAGGGAAGTAATTCATTGATTTGGGATAAGTAATAGTATTAAATTATTCCTATATAAAATCACCTTGGTTAAGGAAAATGATATCCATGTATTTTTTCAATTGTAATTTAACGCCTTCATTTTTTTAATCACATCGTAAATATCTCTCATGTAAATTTTTAATTCAAGTACATTTCATAATAAAAATTATTCTTCTTAATATCTTATTTTATTTATTTCAATATCACATCTACACCATTTAATCTAGGACAGAACTTATTCACACTAACACTTTTGAATTTTATCACACAAGAGTGGAGTGATCGATATCACCCTCAAAAGTGTACTACCTGCTTCCATTGATATAATAGAATCAATAGAGGGATAACCCTCTAGAGGGGTGATAAAAGGGATTATAAAGTTATTGTATTGGATGTTATTTCAAAATTATATCATCCTTAATCCTTTTTCTGTTGATATTTTCAATCAATGATGTGCCTTCCGTATTGATCTCAAAACATTTATGGTTAAACATCTTGAGTGCTAAAAATATCTACTACCTTTTAGTGATTAGAAATATGATCATCCATGTGTATAAATTATTTTCCTTGGGATAATGATCACTAAATATGATGTGAGTTATTTGAGATGTTCATATTTCAATTAAGGAAATTGTCAAATTTAAGACATTGATATAATTTTAATATAAATTCATCCAATCCACCCTAAATGATAACCAATGATCAACTCATTATTTTTTTAATTCAATTCACTTAAGTATCTCAAATTCATTTATAATACAATCAATTAAAATGCATGTTGTCCACTTAATAGAAAAATCATAACCATCAAAAAACCTTTTAAGAATGTATTTTTCTTTAGGTTTCTTTCTTAGGTCTCTAAGGATTCTATAACCCAAGACATACTACAAGGGGCCGTATACACAATTTATCTTGGGTAAATTTGGATACAACCAAATCGTGGTGTCATTGTTGGGGAAACAAGAAATTACCTTATATTCTTTCATTATTTTCTCATTGCAATTCTCTTTTCTAACCCCACCTCTCTGTTAAAACCACAATTTCTCATTCATAACTATCATTTCACTTTTGTTCACATTGATTATTAATTTATATCTATTCCAATATATTATCATCAATGTTACCCCATCGTAAACTCATGATTTAATGAAATTAGAAATCAATATTGGGATGCACCTAAAATAATGAATTTAATTGATCATCCCTTGAATGAATACCCCACATACAGTGAAATTTAAAACCATTTGGTTGATGAATTCTTAAAGGATAAATATATTTCTTTTTTAAGAATGGTTAATTAGGTTAATCATAATGAGTTCCACGATGTCCAAAATCTTATCCAGCCTAATCCACAACAACTTCTAGAACATATTTTTGAACAAATGGATAAAATGAACTCAAAAGATTCCTCATAGATATTAGAACTAAATATAGTTGAAAAAGTTATGGAACCAATTCCCACACAGGGTGTCACATCCTCAACATTGTTTGATGAATCTTGTGACACAAAAACCTCTCATGATCCAATCTGACTTGTGAATATTTCCATGAGTCGGAAGAATAATGAAAAACCTGAAATAATAATTCCCAAACCATTGGAGGCTACAAAATAAAATGATGCTTTTGATGAACCCACTATAGTATATGGGAAATAATATGTGGAAAATGAATTTAAATTGGAAGGGAATATTGAAATTTTTCCTAAGAACTTTAGGAAATTGTTGAAGGTCGTCAAAATTGTGATTAAATTGATTTTATGTATTCACATGAGAAAAAATGTATCCATGGATTGAATTACATTAAAATGGATCCATTTACAATTTCTGAGAAACAACATTCACAAAATCCTTGGTTGAAGTCAAAAACATCATGTACATACCCATTCTGGAAACATATGTTAAAAAATTGGTGGTTGAAAATTATATTCAGTGGGAGCCTATTTTGTTGGGAAAATTTGAAAATCAAAATGTGTTCAACTCCATGTGCCTATTTTCGGATGAAATTTTTATCCAACCCGAGCTCAAATTCATGGTATGTACATCCTGTCTCAACTCTTCTATCATATGGGATAATAAAAAATAATCATTTCATCCTCTATTGAGTATAATAAAGAGAAAACTCTCCTTGATGTACCATGAAAGATTAGGAAAGTAATTGGATGGATCCATTTTAATATTTATGTGATTAGCTCATTCATTGGGACCTATATGATTTTTCATGAATAAAATTAAAATCCTTCTTACCAACAACAATAGAGACTTAATATCAATCAGGTTTATGTGGAAAAAATAGGTTCTTTAAAATGTTGAAATTTGTTATTGGATATGTTTGGGGGTCCAACTCAAGCTACTAGATTTAAATTAAGTGATTACTTAAAGGTGACTAGACTTTTTTTTTTGTGTTTTTTTATTTTTACTAAAAGAACCCCTTGGGGTGTACAATGTGATCTAATGTTTTTTTTGTGAGATTTAACAGTGAAATGAGTTCATTATTTTCAAATAAAACACATGCCTTCCAGAGTTCAAACCTAATTGATTTTCCACTCAATGAGGCTAATATTCATTGTTAATATATATAATATTATTCTTCATTATTATTCATAAACACCAATATAGTGCATTTTACACTTTGAACATTAATTCACATTATTATTGTAATTCCCTGTTAAAATGCACTATTACATGGTACATTTTTGAACACCTCATAAAAAACAAAATTATCTTGATTTTATTTTCATATTTTATATTCTGGAATCTCATTATATAAGGAAAACTTAATTATTTAGGATAACTTGAAGATTCACATTGGAAGACCACCAAAATGGGCTTTCATTCCAACACATTCTGGGAAATGTAAACTGGACAACAGACCAATAAAGAGTCTATAAAGGCCAAGATACAAGCTCAATTATTCTAAACTTTTATCCATAGATAATGGACATCGTGGGGAAAATTTCAATCAATAGTCGCCAAATCTAATTCTTAATTATGAATGGAGTTCCAGACGGCCCAATTTGGAGATAAAAGTTTAGGCCACATTCTGCAGCCCAGAAAAATAGCCCACCACTTTACACATATCTCGTAAACCATACATTCTTTTTGTCTAGAACTTTAGATAAGGATAAGGTAAATCCTTATATTAATAATATTCTTCTATGGACTACTCTAATTAATCCATATAGAAGCTCATTTAGAGGCTTCCCTTTGGTGGATGCAAGCTGGCTGCAACCCTGGGTCAAGAATAGAAAAGTCCATGTTCCAAAAGATTTCAACCACCCTAGGCCTACCACCATTAATTGAGAAGACTTTGAAAGATGGAGGCTCGACCCAAGGCTCTCAAAATTCCTATTTAAGGATGTTTTTTAGAGGATTTAGGGATCTTTGATCTTTGTTTCATTTTAATGTTATGCTTCCAATTTGTTGTTGTAATCACATTCCCTCAATTGTATGTTCTTGAATTACATTAGCTTATTTATAAAATTTCATCATCTTCTCTTTTCCTTTTATTCTTATTATCACTTTTATATCATTTCCTCATGGTGTGAAATTGTTCACACCACACCTTGTGAGATTGTAACAGATAGGTGGAGTGATCATTATTTAAATATTTTAACTTCTCCAATTCCCCCCACATGTGTCTACTTCCTGATTCCATTGAAACCATAGGATCAATGGAGGCCTAGCACACTTATGGAAGGGAGTGGAAATGTGATTTATTCGATTCTATTTATCACCCCATTAATGTATAATTATTTCTTTTAATTGATATTTTTATTTAATTATTTTTAAACTTCTTCATCCTTGTTGAATTTTAAGGCCACATACTTTAAGTGATAATATGAACCTTTACTAGGGAGTGCTCAGGAATTTGATTATCCAAGTGTAAAGATGATTAATATTATGTTGTGTTTATATTAAACCTGTCAGTGATGAAGTTGTTTGATCTTATTGAATGAACCACTCTCAAATATAAGAAATCGAAACTATTAAAAAAAATTGCATCCAATCCTCCCCATGTGACAACCTAGGATAAACCCATTATTTTAAATTGAATTCACTTAATTCTCATAGAGTTAACTTAAACCCGTATAAAATCATCCAATTTTGTCCACTAAATATCCAAAAATAGTCCATAGAATGTGCATGTCTATAGGATTCTTCTTAGGTCTCTGAGGAATCGACAACCCAAGTTACTCTTCAATTGGCCGCTTAACCCTAAAAACAAGGTTAAATTTGGGTGTGGAAAAATTATGGCAGCATTTTCGGGGACCCCTGTAATTATTCTAGAACAAAAATTATATTCTCCCCCATTTATTCTATTCTCATCCATCTTCTCTAATCTTTTCCCTTTCTCTTTTTTTTCTTTTGTCACATGTCCCCATACACTCGTGACCAATCAAACCATCTAGTTAGGGTGAATAGTCCTAATGTTGGGGAGTCAAGTACATGAAGAGAACTCTTTCCATTATATCCTAATATTACTAATACTCTAGAGTCCAAAATTGATCCCATTTTAGTGGAAGTTATTCAATGAAACAAACTCATAATCCTAGGTGCGAACCAAAATGGAAATCCAAATGAGGCTGCCCCAAACTTAGGGAATGCCGTCGACCAAACCTTGAATTACTACCTCACACCTTCTTGGACCAATTCCCCCTCATTAATTATACACAATTCCTTAAGAGATTCCATTTACATATTTAAATACCATGTCTTATGCAACCTTTGCACATTATAGGTAATAGAGTCCTAGATTTCATGCCTTCACATTAAGGAGTTCAATGACATTGTAGAAACCATGTGTCCCCCGAATCAATTAGAATCAGCTAATATGAGGCTATTTCCTTTTTATTTAAAGTATTGAGCTAAACATTGGCTAACATTCTTGATATCATCATCCATCTACTCTTGGGAAGAATTAAAAAGAGAATTCTTCATAAAAATACATTCCCCACCACAAAACAATTGCACTTAAAAAAAGCATCCAAAACTGTTTTGAAAAATAGGGAGAGTTATTTTATGAAACATGATAAAGTACCAAAGACAAACTCAACATGGTACCTCCCAAAGGATTATCAATCCCAAAACAAGTACAAATTTTTTATGAAGGGTTGGGTCTGGGGAATAAACAATTCATTGACATGATGTGTAATGGAACATTCCAAAACAAAGCCCCAAATGATGCTTATGAGTATCTATAAATCCTTTCTAACCAAAATCAATCATGGGGAACATCACCTTAATATGAGAATACACCCAGATCTGGTATAATTCACACAGTTAGGGAGGAGGTGATACTTAGGGAAAAACATTCTACAGTCACTAGGAAGGTCGAGGAGATCGATCCTAGGAAGGTCCACGAAATTCAGACTGTTGACCCTATTTTCACAATTTGTGAAAAACATGTTGAAAAGACTGAAAACATTCCAACTATCCCTTCAATTAAATATATTCATCAAGGAGGGCCACTAGTGGAGGTCAATGCTCTAAACTTTCCAAATCCCTAATACCAAAACACATTCAACCCAAGGTATAATGACCACTCATGCTTCCACTGGAAAGATAACTAACAAACTAACCAACCACATGGAAAAAATCCTTTCCCCCATCAGAACTAAAAAACACATAACTAGTTACAAACCCAACATATCCAATTCCAACAACCACTGGTCCATTTTCAACAAACCATCCCACCTCCAAAATATCTCCCAGGGATAAACCAATCTTCTCAAGCACCATCCCAAACTATTCCACAAGGCCTACTAGACCAATTATGCAAACAAATGGAAAGGATGTACTCGGATATATCTTCCCTAAAACAATAACTTCAATCCATCAAAAGTGAAAAGTCACCCAGGCCTACACAATCCATTCCACATCAAACAGTAAGGGGATAGTCAAGTTTCACTCAAACAACTAATGAAAAACTGAAGGCTGTGACTATTTTAAGAAGTTGGAAGTCAATTGATAAAACTGAAAAAATAAGTCAGAAACCTTGTGAAGCTTCAAACTCTAATGAAAATTCAAATGAGCCAAATGATAAAATTGAGGAAACTGATATCCTTTTCAAAGAAACAACTCTTCAAAAAACAAACCCACACCCTACACCATTTCCTCAATGTATGAGGGGGGAAATAAAGACTGAATAGAATGAAACATTGAGGGAAATATTCTCACAAGTGATGTTGAACATTCAAATCCTCGATGTTATTCAAACCATTCTTTCATAATCCAAATACCTTAAGGACCTTTTCACATTTAACGGAAATTATCCCATAAGAACCAAGTCCTTCTAGCCGCAAATGTTATCACAACAATCCATGGAACCCATCCACCAAATATGAAATACCAGGCTATCCTTATATAAATGCTGAACTAGGAGAGAACAAAGTTGCAAAATCCTTGTGTGACCTAGGTTCCAATGTCGATCTCATCCCACATGTTATGTACTTTCAGTTTGTCCTAGAAGATCTCCAACTCACATCTGTCACACTTCAACTTGTTGATCGTAGCATTTGGGTTCCAAAGTGGATTTTAAAGGATGCTATGGTAAAAGTAGAAATAATCATCTACCCTGCTAACTTCATTGTCCTTGACAACAATCCTAACTTAGGTTGAAAAGAACAATCCCCAATCATCCACGGTCATCCCTTCCCAGCAATAACAAACTCTATTATCCTATATCTAAATGGGAACATGTCCATCACTTTTGGAAACAAGAGTCGATAATTGAACATCTCTAATGCAAGCTCACAAATAGGGGATGGTGAGGACATTAATGAAGTAAAAATGATAGAAATCATTGATAATAAATCCATAGAACATCATAGAATATTTGTTGGATGTTTAAGTTAGGATGAGACCGATTTCTTATGTTCACCAGAAGAATGTTTATCTCCTTGTCATCATTCATTTTAAAATTTATATTATGATGAATACTTACATCCAACAATCAGTGAAAAATTTTAGGAAAACATTTTCATAGATACCATTCAAACCTCCTTACCTAAATCTGATCAAACCAATATTGTATCTGAAACTTCTATACATGGGGATTGGAATCTTTCAAAAACTCTAGGAAACAAAATTGATCTTGATCAAATGTCCCAATCTTCTGTTGAAATTTTGAACCAACCTGATCTTGAATTGAAGGAACTTCCCACTGCACTAATGTATGCCTTCCTAGGGGACTATCAAAGACATCATATTATCATTTTTTCTTCTATTGAATCAAATCCTGAGAGTGTGCTTCTATATGTCTTTAGGAAACATAAGAAATCCATTGGTTGGACCGTATCTGATATTCCTGAGATTAGCCCACATATCAAGACTCATGACATTGTTCTGGAATCTGATTCAAAGCCATACCATCAACCTCAACAATGACTCAATCCTAATCTCAAGGATGTAGTGAGAAAATAACTTTTTAAATTGTTAAAAGATGGTATCATTTATGCCATAGCTGAGAGTGAGTGGGTCATCCCAATACAAGTGCTTCCCAAGAATGATGGAATCATAGTGATAACCAATAAGGATGTAGATATTCTTCCAACATGGGTGAGTAGTTGTTGGAGTATCTGTATCGACTATAGGAATCTAAAATCATTTACCAAGAAGGGTAATTTCCCATAATAATTCATTGACCAAGTCCTGGAGAGAGGTGTAGTTCACGCCTTCTAGTATTTTTTAGATGGGTACTCAGGGTATATTCAAATTGAGGTCTCCCTAGGATATCAAGGGAAGACTAAAGTCACATGTCTATTCGACACCTTTTCTTTCAAACTCATTCCCTTCGGGTTATGAAATGCCCCTTGAACCTTCCAGTGGGGCATGATGGGAATATTCTCAGACATGGTAGGGGATTTTCTAGAGGTCTTAATCGACGAATTCTCTGTGTTTGGGGATACATTTGCGGGATGTCTGAGGAATGTGGAGAGAGTCTTGTCAAGATGTGAAGAAATTAATCTAGTCCTAAACTAGTAAAAATTTCATTTCATGGTTAAATTGAGACTTTCCCTTGGACATCTGGTCTCAAGTAGGAGGATTAATGTAGATAAATACAAGGTGGACAACATTCGTCACCTTCCATCACCTATAACAATTAAGGAAGTGAGGACTTTCTTAGGACATGCTAGTTTCTATAGAAGAGTCATCATGGACATTAGTTCAATCTCCCACCCCCTTTGTGCTATACTAGTATAAGATGGTCCATTGGTTTGGACAAAAAATCTATGAGATCATTCTCAACCCTCAATTCATTTCTCACCTCTCCTCCCATTATGAAATCTCTAAATTTGAACCTTCCTTTTGAACTTATGTGTGATGCCAGTGAATTTTCTGTTGGAGTTGTGTTAGAACAAAGTTGTGATAAAACTCTTTATGTCATTTATTATGAAATAAAATCCTTAAATAATGCCCAAATCAACTACACCACCACATAAAAGGAGTTACTTTCTATTGTTTTTTCGATAGAAATGTTTAGGTCCCGCCTCTTAGGATCCCCCATCATTGTGTTCACTGACCATTCTGTACCAAAATAACTCTTCAAAAAACAAGATTCCAAGGATTGATTAATTAGGTGGGACATTCTATTACAATAATTTGACCTCACAATCAAGGATAAAAGGGGTGAGGAAAATTTTACATCTGACCATTTCTCTAATATGGAATTAAAAGAAAACTCATACTACCTTTCTCTGTCCAATTCATTTCCCAATGAGCACCTCTATTTAGTGATCGGTTTACCATGGTATGTCGATATAGCCAACTTATTAGTTATAGGATTCATTCCAAACTTCTTAGGGACTCATGCTCAAATGAAACTCCTTTTTTATGTGCGGCATTATGTGTTTGATGATCAATACCCCTATAAGTTCTTCCCTGACCTAGTCATTAGGAGGAGTGTCCCAGAATATGAACAAGATTACATCCTTAAATTTTGTCATAGTGAGGCATGTGGAGGTCACTTATCCTCTAAAAAAACATATGCTATGGTTCTTAAGTGTGGTCTCTTCTGGATCACCCTCTCAAGTGACTCCTACACATTTTGTCAAAGCTATCCTAGGTTTAAAAAAGTAGGTTCCATAAAAAAGGAATCAAATCCCACTCACTCCAATCTTAGTGATTGAAATCATTGACAGCTAGGGAATTTATTTCCTTGGTCCCTTCACAAACTCTAGTGGATATATGTACATAATTTTAGCTGTTGAATATGTATCCAAATGGGTTGAGGCCTTTCTAGAAAAATCCAATGATCATCAAACTATGATTAGATTTCTCAAGGAAAACATCCACTATAGATTTTGAATTCCTAGGTCTATCATTAGTCATCGTGGAACTCATTTTTTTAATCATCAATTTTCAGCACTCATGGAATAGTATGGGATTTATTAGAAAGTATCCACTGCGTACTACCAATAGACCAATGGTCCAACCATGTTAGCCAATCGATAAATAAAACAAATTCTTAAGAAAACGGTTAATCCATATAGGAAATATTGGTCAAGAAAACTCTTAGATGCTCTTTGGGCATATTGAACCACATATAAAATCATTTTAGGACTGTCCCTATATAGGATGGTTTATGGAAATGAAATCCATTTACCAATTTCAGTTGATTATAAGATTTTTTGGGTAATTAAGAAAATGAATTATGACCTCTCATTGGCCAGAACAAAAAGGAAATTATATCTCAACGAACATGATGACCTTAGGATGGAGGCTTATGAAAATTCAAGGATAGATAAATCTATATTTCATGCCTAAAAATCTCTAAATATTAAAACCAAAAACATTGTAATGGGTAAACCTATTCTTTTGTATAGCTCAAAACTTTATTTACACCTAGGAATGTTGACATCCAGGTCGTCGGGTTTATACATAGTGCATATGGTGTACCACCATGGGGATGTCAAAATTCATGATCACACCAATGGTCAAACCATTAATGTTAATGGTCATAGAGTCAAACCATTCATTGAACCATTCCAAAAATAAGAAGTAGATGATGAATTGTGTGAACCAACCTTAGATGGGGAAAATACATAAATAATTATGGGATTATGTCAAGCTAGAAACATTAAACAAAAGCATTGTACGGGAGGCAACCCGTGGTTTTCGTGATTCTAATATTTTTTAATCATCATTATTTTTCAAATATGTTTAATGAATCATTTTGATATTTTAAAAAAAAATAATTTGTTGACATGTTCTTCTATTATGAGTATGGATGGGTATGAAAGGGGAGCCCCATATTCATCTGTGTCACGTGGTGTGATCCTTGAGTAATACCTAACCACAAAATTAAAAAAATACAATTTATCATCACATAATTTTATTTTTAGGTGATTGTAGGTTAATATAAGAAAATATAATAAAAAAAATTTAAAAGGACATGTCATAGGTTAGGGGGAAAACCGCATCACAACTGGCGAAGCTACGAGGACTCGAACCCAGGACCGAAGAGAGATAGGGGGGTGTGCTTACAACTGACCTACAACTTATGGTGCTTACTTATTCTATAATTTCTATATTTATAATTATATTTTTCAATATTTATTATATAAATATAAATATATATATATATATTGTTTTTCATTTTTTTTCCTTTTACATCTATGGAACTCTATGAGAAACATGGATATAAAAGGACTAAATTGGTTCTGCAAGAACTTCAACTTCAACCACCAGGTGAATTCATTCCATGATCCTTGTTTTCAGTTTCCTTTTTGAAATCCCCTTATATGACTCTACCCCTTCTAAATTTTCATATCTTGAAACACTTGGGATAATGTTATTTTACGTTGGGGGACGACAAAATAATAATTTGGCTTTTGTGTTAAGAAAATGATTTGAACAAATTTTGTAAATGGAAGGAAAAATTTCTTCAAACATGAACATGATAATACACATTGAAAACATTGAAACTAAATATCAAAAAATTTAGCATTCCTCGACTCTGATTTTAATCCTAGTATAATTTCATGAGCATAGATTTTTGGAAAGTGTCACAACCCGTCCTCGGGACCCGTGTTGTGACTACCCCAAGTCCGCCTTCTATAGGCCAGGGGCTGGCGACTATCACCAAAGGCATAAATCCCAATAAAAAGGTAAGGAATTGACTTTATAAAAGTAAACAACACAACATAGTAAAAGCAGAAGAAAACACTAAGTACAAAAGAAAGTTCTGAGAAGTAAATGGGCCAGAATATAAACCCAACTGAAAAGTATAGCTGGAGCTGAAAGGAATGTACAACAACTGAAAGCATGCTGCAACCACCAATTCTTCCTCCGGGTCTCACACCTGTAAGGTGAGTACAGTTAGTCTCGTCAGCTCCTCGGGTCCGGCTGTCATCTCCCTATATGTACCACCTAATAGTCCACCTCTAGGTACGATCCCGCTCCACAAGCCTCAACCACGATCAGCATTGTCTGTCAATTGCAACCAACACAACGTAGTGCGGGCATAGCCCATGCAGGGGTGTGTATAATGATACTCAGTAGGTACCCCGAGACCCTCAAGTTCTCACAAAATCCAAATAGGATAACCACAAAGAAAAGATACAATCACGAAGTAACATCCAACACTACTTAGGTATATGCCCATACATATACCTCGGTCATCAAATCTAGTTCAGCTCCAACTCACGAGCTCAAGTACAACCTAGTCCACTATGGAATGTATAACTTAATCCACACATGAATGTATGACCCAATCCACATAGGAAAGCATAACTTAATCCACACAGGAAAGCATGATCCAATCCACATAGGATATCAAGTCAATCACATCGAAGATAATGATTGAAAGTCAAGACTCAGCTCGAACAAGAATTTTAATCATGATGTCTAAACCACAGCTACTGGAGAACTCCTCCTCTTTTGAGTATAGTGGGCGTGCCGCTACAACCAAGCACTTTCCACTAACCTTGGGCTTCTGTAGTACTCCACCTGTCGAGTACTATGGGCCTGCAGCTACAACCAATCGCTTCCCACCATGGGTCTACTGCTACAACCAAGCACTCCCCCTCATAGCCTGCAGAGGTACTCCTTCTGTTGAGTACCGCGGGCCTGCCGCTACAACCAATCACTCCTCCACCGTGGGTCTGCCGCTACAACCAAGCGCCCTCCACTGAGCTATCTGAATCACTCTGAGTCGATCTATCAACAATCATCAAGTCTCAGCCAGCTACTATGTCTCTGCACTCCGCTCGCTCTTCAACAGGAGGGTCCTCTCAACGAGCTACTGGTCGATAATCCAAGTATCACAACATCCCACGAATAAGTATTCAAAAGGTCTTCCACGTCATAGGAATCTCTAGACAACAGACGGCGTGTCAATCGGACGCCCGGTCTCTGTGTTATTAGCCTTTTCGTCCTGAGGGCCCGGTTGGTTTCATGTACAAACCAACCCGACTGTATCTCAATTGTACCCTGAACACTAATGGGTTATACTCCTAGGGACCGTTTCTCAATATGATTACCAATGCCGCTGACGGTTCATCAAACGGACGTCCTGTCTGAAAGTTTTCGGATTTTTCGTTCGAGGGGCCCGGTTGGATTTCAGGTACAATCCAACATATCCATATTACAACTGTGTCCAAAACTCAGGTGAGGTATTCCAGAAGATTCGTCTCACCGAGAGGAATCCAACAATGTCAACGGCACGTCAATCGAACGTCCGGAGCTCAAGTTAGAAGTGTTTCCGCTCCGAGGGCCTGGTTGGTTTCAGGTTTGAACCAACCCGTCTATACCCAATGTTATCTGAAACCTTTCATGTAATATACCAAAATGACCGCCTCGATCGAAGTATCCCACCGCAACTAATGGTCCATCGATCGGAGGTTCGTATCACAAGTTATGGGTGTTTGAATGAAACTTCCCAAAAACAGGGGGTCTAAGCCCTGTCCGAGCCTGCCTAGATCCCCCTGGGTCGGCCCGGCCGGTGCAGCCCGGCCCGGCACGGGGGTCTAGCCCGGCACGGGTGGTCCGCCACGGTGCGGCCGGTGCGTCCGGTCCGGCCTGGGCACCCGCACGCTGAGCGGACGCGGGGGGTGGGGGGGGGATGCCCCCCTTGATTGACAAACGGCCAGCCATTTATGGTCGGCATTAACCGAACCCGCGGAACCCGTGGGGTCTCGCCTCCAGCTGGGTCCAGCGGCCGGCTCAGCCGGCCGCTTCCCCAAACCACCACCAAGGGACCTGCCGGTCCCGCCTCCTGGAGCACCGGCGGCTGGAATGCCCGGCCTCCCCTTACTGCACCGCCGCGGCCCCTGTCCGTCCGGCGCGACGGCACCGCGCTCCTCCGCCGCGGCCTGCCCTTGGTTGCGGCTTCCTTCGGCTTCACCGATGCAGTGTGACGACTCCATACTCCTTCACTGTGGCCTGCTTCGTCCGCGGTTTCCATGTTCTCGCGCGGTGCCACTGCACCGCGCCACTTCCGTTCTAAACCACAACGAAAATCAACAACAAAAAGGAGAGGAGATTCATCTATGTTTGTGCGGTCCTACCTTCTCTTGTTATTTTGAAAACAATCAGTTGATAGACAACAATGAGTAATGTAAAATAATCTTGAATGTAAATCAACCCCTACCTCGATAACGAGTTGACGATCGATGTGCATCGCGGAAAACAGCGTCACGGGGTGAGGCTCCGTACACGTAGATGGAGATTTTCCAAGAAGGAAGCGGCGTGTCGGCGTTCTTTGTATTCTTCAAGGAGGAAGATGAAGTTCTTCTATGGTAGAACTCTCCCTCTTTCAACACAACGAAGCAATAAAAATAAAATAAGGCTTTAGCCTTATTTTATTACTTTTTCCAACACTTTTAAAATAATTCAAAACATGAAATAACTTAACTTAATTTATCATAATTTTTCATAATAAATGGAGTGATAAGTTCGAACCATTAATGCGGAAGAGATGTTATGGGAATTTGAAGAGGGGGGCTCGTGTGGGACCCACATCACTATTTAAACCTCTCAAGAGGAGTTGGGGTTTCAGTGGGTCCCACCCCAACTCTCTCTCATGGGGTTTGGCCACTTTAGAAAGAGGAATAAAATTTGTAACAAAAGTTTATTCCCTTAACACATAAACCACATTTTTAAACAACTCTTCCCAAGAAAACGCAACTTCAAGAAAGGTTTTCTTAAGCAATTACTGGCGCTGCGGTTTCATCAGTGCCCTCAGATTTCAATTCCGTGCACCGGTTCAAAAGTTAGAAAAACCTGCTCGTTCGTTCACTGAACGTACCCAAGCTCAACTTCGAAAATTTATTCCAGGCACACCGGGCCTCGGAACTAGGTGTCGTCCGAAACTGCGTACTCGTAAAACCCCAAACAATTTAAGAAAAAACATTTCCTTGAAATTTACGAGTCTTTACACTACTCCCACTTCAGGGAGATACATCCCAATAAAGACACATCACAAACTAGGGAAACAAGTGAGGGTACTGAGCACGCATCTGAGCCTACCGCTCCCAAGTGCTCTCCTGGAGGTTCTCGTGCTTCCACCTAATGAGAACTAGGGGAATCGACCATCCTCGTAGGTCCTTCTATTATCGATCCTCAATCTCAACTAGAAACTCCTTGATAGTCGCCCCGTCATCGATATCTAGATCCTAATGGTTGATGATGACGATTAGGTCGTGCACGCATCTATTTAGCTGAGATAAGTGAATGACACCACGCACCCAGTGCAACTGAGGTGGAGGGACAAGCGGTAATCCACCACACCTACCCTATTGAGGACCAGGAATGGTCCGATAAATCTCGGAGGTAACTTTCCGCCCGGGCCAAATCTCCGTAATCCACGTCGAGGTGAGACCCGTAAGAAAACGTGGTCGCCATCCTTGAACTCTAGTGGTCTCTGTCTCCTATCAGCTTAGAACTACTATCTGTACTATGTTGTCCTCAACTGCTTGAGAAGAAACTGCGCTTTCTCCATCGTATTCTAAACCATCTCTAGTCCTACAAGATCTACTAAGATTTCTTCTTTGCCGATAAGAGAAATCTGGTCTCATCCCCTGGATGAACCACGTTATTTGCCAAATACAGTCAATCCTGACATGAATAATACTAATCCAAGCCACATATGACATCATAAGGCCTCGACGCTACTACCAAGAGATTCAACCGTTACTCTCACCTACAAGGGTTCAGTCACACTCTCGACATCAATGTGTGGTCATTTGGTCTCCTCCTGTAAGAATCTCAAAAGTGAGGGTCATGTCAATAGTTCAAACTAGAATCTATTATTACACAAAAAGGAAGGAAGCAGAAGTCAAAAGAACAAGTGTCTTTATTACTACAGCTCAAAGTACATAGACATATAGAAACTACATACATCAATAATGACATCAAGAGAAACTAGTAGCACCAAGATCAAAGTTCTGCATGCCTGGAACTAGTCCTGTTCTTGTCTGCTTGCTTTCGGAGCTCCATAGTCATATGCTTCAGCTGCCTGAAGCTGAGATCTCCCATGTACACCTGTTTCCTGTAGTCGGGGTGGACCTCCTGGTGGTGGTGGTGGCAACACCTCGAAGCATCGTCCACCTCTAGCTGCACAACCACCTCCCCTGCCTCAGTCTCATGCTCCTTGCGGTCCGCCTCAATCGAACCTATGCCTCTGCCTGGGAGGTCCTTTGTTTATCTTCTGATCATCTGTATGATGGGTCAGATAGTCACGTGCCATGTGACCAACCCCGTCGCAGGAGTAACATTGTCCAATCCTGGTAAGTCGTTCTCCACCCCGGGTTCCTCACACACACGATCCTATGTCATGCGGTCAACCACCTGTAGGGATGGTCCTCTTGGATCTCTGCATCATCTATCTACTGCCCACTACATAAGACTCTGCCGCATGCCGGCTAGTGGTGGGTACTGATGATGGATATTGCTCTGCAAGGAAACTCTCCACTAAGAGGGCTCGCTCCAACACCCCTATCTGCGTCGGGATGCTGTGAGAAACAACTGAAGCACTAATCTCTCGCCTGAGCCCCTGCTCGAAGGTTCGAGCCCTGAAGAACAGGTCTCGTACCATATCTGTGGAGTAGCTCAAGAGATCGGTGAACCTCACTGAATACCACACCACCATTATGCTACCATGCTGAAGATGAAGTAGCTACGGTATACGCACTGCTCGAAGGGTGGCAAGTTAAAACTCTTCCCATAACAGGCTCTCGAAGTATGCCCACAGAAGTGATGCCTCATCGTGCACCAGGAGCATCAGGCTCCACCATCTGCCTGCTGCTGCCTAAAAGAGGATAGCAGCAAGGATTGCCATGATGTCTGCTGGTGTCACTACCAATCTGAAAACTCAAACAAAAGCCTCCAGCCAATCCTCGGCTGCCTAAGGGTCCGTCTCTCCGCGGAACCTGGGCGGTCTCTGATGCTGAAACTCGTGCAGTGTACTAAGGCGACGTGAACTCTCAGCTGCTGGGGCTGGTGGCATCGGTGGCTCGGCGGGTATAGGTACCGCCGGTGCCTCCGCTGTAATGGGGCCCTGCACCGAGGCCTCGTCGCTCAGTGGGCTGCCATCTCGTACAATGCATGGAACCCTAGCTGGTTGCCATCGTGGGGCCATCCTGAAAAGAAACAGGTGCACCATGGTCAATATAGTATAGCTGGTGATCTGACACAATTAATCACAAAGAAAACTTTGAAACACAATTGCAGTCAATGTTTTCATGCACTGAGTTGTAAATCAGAAGTCAGGGTCCTGGAGTATAGATACGTCCACCACCGCACCAACATTGGACTCCCTAGACTAAGAACCATACTCAATACCCTTAAAAATATTGCTTCACATAAAATAACGATCAAAGTCTTGAGTCATGCGGTAGAACCGAACCTCCCTCTGATACAAATCTATCACGACCCGTCCTCAGGACCCGTGTTGTGACTACCCCAAGCCCTCCTTCCATAGGCCAGGGGCTGGCGACTAGCACCAAAGGCGTAAATCCCAATAAAAAGGAAGGCATTGCCTTTATAAAGTAAACAATACAATAGAGTACAAGTGGAGGCAAAAACTAAGTACAAAAGAAAGTGCTGAGAAGTAAATGGGCCAGAATACAAACCCAACTGAAACGTATAGCTACAACTGAAAGGAAAGTACAACAACTGAAAGAAAGCTGCAACCACCAAGTCGTCCTCCGGGTCTCCCACCTGAAGGGTGAGTACAGTCAGTCTCTTCGGCTCCTTAGGTCCGGCCGTCCTCTCCATATACGTCCCACCTGATAGTCCACCTCCAGGTACCGTCCCACTCCACAAGCCTCAACCACGATTAGCACTGTCCGTCATCTGCAACCAACACAACGTAGTGCGGGCATAGCCGATGCAGGGGGGAGTATAATGATACTCAGAAGAGACCCTGAGACCCTCATGGTCTCAAAAAATATAACTAGGATAACCAAAAATAAAAGATAATGTCATGAAGTAACATCTGACACTACATAGGTATGTGCCCATACATATACCTAGGTCATCAAATCCAGTTCAACTCCAACTCACGAGATCAAGTACAACCCAGTCCACTCAGGAAAGTATAACTTAATCCACACAGGAATGTACGACCCAATCCACATAGGAAAGAATAACATAATCCACATAGGAAAGCATGATCCAATCCACACAGGATATCAAGTCAATCACATCGAAGATACTGATTGAAAGTCCAGACTTAGCTCAAACCAGGATTTTAATCATGATGTCGAAACCACAGATGCTGGAGAACTCCTCCTCTGTTGAGTACAGTGGGTCTGCCTCTACAACCAAGTGCTTCCCACTAACCATGGACTGTTGTAGTACTCCACCTGTTGAGTACTGTGGGACTATTGCTACAACCAAGCACTTCCCACCATGGGTCTGCCGCTACAACCAAGTGCACCCCCTCATAGCCTACAAAGGTACTCCTCCTGTTGAGTACCGTGGGTCTGCCGCTACAACCAAGAACCCCTCTGCCATGGGTCTGTAGCTATAACCATGCGCTCCCCACTGTGCTATCTGAATCACACCGAGTCGATCTATCAGCAGTCGTCAAGTCTCAGCCAGCTACTAGGTCTCTGCAATCTGCTCGCTCGTCACTAGGAGGGTCTGCTCCATGAGCTACTGGTCGATACTCCAAGTATCACAACATCCCAAGAAGAAGTATCCAAAAAGTCTGCCACGTCATAGTAATCTCAACACAACAGACAGCGCGTCAATCGGGCGCCCGATCTGTGTGATATTAGCCTTTTCTTCCCAGGGGCCCGATTGGATTCGTGTACAAACCAACCCGACTTTATCTCAACTGTACCTTGAACACTCATGGGTTATACTCATAGAGACGTTTTCTAAACCTGATTACCAACGCCGCTGATGGTTCATCAAACAGATGTCTGGTCTGAAAGTTATCGGTTTTTTCGTTCTTGGGGCCCGGTTGGATTTCAGGTACAATCCAACCCGGCTATATACGAACTGCATTCAAAACTCAGGTGAGGTATTCCAAAAGACTTGTCTCACCGAAAGGAATCCAACAAAGTCGACGACATGTCAATCGAACGTTCGGAGCTCAAGTTATAAGTGTTTCCGCTCTGAGGGCCCGGTTGGTTTCAGGTTCGAACCAACCCGGCCGTACCCAAAGTTCCCTGAAACCTTGAGTGTAATATATCAAAATGACCGTCTCGATCCAAGGATACCATTTCAATTGATGGTACGTCGATCGGAGGTTCGTATCCCATGTTATGGGTGTTTGAACGAAACTGCCCGAAAACAGGGGGTCTGGGCATGGTCCGACCCGGCCCAGTACCCCCTCGGTCGGCCTGAACTAGGTTGACCCAACCCGGGTCCGGGTCCGACCCGGGTCCGGCCCGGTTCGACGCGGCCCGGCCCGGCTGGCGGGGCCCGGCCCAGCCGGTGCAGCCCGGCCCAGCGCGGGGGCCCGGCCCGGCACGAGCGGTCCGGCCTGGGCGCTCGCGCGCTGAGCGGACGCAGGGGGCGCTGCCCCCGTTGATTGAAAAATGGTCGACCATTTATGGCCAGTCTTAACCGAACCCTCTGAACCCGCGGAGTCCCGCCTCCAGCTGGCTCCAGCGCCCGGCTCAGCCGACCACTTCCCCGAACCACCACTACGGGACCTGCTAGTCCCGCCTCCTAGAGCGTCGGCGGCCGGAATGCCAGGCAGCCCCTTACTACACCGCCGTGGCCAAAGGCCATGGCCCCTATCCGTTCGGTGGGGAATGACATCGCCACGACCAGCCCCGGCCTCCAGGTGCTCCGGTGGGGCGCGACGGCGCCGCGCTCCTCCGCCACAGCCCACCCTTTGCCGCGACTTCCTTCAGCTTCACCGGTGCTGCGCGATGGCGCCACGCTCCTTCACCACAGCCTATTCCGGCCGTGGTTTCCATGTTCCCACACGATGCCGCTGCACCGCGCCACTTCCTTTCAAAACCACGAAGAAAAATCAACAACATAAAGGGGAGGAGATTTGGTCGTGTTCGTGTGGTTCGACCTCCTCCCGTTATTTTGATAATAATCGGTCGATAAACAACAATGAAGAATGTAAATTAATCTTGACCATAAATCAACCCCAACCTCGATAACAAGTTGATGATAGATGTGCGTTGCGGAAAACAACGTCGTGGGGTGAGGCTTCCTACACATTGATAGAGATCATTCGAGAAGGAAGCAGCATGTCAGCATTCTTTGCGTTCTTCAAGGAGGAAGATGAAGTTATTCGATGGTAGAACTCTCCCTCTCTCAACACAACGAACCAACAAAAATATAATAAGGCTTTAGCCTTATTTTATTACATTTTCCAACACTTTTAAATGAATTCAAATGATGAAATAACTTAACTTAATTAATATTAAGATGTCGTAATAAATGGAGTGATAAGTTGGAACCATTAATGAGGAAGAGAAGTTATGGGAATTTGAAGAGGTTGGATCATGTGGGCCCCACCTCACTCTTTAATCCTCTCAAGTAGAGTTGGGTTTTTAGTGGGTCCCACCCCAACTCCCTCTAATGGGGTTTAAGCAGTTATGAAAGAGGAATAAAATTTGTAACAAAATTTTATTCTCTTAACACTTAAACCAAATTTTAAAACAAGTCTTCCCGAGAAAACACAACTTCAGAAAAGGACTTCCTAAGAAATTACCGGCACTGCGGTTTCATCGGTGCCCTCAGATTTTGATTCTGAGCACTGGTTCAAAATTTAGAAAAACCCACTCGTTCGTTCACTGAACGTACCAGAGCTAAACTTCAGAAATTGATTCTGGGCACACCGGGCCTCGGAATCAGGTGCCTTCAGGAACTACGTACTCGTAAAATCTCAAAGAATTTATGAAAAAAAAATTCATTGAAATTTGCGGGACATTACAGAAAGTGTGGCTATCTAATGTGATATTTCATCGTATATATATTTAATCCAAATTGAAAAAATCACAATGAAAGTCCAATGGATTGTGGGGTATTATATTGAGTTCATGGGGTCCCCCAAATAAATATAATAGGTATTGAGACCATTTTAATTTTAATATGAGTATTCAGTAATAAAAAATAAAAATATTTTGTGGAGAGCAGTGAAATGACCTAATGTGTGGCTTTCTGCAATTGAGGATCATTACTTCATATTATTCTATCCTAGAGTTAGTAATTTTTTATCTACTTGTGTTAACATTATTTTTCATTACTTAGTTAACTCAAGATGATACCCAAGTATGTGGGCTTAAGTTTGTTCCCTAAGGTATTTGAGCCAGGGAGTCATCAGCACAGTCTCTCTACATGGGTTGACTCTATTGAGTCCAATTACAATTACCATGGAAAATTTGGAAAAAATAAATAAAATAATATAAAATAATTGAATACTAATATTAATATTGAAATTTGATTCAAACAAGCACCTCTGTCATTTTCCCCTTGAATAAAATTGAACCCCCATGTCTTTTGTGACACACAACACATCATCATACAATATTGAAATTGGATGAAACGTGGTGATGAATTTGAACAAAAGAAAGGGCTTGGGATTTGTATATGCTTATAAAACTATATTGTATCAATATATTTTTATGGGTTTCATGATTTTTGGGTATAAGGGTTATTGGTGATCAATGTAAATTAAATGGTTTTTGGAAAAGGGAATTCAAATTTCATGTGGTTGAGATACATTTTTCTCAGGACTAGAAAAACTCAAGTTGGGGGGTATGATTAGTCACTGAATGAGGCTAATATTCATTTTTAATATATATAATATTCATGTTCTTTATTAATCATAAACACCATTTTACTTTATTTTACACTTTGAACATTAATTCATATTATGATTGCAATTCCCTCTTAAAATGCACTGTTACATGGTAAATTTTTTAACACCTCCTAAAGTAAAAAATGATCTTGATTTTATGTTCATATTTTATTTTAGGTATCCCATTATATAATTAGAAATTAATTTTTTTGGATCACATGATGATTCACATTGGAAGACCACCAAAATGGGATTTCATTCCAACACATTCTGGGGAAAGTAAAATGGACATCAACCCAATAAAGAGACTGTAGCGGCCACATTACAAGACCAATGATTCTAACAATTTATCCAAAGATAGAGGAAATAATGTAGAACATTTCATTAAACAGTGGATAAATCTAATTCTGATTTTTGTATGATGTTCCAGGAATCCCCATTTAGAGATAAAATTTTGGGCTAGATTATATGGCCTAGAAAAACTGCCCACCATTTTACACATATCTCTTAAACCATAACCTATTGGGTGAAGAACCATTACAGAAGGTTGTGGGACATCTTTATAATAATGCTATTCTTCTATGGACCACTCTAATGCAGCCATATGGAATCTTATTTAGGCACTTCTGTTCGGTAGATGCAAACTGTCTGGCACCCCGGTTTAAGAACAAGAAATTCCAAGTTCCACAAGCTTTGCACCACTCTAGGCCTACCAACATTAATTTAAGAGACGTGGAAAGATGGGGGATTAACCCAAGGATATTAAATTTGTATTTAAGGCTCCGGTTTTAGATGTTTGGGGGATCTTTGAGATTTGGTTCATTTTAATGTTATGCATCCAATTTGATGTTGTAATCGCATTCCTTCAATTGTATGTTCTTGATTTACCCTAGCTCATTTAAAAAAGTTTTTCATCTTCTCTTTTAATTTTTTTCTTCTAATCACATTGATATTTATTTCCTCAAAGTGTGAACCTATTTCCACCAAACCTTGTGATATTATCACACAACGGTGGAGTGATCATTATTTCACTTTTTTTACTTCTCCAATTCCCCCCTCATGAGTCTACTTCATGCTTCCATTGAAACTATAAGATCAATGGAGGGATATCCCAGTTATGGGTTGATTAAACAGAGTATAAAGGGGATGTGTTGGATTTTATTTATCACCCCATTAATTACTAATCTTTTCTTTTAATTGAGAATTTTATTTTATTATTTTTAAACACCTTCATCCATGTTGAATTTTAACGCCACATACATAAAGTGCTAATACAAACCTTTACCTTGGAGTGGTCATGAATTTGATCTTCTTAGTGTATAGTGGATTATTATTATGATGTGTTGGTACTAAAAACGTATTTGATGATGTTGTTGGATCTTCATCAATAAACCCATATCAAATATGAAAAATTGAAATCGTTAACAAAGAATTGCATCCAATCCACCAATAGTGATAACCTACGATACGCTCATTAGTTTAAATTGAATTCACTTAAGTCTATAAGAGTACATAATCCCATCTAAAATAAACCCATGTTGGCCACTTCATATCCAATAATAGTCCATAGAATGTGAGTTTCTAGGGGACTCTTTATAGGTCTTTGAGAAATCGACAACCCAAGCTACTCTACAATTGACCGCTTAACCCGAAAAACAAGTGGAAATTTGGGTGAGACCACCAAACATCAATCATCCCTTGGGAGTTTCATATAATTTGAATCCAAACTGATTAGTTTCTTATTTATTGGTCATCACTTCAAACTATGTGGTTTTATTCCATGATTTAAATTTCAAATCACATCTCCCCTCTTTCGTCCCAATTTTAATCTATCTTCTCTTCTCTTTAAAAATTATGGGTAGTTTTATTTGACGTTAGAGGGAGTGAAAATTTGGGATTCCGAAAAAAATGTGGGTCTTTTATAGTAGGAGAATTCATCTAAAAAAATCAGTTCAGTATCCTTGAATGCCTTAATGTATATTTTGAAACCTTAATACATAATGTAAAATTATATTGAATTCCTTGATTTTGATTTTTATAAATGTTTATTTTCGTGAGAATAGTTTTTGAAAAGTTTTTTTATCCGATGTGATTTTTCATTGCTAACATATTCATATTTTTAATCAAAAATGACACAATGTATATCTTCTGGATTATGGGTGTATGTTTGTGTTCTTGGGTCCCTTTCATCATAGAAAGGGATTGGGGTCACATTAATTTTAATTTTTGTATCCAATATAAAAATAAAAAAACCCATTTTGGAACAATGTTTTTTCAAACTATGTGGTTTTCATCACTTGGGGATCATGAATCCATAGTTACCTTGCCTAGAGATTTGAGTTACTTCTCTAATGTAGATCATGAAATTATAAAATTGTGTTCCATTAAGAATAAGGGGATTAAGACTCCCAAGTTTTCTTTCTCGGAGTTAGTCCATTCATATAAATTTTGGTTCAATGAAACAAAAATAAAATTAAAAAATTGATACTCATCCTATGGTTTAATGAGATTACCTCTTAGCACTTCCATTTTTTCCCCTTGAACTTGAAAATGGGCCCCAGGACTTTTGAGATACACAACATATCCTCATGCTTAATTGAATCAGATGAAATTTGGAAATGAATTATAAAAAAGGAATTGGATTGGTCTTGGGATATGATTGAGAAGGTAGCCTTAGGGAAATGATTTTTGTTGGAAACATGATTCTTTGGAATGATTTCTTTTATGAGCAATGTATGTTAGAATGTTTTCAGAAAAGGAAACTCAATTTCAAATATTTTAGAAACATTTTTATCGAGACTAGAAAAACTCATGTTGGGGGTGTTATTAGCCAATGAAATATTATAATATTAATTTTTTATATCTTAATACACATGTATTTTAATGTCTATAAAATATTTTTTAGCCCAATACATAAATTGAACCTCATTTTACATCACTGTGCAATTCATGTTTAAAGTGTCAATTTGAGACCAATTAATCATCTTCTAGTGGAATAAATTGTATTTATTATTTTAATTTTATATTTTAGGATATTATTTATAACATTTATTTGAGTATTTCTTATTATATGATTGATGGATGAATTCTAGAAGAAGATGGAGATTTTTGATAGTGAACACAGAAATTCCTAGACAATTTATAATGCGTCTTAGGCCAATCAAACCAATATGGGGCCCACAATACAATTCCAATGAAGATAAAATGATAAATTTAGAAATATAAAATTATGGGGATCATTTCTGTAAACTATGTATGGAGATAATTATAAAGATTTCAAGGATATCCGAGGATATGATTTTCACATTTAATTTGTGGACCATATTTAAATACCCAAACAAATCCCACCATATAGATCATAACATCTGAACGGTTGATCCAATTGGACTTAAAATATTATAGATATTATAGATCACATAAAATAATATATTTCTATTCTATGACCATCTATTATTCTACCATATGGAGTTTCAATTTCATGTAACAACCCAAACATCCACTGTAACGCCCCGACCCCAGCTACCCAGAGTCGGTGCATTACTTCGTAACATTGGCATGATCACAAAATATCAAGTCTCAAAAGACCGATTAGTTTAGTAGCCTTGGAAACACTAGATACATTCATAAATGTTTCATTACATAATAAAGTGAAAAACTAATAACAATGTCTTCATAGTCCACACTCATATCATCTTCTGACTATCCCTGCAGGTCATTCATAAAATACTTCTTCACATCCTGGAAAATATTAGAACATTGAAAGGGGTGAGCTCAGATGCTCAGTAAGGATAACAATATTGCGGAAGCTTTCATAAATAAACATAAACATTTAAGGCAATGTATAACTAAAACAAAAGCCTTTTAAACTTGAACCTCAACATAATATGGCAAAAGTAAAATGAGATAATGTCATTACTTCTTCACATGGATATTCTACTGGTCGAATAATCACATGCAATATCAATAACCAATTTCATAATGATGGAATGCATAATTCCTGACTATCATAACCACGTAGCCAAGGCCTCGTGCCAAGACAACAAATAAGATTTTGTCAAGGCCTCGTTCCAAGACACTAGTTTGTCTCATGAGACCTACCGATGCAATTTTTTAGAAGATACTTATGTTTAAAATTGCTAAAATATACTCCAGTATTTTTCTAAAAACATTATGCAAGCTTCTGAAAATAAAATAACTAATTCTGAGACTTCTCGACTAATTACAGGCCATGATGGGTCCACGCCCAGTCCCTTCCTGTCTACCACACTTGAGAGTCATGTTTTCTGAAAACATTTTTAAGCTTGCATTAAATATGTATACATTTTCACTGGATTTTCATATATTTGAGATAAATAGCTCTCCCTTTTTTTGAAATTATTTAAATGTCACATAATTATAAAAGAATACATTAATTTTGAAAATATCCTTATAAGCGTGTATGGGAAGCTTCAATGGTGTAATAACGGTGGAGAATTCGTTGTCGCCACATACGTACGGCAAAAAAACATTTCTTTTTTTCGTTTAGTAAAACGCTTTGTATAAAAAATATTCCTTTTGAATAAATGTAAAAGTCAAAGGGGATTATACAGCGTATAAAAGAAATTTGTGTATAAAACAAAATATGCCTCAATGAATTGAGATTGAGACAAAGTCCCTTAAAAATATCATTTTTAAATAAAATATATCTATTATGTGTATTCACTATATGTACACATAAAGAAAGTACAAATACAAGATAGGACATAATAATATCATGACATAATTTGAAAGTAGGAGATTAACCCAAAGAATGGAAATTGGGTTAAGAAATTCCCTTACCTTGCGTCTTGTCCTGACTCGACCGTTCTTTAACCTCATGAATAATAAAATAGAGTTAATTTCTATTTAATTAAGAATCTTTTTCATGTTCATTATTCCTTTTATATCACTTATTACCATGTTATGAACATTATGTAATTATTTAAGTTAATAACGGTCGTTTTGTCGATCTGTGGTACTTGAGTCAAAAATAAACTTCTTATAATTACAAGTTGTTCATGTGGTGAAATATCCATTATATCCAGAATTATATTCCTGATTTAGATATCATATATATCATATATATACAGTATATAAATTCATTTATAATATTACGTAACATTTAGAGGTAAGAAATGAAATGCACCGTTCATGGAGACGGTAAGCCGTACGCACGCATGAACGCTACTTTCATTTCTATTTCGTATTTAATGGAATGAAATCATAATGATATAAATTTATAATATAATTACAGTATAATATATTGTATAATACCATTTAATTCATCCTTTATACATCCCACATATGGCATTAACGATTCAAATCACTTTGAGGGGGCGGTAGTCCGCACTTCCTAAAATGAAATTATCGCATTTACCCATAATGGAAATCATAAATTATGACATAAATGAGAAATACAGAAGCATAAGTAAAACATAAACATATTATATATCATATATAAATATAGTGACATCTTGATGGCCAACTTTGAAGGTGTTATATGAGTGTTGAACAATCATCGTTTCGCGAGGCAAAAATTCGCCATCCACAGAAACAATATGTTCTTTAACCATTAGATGTAGGTGTGTGTATGTGTAGCTCTAATCCTTCATATAACAACATACTAGTATATTGAGGATACTGTTGTTGTTACAAAAGAAATGAATAAAAATAGTTTAAGGGGTTGGAGAAGCTAAAAACAACATTAGAGAAGACATTACCTAAAAATCGGGTAACTCTTTTTGATTTGAGCCAAAGGCTTCCTTGGGAAGAATTCTGCCCAAAGTGAGGCTTCTAAGATTAAGGGAGGGAAGTTGGGAGGGTATTTGGGAAGAGTTTGGCCAAGCCAAATGGCTTGAAAGTGTGAATGAGGTGGTAGAGGTGGGGGCCTTTTATAAGAGGAGAGGAGGGGCACTCTTGGAATGTAAGGAAAGTTTACATTATTATACAATGTTTTTCGGATTCTAAAGGTCCCACACTTATATAATTCGAGGCTAAGGTGATAAGGGTTCGAAATCTACTGATCCAATAGGTTTTGTACATGTGTAGGTCTTAGATATTACATTATCTTTCCATTTTATTTAAATCCTTAAATAATGAGGTCATCGCTGCATCACCATGATGTCATAAATAATTTAATTTATTTAATGTCTAAAAATTATAAAAAAATACTATGATTTAGGAAATCATTTTAACTTTCCAATTACTATTTATAGTCAAAAATATGACTTGTATAACCCCATGTAAAAATTGTTTTAGTAAAAAATTTCATGATTGTGACATTTTTTACTTTAACATTAAATAAAAGGTATTTATGTCATTTTCCAACTAAAGTGGCTCCATGGGGTCCCCAAGTTGACCCATGGATTTTCTTGGTCGACCATGGCACATCCAATGAGGGTATGGCATGTGTAATGCTCATCTCATATTAATAAAACATTATTTTTACCTTAAACTACACTAATTACCTCTAATCGTGATTAAGAACTTAAAAGTTATTATTCACCAAAAAAATTATTTTAATCTCATTGAACCACATTTTACTTCTTAGTGACAACCATTTATGTCGGATTTTTGAAATTCAAAATACAGACGTGGTAAAATTTCATTTAAACGATAAATCAGTTTTTATAGGTACCACTTAGTTGTTTCACTATTCATCAAAAATTGAAGTTTTTTAGAAAAATCCCAAAAATTCACCCTAGGCTATATTTGATATTCTGATTTCAAAAATGATGTGTATTTTACAAAATTCTAAACATATAAGTTGCATTAATTTATTTTATAATTAATTCCCACTGTCACAATAAATAGCGTGTTTTTAAGAAACAATTTATATCAAAAGAATGGCAATTGTTTATGTCCAATTTCAATGTTAAATTAATTCTAATGACCACCATTGGATAAAATGGTAAAAATATATTTTAATTATACTTTAAAACCACTAAATATTATAATTTATCACTATAAATTATTTTGATTAAAAAATTTGTTTTTAAGTATTTTTCACTATTCATAAAAAATTAGAAGTTCTCAGAAAAATACCAAAAATTCAACATAGGATAAATTCGATATTCCGAATCCAAAAATGAAGTCCATTTTGAAATATAAAATTTCTATAATTTTAAAAAGTGGTTATTACTATTCATAACGGCTACTTTGATTAGTCGCGGTGTTTTAGAACTCGAAGTTGCATACAATGCAAGCTATTGCATTATTGAATGAGAAGCGTATTGTGGAAGCTCGAACTGTTACATTCTCCCCTCCTTCAATAAATTGCGTCCTCGCAATTTGAAATTTTTCTTGGAAAATAAATGGTTGAAAATAGAAAATACCATTGTGGAAAACCCACATCGGAAATAATGTTAATAAAATTTAGTCTTAATAAGAGGGAAATAGAAATAAGAACGTCACCACCAAATTATGATCGCGATAAAGAGAACATTGGTGGCAATTAGAGACATATAGTTGGAGGAAAAACGTAAATATTTGTAGGGAGTGATTGAGGTCATCAATCACAATCAACTGTCAAATTGAGGGCCTCAAAGTCTTCAATCTATGTTGATTTAAAATATCATCAGTTCAACAAGACATAAGGTATTAGGATAACAAGTTTTTTGTTTTAATATCCCTTTACTAAAGTTTATGAATTAATTTATTCATTGAATAAGAGATAGGTATATATATATTTATGCTTGACAATTAGAGTTTCAACCTTCAACTCATCTTTTGCTCAAAAAGATAATAAAACTCAAAAATATTATACTTATCTTAATTGTATAAGGTTCCAAATTTTAACACATACCATTTAGATTAGAAAAACTATTTTTTAATAACCAGGGACTTCACGTAGTCCAGTGGTAGGCGATTAATCACAATCGCACTATGGTTGTGGGATCGATTCCCACATCTTTGTCCAAAGCGATGGGTTATGCCCCACCCTGCAGGTTGTCCTTTTCCTAAAACTATAGTATTATAATATTCCAAAAAAATCATCAAGAATTCTTTAACCTTAAACAATACTATCCAAAGATCAATTTAATCCATTCCAACCTTTATAGTTATCCAAAAATACTTCTGTCCACCTCACAGTCCAAATTTTATAAGGAAGGTAAACATAATGAAGATCCTTTTTTCCACGTAACAACATGTGAACACCTTCATCATGTATTCTTTTTAAACATACTGAATTACCATGATCCCTTATTCCTTATAGAATACTAGATATACTCCTTCTATCCAAAAATGTATACAAATCATCAATCAGTTTCAAGGAAGTTAAGAATATCCAATATAATTTATCCGAATCAATCATGTCTTATTCCAAAATCACTATCTCGGTATCAGAACCATATTATGGTTTATCTTTCTCCCAACCATATATTTTCCAAAAATTTAACCTACTGTGGAGTCACTTTTATTGGTTCCACACAATCTCAAGTCCTAGATGAAATTGTACTACAGTAAAATCCTTATATACTCCATAATTATTATAACCAGTACATCATTGATACAACACTCAAATTACAAAATTCTTTAATAACAACATAAGAACTCTAATCATTCCTCCTCATCTGTGGTAGTATCATAACTTGATTATTATCCAATAACATCATTTGGGGCATACTCTGATGATTTGAACATTGGTTTGCATAGTGTCCCCACTCCTTGCAGATGAAGCATTGTACATTTGAAACCTTTTTCTTTCCCTTGCAGTCACGCACTTGGTGTCCTTTTTCTCCACACTTATAACAAACTCCCATTCCCTTCATGAATATTCCATGGTGTTTCTTCCCACAGTTATCACATATTGGAAAATTCTTCTTTTCCCTCGTCCCTTTATCCATCATTCTCTCTTCCATCCTTTTCTTCTCTTCCATCCCTTCACATCCATAAGACTCAGAGAATTCTCTACTTATCTTATTAACACATGATACTATTTCTTCATATGTTGATAACACATGGGAGAATATTTCCATTCTAAATGTTTGCTTAATACAATGAAAGATATGATCCTTCTTACTCTTTGGATCATACGTATTGATGGAGTTCACATTCCTTCTACTGGGCACCATTTCTATACAATTCCATAAACTAGGTTAGTTTATGAATCGAAATACATAATAACAAAATTGAAAACACATATAATAAATTAAACTATTTATGGATATAATCCATAATCATAAAAAATGTTTTCTTTTAGGAAGTATATACTCATAACCCTTCATAGTGGTTTGTAAAGAAAATGTGAATTATCCTAAGCATATCCCCCAGGAGTGTCGTAACCAAGAGTGCAGCAAGGCCCGTTGTCGTGCACCAGTTCTCGTTCGAGTCTAGCTCAAAGCGGTGTTTTCGGGTTTTACCCCTAGGTACATCTGTGCCAGAGCCACGTCTACCTGCTCGTATCCAGACAGGGATGTATTGCTCGGAAAACTCACAAAAACTTTATAATACCAAAATTCTAGGAAGTTCTTCTATACTAATATTTAAAGTCTATCTTCGGGCTATGTGCTCTAATCAGAGTTTATCTAAATCTAGTTTCCAAGGTTAGTACTAAACTGCCTCTGATACCAACTATAACGCCCTGACCCCAGCTACCCAGAGTCGGTGCATTACTTCGTAACATTGGCATGATCACAAAAGATCAAGTCTCGAAAGTCCGATTAGTTTAGTAGCCTTGGAAACACTAGATACATTCATAAATGTTTCATTACATCATAAAGTGAAAAACTAATAACAAAGTCTTCATAGTCCAAACTCATATCCTCTTCTGACTATCCCTGCAGGTCATTCATAAAATACTTCTTTACATCCTGGAAAATATTAAAACATTGAAAGGGGTGAGCTCAGATGCTCAGTAAGGATAACAATATTGAGGAAGCTTTCATAAATAAACATAATCATTTAAGGCAATGTATAACTAAAACAAAATCCTTTTAAACTTGAACATCAACATAACAAGTCAAAAGTAAAATGAGATAATGCCATTACTTCTTCACATGGATATTCTACTGGTCGAATAATCACATGCAAAATCAATAACCACTTTCATAATGATGGAATGCATAATGCCAGACTATCATAACCACGTAGCCAAGGCCTCATGCCAAGACAACAAATAAGATTTTTTCAAGGCCTCGTGCCAAGACACTAGTTTGTCTCATGAGACCTACCGATGCAATTTTTTTAGAGGATACTTATGTTTAAAATTTCTAAAATATACTCCAGTGTTTTTATGAAAACATTATGAAAGTTTCTGAAAATAAAATAACTAATTCTAAGACTGCTCGACTAATTACAGGCCATGATGGGTCCACGCCCAATCCCTTCCTGTCTACCACACTTGAGAGTCGTGTTTTCTGAAAACATTTTTAAGCTTGCATTAAATATGTATACATTTTCACTGGATTTTCATATATTTGAGATATATAGCTCTCTCTTTTTTGTGAAAACATTTAAAAGTCACATAATTATAAAATAAAACTTTTATTTTGAAAATATCCTTATAAGCGTGTATGGGAAGCATCAATGGTGTAATAACGGCGGAGAATTAGTTGTCGCCACATACGTACGACAAAAAAACATTTCTTTTTTTCGTTTAGTAAAACGCTTTGTATAAAAATGATTCATTTTGAATAAATGTAAAAGTCAAAGGGGTTTATACACCGTATAAAAGAAATTTGTGTATAAAACAAAATATGCCTCAATGAATGGAGATTGAGACAAAGTCCCTTAAAAAGATCATTTTTAAATAAAATATATCTATTATGTGTAATCACTATATGTACACATAAAGAAATTACAAATACAATATATGACATTATAATATCATGACATAATTTGAAAGTAGGAGATTAACCCAAAGAATGGAAATTGGGTTAAGAAATTCCCTTACCTTGCGTCTTGTCCTGACTCGACCGTTCTTGAACCTCCTGAATAATTAACTAAAGTTAATTTCTATTTACTTAAGAACCTTTTTCATGTTCATTATTCCTTTTATATCACTTATTACCATGTTATGAACATTATGTAATTATTTAAGTTAATAACGGTCGTTTTGTCGATCTTTGGTACTTGAGTCAAAAATATACTTCTTATAATTACAAGTTGTTCATGTGGTGAAATATCCATTATATACAGAATTATATTCATGATGTAGATATCATATATATCATATATATACAGTATATACATTCATTTATAAAATTACGTAACATTTAGAGGTAAGAAATGAAATGCACCGTTCATGGAGACGGTAAGCCGTACATACGCATGAATGCTACTTTCATTTCTATTTCTTATTTAATGGAATGAAATCATAGTGATATAAATTTATAATATAATTACAGTATAATATAGTGTATAATACCATTTACTCCATCCTTTATAATCCCACATATGGCATTAATGATTCAAATCACTTTGAGGGGGCGGTAGTCCGCACTTCCTAAAATGAAATTATCGCGTTTACCCATAATGGAAAACATAAAGTATGCTATAAATGAGAAATACTGAAGCATAAGTAAAACATAATCATATTATATATCATATATAAATATAGTGACATCTTAATGGCCACCTTTGAAGGTGTTATATGAGTGTTGAACAATCATCGTTTCGTGAGGCAGAAATTTGCCATCCACAGAAACAGTATGTTCTTTAACCATTAGATGTAGGTGTGTGTAAGTGTAGCTCGAATCCTTCTTATAACAACATACTAGTATATTGAGGATACTGGTTTTGTTACAAAATAAATGAATAAAAAGAGTTTAAGGGGTTGGAGAAGCTAAAAACAACATTAGAGAAGACATTACCTAAAAATCCGGTAACTCTTTTTGATTTGAGCCAAAGGCTTCCTTGGGAAGAATTCTGCCCAAAGTGAGGATTCTAAAAGTAAGGGAGGGAAGTTGGGAGGGTATTTGGGCAGAGGTTGGCCGAGCCAAATGGCTTGAAAGTGTGAATGAGGTGGTAGAGGTGGGGGCCTTTTATAAGAGGAGAGGAGGGGCACTCTTGGAAAGTAAGGAAAGTTTACATTATTATACTATGTTTTTCGGATTCTAAAGGTCCCACACTTATATAATTCGAGGCTAAGGTGATAAGGGTTCGAAATCTACTCATCCAATAGGTTTTGGACATGTTTAAGTCTTAGATATTACATTATCATTCCATTTTATTTAAATCGTTAAATAATGAGGTCATCGCTGCATCATCATGATGTCATAAATAATTTAATTTATTTAATGTCTAAAAATTATAAAAAAAATACTATGATGTAGGAAATCTTTTTAACTTTCCAATTACTATTTATAGTCAAAAATATGACTTGTATAACCCCATGTAAAATTTTTTTTAGTAAAACATTTCATGATTGTGTCATTTTTTACTTTAACATTAAATAAAAGGTATTTATGTCATTTTCCAACTAAAGTGGCTCCATGGGGTCCCCAAGTTGACCCATGGATTTTCTTGGTCGGCCATGGCACATCCAATGAAGGTAGGACATGTGTCAAGCTCATCTCATATTAATAAAACATTATTTTTACCTTAAACTATACTAATTACCTCTAATCGCGATTAAGAACTTAAAAGTTACTATTCACCAAAAAATTATTTTAATCTCATTGAACCACATTTTAATTCTTAATGACAACCATGTATGTCGGATTTTTGAAATTCAAAATACAGAAGTGGTAAAATTTCATTTAAACGAAAAATCAGTTTTTATAGGTACCACTTAGTGGTTTCACTATTCATCAAAATTGAAGTTTTTCAGAAAAATCCCAAAAATTCACCCTAAGCTATATTTGATATTCTGATTTCAAAAATTATTTCTATTTTACAAAATTCTAAACATATAAGTTGCATTAATTTATTTCAAAATTAATTCCCACTGTCACAAGAAATAGCGTGTTTTTAAGAAACAATTTATATCAAAAGATTGGCAATTGTTTATGTCCAATTTCAATGTTAAATTAATTCTAATGACCACCATTGGATAAAATGGTAAAAATATATTCTAAGTATACTTTAAAACCACTAAATAGTATAATTTATCAGTATAAATTATTTTTATTAAAAAAGTTGTTTTTAAGTATTTTTCACTATTCATAAAAAATTAGAAGTTCTCAGAAAAATACCAAAAATTTAACATACGCTAATTTCGATATTCCGAATCCAAAAATGAAGTCCATTTTGAAATATAAAATTTCTATAATTTTAAAAAGTGGTTATTACTATTCATAAAGGCCACTTTGATTAGTCGCGGTGTTTTAGAACTCGAAGTTGCGTACAATGCAAGCTATTGCATTATTGAATGAGAAGCGTATTGTGGAAGCTCGGGGTGTTACATTCTCCCCTCCTTCAATAAATTGCGTCCTCGCAATTTGAAATTTTTCTTGGAAAATAAAAGGTTGAAAATAGAAAATACCATTGTGGAAAACCCACATCGGAAATATGGTTAATAAAATTTAGTCTTAATAAGAGGGAAATGGAAATAAGAAAGTCACCACCAAATTATGATCGCGATAAAGAGAACATTGGTGGAAATTAGAGACATATAGTTGGTGGAAAAACATAAATATTTGTAGGGAGTGATTGAGGTCATCAATCACAATCAACTGTCAAATTGAGGGCCTCAAAGTCTTCAATCTATGTTGATTTAAAATATCATCAGTTCAACAAGACATAAGGTATTAGGATAACACATTTTTTGTTTTAATATCCCTTTACTAAAGTTTAAGAATTAATTTATTCATTGAATAAGAGATAGGTATATATATTTATGCTTGACAATTAGAGTTTCAACCTTCAACTCATCTTTTGCTCAAAAAGATAATAGAAATCAAAAATATTATACTTATCTTAATTGTATAAGGTTCCAAATTTTAACACATACCATTTAGATTAGAAAAACTATTTTGTAAAAACCAGGGACTTCACGTAGTCCAATGGTAGGCGATTAATCCCAATCACACTATGGTTGTGGGTTCGATTCCCACAGCTTTGTCCGAAGCGACGAGTTAGGCCCCACCTTGCAGGTTGTCCTTTTCCTAAAACTATAGTATTATAATATTCCAAAAATAATCTTCAGAAATGCTTTAACCTTAAACAATATTATCCAAAGATCAACTTAATCCATTCCAACATTTATAGTTATCCAAAAATACTTCTTTCCAACTCACAGTCCAAATTTTATAAGGAAGGTAAACATAATGAAGATCCTTTTTTCCACGTAACAACATGTGAACACCTTCATCATGTATTCTTTTTCAACATACTGAATTAACATGATCCCTTATTCCTTATAGAATACTAGATATACTCCTTCTATCCAAAAAATGTATACAAATCATCAATCAGTTTCAAGGAAGTTAAGAATATCCAATATAATTTATCCGAATCAATCATGTCTTATTCCAAAATCACTATCTCGGTATCAGAACCATATTATGGTTTATCTTTCTCTCAACCATATATTTTCCAAAAATTTAACCTACTGTGGAGTCACTTTTCTTTTTTCCACACAATCTCAAGTCCTAGATGAAATAGTACTGCAGTACAATCCTTATATACTCCATAATTATTATAACCAGTACATCATTGATACAACACTCAAATTACAAAATTCTTTAATAACAACATAAGAACTCTAATCATTCCTCCTCATCTGTGGTAGTATCATAACTTGATTATTATCCAATAACATCATTTGGGGAATACTCTGATGATTTGAACATTGGTTTGCGTAGTGTCCCCACTCCTTGCAGATGAAACATTGTACATTTGAATCCTTTTTCTTACCCTTGCAGTCACGCACTTAGTGTCCTTTTTCTCCACACTTATAACAAACTCCCATTCCCTTCAGGCAAATTCCATGGTGTTTCTTCCCACAGTTATCACATATTGGAAAATTCTTCTTTTCCCTTGTCCCTTTATCCATCATTCTCTCTTCCATCCTTTTCTTCTCTTCCATCCCGTCACATCCATAAGACTCAGAGAATTCTCTACTTATCTTATTAACACATGATACTATTTCTTTATATGTTGATAACACATGGGAGAATATTTCCCTTCTAAATGTTGGCTTAATACCATGAAATATATGATCCTTATTACTCTTTGGATCATACGTATTGATGGAGTTCACATTCCTTCTACTGGGCGCCATTTCTATACAATGCCATAAACTAGGTTAGTTTATGAATCGAAATACATAATAACAAAATTGAAAACTCTTATAATAAATTGAACTATTTATGGATATAATCCATAATCATAAAAAATGTTTTCTTTTAGGAAGTATATACTCATAACCCTTCATAGTGGTTTGTAAAGAAAATGTGAATTATCCTAAGCATATCCCATGGAAGTGTCGTAACCAAGAGTGCAGCAAGGCCCGTTTTCGTGCACCAGTTCCCGTTCGAGTCTAGCTCAAAGCGGTGTTTTCGGGTTTTACCCCTAGGTACATCTGTGCCAGATTCGCCTCTACCTGCTCGTATCCAGACATGGATGTATTGCTCGGAAAACTCAAAAAATCTCTATAATACCAAAATTCTAGGAAGTTCTTCTATACTAATCCTTAAAGGTTATCTTCGGGCTATGTGCTCTAATCAGAGTTTATCTAAATCTAGATTCCAAGGTTAGTACTAAAATGCCTATGATACCAACTGTAACGCCCCGACCCCAGCTACCCAGAGTCGGTATATTACTTCGTAACATTGGCACGATAAAAAAAGATCAAGTCTCAAAAGACCGATTAGTTTAGTATCCTTGGAAACACTAGATACATTCATAAATGTTTCATTACATCATAAAGTGAAAAACTAATAACAAAGTCTTCTTAGTCCACAATCATATCCTCTTATGACTATCCTTGCAGGTCATTCATAAAATACTTCTTCACATCCTGGAAAATATTAAAACATTGAAAGGGGTGAGCTCAGATTCTCAGTAAGGATAACAATATTGCGGAAGCTTTCATAAAAAAACATAAACATTTAAGGCAATGTATAACTAAAACAAAATCCTTTTAAACTTGAACATAAACATAATATGGAAAAAGTAAAATGAGATAATGCCATTACTTCTTCACATGTATATTCTACTGGTTGAATAATCACATGCAAAATCAATAACCACTTTCATAATGATGGAATGCATAATGCCAGACTATCATAACCACGTAGCCAAGGCCTCGTGCCAAGACCACAAATAAGATTTTGTCAAGGCCTCGTGCCAAGACACTAGTTTGTCTCATGAGACCTACCGATGCAATTTTTTTAGAAGATACTAATGTTTAAAATTGCTAAAATATACTCAAGTGTTTTTCTGAAAACATTATGCAAGCTTCTGAAAATAAAATAAATAATTCTGAGACTGCTCGACTAATTAGAGGCCATGATGGGTCCACGCCCAATCCCTTCCTGTCTACCACACTTGAGAGTCATGTTTTCGGAAAACATTTTTAAGCTTGCCTTAAATATGTATACATTTTCACTGGATTTTCATATATTTGAGATAAATAGCTCTCTCTTTTTTTTTGAAATCATTTAAAAGTCACATAATTATAAAAGAAAACTTTTATTTTGAAAATATCCTTATAAGCGTGTATGGGAAGCTTCAATGGTGTAATAACGGTGGAGAATTCATTGTTGCCACATACGTACGAGAATTTTTTTTTTCTTTTTTTCGTTTAGTAAAATGCTTTGTATAAAAAATATTCCTTTTTAATAAATGTAAAAGTCAAAGGGGTTTACACACCGTATCAAAGAAATTTGTGTATAAAACAAAATATGCCTCAATGAATGGAGATTGAGACAAAGTCCCTTAAAAAGATCATTTTTAAATAAAATATATCTATTATGTGTATTCACCATATGTACACATAAAGAAAGTACAAATACAATATAGGACATAATAATATCATGACATAATTTTAAAGTAGGAGATTAACCCAAAGAATGGAAATTGGGTTAAGAAATTCCCTTACCTTGCGTCTTGTCCTGACTCGACCGTTCTTTAACCTCCTGAATAATAAACTAGAGTTAATTTCTATTTACATTAGAACCTTTTTCATTTTCATTATTCGTTTTATATCACTTATTACCATGTAATGAACATTATGTAAATATTTAAGTTAATAACGGTCGTTTTGTCGATCTTTGGTACTTGAGTCAAAAATAAAAATCTTATAATTACAAGTTGTTCATGTGGTGAAATATCCATTATATCCAGAATTATATTCATGATGTAGATATAATATATATCATATATATACAGTATATATATTCATTTATAATATTACGTAACATTTAGAGGTAAGAAATGAAATGCACCATTCATGGAGACGGTAAGCCGTACGTACTCATGAACGCTACTTTCATTTATATTTCATATTTAATGGAATGAAATCGTAATTATATAAATTTATAATATAATTCCAGTATAATACAGTGTATAATACCATTTACTCCATCCTTTATACATCCCACATATGGCATTAACGATTCAAATCACTTTGAGGGGGCGGTAGTCCGCACTTCCTAAAATGAAATTATCGTGTTTACCCATAATAGAAATCATAAAGTATGCAATAAATGAGAAATACAGAAGCATAATTAAAACATAAACGTATTATATATCATATATTAATATAGTGACATCTTAATGGCCACCTTTGAAGGTGTTATATGAGTGTTTAACAATCATCGTTTCGTGAGGCAGAAATTCGCCATCCACAGAAACAGTACGTTCTTTAACCATTAGATGTAGGTGTGTGTAAGTGTAGCTCGAATACTTCTTATAATAACATACTAGTATATTGTGGATACTGGTGTTGTTACAAAAGAAATGAATAAAAATAGTTTAAGGTGTTGGAGAAGCTAAAAACAACATTAGAGAAGACATTACCTAAAAATCGGGTAACTCTTTTTGATTTGAGACAAAGGCTTCCTTGGGAAGAATTCTGCCCAAAGTGAGGCCTCTAGGAGTAAGGGAGGGAAGGTGGGAGGGTATTTGGGCAGAGGTTGGCTGAGCCAAATGGCTTGAAAGTGTGAATGAGGTGGTAGAGGTGGGGGCCTTTTATAAGAGGAGAGGAGGGGCACTCTTGAAAAGTAAGGAAATTTTACATTATTATACAATTTGTTTCGGATTCTAAAGGTCCCACACTTATATAATTCGAGGATAAGGTGATAAGGGTTCGAAATATACTCATCCAATAGGTTTTGGACATGTTTAGGTCTTAGATATTACATTATCTTTCCATTTTATTTAAATCGTTAAATAATGAGGTCATCGCTGCATCATCATGATGTCATAAATAATTTAATTTATTTAAAGTCTATAAATTATAAAAAAAATACTATGATGTAGGAAATCTTTTTAACTTTACAATTACTATTTATAGTCAAAAATATGACTTGTATAACCCCATGTAAAAATTGTTTTAGTAAAACATTTCATGATTGTGTCATTTTTTACTTTAACATTAAATAAAAGGTATTTTTGTCATTTTCCAACTAAAGTGGCTCCATGGGGTCCCCAAGTTGACCCATGGATTGTCTTGGTCGGCCATGGCACATCCAATGATGGTAGGACATGTGTCAAGGTCATCTCATATTATTAAAACATTATTTTTACCTTAAACTACACTAATTATCTCTAATCGCGATTAAGAACTTAAAAGTTACTATTCACCAAAAAATTATTTTAATCTCATTGATCCACATTTTAATTCTTAATGAAAACCATGTATGTCGGATTTTTGAAATTCAAAATACAGAAGTGGTAAAATTTCATTTAAACGAAAAATCAGTTTTTATAAGTACCACTTAGTGGTTTCACTATTCATCAAAAATTGAAGTTTTTCAGAAAAATCCCAAAAATTCACCCTAATCTGTATTTGATATTCCAATTTCAAAAATGATGTCTATTTTACAAAATTCAAAACATATAAGTTGCATTAATTTTTTTTATAATTAATTCCCACTGTCACAACAAATAGCATGTTTTTAAGAAACAATTTATATCAAAAGATTGGCAATTGTTTATGTCCAATTTCAATGTTAAATTAATTCTAATGACCACCATTGGATAAAATGGTAAAAATATATTATAATTATACTTTAAAACCACTAAATAGTATAATTTATCACTATAAATTATTTTTATTAAAAAAGTTGTTTTTAAGTATTTTTCACTATTCATAAAAAATTAGAAGTTCTCAGAAAAATACCAAAAATTCCACATAGGCTAATTTCAATATTCCGAATCCAAAAATGAAGTCCATTTTGAAATATAAAATTTCTATAATTTTAAAAAGTGGTTATTACTATTCATAACGGCTACTTTGATTAGTCGCGATGTTTTAGAACTCGAAGTTGCGTACAATGCAAGCTATTGCATTATTTAATGAGAAGCGTATTGTGGAAGCTCGGGGTGTTACATCCACAGTACGTTTCCCTTTGAATAATGTAATAGCTTGCATTGTATGCAACTTCGAGATTCTAACACAGCACTACCAATCAAACTAGCCATTATGAATAGTAATACCCACTTTTTGAAATTTTAAAATTTTATCTTTCAAAATGGAATTCATTTTTGGATTCGGAATATCAAAATTAGCTTAGGGTGAATTTTTGGTAATTTTCTGAAAACTATTAATTTTTTATGAATAGTGAAAAACACTGAGTTATAGTTTAAAACTGAATTTGTAATTAAATAATTATTTAAATTATTTAAATTTATATTAGGTAAAAATAGATACATAATACCTATATATGTTCAATGTAATTCATTAGAGTCGGTTTATAATAATTTTAGATATATAAAAATTTTATTGAACTTTTTAACGGTCTTTTAACCACCTCCTAGGAGCATTTGAAAATTTGAATGAAACATAATTTTACCACTTCTGTGAATTAAATTTAAAAAATCTGAGATACATGGTTGATATCAGTAAGTAAAATTTGGTTTAATATGGAAAAAATAATTTATGGTGAATAGTAACTATTGACTTTTATTTACCACGTTTAAAAGTAAATAGGGCAATTAAGGGTAAAAATGATATTATTATTACCCTACCACATGTCCTAATTCTATTGGATAAGTTTAATTTGACAAAAAAACAACATTAGTAATAAAATAGTATCCTTTAGGTCCACTTGGATTATATTAGGACATTTATTATTATTTAATTCAAAGAAGAGTTAAAAATGTTAAATTCCAAGCTTAATAACTAAACCATTTTTAATATAGTGATATACATAAGATAAATTTGATTATAAATATTCATTTGAAATATAAAATTATTTCCTACATATTGGAATTTTATTTATATTTTTTATACATTAAATAATATAATTTATTTATGAAACAATGGTGATGCAGTAATTATCTAATTAATGGAATATTAAAATACTTGATATTATAAATATACAAATATATGTAATTTGAGACTTTTTATTAATTACACTAATTTTATAGGTTAATATGACATGTTAGGGTTGGTTATATGAATTTTGGTTTGAATTAATAATGCTGTTATAAATTAAAAAAAACTAATATTGTTGAAATTTACATAAAAGTGTTTTTAAAACAAATATTATATTATTAATTGATATTCTATTCCTAAAAATCTACAGATTGGCCAAAAGACTTATATAATGATATGTGTATCATTAATGAAACACTTGATTTTCTCTTGGAAGTATACAGTAAGATTATTAACCATATAATATAAAAATACAAACAGACAAGGTAAGTGTCAAACAATTTAACTAAGAGTTAAATCTAAAAGATAAGACTAATATAGTGACCCAAACCTATATAAAACCTATTAGTTGAGTGGTTTTCTAACCAACCCCACATTAGCCTTTAAATAATTCATTTTGGATCGATTAGAACCTGAGAATGATTTTATTATAAAATAATATTTCTAGCTTTTCCTATTGTGCCTCTCGGCCCTCTTATAAAAGGGCACACCCACTTCCCTCAAATTAACACCTTCAAAGCCTTTTGTCTCGGAAAAACTCTGCCCAAATACCCTCTCAATAGTCCTCCCTTCATCCTAGAGGCCTTCCTTTAGTACTAAATCCTACCTAAGGAGCCCTTTTGTCAAATCAAAAAGAAGAACCCAAAGAAGAGGTAAATATTTCATCACATCTTTCAAGTTTCTTTCTCCTTCTACATCCTCTTTCTTTGTTGTTTCCACTATAAAATAATAAATCCAATATATTCTATATAATGTGTTGTTATTATTAATATGGTACAACAATATTCATTATTCTATCTATCATTTGAAGGACATGTCACCATACATGCGTACGTAAGACTTACCGTCTCCACATCGTGGTGTAATTGTTATTCAATACATTATTATTTTGATGGGTATAATAATGATGTGTAATTGATGTAAATAATAAATATAACATGATAATGATTTTTCATATATGATATACCATCCAATTATATATTATTTTAATATCAGTATAATGATATTGTTGCTCATGTGTATGTACGGATTATCGTCTCCACAAACGCGATGAGATTCATTCCACATAGTAATCCATTCAAGAATAATTTTCATTAGATGAATAAAAATAATGTTAAAAAACTTAATATAACTATGAATATGAATAAGATACAACCTATTCATAACAAACACTACTTATGAAACAAATCATATAAAGGAAAAAGAATCAGTTAACACCCAAAACGACGATAATACTAAAATATTATCAAAAAAATAATATTAAAAGATCATATATGATATCATATTAATGTATATGATTATTTTATAACTTAATAACAATTATATTGCCATTATACCTGAGGTTATCCTTCCCTAGACCAAGGAAAAGTACAAAGTAAGGGGTTTCTTATCTAACTTTTAATTCCGTAAGATTTCAATTGTTCTCCAGTTATTTATTAAATGTGGTGTATTGTGTACTGTCATTTGATATTTATATTATCATGATTCTAATTATAATAATGGTATTCTTGGATTAATTTTTTTTTATTATCATTTGTCTATACGACTCGATTGATTGCAATGAACTATGGGTTTTCATCTCACTTCCTATTTCCGTGAGATTCATGCCATACTCCAACTATTTCTTTTTGTGTGGTGTATGTACTTCCCAATGATTGTATTCTTTGTGTAATATACTTTATTTTATGATTAATTACATATTCATTTTATGATCCATCTTTCATGGGATGTATGTTTCGTATGTTACCAAATTGGTAAGGGGATTTAAAATTTCAATTTCCACTCATTCAGCTTTACACTTACCTCATTGATTATTTTACTCCATGATTATGTATGGAATCACTAATAATTATTTGTGTAGTAATTTCCACTCCCCTTTCTATGGATATAAATTTGACACACATAATCACTCCATGTATAATTTCTCAAGTCATCGATATGAACTTGATAAGAGTAATTTTAACTCAATATCCATTTATTGAGTCAAACATATAATTCATTTGTGTTGTTTTTAAAATAATATGTGTGAATGTCCTCTGATTTATTTACACTAAATATCCAATAATATTTAGTGTATTTATATTTGTCACACATAATAATGTTTTTTATTTATCTTTAACCTAAGGATACAGTCTTTATAATAGATTTCATCTCAATTTACATTCCATTGAGACTACATTATTATTATATACAAATTAAATTTTATAGGGTATATATAATGTACTTTGAAATATTATATCATCAATCCATTTATTCCCAAGATATTATAATGTTTTGATTACCTCAATTATTTGTATTCAACTGTCTCTCTTTTGGTTAGGAACTCTAACTAAAATATCATTTTAAAATCTTATAGTGATATATTATTCTAAGTCTTTCTCATCAATGTATATGTTTTAAAAATGGTTTGAATGATTTATTTATATGGAAATTAATGTTTTAAAATTAAAATTACTTTTACAATTTTCGAATTTTTATCTGAAATATTCATTCAAAAATCTATTTTAAACTGCTTCTCGATAAGTAGTGTGACTTTTAAATGTTTTCAAGAAAAAGGGGGATATTTCTCTCAAATAGTTTTGATGATTATTTTCATCTATGTCAATATCATTCATTATTCACTATTGTGGTTTATCTATTATAATACAATCTTCCATATTATATTGAATGAGTTATGTTTGACTGTGGATGTTCTATTTTTATACCATTCATGGTTTGTGGTTAAAATATTGATATTTCGTATTCTAGTTTTAATACGAATGATCAGATTATGTTTCACCCTTTTCATATTAAGATTACATTGGACTTAGTAAATGATGGGTGGATCCCAATACAACTCCTTGATTGATCAGTATGACTCATGAGACAAACTAGTTTCTTCGCACAAGTCCTTGGAAATATCTTATTTGTAGTCTTGGCACAAGGCCTTGACTTTGTGGTTATGATAGTCTGGCATTATGTATTCCATCATTATGAAAGTGGATATTGATATTCAATGTGATTATTGAACTAGTAGAATATCCATTTGAATATGTAAATGGAATTATTTGATTTTACCTTTTCCATAGTATGTTGAAGTTCAAGTTTAAAAGGCTTTTGTTTTAGTCTTATACATTGCCTTAAATGTTAATGCTTATTTATGAAAGTTTCTGCAATATTGTTATCCTTACTGGGCTTCTTATCTCACCCCTTTCTGTGTTTCATTTTTCCAGGATTTCAAGAAGTATATTATGACTGAACTATGGGATCTCAGTGTTGTATATGGAAACTATGTTGTTGTAGTATTCCAATTTATGATGTAATGTAAACATTATGAATGTATCTTGTACTTAAAAGGATATTAATCTAATCATTCATTCGAGACTTGATCTTTTGTGATCATTCCAATGATACATAATAATGCACCGAATCTAGGCTTCTGGGGTCCGGGCATTACAGTTTGTATTCGAGGAAGTTTAGAACAAACCTTGGAAACTAGATTTAGATAAATTATGATTAGAGCACATTGCCAAAAGATGTACATTGAAGATTTGTATATATGAACTTACTAAAATTTTGGTATTGTAGAGATTTTGTAATTTTTGTAAGAAATACATCCATATCTTGATTCTATCAGGAAGATGCAGATCTGGCACAAATGTATATAGGGGTAAAACCCAAAAACACTACTTTGAGATAGACTCGAACGAGAACTGGTGCCCGATAATGGGCCATGTGACACTATTGGTTATGACACTCCCTAAGGGTATGCTTAGAATAATTTTCATTTTCTCTATAAACTGATTTGAAATCTTTTAATATAATATGAGAATAAATGAACTTGGTTAATCCTAAGTTATTTCAAATTGAAAATATGGCGTCATGATATTCTCTAAATTATTTTATGACTACAGTTACTTACCCAATGATTTCTGGTTTTATTCAATGGTTGGATTCGAAGGAAGTCATAGTAACTTTGAGCATGATGTACAAGATGGGAACGGTGGTGGAAATGAGCAAAAAAATGGAATGTCTATAGCCGTAAAAGACATTGTGGTCATGCCAAATTAGTTTTCCAAAAATATGATAAAAAACATATATATTAACCAACTCACAGACTGAAAAATTAAGAGAAAGGTGATGAATTATAAGAGCTACAGTAGTGGAGACCATGGATAAAAGAATCCACAACTTCCATCATGTAGGAAATGTGGAAGGAGACACCCAGGAAAGTGTCACAATACAAAAAATAAATGATTTACGTGTGGGAAAGAAGGAAATAATGTAAAGAATTTTTGTGGAAAAAAGAAGTGTACTATGGATGAAAATAAAAATGGTCCCAAGAATCCATTTAAAGTCATTTTTCATAAATGTAGGGGGCCTGGCCATTACCCGAGTGAATGACCTATTCTATAAGATATTTTCTTCGTCAAAGAAGAATCTATGTGGAAACAATTGGTTGGGGAAATGTTTAAAATTATTAGTTCTTTTTGTTGATGGGATTACATTGGAATAATTTTCTTTAGTATTTTTTACCCTACAGTTTGTCATTTGAAAATGATATTTGATGAATAGTTATACTTTCTCTTGTGGATATAGTTTTAAATAACCATTTTTTTGATTTGATCATTGGGTTTGAGGAAATTACAAGTTATTATATTTTGGGATGAAAATTCAAGGTATGAGATAACATTTGTGGTTAAATTATGTTATGGTTATTTTGAGGTATTTATCTCATTTAGGTAATGTTATAAAATATAGTTTTTGAAAAAGGACACCACACTGACCGTGTGATAACCCCTCATATTGGATAATTATGTGGGAATAAAACCCACAACTAGAGTGTGATTGGGATTTATCACCTACCACGACACTGCGTTATGTCCCTGGTTAGTGTGACTAATTATTTTTAGTTAAATGATTTTATTGATCAATAATATGATGATTTGGATCTTATGTCTTATCAAATGAATACCCTTAGTATAGGAAAATTATTTGGTGATTAAGTGATAAATGTTATTTTGGAAGACAATCGCTCGGTTGGGAAGAATATATGCCTAAGGAAAATATAATACTATGGGATTTCATTTGAGGAGTAATGGTGGATTTTTTATCTTTGTTTTTATTGTGGATTTATAGTGATTTGGGTCATTTATGGAAATAATAACATATAATATAGAATATGTGATTAGGTTAGTTACTTTTAAGTATGTGACTTTAAGAGTAGTTGATGTCATTTGGAGATACAATTTAATGTGGAAGAATACAAAACCAAATTATTCAATGTTTTGGGATTCAATATTAGTTTGGATTATATTGAAGGATTTTAAGGAAAATTGTTTATTGAATGGTATTTATTTATCTTTGGGGTATTGTTGGTTTAATTTTAGAAATTAAGAATAGTGTTTCATTATCTTAAAGAATATTCTTTTAAGGGATCATCTAATCTTGTACTAACCAATTTGGTTTTGATTGATCTCTAATGACAATGTAAATCTATAGTTTATCCTTTTTGGATCATTTGAATCTCTAAAAGTTTATTCTAGCTTTTCTGGTGTGACAAATCCATCTTGAATACTCATCGTTTGAAAACTAAAATGAATAAGTTGTAGAAATTTATTAAAGAATGAAACTCTACTTAAAAATTAAGTATATATCTTTGTTTTCTTAGTCAATCTCATAAATAAATTCTTTATATTTATGAAATGTAACATAAAAAACATTCTATGTGTACTTTTCCAACTGGGAAACTAATGACCGTCTATCCCATCATAAGTTTGTTGTTTTCTTGTTGTTAACATTATACTGATCATGTTTTCTATCCCACTCTCTCAGAACATAAAACATAGTTTATCTTCCATATCCATGTTTCTTTACATGGAATCCTAGTATGAGTTATCTCGGGTGACCTTTGTACAACCATTTATTTCTTTTAATGTGATAGTTTTATTGGCCCTTTTTCCGATGTGGGACTTTAAATTATGTTCTCAAGACCAATTTTAAAAATTGCGAGGACGTAATTTCCAAAAGGGGGGGGGGGAAGAATGTAGCACCTCAATCTTCCACGATACCTTTCCCTTTTAATAATGTAATAGCTTACATTGTATGCAACTTCAAGATTCTAACAAACCACGACCAATCCAACTTGCCATTGTGAATAGTAATAACCACCTTTTGAAATTTTATAAATTTTATCTTTAAAAACTGACTCCATTTTTGGATTCGGAATATCGAAATTAGCTTAGGGTGAATTTTTGGTATTTTTCTGAAAACTTATAATTTTTTATGAACAGTGAAAAACACTGAGTTATAGTTTAAAATCGAATTATTATTTAAATAATTATTTATTTTATTTAAATTTATTTTAGGTAAAAATAGATACCTAATACATATTTAAGTTCAATATAATTCAATGGATTTAGTATATAATAATTTTAGATATATAAAAATTTTATTGATCTTTTTAACCGTCTTTTACCTGCCTAATAGGTTCATTTGAAAATTTGAATAAAAAATAATCTTACCACTTCTATGAATTGAATTTACAAAATACAAGAGTCATGGTTGATAAAATTAGGTAAAATATGGTTCAATAAGATAAAAATATTTTTGGTGAATAATAACGTTTTACTTTTATTTACCACAGTTAAAATTAAATAGGGTAATTAAGAGGAAAATGATATTATTATTATCCTGAAAAATGTCCTAATTATATTGGATAAGTGTAATTATACAAAAAACCTTAGGAATTAAATATTATCCTTTAGGTACACTTGGATTAGATTAATACATTTATTATTATTTAATTTAAAGAGGAGTTAAAAGTGTTAAATTCAAAGATTAATAATTAAACCATGTTTAATATAGGATTATATATACTATAAATTGGATTATAAATATATTCATTAGAAATATAAAAATATTTCCTACATAACGGTATTTTATTTATATTTTTTAGACATTAAATAATTTAATTTATTTATGACATAATAATGATGCAGTAATTACTTAATTAATGAAATATTAAAATATTTGATATTATAAATTTCCAAATAAATGTAATTTGATAATTTTAATGGATTACACTAATTTTATAGTTTAATTGAAAAGTTGGTATGGGTTTTTGAATTATGTTAGAAGTAATAATGCTGTTATAAATTTAGCAAAAACAAAATACCAAATAGTGTCAAAATTGACATAAAAGAGTTTTCAAAACAAATATTATATTATTAATTGATATTCTATTCCAAAAAATCAATGGTTCAGCCAAAAGACTTATATAATGATATTAGTATCATTAATGAACCACTTGGGGTTCTCTTGGACATATATAGTAAGTTTATTAACAATATAATATTAAAATACAAAGAGACATGGTAAATGTCAAACTATTTAACTAAGAGTTATATCTAAAAGATAAGGATAATATGGTGATACCAACCTATATAAAACAAATTGGTTGAGTGTTGTTCGACCCATAACGACATTATCCTTTGAAAAATTCATTTTGGATCAATTATAAACCGAAAATTATTTTATTATAAAATAATGTTTCTAGCTTTTCCTAAGGTGCCCCTCACCCCTCTTATAAAAGGGCACTCCACCTACCCTCAAATTCACACCTTCAAAGCCTTTTGTCTCAGCCAAAATCTACCCAAATACACTTTCAATTGTCCTACCACAATCCTAGAGTCATTCCTTTAGTAATAAAGACAACCTAAAGAGACCTTTTGATCAAATCAAAAGGAAGAACCAGAAGAAGAGGTAAATATTTCATCACCTCTTTCAAGTTCATTTCTCCTTCCACATCATCTTTCTTTGTTGTTTCCATTATTAATTAATAACTCCAGTATCTTCTATATTCGGTTATTTTATTATAAATATGGTACAACCATATTCATTATTCTATCCATCCTTTGAATGACATGTCACCATATGTGCGTATGTATGGCTTACCGTCTCCACGTCATGGTGAAATTGTTATTCAATACATTATTATTTGGATGGGTATAATAATGATGTTTAATTGATTTAAATAATAAATATAACATGATAATTATTCTATATATATTATATACCATCCTGTTATATGTTATTTTAATATTAAAAGAATGATATTGTTGCTCGTGCGTACGTACGGATTACCGTCTCTACAAACATGAAGAGATTTACTCCCCATCATAATCCATTCAAGACTAATATTCATTAGATGATTAAAAATAATGTATAAATACTTAATATAATTATGAATATTAATTAGAAACAACATATTAATAACAAACACTACTTACAAAACAAATCATATAAAGGAACACGAATCAGTTAACACCCAAAACGACGATAATACTGAAATATTATTAACAAAGCTATATTAAAAGATCATATTTGAAATAATATTATTGAATATGATTCTTTTATAATTTAATAAATATTATTTCACCATTATATTATAGGTTACCCTACCCTCGACCCAGTAAAAGTGCAAAGTAAGGTGTTTCTTATCTCACTTCTATTTCCGTGAGATTCCCATTATTCGCCACTTATTTATTAAATGTGGTGTTTTGTGTACTATCATTTGATATATATAAATTATCATGATTATCTTTATTTTCATGGAATTCTGTGATTCATTTGCCTGTTATTATCTTTTGGCCATACGACTCGATTGATTACAATGAATTAAGGGTTTTCATCTCACTTCCTATTTCTGTGAGATTCATGTCATACAACCACTATTTCCATTTTGTGGTGTATGAACTGCCAAATTATTGTATTATTTGTGTAATATACTTTAATTTAATATTAATTACATCTTTATTTTATGATCCATATTTCATGGGATGTATGTTTCATAAGTTACCAAATTTGTAAGGTAATATCAAATTTCAGTTTCCACTCATTCGGCTTTACGCATACTCCATTGATTATTTTACTCCATGATTATGTGTGGAATCACTATTTGTTATTTTTGTAGTAATTTCAAATCCCATTTTTGTGGATATACATTTTATATACATAATCGCTCCATTGATAAATTCTCAAGTCATCGATGTGAACTTGATAAGAGTAATTTTAACTCAATCTCCATTTATTGAGTTAAACATCCAATTCATTGGTGTTGTTTTTACAAGAATATGTGTGAATGTCCTCTGATTGATTTACACTTAGTATCCAACAATATTGAGTGTATTTATATTTTTCACATATAATTATGTTGTCGATTTATCCTTAACCTAAGGATACAGTCTTTATAAGAGATTTCATCTCAATTTACATTCTATTGAATCTTATTTGTTGTTATATTCCAATTCAATTTTATATGATGTATATAATTTAAATGGACATAGTATATCATGAATCCCTTTATTCCCATAATAATATAAATTTTTTATTCCCTCAATTATTTGTATTCAACTACCTCTCTTTTGGTTAGGAACTCTAACAAAATTATCATTTTTAAATGTTTTAATGATTTATTATTCTAAATCTTTCTCATTAATGTCCTTGTTTTAAAAATGGTTTTATGGATTTATATATATGGAAATAAAGTTTTTAAAATTAAAATTCCTTTATAAGATTCATAGTGGTATGGGACACTTTGATTCAAAAATCTATTTTAATAGGCTTATTGATATATTGTGAGACTTTTAATTGTTTTTATGAGAAAGGGGGATATTTCTCTCAAAACGTTTTTATGATTATTTTCATCTATGTCAAAATCATTAATTATTCTCTATTGAGGTTGATCTATTATAATACCATATTCCATATTGTATTGAAGGGGTTATGTTGGACTATGGATGTGCTATTTTTATACCATTCATGGTTTGTGGTTAAAATATTGACATTTCGTATGCTAGTTTAAATATAAATGTTCAGATTATGTTTCAACCTTTTCATATGAAGTATGCATTGGACTTAGTAAGTGAAGGGTGGAGCCCTCTATAGCTCCTAGACTCATTGGTAGGTCTCATGAGACAAACTAGTTTCTTGGCACAAGGCTTTGACAATAATCTTATTTGTAGTCATGGCACAAGGCCCTGACTATGTAGTTATGAAAGTCTGGCATTATGCATTCCATCATTTTGAAATTGGCTGTTGATATGGCATGTGATTATTTGACTTGTAGAATATCTATGTGAATAAACAAATGGAATTATTTGATTTTATCTTTTCTATTTTATATTGATGTTCAAGTTTAAAAGGCTTTTGTTATAGTCTTATACATTGCCTTAAATGTTTATGATTATTTATGATTGTTTCCACTATATTGTTATCCTTACTGAGCATCTGATCACACCCCTTTCTATGTTTTATTTTTCCCAGGATGCAAAGAATTATATTATGACTGACCTTGAAGGATAGTCTATGGGATGTCAATGTTGTATATGGAAACAATGTTGTTGTAGTTTTCCATTTTATTATGTAATGTAATCTTTATGAATGTATCTAGTACTTCCAAGGCTACTAAACTAATTTGTCTTTAAAGACATTATATTTTATGATCAGGCCAATGATACGTAATAATGCACCAACTCTGGGCTTCTGGGGTCTGGGAATTACAATTCACATGTCAAAAAGGGTGACAAATCTATACCACATTATTGTTCAAAGATGAAAAATCCAGTTTCCTTTAATTTTTAACCCCCCTGACTCTCATAATATATTGGAAAGGATTGGATTGATGGGGGATAGACTGCAGGCTCCTAATATTTATATCTAAGGATTTTTTAGTGATGTTAATTGGCATTAATGTTTTTTCTTTCAATTGTAATTTGAAGCATTCATTTTGTAATCGCGTTGTCAAATTATATCATTTATATTTTTCATTATCATTTATTTCATAATTAAAGTTAATATTCTTATTATATTATTTTTTTCATTTAAATATCACATTGATACTACTGAATCAAGGTGTAAACTTATTCACACCCACATTTGTGAATGTTATCAGAAAATGGTGGAGTGATCATTATTTTTTGTTTTTTCTTCTTCTTCAATTCCACCCTCATGAGTCTAATACATGCTTTCATTGATATAATAAAATAAATGGAAGGATAAACCCTTAGTGGGTTGATCCCATGATGAATCAAGGTGATATATGGGGTGTTATTTCTAAATGTTTAAATTATTTACCAATTCTTTTGTTGATTTTATCAATCAATGATGTGCCTTCTCCATTAATCTCACAAATTTTAAGGCCACACATCTTAAGTAATAAAAAGATACTATAACTTGGAGTACTCATGAATATGATCCTCCGGGTGTATTGGTTATTAAAATTATTATAGTAGGGAATCAAAAGTACCTGAGTGGTATGGTGAATTCCTATTTAATTTAATGTACACATGAATTTAAGACATTGAAATAATTTTAAAAAATCCTCAAATCCACCCTAATCGATATCCAAGGATCAATTAATTGTTTTTAAATTGAATTAAATTAAGTATCTAAATCTGATTTATAATCCAATAAATTCAAAACCAAGTTTTCCATTTCATATCCAAATCACGGCCATCAAATCACCTTCATATAATGTATGTTTCTTTTGGATTATTCTTTGGTCTATAAGGATTCAATAACCCATGTCGTACTACATGCAACCCCTTAAACCATTTACCTTGGGTGATTTTGGGCCCAACCAATGGGACCCTTCCCACCTTGTGATTTTGTTATAAAAGTTATCCCTCACTTATACTCATGTTATGTTTTATATTGTTTCAACATTCCCATGTAGCCTTCATGTTATCATCTTATATCATGTTTCCATGTTAAATTTTATAATTATCACCCCTTTAATTACTATTTAATATGAATATTGACTAACATGTATTGTTATCTTCGTTTTATTCTTCGACTTTTCCATTATAATGCTTTATATGTCACCCCTTTCTTATATTCATCCATAGGTTACCCCATATTGTGTTAGAAGATAAATGTATTTTTAATATCATGATAAAAGAGTTATAAATAATGTTGTTGTATCCACATTCATGTTATTATGTTTTGTAACTAATTTATTAAATACAGATGTAATCACAATCTTATGAAATTTTATTAGGTGAACCACTAATAAATAAATAATAAATTATGGTTTCTTAAGGATATGGGTTGTTATGTAATGTAATATTAAAATTAAAAATATACTAATTTACATTTTTACCTATTTTTCTAGATTTTATTAGCGGTGAACATTCTATGGATGAACCCTCAGTACATAAATTTTTTGAAGATGACTGAGCTCATTCAAGAATTCATGCCCTATTTCCAAGAACAACGAAGTGAAAGAAATATCAATGATCATAATCAATATGATAGGAGGTTTTATTATAATCATTCTAATCTGATTCATTCATTTGGGTTCCATCATATTTAGTTACCATGGTTGGATTTAAGAATGAGTAGTCTTTCCTACTTCTTTATTTTCTTGAAAGAATAGTATGGAAGCCATCATCTTCCACAAAATAATTTTTTTTCTCTTTATGTAAATCCTAAATAAAGAAACGTTTTTTAGGGGAATCATCTTCTGCATTATCCAATTTTCAATTAATTCCCTACATTTAACTTAATTTAATAATATAATCCTCTATTATTCAGAGCTTCTCACCATCACTAGGATTTGGTTTCCTCATAGTTTCAAGAGAATTGGTCTACGTACATTGTTCCTCTTCCATATATTCACATGTTCTAAAATTTCCCTCATATTTATAGACTTTCTCTCTAGGTTCTAGAACCAATAATAGAGTAATCTCCAAAACTAATCCAATCAACAAAGTCCTGCATTCCTCTATTTCAAGAGAATGTTACCCCTTTTCATTAATTTGATTAAACAAAGTCATTTGTACTACCTCTTGAAAATAGACTTTTATTTTTTAGGAACTATCCATAACATGCTCTTTCCCCCTATCAAGAGGGGTTTCTTGTCTCAATCGGAAATTTTCTTATTCCAAGCTATCATCATGTCTTGAGATTCGTATATAATTTTAAAAGATCATAAAAAAAATTTTCACAACATATTTCCTTGACATGGAAAATAATTTGATATTCTATATAGAAATCATGTAATCTCTCATATTCCACTTTTCATTTTGATATCATCATCCAATAATGATATAACTATATTTAGAATCATTCTAGAGCCTATTTCTATCGACATTGTGACCATAGTATAATGGATGAATTTGGATACCTTAGTTGTCTTAACAATTTTGATCTAGATTCACTAAAGTAGAATAAATATCAAATTAAATACAAGGTTCCATATGATTTAATTAAGAAAAATAATAATAATATAGACTTGAGCCTTAGAATTTTTATATCAAAATTGTTAAACCATAAATCAAATTCTTGAAATAAAATCATACCATACATTAAATCTTTTGATCTAGTCCCCAAGGCTATCTGCTTCATGTAATATTATGGGAAAAATGATGATAAAAAATACTCAACCCATGTAAATTCATCTACTATCAAAGAAACCTCATGTAAAATTTATCCTTTAAACAAGATCTTATATTTTCCTATAGTAGGTAAAACAACCATGTCAATGATAGAGAGTAAATTATCATAAATATGTCAAAGATAACCTCTATATGATCAATTAAATAAGAAGTTTCACTCTTTATAATTATTATTATAGGTTACACTTATCACAGTGTTAGGAAATTTCTTTAATTGGAGTCTCTTCTAGTTTCCAAAAGATAAGATTCAGACCTATCAATCATCTTAATTGAGTCTTCCTTGGTTGTAGAAATACAAGATGGATTTTTCGTAATATGACAACATTGTCATGTCACCACTAGAGATTATTCATCAGGTCAATGAGTATGGAATCCTTTATTTTCTAAGGTATCTAATGATCACTGGTTCACATAAGTCACTACAGTCACCACAGCTCGATAAGAATGGGTAACATTGGTGTCCACTACTATAGTTTGGTGCACTTCGCTCACTATGATCTTCGCCACCATAGTGGAACAAAGATCCAATTTCCTGTCAACATTCACCAAATATCTTTCAGCACCATTCAATTTACCTTCCACATCCACAATCAACTGAAAATTATTCTCCCCGGCCACCACTGTCAATTATCCTGAACCACTATTCAGCTCGACCTAGTAAAACTCCCTAGATACGGTCAACTCAAATTCATCAGATTATTTGAAACTAGATATATGATATCTACTAATGTTCACCACTGATTCCATAAAAGATAAACATTCACCATTATATTCTTCTCCCCTATCTATAAGGACAATGCCAATAAAATTAGGAAACACCATTTTTTGAAAACCTAAAATGTCCACGAATCTAGAAATTCCATCCTACCTGAGCTCCAAATTCTGAACCTTCTTAAAGATATTATTGATTAAAGAATATTTTATTTTCAATATATATATATATATATTTAATCTATAGGGATGGAAATTGGTACTCGATAACTAGGAAACCAAACTATAATGGAGTCAATAAAACCATATTTAGGTCTTAAAACTATCACTGAATTATTAGATGGGTTCGGATCATATACCACTAATAGGTTATCCAAAACCTGAATATACTGGAGTAGGTCTAGGCAGAAGCCAAATATCATAATTATTTTTTAAAAATAAAAGAAAAATAATGCATGTAGTGAAAAAGTGTATGGGGTCAAACAAAGGGACAATCCATTATCTAAAGAAACAAAATATGTTAAATGTCACCATAATCATGATCTGAATCATGACCACGATCCACAACATTGTTGGCAGAATCTAACATTGATTAGGAATTATTTTGATTGATGGGATATGTATACTTATCCTTGATCATATCTAACTCTGTGGGTGATCTTAGACATGGAAGACGTATATAGACCACACCCTCACGATGCAACTCAGTCCTCCCACCCACATCCTTAGCAACTATGTATTGGAAGATGACCGCGCCTACAAGTCATAGGTTGTTTCTATTCCCCTTTTGGCTCTTCCCTACCCATCTCAAAAGTACCCAAGAGAGTATTATGTGTTACAATTTCCACATAGGGGACATCAAATTAATTTAAACTATCATAAGTTTGAGTTACCTTCACCAGTTCAAGAACATCAAAAGAATTTTAGGTGGTAACCCGCACCATACCCCTACTCTTCAAAGGGGATTGTCCTGTTACCACCACAATCTTCTCATCAGATGTAGGGGATAACTTATCCATACCCTTCCTACAAGGGGTAGTCAAATCTTTCTCATTGATCTATTCCATATCCACTTCATTATGGAGATGTTTCCCAAAACCATCAGTTTCATTGGAGGGTTACATTGGGACAACCAAATCTCCATCATAAGTTCAATTCACCTTTCCAATAGTAGTCTCCTTAGCCCATGGCATGGAGACACCAACAGGAGAAGAAATAGGATCCATCTTGACCACATCCATAATAGAAGTAATATTATCTATAGAGACATGTTCTTAAATAGGATCCATCAAAGGGAGGAGGATGGATTTAATAGCCACCCCCACATATGCATTAGATATGGGTTTCTTTTTGTACAAATCAACAGAGTGACCTTTCATCACAAAAATACTGTATAGAGTCCATCTATGATACTTATCACAAGAATCTCCAATGTTGTTGCAAAATTTATTGAAGTGAGGAGATTTTTCAAAATCAACCAATAGATCAAATATGTTTCCATCTGTTGTCAACCTGATGGACTTAACCAATGGACATTTGAAATGAACTTCAACTTGTAGCCTTGAAAAGTGAGCATACCTTTCTTTCTTAGTTAATATTCATTCTAATTGGAACTCCAATAGCCAATGCAATGTTCAATTGTATTTAAGGGTCCAATAAGAACTAAATTAGGCCATAAAAATGCATCCAAACATGGGTGATCAAATTCATGATGTTTACAGGATCAAAATGTGGATGCCAAACTTGGATTATGAAAATCCCAATGATAAGATTGATGAAACCAAATCCCCCAGGTCTCGATTTTGTGAGATCCGATGAAAAAACAATGTGACTATTGCCTCTACCCAGATATGACATTTTCAAGTCTTAAAGGTCCAAACAATCATTATGCTTCTTCATAAGGACTTTCATATTTAAATCCATCCACTAAAGATAAAGATGAGAAATAATTGAATGCTTACATTCATTTATATGTTCTGATATAAAACCATATGTCACTTCAAAAAATGTTGTATCTTATTTCCAGATGATTTTTCGAGGTAAGATCTTGGCATGACCATGAATCCCCTAAAAATACATTTTAACTTAAGCCCTTGTACTAGAAATGATGTCATGAACACCAATAGCCCCAGAAGAAACCATCATTTCAATAGGAAAAGTGCTTGAGACCAAGGAGGATTTCGATATCCCCACCAGATGCTCTTTAGATAGATCATCAGCAGTCATCATCTTTCCTGACACTAAATGAAGGCATGAAGATGTAGTTCCAATTTATCCCATATCAAAAATCTAAATATGAGACAATTCATAAACCTTGCATTATGATTTTTGATTTCTAGATCATCTGACAATGGGGGTTCAACCCTCATCAAAGCACGATCTGAATCTGAAGAGGCCAAAATCGAGCAAGATCCAGTGTTCATCATAGCTAATGATGAGGAATAGCAGTAACATGGATGTAACCGATAGTGAGAAAATTAAAAAATGTGACAATATCGCAATCCAATGTGACAAGTGAATCAAGTATTGAGCGTCAAATATCGATGTGACCAATGAAAGAAGCGATGGGTATTAGAAATCAGTGTAATCATAGAAGAAAGCGATGGTGTCGAAAATGGACGATGATAAAGACATAAAAGCAATCAAGGAATCAAGAAGTGGAGTTGAATAATGAAGCTAATTCAAAGGGTGATATCTATTTGAAGTTACTCACACCAATACAGAAGGCCATGTAGTGAAAACCCAAAATTCTATGGGTAAGTAGGAGCTCTCAACTCATCCTCCCAACACTGCATCCAAATCCTAAATATATTTTTTTGGGGTGTATGTGTGTTTATATGAATCGTTATCACTATGAATTCTCTCCAGAGAGTTCTACTACTCTCACAACGGTTTTGACCCTTTAAGATACCACCAAACATCATGGATATTATATTTACCTCATATCGTAGTTCCATTAAAACAAGTATTATCCCCTTCTATGATGTTTTTTGTTTTCTTCTTTGCCATGTATCCTTTTGGATTTTACCTTCTCTCAATTATTTCCCATATCACATCCCAAATGATATTTTCTCTACTCCATATTTTATTGAACACTCACCCCTCATCCATTTACATTTCGCTTCCTCCCTTACTGGTTTTATGAATTATATGCTGTAGTGGCCATTACACTGGGTCATATCATGGTTCATCATCTAAGGTATTCTCATGGATCAGTGGTTTTGCATCCAACTTGATGGGGTAACTCATCCCTCACCTTTCCCAATGAATACAAGTTTCTTTTGATGGTTCTTTCCTAGAGGAAAAGTATCTTTTCTTTATTATATGGTTTATTTAATTTGGAAATTATTTGTCTTCTAGTTTAATGATATGGTATTTTGGTTTGCTTTTGCGGGGTTTTTTTACTATTTCTTCATGTTGAAGAATCCAGATTGATGGAATCCATGTTTGGGGTTCTCATGAAGATAGTGAAGCATTCATCCCTATATTCTTTGTTTTTTATGATTATAAAGATGTTATATTTGATTAGTTCACACGTTCAATGGTCGTGGGTGTCTGTATTGATTTTGTGTGATTATCTATATGATGTATCTTAGTTTTCGTGTTTTCTATACCGTCATGGACATGTGAGATGGAATAAATTCACAAAAAACTACTTTAAAGCTTGCTTGTTTCACATATTTTTAATAGACTACACTTTCACCCTATTTATAGACAATTACTGAAAAATGAAAAAGAGATCAAAACACTATAAGGGCATATAATTAAGTAAATAAATAAAACACAAGATTCAAATATTAAATAGCTAGAATTTGTAATTGAGTGGATAAATTGGGAAAACTGATGCACGAGGAAGATTTTTTGGTTTTCATTTTCATCAATCCCCTTGAAACCAAAACCAGTTTTATTCTGAGAATCATTATTAGTTTTTTTAATGAATATATCTGTAATTACATTGTGCATATATTAGTTTTGTGTTCCCTAGTATGAAAATACACCGATTTTTCTCATTTTATGGTTCACATGTTCTCTCAGAAAATGATATCGGGTATCAATGTGTTTTCTTCTTCCAAGATGCACCCGATTTGTTGATAGTTCTATTGCTGAAATATTATGATCATATGTGTCTATGGATACATAATTTGGATAATTAAGATCCTTTAGTAGGTTTATCAACCAAATTACTTCACAAATAGTGGATGATGCTACTACACACTCTCCTTCACATGTGGATAGGGCGAACACACTATGCTTCTTTTCAATTCATGTAAACACATTCATTTCAAGAAAGAATATATATCTAATGGTGATTTTTCATTCATATTAGTCACCTCCCCAATCACTGGGTATCCATATATATTTTCATCATCACTCTATGTATAGAAAATACCAAAATCCATTATTCCACAGATGTACCTAAAGATTCATTTTGCGGCTACCCAGTGTGACTCTTTTGAGTCTTCTATGTTCCTACTTAGAAGTGAAACACTATAGATGATATATGGTCTAGTGATTGTGAGTTGCCTTAGGATACCAATTAGACTATTGATCAAATTCAAATCAATTTTTCTCCCTTCTCGGTCTTTTTTATGTATTAAGCATGTCGCTACAGGTGTGTTTAATAGTATTAAAATTGGCCATCATAAATATCACCACACAATTTCTTCTTGACGTAAAATCCATGCTCATATTGAAATTGGGTGGAGGTATTCTCTTTAATATATTTGTTAATGTGTGAATTACAAGAAGGTTGATATTTATTCAACCCATAGAGGGATTTCTTCAATCAATACACCTTGCGTTTCTCTCCTTTCATAAAAAAGCCTTTAGGCTGGACAACATAGATCTCTCCTTTTATAACTCCATTTAGTAATGTATGTTTCATATCCAAATAGTAGATCATCCATCTATGATGGACTTAAGGAAATATAATCATCCTCACAGTGTCAATGTGATATATAAGATAAAAAATATATTCTTGGTCCACCTCATATGAATATTTATAGCCTTTTCTACAAGCCTTTCCATGTAGAGATCGATCTTTCCATCATCATTTCACTTGATCTAGTACACCCATTAGACTCTAATGGATTTCTGGCTATTAGGAAGTGTACTAAACACCCACGTTTAATTTTTCTATATAGAATGAATTTTTTATTTCATATAAATTCTCCAACATTATTCTCTTATGGATTTCTGAAATGTTAGAGTCTCCTAATTTGCATAAAGTCACCAAAGATATACCTCTTTAGTTTTCTCATAGATGTCACTTAATATTTTCATTTTTAAAGACTCCATGGGTGAGGTTGACCTGGCCAAATTTTGAATTGATAGAATGATTTTAGGAGTGATGGAATGTGCTCCTTGACTTCGTTATATTGAACATGTTGATAAGGGAGGTTTGTTTTAGGTGTTTTCTCCTCAATGTCATGCCTTCAGTATGAATCATCTGTTTAAACATGAATATCATAGTTTGATTCTTCAGTATTCCATTTCCAAGATTCTTCATCGCAAAATATCAGATCACTAGTCCCCTCTAAAATATTGGTTATGGGATTATAGAGCTTGTATTCTTTATAAAATTCACTATATCCAAGGAAGTTTAAATTTTCTCCATGATCATCGTGCTTCCTTGTTCCTTCTTATGGATCTTGATCATAGGTGACACAACCAAAGATTCATATGTATGTCATGCTCAGTTTGTAGCTGCAACAAGCCTCTTGTGGTGTCAAATTTCAAACACTCTTGGTTGATCATTGATTGATAAGGTAGGAAATGCATGAAAATGTATCTTTCTAGAAGCTCTTGGCAGGCGTTTATCCTTCAGTGTGGTCCCCATCATTTTGGGGATGGTATGATTCATTATTTATGCAATGTCAGTCTATCGTACAATGTAGCCTAAAGTGTATGGGTTATTGATGCCTTGTTCCCAAAACAATATTGAAACGAATTTGAGGTGTATTCTACACCACTTTCAGAGATGTGTAATTTGATTTTGTTACCACTTTATACTTAAACATGAGCTTTGAAAAATTAAAAGATGGTTAAAGTGGAAGATTTTACTTTGATGTAATACACACAAATTTTTCTAATGAAATCATCATTGAGGATGATAAAGTATTTATTAATTCCAAGTGAGGGTGTTTCAAGTTGTCATAAAATATCAGAGTGAACCAATATAAGTGGATCTTTTCCCCTTCTGGACACTCCACTTGGGAAAGAATTCCATTGTTTCTTACTGAGTGTATGTGCCTCACACACATGTTTTTGAACATCAATTTCCAGTAAGAAATTTACTATTCTTGATGAGGATAAGATTTTAAGTATTTGAAATGGAAATACCCAAAGAGAAGATTCCACCTCTAGGAGTCATTCTTCATGATTCCAAAGAGTCATTTCTTAGACTTTGAGTTAATATGAAGAGGAATCATGCGATTCATTTTTATTTGGAATTGAGAAATAGGTCTCCTATGAGAATCTCTTATAAAGAGAGAATATTTCTCCAAGTGTATAACATAACCCTTCTAATGGATATGGCCAATACTAAAGATTATATTTTTTATTTTTGGTACATAAAAGACATTAGATATTTAATTCATCTTACGATTCTTCTTATAGATTTTAAATTTTTCATTTCCAATCATGAGAACCATGAATGAGTCACTAAAACTCACTTTTACACTAACTTATTCTATGATTTTGACAGATAGTTACCCATTACCACTCATATATTTTCTTTCAACTGTGTCAAGATACCACACATCTAGCAATTTACATGAATTTTCTTTTGGGAAGTGGATTGTGGTAACATCTTGTTCTTAGAGACATGAATCATCATAGTTGAATTGTTCATCTTGATACATTTTTGTCCAATAATCAGAGGCTTAATGTAAAAATATCAATCAAATTGGGAGTTGAACATTATTTTTGTTTCCAAAAACACACATGAATTGTCATATACCATTTCCTCTTCTATGAAAACTAGTAATATTTTGTATCTTTTGTTGATGGATTGGATGATATTCATGACATATAACTCTTACACGATTACTAGTGCCACGACTACCAAATTTTATATGAACATTATTTTGTTCTTATAGGTCCAAAACAAACTCTAATTCATGTTCAAGCATTGAACCAGCATTATTTTACAGTTTTTTCTTATTCACTTGCAATGATCCAATAAATTATTCAATGGAATGTTTTATCATATCCTTTGATTCTTCAATTACCATAAAAACATGCATGAAAATTGTTGTGAGATATCATTGCGACTTTTTAATGACACAAATGTCATTAATTTTCTCATCAATTCTTTTCAAATTGTTAATAATATCAATTAAACATGATAAGTAGGTAGATATACTCTCACCTTCATTCATATGCACCGCTTCAATCTCCACTCTTAGTGTGTGAAAAAAATACCCACTTCACTCAAAAAATGTCCTTAATGATGGTGCCAAGGGTATCCCAATATTTATTTCATGATTTTTCTCTAGAAATCATTTCAATGTTTCAATAATCAACACTATTATTGAGGATGAATAATTCGTTGTTGTCTTTCATCCTTTGAATATTGAGAGTAGACTTTTCTTCATTTGTGAAGGCAGCTTCTTCCTCCAAAGTTGGTACAATATACTCATCAGTGGTGACCTCCCATTGTTATTGTGATTTAAATAATACCTTTAATTGGATGCAACAAATTTCATAGTTTTCTATAGAAAACTAAAGAAATTTTGGAAGGATTGTGGTGGAAAATTTTTAATGGAATGCTTGGAAATTAAAGGATGCCTTGGTTGCTGGCTCTAATACCAGTTGTTTTGTGGTATAAGCCAGGATATGTGTGAAATAAAAACATCATAAACAACCCTTTTTAGGCATAGTTGTCTCACAAATTTTTATCAGACTACACATTCACCCTATTTATATACTATTACCAAAAAATTGAAACGATACCAAAACACTACTGGGGAATTTCATTAACTGAAGAAAAAAATTCAATACTTAAATATTAAATATCTTGTATTTGGAATTGAGAAGATGAATAGAGAATAAAAGCCGCATGGGGATGATTCTTTTTTATTTCACTTCCAACTGTTGGTTATTGAAAATGAATATATGGGTTTTCTAATAGTGTGTTCAGAGATGATGGTATTTTTGTCTCTAATTTTAGTGGGTTGCATTGATGGTGTTGGGGAATATGGTCGGTATCATAGGTACCAGGTTCATGGAAATATTTTCTAGCTTGTTGGGTTCTTGTAGTACTATTAGAATCCATATGTTGATCTGTAGGAACATGCAATTTTCTGTATTTTTGGTTTCTAAGCACTCAAATATGGAGAGTATTTTCAAAAAAAATATACATAATATATCTTATTTTATTTTTTAAAAATATATACATTTATATATATATATATATAAATTCAATCTCTCCTAGAATATAATGTAAAATTATGGGGATAATTTTCACATAAAAACTAAAATATAATAGATTTTATTACATATAATAATAATTGGTATTTCTATCATAGACTCTATATAAAAATATTGTAAAATTAAGGAGATACTTGTCAAATAATATATATAATTTAAATTTTTTTAAACGTAAATTACTTTTATATATGTTATTATAGTTAAATGATATTATATATAACCCTATTCTTATCTAGTTTTAGAATTTATTAAGCATGTTATACCCATCAACCATCCTCGTACAATGATTTTTATTATATTTAATCAGCAACACATATTTTTCTGAAAAATAATATAAAATTCATACCTTAAAGTTTTTTAATAAAATATAAAATTTATTTTATTCAAAATTGATAAATGTTTCATGTTTGATTGAGTTGTTAGGAGTCTATGTGTTGAATCCCACAAATGAATATTTTTTGTATCTAAATTTATTACAATGATTGAACAATGATCCCTAAAAATGGAATAACTTTTAAATGATAGAAAAACATATTTTATATGAATTTTTTTTAGTTTTAACCATGCTTCATTTGTATTAGGAAGAGTCAGTCATCTGTAGGATTTGTTTCAAAAATCATTGACAGTTTATCCATTATTTCGGAATATTTCTATTTATGAAAAGTTCTTTTTTAGTGAAGTGATGTGAGGAAAATGTATTATTTTTTGGTCACATTGTTCTGAATTCAAATAATTCTAATATACACAAAAATATTATGTATATTATTTAAGTATAATAAATATATTAGATCAAAAATTGAAAAAATGATTTTGAAAAGACACCCCATGTTTACATTTATAACTTATACTACCATCCATCAATGATTTATGATTTCATGTACATTCTAAATAAAAATAATGTATAAAATAGAATCTTCATATAATTTTTTGTCAAAATAATTTATGGTTATATTACCATATTAGAATGTTATATCTGAAAAAACATGTAATATTCATAAATGAAGAATTTGAACAGGAGGGGTAAAGGTACTCTCTAAAGCTCTTTTCAATAGATTAGTTGATCCATTAGATTTTTCTGGATTGGACCATCTATTTTTACTTTATTTTATCCATTTTATCATTTAGTTAATCCTTTATATTGTGTGACAGGTCTATTTTACCCAAGGCAGCCCACATCATACTTCCTCTTGTATCAATTTGGTTATATTAGATTGTTAAAATTAAAAACTAACAATGGAATTTTTTTAGTTTATAACATTAAAAATGATAAAATAGAATGAAATAATCTCAAAATTTCAATAATTGAAATATCATAATAAATTCTATATGATTTTACGATACTGAAAAAGAGAAATACTGTTAGTGTCTAATAAATATAACCAATCATTCATAAAATATCTATAAATAGGTATTATTATATAGAAAATTATTTAGTGAAAAGGAATCAAAAAAGGAGAAAACAATCTCGATGTATATACTCACATATCATGAATTATTAAGTACAAATAAATATGAACTAGGATGAAATGTAAAAAAGAAGAGGAAAGAAAAAAGGCCAAGATAACATCTAATATCGATAAATTCAAAAGACAGAACATATACACAATAATCTAGAATAAAAAAATTAATTAAATAATTGAACATTGATCAGTGATTTCTAGGTTTAATAAATGAGTGAAATGAATGCTCGAAAAAGCCCCCAGTATTTACATGAATCAGCCAATTGGACAACATGCATAGTGTATGATCATTAAGGCTCGACTAGGTAAAATAATGAAGTAAAAGTGGAGAAACAAATGGATGAAAATAAATTAAGAACAAAACTAGGACTAACACATTATGTGAAAACACAAAATAGACACACAACATTTGAAAAATCATCATTAAAAAAATAAGACTGAGACCCCCTTATGAGGGCTCGATATTAACTTTGTTGAAAAAGAATCTTTTTATCGGTGCTGAGAACATAATTTTCAATATGTCCATGTCCTTATCCACTTCTATGGTTTTTTAATATTGTGAAATTTATTTTCATGATTTCTGTTAATTAAACTTTTTTTCATAATATTCACCTTTTTGTGGATATTTTGTTACATAGTTGGATACCTAGAAATAAATTTTTCATTCCCCAAAAACCATATGTCCTATGCTTGGCCTCAAAACACTACTTAATTTTGGGGATAAACAAATGTTTTGGTTACTAAGATAAATCTCATCTTGACCACTTGGAAGAGAATAAAATCATATCCCTAGTCCACTTTCCCTTCATCGCAAGGAGAGTTAGGAAAATGTCTCTTTTATTAGGTCTGACAAGAATGGGTGAGACCTGATGACGGGTTCCTAGCTCGCCTAGAGAGGTTATCTCATTCCACTTAGGGAGGTGAAGGGGGGCCTAATCATTCCTTTTAGGTTTTATTTGGTCACGGGTGGTTGGATGTGAGATTAGTATGAGGGATCCTTGATTCGGCTAATGGAATTAGAAAATAGAGGGAGAGATAAAGGTTGCATTTTTCATTTCTCGTCGTGAGAGGTGTCCAACCATTCCAATGAGGACAATAGTGGAATTTTTCGTGTCTTATTAATTTCCTGTTCTTAGCTTCATATTGATGCATCTTGTGAATGTTGATCATAGAGAAGATATTGGTTCTAGTTATTAAACATTAGGGAAATAAAGCTGGATGACAATGAGATTGGACGCAATGACAATAAACCTATACAGTAGTGAAATCATATTGCAACAGGGATAAAGTCACTAGACTTTGACAGTGGGGCTGGGATAGGATATCATCACACATACAAGATGATTCATGAAGTGGAGGAAAACCCTAGTTTTCAGTGCTACAGCTTAGAAGATCAACATTATAGAGGTGGAATGTTTGAAAACTAATAAGGGGTTCAGTTTAGGATTATTTTCTTTATTATATTTTAATCAATTTCTTATGTTTAGAGGTGTTTATTGGGTGAATTGTGGTTTGATTATTTTTTCCATTTCTTCATTCTGTACTTAATTTTTTACATAAAACCCATAACGACTCTTCCCAATGTATGTAGAACAATTGGAGGATTTACATAAAACTTAGTTTCCATTTTACTTGATTACGCATTATTTTTTATAACTTGGTAAATTCTGAACATCTTTTTATGGGATTTAATTCAAAACTGGTTTTGGATTTATTTTTTTAATTAGAAGATATTAAGAAATTTTCTACTTGGTTTTATATTAATTTTTTTGTATATTTTATATTTCTATTGAGATTTTTTATGTGCAAGAACCATGGTTTGTTTATTCAAATTGTTATGATTAGTTTTGAATTTTTTTCTCATGGTTATAGTTCTATTTTAGTTGAACCATATTGTACAGAATGTTTTTTCTTATTTTTTATAATTCTTACAAGTTGTTTGATTTTATTAGTTGTATTTACCATAGGTTTTTTATATTTTCACTTTTAAATCATTTTATTATTATGTTAATTGGATGATGTGAGATGAATTAAGTGTCACTATATTGTATTATGTTAATAAGTCCCTAATAATAAAATTTCATTGTTTTATTTTTTTTATTATGGGATTATGCGAAACAAATTTATACCTAACGGATCCTGGTGGTTTAAAGGGGGACAACTGTGTAGAGAATAGCCCCCCATGAAGTGGTATCAGATCCAAATTAGTCTTATGATTTCCACCAAATTTAAGAATCGATTATTCATTGCTTTAACTAATTTTTTAGTGGATTTTACTACGAAACATGCTGTAACATTTTGTTCAGCATTGGTCGTTTATTTTATATGCTATAATATTATAATTTTTTATTGATTTTTGTTTCCCTTATTATATCCATATTTTGTATACCCTGGTAGATACCTTGGATAGCCTGTAAATTTATTGTTTATGTCTTCGGTTCTTTGGTAGGAGTTGTTTGTGCATAGTTGTCCTAGGTGAGAGTGTATCAGTTAGAAGTGAGGCGTGTGGTAGGGTCATTTTTTTGTTTGGTCTCTAGGTTCTTCCGTTTTCCTCAGAAGGGTGAGATTTTAATTAGCATTGGTTTGTTCCTCTATTTTGTGCCCCGGTAAGGAATTTTATCTCTAGTTGTGACATGTTATGAGTGGCGATTGGGCATGGGTAGTTTTTATGTAACATTGTAATGTGAATAGGTTTGGTGGTGATCAGGCTTCATGGAAATTCTATTGGGATCTCTCTAGCGATATTTGGTGGTTCCTAGATATCATTATAAATCTATAATGATATGGTTTTTCTTGGATTGTAAATGGATTCGGTTGTATTTCTAGTGTTCTTGTGGTTTAAAAGATTTCCCTTAAAAATATTGTGGATGCATCGAATCGGTAGTGCTGGCCAGTTGTTTAGAAACTTCTCCTGTATGATGTCATAATAGTAGTGTATTCCCTTTAGGTGGAGAGTTTTTTAGTCTATAATGGGTTCAGGTGGAGGTTGGTTTTTATTTTTATATGATTGATTTATCAGTGTTTATTCTATTGATGGAATTTTCATTACTGCACTATTGTTTTATGAGTTATATTCTTTGTTAATTTCCTAAGATTTATATGCGATGTATTTCAAGAGGATGGGTACTGCTGGGTTCTGCCTTATGTTACAGGTGTTGGTGAGTAACATGAGACTTCCTCAATGTAATTATCTTATAGGTTGACCCATGTAAGTGTTGGTATGTGTTCTATTTATGTTTGGATTTGTTTAATTATATGAATGTTTAGTACTTTTATTATATCATTTACTTGGTGCGGTTTGTCTCGCACTGATGTGTAATGAGGGGTTATTTGGGTGAAACCATATAATTACTTTTTATTTAGCATGTGATTACCAAAATAATGATGGAAGGTGGCGGATAATCACCATGTGATAATGTTTTAATTTTCAATGTGGGTATTTTTTTACTATTTTTTTATTTTGAATTGTTTTTATAAAATTTATTTTCCAAGGTGGAAGATTGTGAAATATAGTTTCATGTTTTTATTTATTAAATACCTTTATTTAATATGAACCTTTTTATTTTGCAGTTTTATTACACATCAGGATATTTGGAACAAATTTTATGAGTTTTTTGTAATACATTTTTTAAAAACTATATTTATTAAAAAACTTCTCAGTTAATTTTTTTTAAATACATTCTAAAAGCGACAATGCAGCTACCGCCTTTAGGTTTGCGTGAATGGAGACAACAACACTGCCAGCTTTCGGGTGAAGTGAAATGGTGGCAACCTCGTTTCTTAAATTCTTCTAAAACAAAAAAAAATTACTATTTTATGTATTTTTAAAAATATTGTGTTTATTTTTATTTTGTTTTGTTTTGTTTATATATATATATATTGAAAAACAAAATCTTTTTGCAGGATTTATCTTCTATTTAAAATATTGAATTATTTCAATTTTAGCACTCTGATTTCTGAAATATGCCCTCATCCAGGGCTCCCATTTATTAGAGGTCTTTCCCATGAAATCATTCTGCATTTCGGATTTCGGATTCTTATTCTCCCTTTCCTGCATAGAACATTTTGCATTTCTGATATGGGATTCTATTTCAAGTACCTGACATTAAAAGACTATAAAATAAAAAATATAATAACAATAATAATTCAATATAAATCATGGATTAAACATATAATAAATTGTTGAAAATAAAATATTTTCATAAAAATGATGATAAAAGTTTTTTATAAGCTTTCAAAAACACCTACTTGAAACATAAAAATGATTCAAGTTTGTAAATTTGAAGGCCTATAAAAAATAAACTACAAGACCAAAATAAATGAAACACAAAACCTAGTACAAAAATATAATAAATAGTTGAACATAACAAGAATTTTGTACAAAATTTTGATGGAAAATAATTTATATGTTTTCATTAAAACATAAATATGTTTCATGAACGTGTCATTGAAAGCCTAAAAAATATAAACTAATAGGATGATATTAATGAATCTTAAAACATGGATTAATCATATAACAAATAGTTTAAAATAAAAATTATGTTTTAAATAATGTTAATGAAAAATAATTTATAAGATTTCAAAACCACCTACTTGAAACTTAAAAATGATTCAAGTATGTGGCTTTTGAAAGACTGTAAAAAATAAACTATTAGACCGATATAATTTAAAGTTAAAAAAGGATAAAACATATAATGAATTACTTAATTACTTAATTAATATTATTTATAATTAATAATAATATAATTATAATGTATATAAAATGTAATTTGTTAATTAGTAATATAATTTTAAATTATTTTTATTCATATTAAATAACAATTACAAATTACTAAAAATTATTATATAATAATTAATTAGTTAATTGGTAATATAATTAGTAATTATATAAAATTAAATTAGTAAATTAGTAATATATTATAAATTATAGTTATTCATTATAATTATTCATTATAATTATTCATTATAATTATTCATTATAGTTAATAATTAATAATTATTTATTATTTATTATTTATTATTTATTATTAATTATTAATTATACAACTATTAATTATATAATAATTTGATAGTTAATTAGTAATTATTATTAATTAATTGTATAATAATTAATTAGTTAATTAGTAATATAATTATTAGTCATGTTATAATTAATTTTTTACATAGTAATATAATTATTAATTATATAAAAATTAATTAGTTTATTAGTAATATTATTATTAAATATATAATTTTTAATTATTCATTTAGTAATTATTAATCATTAACTATATAATAAGTAATTAGTTAATTAGTAATATAATTATTAATTATATAATAGTTAATTAGTTTTTTTTGGAGAAAGATAGAGCTGTGACACTTTTTATAAATATTTTATGAGTAATATATTTATAAATTATAATTATTCATTTTAATTATTTTTTATAATTATTAATTAGAATTTTCTAAAAATTATTATATAATAATTAATATGTTAATTTGTAATATAATTATTAATTATTTAATAATTAATTATTTAACAAATAATATACTTATTCATTACAATTATTAATTAGAAATTATTTATAATTAATATATATTAATTATTTTGTGAATTACTAATATAATAAATCTTTATAATTATTCATTATAATTATTCATTATAATTATTAATTATAATTATTCGTTATAATTATATATTAAAATTATTTATTATTTATTATTTATTAGTTAATGAATAATAATATTATTGATTATATAACTATTAATTATAAAATAATTAGTAAGTTAATTAGTAATTATTAATAATTAATTAGTTAATAATTAATTAGTTAATTAGTAATATAATTAGTTAATTAGTAATACAATTATTAATTAATTAATAATTAATTAGTTACCTAGAAATATATTTATTAATTATATAATAATTAATTAGTTAATTAGTAATATAATTATTAATTGTATAATTAGTATTTATTTGCTTAGTAATTTTTAATCCTTAATTATATAATAATTAATTAGTTAATTTGTAATATAACTAATAATTACATAATTGTTAACTAGTAAAATAATTATTAAGTATATAATAGTTAATTAATTAATTTTTGGAGAAATATAGAGTCGAGGCCCTTTATATAATTAGTTAGATAGTAATATAACTATAAATTATAATTATTCATTATAATTATTCCTTAAAATTATTAATTAGTATTTATTGACAATTAGTATATAATAATTAATTAGTTAATTGGTAATATAATTAATAAATATTTAATAGTTAATTATTAATATATTTACAAATTATCATTTTTCATTATAACTAGTAAATTTTAATTATTAGAAGTCATTATAATACATATTAATTAATTAATTATTGTATAATTAAATATTAATGATTACTAATTTACAAAATAATTATTATATAATTAATAATTTATTATATTAAATAAAGAATTATATAACTTATTATATTTTAATCCATGTTTTATGATTCATTTAAATTGTTCAAATAGTTTATATTTTATAGGCTTTCAATGGACCATACATGAAAATAATATAAGTTTCAATTAGGTGGCTTTGAAAGATTATAAATTATTTTTCATCAATGTTTTTTTGAAATTCTATTTATTTTGAACTATTTTGTATATGTTTAATCAATGTTTTAAGTTTCATATATGTTGGTCTTATAGTTTATATTTTATTGACTTTCAAATTAACCTACTTGAATCATTTGTAAGTTTCAAGTAGGTGTCTTTGAAAACAAATAAATTAGTTTTCATTAATATTTTTTATGAAATTATTTTTATTTTAAACAATTTTCTATATGTTTAATAAATGTTTTAAGATTCATTTCTGTTGGTCTTGAAGTTTATATTTTATATTATTTCAAAGTCACATACTTGAATCATTTATCTATTTCAAGTATGTGTCTTCGAAACCTTATAAATCATTTTCCATCAACATTTTTTTGAAATTCTTTTTTTCCACAATTTCTTATATTTTTTAATCCATTTTTTATGTTTCATATATATATTGGTCTTATAGTTTATATATTTTAGTCTTTAAAAGTCAGGTACTTGAAATAGAATCCCACATCAGAAATGCAGATTGATTTTTAGGGTATGAACTCTTATAAAATAGATCCCTATGTAAGAGCTTCTGTTAGAATCCAGACTACTAAAATTGCAGAACTACTGGATTATAAATAGCAGATAAATTCTGCTGAAATTTGTTCATGTATATATATATATATAAACAAAACCAAACAAAAAAAATTAAAAAAACATTTAAAGAAAATATTTTTTTGTGGGTTTTAGTGGAATGGGGACATCACTGATTCCACCTTTGTGGCGTACTTTTAAATATATTGTTAACACATTTGTTTTTTAAAAATTCTTTTTTAAAAAATTCTTTTCAAAAAAATAACTTTTTTTCGTTCCCAACCAACCATGTGACCAACTCTTTGCCTCATAGTGCTACTTCATTTTAGAGAGAAACAAGGATTCTGATTCATGATATAGAGATCATCTTCAACACGAGAAAGAGTAGTGACATCATATCCCTAGTCTAATATTCCTTCATAATAGAGAGACTGAGCACAATAGCTCATTGTTTCTATCTTGATAAGAAAGAGTAAGACGAGGAGGTATGTTAAAATCTCCTCTACAGAGGCAATATCATTACTCCAAGGGATATTAAAGGGGAATCTAATATTGCCTTTCTTTTTCTATTCGATCGAGAGATATTGGAGGTGAGAACCATAATGGGGATCTTGGATTTGGTTGACGGAATCAAAAATGGGGGTGGGCGATATCCAGGTAGTGTTTTTCCCTACTCTTCTTGAGAGTTTTGTATCCTTTTCAATGAGGATGATATAGGTATTGTTCGTGTCCAGATCGATTCATGTTATTAATATTTTCTTGATACAGCATGTGATGGTTAATCATGAGGAAGAAACTTGTTTTGCTTATTGAAACTAAGGGAGAAATAGCTTAATGATAATGGGATTGTATATAATGAAAAAGAACTTGGACAGTAGTCGAATCAGGTTGCAGGTGGAACAGGGTCACCAAACTTGGACAATGGGGAAGGGTTTGGATAACACCACTCAATATGAATAATTCCAAATTTGGACAGAAACCATAGTTTGTAATGTTATATCCCGAAAGATTGACATCATAGAGGGGGTGATTATGAACCCTAGTAAAGGGATTTTTTCTTGGTTTATTTTCTATGTTATATTTCGATATAATTTCATCTATTTGGAAGTGTTTATTAGGTGCATTGTGTTGTGCTATTGTTTTACATTACTGCGTTAAGTAATCTATTTTCTTTCTAAATAAAAACCCTATGATGGATCTTCCCTTTCACATAAGCCATTTTCCCAAAGAATGTAAATCTCTATGTCCATTTTATTTCATTCTACATTTATTTAGTCAACCTAGTTTATGGTGAATTTCTAATTCTTGGATTTAATTCAAAGATGGTTTTGAATTTATTAGTTTAATTAGAACCTATTATACAATTATCTTCTCAGTCTATCACTAAATGCTATTGTTCATTATAGAATTCTATTGAGATTCCGTTTCTGCAAGAACTAGGTTTTTTCTGTATAACGCATATGATGATGGTGGAATTGTTATTCTTATGGTTAGGAATCTATTTTAGTTGAACCATATTATACAAAATGTTATTTATTGTTTATAATAATTCTTCTAAGCTATTTGATTTTATTAGATGTATTTGACACTAGTTTGTGATATTTTCACTTTTAATTCGTTTTATAATTCTAAATATATAAATTTCATAGATGAATTCTATTTCTATTTATTTTAAATTATTAATAAGCCTATAATAATAAAAATTAGTTGTTTGATATTTTATTTTTGGATTATGCGGCCAAATTTATACATAATGGATCCTAATAGTTTAAAGGGGGATTCCCTTGATCAGGGTACCCCTCAAAAATCCAAAAATATGGAATGCTTGAGCCACCATAGGGGTGCAAGAACATTGGTATCCAAGGGTGATCTCCCTGAATCTAGTCTTCAATCATCTTATTCCCTTTTGGGGATCCATGAATAATGTCCTTCATGCCTTTTCCATAATGTTTTTCTCTCTCTCGAACATGGTATTGCTGAGATACTCTCCATGTGTAGAAAAATTCATAATTCATTAAATCATTATTAATCATACCCATGGAAAATGTTTTTTTTACAACAACATAAAGAATTTATATAAAGTATGTGGTGACAATGATTCCACCCTAGAATCCTGATAAATAAAGGAAATTGAATTAAAACCATGGGAAAAGGGAAAAAACAAAAGCAAAAATTTCTAGTTGTTTCAAGGTACTTATGTATGGGTAATAACAAACCTAATGGTACAAAAGAACTTTTGTATGTGTAGTTTCTAATACTTATGGGTCAAATAGATAATAAATAAGGTTTATACCATCTATAAAAGGCCATACATTCCCTCATGTAAAGGGATCCCACAAGAACACTACCCATATAAGGTAATGGACTTCTTCATGTATGTTTACTGAGATCATGCATAAAGGTCAATTGGTGTAATGAATGGGTCAAAAACTACGATGTAAGGAATCCAGATAAGTGTACCAACCACTGCATAAGGGTATTGTTCCACTCATGTAAGGGTATTGTCCTAGGTTTTAATGGTTAAAAATCTCAAACATGAAGATATATAAGGGTCATACTAAACTTTAGAAAGGGTATGCCGATCAATAAAAGGGATACATAAGGTTTATAGGAACCCTAACGTTAAAAAAAATAAGATACATAAAGTCCGAATTATGGTACATTGGGATATATGTAAGGGTAAAACAATGAATCCAAAAACCATATATGGGAAAAGGAAAAGAAAAAAGGACCTACATAGGGGTAAAATGATCTTACGTAAGGGTCAAAACATAAATTCCATGATGAGATGATCAATAGAAATTAGAGAAACATAGAATATAAAAACCCACTTTTAAATTATGAAATGAATCCAAGCTAATTATTTAATATATGTATATTAAATTAGGCATTTAATTAATAAAAAAAGTGTCCACCAAAATTAACAATTATCCATCTCGTAAATTAATGATTAAAGGTATTTAATATGAAACATCGTCACCCTCACCACCTTGAAAATTAAATCACTAAGTCATATGATTATCTTTCATGAGATAATCTATCATCATTAGGGGAACATCATAAGATAAGAACAACAAAATTCGAAACAATTGTAAATTCAAAGTCACAAAATTGGTTAAATTTCAAAAAAATGTACCAACTATGACACATAATTCCCAATATTGACTGATATTCAAATGATTATAAACATGGTTGGAATTAAAAAATTAAAAATAACTATATGATAATATTTACTTCCTTAATATATGTGAGTTGATCTCTTGGTTGATTCCAATAAGGCAGATGGGACATAAAAACTAAATACAAACAATTCTACTCAACAGCTCAGCACTTCCTATTGAACACTAATAAATAGAGAAGTATTCATACCTACACAAAATATCTGTAAATTGAAAAGATAATGAATATGAAAAAAATATAACAAATAAATGAACATAGAAAAATAATGCATAGTAAATAAAAAACTGATGGAGTGTCCACTTGAATTAAAAAAATGAATAAATATCTAAATAGGGATCTAGAATATCCACTAAAGAAGAAGAATTCATAAAACCAAATAAAAATGTAATGATCTTAAAATAATAGGAAACTGTCAAGAAATATCCAAGTAGTCACAATATCCTATGATCCATCTAAAAGACAAGAACAAAGGTAGGAAACAAGCTAGAAAACTAGAGAAAAAAATCAACAAAACATCACATCCCAGTCTAGTCTTACTAATGGAACATGATTCCTGACACCATTAAAACAAAACATGATGGTAAAAGGGTCAAATATAAATCATTAATCATTGTGATAATCTAAGAAAAAAATGAAAATTACTACACCTAGAAACAAACCAATCTTAAACACTGAACATAATATAAGTACATAACTATAACTAAACCCCATAATGAGTGTAGGGGAATACACTAAAGCTAACATAGGACAAACTCCAAGGGAAAAGGTAGACACTAGAAACACAAGAACCTACAAATACACCTCATTGTTAACCTGTTACCAATCATAAGCTATCATCACATAGAACCCTTTCATTCCTCAAAACATGAGATACACGTAGGTAGCACCTACCAAGGGAATCTACCTAGATTTGTCAGGATTATAATATAGGAAAAGATTAATGAAAAAACTATTATAAATTTATTAAAATTATATCCCAAGATAGAATAAAATCAAGATAAAATAATCATGCTACAATGTATAAGAAATAAACCAATTCATTCAATGTAATGAACAAGATATATAAATTTTTAACTGAGGAAACATTAAACCCAATTATTCTTGGATACAAATTTTTTTTATGGGAGGTACATAGTACCCAAGGTAGTTAACATCCTACTAGTGTTGGGATCTACCTAAGTATTTAGCTCATTAGAATTAAAAATCCAATGCATTGTTTTTTTAATTTATAACATAAAAACATATACAAATAAAGAAACATGTTCAAATTTTCAATAAATCACATATCAAGATAATCTAAAAATGATTTTATAGCAATAAACAAGACATATACCTAAATGTTTCAACATAAAACCCCAATATTTCATAAATGATAAAAACTGAAAGCATAATTGAATAGATAACGATTCCAAAAAAATAGATTAAAAAATTAGAATACAATCCATAAGTATATACACACATTTCTAGAACTAGGAAACATAAATCAAGAATAACAAGAAAACATAAAACAATATAAATAGAATAGGAACCACAAAATAAAAAGTCATATTCAAATATCAAAAAATTAAAAATCTAGAAGGTATACAAAATAATATGGTAAAAATTAATTTAAGAATTGAAGATTGATAGGTGATTTATAGGTCAAATAATATTTTCAATAAAAATAGTAAAAAGGGAAAGAGGTTTTACATGCTTAATCCAATTAGCCTATATACATGGGGTAAGATAAACGAAGCTTCACAATATAAAATAATGGAGTGAAATAAGAGAAATATCTAGAGTACAATACATCAAGAATAAAACAAGTACCACCACATGAAGAGTATAAAAATAAATACATACAAGACATCCAAAAAATATAAAATGTAATCAAAACATGATCAATACCCCCTTACCAAGGCTCAATATCAATTTTTTTGAAGAAGAATGTTTTCACATGTGCTGAAAATGTCATCTTTTAGATGTCTAGGCACATCAAGGCTACTAGGGTTTGTCAACGTAGAAAATGTAATGCCAAAATCTATAAAGGAGGTGTAGAAACTCATTGATTCAAGGATGAGATCAATAAATCTATCCATTAACTGGACTCTACTTCAACGAGACTCTCTCTCCCTCTCTCCTCTCTCTCTATTGGCATATCCAAGAGGCTCTCCACATGGAGGTTAAATCTTGATTCTTTAAATATTGATTAATATTTGATCTTGAATAATATTGGTAATATTATATTGTGAAATGATGATTGTGACAATAGAAAAAATTAAGAGAAATGATATCCTGAGACCAATTACACCCTAAAAGGAGGATTTTCTCCTAAAAAAAATAAAACCGAACAACGAGGGAAAATACTAATGCATATAGGTCCCACCATGTCATGGTACCTATATAACAACAACATTGAACATAGGGGTCCTAAAGAATGCGAGTGAGGATAACTTAAACTATGTAAGGTAATGCTTTCCACTATGTATGTGTCACACCAACTACATAAGGGTTGATGGGACCTCATGTAACGGAAACCCCTGAGCTCACTATTAGTGTATGGGTTGGGATGATCACACATAAGGGTTCTATGCACTCACGTAAGGTGCAAGAGACGTTTTATACGATTTCAGTCCTATGGAATTAGGGTAATATGAAATGGTAAATAGCACTATGTAATGGTAGTGAACCACCGATAAAAGGGGATAGACCTAGGTGTATAAGGGTACACAAATCAAACACCATGATACGTAAGGGTAAACCATGACTTATTTTAGGGTAATTTGTTCTATACAACGGTTGTGTAAGGGTCACATCAAACTTTTGTTAAGGTAAAACAAGAGACCCAATGTTGACATATGGGTACCCAAGGACTTACATGGGGGAAAACATTAGAATTAAAAGATAGGGTAAGTTAAAAGTAACAGAACAACAAACTTACATAGGGGTAAAACCAAACTATGCAAGGTTCAAAAAATAAAGACAAGAGTGGGATGAAATAATGGAAACAGGTAAAACCAAGAATATTAATAATCATATTTAAATATAAAATGAATGCCAACTTATCATGTCAATTATTATAATTAATTAGGTATTTAATTATTAAAAAAATTGAATGCCATAATTCAAAAACAAAATTAATAAATAGATTAAACATAAATATGAATCATTCCATTAATAAAAAACCACTTTTAAACATAAAGCATAAACATTATGATTAAAAAGGAACAATATATGTTAGATTAATATGAGGATGATTCTTACTTGAGAAAAATGATATATATATATATCTATATATATCATTATCCTAAAGTATCAAGTCAATATAAGATCATTTTATTGTTGTAAGTAGGTGAGGGGTGTTTTTAACTAAAATATCAATTTTAAATATGAACATTCACTTTGACTCATATCGTTCAAAATGTGTGTCAGATTAATGTATAGTTGATTCCCACATAACAAAAATAATTTATGGATCATTTTCATAAAATATAAAAAATATACTGAGTGTGTTTAAAATGTTTTTACTGAGCTACACATGGTTTTCACTAAAATATCATTTTGAAAATGAAAACACACACATTGAATCATTCCAATCATACTAAAATTCATATTGGAATACTACAAATTCCCACACATCACAAATTACATATAAATGTTTTTCCCAAATAAACAAGATAGTCCAAGCTCATTGCCTTGGTTTTTTGTGAGTGATAATTGTTTAAACTAAAATTGCACTTTTAATCTGAAAACACACATTTCAAATCATAATGGGAATACCTTGAATCAATTTAAGGTTATGATATTTCATACTCATCAAAAAATTCTTCTAGATAATTCTCTAAAAGAATCAATAAAATATGAATGGTTTTCATAATTTTGGGTATGGCACACATCTTTTGAAGATAAATGTCAATTCTAAACAGAAACACACACTTTGAGTCATACCAGTCACACCATATGATAGATTGATGTGGGGTTGATTCCTACATGTCATAAATGAATCAAGAATAATTTTAATATTTTTTAAGGCAATAAAACTAATTTTTTTGTGTCATGTTTTGGGCATGTATTTTGTACTAAAATTTCAATTTTAAATAAAAACACACCATTTGACTCATACCTAACACATCATGTGTATGATTGATGGGTGGTTGATTCTAACAAATAAAAAATTATTTATGAATCAATTTCCAAAATTATCAATACAAGTATAGTTTTATTTATTCGTATTTATTGAGAGACACTCGGTTTTTACTAAAATGTCATTTTTATACTGTAAACACTCACATTGAGGCATACCGACCACACTTTGTACCAGATTGAGATGCAATTCATTTTTAAACATCACATTTGATTTATAAATCATTTTAAAATAGTATCAAGATAATCCAAGTATGTGTTTATCAATTTTTATTTAATGAAAAATGTTTTTAACTAAAATATCATTTTTAAACTGATAACAAGTATTTTGAGTCATACAGGCCAAACCATGTGTCAGATTAATGTGTAGTGGATTCTTACACATCATCAATGACTTATGGATCATTTTAAAAATGTATAAAGGCCACACGAGTATGTTTTATTGGTTTTGAGTGAGTGAAAATAATTTTTTTCTAAGAAGTATTTTTAAACTAAAAACATACGTATTGAGTCATAATAGTCGAACCGTGTATCATATTGATTTGTGTATAATTATTACATATCAAAAATATATTATTGTTTAATTTTTAAAATTATTAATATAATATAAATTTTTTTACTCATTTTTTATTATGTCACATGTATTTTGAACTAAAATTTAAATTTTAAATAAAAACACACACTACGATTCATACCATCCACATTGTGCGTCAGATTGATGTGTGGTTTATTCCTATGCATAAAAGTGATATATGGATCATTTTTATAATTTTTTAGAAAATAAAAGCATATTTTCATCATTCTAATTATGTTGTTATTTGGAACTAAAATTTCAATTTAAAATAAAGAAAATATTTTTGTGATACATCGACCACACTGTGTGCTGGATTGACATGCGTTTAATTATTAACAATGAAAAATGAAGTATAGATATTATTTTATAATGTATCAATACAATCCAAGTGTGTTAGAAAGGTTTTTAGTGAACAACACACATATTTAAGTAATGTAATTTTAAATCTGAAAAAACACATTTTAAGTTATATCGGTCAAACAATATGTCAAAGTGACGTGTGGCTAATTGATACATGTCACAAATGACTTATGGATCTTTATATGAAACTATCAAGAAAATATGAGTTTTCTTCCCAATTTTTAGTTAGTGACACTTTTTTTAACTAAAATATAATTTTTTTAAAAAAACAAGAACCTTGAGTCATACAAGTCATCTCATGTATCAGATTGACCTATAATTGCTTCCCATAAATCATAAATTACTAATGGTTCATCATCCAAAACTATCATGAAAATTAAATCTCATTTTCTCATTTTCAGGCAGAAATACATGATTTTAAATAAAATATAATTTTAAAATTGAAAGAATTGGCATTGAGTCATATTAGTCCCATCATGTGTCATACTAATTATGAGTTGATTCCTATATGTCCCAAATGGATTATGGTTTTTTCATAAAGTATCAACACTATATGAATCTGATTTATTGTTTTTTAGTGAGTGGCATATTTTTAAATAAAATGTATGTTTAAAAAAACGTACATTTTGATTCATACCTATCACAGTATACATTCTATTAAGGTACAACTAATTATTTTATATAAAAAATGACTTATGGATTTTTTTTCTAAAATATAAAAATAATACAAAAGTGTTTTCCTGGTTTTGAGTATGTCACATATCTTTTGAACATAAATTTAAATTTTAAAAAAATATTCACATTGAGTTATACCTTCCACACTACATGTTAGATTAATTTATAATTTATTAATATATATAAAAAATGATTTATAGATCATTTCCATGATGTATTAGAATAATTCAAGTGCATTAGAAAATTTTTAGTAGTGAGGCATGTTTTGAACTAAAATGTCAATTTTAGAACAAAAAAAGAGGCACTTAATGTATTTATTTCCAGACTATGTGTTGGAATGATATGGCACTGATTTCTAGATATAAAATATGAATTAGGGATTATTTTACTAATGTATCAAGACAATCTGATCATATTTTCTTTTTCTTTATTATGTGACTAATGTTCTTAAATAAATTTCATTTATAAAATAGACATTTAGGGGTTTTAAGAAAAAAAACATACTTCTAAAAGAAAAAATATAAGATAAAGAGAACATTTCCTTATCAGTAGATAAAAGAGTACTTTAGTACATCACCCTTATTAAATACCTCATGAACAATTGGTTTTTCTCCCAACATTTTTCCCTCTTTATAGATTACAAAATTGTTCTAGAAAAATAAATTATCAACAATCTCATTTATTTATGATGTTTAGGGAAATGTAATAAATAATTATTAGATAAAAATTAAATGTAAATAAACTAAAAAGGTAGATAAAATAAAGTAGCTATTTATATAATAGGAAGCCACCAATTTGTGATGTCTATATATATTATTACAACATGTTTTCTTCCCGTTTGTTTCTAAAAAATATATTCCCTCTTTTGAATATATGGAATGTCAATAGTCGGAGTATTACTCAGATAATATAAATAAACAAATGATTAATAAATATATTAAATTAAATTGTTCTTATCACTATTGGAAAAACTGGTTTTTATGCCGATTTATTTGCGAAGGAATATATCTCATCACAAATAACCCGCTGAAGAGGTTATTTGTGATGGGTAGGCACCGCCCGTTGCAAAAACCAGGAGGCGGTAAATACAAATTGCCACGAGGGATCCCCTATCGCAACTAGTTTGACCCCCAGAGGGTATTTTTGGTGGGTAGGGACTTCCCTTCACTAATACTAGGAGGTGGTAAACACTACTTACGATAAGGGATCCCTCGTCGCAAATAGTTCGACCCTAGGAGGGTATTTGCGACGGGTCTCGTCGCAAATAACCCGTGTCGGTAAAAACCTATTTGAGATGGGATATTGTCCTGTCGCAAATAGTGTGCCGGCAAGTTACATTTTGGGATGAGTCCCGTTACAAATAACCTTTTAACCTCCAACAGTAATTAATTTGACCGAAAGTATTTGTGCGGGTCTCGTCCCAAAAATACTATTTACGGTGGGAATCCAATCGCAAATAATCCCATCGCAAGTAATCTACCCCTATATATACCCCCATCTGTTTTTCATTCTCCTCCATAATTCCTTCTTTCTATGCTTCTCTAAAATCTAATTTTATTGTGAATATTTTTCAGAGTCAGTTTTCGTTATGCATAAGTTGTGAAGCCGTCTATAATTACAAGAGATCATGTTTAATGGTTTTTATGTTTTATTTAATATAGTATTTGTATTTTATTTCATTATATTAATTTTAATTACTGTTGATTAGTTGTAATTAAGTAAGATATTAATTGTTTTTTCATAAGTATTTATTTGTAATAACAAAATTAAATTAATAGTACTAATTCTTAGCAATTATTAATAATTAATAATTATTAACGATAAATATTAATAAATAGTAATAATTAGTAATAATTAGAAATAATTAGAAATAATTAGTAATAAATACTAATAATTAGTAATAAATACTAATAATTTGTAATAATTAGTAATAATTATTTATAATTTTTAATAAATAATAATTAGTAAAAATTAGTAAAAATTAGAAATAAATACTAATAAATAGTAATAATCACTATTAATTAGTAATACTTAGTAATAATTAGTAATAATTAGTAATAATTTGTAATAATTTGCAATAAACAGTAATAATTATTAATAAATGCTATTAATTAGTAAAAAATATTAATCCTGAGTAATAAATACTAATAATTAGTAATAAATAGAAATAATTAGTAATAATTATCAATAATTAGCAATAAAAAGCAATAAATAGAAATAAGCAGAAATAAATACCACTAATTAGCGTTAATTAAGAATAATTTCGAATAATTAGGTATAATTATAAATAATTGCAAAAAATAGCAATAATTAGAAATAATTAGCAGTAATTAGGAATAATTAGCAATAATTAGCAATAATTAACAATAATTAGCAGTAATTAAAAATAATTAGCAATAATTTTCATTAATTTGCATTAATTTTCTTTAATTAGAAATAATTAGCCTTAAATAGCAATAATTACGAATAATGAGAAATAATTAGGAATAATTAGCAATAATTATGAATAATTTGAAATAATTAGCAATAATTATGATTAATTTGAAATAATTTGGGTTAATTGGGATTAATTAATAATAATTAGTAATAAATAGAAATAATTTGTAATAATTATTAATAATGAGTAATAAATAGTAATAGATACTACTAAGTAGTAATAAATAGTAATAAATAAGAATAAATAGTACTAAAAAGTAATATTTAGTAATAAATTGTAATAAATTGTAACAATTAGAAATAATTAGTAATAATTAGTAATAAATATTAATAATTAGTAATAATTATTAATAATGTGTAATAATTAATTGTTATTATTAATATATAGTAATAATTAGCAATAAATAGTAATAAATAGTAATAAATATGAATAAATAGCAATAAATAGTAATAAATAGTAATAATAAAAATTATTTGTAATAATTAGCATTAATTATGGATAATTAGCATTAATTAACATTAACTAGATATAAATAGCAATAATTAAGATTAATTAGCAAAAATTATAAATAATTAGGATTAATTAGCTATAATTAGGAATAATTGGGAATAATTAGCAATATTTAGCATTAATTTAAAGTAATTGGGATTAACTAGAATTAATTAGGATTAATTAGGATTAATTTAGATCAACTAGGATTAATTAAGATTAATTAGAGTTAAATAGCATTAATTAGAATTAATTAACATTAATTATCAGTAATTAGCATTAGTTAGCATTAATTTGCATTAATTATAAATAATTAGAATTAATTATCATTAATTAGAATTTAATAGAATATATTAACATTAATTAGCATTAATTAGAAATAATTATCAATAATTAGGAATAATTATGAATAACTAGGAATAATTAGGTATAATTATGAATAATTTGGAATAATTTAGAATAATTAAGTATAATTAGGAATAATTATCAATAATGAGGAATAATTAGGAATATTTATGAATAATTAAGAATAATTACTAATAATTAGTAATAATTAGGAATAATTATGAATGATTAAGAATAATTAGGAATAATTAGGAATAATTAAGAATAAAATCAATTTTAATAACATGGCACAATTTCCAATGAATTGACGACACTCCTTCTATAAGATGAATATTCTCCTTTCAACACATACCAACTCAAAAAATTATGAAAAGTATGCTTCTACGTCTAAATATCCAATCTCATATACAAAAGTTTGAATATGCATTCGTAGGACCACAATTTTCACAATGTTTTCAAGTGGTGACAGATGCAAGTAGATGTTTCATCAACGAAAAGGGGGCTCTTTTGTCTGACAAATCATTTACTTGCATCTTTCTCACACTGAAATCACAATGAAGAATCTACTTGGAGGTATGCTTATACATTCTCCTCTGCATGAGAAGGAATATGCATACCAGCGAGTAGATTCTTCATTGTGATTTGAGAGTGAGAATGTTGCTAGTAAATGAGCCATCAGACAAAAGAGTATTCGTCAATCCACGAGAAATTGTGTTTCCCATAATTAATGGTAATTATAAAGAAGTAGTTGTAATTATTTATATTCATTTTTTATAGTATTTTTCTAATTTTAAATTATTCAAAAAAAGTAATGATTTTATATTTTGTAGAAAAATATCAAACAAGGAAGTCAACAATAGTTATTATTAGATGGTTGCGGTTAGATAAATCAACATAGAAATCCAAAAATTTCATATTTTAGTTTTGTATATATTGAGGGTGCGGAAGCATTCTTATCATTTTCATTATCAAAACTAGAATTTGATTCATAAGGCACAATTAAGTGTCATTGTAAAAAAAATATGGTTTGAGAATGTTGGACACATTTGACAAAGTTGATGGACATCTCTTGAAATTTGGCTTTCAACCAGATTATATTTTTTAGTATCAACACAGTGAACCCATTTCTAAAAAAGATTCTAATAACCGGATTCCAGATCTATCATAGTTTCAATATTTAGTACATTATGTTGCAGGTCCATCTGTTCATCAAACTGAATCTCAGGATGATGTTGATTTAACTCATGAGTTGGAACCATCCAAATTTCATATGTTGTTGAGGTTTGTTGTGGATACATTATATCCTGGTTGCAATACAATCCAATTAGAAGTGGTTTCAATATTTGTGGCTACTGAATCAGATAATGCAATGTCAAACAGCTATTTTGATTAGATATTTTCTTTGGATAAAACACTGTTAACTTATGTATTTGTTTCTTTCATGTTACTATGAGTAAAAGTGGATGGATCATATTATGGGAATTAGTTAACAGAAGATTCATGAATGTGAAAATGATTACATCTTATATTCTGGTGAAAATGAGTCATTGGATAGTTGTGTCACATGTGGAAAATAGAGGAATAAGGAATCTCAACCAGGGATGTCTGGATCGATTCCTATAAAACAGTTGAGATATTTCCCCCTTATGCCCAGGTTGCAACATTTATTTATGTCTAAAAAACAGAACGCCGATGATTTTATGGCACAAAACCAAGATTTCAACTGATAAAAGCTTAATTCATCAATATGATGGTGATTCATGGAAACATTTTGATAGACCATGTATGTATTTATCTTTATAAGCCTGAAACATTTTATTTGGTCGTTCTACTGACGTTTTCTATCTGTTTGGTTCTTATTGTAGTTATTATTCATGTTTCCATGTCTTTAGAACTTCATACAATTTTCCTCCATGAATATTGATGAAGGAGCCCTATATCGTTTCGACCATATTAATCCCAGGACATCTAAAAAATAATTGTGATGTTTATTTGAAACCATTGATTTATGAGTTAAATTCACTGTGGAGTAATGGTGTTAGTACAAATGAATTTGCTGCGAAATAAAATTTATTATTAAAAGTTGCATTGATGTGGATGATTAGTGTCTTTCCGTCTTATGGCATGATACTTGAATGAGTACACATGGTCTGAAATCATTTCATTAATGAATAAAAGAAAATAAAGCCTTTATGCTCATCCATGGGAAAAAACCTCACTATTTTGACTGTCATTACAGATTTTTCAAACCTATCATCGTTTTTAGAGGAAAAAATCCCATTTCAGAAAAGGAATAATTGAAAGGGATGAGCCTTCAAAATGATCTTAGGTATAGAGTCAAAAGCAGTTGTATTTTCCTTACCCCCCATCACATTTGGGCCAATAGTAAACCAATAAGAAAATTCATGGATTTGGGAAAGAACATAATTGGATAAAACAAATAATTTTTTGGGATCTTCCATATTGGTAAGATTTTTTGGTCCGACACATGTTAGATGTCATGAATATTGAGATGAACTATTTTGATAATTTATTTCATACAGTTTTGGATACACCAGTTAAGAACAAAGATAATGTAAAGGCATGGTTAGATCTCACCCAAATTTCCAAAAGTCCGAAACGTGAAATGTTTCAAGATAGCAGATCATAGAGGTTATTGAAACCAAAATAATCATATACACTGTCCAAATAGATTCTATTATTGTTTTTTTAGTGTTTTTCAGATTTGAGTTTTCATATGGTTATGCTTCTAATTTGGAAAAATGTGTTAAGAATGGTCATATTACCTGATTAAAAATTATTGATTGAAATGTTCTAATGGAAAGACTTATACTGACTAGATTTAGTGTTTTATTGATTTCTATAATTTGGGATTCGATAATAGACATATCATATTTTTTACAAGACATTGTTTTGGTGGCAACAGACTATGATACACTAAGAAAAATAGAAGAAGATGTTGCTGTAATTATATGTCAACTAGAAAAAATCTACATGCCTGCTTTCATTGACACAATAAGACATATGATATTAAAATTTCCACACGAATATAAATTCGGAGGTCCGGTACAGTTTCAATGGATATACCCATTCGAGAGATTCGTGTTCAAATTGAATAAAAATGTACGTAACCAAACATCTGTTAAAGGCACAATTGTGGAAGCTTATTTTCAATAGGAACTTGATTTTTTCGGCTCTCATTATTTTGAATCTGAATATCCCTCAAAACACAACTGCACGAGGTGGAATGAGGGGAATGTTGATGATTAAATGGATAATCAATTATCAATTTTTTATTATTTGGATTTTTTCTTCTGTGGATTTCATGAATGATGGATTTCAGATGATGAACATCATAGAGCTCATACATATGATCTACTCAACTGTGAAGAAATGACATCATGTTTACTATGATTGATTATATAACTTATTATATAATTTATTTTTTATTAATTAAACATATTTTATTTGTAGTTTATATGATAATAATACCAACAAACATCTTCTACAAATTATAGTAGCTGCTCTTGAAGAATGCTGACAAAAATATTTTTCACAATGGTTTCAAAAATTAGTAGGATAAATTATTGATGGTTTATCATATCAATTTATTATATTATTTATTAAATTGATAAATATTTTACAAATTTTTGGGTGTCTCAACATGCTGATAGAATTGATAATCGAATGCGTATATTAAGTAACCCACCATCCAAAATGGTTAAATCTTATAATGCATATGTGGTGAATGGATTTCGATTTCACACACATGCAAATGGGGTATAAAAAAACAATGAACACTGGGGTTTTCTTGAGAGGATCACATCATAGATAATCTGACATTGACTTTTATGGCATACTTGATGAAATTATTGAAATGTGATATCTAGGAAAAAATTACATAAAATGTTTAAATGTCATTGTTTAGATACTGAGAGAGGCTTGTGTGTTCATCTGATTCATGTAATTGTCGATATTAAATATAAAAGTCTTCTTGTATTAAATGAACCATTTTTACTGGATCAACAGGCACATCAAATATATTACACAAAGTATTGGGCTACTTCAAGGGACCTGAGTGATTGGTGGAGCATAATAAAAATGAAATCTCAGGAAAATCAGTTTACTCAAACTGAATGTGGTTTAGATGATATTAAATGAATTGAAATTTTTTAGGAGAGTACTAAATATCAATCTTTTTTCAAAAAGAGACATGAATATCGATGATGACACCCCATAATTAAGGGTCGATGGTGAGGATGATTTTAATTTTGTTAAAATGAATTTGAAATTGAAAGATATGATAAAACTAAAATTAAAATGGATACTGATGACACCGATGATAAATATGAAGACATTGACATATTCGAATATGAAGATGATGATGAAGGTGAACATTGACATAGTTAAATGCTGGTCATAATCATAAATAATATATATCTATATGTAATAGTTATTTTCAACTATCTACTAATAACAATCATTTTGTGATTCAAATGGACCCTGATCTATTTTGTGAGTTGGAGAAGGCTATGCTACCTTTGGATGGGGAGGATTTGGGATCATCTGACCCTCAGTATATTGGTCCTTTGGGGGGTATGTGGTGGGGGAGCATTCTTGTGAAAATGATGATTCCTAACCCTGTCCTCGAGCGACATCTACATCTTAGATTGGATCCACGTATGTAGAGGTATGGCATCCTATTTATTTTAGTATTCATTCAATAATTTATTTATATACTAATTGTTTTATTTTTGTTTACAGTTTTTCGCCTGTAGTTATTGGATAGTAGAGCGCTATCTTGCAAAATTATTTTTCTTGCCCTTGGATCACATGGGGACAGATTCTCTTTGATATGCAGCTTGGACTGTTCAATAATTGGATGGTATGTAAATAAATAATATATATTTAGAAATTTAATTAATTAATAACTTTATATTATAAATTATTTTTAGGTTTTACGGTATCCCATCGAAGATAGCATGCGTGGTGCAATTCACGAGGTATGGGATGTGTCTATGCATGAGCATTTCTATCTGTTTTTTGCACAATTTGAGAAGGACATCCATTAATAATGCAAGAGTGACATTATTTGATGAGTCAAGTAGAGCCCACCGACCATAGTAAATTTTATCTCACATTTGGGATGGATTATGTTCAAATTGGTTGAGTATCAGTTTTCATAGGAGATCTTCATTGCGCTGGCAGAACCGGTGGAGACAGGAGGTGACAGATCAAGCTGGTAGTCGTACATTCAGTACACATAGAGAGAATCTGGTAAGTCTCTTTTTTATAATATTTTATATAACATTAAATATTAATAGTTAATTTTATATTCATATAGGCAGTCGAGCATCATGATATTATAGAGTATGACGTTTATCTGTGAATGTACAGTGATCCAGCTGGTATAGAGATTAGAGGTGATCGCCAAAGTCATATTGTGGTCATTATTATATCTTTCTTAGTTTGAAAATTAATTTTATATAATATTTTCACTTTCAATATTTGAAATTAGAACCGATGGAGTCATATGAGATTGCGACCTCTCAGAAATGGGTTGAGAGTCTGGCTGTGACGACTGAATAGACGAGTGCCCACAATTTAGATATGTCGGAATGGATATAGGAGACCTAGTATTCCTTTGAGAATGGTCGATTATTTGGTATCTGCTCTCATTTGACTCTTGTGACATATTATTGTACAGTTGCGATGTCAACGTCCTGCTCGAGAGGAGCTCGTGTAGAGGCATCATATTCTGGCCCACAGTATCAGGAGTAGTTTTGATCATAAACTGAGCTTATAAAGAGTTCATAGAATCTGTAGGGAGAGATGTGTCAGCAGCAGCAATATCATGAGGAGGACATGTTTCGAGGGTAGCAGCAGCAACATGAGCATATGGAGTACATGTGTCGCCTGACTCGTAGTTTAGGGATGAAGTTTCCTCCACTATCTCTTCCAGCTCCACCAGAAGACTATCCCCTAGTGATTTTTTAGTTCTGTTAAAAACATTGGAATTCCACATTTTTTGTAATATGAACTATTTACTATTTTTTCTTTTATATTAGTCTGAATATTGACGGATTTATTTTTAAAATATTATTATTTATTATTTATTATTATTATTATAATTTTTAATGTTATTTTAATTTAATAATAATAATAATAATAATATTTTGTGATTATTTTATAGTTTTTTTGTGAATATTGATAATTCTAAAAAAATTTATTTTTTTTATTATTTTACCAATATTAATATTATTTTTTTATGAATAATATATTTTTTTTTTATTTTTTTATTTTATTAAGTATTTTCAATGGGGAATTTTTAGATGGGACCCCATCGCAAATAAACTATATATTTTTTTTAAAAAATTAATTGTGATGGGTTACTTTACCATCGCAAAAGGTTAAGGTATATATAAAATATAAAACCATAGAACTATTTGCGACAGGACAATGGCCCTATCACAACAACTTTTTGGGAAGGGATCGTCATGAAAGATTCTTGTGTATATAATGTACGTAATCATAGATCTATTTGTGATGGAAAGTGGTTCCATCACAAATACTGTTTTTTACGACAGGCCAGTCATAGAAAATACTAGTTGCAACACCGTCGTTTTTCAATGAGCTATAAGCGAAGGGCTCCCCTCCCAAAAGTGTTTTTGTGATGAGATCCTATCATAAATTCTCGTCGCAAATAATAGAAATTTTAGTAGTGTATCATCCATAATACATATTTTGGATATTCTAGATTCTTGATGGCAGCTGATATCGTTCCGAAATTTTAAAATGTAATAACCATAATCATTATCGTTATTATATTTATGTCACTGTAGAAACATTGAGTAAAATATGTATTTTTTTTATAAATACAATGATAGGGAAATTTTATTATATATACAATAATACTTATATTATTTTAGAATTTGAGGGGATTCTTGTTCTCATGATGATGTAAACTCTACCATATCATTGAAAAAAATTATTAAAAGAAATTAAAATAAATATAACTATAAGTTTCTTTGTAAAATGTTGATAATGGTTTACTAAAGAATGAATAACAATTTCATGTATGCTAATTTTTTTGGAATCTATTAATTGAATAGAATTAATAAATCTTTAGATTATCCAAAATGATTGTAATGGGAAAAAATTTCTTTAAAAAAGAAAATGAATATGTAATGGTAGAATTGGATGTATAATTTATATGATTAATTTTTTATAGTTTTACACCAGTATCATGTGTATTAATAACATTATATAATCTATAAGTTTCTTTGTAATAATTTTAGCTACTTTGTCTACTATTTTTGAGTATTCCTCTATATCCAATTAACGTTTTTGTAAAGAAGTGATGTGGGGTCCAATGAGTCAAATTTTTTGTTCACAGGGTTATCCTTTAAAATAATAATCTTAATAATACATGCAAAAAATTATAATATTATTTAAATATAACAAACTTAGTTAATCAGCTATTATAAAAAAAATATTTTGAAACTGAAACATATGTAATCATTTATAATTGATAATCCTAGGAATCTATTCATGAATATTTCATCTACATTCAAAAGACCAAAAAAATTTCTAACTGCCTCTCTAAAATTTTTTTCTTCAAATTAAAAGATAATTTTATCACTATATTTGAGTGTTTTTTCCACATGAACTTTAATTTTTAGAAAATGAAAAGGCTTAATTGGTTAGGTAAAGGTACACTTTGATGGTTATTTTGATCAATTTGATGATCATTAGATTATATGGATTCAAAAATCTATTTCTCCTATTTTTTCACTATTCCTAATGAATTTCCAAAATATAATCCGTTTTTCATTAATTTCTAATGGGTTCTCACAAAAAATAGGAATGGGATACCTCATTATAAATATTTATATCTAAAACATTAAATGGTCGTGATACAAATGTTACAATATTATTCTCAATCATGTGAACATCCATATCATTGTGAAAAATTGGAGACACAGGGCTCAGATCATGATCTATGTGAATCCCCACACTCACAAGACCTTTTATAAGTTATTTATTTTATATAATATCACCTTCTATAATATACACTATACCCCTCGTAACAGGCTCTTGGGTGGGTGATGATAGATATATATCATAAAAAAATCATCCTCTAGAATATTAGTATAAAAAATGGGTTAGTATCTTCCTGATTGTTTTTTTATAAAAACGATTTATAAAAAAATGATTACATATGGTAAGGTTGACCTTTGATGAGAATGACTCCCCACAAAGGTGGGGGGTATTTATAAAGTGGTGTTTATTGCATTGTTTCGTCTCTTTGATTCTATCTATTAACATTGTTGAACAACTCAGACTAACAAATATGTTTTTATTGTTGGGTATTTATTCATACATACATCTCATCCATTTTATTATCTTTAACCCCTCCTATATTTATTTTCTCAAAATATGTTCATTACAATACTCCAAAACATGCACAGATGACAGAACCATATTATTATGGACGCTTCAGTTCTACTAAAATTATTCATTATACACGTAAAATTAATAAAAATCCTTTTTTATAAACTGATTAAAAAAATATTTATGAACATAAGTAGTCAATTTTATCAAATTTGTATATAAATAATAATAAAATAAATTATTTCATACTTACACATGAATCCAAAAATATTTTAGTATGTTTTCATTTACTAGTATTATATCACTATTTACATGAGCCACCTTCTATAAAATTTGAACTTGGTTGGATACATCTTGGTATTTTGATTCATTAATCTAGATATAAGTAAATGAACATAATTATGTTGTTAATTCAAGGAATGTAAAATTATTTTCCTAGTTTAAAATATAATCTATTATTTGAGTGAATCATAGACAATATTTTCATTACTATAGGGGATGTTGGTTTTGATGCACAATTCTTATTTCTAGTACACAGTAACTATTTCATAAATTAATTTTTTTTAATATACATGATTAATAGAAATATTTCCAATTAATTTTTTACTAACAATAAAATAATTAAAAATATTCTTCCCTAAGATGAATAATAAATGCCTTCCATGTTTCATGGTTTATCATGTGTGAATATATCTATGGTTTGTGTGGGTCTAATTTCCCTTCAGCATCCCCAAGATGATGCTACATATAATTTTTTGAAACCATCTATGTAACATTCCACCATCCATTTATTAAAATTTACTTCAATAGTTATCAATATAAATGAACTCATTGAGGGATAATATAGAGTAAAAAAATGATTCATTAAGTTATATTTTAGTAAAATATAGAAATAATATCATAATGTTACTCTAATCCTTTATAAAATTTGTGCCATAATCTCAATAAAAATATTTTATGATGTATTAAAAATGTTCAGCATGTCCATTTGAGTATGGACCCCAATGTAACCTGTAAAATTGGACATGTAAGGTTAATATTCTAGTGATGTGGAATCCATATAAACTTTAATTTGTTTCCCCTTATTCTTGACTTAATATTTTTTTTGCACTATCACACCATGATGATCATTTTTATGGGACACAGGTTAATCACCATATACCATTTCTTTGGATTCAACATTATATATATATTATACCTATAGATTGGTGGGATTGACATGTGAAGAGAAATTTTCCCTTAATATTAGGTGATTCATTATGTTGAGAAACCTGTTTTTTATTAAATTTGTGAGCATTGGAATTTTGAAAACAAATAATCTAAAATAGTGATTGAAAATTTAATTAAGATTACGTATATCCAGTAGTGAGAAAATAATACATTGAGGTTACATTATTTATATTAAAATAATACTTAACTAGATTTTTGAACTATTTTTTAAAATGTTGAAGGTATTTGACCCCTCTATCGATTGTTGAAATCAACTCATTATGCTCTCCTCATACATACAAGGTCCCATCTATATTTAGATGACCACAATTTGATTGTGAAATCCTAAAAGGCCATTTCAAATTAAATTAACATATAAGACAACATTAGTTTTGGATAGTAATAATACATTTTAGAACCTTCTATTTAATTGAACTGGGAGATTGATTAATTATACCGTATCTGATACCATTTTTTTTGGCACATTCTTATACCGACCCTTAATGAAATTGATTTTCATGAATCACAATTTATCAATTTTAAATGTACTCTGGTCTAACAACCCAGGTAAATAAATAATATGATATTTTTATATTTATTAATATCAATAAATTAAAAAATAATTTTACTTAAAAGGGTTTTCTACATTCTATGGCATACCTGATATGCAACAAGGAGTTTCTTTGAAATCTTATGTTGCACACAATGTTGGGTAATACTACTAAATAATAATATAATATTATTTTAAATGGTAGTCAATGCCTGGCCACTGTATTGGAGGTAATGAGTAGAACTAACTACAATATTATTATATTTTATTGTTAAAATATTCATACATTTATCCAATAAAACTTAGAGGCTTAAAATGTGAATGAATCTAATTTCAAGGATAAATACTCGAATATCCTGTAAAAGTCTGATTTACCAAATTTTGATGGAGAACCCTTTTTGAATCTAGTTTTGGTTACATTTATAAGTTTTATTTGACCAAATAAAATTATTATTTATAATTGGGACATCAAAATTTACTTCATAAAAAATGTTCGTATTTTTCTAATAATGATCATTTTTTAATGAATAGTGAAAAATACTACATTTTAATTCAAAATGCCTTCTAATCTAATTTATTTATATTCTTAGATTATCTTTTTAATTGGGTTTAAAGTAAAATTAGATTATTTTTGTACCATTTAATCTGATTTTGGTCAATGGAAGTAATTTCACATTGAAATTGGACATAAACAACTGTCAATCTTTTGATTGTTATTATTTCTTAAAAACACAATTTTTTGTTTTGACAATGGGAATTAATTTTAAATTAATTTAAGCCACTTATATGTTTTGAATTTGGAAAAATAGATATCATTTTATTAATTTTTACATCAAATATATCTTCGGCTGAATTTTTTATATTTTTCTGAAAAACTTCCATTTTTTGATTAATAGTGAAAACACTAAGTAGTAGATAAAAATTGAATTTTTTATTCTAAATGAATGTTACCACTTATGTGAATTGAATTTTGAAAATCTGACATACATATATTTTATGATTATGTAAAATTTGGTTCAACAAAATTAAAATAATTTTTGGTGAATAGTAACCTTTGACTTTTATTTACTAAGGTTAAAGGTAAATAGGATAATTCATGATAAAAATAATATTATAATAATATAAAATTACAGTAACACATGTCCTAACATTATTTTATGATTCAGGGCCAATCCATAAAATCCATGGGTGATATTTTTGGCCTTTGAAATCCATTTGGGTAAGATAATGTCATTAATAACTTTTTATTGAAAGTAAAAATAAAAATATCATAATCATGTATAATTTTGAGAAATCAATTTTAATGGGGGTTATATAATTGATATATTTTACTATAAATATTTATTTTATATATAAAAATATTTCCTACATTATGGTAATTGTTTTATAATTTTTGGACAAAAAATAAATAAAATTATTTATGACATAATAATGATGTTGAGTTTACCCCATTGATGAATGATTTAAATAAATAAGATAATAAAAATTAAAAAAATATCCAAAACTTATGAAATTGTTATTGGATGATTTTATTTTGAACATTAGTTATCTTATCATGGTCTTTAATGAGTTTTGGACCTTTAGAAACCAAAAATAATTATATAATTATATAATATTTTCATACATTAATAAAGAGCCCCTCCTCCCCCTTATTAAAATCCATAACATCTAACCCATTCCTCACATGTCTCAAGACCCTTGTCTCATCCAACCTCTTCCCAATTAAGCTCCCTAAATCTCTATCTTCCTCCTAGAAGTCATACCTTTGGCAGACGACACTTCATGTATTTCTTTTGGTTCAATCCAAAGAGAGACACAAAATTTAAAGGTAACCTATTCTCTTATATTGTTTTCTTTTATTTTACTTATCCAACCCCCTAAATCTTTTTATTCATTTATTTTATAACAAAACATTAATCCTCAATATATTACGTTGTTTTTAGGAGAAGGATTCCAACTACACATACACACACCTCCATCTAATTGATAAGAAATTAATGTTTCTGCAGACGGTGAACTACAGCCTCATGAAATGATGATTGTTCAAATATCTCAAACCACATATCATGGAGGCCATTATAATGGAACGGTATTTATATATTATATATATTATTTTTATTTTATCTTTATTCTTATGTATTTTTCATTTATAGCATTCCTTTATGGTTTCCATAATTGGTAAAAGCGATAATTTCATTTGAGGAAGTGTGGACTACTTCACTCTCAAAGTGATATGACTAGTTCAGGAAATATGTGGGATATATAAAGGATGGATTTAATGAAATTATATATTAAATTATACTTGAATTATATTATAATTATGTAATATTATGTGTTCAGTCCAATAACATACGAAATAGAAATGAAAGTAGAGTTCATGAGTACGTACGACTTACCATTTCTATGAACGGTGCTTTTCATTTCTTATCTCCAAATGATATGTACAATTATAAATAAATATATATACTGGATATATATATATGATATATATGTTATTTAAATCATGAATATTATTCTATATATAATATACTTTTTACTACATGGACAACATGTAATAATGAAAAGTACATTTTTTACTAATGTTTTGAAAATAGACAAAATGTCTAATATGAACACCAATATTAACTAATTGTTATAGTATAACAATAAGTGATATAAAATTAATAATAAAACATGAAAAATTTTCTTAAAAAATTATAAATTAATTTATTTTTTTATTCAGGAAGAACCAGGAACATATAAGACAAGTCAGACTTGAGATAAGGGGTCTCTTATCTCAATTTTAATTTCATGAGATTTCCATTATTCGCCACTTATTTATTGTATATGGTGTATTGTGTACCCCAATGATATATATATTATCATTATTCTCTTTATATTCATGTAATTATATGATTCATTTTTTGGTTATTAACTTTTGGTCATACGGCTCGATTGATTACAGCGTGGTAAAGGGTTTCCATCTCACTTTTTATTCCTCTGAGATTCATGCTATATTTTACACTATTTCCATTTGTGTGGTGTCGGTACTACCCGTGATTATATTATTATGTTTTAATATAATTTACCTTATTGTTATTTTCATCTTCATTGTATGATACTTATTTCATGTGGTGTATCTTTCATAATTTTCGAAATCGGTAATGGAAACTTTCACTCTTCACTTCTAATCATATGTATTATTTTATGTTATGTCTTTTAAATTTCAATTTTAATATGATGGGATATGTTATTACATATCCTTATGCTATAAATTTTATGTCCATGGGATTAGAGACCCCATTCTCTCCCATCAACTCATTTTATGAATTTTAATGTTACATTGTTAGGCTGTCAAATTTCTGTTAGAGAACTTTACAACCCAATTTTAATTATTCTGGGATAAACATCTACTTAATAAATATTTCATGATTTAAATATGTGTGAATGTCCTATGGATTTTTTACAATTAATATCCACTTTTATTGGGTGTATAATTATTTTTCACAGATAATTAGGTCATTGATTTGTCCTTAATCTAAGGATATGATCCTTGCAAGGGACTTTGTCTCAATTTACTTTCCATTGAGACTTATTTTTTTTATACACCAATTCACTTTTATATGGTGTATATATTTCCCTTTGACATATTATATCATGGTTCACTTTATTCTCATGATATTATAATCTTTGATTAATGATATTCTTTAGTTATTTGTATTCAAGTGTCTCTCGTTTCGAAAGGAACTCCCTAACAAAAATATCATTTGAAATGTTTTAAAGATTTATACTTCAAAATATTTCTTATTAATGACCATGTTTTCAAAATGGTTTTATGAATTAATTTACATGGTCATTTATGCCCAATATTTTTAATTCCTTTAAAATTTTCAAAGTGGTATGGGACACTTTGATTCAAAAAACTCTTTATTAAATGTTTTAAATTGTTTTGAAACTGGTTTAATAAATCATTGATTTAGTTAATATATTGAAATGATTTCTTGTGATTGAAAATCAAATGTTCTAAGTGAAATGTTTATATTTGAAATATTTTATGTGTTATGATTTTATAATGGTACTTGGACATTTGATGGGTGGCTACGTGATAAACCAAATTACGGGTGGTGTCATGATAAAGCAGGATAGGTGGTTATGTTATAACCTCCAATGCATTGGGTATGGAAGTTGGTCGTATAGCTATTCAATTTAGTGATATGTGTGGATGTCGACCATATGGTTATTCTATTTATGTATTTTTATATCCCATGTTATTTTTATATGTTATGTATTCTTTCTATGGGTTTTATGGTAATCTTTTTTTTTTACAAAAGGGTAAGAAATGTCTTCTATTTAGTGGACAATATTTAATACTTCATAAAGGTGAAAAGTATTACTTATGATAATGTAATCATGGTTTACATTTTGTTTTTTAAAACTATCATTTTTCCTTCTTTGTGTATCCCTTACTGAGTTTTTTTTCTCTTCCCATGTTTTTGAAATGTTTTTCACAATACATAAAGTGGAATAGAGTCAAGGATTAGACCAAGGAAAAGTCATGCTATCTAAAACATGGAACTAGACATGTTTCTTTTTAAGAGTTTTTATTTTATGAAAAAATGAGAACTGAGTAGTAGTGTTTACATGTAATATTCAAGTTGATATGTAATAGTTATGTCATAATTCTCTAAAACTCTAAACCTGAAAAGATACTCAAAGTGAATTCTTGATTTAACTCATGATTATATAATTTTTTAAGGATGGGGCCTTATAGTTGGTATCAAAGCTCTATTTTTACAACTTTAGGGATTATAAGTTTTTATTAAGCACATGGTTAGTCAATATGTCTATTATTTTAGTTAAACCCTTGTTTTATAAATTTTTCAGATCAAGGGAAGTCTATTACAAATGGAAGGAGGAGGATCTCAAACGAAATTCTTGTCTCTTCCTGATGGCATGCTTGCTATAATTATTGTAAAGTCATGTTCAGATGACTGTGAAACTTTTTCTATCATACAATTCACATGCTAGTAGTTGATTGTGATATCAAACACCTCCACTATACCATGATATCATCGTGGATCGTGGGTTGTAATTAATCAAATCTTTTTTTCAAAATATTCTCATATTTTCAATAAAGGTAAATATTATCATGGAAATTTTAAAAAAATTACCTTTTCTCATTATTTTTAAAAATCCTATGATTTTGAAAAATATGCTGAAGAAGGATACCCATGAGCAACCTATTTATATTTTCTTTTACTATATTGTCTCTCTGCACATACTTATGGTTTTATAAAAGGACCATTAATTGAATGTTTCAACTCAAATTCGGCCAGACTATTTTATAAAAATTAATTTTTATTATATGTTTTAAAATTATATGTCATACATGATTACTTTACAGAACTGTTTTTCGGAAAACAGACATATGACCAATTTAGTACAAGGTGTATTTGGATGAAGGAAGCAACTTATTTTGAAGGATCTCAAAATCATTGTTGCAATGCATTCACTTTCTACATACATGAACAAGATGATGATGAATGCATATATACCCCATGATCAAGGTATGATTCTCTTTCTATAAGGAATAGTTTTTTTGTCATATGGAGGTGAAAAATATGACAATATATAAAATTCTGAGGTCGTAATGTATTGGAATGAAAATGAAAGTTATAATAAAACCATTGAGGTTAATACATGTTAGGGTTATTTTTGAGTTTTATAAAGAAGACATCCTGTATGATGGGTGACAACCCTTCACGTCCCGAAAGGCCATGAGAATTGAACCCACAACCGAATTGCAACAATGTTACATTGCCTACCATGAGCCTATGTGAATTCCTTGGTTAGTATGACTTACTCTTCTTAGTTAAATTATTTTCTGGATCAAGAATAAGTTGATTTTGGGAACATCTATTTTTTCAAACTGATATCCTTAATATAGGAAAATTATTTGGAGATTATGTGATAAAGGGTATTTTTGAAGATGTTGTCTATTTTAGGGAAACTAGATATGACTATAAAAAATAGAACACTTTGGGATTTAAATTGAGGAGTAATGGTGGGATTTTATTTTGGAAAAATCTATGTTTTATTTTGGACATATTGTTATTCAGGTTATTTGTGGAAATGATTAACCTATCTTTGAGAATATATGACTCGGTTAATTACACTTCAGTCTAAGACTTTAAGAGTAGTCGATGATATTTAGAGATAAATTCTATGATTTACTGTGAAAGACTATGTGATTGAATCCTTTTGAGTTTTTGGTTTCCGTCTTAGTTTAGATTATATTGGGGGATTTTAAGGAGAATTGTATATTGAATGATCTTTGTTGAACATTGGGTATTGTTTGTTCACTTTTGGAGATTAAGAGTAGTATTTCTCTTTATAAATGATTATCATTTTTGGGGATTATCTAATCTTGTACTAACCTTTCTGGTTTTGGTATATTTCTAAATAAGTGGGAAATATATAGTTTATCTTTTTTAGATTATGTGATAATATAGAAGTTTATTCTTGAACATCATGTGTGGCCAAGTCATCTGGATACTCATCATTTCGATAATAGATGCGTTTGTTGTAGGAATTTAGTAAAGGATGAAATTCTACATGACAGGTTAGTATGTTTAATTATATTTTTAGGTAAGATCATAAACAAATACCTCATATTTATGACATTAACATAAAACAAAAGATTTTTCCATTAAAATTTCTTACTGGGGGATCAAAGACAGTTTAACCCATCATAAGTTTGTGATTTTCTAGTGGTTAAATTTATCCTAATCATGTTTTCTATCACTCTTCATCAGATCATGACACTTAGTTTCTCCCTGATATCCATGTTTTCATGGAATCTTAGAATGGGTTTTTTGGGTTACCTTTGTACATATCTTTCTTTCTTTTAATATGATAATTTTATTTACTCTTTTTCCAATGTGGGACATTCAATGATATTTCCAATCCCAATTTTAAAATTACGTGGAAACAATTTACAAAAGGGGGGAAGGATGTAACATCCCATGTACAAAAAGAATATGAAATTTTCAATATTTATTAATATTTGTAAATTAAAAATTAATTTTACTTTAAGGGGATTCTACGTACGATGGCGTACCCGATACTCGACAACGGGTTTCGTTGAAATCATACGTTGCACACAACGTAGGGTAATACTGAAAAATAATAATATAATATAATATTATTTCTAAAGACCGTTAAATTTCATGTAATTTTTTTATTAAATGGGAAATTTATTAGTCCGCAAAAATTGATGGCGCATGATTCTGAGGCCTTGAGTGTCCAGAATGAATTTTTGAACATTTTTTCTAGTATGATCAGAAAACGTGAGAGCTGGTGTTTTTAACTTATGAACCGGTGCACGGAATTTAGATCTGAGGGCACCGTTGAACTCGTAGCACCAGTACTCGGATAAGTGACCATCACTTCAACCATAGTGGGTCGAGAGTAAAAGATAGTTTTTGGGGTTTTTCATGGAAATGAAAAATAAAATAAAATAAACTTTTATTTTATTTATAGTGAACCTCTCTACATGGGTTATGGAGGTGGTGACCACCCGAACTAAAACCTCCATTTTTTAATTCAAAGCATGGTGGTGGGGACTAACCGAACCCCCATAATGGGATGAGGTAACCTCTCAACTCCCTCAATTAATTTTATGTGTCAACATTATATTAAATATTATGTTATCAGTTAATTTTTTGTGTCAACATAAAATTAAATTTTATGTTACCAATTAGTTGTATGTGTCAACATAAAATAATAGTTATGTTATTAATTTTATGTGGGGTATTTTTTTTATTTTCGATGGAATTTGGGAAAGGATTCCCAGAAGGGAATTGGGAGAGAACTTGGAGGAATCCTTCTCCGCCAAAGAAGAACTTATTCAACGAAGAACTTCTTGAATGAAGAACGTACTCCAGAATTGAAGAATGAGGACGACATTCAAACCAACATTGGAAGCGACAATCATTGGCACTCTCTTAACCTTAACCGTCTCCATCTCATGACCACCGTCAAAAACCCTCCGAGGTAGGAGTATATGATTCTATGTGATTATTATTTTGCATGTTCCTCCCATCTAAACAAAGATCATGGATCAACTATCTAACTAGATGATCAGCGAGTAATTTCTTTATGTGGGATTGGGATTAATCATTTTTTGAGGTTGTACGGTTGATGTTTTGTGTACCCTCTTATCATTCTTGTCATTATTCATACATGTTTTATTAATCCTCTTGCTACCACCCTATTATGGAGGGTGTGGACCAAATAAACATGGCATGACCTCTCTGATGATTTTATTGAGGTTTGTTGTGTTCCTCTCAATGGAAGAATGCAGCGACTGGTGAAAGTGAAATGCACATGTGTGACTCGGAAATGGAGGACAATACACCACCGACCATGATAAAGGCAATGATGCAATAGTGCTGCGCCGCGGCCATCACGCTGCCCGCGGCCACCCTCGCACCTCGGACTCTGCCGTTCGCGGATGGTGTCGCCCCACCACCACCGCCACCCCACAACCTCTGCCACCCCTGGCTGCCGTTGCCTCGCGGCCTCCAACATCCGTGGACAATGTGCCCCGTGGCCTCCACTGTCTGCAGCCACAGCCGCTCGTGGCCTCACTATCCTGCATCCTCGCACCACCCATATCCCTCCACGGCCCTCACGGCCTCTGCACCGCTTCGCACAGCTTCGCAGCTGTCATGGCCTCCGGCCGCTCCACCTCTAGGCCAGGCCGCCAGACTAGGCTTCACAGTGTGGGTCGGGCCACCTAGCGCGGTCCGAACGGGGTCGACCTGAACCGGGTCGGCCCAGGCCGGGTCGGTCCGATTGGGTTGGACTAGACCCAGACTCACTTCGACCCATTTATGCACTTATGACCATATCATTGGAACCCAACATCTGTTTGACGAAGCATCTACAGCGCCGGAAACCTTAAATCAAGATGGTCCCTCCAGTTTACCCCACTGGGGATTTGGATAATGTTGTAGTATGATCAGGTTGGATTGAGAAGAAATCCAACCATACCCCAGTGACTAAAAGGCTAATAACTCACATACTGGGAGCCCGATTGAAGCACCGTCATTTGTGTTGAGAATGCCATTAGAGTGGCGGTCCTTTGTAATACATATTCATCAGACATCGTGGAAGTTAGAGTATTAGCCAATGGTTAGAGTAGAAGACTCTCCCAAAGATGATAAAACCTGTGTGGGAACCCAGTAGTTGGTAGTGACGTGATGAATGAAGAGCGATCTTTTCTGGGTCAGCACATAGTGTTCTTGTGTGGGTCCAAACTGAGTGATCCTATGTGGGTGAGCACATAATGATCCTGTCTGGGTCAGCACAGAACGATCCTGTGTGGGTCAGCACCGAGCAATCTTGTGTGGGTCAGCACTGACCGATCCTGTGTGGGTCAGCAGCAGAGCCTCTTTACAGTATTAGAGATTATTAGAGTAAGATGATTCAGTAGTTATATCTAATCATCTCTACTACTGTACTTATGTTATACCTAGTGTAGGCTGAGTCCGTACCAATATGGAAATTTCCTTTGTGGTAATACCTCAGTGATATTCATATGTGTGGTGTACCTATGTGGTACTAACCTATGTGATATTCCTTCCTTTGTGGAACAGTCAAGATTTGGGCTTTTGAGTTAGACTCTGTGTTTTCCTCAGGATTGAGATGGGTTTACTTGATAACTTTCCTATATGTATGGGCATATACCTAAGTTGGGTTGTCAGTGGATTCCATGTTATGTGTTTTATCCTTGGTGGATTTGGTGAGACCATGAGGGTCTCAGGGTCCCAACTGAGTATCGATATACTCACCCCTGCATGGGATTTGACTGCACCCTGTTGTGTTTTGTGCAGACTACTGACAACTCTATCTAAGGATGAGAGTACCAGGACTAGAGGTATCTCAGAGGTGGACGTTAGATGAGGTGAACTACAGAGAGGGTCATTCTTGAGTTGTACCTACCCTTCAGATAGGATTCGCGGTGTAAGATCCAGGAGATGCTTTTCAACTATCAGTCATCTTTTGCTTCCCAATATTCATGGTACTTTCTAATTGGGCTTGTATTCTGGCCCCTTTTACTTACTGCACTCACTCTGTTTACTATTCAGATTACTTGAGTTTGTATCTTGTTTTGTGATAGGTTGTGTGTGCTTATAGCTTATAAAGGCAATGTCTTCCAGGTTTTAGGGAATACACCTTCGGTGCTAGTCGCCATCCCCTAGCCTATGGAAGGAGGGCTTGGGGGAGTCATGGCACGGGCCCTGGGGGACGGTTTGTGAAAAAATGGTATCATAGGAGTCAGTTCTACCTTAAAACATTAGAATCTAATATTTTTAATAGCAATAGTGTTAAGTGTAGGGAGTGCAGTTATATATTTATGGAATCCCGTGTTGGTGAGGAGACTGACGTATCCATACACCAGGATCCTGACTTATGATTTTGAACTGAGTGCATGAAAAAATAGACTGCGTGTGTGTTTTGAAAAGTTTATCTTTGTGATATCTTTGAGTTAGCTCACCAGGTATTACTTGTTGACTGTGGAGCACCTGTTCCATTTCAGGATGCCTCCACGAAAATATCCAGATAGGGTTACAAGAGTAGTAGGAACTGATAGCCCACCGAGTTATGAGGCCTCGGTGCAGGGCTCTCATCCAGTAGAGGCACCAGTTAGGGCACCAATGGTACCATTACCGATTGGGCCACTGATGCCACCATCTCTAACAGTAGAGAGTGCACACCGATTGAACACATTGCATAAGTTCGAGCACTAGAGGGCACCCTGGTTCAGAAGAGAGATGGACCCACAAGCAGCCGAGGATTGGGTGGAGGTACTGGTGAGAGTTTTCTGACTGGTAGGGATACCAGCTGATCTCATGGTGATCCTTTCCACCAGAAATCTACAGGAAGAAGTAGGCAGATGATGGGGCTTGATGATCCAAGTTCAAGATGAGGTGATGCTTCTCTTGGAAGACTTCAAGAGCCTATTTTGGGTTGAGTTAGTTCCAGTGACTCTTTTCACAGTGCGTATATAGGAGCTACTTCATCTGCTCTAGGGCAGCATGTATGTGGTTCAGTACTCAGCAAGGTTCACTGACCTCTCATGAAAGACCACATATATGGTATATGACCCATTCAACATGGCCCGAACCCTTGAGCAGGGGATCAGGCGAGAGATTGGGGATTCAATGATTTCTATTATCATCCCAATGCAGGCCGAGGTGTTAGAGAGAGCCCTCTTAGTGGAGAGTTTCTTTTCTAAGAAATCACCAGAAGCAAGACCCACGACCAGTCATCACGTAGTGGAGTCTTCTGCAGCTGGTAGTAGATAGATGTCATAGTGGTCCAAATGGACCAGACCTACAGGTGAACGACCGCAAGATTCAGGGTCGGTTGTGCAGGGCACCTGAGGTAGAGCCAGTCATGCTATGAGAATGTAGTGTTACATATGCGGGGAGCGGGGTCACGTGGCTCATGACTGTCCGACCCACTGTATGGATAATCTGCAGATGGTCTAAAGACCTCCATAGCAGAGACAAAGGTTTGATCGAGGAGGTCTACATGGAGAACGCAGACATGGATGAGGAGCTAATTGTGAAGATGGGGGTGGGTGATGATTATAGATGTCACTGCCACCACCACCAGGTGGTCCACCCTGACCACAGGGAGCAGGAGGATATGGGCAATCTCATCTCCAGGCAGCTAGGACCTACGATAATGGTGCTCCGGAGATGATACGAGGTACGATCTGTGTCTACTCCACCTTAGCCATAGTACATATAGACACAGGTTCCAGCCATTATTTTATTACCACTACCCTCATTTAGAGCTCTAAGATTCCGATGGATCTGTTAGCTCGATCCTTATAGCTAGAGACTCCTACAGGAGCAGATTCGATGATTACACACTGTTTCCAGTAGTGTGAGCTTACTCTAGGAGGTTAGAACTTTGGTTGGGATCTCCTAATAGTGGCTTCGAGTCCTTACAATGTCATCTTGGGTATAGACTAGTTATCTATAGTCCATGATCAGATTGACTGTATTAGGCGCAAAGTACGGTGTGTTCGTTCTGATGGGATGAGGTTTGTATTTCTCCGGTGAGAAGGGAGCCTTTGTAACATAGGATGGACTTAACCGGAGGAGGGTTCAGCCGATTACACATCAGTTGGCTAGCCTTACCTTTGGATCTAGTGATTTGGAGAGTCTGAATTATCATGTAGTGTTGGAATAGTATTCAGATGTCTTCCCTAATGATGTTATGGGACTACATTTTCACAGAGAGGTAGAAATTAACATTGAATTGTACCCCAGGATGGCACCGATATATACACCAGTGTATTGGATGGCTCCCACGGAGTTTCGTGAGCTTTGGGGAGATATTGAGGACAAATAGGGGAAATGGTTCTTTCGGCCTGGTGTTTCTCCTTGGGATGCCCCGGTTTTGTTCGCCAAGAAGGCGAACGGGAGTTTGAGGCTTTGTTTTGACTATCAGCGCCTGAACCAGTTGAATATGTAGAAAAAGTACCCACTTCCATGGATTTACGACCTCTTTGATCAGCTGAAGGGAGAACGATGGTTCTCAAAGATAGTCCTTAGATCAGGCTATCACCATCTCAAAGTACGAGATGAGGATGTATAGAAAACAGCTTTCAGATGTCCGTATGACCATTACGAGTTTTTGGTTATGCCATTTGGCATGACCAATGCATCAATAATGTTCATGGGACTCATGAACATGATTTTTCAACCATACCTTGATTGCTTGGTAGTAGTCTTCATCGATGACATTCTGATCTACTAGACTACTGGGGAGGAGCATGCCTTTCATTTATAGGTAGTACTGGACACACTCCCAGGGAACCATCATTATGGTAAGCTCTAAAAGTGCCAATTCTGGATCTGAGAGGTTTAATTTCTAGTACATTTCAAATCTGAGGCTGGAATTGCAGTGGATCCACCGATGATTGAGGTGGTACATTCTTGGGGGCCACCCAGGAGTCTGACAGAGGTATGAAGTTTCATGGGTTTGGCTAGATAGTACCAGAGGCTTCTGCCAGATTTCACCAGAGCTGCAGCACCTCTATCAGCATTGATGAAGAAGGGGAAACCATTCGTATTGTTGGAGAGATTCCAGTAGTGTTTTAAGAAGCTGAGGTAGAGCCTGACTATTGCCCCCATCTTGATGCTTCCAGAGGAGGGCGTAGGGTACGTAGTCTACAGCGATGCATCAGGGACTGGGATCGAATGTGTCCTCATGTAGGAGCGATAAATTATCGCATATGGTTCTCGATAGCTGAGACAACATTAGCAGAACTACGCTACCCTAAACCTGGAGTTAGCAGTAGTGGTCTTCGCATTGATGATGTGGCGACACAATCTAATGGGAGAATGTTTTACAATCTATAATGATCACAAGAGTCTCATGTATATCTTCTCTCAGAAGGACCTGATCCAGAGATAATGAAATTGTATTGAGTTCCTCCTAGACTATAACTTTGAGATAGTATATACTCTTGGGAAGGAGAATGTGATAGCAGATGCACTCATCAGGAGGTCTGGTATATAGCTGCTAGGTTGGGCGATAGAGTAGCTGGCCGCTTTGTAGATATCTTTTGTAGATCGAGATGGAGCAGTTTTTCTTCAGTCTCATATAGTCACTTCCCAACTTCATCAGTGAGTCAGGGAGGCACAGCATGGGGATGCTAACTATGAGATGGGACTTGTTCATACATCCATAGGACATGCACCTGAAAGATTTTCTAAAGGTGGGGAGCACGTCATCCTCTTCAGAGAACGTACCATGGCACCAGTGTCGCTTCGGGAGGAAGTTTCGAGGGAGTTCCACACATCCCCACTGGTGGTACATCCCGGAGTGGGGAATATGTACCAGTATCTCTGACAACATCACTGGTTTACAAGAATGAAGAAATTGATACCAGAGTTTGTCTCTCGATGCCTTACTTTTCAACAAGTGAAGGCGGAGCATCAGGTACCAGCAGGCTTGGTTCAACATTTATAGGTCCCAGAGTGGAAGTGGGATGGAATATCAATGGACTTCATGACTTGAATTCCACATACATCCAGAGCTTATGATTCTATTTGGGTGATCGTCGAATGACTCACCTAGTAGGCCCACCTCCTACTGACCAGAGAGCAAGATTCAGTAGAGAGTTGGGGATGCCTCTATATTCAAGAGATTGTGCGGCTACATGTAGTACCATTGACTATTGTCTCTGATCATGATGCACATTTTACTTCCCAGCTATGGAAGGGGTTGCAGGAGCCTTTTGGGATGCAACTTTGTTTGAGCACTGCCATCCATCTTCAGAAGGACGGTCAGACTGAGTTGACCATTCAAACCCTGAGGATATGTTGCATTCTTGCATCCTGAACTTTGGTCGTAGATGGGAGGATCACTTGCCTTTGGTGGAGTTTTCATACCAAAACAGCTATCACTCTACCATTGGGACGGCACCTTTTTAGGTGTTGTACGGGTGAACTTGTAGATCTCCTTTGTGTCGGACTAACCCAGGGGAGTCCGCACTAATGGGGCCAGAGTTGGTATGGCCTACCACAGAGAAAGTACAGATTATCGAGGAGCAGATGAAGACTACAAAGAGTAGGCATAAGTCTTATGCCAACATGAGATGGAGACCTCTGGAGTTCTAGGATAGAAACAATGTCTTTCTACGGGTCTCAACTCATTGAGGATTACCTAGATTTGGCCGAGGCTGCAACTTATCTCTGAGATTCATCGGACCTTTTTAGGTTCTTAGCAGAGTTAGCGATATGGAATGCCACTTAGCTCTTCCACATCAGTTGCACTAGGTGCACGTCATCTTCCATGTATCCCAGCTAAGGATATACATGCACGACTCTTCTCACATCATCGACCATGGAAAGGTGGATGTTGACGATGGGGAGACTTTTACGGAGGTTCTAGTAGAGATTAAGGATCGACAAGAGCAGGTCCATCATGGGCGGTCGATACCTCTAGTGCACGTTCGTTGGAAACATAGTAACCTCTAGGAGAGCACATGTGAGTAGGAGGCTCAAATACATACTCAGTACACCCACATGTTTTCCTAATTTTGAGATGTGGCTTATGGGGATGTGAATCCCTGAGGTGTGGAGAATGTAAAGACTCGGAAATTCCATGTAATTTTTATTTATTAAATGGGAAATTTACGTGTTCGAAAAAATTGACGGTGCGTGATTCTGAGGCCCAGGGTGCCCAGAATGTATTTCTGAACATTTTTTCAGGTACGATCAATAAACGTGCGATTGAGTTTTTGTAACTTTTGAACCGGTGCTCGAAATTGAGATCTGACGGCACTATTGAACTCCTCGCACCGTTATTCACTTAAGGGGACCATCACATCAACCGTAGTGGGTAGAGAGTGGAAGCTTTTTTTGGGTTTTTTCGTGTAAATGAAAAATAAAATAAAATAATCTTTTATTTTATTTATATTAAAGCTTTATACATGGGTTATGGAGGTGGGAACCACCCGAACTAAAACCCCCATTTTTGAATTCATAGCTCGGTGGTGGGGACCACCTGAGCCCCTCATAAAGGGGGAGGAAACCTCTCAACTCCCTCAATTAATTTCCGGTGTCAACATAAAATTAAATGTTAAGTTATCAATTAATTTTATGTATCAACAAAAAATTAAATGTTAAGTTACCAATTACTTTTATGTGTCGAAATAAAACTAAATTTTATGTTTTTAATTTTATGATGTCCATTTCTTTTTCCCTTTCAGAAGAATTGGGAAGAGTATTGGAAAAAGGAAATTGGGAGAGAGCTTGGGGATATCGTATTCCCCCAAAGAAGAACTTCTTCAATTAAGAACTTCTTGAACAAAGAACGCACTCCGGAATTGAAGAATGAGGACGACGTTCAAACCAACTGTGGAAGTGATAATCTTTGGCACTCACTTCACCTTCACCATCTCCATCTCGCAACCTCCATCAACAACACTCCATGGTAGGGGTTTTTTTCTATATGATTATTATTTCACATGTTCCTACCTTCTAAATAAAGAAATAGGATCAACTCTCTAACTAGTTGATCCATGAGTGATTTATTATTGAGGGTTTCAGAATAATCATTGTCGGAGGATGTAGGGTTGATTTTTTGTGTACCCCCTTTCCATTCTTGTCAGTCTTCATAAAATTTTTAATAAGCAATTTTCTACCACCCTAACATAGAGGGTGAGGGCCAAAAAAACATGGACTGACCTCTCCAAAGTTTTTCTTAAGGTTTGTTGTGTTCCTCGCAATGGAAGATGGCGGTGAATGGTGCTGGTGAAAGGAACCGGTGGGGATCAGAAATGGCAGCCAACACACCGCCGGCCGCTATGAAGGTGATAGCGCAATGGAACCGGCCCACGGCCAATGCCCCACCCATGGTGGCCGCCACCCCGCGGCATCTACCGTCTGCATTCATCACTGCCCCATGGCCTCCGCCGCCCCGTAGCCTTCGCCAATCATGGCCGCAACTTCCCCGCGGCCTCCGCCGTCCGTGGCCGATTCCGCCGCATGGCCTCTGCTATCTACAGCCACCACCACCGGCGACCTCGCGCCGCCCGAGGGCTCGCCATCCCGCGGCCTTGCACTACTCGTGGCCTTGCTCTCCCATGGCCTCGCACCGCCTCGCGTTGCTCTATGAACTTCACAGCCCCCTGTGGGATCGAAATAATGATGTAGATGCTCAAAATACAAAGGGGGGGGGGTGAATTGTAAACATTAGAAATTTCCTTAAACAAGTAAAGATCTAAGTTTAACAAAGTTAAACTTAGAAAATTCACAACACCTCTAACACCAATAGTAGGATTGGTATAGGGTTCGAAGTTACAAACTTCTAGTTCTATGCACTTTCTTAAATCTGGAATGCGATTTCAAAAAAGTGGTTCTGGAAATATGGATCCATAAATTGAAACATAACCAAAGATTTAAATATGAGATTCTACCTTAAAGCGTATAGAATCTAAACTAATCAGAGTACAAGTTTAAGGAAATATAAGAAGATTATACTTTCCTTAAAATATGAAATGCAGTGGAAAACAAGTAGTAAAACTACAAGTAACAAGATATAAGTCTTTTAACCCAAAGAGAAGGGTATCCAACAACCTTGGATAAAGGTACCTTGATTTATACATTTAATCAAGTCTATCTTACCCACACCAGGGTAATCCCTCGATACGAATATCGGTGTCTCTGTCTTGATATCTCTGTAAGACCGCAACTTCAAGGTAGTTGTAACCTCTTTCTTCCTCAACAATGAAGCCCTCGAACTTCAAGGTAGTCGGCACCTATGTCTTCCAATCCCCAGAAGCCCTCGAATGTAATCTCCAGTATTTGGAGTCGCACGAAGAAATCTAAACAAGTGGTTCAGTACATACAAAGCATGAAAAGATTCTCTCTCTAGAAATCACCTTAACAGCATGTGGTCTCTAGAGTGATCAACTTGTTATTGAGCTCTTTCAAATGAGATCCTATTTATAGGCTCGGTTGGAATGGTCGTCTACCTCCTCCAACAGTCATATTTTTCTTTGAATTTCGAAGGGACCTATACACGTGTCACTAAACCAATGGTTTGTTAGAAACAGAATGGACGTCATCATTTTATAACAAAACATGGGCAACTGAAATCACGACATCATTTTCTAATGAAAAAAATGTAAGTATAAGTAAAACTAGAATTCGTAGTGTAGGTAAATGAAATTTCGGAGTCTAACAAAAATGGAATTCAGAGTCTATAATAAAAAGGATATTTGGATTCTGTTTTATATGAATTCAGAACCTGAATTCTATGGAAATCCGGAGTCTGAATTTCAAAGGAAATTTGGAGTCTGGTTTCACCAGAGTTCAGAATCTGAACATTCGGTGTTCGGAGTTGAACTTTTAGATGTTTGGTGACAAACTAATAGAAGTTAGGAGTCGGACACATAAAATATTGGAGTTGAATTAATAAAAGCTCGGAATCGAACTTAGTAAAAGTTCGGAGTCAAACTTAGAAAAATTTCAGAGTCGAACATAGTAAAAGTTCGGAGTGGAACTAGTAAAAGTTTGGAGTCGAACTTAGTAAAATTTCGGAGTCGAACTTAGTAAAAGTTTAGAGTCGAACTAATAAAAGTTCGGAGTCGAACTCATAAATGTTTGGAGTCAAACTAATAAAAGTTCAGAGTTGAACATAGTAAAAGTTCAGAGTCGAACTTAGTAAAACATCGGAGTCGAACTACTAAATGTTTGGAGACGAACTTAGTAAAAGTTCGGAGTCGAACTTAGTAAATGTTCGGAGTCGAACTAGTAAAAGTTCATAGTCGAACTAGTAAAAGTTCGGAGTTCAGAAATCGGAGTTTGAACATTGTTAGAGTTCCTATCCAGAATTCAGAGTGGAACATTATTAGAGTTCATATCCAGAATTTAGAGTGGAGCATTATTAGTGTTTGTATCTATAATTCGGATCCTAAAACCAAATGCTTCATACCTTTGCATTATATGATTCCGAGGTTTTGGGTATGAATCTGATTTTTATACTTAAAAAAAATATTGCTATATATAAGAAAAATCTATGTTAGGGTAACTTTCTTCAATGAAAGAAATTTTCCATATAGAAGTAAAATATAGATTTTCTTAGGTATAAAGTGTTTGTGATTTTTAAAATAAAAAGTAATGGAAAATTCATAAAGAAAACCTTATTGACTCAACATTCTCCCCCTTTTTGGGAAGAACAAACATCCTTATAAAACCAAATATATGGAATTTGAAAATTTTCCTTATACTTTGAAATTGAAACTTATCTCCCTTTGTTCATGAATGATAGTGAATACAACTAACTCCCCCTTAGACATTGAAACTCTATGGATTGTATTCTAAATTTCTGGAGTGGAGTTTTCATTATCATGGGAAAGAAAAACATTGTAGTGAGAAAGTCCCACTTACTTTAAGGATATCTTCACTTAGAAATTTTTCTTCTTCATTTTAAATTTTTCCTTCTCCTCTTTTTAGTGGATCTTTTTCCTTCTCCCCCTTAGGAGTAGTTCTTTTTTCCTTCTCCCCATTTGTGATTTTCAAAAATTATTGAAAGGAATGGAAAAGAAAATATGATACCTGAAACATTAGTATATAACAAGATACAACCAACCAAATTTTCATTAGAGTTGAGAAATTTTTTACAAAGAAAGACAAATACAATAAAAGATCGGAGTGGATTTATTTGTCTTCCTTTTCCTTTGGGATCGACTTCTTCAACAATGTTTTGATCTTCTTCAAGTATCTTTGTTCTTACTTAGCTTGCCTCTCCAAGGATTTTATCCTTTCTTCTTGGGCTTTCAAATATTCTGCCTGAGCCTTCATGGACTATTGCTACATCATCACTAGCTCATCTTGCTTTACCAGTCCTTTCTCAAGATCAATCCAGATATTTCTATCGCTTATAAAATTTTGAGCAAGATAGTTAGTCTTATCATTCAGTTCCTTCACTTTTTCACTCCGAGAACTCTGCTCAACAATCAGATCATCTTGAAGATTCTTAATCTTTTTATCCTCGGTTTGAAAGGCATCTTTTACATCATTCTGAAAATTATCATAGTCTGCCATGTCTTCTTCAACATTCTTAGACCACAAAGTTATTTTTTTGTAAGACTTCCTGTGTACATCATAATTGATAAGAAAACTTCTATGGTCAGCCTCAATCTTTATACACTTATCTATGACCATGGATAAGGATTCTGATTTCTGATTAAAGGAATGTTGCATCATCTAGCATCTGGAGTCTATTATTTGAAAATTCGGAATGGTGTCTACTAACCTCTTCAGAGATTCTACTACAAAATCATGACCATGATCTGATGACTCCAAATCAGATAACCTGCTTTGATATTGCTCTTCCTCAACAAGCACCAACATCATTTTAGAAGAACCACCAACTACTTTTTTTCTGATAATATCTTTTATTGGTGTGTCCATCAGAACTTGCTTCCCTTTGTCAGATTTCAGAATGGGTTGATCATCTGGGGACTCATCCTCACTTTTTGATAGTTTCACAATCTGGTGTTCATCTATTTTCTCCTTTTTCGCTCCTTCCTCATGAAAATTCTTCACATAATATTCTTCCTCACCATACAAAACATTTTCCTTCTCTTCTTCTTGATCATCATCATCCTTATCAACTGCCTTCTCTAGAGTGGGTAATTTTACGGATTCATATTTTTCTTGATGCTCTTCTACTTGTTTGATCAGATCATCAAGTTCATCAATTTCTTCTTCTTCTTCTTATTCTTTAAAAATCTCTTCCTGTTATTTTTCAGCAGCATATTTTTCTACCTCTTTAACTACCTCTTTACCCATGGATTTTTTCAGAGTCTCCGGTAAAGAAGGTTGGACATCGAGGGTTTCCAGAGTGGGAGTCTTTTTCGAGGCTATTTTAGTATCTCTCAACAAGGATTGTACAAGCTCAGCTTCAGACACCTTTTTCTTCATATTCTTTTTTAACTTCTTTTTCTAACACATCCGCAGATTTTTCCCTTAAGGCCTTAGCCTCAGTCGGGTCCAATCCAAACTATGGATCCCCTTCTTTTCTCTTCACTTTGTCATCCCTCCACTTGGCTACCACTTCATCTATATAAGCTTTTTGTTTCTTTGGATTGGGAGGTGTGGATTGGTTTTCTTTAGATTTGGGGGTTTTTTCATCACCAACCACTTCCTTAATCTTCCTCTTATTAGAAACTTTCTTTAATGGTTCATCCTTCTCGACATTTTCTGGAATAGCCTCAGCCTCTCCCTCTAGTAAATGGTAGAATTCTCTGGATTCAGAAGAAAAACCAATCTTCATCCTTATCAAAGTATCATCACTGACAAGCACAAGCTTACAATTCCAAACTTTTGACTTACAAGAAACTTCGAAAGAATCTAAGCACTGAACTATCAGCTTTGATAGTAAGGTAGGGTACATAATGATTTGATCTCTCAAGTCCCTTATTTTATATTCTTAATCCTAATCAATACATTCCTCATCAAATTTATCTTCATTAGATTTACTAGGAAATCTAAAACATAGATGTCACTCTTCTTCAGATTATCCTTGTCACCCCTTCTTGGTTAGATAAATCCTTATACACACCACTGTAGAATCTGATTATTCGAAGTGAGATGAGAAATCTTAGTAGTCTTGGTATCTTTGAGTCCAAGACATTTCAAAGCCTTCACCTTGTTTAATCTTCCTTGCTCATCCGGAAGCTTATTAGAGCAAAACTCAGCTTCCCCTTCGTAGGATAAACCCACCAAGCTTGCAGCCTTGGTAAATGATAATTTTTAAGTCTTACCATAAGACTTGAAGGAAAATAACTCTCTTCCCTCTTCATTGTAGATGGAAACAGACTCATAGAAATCAACCAGTAAATCTGTATAAAGAGGATCCTATTTTTTTGACTTAGACAAGAAAACATCTTCCCAGCCATTCAATCTGATATTCTGGGTTATAAGGGAATCAAACTTGTAGAAATCTGAATTAACTAACCTCTCCCTGAAAACTAAACATTTTGAGATGTAGCTTCAACAGACATTCGAATTTGAGAGTTCTGGAAGATTCGGAATGGCTTTGACAAAGATCGGAATGGTCCTTAAGAAGAGAGTCATGGCTTCGAGATGCGAAATCTTTGAAGAACCGATGTGGGAAAACTCATAGGGTCCCCTTTATATCGGAGATGGAGGTGACTTTTGGTCTTCCAAAAACCATCTAACGGTTGAAAAACCTTTTGATCTGATCTGACGATTGAGAACATTCCCACAAGGAAAACTTGACTCTGATCTTTTGAGGTTTTAAGAAAAACATTCAGATTTAAGGAAAACTAGAATCCGAATAATTTTAAAACTCATAGGAAAATACCGGCAAGAAAAATATGACTACGAAAATTTAATTAAAGAAATCATACCTTTCGGATTGGCTAGAAAGATTGTTCGTAATTAGTAATATTCTTCTTGAGGGGAAAAAAATTTTAAGCTCATTACGAAAAAAAATCATTACAAAAAAAACTCATTACGAAAAACTCATTACAAAAAAATCCTCATTACAGATAATTCATTACAAAAAATCCTTATTATAGAAAATTCATTACGAAAACTTCGGTTCCAAAAATTTTCATTACGAAAATTTCAATTCCAGAAAATTTCATTACCAAAATTTCAGTTCTGTATATTTCCATTCCGAGAATATCCTTTCTGAAAAAACATGTTATAATAAAAAAAAATTACATAAGTTTAAAAAGAAAATTGACAACGAAATTTTTTTATTAAACTAACATGCAAATGTACTCCCCATATGAGAAGGAGTTTATTACTATAAGGAGAATTGTTCAACAAGAAGTTAATGAAGATGGATTACCTCATGATTATCATTCCTAACTTCTATTTAATGTATTCAAATCTATCTAAGGGTAATGATTTTGTGAAAATATCAGCAAGTTGATCATGCCTTCCGATAAACTGAAGAATGATATCTCCTTTAGTTCTTAAGACCCTTTACAAACAAAACCTTTGAAATAAATGTTTTACCAAGAAGAATAATATTACCTATGCCAACAATTTCTCCCTGAGCAGTATCTCCGAAATTTACTTCTCCTCCATTCGTTTTGATTATCTTTTTGAAATATCTTTTGTTACCAGTCATGTGCCAGGAACATCCACTATCCTTGTACCAAGTATTTTTGATGGTACTTTTTTACCTTCCTGAAAATAAGAAAAGATTTAGACTTTCAAAATCCAAACTTGTTTGGATCCAAGATTTCCAGAAAGCAAAATTTTTGGTACCCACATCTTCTTAGAAAAGTAAGAATTATGAAAACCTAGATATTGGGTTTTGTTTAAAGAGAAATTATTTGCCTAGTGTCCACCACATTGACACTTGGTAACAAATGGGGCACTTTTTGGAACAAAATAATTGTTACTAAAAATTGTTTTTGCATGGGTATAACCAAATCCGGATTTGTTTCTTAAAGGTCGTATTAGTGAATACATTTTATCAATATTTTCTTTTCCATGAGTAAAGCTTGACAAACACTTCTTTAAGGAAAAAATTTCAGACATGAGTTTTATAACCACATTTTTGTCTTCAAAATCGTTAGATTTGAAACTAGATCTAGGATTGAAAACACTTTTCTAAGATATTACTTTTACTAATTCTTTAGAAAGTTTGTTCTTTTCAGAACTTACATCCTCAAGATTTTTTTGAAATAATTATAAAATCATCATCTTTTCTATCAAGATCATTAGAAAGATCTGATATTTATTTTGTATGAATATTATTCCTAGAGTTTTCCTTATCATGTTTTTTATTGAGTTTAGAATTCTCAATCTCAAGAAGTTCAGCAATCCAAGAAACTTCTTCATAGGTAGGTGTAGTATTTTCTTCATCTAAAGAGGATTCTTCATCTGAAGAGTTATAATACTTACTGTCATTAGAATTTAAAGAAACATTGGTCCAAGATTCATCATTATGAACCTTATCCATGAAGCAATGATTGTTAATAGGTAATCTGGATATAAGACCAAGATTCCTCTGTCCTGAGGATTCCTAATCAGACGATTCATCTGAAGAGTCACCACTAATGGCGCTCCAGGTGTCATTAGCTTTCAGAACATTCTTAGCTTTGGACTTGTAATACTTCTTCCTATTACTTTCAGAATCCTCTCTTTTCTTTATTTCTTTTTGAGCAAAGGACAATCTGGTCTAATATGTTTAACTCTCTTGCATTCATAACAAGTAACTTCTCCATCTTTCCGATCATTCCTTTACTTTTTCTTATACTTGGATTGGAAATTTCTCTAGCCAGCTATCTTGTTCATCCATCAAGCAAGATTTTCTAACTCATTCTCTGAGACTTCACTATCACTATATTCTAATTGAATAACCACCATCTTAGACTTGGATCTTGTTACTCTCTTAGGAGTCTTAACTTTCATGTGATTTGAAGTTGTGGTAAAGGCAATAGTACCATTCTCATTCTTCTTGTTGATGTTGTTAGCATCCCTCTTCATTCTTGTTTCATGTTGGAGAAGAGTTCCAAACAATTCATCTAAGGACATTTGAGTGACCTTCCTATTCTCATCAATAACTGTTCTCTTTGATTCCCAGTCATTAGACATAATATCAATAATCTTATCTACAATAGCTTCATTATCTAGACCTTTCTCTCCCATAGATTGTAGATTGTTTACAAGTGTCATAACCCTCTGTTGAACTTTGCAAATAGGTTCTCTATAAAGAAGGTTGAAACCATGATATGCAGCTCTTAGCATAGCTCTTGTTGTCTCTATCACTTTGGATGTACCAAAATGTGTAACTTCAAGTTTCTCTTATATACATTTAGCTGTTTCACATGAAACAATTTGTCTATATATGTTCCTATTCATTAAACATCTTAGAGTATTGTGTACCTTATAGTTCAATTGATAATAATGCTTCTCTTGATTAGTGAAAGCACTCACTTCCATATCAGGAATTTTATAACCTCTGGTAAGCATAACAAATTTATCCTACTATAGTATTGATAACTAAAGTATTAATATGATATCTCTAGTACTCATAATCAATGCCATCAAAAATTGGTGGTCTTGTAGGATTTAGGTTGTCAATAGAACCAACATTTAGACCTGTCATCTCTAAGAAAAACTTTGGCACAAAAGAACTTGTTAATAAGAATAGTTCGGATTCAAGGAAAAATATTCCTAAGCAAGGAAAATATAGAACAAGGAAAAACTAAGCATGGAAAACTTATATGTGAGTATAAGTATTTTAGAAACCTCCTCTAATACAAATTTTAGGATCAAAATAATGATATAGATGCTCAAAATACAAGAGGGGGTGAATTGTACACTTTAAAAATTTTCTTAAACAAGGAAAGATCTCTGTTTAACAAAGTTAAACGAGGAAAATTCACAACACCTCTATCACCAATAGTATGATTGGTATAGGGTATGATGTTACAAACTTCTAGTTCTATGCACTTTCTTAAATCTGGAAAGTGATTCCGAAAAATTGGTACCGGAAATATGGATCCAGAAATTGAAACTTAACAACAATTTACAATATGAGATTCTACCTTGAAGCGTATAGAATCTAAACTAATTAGAGTATAAGTGTACCGAAATATAAGAAGATTATACTTTCCTTACAATATGAAATGCAATGGAAAACAAGTAGTAAAACAAAAAGTAGCAAGATATAATTCTTTTAACCCAAAGAGAAGCGTATCCAAAAACCTTGGATAAAAGACCCTTGATTTATACTTTCAAGAAAGTCTGTCTTACCCACACCAGGGTAAGCCCTCGATACGAATATCGCTGTCTCTGTCTTGCTATCCTCGCAAGCCCTCAACTTCACGGTAGTTGGAACCTCTGTCTTCCTCAGCAAGGAATCTCTCAAACTTCAAGGTAGTCGCCACCTCTGTCTTCCTATCCCTGGAAGCCCTCGAATGTAATCACCAACATTCAGAGTCGCATAAATCAATCTGAACGAGCTATTCAGTACGAACAAAGCATGAAAGGATTCTCTCTCTAGAAATCACCTTAACAACGTGTGGTCTCTAGAGTGATCAACCCGTTATTGAGATCTTTCAAATGAGCTTCTATTTATAGGCTTGGTTTAACTTTCAGATCCCTTCTCCAACGGTCATATTTTACTTGAATTTAGGAGGGACCTGTCCACATGTCACTAAACTAGTGGTTTGTTAGAAATAGAATGGATGACATCATTTTATATCAAAACATGTGTAACTGAAAGCACGACATCGTTTTATAATGAAAAAAGTGTAAGTATAAGTAATACTAGAATTCAGAGTGTAGGTAAATGAATGTTTGGAGTCTAACCAAAATGGAATTCGGAGTCTACAATAAAAAGGATATTTGGATTATGTTTTATTTGAATTCGGATCCTGAATTCTATGGAAATCCGGAGTCTGAATTTCTATGGAAATTTGGAGTCTAGTTTCACCAAAGTTCAGAATATGAACTTTCGGAGTTCGTAGTTGAACTTGTAGAATTTTAGAGTCAAACTAATAAAAGTTTTGAGTCGAACTCATAAATTTTCGGAGTCAAACTAATAAATTATCAGAGTCAAACTTAGTAAAAGTTCAAAGTCGAACTTAGTAAAAGTCCGGAGTTGAACTTAGTAAAAGTTCGGAGTCAAACTAGTAAAATTTCGTAGTCGAACATAGTAATAGTTGGGAGTCGAACATAGAAAATGTTCGGAGTCGAACTAATAAAAGTTTGGAGTAGAACTCATAAAAGTTCAGTGTCGAACAAATAAATGTTCAGAGTCGAACATAGTAAAAGTATGGAGTCGAACTTAGCAAAAGTTCAGAGGCGAACTAGTAAAAGTTCAGAGTCAAACTTAGTAAAATTCCGGAGTCGAAATTAGTAAAAGTTCAGAGTTGAACTAGTAAAAGTTCACAGTCAAACTAGTAAAAGTTCGGAGTTCAGAATTTGGAGTTTGAACTTTTTTAGAGTTCCTATCCAGAATTCAAGAGTGTAACTTTATTAGAGTTCATATCTAAAATTCGGAGTGGAACTTTATTAGAGTTCGTATCCAGAATTCGGATCCTAAAACAGAATTCTTCATACCATTGCATTATATGATTCTGAGGTTTTGGGTATGAATCCAATTTTTATACTTTAGAAACATATTGCTATATATAAGAAAGATCTAGGATAGGGTAAATTTCTTGTAACGCCCCGACCCCAGTTACCCAGAGTCGGTGTATTATTACATAACTTTGGCATTATCACAGAAAAGATCAAGTCTCGAAAGACCGATTAGTTTAGTATCCTTGGAAACAGTAGATATATTCATAAGTCTTACATTACATCATAAGGAAAAAAAACTACAACAACATCTTGTCTTCATATCCCCTTATACTATCCATGCAGGTCATTCATAAATTACTTCTTCACATCCTAGGAAAAATAAAACATTGAAAGGGGTGAGCTCAAATGCTCAAAAAGGATAACAATATAGCAAAATCTTTCATATATAAGCATAAAAACTTAAGGCAATGTATGACTAATACAACAGCCTTTTAAACTTGAGCTTCAGAATAATATGGCAATGATAAAATGAAGTAATTCCATTTACATACTCACATGGATATTCTACTAGTTGAATAATCACATGCAATATCAATAACCACTTTCATAAAGATGGAATTCATAATTCCAGAATATCATAACCACGTATCCAATGCCTCGTGCCAAGACTACAATTAAGATTTTGTCAAGGACTCGTGCCAAGACTCTATTTTGTATTAGGAGACCTACCGATACATTGAGGATCTATAGTGGGCTCCACCCGTCACGTAATAAGTCAAATGCATTTATCATATGAAAAGATTTAAACTTAACATAAACATACGCATTAAAACTAGCATACGAAATGTCAATACATATCCACAAACCATGAATGGTATAAAATAGCACATCCACAGTCAAACATAACACATTCGATACAATATGGGAGATTTTTTTGTATCATATTAGCCTCAATCGAGAATAATGAAGGATATTGACATAGATGAAAATAATAATCAAATCTATTTCAGAGAAATATCCCCCTTTTTCTTTAAATCATTTAAAAGTCACACTATTTTTCAAGAAGCAATTTAAAAATAGATTTTTGAATAAAAGTGTCCCATACCACTTTGAAACTTTTAAAAGGAGTGTTAATTTTAAAACTTTATTGTCCATATAAATAAATCCTTAAAACCATTTTTAAAACATGGACATTAATGAGAAAGATTTAGAAGAATAAGTCTTTAAAACATTTAAAAATGGTATTTTAGTTAGATTTTATAACCAAAAGAGATACACTTCAATACAAATAATTGAGGTAATCAATACTTTGTAATATCATGAGAATAAAGGGATGCATGATATACTATGTAAAAGTACATTATATACACCACATAAAAGTGGTTTGGTGTATAACAACAAAGAAGTATCAATGGAATGTAAATTGAGATGAAATATCTCATAAAGGCCGTATCCTTAGGTTAAGGATAAATCCACAACATAATTATGTGTGATAAATATAAATACACAAAATATGATTGGATATTCAGTGTAAAACAACCAAAGTACATTCACACTTATTCTTGTAAAAACAACACCAATGAATTGGATGTTTATCTCAACAAATCAAGATTGAGTAAAAATTACTCTTATCAAGTTCATACCGACGACTTGAGAATTTATCAAAGGATTGATTATGTGTATAAAAAGTATATCCACAGAAAGGGCGGTGGAAATTATGACATAATCAAATGAATAGTGATTCCACACATAATCTTGGAGTAAAATAATCAATGAAGTATGTGTAAATCCAAATGAGTGGAAATTGTAATTCCAAAATACCTTATCGATTTGGTAACTTATGAAACATGCACCCATGAAATATGGATAAAAAAATGATAATGTAAATATCCATAAATTAAAGTATATTACACAATTAATACAATCATGGTCAGTACACACACCACATGCAATAAATAAGTGGTGAACAATGGAAATCTCATAAAATTAAAAGTGAGATAAGAAACCCATTACTTTGTACTTTTTCCTTGGTATACGGTAGGTTAACCTCATGTATAATGGTGAAATAATTGTTATTTAGTTATATAAAAATCATTTACATTAATATGATATCATATATGATCTTTTAACATTGATTTGTTAATAATATCTTAGTATTATCGTCTTTTCGAGTGTTCACGGATTCGTTTTCCTTTAAATTATTTGTTATGTGAGCCACATTTGTTATGGATGGGATGTATCTTATTCACATCAATAATCATATCATGTCTCTAAAAATTATTTAAAATCATCAAATGAGAATTATACTTGAATGGATACGATGGGGAATTAATCTCATCACGTTCGTGGAGACGGTAGTCCGTACGTACGCACGAGCGAAAATATCATTCTTTTGATATTAAAATAATATATAATTGGATGGTATATCATATAGAAAGAATAATTACCATGTTATATTTATTATTTACATGAATTAAACATCATTCTTATACCCATCCACATAATAATATATTGAATAACAATTACACCACGATGTGGAGACAGTAAGTCGTACGTATTCACGTATGGTGACATGTAATTAAAAGGATGGATATAATACTGAATATGGTTGTACCATATCTATAATAACATCACAGTATATATAAGATACTAGAGTTATTATTTTAGAATGGGAATAACAAAGAAGGAAGAAGTGGAAGAAGAAAGGAACTTGAAAGAGGGTGGTGAAAACATTACCTCTTCTTCGGGTTCTTCCTTTTGATTTGATCAAAATGCCTCCTTAGGTTGGCTTTATGATCAAGCTATAGCCTATAGGTTGAAGTGAGGGAAGTTGGGAGGATATTTGGGTTGAGGTTGGCTGAGCCAAATGGCTTTGAATGTGTGAATTAATGAGAAGGGGAAGTGCCCTTTTATAAGAGGGGTGAGGGGCACCTTTGGAAAAGCTACAAATATTATTTTATAATAAATTCACATTCATTTTATGATGGCTCCAAAGTGGATTATTTAAAGTTTAAGGTGGTGCGGGGTTGTAAACCACACAACCAATAGAATTTAGACAGGTTTGGGTCATTCTATTAACCTTTTCTTTTATTTTTAACTCTTAGTTAATTAGTTTGACACTTACCATGTCACATTGTATTTATATATTATATATTTAATAAACATACTATATATCTCCAATTGACCCCCAAGTGGTCTTTTAATGATACACATATCATGATATAAGTCTCTTGGATGAACCTAAGATTTTTAGGATTTTAATATCAATTAATAATATAATAGTTGTTTTAAAAGCTCTTTTATGTCAATTTTGACATTATTGGGTATTTTGTTTTTGATAAATTCATAATAGCATTATTACTTCGAAAACAATTTATATAATCAATCCTAATATTTCATATTAACATATAAAATTACTGGAATTCATAAAAAGTCTCAAATTACATTTATTTTGATATTTATAATATCAATTATTTTAATATTTCATTAATTAGGTAATTACTACATCACCATTATGTCATAAATAAATTATATTATTTAATGTCTATAAATTATAAATAAAATTCCATTATGTAGGAAATATTTTTATATTTCTAATTAATATTTATAATTGAATTTATATTATATAAAACCCTATATTAAAAATATTTTAGTAAATAAACTTTTATTTTAACTCTTTTAACTCTTATTTGAATTAAATAATAATAAATGTCCTAATCTAATCCAAGTGGACCTAAATGATAATATATTATTCCCAATATTGTTTTAGGTCGAGATACACTTTTCCAATAGAATTAAGACATGTGTTAGGGTAATATTAATATCATTTTTACCCTTAATTACCCTATTTACTTTTAACCGTGGTAAATAAAAGTAAAAAGTTACTATTCACCAAAAATAAATTTCACCTCATTAAACCACATTTTACTCCTTGATATTAACTGTGTCTCTCAGATTTTCGAAATTACACTCATAGAATTGTTAAAATTATGTTTTATGTGAATTTCCAAATTCTCCTAGGATGTGGTTAAAAGACGGTGAAAAGTTCAATAAAATTTTTATATATCTAAAATTATTTTAAACTAACTCCAATGAATTACATTGAACTTATATAAGTATTATTTATCTATTTTGACATTAATTAAATTTAAATAAAATAAATAATTATTTAAATAAAAATTCGGGTTTAAACTATAACTCATTATTTTTCTCTATTCATCAAAAATTGAATGTTTTCAGAAAAATACCAAAAATTCGGCCTAAGCTATATTTGATATTATGAATTCAAAAATTATGTCTATTTTACCAAATTCAAAACATATAAGTTTCATTAATTAATTTAAAAATTAATTCCCATTGTCAAAAGAAATAGCGTGTTTTTAAGAAATAATAACTATCAAAAAATTTACAGTTGTTTATGTCTGGTTTAAATGTGAAATTACATCTAATGACCAAAATTGTATTAAATGGTAAAATTATATTCTAAATATACATTAAAACCACTCAAATATATAATTTATCACTATTAATTATTTCGATTAAAAAAGTTGTTTTTATTTAACATTTAGTAATTTTCACTATTCATCAAAATATTATAGTTATCCGAAAAGTACCAAAATTTCATCCTAGGATAATTTCAATATTCTGAATCCAAAAATGAAGTCCATTTTGAAAGATAAAATGTATAAAATTTCAAGAATTATGTATTACTATTCATAATGGCTAGTTTGATTGGTCGTGGTGTGTTAGAACTTGAAGTTGCGTACAACACAAGCTACTGTATTATTCAGAGAGAAGCATACACTAGAAGCTTGGGGTGTTAAATTCACCCCTCCTTCAATAAATTGAGTCCTTGCAATTTTTAAAATTGGGCTTGGGAATATAATGGAAATTCCCACATCGGAAAAATATTCAATAAAACTATCACTTTAGAAGAAAGAAAGAGAAGTACAACGGTCTCCCGAGATAACCTATACTAGGATTCCATATTGAAAAACATGGATATGGATGATAAACTATGTTTCAAGTTATGATGGAGAGGAATAGAGAACATGATCTGGAGAAATTTAACAACAAGAAAACCACAAACTTGTGATGGAAAAAATGGTCATTAGTTTCCCAGTAGGAAAATTAAACGGACAATATTTTTTTTGTTTTAAGTTACATTACGTAAAGATGAGGAATTAATTTATGATATTGACTAAGAGCATAAAGAGATATACTTACTTTTTAAGTAGAGTTTCATTCTTTAATTAATTTCTACCACTAACTCATTTTTTTAACAATGAGTATTCAAGAAGACTTGGTCAAACAGGAAGAGCTAGAATAAAATTATATAGAATAACATGATCCTCATAGGATAAACTATATATTTACCTTGTCTTTATAGATTAATAAAAACCAAAACCATTAGTATAAGATCTGATGATCCCCCAAATGGATATTCCATTAGAGAAAAAAACTAATCTTAATTTCAAAAATTAAACCAACAGTACCCCAAAGTTAAATAAATACCATTCAATAATCAATTCTCCTTAAAATCCTTCAATATAATCCGAACTAATATTGAAACCCAGAACATATAATAATTTGTTTATGTAGACTTCCACATTAAATTTTATCTCTAAATGACATCAATTACTTTTAAAGTAACATACTAAAAAGTAATTAGCCTAATCACATATTCTTTATTATAGGTTATTCATTTCCATAAATAACCCAAATCACTATAAATACACAATAAAAATGTAAATAAAAATCCACCATTACTCCTCAAATAAAATCCCATAGAATTCTATTTTCCTTGGGCATATAGTGTTCCCATCAAAGAAAACATATTTCAAAATAACATTCATCACTTAATCAGCAAATCATTTTCTTATACTAAGGATATTCATTTGATAAGACATAAGATCCCAAATAAACTTATCGTTGATCAATACAATCATTAAACTAAAAATAATAGTCACACTAACTAGGGACTTCACGTAGTCCAGTGGTAGGAGATAAATCCCAATCACACATTCGTTGTGGGTTCGATTCCCACATCTTTTTCCAACGCGACGGGTTGTCACACGGTCTGTGTATTGTCCTTTTTCAAAAACTATATTTTATAACATTACCAAAATGAGATAAATTCCTCAAAATAAGCATAACATAATTTAACCACAAATGTTATATCATACCTTGCATTTTCATCCCAAATTATAATAACTTGTAATTCCCTTAAACTCAATGGTCATATAAAACCAAATGGTTATTTATAACTTTATCAACAAGAGAAAAGATAATTCTTCCTAAAATATCATTCTCACATGGAAAACTATAGGGTTACAAATACAAGAGAAATTTTTTCCAAAGTAAACTCATCAACAAGGAGCACTAATACTTTTTAAACATTTCTCCAACCATTTATTTCCACATAGTTTCTTCTTTGACCAAGAAAATATCCTATAGATTAGGGCATTCACCCGGGTAATATCCAAGCCCCCTAAATTTACGACAAATGACTGTAAATGGATTATTGGGACCATTTGTTTCTTCTTCTATAGTACTCTTCATTTTTCTTCGGCAATTCATCACTTTATGTCCTTCTTTTCCACACGTAAATCATTTATTTGTCCCATTGAGACACTTTCCTGGGTGTCTCCTTCCACATTTCCTGCATGATGGAATTTTAGGATTCCTTTCTCCATGGTCTCCACTGCTAGAGCTCTTATCATTCATCACCTTTCTCTTCTTTGTTGAGTCCGAGAATTGGTTAATATATATATTGTTGATCATATTTTTGGAAAATTGATTTGGCATGATGACGATATCTTTTACGCCTATCAACATTCCATTTTGTTGCTCATTGCCACCACCATTCCCACCTTATACATCATTCTCAAAGTCACTATGAATTCCTTGGAATAAATCCATTGACTAAAACCAGAAAGCATTGTGTGGGTAAAAGTAGTCATAAAATAATTAGGGAATATCATGTCATCATATTCTTAATTTGAAACACATTAGGATTAACCAAGGTCATTTACTCTCATCTTATATATAATATTTCAAATCTTTTTGTAAAGAAATTGTAAATTATCCTAAGCATATCCCTCAGGAGTGTCGTAACCAAGAGTGCAGCAAGGCCCGTTGTCGTGCACCAGTTCCCGTTCGAGTCTAGCTCAATGCGGTATTTTCAGGTTTTACCCCTAGGAACATCTGTGCCAGAGCCGCCTCTACCTGCTCGTATCCAGACAGGGATGTATTGTTTGGAAAACTCACAAAATCTCTAAAATACCAAAATTCTAGGATGTTCTTGTATACTAATCCTCGAAGTCTATCTTAGGGCTATGTGCTCTAATCAGTGTTTATCTAAATCAAGATACCAAGGTTTGTACTAAAATTCCTCTGATACCAACTATAACGCCACGACCCCAGTCACCCAGAGTCGGTGCATTATTACATAACATTTGCATGATCACAAAAAAGGCCAATCCTCGAAAGACCGATTAATTTAGTAGCCTTGGATACACTAGATATATTCATAAGTCTTACATTACATTATAAGGTAAAAAACTACAACAACATCTTGTCTTCATATCCCCTCATACTATCCCTGCAAGTCATTCATAAATTACTTCTTCACATCCTGGGAAAAATAAAACATTGAAATGGGTGAGCTCAGATGCTCAGTAATGATAACAATATAGCAAAAGCTTTCATAGATAAGCATAATCACCTAAGGCAATGTATGAATAAAACAAAAGCCTTTTAAACATGAACTTCAGAATAATATGGCAATGATAAAATGAAATAATGCCATTTACTTACTCACATGGATATTCTAATAGTTGAATTATCACATGCAATATCAATAACCACTTTCATAAAGATGGAATTCATAATGTCATACTATCATAACCACGTAGACAAGGCCTCGTGCCAAGACTACAATTAAGATTTTGTCAAGGCCTCGTGCCAAGACTCTAGTTTGTCTCATCAGACCTACCGATGCATCGAGGAGCTATTGTGGGCTCCACTTGTAACTTACTAAGTCCAATGCATTACTCATATGAAATGTTTGAATCATAACATAAACATTTTTATTAAAAATACCATACGAAATGTCAATACTTATCCACAAACCATGAATGGTATAAAAATAGCACATCCACAGTCAAACATAAATCATTCAATATAATATGGGATATTGTATTGTATCATATTAACCTCAATCATGAATAATGAAGGATATTAACATATATGAAAATAATCATCAAAACTACTTGAGAGAAATATCCCCCTTTTTCTTGAAATCATTTAAAAGTCACACTATTTGTCAAGAAGCCATTTAAAAATAGTTTTTTGAATCAAAGTGTCCCATACCACTTTGAAACTTTTAAAAGTAGTTTTAATTTTAAAACTTTAATGTCCATATAAATAAATCCTTAAAATAATTTTTAAAATATGGACATTAATGAGAAAGATTTAGAAGAATAAGTCTTTAAAACATTTAAAAATGGTATTTTAGTTAGAGTTTCTAACCAAAAGAGAGACACTTGAATACAAATAATTGAGGTAATAAAAACTTTGTAATATCATGAAAATAAAGGGATTCATGATATACTATGTCAAAGTACATTATATATACCACATAAATGTTATTTGGTGTATAACAACAAAGAAGTCTCAATGGAATGTAAATTGAGATGAAATCTCTCATAAAGGTTGTATCCTTAGGTTAAGGATAAATCAACGACATAATTATGTGTGATAAATATAAATATAGTTAATATTATTGGATATTCATTGTAAAACAATCAAAGGACATTCACACAAATTCTTGTAAAAACAACACCAATGAATTGGATGTTTACCTCAACAAATCAATATTGAGTAAAAATTACTCTTATCAAGTTCATACTGATGACTTGAGAATTTATCAATGGAGTGATTATGTGTATAAAAATTATATCCATAGAAATGGGAGTGGAAATTATGACATAATCAAATGAATAGTGATTCCACACATAATCTTGGAGTAAAATAATCAATGATGTATGCATAAAGCCGAATGAGTGGAAATTGAAATTTCAAATTCCCTTATCGATTTGGTAACTTATGAAACATGCACCCAATAAAGAAGGATAATACAATGATGATGTAAATATACATAAATTAAATTATATTACATAATCAATACAATCATGGGCAGTACACACACCACATGCAATAAATAATTGGTGAATAATGGAAATCTCACGGAATTAAAAGTGAGATAAGAAACCACTTACTTTGTACTTTTTCCTTGGTAGACGGTTGGTTATCCTCATGTATAATGGTGAAATAATTTTTACCGATTTATACAAAAATCATTTACATTAATATGGTATCATATATGATCTTTTAACTATTATTTGTTAAGAATATCTTAGTATTATCGTCTTTTCGAGTGTTCACAGATTCATTTTCCTTTATATTATTTGTTATGCGAGCCGTATTTGTTATGGATGGGATGTATATTATTCATATACATAATCGTATCATGTCTCTAAAAATTATTGTTAATCATCAAATGAGAATTAGACTTGAATGGATAGGATGGGGAATGAATCTCATCGCGTTCGTGGAGACGGTAGTCCGTACGTACGAACGAGCGACAATATCATTCTTTTGATATTAAAATAATATATAATTGGATGGTATATAATATAGAAAGAATCATTATCATGTTATATTCATTATTTACATGAATTAAACATCATTATTATACCCATCCAAATAATAATATATTGAATAACAATTACACCACGATGTAGAGACGGTAAGCCGTACGTACGCACGTATGGTGACATGTCATTCAAAGGATGGATATAATACTGAATATGGTTATACCATATTTATAATAAAATCACATTATATATAAGATACTGGATTTATTATTTTAGATTGTGAATAACAAAGAAAGAAGAAGTGGAAGAAGAATGGAACTTGAAAGAGGGTGGAGAAAACATTACCTCTTTTTCGGGTTCTTCTTTTTGATTTGATCAAAATGCATCCATAGGTTGTCTTTTTGATCATGCTAAGGCCTCTAGGTTGAAGTCAGGGAAGTTGGGAGGATATTAGGGAAGAGTTTGGCTGAGAAAAATGGCTTTGAAGGTGTGAATTAATTAGAAGGAGAAGTGCCCTTTCATAAGAGGGGTGAGGGGCACCTTTGGAAAAGCTAGAAATATTATTTTATAATAAATTCATATTCGGTTTTTAATGGATCCAAAGTGGATTATTTAAAGTTTAAGGTAGGGATGGGTCGAAACGCACTAAAACAATATAATTAGATAGGTTTGGTTCATTATATTAACCTTATCATTTAGTTTTAACTCTTAGTTAATTAGTTTGACACTTACCATGTCACATTGTATTTTTATATTATATAGTTAATAAACTTACTATATACCTCCAATCAACCCCAAAGTGGTCCATTAATGATACACCTATCATGATATAAGTCTATTGGCCGAAACGTATATTTCTATGAATTTAATATCAATTAAAAATATAATATTTGTTTTAAAAACCCTTTTATGTCAATTTTGACATTATTGGGTATTTTGTTTTTGATAAATTAATTACAGTATTATTACTTCGAAAAATATTTATATAATCAATCCTAATATGTCATATTAACCTATAAAATTAGTTTAATTCATAAAAAGTCTCAAATTACATTTAATTTGTTATTTATAATATCAATTATTTTAATATTTCATTAATTAAGTAATTACTGCATCATCATTGTGTCATAAAAATATTATATTTTTAAATTTTTAAAAATTATAAATAAAATACCATTATGTAGGAATTTTTTCTATCTTTCTAATTAATATTTACAATCGAATTTATATTATGTATAACCCTATATTAAAAATGTTTTAGTAAATAAAGTTTGATTTTAAATCTTTTAACTCTTCTTTAAATTAAATATTAATAATTGTCCTAATCTAATCCAAGTGGACCTAAATGATAATATTTTATTCCTAAGGTTGTTTTTTTTGATATAATCTTGTCCAATAGAATTAGGACATGTGTTAGGGTAATATTAATATCATTTATACCCTTAATTAACCTATTTACTTTTAACCAGGGTAAATAAAAGTAAAAAGTAACTATTCACCAAAAGTTATTTTCATCTCATTGAACCACATTTTACACTTTGATATTAGCTGTGTCTTTCAGAGTTTTGAAATTCCACTCACAGAAGTGGTAAAATTATGTTTTATGTGAATTTCCAAATTTTCCTTGGAGGTTGGTAAAAGACGGTGAAAAGTTCAATAAAAGTTTTATATATCTAAAATTATTTTAAACTAACTCCAATGAATTACATTGAAATTATATAGGTTTTATGTATCTATTTTTACCTGAATTAAATTTAAATAAAATAAATAATTATTTAAATAAAAATTCGGTTTTAAACAATAACTCAGTATTTCTCACTATTCATCAAAAATTGAATGTTTTCAGAAAAATACCAAAAATTCGGCCAAAGATATATTTGATATTATGAATTCAAAAATCATGTCTATTTTACCAAATTCAAAACATATAATTTTCATTAATTAATTTAAAAATTAATTCCCATTGTCAAAACAAATAGCGAGTTTTTTAGAAATAATAACTATCAAAAGATTGACACTTGTTTATGTCTGGTTTAAATGTATAATTACGTCCAATGAACAACATTGTATTAAATGGTAAAAATATATTCTAAATATACTTTAAAAACACTCAAATTATTAATTTATCACTATTAATTATTTCAAATATAAATTTTTTTTTAAATATAATTTAGTAATTTTCAGTATTCATCAAAATATGAAAGTTATCTGAAAAGTACCAAAACTTCACCCTAGGATAATTTAGATATTCCGAATCCAAAAATTAAGTCCATTTTGAAAGATAAAATGTATAAAATTTCAAAAATTAGGTATTTCTATTAATAACGGCTAGTTTGATTAGTTGTGGTGTGTTAGAACTTGAAGTTGCGTACAACACACCCTACTGTATTATTCAAGGAGAAGCGTACCCTGGAAGCTTGGGGTGTTACATTTCTTCAAGGTAATTTTACTTATAGAAGTAAAATATATATTTTCTTAGGTATAAGGTGTTTTTGATTTTCAAAACAAGAAGAAATGGAAAAGTCATAAGGAAAATCTTATTGACTCAACACTCTCGAACACTCTTCCACCAGGCCGGGCCCCCAGGCCGGGCCGCCAAACCGGTCCTCCCAGCATGGGCTGGGCCAGACCCAGAGGGCTGGATCTGTCTGACCAGGTCGTACCAGAACCAGACTCACTTGAACCCATTTACGCACTTACGGTTATATCATTGGCACCAGACATCTCTTTGATGAATCGTCTATGTCACCGAAAACATTGGAGCGAGATGGTCCCTTTGGTTTACCACACTAGATATTTGGATAAAGATGGACTATTGTCAGTTTGGATTGAGCACAAAACAAGCTGAACCCTCGTGACTAAAAGGCTAATAACTCACAGACTGAGCGTCTGATTAATGCACCGTCTATTGTCTTGAGACCCCATTTGTCATGGCAGTCCTTTATGATACTTCCTTGTTAGACATCATGACAGTTAGAGTATCGACCAGTGGTTTCAGAAGCGGACTCTCCCAGAGATGGGAAACCCTGTGTGGGAACCCATTAGCTGGCTGTGATGTGATTAATGAAGAGAGATCCTATGTGGGTTAGCACCTAGTGATCCTGTGTGGGTCTGCACTGAGGGATCCTATGTGGGTCGGCACCTAGAGATACTGTGTGGGTCAGCACCGAGAGATCCAGTGTGGGTCAGCACCGAGCGATCTTGTGTGGGTAAGCACCGAGCAATCCTATGTGGGTTATAAGTAGGCATCATAACAGAGTAAGATGATTCAGTAGTTACATATAATCATCTCTACTACTGTACTTAAGTTATAACTAGTGTGTGCTAAGTCCATACCTATGTGGTATGTTCCTTTGTAGTAATACCTTGGTGGTATTCTTTGGTGTGGCTTAACTGTGTGGTATATACCTATGTGGTATTCCTTCCTTTGTGGAACAATTGAGCTTTGGGATTTTGAGTTGGACTCTGTGTTTTCCTCATGATTGAGATGGTTTTACTTGATAACATAGTTATATGTTTGGGCATATACCTATGTAGGGTTGTCAGTTGATTACATGTGGTGTGGTTTATCCTTAGTGTATTTGGTGAGACCATGAGGGTCTCGGGGTCCCTAGTGAGTATCTTTATACTCACCCCCTGCATGGGCTATGCCCACACCCTGTTGTGATTGGTGCAAATGACAAACAATGCTGACCGAGGACGAGAGTACCAGGACTAGAGGTAGCTCGGAGGTGGACGTTAGATGAGGCGAACCGCATAGATGGCCTTTCATGATCTATACCTACCCTTCATGTTGGATTCAAGGTGGATGATCCAGGAGCTTCTTTTCACCTATCAGTCATCTGCTACTTCCCAATTTTACTTGTACTTTCCAATTGGTCTTGTATTCTGGCCCCTTTTACATACTACACCCACTTGGTTTACTATTCAGATTAATTGAGTTCGTATCGTGTCGTGTGCTTGGTTGATTCACAAACTTTTTTTGTTTTTTCAATCTTATGATAGTTATTTTTTCTTAAAAACAAAATTTTTTGTTTTTTCAATGATAATTAATTTTAAATTAATTTCTCCTACTTCTATGTTTTGAATTTGGTAAAATATACATAATTTTTTTAATTCGGAATATCAAATAAAGTTTAGGCTGAATTTTTGTTATTTGTCTGAAAACCATTAATTTTTTATGAAAGGTGAAAACACTGAGTAGTAGTTAAAAAACTGATTTTTTTCATTTAATTGAAATTTTACCGCTTTTGTAAATAGTAGCTTTTGGTGAATAGTAACTTTTGGTGAATAGTAATTATTGAATTTTATTTACCTCGGTTAAAGGAAAATAGGGTAATTCAAAGTAAAAATAATATTGTAACAATATTAAATTACCTTAGCACTGGTCTTAACCATATTGGATGGGTCATGGACGACCAATAAAATCTATGGGTGAGATTTTTGTCCTTTTAAATCCATTTGGGTTAGATAATGACATTAATAACTTTTTATTTAATGTAAAAATAAAAATATCATAATCACGTATTCTTCTGATAAAAAAATTTTAATGGGGGGGGGGGGTTATATAATTGATATATTTGACTATAAATAGTCATTAGAAAGATAAATTGATTTCCTAGATCATGGATTTTTTTTATAATTTTTAGACATCAAATAAATAAAATTAGTTTTGGAAAAATAATGATGTAGTGTTTATCCCATTAATGAATGATTTAAATAAATAAGATTATAAAAATTAAAATAGTATCCCAAACTGGTCCAATTTTTATTGGATGATTTTATTTCCAACATGAGTCATCTGATATTTGATATTAATCTATTTTGGACCTTTATAAACTGAAAATAATTATATAATAAAATAATATTTTCATACTTGACTAAAGAGCCCCTCCCCCCTTATAAAAATCTATCATCTATAACACATTCCTCATACTTCTCAAGCCCCTTGTCTCATCCAAAATTTTTCCAATTAAGCTCCCTATATCCCTATCTTCCTCATAGAAGCATTACCTTAGTATGAAGGAAGTTCTAGTAAACCTTTTTGGTTCAAGCCAAAGAGACATGCCTGATTTAAAGGTAACGTTTTCTCTTATATTATTTTCTTTTATTTTACTTATCCAACCCCTAATATCTTTTTATTACATTATTTTATAATAAAACTAGTATTCTCAATTTATTATGTTGTTCTTAGGAGAAGGATTTTAACTACACTTCCACTCACCTCCATCTAATGCATACGAACATACTGTTTCCATGGACGACGAAATATTGCCTTACGAAACGATGATTATTCAAATATCACCAACCACCTCTCATGGTGGCCATTACGATGGACCAATATTTATATATGATATATATATTATGTTTAAGTTTTCTTCATGATTCTTTATTTATCATTTATAGAAATCTTTTATGATTTCCATAATGGGTAAAAGCGATAATTTCATTTGAGGAAGTGCAGACAACCGCCCCGTCAAAGTGATATGATTATTTCATGCCATATTTGGGATGTATGAAGGAATTATTTAATGAAATTTTATATTATATTTTATGGAAATATAATATACCTATTTATAATTAATTTTTCAAACTATTAAAATATGAAATAGAAATGAAAGTAACGTTTATGTGTACGTATGGCTTACTATCCTCAAGAATAGTTCATTTTATTTCTTGTCTCAAAGTGTTGTGTACTATTATAAATACATATATATACATTATATATATGATATATATGATATTTAAATAATGAGTATTATTTTTTAGATAATAGAATTTTTACCACATGAAGAATTTGTAATTTTAAGAAGTTCATTTTCACTCAAGTTCTGAAAATCGACCAAATGACTGATATGAACTCAAATAATTAGCTAATAGTTAGAGAAATATAATAAGTGATATAAAAAGAATAATAAAACTTTAAAAAGGTTCTTAATAATTTAATAATTAACTTCTGTTAATTTTTCAAAAAGAACAATGAACATACAAGACACGTTGGACATTAGGTAAGGGGTTTCTTATCTAACATTTAATTCCACGAGATTTCCATTGCTCGCCACTAATTTATTGAATGTGGTGTATTGTGTACTTCCATGTCATATATATTATCATTATTTTCTTTATATTCATGGTATTATGGGATTCTTTTGGTGGTTATTAACTTTTGTTCATACGACTCAATTTATTGCAACGTGGTAAGGGGTTTTCATCTCACATTTTATTTCCTTGAGATTCAGCTATATTTTCCACTATTTCCATTTTGTGGTGTATGTAATGCCCATTATTGAATTATTTTTATAATATAATTTAACTTATGAGTATGTAAATTTACATTGTATGATCCTTATTTCAAGTGGTGTGTGTTTGGTATGTTATAAAATTGGTAAGGGAACCTTTCACTCTCCTCTTCAAATCAAACACATCTTTTTAGTTATGTCTTTTAAACATCCATTTTCTTATATTGGAATATGTTCTTTTATATAGTTTTTTCTATACATTTTTTTCATGTGATGAGATACCATTTCCTCTCTCATCAACTCATTTTCTGAATTTTAATGTGATGTTTTTAGGATGTTGAATTTTTTTAGAGAACTTCTTAACCCAATTTCACTTCATTGGGGTTAAACTTATACTTATTGATTATGTCGTGCTATGAATATGTTTCAATGACCTATGATTGTTTTACACATAATATCCACTTATATTTTGTGTATTCTTAATTGTCATACATAATTATTTCATTGATTTTCCCTTAATCTAAGGATATGATCTTTGCAAAGGACTTTGTCTCAATTTACATTCCATTGGTACTTATTTGTTGTTATACATCAATTAAAATTTATAGGGTTTATATACTTCCATTTGACATATTATATCATGAATCTACTTTTCTCAGGATATTATAATTTTTTATTAATATTATTCCTTAATTATGTTTATTCAAGAATCTCACATTTTTGTAGGAACTCCTTAACTAAAATTTCATTTTAAATGTCTTTAAGATTTATTCTCTAAATATATCTCATTAATGACCATGTTTTCAAAATCATTTTAAGGATTTATATATATGGTCATTAATGTTCAAAATTTATAATTCCTTTAAAATATTCAAAGTGGTAAGGGACACTTTAATTCAAAATATATTTAATAAATGTTTTAAATGGTTTTGAAAATGGCTTGACAAAGCATTGATTTTGTCAATATCGTTAAATGATTTCTTGTGATTGAAAATGAAATGTTTTTATTGAAATGTTTATATTTAAAATATTTTATGTGTTATGATTTTATAATGGTACTTGCACATTAGACATTTGGTTAAATGATAAACCAAATGATGGGTGGTGTTGTGATAAATCAGGACGAGTGGTTATGTTATAGCCTCAAATGAATTGGGTATGGATGTCGACCTTATGGATATTGCATTTAGCAATAACTATGGAACTAGACTGTATGGTAATTCCATTTAAGTATGTTTATTTCCCAAGTTACCTTTATATTTTATGTGTGTTTTCTATGGGTTTTATGGAAACCTTTTGGTTACAAAAGGGTAAGTAGTGATATTTTATTCAGTGAAGAGTATTTACTATTTCATAAAGGTGAAAAGTATTACTTATGATAATGTATTAATGGTTTACTTGTTGTTTTGAAATAGTAACATTTTTCCTTCATTGTGTATCCCTTACTGAGTTTTTTTTCACATCCCATGTTTTTTAAATGTTTTTCACAGGACATAAAGTGGAATAGAGTCAAGCATGGGATCAAGGAAAATTCACGTTGTCTGATACATGGAACTATGCATGTTTCTTTTTAAGAGTTTTTATTTTATTAACAAAAATTAATACTGAGTAGTAGTGTTTACATGTAATATTCATGTTGATATGTAATAGTTATGGCCTAATTCTCTAAAACTCTACACCTGAAAATATCCTTAATGTGAATTCTTGATTTAACTCAAGATTATATAATGTTTTAAGGCTGGGGCCTTATACATGTTATCAACCAAAATTCATTGTAAAATAAGCACAATTAATGTACTATAATCAAACTCATATACTATGCTTTGAATCTTCATGGAAAATTGATTTCCACCCCATCCTACTTCCATTGAAGATAAGATTATACTCTTTTGTTATGTTGTTTTCTACATGGTATTGTTTCCTTTTGGTTGTTCCATTTTCCCCTTACATTATCATCACTCTTATATTTGGTGTTATAGAACCAACTATTTTTAATTTGGATATCATATATATTCTAAGATATTATTATTAATAAGTATACTTAACACATATTGTTCATTGTCCTATATGAATTTAATTAAATAATTTACTAGGGTACTTTCCACACAGATAAGGTCATATAAATTACCTTTTATGATTATAACCTTCAAATTAAATGAAAATATTCTTAAAAATATTTTAAAAATAAGATAAAATACATTATTGTAACACATATATTTTCGTTTTTATGTTGTGAGTACTCATATGAATATGAGTTCTCTTATATTGAAGGTTTCACTTAGTAATCACCATGATGGGAGATTATGAGAAAGGGTCCACCTATAATAATAAAAAACATTTATGTGTCTTTAGGTATTCTTATCTATGAGTGTGTGTAATGGAGCTTAGAATATTATATTACTATTAATTCATGATATGACTCAAACCCATAGATTTAATTCTTAAACCATTATGATCATGTTCATGGTAATTTTGGTTTCCTTTGGTGTCTTAGAAATGACATTTTATTAATGGATATGTTGTGGAAGGATTTCTCTCTTTCATCTTTGTAGAAGCTGATATCTCAACCCTTTGATTTTAAATGAACTATCACCTTAAATTCAATGGTCATGGTGTACCGACATGTTTATTAAATATATTGAATGAAATATTTATCCACAATATACTTTAATAACATAAATGTGAATAATGATTGTTGAGATATTAATACAATGGTATTTTATTATATAATTATTGTTCGTATGTGGTTGTTGATATTTTGAAATAAGGTTCTTTTCCTTTAGTGCATTGACATACTTCTAGATAGTAACCTCAAAAATTAGGAAATCCCCCCTAGTGAAAATGTGAAAGAATCCTACAATATCACATAATATTTGTTCCTATTGATATCAATTAAATTATATTTGAATTTAATTAATTGAATTAATATTATTCTAAAGTTCATGTAAAAATTGTATTTGGTTTTTTTGATGAGAAAAATTTATCCAATATTTAATAAACATTTATTAACTAATTTGTAGATAAAATATTTATTTATGAATAATATATTTAGTTGGTATTCAATTAATATCACGGATTTTGAGATGATGAAGACTGTTTGTGGTTAAACATATTAATTTTCAAGCATGTAAAATAATATTTATCATTGTGTGAGTTCACTCATGCTAAAAAATAATATTATTATTTAAATTATTATCACATTTGGTCAGGAATTGTTTATTAAAAAACTTATGGTTGGTTATGGAATTAAATATTATTTTTTTCCAAAACCCCAATACTATATATAGATAGTTATGACTATTATGTAGGGTTAATTATGGATTACATTCATTTAACACAAAAGGCTTCCCCATGAATTCTTCCTTATCCAATCTTCTCAATAATGAGAAGAACTCATTCAAACATGAAGGATATTAAATTGATCAATACGAAGAACACATGACTATCGATTCACCATACTATCAATACAAAATTTATTGATGTCATCCAGAGATCAAAGGAGTATGTTTGGAAAAAGATAGATGGATTATACACTTGGATCCATCATATTATGTGAAGGTAATGTGAAGAGTATTTTTCTACTGATTAATGTCATCATTAATGTAAGATCCCTTGACAAGTTATTTATTCTCATATCAAATAATTATTATTTATAAATTTAATATTAAAAAATACTCTCTTGGTTCTGAGTTCCCCTTTGACAATATTTGATAATAATATTTTATTGTTGATGAAATTTACAACTTCAAAAAAAATTCAAATGATGCATCAAAACTGAAAAATCAATTATGGTTATTTTCCCAGAAAGGTACTTACACTATTCCTAGAACCATCATGTGGTACTAAAGGGGTCATGTTTTAAATATGCAATTTTTTATTTGATTCTTGAACTTTATGACCAATAGTTGTTAAATATTTCATTTTCAAAATATCCATTCATTTATCCAGGGATTAATTAACATGATTTCCACTTTTTTATAAAATCATTCAAGATATGTTTTTTCATAACAAACTATAAATAGATGAAGAATGACTAGAGATGTCATTGGGATGTTCTGAAGATTCTAGTCGGTGAGATTACGTTACATGGTGTTTGGGAAAAATAAATTCCATGTGCTCAGTTTCACTACACATAGACATTCCACATGATATACGACATATGAATAAGTAACTAAACATGGATCATTTATTTCAGACAATGTGTGTTCCAAGATAACCTTTCACATAATTTTTTTTCTTACACTATGTGTATCTATCAAGCTTGTCAGGTAGTATACATGTTTTAGCAAGGAATGTTTCCAAATTATTATTGTCAAATACACAGTTTACCCCAACTGGGACAAACATCCTGGATCATTAATGAAACATATGATGTTTACACAACATAATGAGTGTTTAGTTAATTAATTATCCCACCTAAAATACATTTCATGTAATTTAGTGAGTTATGATGACACATGACTAGTTAAACACATGGTACGTAGCTTGAATAAACATTTTATGGTCCCAAGTCTGATGAAAATGTTGACCCATTTGTCGATATGAATGGACATACATTAAGAATGATACACTATGTGTAGCTATCTAGTACATGCTATACATTATGAATGATTTACACACCAAATACCAATAAATTTATCTTGAATACATGAAAATATAGGTACACGGCATTTTACTCATAAGTACACAACATTTAGTATCCCAATGAATGGAATAATTATTAAAAATTAAATAATTTATTACAATATTAATTAAATGACAATGATTTTTGGTAGAAGTGTTTCGAAAAGTAGTATTGGTTTTAAAGAATTAAAATTGATCAATAAATTTATTATAATTATCCGTAATTTTTCTTTATGTCATTTATTTTCTATGAGTGTGATTAGGATGGTATCCTCAAAGATAATTCATATGGTCATTATGAATTGAGGGAATTAATTAATTAATTACATAACAAAACTATGTCAATATTAATAAAAAATAAAAATAGAAATAAATTTTAATCAGAGTACTTTTGGGTATTTATTTCATGTACATGACCATTCAGTAGCTTGTCCAATACCTATATATGTGTTGGCTTTATTTATTTTATTACATTGTTCTGTATTTATTAATTATTAAATTAAATATAATGAACAAGAAGACATACATATATCATTTGTAATGTATAAACTATGTGTCCATGGTTAGTTATGTAATTCTCCTTTATGAATCCATTGGTTCACCACACATATTTGTGAGTTATAAATAGATGTAATAGAATAAGTATCCCAACGTGTGTGGATCTGGTTCAAATGGAACTGAGAGATTACCAACCCAAGTGGTACACATGTGGATAGGTGGAATGATTCAAATCATTCCAAAACTAGAACAATGATTTTCCCCTAGGTAATAGGTTAATTTAATTTCATATAAATAAATAATAAATTAAATAAGGGAATGAAAATGTATTTTTACTCTCTTATATATTATTTTTTACATATTCAAGACCACAATAAGAAAAATCAAAAGAGTATTATGAAATGATAGAATTTGAATTAATTAATTCGGTGTAAATATTTCATTTAAAAATTTTAATCCCTTATGTAAAATACAATTAATATTAACAAGACCTATAACGGATAAGATAATATATCTTTGTTCATAACAAAATAAATCCCCCCATGTTAATATTTTTTAATTGATTCTCTCATAATCTGAAAGAATATGACCCCATATTTAATGTGTTGTATCATATAACATCATGGGAATTTTTTAATTATATTGAAATCATAAATAAAATAATGTGATGGCTTAAATGAATTTGTATAAGGATTAATGAACTATGTGTTTCCAATCCAAATCTAGAGTTAGGTGTTTCTGATATTTGGTGAAGGGTTTAAAGATTAAGGAATGCACTCAATTGATCAAGGAGCTACAAGCCCGTAGTGGGAAAGATCCTATATATAAATATTTTATTATAATTTTAATGTCCTACATATAGAGTATTATATTTAAAATATGGATCATATAAACTAGAATATATTGAGTGACATCACTTTTTCAGTGTATTTGTGAGGGCCATTAAGACTTGATTAATTAGTGGGAGACTAAATAAAATTAATTTAATTGTGTCTCTCATAAATTTTAAACATGTTAATCCTAAAAATATACTTATTTAAATTTATATAATAATATAATGTTTATCATCCACATTTTCCTTATTAAAAATTTGGGATAAGGTCCATCTCTTTACCAGAAATAACATCATGGAATTGTTTTGATTCATTTGTGATCTTTTTTCCATGAATACCAATCATATGTGATATAATATTAACTACTTGATCCATCGGCAAATTGGAAGACTGAGGAAGAGTTTGATTTCAGTGAAAAAAAATGAATGACATGGTGAAATTTAAATATTTAATTATTTTGTCTATGTTTAGTGATTTCATGATGTCTCATGAAGACATATATTTTTATAGTACACTCGATAATCTCATTTGTATTTACTAGAATAGTAAAATATAGGAACAATTTGATATATCCAAAGTTCTCTTTTAGAGTAATCTTGGAGAGGGTACACCACTTGGGCCTCACATAGTGAAACTCATTGTCTACACTGACCACATATAGTTTCTAGGGATTAAAATCCTTGATGAAAAGTTCCCTAGTATCATTATTACTTCACATTATTTGATTTTCTACATCATTTTTGTTAATTTTTAGGTAACTAATTGATAAGTATATCTTAAAACTACTCACTCTTCCTTACCATGTCAATAAAGAGATGAATCATGTAGATCCTTTCATCGTTAAGGAAAATAAATGGAAAGGGAAGTCAACAAAACATAGGGAAAAATATTATTCGAAATTCTTTTATAATAAGATAATTATCTTTTGGATGCAAAGGGATAAATATGATATCTATTTTTAATGATTATTGTAGGCATAGTAGAAGAAAAAACCCAGATATGGAGGAAAGGGAAATTCTTAGGGGTGTTTTTAATCGATTTCAATTTATCTGTTTCTATAAATAGGGTAATGGAAACATCATCTTGTTCTCAAATATGTATTCAAATATTTGAACCAAGTAGATTCTAGAATATTATTTAAGGGGAATAAGATCTACATGAATCCACTAGAGTTATACCTTTTTTCATGTCTATAAGATACTACCACATTACACTACTAATGTGAATGATCTTTTAAAAAAATTAGTTTTCACTATATATTTACAAAAATATTATTTCTATATGAAAACATGATACATATTGATTTATTTTCAATTTTTGGAATAAATGTTTCTTCTTTTACAAGGGTGACGTTTTTTATGATAATGAACTTTGAAATAATGGTCAGTATTAGTTATATTACACGATCCCAGTAGTATAAATCAATAAGTAACCTATCTCGGATGACTCAAACCACATCCAACTATGGAATAAAAATCTTGTTCATTTAAATGAAATGTTTTTTATTAAAATAAAACAAAATGGATATTTAGAATTCCTTGAATATGAACCACATGGTGTACGTAACACACGTTTACATGGAAAGTTGGCCAAATACCCCTTTATTAGAAAATTTGAAATGGATTGATAGCATCTTGAATGAGATAATACCAATTTATGTGGATCATTTCTAGTTAAAGAAAGTGGTGGTTACAAAAATATCGAACATTTTACAGATCATTTAATTAGATATGGATATGTCTACATAAGGTTGTGTCAGTTGGATTCCATTAAAAAATTGATGGAATAAAAAAATGAATTTGAGAACTATATTAGTAATAAGATAAAGAACATTTCTCCAAATGTGGTTTTGATTATATTAATCATGAATTCAATGATACTTTATGGGTTTTTGGATTATATATCATCTTAGGAGACCTTATACACCTCATTGGAATAGTTTAAGAGAAAGGTAACACCACACCATTTAGACATGGTGAAATCAATGATGAGTCATTTTCATCATCCATTATGATTTTGGGGATATGAAATATTAAAATTTTTATATGTACTAAATTGAGTTACATCCAATGTAGCATATGGTATTCCATATTAATTTTCAAGTGGAAATAATCATGTTTTGTCATAAATACATGTTTGAGGATGTGATACATTAGTTAAGGCCTATTATTCTAAAAAACTTTCATCCCTAGGAACAAAGTGTATCTTTGTATGATATCATAAGGAAACAATGGGATAACACCTACACACTTATCTAGATAAAAATTTGGTGGATAATAGAAGTCCCGTATTCCTTGAGAATGATCATATCTATAAAATAGATCGTGGGAGAGAGATAGAAATTAATGAATTACAAGATCAAGATACAAAAGTGTTGGAACATGAATAGATTCTAAAAATCATATAAGAAGAAATTCTGGAAAAACAAGTACAGTGTAAGAGTATAAGAGAGGATAGGGAACTAGAATGATATTATTTTCACATATCAATTTATGGTGATCATTATTAATTGATAATAATTATACTATGACATATACAGATTTAGTAAATAAAAAAGATGATTCTATGTGAAAATAAACTATAAATTTTCAAATGGATAATATATACCAAAACCAATTATGGATTATGGAATATCATCTAGTGGATGTAAATCCCATGTGGTGTTCTGGGGTATTCATGAATAAAATGTACATGTATGGGAATGTAAAGACATATAAGTCACAACTGGTAATAAAAGGGTTTATATTCCATCAATCCATTGAATATGATGAAACATTCTCCCTAGTTTCAATGCTGAAATACATAAGAATTAGACTTTCCATTACTACCCAAGAGAAGGATGAGTTTTGGAAAATGGATGTTAAAAGATCCTTCTTTAATGGGACCCTTTAAGAAAATGTATATATGACACAACCTAAAGGGTTTGTGACTCTAAATAAATTCAAAAAATCATAAAAATTCAAAAGAACCATTTATGTATTAAATAAATAATCATTCTTATGTAAAATTTGGTTTAAGGACTTCATAATGGAATTTGGTTTCATAAATAATGAATGTGAGCCATGTGTTTATAATTGGTGAAGTGGGTGTGTGGTCATTTTCGTAATAGTATATATTGATGAAATATTAATTATTGGAAGTGAAGTATTAGTCTTATAGTTGTTAATTCCTAGTATAAAATATATTCTTTATGACAGACTTTAGTGATGTAATATATATTCATGGGATGAAGATCCATCATGAAAGATCCAGAAGATATTTCTACATAATTATAGGTATATTTATTGAAAAGATACCATAGTGATTTAGAATGGACCAATGAAAAATATGTTTTTTCCAAGGTCACGTGAAATTACTCATTCATGGAAAATGTGTCCACGTGATCTTAAAGAAAGACATTGGATCTAAAGTATTTCAGACACATCTATGAATGGGTAATTCACATATACTATTCTATGTACCTTGATAGTTGAAATCTACAAATTAATTATAGTAGTAATATATACAGTTGACCTAGGTGACAACTATTGGATTGAAGTTAAGACGATTCTTATGTATATATGGTTTTTATGGATATTTTCTTGGTCTATAGAGAATATGAGGTGTAACACCCGAGACTTTTATGTTATATAAATCATCAAAGGAATCTTTTTCTACACAACACTTTCTTGGCTTACTTTACACGAAATCGTGACCTTCCTCGATAGCTTGCGTCGTACGCAATACCGAGTTTCACTAAACAACGATATGCTATTAAAATAAAACTATCTGTTATGAATAGTAATAACCACTTTTTGAAATTTTTTAAATTTTATTTTTCAAAATGGACTTCATTTTTGGATTCGGAATACCGAAATTAGCCTAGGGTGAAAATTTGGTATTTTTCTGAAAACAGTCAATTTTTGATGAATAGTGAAATCACTAAGTGGTAGGTTAAAAACTGAATTTTGCATAAAACTTAATTTTACCGCTTCTGTGAATGGAATTTCGAAAATCCGAGAGACACGGTTAATATCAAGTACTAAAATGTGGTTCAATGAGATGAAAATAATTTTTTGGTGAATAGTAACTTTTTACTTTTTTTTACCACGGTTAAAAGTAAATAGGGTAATTAAGGGTAAAAATGATATTATTATTACCCTAACACATGTCCTAATTCTATTGGAAAAGTGTAATTCGACCAAAAACAAACTTAGGAATAAACTATGACCATTTTGGTCCACTTGGATTAGATTAGGACATTTATTATTAATTTATTTAAAGAAGGGTTAAAATAGTTAAAATCATAGTTTAATAACTAAATAATTTTTAATATAGGGTTTTACATAAGATAAATTCAACTATAAATATTCATTAGAAAGATAAAAATATTTCCTATATAATGGTATTTTATTTATAATTTTTAGACTTTATATAAATTAATTTATTTCTGACACAACGATGATGCAGTAATTACCCTTTTAAGGAAATGTTAACATAATTGATGTTATAAATGCCCAAATAAATGTAATTTGAGACTTTTTATGAATTACACTAATTTTATAGGTTAATATGATATATTAGTGTTGATTTAATCAACTTGGTTCGAACATATAATTCTATTATGACTTTCAAAAAAATCATATATCAAATAGTGTCAAAATTGACACAAAATAGTTTTTAAATCAAATATTATATTATTAATTATTATTTTATTCGTAAAAATCTATGTTTCTGCCAAATGACTTATATAAGGATATATATATTAATTATAAACAACTTGGGGTTCGTTTTTCATGTTATAGTATGTGTATTAACGATATAGTGTAAGAAAACAAAAAGACACGGTAAAAGTTAAATTATAGAACTTAGAGTTAAATCGAATTGATAAGGTTAAAATAATAACCTAAACTTGTCTAAATCCTATTGGTTGATAGTATTTCTACCCATCCCCACTTTACCTTAGAAATAAGACCCTTTGGAACCATTATAATCCGATTTTGACTTTAATATAAAATAATATTTTGAGATATTCCTAAGGTGCCCCTCTCCTCCCTTATAAAAGGGCACCTCCTCCCCCTCATCCTCACACCAATTTGAGAACTCAAGCTCGGCCAACCCCTGCCAGAATCCCTTATCCACTTCCCTAGAATAATCCTAGAGGTCCTGGTCTTCTTCAAAGACCAATCTTAGTTTCCTAAGTGGAGGATTCAAGAGGCGTTTCAAAGAAGAGGTAATATCCATTACCGATCTTTTCAATTTCTTTCTTCTTAAACTTCTTCTTCTTTAGTTGTTTCATGATAAAGTAATAACATCAGTATTACTTACATACTGATATGTTATTATAAATATGAAACAACCCTAATTCACCTTCTATCCATCCTACGGAAAAATTAAATCACCGCGCGTGCGTACGTACGGAATACCGTCTCCACGCCGTGGTGTAATCTATTTTCCATCATCACCTTACAAGGATGGGTATAATGGTGTAATGAGTAACTATATATGATTATAATAAAGTGATATTGATACTGAAATAGTATAATTACACTAAAATACAATTCCACGATCATGGGAACAATATCATCGCTCGTGCGTACGTACGGAATACCGTCTCCACGATGTGATGCGACTCGTTCTACATGATCATCATTACATAGTAATTATATAAATTAATTGAATGAATAAATATGATATATGTTACACTAATACCATTCTGGATATAAGGTATCTATAACCTTAAAATAAGAATAATAATTTATTCGGCAAAACACGCATAAGAACAAAAGGCAATAAAGACCTGAGTAACAAGTAACAATGAAATATTACTAATAAGAAGCTAAGAATATGACCATATATGATATCATATCAATAGGTATGATTCTGGAATAAATCAATAACATTATTTAAACCATTATACAGGAGCTTCGGACACATACAAAGCAAATCGGACCTAAGGTAAGGGAAATATCACAATCTCATTTTTATCCGAGATTGTTTATACTTTAGTATTTACTGGGGTGTATTTTATCATCCACATCCATGTTCCCTCACTATGTAATATTATTTCTATCCTTTTACAATAGTTTATATCCAATTTTACCCTTCGGAAAGTTTTTGTAAAAGATATGAAAGGAATCTTTTGTCATTTTTCGTACGAGGTACTTTTTGACTTTTCTGACAAAAGTACGGGAAGAATGTTTTTTTAACATATACGGCATGAATGGATTTTTAAAACATTTTTTCCAAGATGATTCCTTTAAAAGTTTCAAGTTTATTTTTAATCAAATTCTTTTAGTTTTGAATTGTATGACAAGTTATGAAAGGAAAAGTGTTTTTGAAGTAGAAACGATATTTTCCTCAAGAATGGAGTTCAAGAGTTTTATCAAAATTATTTTCCATCTAAGATAATATAGGTTTCTGTTTCTATCCCTATTATTACATGGATTTGATTATGTTGTGATGGAAATATTTTTATGAATTCCTTTATCCTATATGAATTGTTTTATGATGTCATGATGTTTAAGATTCCCATTTTTATTACACGGGTTATGCTATGATGTATGGTTTATGATTTTGTGGCACACATAAGAATGGTATCATTATGAGATGGGTGGGACCTATATCTCCCTACAATGCATTGGGTAAAGATTTATATCTCATGAGATAGACATGGCTGGAATGGAAGGTTATTTCGATTCAGTGATTCAGGACTGAAACGAGGAGTGAACTCGGTTCAGAAATGGACTTTGTCCGCTAAGATAGTCTTGAAAATGAGTCATGACTAACAAGAAATGATTTTCCATGATTATGTGTGCATGCCACAAAGTTTCAAGTTTTATGTTATGATTATGGGGATCTCATTTTCACTTCTATGATTTATTCCATGTTAAGATATTATGATCTCTTTTGCAGGTTATGATTTTCAAAAAGATATGATATGATTTTTATTTCCTTTATTTGCCCTTGCTGAGCATTTGAGCTCACCCTTTTTGTATGTTTTCTTTTCCCCAGGTCAGGAAGATGGATATTAAGTAGAATATGCTAAAAGGGACCCTATATATGATGAAATAAATGGGAGACACTGTAGAAGATTTATGAACCAGTTGTTTATGTTTCCCAGTTTCTAAAGACACTATACCTATACGGTCCTTTGTGGTCTTGTCATATGTTGTAATAAGTGTGCTTCAATTTTGAAGTATTAACAATGTATGTAAAGTATGGGTCGTTATATGAGGGACCCATCAACATAATATCTTCATATTCTAGTTTCCAAACATATCAAGATGATCTGAAATCATAGACGGGATACATCTTTAGATTAAATTGATGTTTTATGACCAAGAAGATCTCAAATCAACATATTGTCGTATATTTTACAACATATTTTGTGTTGATTTTGAATACTAAGGTAGTTAAAGAAATATATAGGAAATACAACTTCATTGAATATCTTGACATGGTACCTAGAAGAAAATTCCCTATCACACTCTATTGTGATTATACTATATCAGTGACTCTAAAATTGGATCCTAGGTCAAACTAGAAAAAACAAACACATAATTTGGAATTTTAATATCTGGAAGGTTTTTTTATGCGGTGATTACACAAATACCTTAATACCCACAAAATAAAATGTGGAGGACCCCTCCACTAAATCATTGACTTAGCAGAAACAAGATCATCATGTGAGGTCTAGCAGACTAAAAGTCATTTGAATTTATATCTAGTCTAAGTGGGAGTCTATTGGAGTTTTGTTTCTATAACAAACTATTTTTACGTGTGACTAAATATATATTAAAATATTTTAATATTAATAAAACATATTTTTTCATATTTTTTATTATAATATATAAAAATAATTTAATATTCTCCCAATTAATCTATCACATTAATAAGGTCATAATAGTTCCCTAATATGATAAGATCTTTGAACTTCTATGATGATATTATTAATTATTTTTATATAGTTGGATTAAATACTATGATGGGATACATATATTGTTAACTTTCAGGATAAATTACCCATATGAATATGAGAATTCATCACATTAAGTTTATAAATGGTAATCTATAGGATAAGAGATTATGAGAATTGAACCAACAATAGTAATTCCACATGATTAAATGTCATCCTATATTATTATATGCGAACATGTGAAATATTCCTTATACATAATGATTATTACTATATCACGTTAGGGCTCACAAAGATAGATATATTTTATAAACATTTATGTCATCGTTCATGGAAAATACAAATACATTGATTATATAATAAATTAGATTTTATTAAAGGATATGTTGAGAAATGATTTTTACCATTCATACTTATGAAATTTGATATCTCAAACCATTGATTGGTATTGAAGAAACAACATGAATTCTATGAACCTAGTGTAATGACTTGTTTATTTCAGATAGTTAATAAAATATTCATAAAAAATATAGGTTGATGAAACATATTTTCAACCTACATGATGAGATATAGAAAATGGATTATATTACATGACAAACATCACAAGATGATCATTGAACAGTGCTAACACACAAAAATCAATTGACATCATTCAAAGAACATTATAGAATTTGTGGATCCCCACTAGAGGTATTATACACTTGGAATCACCCAAATCAATGTAGTTAATTGGTAAAGTATTTTTCAGATGATTAATATCATATTGATATAATTACATGAAGACCATGTATAATGATTTCAAATCTAATTTAAATTAATTATAAATTTAAGGTTAAAATTTCCTCTATAAGATCCTGGTTTCTCTTGGTCAATATCCACTCTAAAAATTTACTTGTTCATGATATTTATGTCTTGTATAATTTTGTGAATTATCAGTCTAATATGACAAAAAATATTTGATATTATCTCACCAAGTGGATTTCATTGCACCCAAAAAACATTAGTTTCATGCCTTGGATAATGTTTTCTCCCCCCAACTTTTTATAACACTCATGCATTATCGATCTTTGTTTCACTATTTCCCTTCTTGTTTAATAGAATGTTTGTTGAGATGAACATCATGTCAGGTAATCATAGGGGCCATCCTTAGAGGTATTCTCAGGGATCAGTGGAGGTGATTCTATCCCTATGTATAATTTCATTTCGTCAATATTTTGGTGGATACCAATTTATTTTTTTTGTGATTTTATGGTTGACGAAAGAGTGTATTTTATTTTTTGGCTCATTTCATTTGGTATTGTTTGGATCTCAGGTTTAGTATTATAGGATTTTGATTTAATGTTGTGGGATTTTGGTTTTATTATTTTTATTGATTATTCTAGTTTGATAGTGTTCATTTATAGAGTTATCCTGAATAAATTGAAGTTTTCTTCCTTGTGTTATTGGTTTGTTTTGTTACAATGATGATGTCAGATTTTATTGTTTCACTTGTTTAATAGTTGTGGGGTTTCATCATCTTATTTTGTGATTTTCTATATAATGAAATTTGGTGTTCATCATCAGTGATGATGATTTGGGTGTTTTAACGGAGGTTCCAACAATGATGGAATCATTAAAAATTATTATATAGGGTTTCCGTGATGGTATCTAAGAGTCCAATCAACATCACAAGGAGTCCTGAGGCTGTTTCATTAGGATTGTTGACTTTTAGCGGTGCCACCGCACTCAATATGTTGGTCCATACTGGAATTCAATCATTTTAATTTAAATATTTGGGTTTTTAGGATTGAAATTGATTTTTTTGTAGATATTTTTTGATTTTATCATGTTTTTTCCCAATCTACCTTATAAAAAGTAGTTATTCGGAAAATATTAAAAAATCAATTTAGAGGATTACATGTATATTGTTATAAAATAAATATTATTTTTTAACTAGTATTAACCTAATATAAATTATAAAATTAGGAATAAATAATAAAAATGTATATTTAAAGGGGTTCCACCTTTCAATGGGCATTGAAATTCATGTTCAAATTCATGTTCTGGAAATAAGTAAATAATTTTTAAATGGGTATGGGCTGGCTATTATTAAATGGATTATGGTTTGGGTACATATATTTTGATTTCCCATCCACTATAATATCATAATTATATTAAAAATTGATATATAAAATATATCTGTGTTATTACTGTTTCTTATAAATTCAAGGGTCCACCAATGTGGTTCCAAAAATACAACACACAACAGCATTAAATTGAAAATTAAATTTCATCTAAATTTAGATCACAATAAAACCAAAAAAATATCCAAAAATGATTAAAAATATTTATAACATTGGTTTGTATGATTACATTGTTAAGTGCAATTTATCACAAACATCAAAAAATTCAAAAACAATAATGTTTCATTGTATTTTCACCCCGAACCCCTATTAAAAGATCTCAATCTTGATAATAGTTAATGAAAAAACCACCACATATTTACAAAAAAAGTATATATATATATATAACAATTTTCTAATAATAAAATATATAATAAATTAATAATAAATATTAGACAATACATTAATAAAATTTTACTTGTAAACTAAAAACATACACAACGATTCATATATGGCACATCGTTCGTTATATTATTATGTGGTTGATTTATATACATAAAAAATTATTTATCGATAATTTAATAAATATAAGTGTGTATATTCTATTTGTTAAGTATGTAACATTTGTTGTTAATTAAAATATAATTCTTAAATAAAAATTTAATTTGAGTCGTACCGCTCACATTGTGTTTTGGATTGATGGGTAGATGATTCCCACATATCTCCAATAATTTTTGGATATTTTTACTATAATATTAATACAAAATTACTATTCCTAGTAATTTCTTTTGAGAGTACAAATTTTTAGCATAATGGATAAATATGAGCTACTTTTGATAGCTAAATTCATTCAATTACATTTTCGTCCTCCCTTCATATATCTCTTGTTAAATGTAAGTCATTGAAATGTGTAACATTTATGAATTTAAAGTTACTCCTACTGAAAATAACATCCCCACAAATTAAATTATGAATTATTTTCTAAAAAAAACTTCTAATCCTGATCCATCGCCCCTTAAGTGAATTATCAAGATATACTGGGGAAGAATATCTTCAAAAATGATGAATTCATCATAATAGGTGAGTTAAGGAAATAAAGAAGGTTGAAAAAGAAAATAATAATTAATAAAAAAAATCATTTGAATTATTAGTTGAAAAATGATATAATCCCAAGTCATTGAAAAAGTCATAATAGAATATGAAAATATAGAAACATTTGGAATAAGTAGTAAAACAATAAAATTTCCGAAAATCTCGACAACACATCATGTTTATAAACATCATACCATTCATTCTTTAGTGGATGGTTTTATGATTAGAATAGGAATAGATCATAGAAAAGACTCATATTTAATATCATTGAATGGATAATTCATGGTGTAGTGAGCATCATTATTGAGGGTCAAATTTATCTAATCATGAAAAATATCAAATCCACTAAATATCATAGTTCGATAACCCAATATATATACTTAGATCTCACCCCGAATTTTCAATTAAAAATATGTCATAGTGTGAAAGGAAACTGGTCATGGTATGATTCATAATAATTTTATTATCTTGTATGGTTTCATTATCATATGGAGTGACTTCTGTCAGCCATTACATGGTCTTTTGGAAGCTACTCCAGGGTATGTTTGGATTGAGATCACATTTATTCACAACTATAATGTAAGTAAAACAATATATGCTTTAGGATTTCATAGTAACTCTATTTTATGATCATTTTTAGGTGTAATTTGGTGTGGATACCTTTAGGGTCACATGATTGATTCTTACATATTATTTTTCATGGGATTTCCCATCTTCCCAATAAATTATAAAATCTACTTCACCCCTTTGATACTTCCAAACATCCTATGAATCTCTAAGTAAATATTATATAAGAGAATAAAACATCTAAATATAATCTCTATCCCTTATGTTATAAAATTTTGAACATTATTCTATTAATGGGGATGAATCATAAATCAACCACAAGGGATCATAAATATACATTGTGTTGTGTAATAGATAAAAACTTATTCTAAAATTCTCTAGGAAATCTCCACTTTCTCATCCAATAACCAAGACCTAAAAAATTTCTAAATTACACAATATTGATACATCTTAAATCCATAAATCAATGAAAGCCATTATGGAAATATATTCAAATTTAACAAGTAACATATTTAATAAACCATAATTTTATCAATTGAATTTCCCTTTTGAATATACATATGTTTCATATTTTTCTATCGAGTGTTCTAAAAATAACATGCACCACTTGATATAAGAGACAAAATTTTATTATATTTATTTTGACATTACTTTTATATTTGAAATCTACTAATTAAAATGAAAATCATTAAAATTTTAAAATATATAAATCCACATAAGTTGAATTTTTTTTTGATAAAATGATTGAGACAAATAAGAGAATCATGGATGAACAAATTCCCATTATATGGGGATATGATGATGTAATCCATAAACAATATTATGGTATTATTATTGACCTATAGGTAGATTAATCAATTAATTATTTACATGGATATCTACCAATATCCAAAAATCTATATAGAATAGAAAACATTAAATAAGAATAACTAAAGAAGCAGTTATAATAGAAATTGGGAAATGGGTTTTTATGCTTGAGTGCTTCACTAATGGTAATATTTTCAATCTCCAAAAACAATTAATGGTTCAATACACCTATTCATTTATAATCACGAACTCTACAAAATCATGACAATGAAATATTACCCCATCCACATATTGATGACATGATTGATTAGTTATTTTGTTCCTAGTACTTCTATAAGGTGGTCCTCTGGTCAAAATATCACCAATTTTAGGAGATGAAAGAATATTTTCCCAGTAATACCTTTTAAAATGGTATGAACATTATAAGTTCATAGTGATTCTTTTCAGACTCACTAATGCTCTAAAAATATTCATTAACTTAATGAATATAGTTTTTATAAATTCACCCAAAAATTTAGAATTAATTTTTATATATAACATTCTAATATAATCCAAAACTAGTGAGGATAATGAAGATCATTTTAGTACTATATTAAAGACATTTTGAAAGGATAATCTATTTTTAGTGTGTGATTAAATTGATTATTGGTTGGGGGTAGTAAATTTAAGGGAAATGTTTTCACCACAAAGGGATATATGTTGATCCTTTGAAGAAAAATAGATATTGAGGATTTAGAAATACTAAAGTTTGTAATGAATATTTATAGTATCCCTAGACTATCTAAGTACTATCGATGATTTTTTAGGAACTTCTCATTATTAACAATACTTATAAATAATATAATCTGATAAGAGTGGTTTTTTTCTGTAACAATGAATGGGAAGGTAGATTCATGGAATTGAAAATAAGTATTTTCATTATAGAAATACTCACACTCCGAGAAGTAGTTATCTTTTAATAGTATACATTAATAAATTAAAGAATGGAATCAATTTTATACCAACAAATAAGGATAAAGTGATATCATATTCCACAATGTGATTAAAATTCCATGATCAATACTATCTTAAAAAATATTTGGAGTTGGAGGCAGTGAATTTAAAATTGAATGTTGTGTATCATTATCTCTCTAAGGAGATGAGTTCAATATATATGGATCATAAGATACTTAGATATATTTTCATATAGAAGGAAGACAATATAAATAATTGAATATGGATAGAGATGATCAAGGACTACGATTTCTCAATTCATTACCATCAAAGGAAGTAGAATAATGTAGTAGACACTATATTTATAAAAGATCATGTAACCTTATAAATGATGAAAATTGGAAAGGATCCAAAATTATTAAACCTGAATAGGATAGACATGGAATTAAAAGAGGATGAAAAACATAATACAAATCTCAATATTTTCTCTTCCATACTTTTTTATGCGTATAAATTATTCTCAATGGGATGATATGGAAATACAAAGGAATATATAATCAATAATTAAGTGTAAATTCCCAAAATATAAAATTTATAATTTATGAGTTGAATGATTTGGTCCATTATGATGTATACTATCAACACCAGAGATAAAGAAGTAGTTATTTAAAGATTTCCATTTCATGACATTGTCCATCCACCTATGTAGCATGATGATGGGTTGAGATCTATAAGAGAACTATTTGAGGGAAACATTCATGAAATAGGTCACACAATATAAATTAAAGTTACCAGTATGACAGTAAGTGACAGAAGAAAGCAAAAACCATAGGTTTTGATGTAACCATTACCCATACCTTATTGAATTGTGTGAATTTTACCTTGTACATTATCACACATGTGATCTGAAGAAAACCCAAGGGTGTAGTGCCATATGGGATGTGGTATAAATTCATATAAACACTTCTCATTTCATTTCCATTTAGGGATAATTCCCACTTGACCAACTTTCAAAGATACACATTAGTGAAGTGTTGAGGATATATTGGATTCCACTATCAATCATATCAGATCAATATCCTAGATTTACTTTAAAATTTAGGGACTGTATCCATAATGATTTTAATATATGGTTCAAATAATTTATGAAATATCATAATAAGACTAATTGATAAATGGATAAGACAATAATGATAGTTGAGAATTTGTTGAGAGGTTTCTCAATGGACTTCAAAGGAGGGTTGGATCAATATTTTCCTTTGGTCGGGTTCTCATACAAAAAACAATATTTCACTAAAGAATTATGATGGTTTTTTTGAATCCCTTAATGGAAATAAATGTATAATTCTTACAATTTAGGATGAATATAGGGAACTGATGTTGTAGGGACCCAAACTAGTGGAAGAAATAACTTTGAAGGTAACTCCAATTCAGAATTACCTTATTGTTTCATAGAGTTGATAGAATATTTATTCTTAAAAACCAAAATGAGATATTGATTTTGAGGATAGTGAAAAATTTTATCTTTGTATATATCCATGAAAGTGATTCATGATGTTTTGGAAGAAGGGAAAGTTAATTCCTTGTTATATTTTCTATTTTGAGATTCTAGATCATATCGGAGTTGTGGTCTATTAATTTTTATCCCACCCTACTGGTCCCAAGTATATGAAATGTTCCACGTATTGATCTTCAGGATGTAAATATGATATCTCTGCCATGTACTAAATCTATAGGTGGTAAATTGGGAGAATTATCTCTCCAATGAGCAAATACGAATGAAAATATTATTATATAGAGACAATGTTATACACAATTTGACAACGCACTTAGTCAGAATACAATGTTAGAGTCATAAGTAAGAGAAGAAAATAAGATAATTAGAGGAATAAGTGAGACAAAAGTAACCACATCTATGTTTATCTCAGTGGATGAAATAAAATTTCATGTTAAAAATTAATGGGGGGGGGGATTAAATGTCTGGAAATTTTATCAACAGAATTTAACTTTTGTATTTATAAGTATGTTGTATATATTATGGTAATAGTAAATAATACCCATACACCAATAGATAAATCCAACGAAATTTTTTCATATAGATTTTCACATTACTTTTTGAGAATAAATATATTCATTAAAATAAAAAAACTTATAATTTAAAAAAACAATATAAAAAAATATTAATATAATATATAAATTAGGATATACTCAATCCCACATAACAATCACACTCATGAGAAACACATTAAAATGAAACTGAATATTATTAATGTGAAATACATTTTAAAAATGTAATATCTAGAACCCCAAGAGAAATATAATTGAATAATGAATGGTGGAAATATCATGTATACAGAAATGGTGCTATAGAAATTATTACCATTACAAATCAAAAAATTAGAATAGTAATCTAACTATTGGAATAGTTACATAATTGTTATAATAGTAACCTCACATATGGAATTTTAAAATAAAATTTTTGTATCTTATCAGATGAATGTGTAAAAATTTAAATCTTCATAAAAATAATTTATTTAAATGATAAAATAACTTTTTCACTTTTAGGAATGTATATACGTTTTATATTTATTTTTAAGATAAATAATACAATTTAAAAATAATTTTTAAAAGAAAATGGATTTATATTATAATTATATGATTTATTATAATGATAATATAATTTTATGAGAACATATGTAATTTTTCAAATGGTGATAAAATTGAACATAAAATAAAAATTTTATTTATTAATAAATAATGATTTAATTTAAAAATTATATTTCTCAAAAATGGAAAATTATTTCTATAAAATATATTCTATTTTTTTAATCTAAACATCAATAAAGTTATGGTTTTTTATTATTTTTCTTAAATGGTTGAATTTATTTGTGAATATTAAAAGACTTCAAAAAAATAACATTAAACTTTATAAGTTAAATACATAAATAATTGATTCTTGGATTTTGTAAAAAACATTTATCTTGAAAACATATTAATAAATTTCTATATTTAGTCAAAATATTCCTCACTATTGATAGTCTTGAGAAAAAATAATAATCTAATTATTATTAAATTAAGAGCAACCTTCTCCTCCAATTATAACTACCACCACTTCTCATCACACATTCTAATCCTAGAAGATAGCCCAAAATCTTCTCATTTGTCTCCCCAACCCTTGTTATAATTTCAAAAGATTTATAATTTTACCAAATTACCATCCCAATGAACCTTAAGGAGTATAAAAGAGGATAATACACAGTGGTTTTTGGAAATTCACAAATGTGTATCTTTTGATTCATTTAATCTTATACCCACCACATATGAATTGCATCAACCTATACATAGTATCATCATTATAAAAAATATACTAGTACATTGTTATAGGGGAATGTCCACTTTCTAACCTCCCCTAAGTCTTTTCTAAAATTAAAACATTGTCCATATTATAGTTGGTTCACCACCCCCATGAATGAGTAATTTTATTTTCCACCACCACCTTCATGGTTGGTTTAAATTCATTTATTATGGTTAAAACTAAGATTAATAAGTTTTTTTAATGTTTATATAATCTTAAGGTTAAACAAAACCATGGATGTTCATCATCATTGGAAACCCCCCTAAATAAACTGACTACATAACAATGCAACATTTAAACTCTAGATCGTGCTTATTTATGAATAATTATGGATACTAGGAACCTTCATAAAATTTTTACACTAATTGATTCCTTTTTATATCATCTATATTGTTATATAATAAAACCTTATAAACTCAATTAATCACCTAAAAATAATATGATATGGGTCACATGACATGAACAACCTTGATCATTTGGGATGTGAAGTTAAATTGCAGAATAAATTCAGGTCTGAGGTTAGGGAACTCTCTCAACCTTCCAATTTTATTTGGATTATTCCTATTTTATCTAAATAACATTATTAATATTTTTAAAGTTTGGAATATCTTAAATTTTTTATTTAAATGTCTCTTACATATGAACCTATATTATTCTTCCCTTCTCTAATATGGTTTTTCATGCCTTACATTCAATTATAAATTGCTTCTTTAAAATAAAACAAAGTTAAGGGGATATTTTATATCCCTGAAAACATTTATAGAACGATTTTATAAATAAATTATCCATTCTTGATCATAAAAATGAGAACTATTCTATCTTTCAACATTTTTTTTACATTTTTTAAAAAAAATACTATATATTATTTCCATTAAAAGTTTTTTAATGATACATTAAAACACCATTTTAATGGTCCATTTCTATACCCAATTATTTTCCATTTATAATTTATTTTTAAAATAAAATCCATATTTGTAAACTATGACTATTTATTCAAATATAATCATCCATATTATTTTATTCCTTATTCTTATGCACGAGGCTTTCCATTTCTGAAATCATGTTATTCTCTTCGACTCATATATTATGGTTCATTATAATTATTATTTATTTAATGGGATTTATATCTCACACTTTTTTTATATGTTCCCCATGTTATCCTATAATATTATACAATATCAAAGGGATCTTGGATCACATTATGGAATTTATAATACAGATATATTATATTTGATTCATGTTGATGTTTTATGGACCTAGTCTCCCAAAACACAATAGGTATCTATATCCTTGGGTAGTGATTATTATATATTTATATTATAAATCATGTAATAATATGTGTAAGTGGTTTGGTTTATTTTATTCATAACAATTTTTATTTAGCCTAAACACCCATTTGTGGGTTAGTTATATTTTATCATTGGGTAGATACACAAAATATTTGTTTCAGTTCATCATTAATCACTGCATGTTATCCGACATTGTATTCAAAAAATTTGAGTTTTTTTGGATGATTTGTTTCTTATTGATATACATATAGTTCCCTCAACACCTGTATAAAAAAAATACAATGATTATAATTAATTTTTTATGGAATCATTCCTTGTGTGGATCTAAAGACCATTGAAATTTTTTGTTTCAGAGGAAGACCATTACCTGGATCATGTGGTAGTTCCTCAAATTCTACTATAGAAGATTATGTCTTGTTTTTTCAATATCCACTTCTAATACCTCGTGATATATTATTGATAGGTCTTCCTTCACCTCATAGTCTTCAATTGAAGGTGGTTTTGGTATAAGTATTAGATGAAGAATTAATTTCTTGACACTTTCTCTTCGATATATTCTATGATTTTCATTTTCTTCGATCATCTAGTTCTCATGAAAGATAATATCTTCACATCTAAATGCCTTCTATTCCACTAAGACCAAAATCATCTATTGTAACTCCTCATCTCAACAACCACTAATGACGCATATATTAGATCATGTAGGGATTCTAAATGAGCTGATTAGATACACATGAAAATAAAAAACATCAAAATAATCATAAATGAGAGTAAAACGGAAATTTACCTGACCACAACATCTATAGAATTTAAAAATTTATATTGAAATTTGATCACCTATTAATTAGGGGACATGAAACATGAATAGATTCTCCCATGTATGTATTATAAAAATTATCCAAACTCATCCATAATATAATATTCCCTTTTATGGTGGTATTCATTCATACTATAAATCAATTTTTTTGGGGAGTGTGGGATCATACCTTTATGTAGAATTCCTTGAATCCTGAAATAGGATGCAAACACCCAGAATGTTTACAGTTCATCATTGTAAAAATGAATTCACTGATTATTCCTTATATTTTAATACTACACTATTACATGGAACATATTAAATTAATCTACTTCTTAATCCTTATTAAATAAGAAATAAACCCATACCCTTTGAGTTGAATCATCAATAAAGGATATAAAATATGTTTTACCCCCATTGGTTCCTCCTCTATGGGGCCACAAATATTTGAGTTGACCAGATCAGAAAAAATTGATAAACATGATGAGGATGTAAAGAATGATAACCAATGTACTTTTATATAAAATTAGTTTTTGTAATATATAATGTTCAGTGAGTCATATGATAATAATGAATATATAGGTGAGGGACTAAGAATATATTTTGTAAAACTCCAAGATATAACTATGTGTTGTAAAAATTATCATCATATGGATTCATAGGAAGATGGAAAACATAATAAGAATATTTCTAAAAAAAATTAGGCATCTCTTCCCTCTCATGATGGTATGTATATTGAAAGAAATACTATAAAAACTACTGATGTGCCTGGTTTGGTAATAAGTAGGAAATTAATAGAATCTCATTCTTCCAACATTTCTGGTCAATAAGATCCTATGATGGATTCAAATAATGATTTAAAAATCAATAATAATCATCCAAATGCTAATATGTCATACCAGTCCTCATCTACATATGAAGATAGGGATTTAGATGACAATCCACATTGATCCTCTATAATTTTCATTGGAGACAGTAAAAAAGGAAACTAAACCCTCATATAAATACTACACAAGATACCATCATGCCTAAATTCTCTTATGCATATAAAGGTTTAGAGAATTTTGAAAATTATAGAAAGCCATATGATCTAGTTTATAATGTTTCCACTTCCATTGGAAGCATAACTGTTATGTAATATAAAACCAACAGCAGTGAGAAACATGTAATGGAGAATATAACTGACAATGAAATATCAAAATTTGAGGTTAGTTATAAGGATTTTTTGTGGAAATCCAATGCCATACTGTGGAAAATTATTTAGATCAATAGAAAATAATGAGATCCTCTAACATAGAAATAACATGGAAGGAAAGAATAGATAGTCCAATTAAGGATGGGAAAAAAATTTACTTTCACGAGTTAATCAACTAGGAACAAAATTTATGGTGGAATGATGAAAAGGGGTATATCTCAAAATAAAAATCATAAATGAGGATTCTATTTTTGAATTTCCAGGTCATGTAAAAACCTTAAATAATACTTTCACTATGGATCTATATTAATATGCATAATCTTGATATTCTAGGTATTCTGAACCAAATTGTATTATTTTTTAGAGGATTTTTCTTTTTTTGATAGTATGGGATACCAGCTTATATGAACTAATAAATCCAACAAAAGAAACAACATAAATTGGGTCATAGATCATTAAATATTGGATGTAATCTCATCTCGCAATTATATAGAACAAATGGTCACTCCCAGTTATAATTGTATTTTAACTAGACAAATTTTCTATTTCATATATTCCTATAATTAATACCAGGAGAGAGGGGAATTATAGAATAAGATATATGTTTTAAGCATCACAAAAAATTGTTCATAGAATATTCTTAGAAAACCAAATTACATTATTCATTTATATTAGAGGGTTTGAATGGTTATATATTATACATTAACTATATTTGTAAGGACATGTATTGAGAATTATATTTAACAGTATGTTATCTTAGTGGGTTCTATATATAAATTTTTTGAAGAGTATCATTAGAAAATTGTGGCTGGTAAATTGGTTAGTGGTTTTATCAATGATCTATCCCTTGATGTTTGGACCACCATATCCTTCACCATTCATACATGATTTAATCCTTATTAGTATCCTATTTTTAAAATATCATATCACTAGAGAGATTTAGCCACCCTTTCAATTAAAATTCAATAATTATTAAACATTATATCATGGCTATAAAAAAATTGTTCAAGGAACATGGAACTCTTTAAATTATATGATTGTTGCCTTGGATTTTTTTCTAATGCTCAAAATTCTAAAGATAAGGATGAATGTTTGGATTCGAGGTAGCATTAGAAACATTGATTTAAATATTTATCATATTGAATCCTTGCTTCACATTATGATAGGGAACGATGCTAGTTTCCCTTTTTACACAGTTCTTGAGTAAGAAAATGTGATTACTTATGATCTCAATAAAATTTTAAACCTCAAATAAGGTATGAAGAGATTTGAACTGAAAGTTAAATGTATTAAGGAGGGTTATAGGAATACAAAAAATTTCAACTCTTTTTAAAGTTCCAGGAAACTTAACAGACCCTTGGCTATTCTTATTGATAGTGGGGTGTTTTTTTGATAAAATTGATTTTTTGGCTCCTCATGTTGTATCATCTTACAATAACTACGTTGTTGGTCCCAATAATATCACTGAAAAAATGAAGCAAATCATTCATAGTCTTTTCAATGATTAGGTTTATTCAAGCCTCATAGTTATCCCCCAGAATTTGTTATCAAAGAGGATTTATTTGGTCTAAATTCAGTTAGGTATCATATACCATATTGGTTCTCTAACGCTTTTGTTCAAACATATTTAGAGATTATTCATTATAATGTTTTTAGTCTTATCAATCCTTTTTCAAGGGTGGCCACCTATCCCAAGTAATAAATTCCCATTTTCATGCACATATTCCCAAAGTGGAAAATGATAATTTCAGCAATCTTTCCTAATATGTGGACTTTATCAACTCTTTGAAAAATATAATTTGGAAAATTATTTATAACATGATTTCAAATATTTATAATATGATTTTGTAGACAAACTCATTTTTTTATCAAATGTATACTATAAATTATTCTCTTATTACTATTTATGAATGTGTTAACCTTATTTGGAAATCTACCAAAGGAGGTAACATCGCTCTAAACATAGATGGACAAAATTAATTCCCCATTGATTTTTTTCGATAACATGATTTGTACTCTGTTTCATAAAATTATGAACTCAGTTAACCCATCACTATAAAAATATTTTTCAATCAAGGGGAATATAGATAATTTATTGGACAAGATTTCTACTAAAATTTAGGAATTGGTTTTAAATTACTACTTCATTAACAGTTATGATACAATAGTTTTGGAAACTTCAATCAAGTGGAGGCTCTACTCAATTTCATTCTACAGAGGGGTAGTCCATGAGAATAAGACCTATTGGGATATGGTTTGGAGTGTAAGTTAGATTGTTCCTACCATATTTTTCCATGTATGGATGATAATGTTCTCCATTCCAGTTATAGCTTATTTTCTTAATTTTTTAGTGTTAATCGATGATCAAGATATGCCTTATGTAAAAAACATATGAATTGTATTGATCACTTATTTTTAAGCTTTTTATTATTACTAGTATTTTAACACTTGTTGCTTATTTTTTCTAAATCAATATTCCTTATGAAACCAGCATCATTGAAAAACTATATACATATATAAATAATCCTTCTTCCCAAAAGATACTAAATTTCATTTGTATTTCTAGTTCTGAAATCATTCATATTATCTGGACCAATCAGATCAAATTAGAACATGAGAACACAACCTTATATCAATATTCATCTATATCTTGTGTTATTTCTATTATTAAATATTCAAATTAAATTCAAAATTTTAATTTTTATTACTCAATAAAGTATAATACCATGTTTATTCATTTTGCATTTATGTGTAATTAACGTCCTCCTTCTGGAACCATGGAATTTAGGTAGATACCTCCATTTATGATATGGATCAAATTTTACACAAATTAATACTCAATAGGATATCTAGGTCCTTATGGATATGGTGTGATCTTTAGGAATCAAAATGAAGATGCAATGAGATGCCTTTATGGTCCTTTTCAAATCACTATATCTCATGATGATGAAATTATCGATATAATTAATGTCGATGAAATAAAAAAGAATTGATGTTACCTCAAGTTGTCGCATGAATGTGACTCCATGCCCATTATGAAAGCTATAAAATTGATATTAATTATCTCTTAGGGAATCCGTCTTCCACATGGAGAAATTTCATGGACTCCCATTCATCCATGAATAATATCATCAGACATGCCTATCATGAATAAACATATTTAGCTGATGGTATTGAAAATAAATGGGTAACTTTTCCTAATATTATTTGGATCAAATACTTACCAGATGAGCTCTTCTAATTTTAGAAGAGGGATTAATGAATTTTTTTTGACTATTGTAATTTTTTGTTAATTTCATAAAAGAGTCTTTTCCTTTTAGAAAATTTCTTAATCACTAAGAATATTTTAATATATAAATAAATATATTTATTTGAATCTGCGATTCAAATATATATATATATATATATATTCATATTAAATAATTTATAATATGCAAACTTTTATGAATATGTATATGTATGCCTATGTATGTATATGGGTGTATGTGTTTTTCAGTAGATGTAGGTGTATGATTTTGTTGTATCTGTATTCCTATGTTTGTGTGTGTGTGTGTGTGTGTGTGTTTTGTCTCTGTGTATGTTTATATGTGTACTTTTATGTATTTTTGTGTGTGGATGTATATGCATATATACATGCATGGATGTATCTATCTGTGTGTGGATGTATATGCATGTGTACGCCTGGGTTCTGATTTCAGTCTGGGTGAGATGTTGTCACATGGAGGCACCGACCACTCTCATACCTACCCTGACCCCAAGGAACTCTGCTCCAATTCTATTTGGAGTAGGAACGGTGGATCATAAAAGATTTTGGGAGGTGGGATCTGGTGGCGAATTATGCTTCTCATGCGACTTGTGTATCGTAGCTTTGATGATGATCTGTTTGTTCCTTCTACGATGGTGGATTTGTACAAGGTTTGCCCTGGGATTATTTCGACATCTGCATCTGGTATGGTTGTGCTTTGTCTTAGTCATTCCTCGATGATGGTATGGTGTTCAGATGAGGATGACGACAGTGGTGTAGATGTTGGCATGATGTTCGAGTATAGTGGAGACGGTGATGGTTTCTTCGACAGTGACGGAGGATGAAAATGGATTTCACCAGTGATCTAGTTTAATTTGGACTAGGCGGTTGTCACATTCGGTGCGAGACATGAGTAATGGTGCGAGACTCAAGGCTGTGTGTGACGAGACAACTTTATTTTCATGATAGATTGTGATGCCTTGATTTTGAACTTTGAATTTTTTGGATTTTTGGATCGCTGCAGTGGTGGTAGGGTTTGGCAGGTTTGGATTCTGAATTTGGTATTTTTCATGTTATGGTGATCCTCTAAGTGGGATGTGCAGGTACTTGTGGAGGTTTTTTATGGTTCCCACTTTTCCAAAAAAGTAGATTCTTAAAAAAATGGATTGCTATGTGTATGGGTATGTGTATATGTACGCATATGTGTATGTCTATGTGTATGTGTATGTGTAGGTGTATGTGTAGGTGTATGTGTATGTGTACGTGTATGTGTATGTGTAGGTGTAGGTGTATGCGTACGTGTGTGTGTATGTGTATGTGTATGTGTATGTGTATGTGAACGTGTATGTGTATGTGTATGTGTATGAGTATGAGTATGTGTATGTGTATCTGTTGGTGTAGGCGTATGAGTATGTGTATGTGTATGTGTATGTGTATGTGTACGTCTATGTGTACGTGTATGTGTACCTGTAGGTGTAGGTGTATGTGTATGTGTATGTGTATGTGTATGTGTATGTGTATGTGTATGTGTATGCGTATGTGTATGTGTAGGTGTATCTGTATGTGTATGTGTATGTGTATGTGTACGGGTAGGTTTATGTGTATGTGTATGTGTATGTGTATGTGTATGTGTATGTGTATGTGTATGTGTATGTGTATGTGTATGTGCATTTGTATATGTTTGTGTATGTGTATGTGTATGTTTATGAGTATGAGTATGTGTATGTGTATGTGTATGTGTATGTGTATGTGTATGTGTATGTGGATGTGTATGTGTATGTGTATGTGTATGTGTATGTGTATGTGTATGTGTATGTGTATGTGTATGTGTATGTGGATGTGTATGTGTATGTGTATGTGTATGTGTATGTGCATCTGTATGTGTATGTGTATTTGTATCTGTATCTGTATCTGTATAATGTTTGTTTATGTGTATGTGCATGTGTATGTGTATTTGTATATGTAAGTGTTTTTACGTATGTTACATGTGTATATATTTATCTATGTGTATGTATTTGTATGTGGCATGTGTATTTTTATTTATTATGTCAATATATGCATATGTATGTGTATGTATGAACATTTGTATTTAATTATTTGTAGGTGTATGAGTATACATGTTTGTACATGTACATGTATGTGTATGTATGTGTATGCATGTGTATGTAAGTGCATGTATGTGTATCTATATGTATATGTATATATATGTATGTATATGTGTATGTATGTGTTTGTGTATGTATAGTTATATGTACATGTTTTTGGATGTATGTAAAATGTATGTTCATGCATATGCATGTGTATATGTTAATGTGAATGTGTATGTGTAAGTAAATAGGTGTATGTGTATGTGTATGTCTTTTTACGTGTATTTTTTTGTGTATGTATGATTGTATATATATGTGTATTCGTATGGGAATGTGTATGTATGTTAATGCAGTATGTGTATGTATGGATAGGTGTATATTTGTATGTATGTGCATGCACGTGTATGAAATTGCATGTATGTGTATGTGTATACATACGTGGATGTGCATGTATATGCATATGCATGTGTATGCACATATGCATATGTGTATACATATCTGTATGTATATGTGTAGGTGTATGACCACGTATGTGTACTGATGCATGTCAATGGGTATGTATGTGTGTGTGCGCATGTGTGTGTATTTGTATGTGTATGTGTACGTGTATGTGTAGGTGTACGTGTATGTGTATATGTATGTGTATATGTTTGTGTACGTTTATGTGTAGGTGTATGTGTATGTGTATGTGTATGTGTATGTGTATGTGTATGTGTATGTGTATGTGTAAGTGTAAGTGTATGTGTATCTGTATGTGTATGTGATGTGTATGTGTTTGTGTGTGTGTGTGTCTATGTGTGTTAATGTCTATATGTCTACGTGTATGTGTTTTTATGTGAACATGTATGTCTATGCATATTTATGAGTGTATGTGTATATGTATTATATAAATGTTTATCCAGTATGTGTGTGTATGCATATGTATGTATATTATGTGTGTGGACATGTTTGTAATTGTATGTGTGTGTGTGTGTGTGTACATAAGGGGATGTGTATGTATATGCTTGTTCATGTGTGTGTGTGTGAGTTTTTTTAACTGTACATGTGTTTGCATGTGAATGTGTATGCATATATGTGTATATGAACGTGTATGTATCTGTATATGTATGTATATGTATAGGAATATGTATGTGTGTACGTGTAACACCCCAGGTAAATAAGGAATATGACATTTTCATATTTATCCATATTTGTGAATAAAATATTTATATGACTTTAAAGGGGACGCCATGCTCGATGGCGTACCCAACACGCAACAACGAGTTTCTTGGAATCTTACGTTGCACTCTAATAATAAAATAATATTATTTTAAATGGTAGTTAACATGTAGCCGTTGTAATGGCGGGAATGGATATAAATAACTAAAATATGATTATATATGTTTTTAAATGTTTTTACATTTATCCAATAAAGGACAGAGGCTTAAAATACGGAAAGAATTCAATTTTAGGCGTATATGCCCTAGTTTTCACTAAAGGTTCACTTATCACCTTTTGATGTTGAACCATCATTAAATATAGTTTTGTTCACTCTTAAACATTCTTTTGGACCAAATAAAACTCTTATTAAGAATTGGGACATCAAAATTTACTTTGTGTAAATTTTTTGGTATCATTCCGATAAAGTTCATTTTTTTAATGAATGGTGTAAAATGTTGTATTTTAATTCAAACCCTATTTTTAATCTAATTTATTTATATTATTAGATTATCTTTTTAATTGGTTTTAAAGTGAAATTAGAATATATTTTTACCATTAAATCCAATAGTGGTCATTGGAATTAATTTCACTTTGAAATCAGACTTAAACGAATGTCAATCTTTTGATACTTATTGTTTCATAAAAACACGCTATTTGCTCTGACAGCGGGAATTAATTTTTAAATTAATTAATGTAACTTATATGTTTTGAATTTTGTAAAATAGACTTCATTTTTGAATTCGGAATATCAAATATAGCTTAGGGTGAATTTTTGGGATTTTTCTGAAAAACATCAATTTTTGATGAATAGTGACACCACTAAGTGGTACTTATAAAAAAATGATATTTCCGTTTAAATGAAATTTTTCCATCTTTTTGTTTTGAATTTCAAAAATCCGACATACATGGTTTTCATTAAGAAGTAAAATGTGGTTCAATGGGATAAAAATAATTTTTCGGTGAATAGTAACTTATTAAGTTTTTAATCACGATTAGAGGTAATTAGTGTAGTTTAAGGTAAAAATAATGTTTTAATAATATGAAATGAAATTGAAACATGTCCTAACCTCATTGGATGTGTAATGGCCGACCAAGAAAAGCCATCGGTCAACTTGTGGACCCCATGGAGCCACTTTGGTTGGGAAATGACATAAATAACTTTTTATTTAATGTAAAAGTAAAAATGATACAAACATGATATGTTTTACTAAAACAATTTTTAAGTGGGGTTATACAAGTCAGATTTTTTATTATAAATAGTAATTGGAAAGTTAAACAGATTTCCTACATAATAGTAATTTTTTTATAATTTTTAGACATTAAATATATTAAATTATTTATGACATCATAATGATGCAGCGATGACATCATTATCTGACGATTTAAATAAAATGAGAAGATAATGTAAACTTTATGACCTAAACATGTCCAAAACTTATTGGATGGGTGGATTTCGAACCCTTATCACCTTATCCACGAATTATATCAATGTGGGACCTTTTATAACCGGAAAACATTTTCAAATAAAGTAATATTTCTTACTTTCCAAAAAGTGCCCCTCCTCTCCTCTTATAAAAGGCCCCCACCTCTACCTCATTTCACACACTCCTCAAGCATTTGCCTCGGCCAACCCCTGCCCATTTACTCTCTCCACATCTCTCTCCTCATCCTAGAGGATTCCCTTTGGGCAGAATCCTTTCAAAGGAAGCCTTTAGGCTCAAATCAAAAGGAGTTACACTTTTAAAGGTAATTCATTCTCTCATGTTCATTTGTTTTATTTTGCTTCTCCAACCCCCTAAAATCTTTTTATTTACTTCTTTTGTAACAACACCAGTATATTAAATATACTAGGATGTTGTTATAAGATTTATTTGAGCTACTCTCTCACACAACTACATCAAGTGGTTAAAGAACATACGGTTTCCGTGGATGGCAAAATTCTGCCTCCCGAAACGATGATTGTTCTATACTCATTTAACACCTTCAAAGGTGGCCATTATGATGTCACTATTTTTATATATGATATATAATATGTTTATTTTTTCCTTAAAATTCTGTTTTTTTTCATTTGGGGCATACCTTTATGGGTTCCATTATGGGTAAATGCGATATCTTCATTTAAGAAAGTGCGGACTACCGCCCCCTCAAAGTGATTTGATTCGTTAAATACCATATGTGGGACGTATAAAGGATGAAACTATGATATTATATATGATATTATACTGGAATTATAATATACCTTTATATAATTATTATTCCATTGTATAAAATACGAAATAGAAATGAAAGTAGCGTTCATGCGTACGTACGGCTTACCATCTCCATGAACGGTGCATTTCATTTCTTACCTCTAAATGATTATGTAATGTTATAAATGCATGCATGTACTGGATATATATGACATATATGATATCTACATCATGAATACAATTCTGGATATAATAAACATTTGGCCACACGAACAACATGTAATTGTAAGAAGTTCACTTTCGACTTAAGAACCAAATATCGGCAAAACAAATATTATTAACTTAAATGATTACATAATGTTTATGACATGGTAATAAGTGATATTAAAGGATCAATGAACTTGAAAAAGGTTCTTAAGGAATTATAAATTAACTCAAGTTTATTATTCAGGAGATTAAAGAACAATCGAGTCAAGTCGGACCCGAGGTAAGGGATCATACTCCTCTCTTTCTTTTTAAGTACACACTTTTATGTCATTCCTTTCAAAACTCATCTTTCTTGTTATTGGTCTGATCTTCTATACTAAAATTACTGTAATTTTTATGTTCATGTGATGAGAGACCCTATTCTCTCTCATCAATCCATTTTGGATGTTTTGAGTGGCGCCGTTAGGCTGCCGAACTTTCGTAAGAGATCTAACCCCTCTCTTTCTTTTTAAGTACTCTCCTTTATGTCACTTCTTTTAAGCTCTTCTTTGTAATGTTGGGGATGTTATTTTATATTCCTCTTGCTGTAAATTTTATTGTAATGTGTTGAGATACCCTATTTGATCTCATCAATCCATATTTGGATGTTTTATGTGGCGTCGTTTGGCTGCCGAGATTTCGTAAGGGATTTTTCTTCTCACTTTTATTCCCGTGAGATTTATGCTACATTTGCCACAAATTCCATTGAGTGGTGTATGTACTGCCCATTATTCTACTCTTGGTGTAATATAATTTCATTTATGAGTATTTACATCAATGATCTATTGTCCTTCTTTCATGGGGTGTATGTTTTGAAAGATACCCAAGTCGTTAAGGGAACCTTTCACCCTCCTCTTTTTTAAAAGACTTCTTTTGTTGGGTCTTTTAATTTACATATTGTTATATTGGGATATGTTCTCATATAACCTTATTGATGTAAATTTTATTTCCAAATGATGAGATACACTTTTTATCTCTCATCAACTCATTTTGATGTGATGCCGTTAGGCTGTCAAGGGAACTTTTTAACCCAATTTTGATTTCTTTGGGTTCAACATGTAGTCATTGAATATGTCATCCATTGAATCTGTGTGAATGACCTTTTATTGTTTTACACTTAATATCCACTTATATTGGGTGTATTTATATTTGTCACACATATTTTTGATATTGATTTGTCCTTAATCTAATGATACCTTCTTCATAAGGGATTTCATCACATTTGACATTTCTATTGAGGGTTCATTGTTGTTATGCACCAATTCACTCTTATATGGTTTATATACTATCCTTTGGAGTATTATATCATGAATACATTTATTCTCATGATATTATAATGTTATGAATAAATGTTATTCCTCAATTATTGTATTCAAGTGTCTCTAATTTTGGTAAAACCCCTTTAACCAAAATATCGTTTTAAATGTTTTAATTATTTGTTCTTATTAATATCCATGTTTTCAAAATGGTTTTAAGGATTTATTTATATGGATATTAATGGTTTAAAATTTTAAGCTTCAAGGTGGTATGGGACACTTTGATTCAAAAATCTCTTTATTAAATGTTTTAAATGGTTTTGGAAATGGTTTCTTTTTGAATGGATTCATTATTTCAATATACTAAAATGTTATATTGTGATTGAAATGTGGAAATGGTATGTTTCCTTTATGCATGTTTTATGTGATGCGATTATGTTGAGGTTCTTGGGAATTATTATGATGACGGGTGGTTTCGTGATAAACTCAGGGTGGGTGAGCCCTATATAGCTCTCCAATGCATTGGGTAACATGAAGGAGTGAAACGTTAAGTTTTCTCCGAAGTGATTTAGGAAATATAATGTGATTGGTATTCCAAACATAACCAAGAGGGTTACTCCCTACGTAAGAATCTTATGAATGCCTCAAGTTACCTTTATGTCTTATGATTTCTATGATTTGTTCATGATTTTATGTGGTATGATAAAGTGCCTATGTTTTATGGGTAAAGTATGATTTCATTCTTATGTATATATGAACTCATGTTTCCTTTCCATATTTTTATAACTCTTACAGAGCTTTTTATGCTCATCCCAAGTTTTTGAAATGTTCTTCACAGGTCAAGGGAAAGGTACATGATGTGATGATAGTGTCAAGGATGCGTCAAGAAAGAATCCGTGTTATATTTTAATTAAGTTTCCGTTGATGGGAAGAATGAATACTGTCTTTTATGAAACCACTTTTTTTAAATGTGGAATGTAATGCAAGTTTCATGATCTAATTCTCTAAAACTCTAAACCTGAAAAGACCCTCAATGTGTAATCTTGTAATAACTCAAGATTAAGTAAAGTTTAAGGCTGGGGCCTTATAGTACGCGTATGTCTTCTTCTTGATTTAATATTATTTGTCAATTTTTATTATTTCTCCATTTTTAGTATTTTGTTTATGTTTTTCATTTTTAATATTTATTCATGTTTAATATATATTCATTTAACACATTTTTAGAATATTATAAATTCATAGTTATAAAAACTTTTTAAAATATTTATAAATTTAGATAAATAATAAAATTTTAAATTATTAATAGAATTTATAAATGTTAATAACGAATTATTCTATTTATATACAATAAATATCATGCATACTTCAACAATTTGCAAAAATATTATTATTTATTAATTAATTTTTATTCATTTTTTTTGTTTTTTATTCATGTAATTAGTGTTATGATTTCCACTTTTTTAAAAATAATTTTTAAATTCCATTAATATTTTTTATATATTTTGTATATTATTTCTTTCAATATATTTCTCAAGTTTAAAATTTTTGATTTTTTGAATTTTTTTGATTTTGTTCAATTTTTTAAATGCATACATATATATTTACTATGATTTAATATTATCAATATATTTTTAATTTAAATGATTAATATCTCTTGAATTGTATTTATTAGGAGTTAATATTTTTTATATGATTGAAATCTATATAATTGATTCCTATAAGACCATCTCCACCCACACCATTTTGGCATGAAACTGAACTCCAATGTATGCCAACCCCAACAGCAATTTTGAGTTTTTATATAGTAAAACAACAATTTTTTGGGTTTCACTATAGCAATGACATTTTTAGGATTTTTTATTTATTTTATTAATTACAATCAAAATTTTATATATTATCGTGTTTTTTTATTTGTAATATAATACCATATATTTTGTAATGATCATTTTAATATTTTCAAAATAATATATATTTTTCTTATTTTTTTAAATATGTAATTAAATAAATAAATTTTATATTCATTATTATCTTATTTTACTAGCTTTAAATATATATATATATATATATATATATTTAAAGAAAGTTTAATTATAATCATAAAATAATTAATAGAAAAATTTATATCATAAATTTTTATAATAATATTCATATAAAAATTTTCAATGACTCATGGTAATATTATAAACTAAAAAAAAATAGATTATATCAGAGGTTTATAAAAATAATGTAGCGATTAAAAGAGAACATATGAATTTTTATTATATATATATATAAGTTCACAATAAATACATTTTTTTTAAATCATAACAAAATACAAACATATTTTCCCACATGATGAAGTACTAGTCATAAATGACCCAAATATTTGTTTGAAAAGATTAAATATATGTAATTTAAAGGAGATGAACTAACAATAGAAAAATACTCGATTAAAGAACATAAAAAAGACTATAAGTTCTGAGTATATTAGAAGCAACTTTGTTTGTTGAGAACCATAAGGCTTTTATCGATTTGTTGGATCATTCATAAAATTTCACAAGATGTAAAAATCATGACCAATGAAATGTTTTCACCAAATATTGACATACAAGAATCAGGAACTCCAAGAGGATATTTACATGTGAAATTTTTTGTTAATTTATATTATAACTTATGAAATGGTACCCCTATTGGTACCAAAGAAGAGAACGGAAGCTGATGGGCAAGGGATTTAAATAAATTCAACACTCGAGCGGCGTAACTTCACCATCATTGGAAATCCAATCCCCGGTAAATGACTGATGATCTCACGTGAATTTATTAAGTAAAACAAATAAATTAATGATTACCTCATTATTATTGGTTGTACATTCGACTATAACTCATCCCTGATTATCATATCTTGAATTATATAAGGAAGAACTCTTCTAGATAATGAAAACACACGTTAATAGTACATACGAACGCTGATCGTCGAGTCCTATGTGATACCGCTAAGCTTTGATGAATCCTTTTTGGTAACAACAATCACCACAATCTTGTCCCTTAGATCCATGAAGGAAATATAAGATCAATTTCTTATATGGGAGATTTATCTCTCTTGGATGCGAGAAGATGTGGAGAGATTCTCTCAATTTCCTAGGAATGAACAGTTCCCTAAAAATCAACTCCCTCATGCTTTTATAGTGGAAGTTAATTACACCCAAAGGGTCCACTATCCCCCGTATAACTAACACCCACTAAATAAGCTAAAAATGACCTATTATGATGATCTAACTATGTTATAAATGTTATTTATATTTTATCAGATACTTGTAATATATAATAAATATATTACATGATAAGGCCAAGTCATTAACTTCACATGTAATTCATGTAATATTAAATATAGATTAAATATTAAATTAATATTTGTTTGAATAATATTTTCCCATGTAGTCATTTAATTCCTTCTGAATACTATTAATAAATAAATTCTTCCCAATTATTCTATGCTTGAATAGTAATGAATTTATTTATTCATTGGAGGCCGTTTATTCTCGGATATATCTCAGACACCATGGTAGGGCCCCACATGTCCTATACTCCAATTCAACCGAATAGGGAGGACATCTGAATATGGTATTGTGTGAGATTCCATAGGCCCTTATCCCAATTGCAGTGAATATTATTCATAGAACATGAGTCAAGTCTAGAAATTCATCATGGATCATAAAGAGATAAGGTATAGTCATTCAAATTAAAACCTTCCTAAGAACACACAATGTGTTATATAATATTTTTATCTCACAATGTCTCATTAAGTAGGATGCAACCATTATTTCATCATCCATTCTTTCTATATATATTCATTGATTTAATAGGATTAATATTCCTTTGTTCTACCAAGGATAATGATTTAGTATATACTTTACTATCATGGTCTATTAGGCCCTAGATATTACTTCCTTTTGGAAAAGAAAAATTATATCATGATTATTCAATCAAAATCATACCACTAATGACACAGACAATGGAAGATACCTTGCTACGACATTAATAACATAGATTTTTTTCTGTATCAAACTACATAATCAAAAATTATTCACAAATAACAATATCAATTCAAGATATCAATATATGTATTCGTAGATTTTAACTACCAATGTAGATTAAAATATGTTGTGTTCCTACTAGCTAGTTAGTCCTCATGATCTCATATACTCAAGATCACCAAGTGTGAACTTCGTGATAAGAAGTTCGAATGATTTTGATCCCCTAATACTTAATGGTGACACATCATTTCTCCCCTATCATAATTATGTATCTAGACCATAGAACATTACATTAAGATTATCAGCATGGTATATCTAGGTTCTTAATATCTCTTGGGAAATACTACAACATTTTGATACGATATGTAATATCAAGACATTACCATAAATATAGTGGTCATATAAGTGTAATCATTATTATGGTAAGAAAAAAACATATTTATTTCAAAAGAAATATATGTTATGGTTATCAAAGTACATTAATAAATTGGTTCTAGGGAACCAACATTCTACACTACCACTTTCACTAGATCCAACAGCCAAGAAGTCTCAAACTGATAGCACTCACAGGAGAATCATTCTTCTCATAAGATATAACTTTAGTCAATTGGTCATCTACATCGTCCTCTGTGGATAATATACTAATCAATACCTCACCACTTTGTGTAAATTAATTCCATATATTAAACATCCAAACTATAAGGGTTTTGTTGTTTTGTGTCCTGGGTTCCTTGGAAAGAACCACTACTATAGTTTTACCACAATAAATCAGAATATTGTCTACATTTATAGGAACAAAACCAATTTATTTAAAAAATATGTGTATCATGTATGCCTCCTTAGATGCATTGGAAGCTTCAATATACTCAAATTGTGTTGTAGAATATGTGACTATAGGTTTCTTTCAGCTTGTCCTGCTCACTACATCACTATTTGGGAAAAATTAATATATTTATAGTAATTTTAGTTCATCAGGACATATCTAGAAACTAGAATTAATGTATCCTCTTGCTACTAGATCCTCATATCCTCCATACACAAGGAACATATCTATTTTACATCTATAGTAATTATAGATATTTATTATAGCTAACCAATGCGTCTCTCCAATATTATATTGTCATCATCTCATCATTCTTAATTAAAACCCACCATCAAAACATATACTTCTCATAGTATTCATGATAGATCACACTAACGAGGCATAAGTGAATCTTCTAATTCTTTTAATATCCTCAATTTTTTAACACATTTTATTTCATAGAATGATGTCATGTGATACCGGAAACAACCATATATTGGATTCTTCTATATTATACTTTTGAGTGCAACACCGATATATTTAATTTGACTTAACTCATGAATACTCATAGATCTATCTTGATATATCTTAATACATAGGATGTAATCTTCTTCACCTATGTCATTCAAGGTGATTAATTCATTTAATTATTTCTTTATTGACTACCGGCCTTATGCTTTGTTTCCATTTATTAATCTTCCAATAAAAATATAATACAAGGAAATCAATGGCCTTCACCCTAACCTAATTATAAACCCATGGATCTCTATAATTCTTTATGAAACCAAATTTTCTTTATTGCCTCATAAAAATTAAAATTCCATGATCATGATAATTTCTTTAACACATAAATGGATCTATGTAGCTTGTTTATTTAATTGGTACTTTTTATCATCATTAACCCTTCATGTTGGGTTATATAGACTTCTCGAACTGACTTCCCATTTTTAAAAGTAGTCTTGGAATATATTATATAAACACGACAATAATTGAATGATTCTATTAGAAGTAATATTCTGATGTATTTTATAATTGCTAATGGTGAGAATGTTTCATCATCTTCTATTCCTTAGCACTGCCTTAAACCCTACACAACCATTAGGGATTTATAAATATTTACTTTTCCATACACTTCTAGTTTTCTATTTAAAACCCAATTTCACACAATTGGTTTAACATCATCTCGAAGATTGACCAAAATCCAAAATTAATTTTGGTACATGGAATCCATATCATAATTCATGGATTCATTCCATTTGGAAGCATTTATTCCATCTAATTCCTCCCTGTAGGTTTAGGGATCATCATTCTCTAAGAGTAATGTGTCACCAAACATAGTGACAAGGAAACCATATCCCTACAGTTCTCTAACCACATGAGTCAACATCTTTAATACTTGTGTGTTAAAAGAATCTTCATCTCCCATGGCCTCTAGTGTAGATGGTTCCCAAACAAACTCTTGTTCACTTGAAGCATCAACATAATCAATATTAATCTTTCTCCCAATATATCCAATTCAATAATGTTACCTTTCTTGATATATATAATATCATTACACAATAAATTTTCAATTTGTTGGTTAGTTTTGGTAATATATATTTTTTATTTTATATGTACTATAATGATGTTCTTTATGCTTCAAGTTTCTAATTTTTCAGATGAACAGTCTTGAAAAAATAATCTCTTCCCCATACATGTATATATGAATAATTGAATTTCATTTCACACCAAAACTTATATATAATCCCATATATTGAATTAGTTGGTACATGATAAAATTTACATGCTTCTGGGTACAATGTTAATACCCAAAATGATACTGGATGAGTAGCCCAAATCATCATTGATTTGACCATGTCAAATAGAGCCAGATTCCTCCTTTCTATAACACTATTCTATTTTGGTTTATAATTATGATTGAGTTGCGATATTATCCCACACTTCTTAATTTTATTAATGAAATCTTGACTATGACACTCTCCCCATAAGATTGATAAAATTTTCTTAATATTCTTATTATTATGGTTTTTTGCTTTATGATCATATTCCTTAAACATATTAATGGGATATGACTTAAACATCATCATGAATATATATCAATATATACTATAGTCACTAATAAAATTAATGTAGTACACAAACCACCCATCTCCTCTTCTAGAAATGAAAAACATATATCTGTATGAATTAATTCCATCAATTTATAGCTTCTTACTCAATTCCAATATAAGGGTGATTATCCATTTTACCTTATAAAAAAGGATGAAAAAATTTATATCTTTTAACTCAATTGTGTTTAAATACCCCTTTTAATGTAATTTTTATAAATGCATCACACATTCATTACGAATACTGATGTTCCATAGTTGGGTGTTTTATGAGTAATATTAAATGTTTTTTTCATTGATTTTCATTATTGGGTTTTTTGTTAATGTATATACAAGACATTTTTATGATTCCCCATATCAAAAAATACATTATCCATATAATTGGGACAATGTTTTACTAAACATGAAATAAAATTTCATGGTATCCAAACTCAATGTTAAGATTATTTTTCTCGTTACTGAAGGATACTAGTAAAAAATAATTAATAAAACAACTAATCTAAATGGAAATTTCATATTTTAATCTCCAACTGCCAAGGATGCAAGTCTTTCACTGATTACCACTCTGAGATCCACCTTTCACATTGAAATATTATTTACTTTAATTGATTATAATATGTTAATACAATTGTGTGATACAATTGTTGTGTCCAATATCCAACTTTTAGATAAAGATAGATTTCATTCAATGATAAAAATACATAGATTATAATAATCACATTTCTTTTTATTCCTAGTTTTTCTATTCATCTTCTAGAATCCTCTATTTCCACAAGAAAAACAAAAAAGCCTCTTACTCATTACCTTTAATCGGTATGTTTGTCTTTTTTGGAAGTATAACACATATGTTTCTTTGGATTGAGCCTATCCTTAGACCCCTTTACCATTCCCTTCCCCCTCTTGTACACCACAAGGAATGAATAATTATTCTTCTTCACAACCTTATCATCATGGTGAAATAAAAGTAAAATATTTGGGAGATACATTTTCATGTTATTCATATTTTAATTAATAATAAAATTTGTAAAGCTTGGCTCTAAAAAGGCATGAATGAGATTAGTCACTAATTCATGGTTTATCTTTTTAACCATCACCTAAATAATTCATTGAATATATCATTATATTCTTTCGTTTCTCCCTATGGGTACAAAAATTGGATCTGAGTTACCATCATTAAGAATCTTCTTCCTAATGGATTTTCGATAATCAACTGCACATTGGTGATAACATGGAATATTGTAAATCTAGTGTATTTCAACATTAATTTCCATTGTTTCTTTATACACAATTCATTCTCCCTATGGAGGATTATAAGGATTTGAGGAGTCCACTACCAAAAAACGTTTTCACTTGGCGTAGTAATATGATCAGGAATATGTACTAGTCATGGAATTCATGGCTGGTAAAGATATTTTCTTTAGCATGTATTAATAATAATTATAACGTACTAGTGGTATTGATTACTATTTTATCTACAACATATAAACTTTTCAATTATTACGTTATATTAATTATATATTAGAAAGTATTGATTAATTAATAAAATCATTAAATGTATCCCATTATTTCATCAAACCCAAGTAGAACTCACTAATTGACTTAGAATAATCAGTCCCATGAGTATTCTATTGGAAATTATCTTGGAAACCACCACTCATAGTCTAAGTTATGGTTAAGATACTACTTAGAGAGTTCGAAGGTAGGAACTAGACCATTCAAATGTATTAACTTGTGATTCCTTGAATATTGAGTGACATGCCTTCTTCTCAAAATCGTAACCTCGATTCCATGAAAACTTTTCCTCTAATGTGATAGATATATATTTATGGATACATTTCTACTACTATATTTAATTAATTTGACCCATCACTCTCTTAATAACTCTCCAATTTTAGGATCTACCATCAATTAGGGCTAAATATCACCACATGCACATGGTTTCTTTCAAATTTATGTGATGTAAGGCCTTAAAACATAATATTACTTTACTGGTTTTCATTAATTATCCATGAATGTATTCCCATTCAATTAAATATGTTTGTACTATGTTGTTTTTCTCACAACGGGGCATGTTTTAATAGAAAGGCATTAATATAATATTTATGAAATATCTATTTTTTATTTTATGTGTTTCCCATAGAAATGTGCATTCATAATGTATTAAAAATGTATAAAATAAATATACTATCTGAATGATCTTGAGAATTTTTTTTTCACTTAACCCATTTATACTCTGTGGATCAACTGTGACCAATGGGTATTGTACCTGAGTCAGTCATGAAACATTTTGCATCTGGGACCCTAGTCCAATGCTTTCACATCTTTTTTGGGTAACCACCTCATCATGTTTTGAACAATGTCTAATAGTATCATTATTAGCAGTATGTGAATACAAAAATGTGGGTGAGGGGTATTGAGAAGTGAAAAATACATAAAGATAATTCAGATGTATGTGCATTACCTTATACATATTAAATTAATATAATGATTAATTGATGATCAAAAAACTAAATAAGTATTTCAATAATTTATTATTATTGTAATAATTAACGAAAAAAATCTAGACAAACTAAATTTGGCCAATTCTCAAGACCATTCTAAAAAAAAAATTCTCAATTAAAATTAAATGTGATACATTCATGTTTGAGGAGATTAAATTAATAATATTAATTAAAATACATTGTATTTTGTGGGATTAAACAATTTAATTTTTATTCCAAAATTTAAAATATTATTTTATAATAATAGCATATTTATAACAAAAAAATAATAAATTTTTTTAATGGGAATGTAAAAATATATCATGGTCTATTAAACCCCTTGAAATCCCATTGTGGACCGAATAACTCTACCATGTCCCATTTTCGGTTAGTAATAACCCATACAAGGTGGTTCTTGTTTGGGCGTACCTATATAGGGCTATTCTAGGTAGGGCCTACCCATGCATGTCAGTTTTACATTGGTCAAACCTGTGGGATTCCAATGAAGCATCCAATTAGGGAAGGGGGTTATAGTATGATTATACTAAAGGGTGGGTGGTCAGCCATGTATGATATACAGTTCAAAGTCAGCGTCCAGTGTGTCTACCCACTAGAACTGTGGTGTCAATGCCATCCATAAAAACTATAGTAGTGTTGGATATATAAGGAAAAAATGGTGGAGTAAGATCATCTAGAGAATGCATTTCCTGGTGGTGGAGATAGTAGTGGGCGAACCCTGGGAAAGTGTGCAATAGTAAAAATATTCTATGGGATAATGATTAAGAGATAGTCCAGGGATGGGGTAGCCTCTATGGGGTCACCTATGGTGATGATTGTGTGTAGCATGACACAGTTGTCATTGTATGGCTTCTAGGGGAAGCCCTATTTTCGTTTTGATTTATTGGGTCCACCCCACACAGAGATTTTATACATTTTTTATGTTATGTTGAAATCAGAGTATATGCTCCCACCCCCTTTTTTCTTTCAATATATTTTTGAAAAGCTAGTGAATATTCATTAAAAAATTTACATTCGAATTCACATATTGTGTTGAATATCTTCCACTAGCCAAAATGACTATTGTCACCAAAACCATTTCCAGAAAAAATAGGGTCACCCAAAATCATAAAAAATTATAACATTAACATATATATATATATATATGGTTCTACAATTTTCGGCCGTAACATCCTTACTTTTGACATAAAGTAAAATTTTTGGATGGTTGGGACATAACCATCAGAAATTGGATCGATGTGTGTTTCATTATATTTAGATCAAAATAAATACCTCTAATTAAATTTTTGCAATATTATTTTTTTTTGGGAAAAAATCACGCTTTCCATATAATACCAATTATTTGTAATGGGGTGCACTACCGATATTTCCCGGATGGGGATTTAAAAATTTTCATCACCAAAGTGATGTAACTTCATCATCTCCGATGATCCAATACCGGTTAAATTTATAAGGTCTCATGTTAATTTATTAATCACAAAAATTAATTGAATTATTACTTCATTTGAATCTTTAACACTCTTGATTACAATTTTTTTCTAGTAATCACTACTTGACCGATCCGAGGTGACCACCTATAAATCTTCCATGAACACTTCATGAGTCCATGGTAATGTTGATCATTGAATTTTGGGTGATTTCACAGACCTCTGATGAATCTTTCAGTGTCATGATGATCCCCATGATCTTGTCCCTTTGATCCATGAAGGAAATCGAAGATCGAATACTTGGACAAGATCTTTCTATCTTTTAGATATGGGAACAAGGAGATAATATCTCACAATTTCGTGGGTATGAATAGTAACTTAAAAATTAAATCCCTCATACTTATATAGCTAATGTTAATTTCCCAGAAAAGGTTCCCTAAACACATAAAAAGTTTCTCCGGCTAAATAATCCATAAATGACATTTTATTATGATCTAAAAGTGTTATAATAATCATGTTTATTTCATCATAAAATTGAATTATTTAATAGATATATTATGTAAAAAAAATAACTCATAAACATTACTTGTAACTCCAAAATGTTTATCCAAACCTCAAACATCAAAATAATATTCATCCATATAATATCATTACATGTATTCAATTAATACATTTTGCATTATTTTAGTAATAAAATTCTACATAATTATTCTATACTTGAATAACATTAAATTTATTTACACATTGGGGATCATTTATCCATGGAAATATCTCAAACCCTATGATAGGATCCACTATGGCCTATAGTCCTATTCAACATAATAAGGTAGAGTATTGAATACACATTTATATGTGACCCTATAGGCCATTATCTTCATTGGAGTGAATACTATTCACTAATCAATAATGGATTCTTTCAACCCATAAAAACCCTATGTAGATAAGTACAAGTTATAATAATGAAAACCATATAATGAAAACATGTTGTCTAATATAATCTATTTATCTCCTAATATCTCATAGAGAAGGATGTAAACCTTTTTTCCTCATCTAGTTATGCTTTATATATTAATTGAACTTACTATATGGACTTACCATTATTATAACTTGTCCATGAATTTTGTGGAGGTACTACCATAATGATAATGTAGTTCCACTATATTGATTACATTCGATAGAGAAAAATTATATATTCATTATTCAATCAATACTATATCACTAACATTTCACCCAACACTGTGGACCACGCTATGACATCAATACCATAGTTTTAATACTTCATAAAATTATTTGATCAAATTGTATTCACCAATAATAATCTCAATTGAGGGGACCATTACATGGGTTTTCAAATTGGAATTACCGATGACACCTGAAATATCTGGTGTTATTTTAGAAATTTAGACATCATGGAATTATCTATTCAATATCTCCAAATGTGAAATTCATGAGTATATGTCTCAAGTCTTATGATCAATAGAACCCAATGGTTAGACATCCCCAGTGTCCTGTTAGTGTGATGTATCTAGACCATATGTGATAAATATAATATTACTTCCAGGTTATGTCTATGTTTTCAATGTATCTTGGAAACTGGTATAACCTTTAGATATGACATTTAATCTAGCAATATTACCAAAATATTAGTGGTTAAATATGTAAAAAAAATTTTATTTAAGATAAAAACATTTATATAACAAACTACATCTATTTAATGGTAATGAATGTACATTCATCTATAAGGTGTAGGGAACCCACTATAATTATTCTTGTCTTCATATTTCATTTCATAGATGATATTTATTTTTTAAAACCCCTCTTTTGAATTACCTTTATTATTTTGTAAGCATCCATGTTTAGAATCAATTTTGATGTGATCTATAAGTTTTCCTTTGATCTAAAAGAAATACCAAAATAATCCCTTGTGCTACCAAGGTAGATCTATCATCTTATTTTGACCGTGTTGATAACTTCTAGTTCTTCTGAACTTAAAGATATCTCTTTAATTCTTATCTTTCTGTAGAGGGGGATATGAGGTGTAATTTAGGGATAATTCATTTCTGAATAATTATTCTCATGTATCGATTAAATTTACACAATAGACATAACTATCTATTTTTTGATATGGGTTTTATTTTAATATATTATTTAATTCTATATCATCCCTTAAATAATAATGTATTCCTCAAAAAACCCCATATGATATAATAATAATAATATTCTTATTATTATTTTATGGTCTTTACTAACTCATTAAATGATAAATATTATTTTTATGAATTGAAAATTAACATTCATCTCTAGAAGAGATCTTTGTACAGTCAAACTCTTAAGAATTTATTGAATACTCAAATGAATAATTTTATTAATTTATTAATACTTTATCTTAAACCCTGTGAATAAATATTTATTGAATATTCATTAAAATTTTTTGATCAATAAAACATGAATAAAATTATTCCTAGAACGTTAGAATAATATATATTCCATTAATTTATTTAAAATATAATTTTATTGATATCAATCAGAACACTTAGTGGGCTATCTTCCAGGATTTTTTCTGGTTGGAATTAGGTGGGATTTCCTAAATTCTTGGATTTCTATGTAGTAATGGGTCAAAAGACCAAATAAAAATAATTTAATGTTACAATATCAATAAACACATCAAAACACTTATGATGTAATATAATACATTTTTCATTATTTTTAACACCCTAGAAAAGATGATACTGTAGACTTCATAGAATTCATATATTTTTTAAGGTGAATCCAAGATGAGACAAGAACAAAATTCTCCTAAGGGTTTGGATTCATGATGGATGAATCACTCATGAAGGTAAAGGGAATCAGGAATGTGTTTTGAGTTCAATGAAAAATTCTCCTTTATGAATATGGTTATCTATCAAGAAATGAATGTGTCTTCATCCATGATACCAATCAATATATCCATTCAGTCCTTATTTATTGAGAATAGATATTAGAATGAATATCGAAATTCACAAAGCATCACCCTTCATGAGATAAAGGTGAATTGAATTCCCAAAAGTATTTATATTTCCCAAAAATACTTTAATGAGTACCATATAATCTAATACTCTGAGGGAGATTATATTTTCCAATCAATATGATATTTGTGCAAGAGGAAAAACCGCTATACCCATCAAGTTCTAGAGGGAATCAAATATTCATGAACCCTTCCCCATGGGAACTGAGGCATCATCACTAAGCTTGGATTATATGTTTAATGAAGGTCTTGCCTTCATGAGACCCCTAGCCATGTAGAAACCCCAAATCATTGTGAAATTGACCTCATGTGTGACTAGATGATTCCTCGTTTCATCATAAATACCTTAACAAATGTTTAATTACCAACTGACCTATACCCATTAATTCCATGTTCATTCAATCCCTATATTTATCCATTACCCATATCATCACCCTTCATGTCAATATCCTTTTCTCTAATCATGGGATAGATATAATCTAAACATCTCTCTCTCTCTCTCTTAAGAATAGGCACCCTAATGTCTGGACCCCCAAGTGGTTCCACACCGGAGTGTTATTTATTCCCTATTACTTTGAAAAGAACCTTCAAAATAGACACATGAGCCCAAATGGAAGCATATTCGTGGGAAAATTCTCAAATTTACCTATATAAAGGTGAAGTGTTTTGTCTTACTCTCCTACTTTGAAATGGTCTCCTAGGGAGTAAGCCCCTCTAAAACATGAGCTATATGACTTTAAATTATATAGCCCAATGTCCAAGTCATACAAAGTTAGACTTTAAAACAATGTACCCATCACATGATGCTAAAATGTGGCCATAGATTGTGTATTGATCATATGATTTACCATGTATAACACTAATTGGATGATACCTCAACTTAAGGGTATCCAATATGCATGATCCTTATATCATCCCTTTTCCCCTTGCATGACACCACTAACATAGCTACATGACATTAAACTACATGGAATGAACCATTCGCATGACCTTAAATAGTGCATTAAAACTATATGGGTTCTAATCCCTATCTCCTTACAAGATAGGATTTATGCCACTCTGAGGTAAAATCTTGACAAACTTGTTACACCTCCCCAAGTTTCAACCCTGATATACAAACACTACCATTAAATATTTCTATCTTTCCCATGGGAAGATAAAAATACTATGTGTTATTATTTCCCATGGTGATACAATCAACCTGAAAATCTATACTCAAGGTCCCCTTTGACCTCAGTGTCTCCATGTGATGCTAATCAATAACCAGACCCAAACATGACCAGTGTGAATAGAAAATAACCCCAAAAGACATTAAACTAATGACCATGTATCTATAAAACTTTAAACTTAAGGTAATTTACCCAAGATATTCTAAAACTATGAATATGTCCCATTAAGACAAAAAACCATTATCCCTCCCAAAAAAAATCATAATATATACCACTTATGATGAGGATGGGTGCCTAAGGGGAAGAACCTCAAAATCCTTACATCCATAGGCTACATTACCTCATGTTCAACAAGGGACACTTTAGATCCTAAACATATGTTGACTCACAAATATGAGATTCCATAAACATTGAAAAATGATTTTTTTTTATTGATTCCCAAAACACCAAACTTTGAAAAATGTCTAGACATTTCCAACTTCACCATTAGTTCCAATCATTGGTAGCAACCCTGCTATTCTAGAATTGTTTTAATTAACGGGTATCCACCGAAAGATAGAACAGATAATGCATTTCACTCTAAAACCAATGATGGAGAACGAAACTAGGAAACAAAATATAATAAATAGTTCATTTAAGGGGGAAATAGAATTCCCTCATCTAATCTAAATCATGGATCCAACAACATAAACTTGGTGGTAGAGGTCACCTGCCTTGGGAAGGAGGGAACGTGAAGAAACCACCCTAGTGGAGGAACAACCTATCCCAGAATGTGAATCACTCTAGGAGATGTAGAGAGATTCATTTCAAGACCCTGATGCATGCCCCAGTGAAAATAGTTAGTAAAAAGAACATAGTGAACCCAACTAGAATATCGTTTTCTTTAGAAGTGAGGAGATTATTAATGTTAAACACCATCATATTTGGGCATCCCAACTCTAAGGTATCATTTACATGGTTCTTTCCAATACCTTATAGAGGTGGAAAAATATTGGACACATTGGTTATCATTTTCATAATATATGTACTAATGCAAGAGTTCATGCACCGTAGTGGACTCATGCTGAATGAAATATTTGGTGACACATCATCAAAATCCATTGGCCAAGATGATCAATTGTGTGGAGATACTGAAAAACTAAACTCTTTCCAATGTAACCACCGCTCCCATATATTCACGGAACCCCTCCGCATATCCCCCATCGAGCTCATTCAATATATAATAATCAATGCCTTGTATTAAAAATTGGAATTTTAATGGTTCATCCAAATGTTGGACATGGAATGGTAGGACCTAGAAGAATCCAGACCATTCCAACACCACCTCCCAAAAGATCTATGTAGTTAGAAAACTCAAATTTCGTGATAAAAACTGTTTGAAGTGTCCCTCCCCATAAAATTATATTGGACCCCTCCCATGCACCAAGGATTTATGGGAATTTGAGTCACACCATTCAGAAACACTATTCAAAATCAACTTGTAAAGGTTACCACTTGTCCATGTCCACAACTCAAACCAGCTTCCCAATTTAATTAGTAGACTACTTTTATCTCTTCTTAATTGAACCTATTCTAGAACAACTGACTCTGATGCTAGGGAAATGCTGATAACCCATACAGATAGGATGCATATCCATAAAATCTAGGTTCCCCTTCTATTATAGGTGTTCCCCATCTTATCCCCAAAACCATTTCATGGGGGCCTGCATAAAACCGATTTTGATCAAGAATCCTTCCACCCACTCAGAAGGGTGGGTTGAATCTTCCCATTATGAGAAATAACATAAATTTTGATAGTACATCCCATGAAATATAATTTAAATTTGGTGGTCCTCCCTATATCAACATAAATAGAAATAGAGTTTATACCCATGTCAAATATTTTTTATGACCTCATGATATGTCTTAAGGTAGGAGATATAAAAACTGTCATGGACACCCTTTTTGTGGCACCAATAATAGAACATGCATATAGAATCCCCATGACCCCAACATCCTAATATTTTGGGATCTCTCATTCCTTCTTAGGTATGAACAATACTAAAATCATGCTACTATCAACCTCTAAGAATCTGAGGTGAAATAAACCTCAATGGAATAACCTCTGAACACACTACAAAATCTCAGAACATAATCCCACACACTGTGTCTAATGATCCTGAGTCTAAGGTTTATACTGTCCCAATATCTATCTATAAGTACATGTATGTGGAGTATATTTAGGACTATTTTTGGAGACTCACTATAAAATTTTCTTTTCTTCCATTAGATCCCCCCTCTATACAACCACCATGGAAGTATGGGAGATTCCAATATTCATGTTGGATCCCTCAAATGATTTTGAATACAGTAATAATTTATAGAGGTTTGATTTCCTTCCATATCATCAGTAGGTTTAAAATACCCCATCATATATATTTATGTTCCTGATGTTCCACCCACCACTGAAAGACAATATGATGTTTCAAGGATGGTTGGTCCATCTTACGCCATCTCAGCCATAAACATAGTTGCAATGTATATCCACATTAATGCCATAAATAGTCTCTAAACTATTGCTTATTGGATCATGGGTGATCTATAACTAGAATATACATGGATAAGGATTATATGGAAGTGTAATGGGATATTCTACCCACCAACTAGCAATCATTTTTTTCTATCCATCTACCATGATAATAGTTTACATTTCAAAGTTCATTGATAAGGATCAAGAAAACTTCTCTCACTAGAATATCTAATATATCTTCAACTAACTCTGATATAAATAGCTAACCAATCGAGGATTCCATGAGAATGTAAATTTCATCCATCAGTAGTGCCTGATGTTTGACATTATAGTTCTCTTAGTTGATTAGTTCCCTAACTCATATAGGTATTGCCTAAGATTTTGTGTACTTGTGTGGGTAATATCATTAGGCTTCGGTGGGTCATAGTAGAGGCATATCATCATGATTGTATTAGAGGATGGTGGATGCGTGTTTACATTAAATTTAGTTACCTGATAGATGTAGGAGTCTCTTTCCTATAATAATAATCAAAATCCATCACTTCCACAAGAATCGTAATATAACTCCTTTTACCCAACCACATCTACTCGTGTTCACCCCTAAAGGAGGTCCACATGAGAAGGACTCTGTAGAAATGTACTCAACAAATTGGTCAGGGGGTATTCTACACGACAATGGTGGATCACATCTTCCAGCTCCTATAAATGATACACCTACATTTTACAAGAATCTAGGAATCAATAAATTACATTTCTAAACAATGGAAGGTTAGTCCCATTAACATGGAGATGCATATATATTTCTTGGAGAATGTTTTACTATCAAAATATCATTAAGTCCCATGAGGAATCAAGGAAGATGGCATCATCAGGAACTTCTTCATGGGAAAAACACTTTATCGAAGAAACAGAATGATCCATTGGGACAAGTATATAGTATTTTACCTTTTTTTAAGGCTTATTTCCTTAGATTCAGGGTCCTACAACCTCTCCTCCCTCAAGTGCTACACCCAACATAGGGCCATGTTTTGTTGGAGCTGTAGTCGCTACTCGACCAACTCGAATAACTATCCCTTATAATTATGATCACCAAAAAAACACATCACTAACCCCAGATCTATGGGGATATATCTCTAAAGTCCAACTAGATTATTTTCTTCCTTAGCTTATCCAGGGGATATTCAATTTCACATCTCTTCTTATAATCATGGAAAATCACATAAGGAGTATTAGCTTGAAGAAACTCTATCTTACCCCTACTACCTTCCCACAAAACATATCCCATATACGTGGGAGGACTATATGGTATCACTTGATACATAATACAGTGTGGAAATTGGTGGTTATCCATTATAGGAAACATAATTTATGTGGAAAACACTATGGGTCATATGGTTTTAGACGACCATAGAGTTGACTCTCAATAGCAGTACCCTAACATGGAATATTAGGTGTTACATTCATTTATATTTCATAATAGTTTCATCATCTATGATGGTCTCTATTGGGATGTGGAATGGGAGAAACATGAAGTGACCCAAACCCAAATAACCAAAAGCACACTAACTTTTCCCAGTTGGAGAGGGAAGCTCCTAGTGTTGTTTTGAAATTTGTGGAATGAGGAAATATTGGGTTTAGGTATTCACACCCAACTATGTATTTAGAAACCCAATAGTAAAAAATTTTATTAGTTTAAAACCAAGGATAAGGGTATTATTCTTAATGATGTTCCATAACAGCTTATACCACATTCCTATTGTAGTTTCTTCCAGGTTGATACGTTGACCAATCACCATCACTGTTTCTATGATAAATGTGTCTGGTCATACCCGCATATGGTAATTATAAACTAGGAGAATCCACCCAAAGATAACTTGTATAGTAAATATTTATAACTTGACCTCATGAGTGAGGGGCTTCACACTATACCCCCACAAACACCACTGGATTTCCTCTAGGATCACCCATATAGAGTGCTCCTTCCATGTTAGTGATGAATTTAGACACTGGTGGGGTCTCCATATAAGCATTTTTATGGTATAATACAATTATATTTTGAAAAATTATTTGAATATTATTTCCTTCATCATAGTTTTTCAATGTTTATCCCCTTTCACTAAAAACAATAGAGCCATAACTAATGCTAGAATCGTCTCCTACTCTTCCAATACATTCATTATATGGAGGATATCATCATACATTTCCCATATATGATTATTATAACGATCTATTTTAGGTCCCATATACTGATGTCGGCGACCCCATGATAAAGATGAAAGGAATTAGTCTCTAGTGACCACATACTAAGCAAATTGTATATAAATTTTGGGCAAAAGTAGTTGTGAAAATGGGATGTATATGTTTCCTCATATTATGTTGACAATATCCTTTTACACGTATCATTAAAATGTTTTAATCATTATAAAACATCATATTACAAGGCAAGGATCATAATGTCTAGTGTCTTGGAAGACTAGGTACATTAAACTAAAAATATGGGACTAAATAAAACATTTCATTATTTAATCGTCATTAATAGATACTAACTTCTCTTGTGCTCAAAAATCTACATAAAACAAACTAATGATAACATGAATAAACGGATGATCTGAAAATCCTAGTAATGAAATAAACATAAAAATAAATCGTTATCGAATGAGTTAGAAGGCGAGACATAATGATATAAAAAGGCATGGAACATAGGGAATCCGGACGTATAAACATGTGATTGTATAAACATTGATTCATATTAATGTGGATTAAATTTAAATTATTACATTATAATGAGTCGTGGCTCTTTTCATATAGAGAATCACATGTCTAGGTTAACCACTAAGACCATTTTAAATTGTAGCACGAGTCAAGGCTAACCACGAACACCATTGCACATAACATCTCATGAGAATAAACATTACCCAATGAATTAAATATATGTCTCAGATTTACCATCTTAAAGTGTTCAGGAATATTTTCCCCACATAAAGAACCATACATAATCAATCATAAATAAATATAAGGGTACCCATGGAATGAATTGGGTATCATATTCCTATCACAAAGTGTAAAAAATGGGTGTATCATATTATTTTCCTTGAAGGAAATTAATTAGGACATAAATGGACATTAATAAGTTGTAATAGGCATATATGATTTCATATGATGTCAATTTTATGTGATAACATGTGAAAAGATCATTTAAGAAACTTTATAATTAAAAAAAATGTAGTGTGGTTTAAGGAAAATATCCAAGATCTCTTAAAAAATAAAAGGAAATAATATATTATATAAAACAAGAAGATAAACATTAATTTTTTTAATAATAAAAATACTGGATTTATAATAATAATTGTGGATTAAAACATATTATTGGGTGAACTTTAAATTCTGTATGAATTCAAGAAGATCCCATAATCGAGTTTGCTTATTGGGAAGTATTGAGAATGGAAACGCATAAAACATGTATATCACCAAAAGATAGTGATGAATGGGACATGATAAATGATTTTAGATCATTTATATATAACAAATAATATTTAAATAAAAATAATTGATAATTTCATTTGGGCAAAATGAATTATAGAGAAACCTAAATGAATAATGGAGGTTTGAGTAGAATCCCTTACCTTAAGTCTGATGGTGTCCCTCACTTGATCTTAATGTCTTGGATAACCAAATTACATCAATTAATTAATATTTATATAAATTATTCTTCATTTAATTAATTTATTATAACCTTATTAATTCAATTAATGACCTTGTTGATGGGTTAAGATGTTAAATTTCATTATTTCGGAGTGTTTGTTTCCTTGGTTTTCATGATTGGTTTACTTATATACATGTAAGGATAAACAGGTAATATTATATGGTTGTCCATAATTGAAGTTTTATGTTATTAGTGAACATAAAAATTATTATAAAAAATTAAATTCATTTGTTTATTTTTAGTTTAGATGAATCAATATATAAAACATTAATGATAACAGTTTTGGTTAATTGGCAGTTTTTGATCACATTGAACATATTTTGATTTAAAAAATAATATCATGTGTTAAAAATATTAAATAACCTTAAATTAGACATAATACATATATTATGGTTTGGTTCAACCAAAAAAATGGTGTCATGACTAGAATTGAAGATGGTAATAGAAATTGAAAATTTGTCGTCCTTGAATATGATAAGTTATCACATATCGGATGGTGTTTTCATTTATACTATAAAATAGCGGAAAGGATAGAAGATGATGAATTATAACCATATCATAACAATATTCAAGTACATTTACAGAACTCGATTTTTCATAAAATTTGGTTAAAAGGAGGTGATGAAAGAAAAATAACAAAAAGAACTTGATAGAAAATAAAATAAATGAAAAGATGAATTTACCACTTGAATTTATCTTCCTTGAGAGATTTGTAATCAGAGATGATTTTGTATTTTTAAAATACTAAGGGATTCTAGATGAGGGTAGGATCTTGGGGAATATGTTTTCAAAATTTATAAAATACCTAACGCTAACGAGGGGTGACGAGAAGTGGGTGAAGGTGGTTTTTATAGTGGAGGAGAGTTGGGGTTTCCCATTATTTTAATCATTAGTTTACTATTTTTTCTCAAGACTATGAATAGTCTTGATTATTGTGTCCCAAAATATAAAATAGATCATGTGTGTTAAAACTAATGGTTTTTACCTTAGTAGAAACATGTCTCAATAATTCATATATTTTTATTATTTTGTAAATTATCGTATTTCACTATTAAAAAAACCAACTATTCCAGAAAAATAAAAAACATTCACCCCAACCATTTTCAATATTTAGAATTAAAAAATTAACTCAATTTTTTAAAAATAATTTTCTAAATGTGAGAAAATTAATTTCTATTTAAAATCATAATTTACATGAAAAAAAACTAATTATAAAATTAAAACTACTTTTCTAACACTTTGGAAAATTAACCAAGGTCTCTTAAAATTATCTGATAATCACAGCTAATAAAAATACATATTTATGAATACATTTTATGAAAATATATTTTCTTTTGATTTATTAAATTAATCCTAAAATTGTAATCAAATATACATGACTTACCAAAATACAAACCGAGGATCAATAATGTTATAAATATTTATTTACTTATACAATTATATAATTATACAATATTGTTACTTATAATATTGATAAATTTTATTTATGGTTTCATTGATGAGGTTACCATTAAATTGGACAGTTTACTATTCATAAGGGTCATAGTAATATTCCAGAGGTCATGTTACTATTTCATCGATATATGTTCGCTGACTTCAAGAGATGACTTTTATTTGAGTCATTCTTTATTTGTAAGGTATTTATTTTTTTCAATAAGTAATCTTATGTGATTATACTTTAAGACATAATTTTAAGAAGGAAATTTCATTGATAAAACATTGAGTCGTTACATCTATAGCCTAATCCTTTTCACCTCCACTTAAATTTTAATACATGAATGACATACCTAGTATTCCCAATATTGTTATCCCATAAGTTTTTACATTAGACTAATTCTATCTCCTTCAGATTGACTTATAGGTGATTTTCAAGGCCCAACTTGATGATTCTCTCATATTTTGAAGGATGTGTATCTATATAAATCATCTCTTGTTGGTATTATTTATTGTGATCCATAAGTATTCAACAATTATTTTAGTATTTTCTTTAATATTGTGACCAGTTTGAGACATGTTCCACCTATACTACCCCAGGTTATTCAAAACAATTTAGAAGGAGTGTCTCTACTAGAATACAGGATAAATAAATCATCCTTGAGTTCAAATACATATTTTGGGAGCATATTGTAGATATAATAATCCCTATAATATTCTATGACTAGATCAAAAATAATGTCATGATTTGAAAAACATTACAAGATCTCTACAATCATTATGTTTATTTCAATCCCCCTTCATCGAGAAGCTTCTGCTTCAACACCTTCAATGGCCATATTAATGAGTTTGAAACTTATGAATATATAATTCTTAAAATTATTACATATAAATATTCTTTGTTTTTTCAAAATGTTTCATTGTGAAGGACGTGAATTTAAAAAAAGACATGTGAAATAATTGTTGGCATAGATGACACATTTTATGAGTCAAAACAATCAGATAAAAAATATTATTATGAAGGCTATGATTTTTTTGAAAAGAGAGGAGTGTTCAAACGTATGTGAGAATATTCTAGTCCCACCTGGGATCCATCCACCTATTTATTGTTAGTTAGTTGAGCTATGTTAATTAAAAATGATTTTTTCAAAACATTTTTTCAATGATTTCACCATAAAATAAGACCTTTCTATTTTGTATAATCACTCATTCAAAGTGGGAATTTTTTTATTCCTAAAAAATTATGTGGAAGATTTAGAGAAATAAATTGACCATTCAAAAAAATTAGAGTGTAAATGGGTTTAAATAAACCTATGGTTATGGATTCCAGAATGATGAGTCATTCAAGAAAGGAAATTGATTCCTCAAGGTTGTAAAATCAGTGTAAAAGATTACCATTCATGAAGATGAAAATAATTTAAAAAACATATGTCTCCACCTCCTAGATTATAATAAATACCTCCCTTCCCCATTATTTAATAGTTTGTGAACTCTAGACTTTTGAATGAATATCTGAAATCATTAAACATAATCCTTCAAGGACTAAAGGGACAATAGATTCCCATTTGTATCCATCCTTTTTTAACAACCTCCATTAATACCTTATAATCTAATTTCATGAGGGATATGATATTCAAAAAGGTTTAATAACTCCATAGTAGAGGAACATACAACAATTTTGTTAAAGTTATGCAGGGCATCAAACTATTTTGAGACATTTCCCATGGAATAAAAGACATCATTAAAAGTCATGAATTCTATGTTTCACAAACATCTCGCCTTTTCAAGACCCATGTAATAGAGAACCCCCAACCATTAAGGACACCAAACTCATAGTCCACTATGTAGTTCCTACAATAAGTAGAAATAGATTCAAAAATATTGATTTATGAAGGACTCTATACCCATTCAAAATAGGATTGTTCATGACTTGATCATACATGTGACTGGTATCATCATCCCTTTTTCCAATACACATTAATGTAAAAATGGGATATGAAGCATTTATGCTGCTTTTTTCTATTAAATAGAACCCTAATGTTGATACCCCCATGTTTCACCCCATTGTAGAGGTTTTTATGCCTTGATCCTCTCAAGTGCACTTGTTTAATAGACATGTAATCCCCGAAGGAAAAATCATCATGGAAAACTTCACTCTTTTCCCTATTTTTAAGGTTATTGTTGTATCCTCCTATTCTACATTAAAATGGTCTCCTTAGGTGTAGACCCCACCAATCTCTGAGATGTAAGAATTCAAATAGCATATCCTAATATCCAAGTTGTATGACATTAAAATAAAAAAAAATCCATCACATGAGGTTAAACTGTGGACCTACACTATTTGATGAACAGAAGATGACCTATGTATGACTTATATGAGAGGATGAATCACCTTCATGGAATATTCTATGCATAAGAACCATGTTATCCCTTGTTGTCACCACTTCTGTGACATGAGTTTCCTTGTAACATGATGTTAAAATACATGGATGAATCATGTCAAATGACCCTAAACTATGTATTCATTCGACCTAGGTTTTCATCCCAGTCTTCTAATATGGTATGTAAGAATCCTCTATGATTGTCAATCCAGACCCCCTTGGGACACCTCCCCGAGTATCAATCTTGATATTATAATGACATCATTAAAATACATTGTTCCTCATGGGAGGAGAAAACTATGATGTGTGACAATTTCCCTTTAGAACACAATAAAACCCACTATCCAAAATCAAGTCTCCTACTAGATATTAGTATCATCATGATATATTAATCTGTAAATTCCCAATACACAATCAGTGTTAATAGGAAATGTTTCCACAAAACGTTGATCCTCTAACCATGTCCTCAAAAGACATTAAACCTATCTCCATATCCCCCTAATAATCTAAACCTATGGACATGTCCCTAAAATTATTAAATCTATAACCCTTCATGATACATCATAATATCTTCCTCATGTGATGAATATGGGATTATTGAGATTAATAACACGTGAAGTCTTATACACATTACAAAAATTACACAGTGACTGACATGGGATGCCATGGTTCATGCACCTAAAACACCTCACATATATGAGATTCCTTCAACTTCAAAAGATAATTATTTTACATATTCATAACAAAACCAATGTCTATAGATATCAAGATATGTGTAGAATAACCACCTATTACAACCACTGGAAGTTTCCATGTCGCGAAAGAAGTTGTGTCATTAACCAGTGTAGAACTCAATATCATGAAAATAATGATCTTGAAAAATATAAATAAAATCTAAAAGGGAGTCTAAGACTAGGAAAATATCTCTAACGATGAATCCATGGAAGGATGAACCATCATCCCATTATCTCATTCCAATCATAGATCCAATATCATCATTTGGTGGTAGTGGCCACCACCATTAGAAAGCGTGAACATTATGAAACTGCCCTAGAGAGGGAGAAAATAGTACAAAGAAGTGGACCACTCAAGGAGAGGAAAATATAAGTACAAAATGACCCCGATTTGAGCCCTAGTGGAAAGCATAAAAAATAAAAAAAATCATTAACTAGGATACAAACCAGTGTCATCGAACAATATACTTTATACATCATTATTGTTTTATCTGAAATGTAAATGTTGTTACAAAATGACCACGATTATTATTGAAATGGTTCATTTCGAATCAATGATCCAAAATAAAAACATTCATAAAGATTGAAGGGACAAATACATCCTTGAATTATCCATTAATAACATGTCATTTGTGACGCACCCAAGGTACACTACTTCATATGAACATTGAAAATCACTTTTGGTTCATTAAATCTATGTGTGTGAGTCATGACATGAATTAATAGTAAAATTAATGTATAAGGTCCAGTATAGATACTCAAATATATTACTACTTGGTAACATATAAATATTTAGAATTCATTTTGGTGGGTTTGTTCTTATAATCTATCAAATTTGAGATTAAAAAGCATGAACATCATGAAAATAATCCCTATATGTTTATGAGTACTCTCACATGATAGTATATATACAATAATCACTATAAAAGTATATTATCTGACCATAGAACTATATTTTGTAATGTCATTGTAGCACGTCAAATTCCAAATCATAGTGGTGAGATGTTTTGATCGTATCAATGTTCTAGACACCATAAAAATTTATTAAATAAAATCCATGAAAATAATGAATGATATATAAGAAGTGGTTTTATAAATTTTAAAATAATTTAATATATATGTAATCAATGTATGAGAAGATTGTTTTATAACAACTCCAACAGTAATGTCATAAAATAAACATAATGTAACATGCCAAAAATAATATAACTTTTTTTACTCATAACTACATTTAGTTACCCTTATTCAATTTTATCTTACCCTTATATAACTTTTTTTACCCACACATAACATTATTTTACAATTACATAACCTTTAATGAAAATTATACCCTTAAAAAACATTAGGTTACCCATACCTAACTTCTGTTTACTATTAAATAACACTATTTAACCCTTATATAACTTCTTTTACCCTTACATAAATTTTTTTACCCTTAAATTAATTAATTTTACCATTAGAAAGTAGTTTTTAACATTACATAAATTTAGTTAACCCTTACATTACATTGTTATGTTTTTGTTTACAATTACATAACATTCTTTTACCCTTACAAAACATCTATCTACCCATACATAATATTACATTACAATTAAAAAACATTTTTAACCCTTAATTAATTTTCCCCTTATATAACATTATTTTATACATACATAACTTTGTTTAACCATTTTAGAACATTTTTTAATACTTAAATAGCCTTATTCCCCACACATAACTTTTCATAACCATTACATAACTACTATTTTCCATTATTATTCTAATATATTTTTTTTACCAGTACATAACATTTGTTTAACCGTAATTAACTTTTTTACACTAAAATAATTCTATTTTACATTTACATAACTTTTTTTACACTTATATAACGTTAGTTTACTATTACATGACTTTTTATTACCCTTAGATTACATTAGATTACACTTACTTAATATATATGTTTCCTTTTACCCTCTCATAACATTTTTACCCTTAAATAACTTCTATTTAACCTTATATGACATTATATTACACATATATAACATTTTCACCCTTACATAGCTTATGTTTTCTCTTATATGACATCACATTGCCCATAATGACATTATTTTACAACTAATTTACTTTTAATTATCCTAAAAACCTATAAAAGTTTTTTTACCCTTACATAACATTTTTTTACCATTACCTAAATTATTTTTACCATTATATAATATTAGTTAAACCTTACATAACATCATTTTATGCACACATTACTTATTTATACCATTACATAACATTTTTATACTTACATTACTTCGTTATACCATTAGTTAACTTTAGTTTACCCTTACTTAATTTTTTACCATTACATAATTTATATTTTCCATTACATAACTTTATTCTTCCCTTAAATGAATTTTTTTACCCTTAAATAACTTATTTATAACCTTACATAACTTTTTTATAAAATTTCTTAACATTTTTTACGCTTAGATAACTTTAGTTTACAATTACATAACCTATTCATGTTTTTTACCCTTAAAAATCATTGGTTCAACATTACTTAACTTTTTTACCCTTTAAAAACATTATTTTACCATTACATAACATGTTTTACCCATACATAACTTCTATTTACCCTTACAGAACATTATTTAACCCTTAAAAAAAATTTACACATACTTAATATATTTTTACCTTTACATAACATTATATTACCATTACAAAAATTTTATTTACACTTAAATAACATTACTTTACACTTACAAAACCTTCCTATATGTCTATTTACCATTACAAAACATTGTTTTAACCTTAATTATTATAACAACCCAGACCATATATATATAAATAATAAAACTTTTTATATGAATATTCAATACAAAATGACCCATGGAAAGGAAACATATTAAAGAGTGCACTTAGATGCTCAATATGGGTAAGAGGGGGATATATCGTTAATCACTATATCATAATATGAACATAATTTTATGATAACATTAGCTTAATTTATGAAAGAAATACCCAATATAATAGAGATTATAACTGTGGGTCATGGAATAAATCTTAGTAGTTCATATGGCAAGAATCAAAATGGTAATCAATGAACATAAGTTATGAGAGAATAACATGGACATAGCAATGTGGAAGAAGCATAATCGTAGAATACTATGAACATGTAAAAATAGAATCATGTTCACATATTAAGTTAGGGACATGAAATTACACCCTCTCATAAATATAGTGACATAAAACCAAGTCCATGCATAACCTTTTGGATTTGAAACTATTTCCATGAATAACCTTATGTATATAAAAATAAAACAACACATAAACTAATTATAATGTCTTAAATATTTTGTGTATTACTTTTGGATATTATATGAAATATTATTTAGACCAGCTGCTAAAGAAACTGTGAGATTCTAAGGCCTGGTGTTCTTGGAATAAATGTTTCAAATATATTAAAAAGAACTCCCTTTAAGTTTTCCTAAAATTGTTGATTAAATTCTAAATTGGTTCTTAGATAATAAATTGGATGGCCTCATTGAGAGAAGCATGTGATGTTTACCATAGGGTCGACTTAACCTTTATCAACATAGATAATTTTTCAAAAACCCAACATAGGCTTAAAATGAATAAAAATAATTTTTTAAATTGATTATATTTTTAATGATGTAGCAATCAAGCATCCATATTTAAATATACACATGTAAAAAAATTATTTTTTTAGCCCCATATACCTGTGAAATGAAGAGATTTGTTTGAGCTATTAGAGGAGATCCTGCTCGCAGATAACGATCAGATTAGAGATCGATGAACAGGGTGGAATATGGTCGAATGTTCTCACCATAAAATGGGATGCAACATCATTATTCATCAATATTCTATCTGAATCAAATTATGGTGATTTTTTTATTATTTGTACTCAACCATTTCATGATTACTATAACAAACATGTATCAATCGACCAATCTATTGATCCCTGGATTATGCGTATTTCTGGGATGTGATTATTGTGTAGTGATTTAGGTGAACTAAATTATATTGATGATTTATTCATTGTTTTTCTCATAAAAATGAATGAACATCAAAAAAATTATTAATCAAGGCACATTCCTCTCTTTTTTTCTTCTACTCCCCCGTTCAATTCTTCGTTGAACCATGCGGGTTCTTCATTTGGGCTGGGGTTCATTATATCCCCATCAATCAGTCATTGCACAACTATTTCATGGTGAAATGATCTGAAATCATATGTTATGGAAGGGTATGACACGAAGATGGTGTGAAGATTGAGAAAACAATGACTTTGATAACATAGATATGAAATTTTCATGTTCTTTGGCACATAATGAAGAATGAAGAATAATTCCTTTTATGAGTGTATTAAAGGCAAACCATTTGTTGATCGGTGGTGGATAGGTCCATCTAGGCCTAATTCATGACATTCTAGGTGATGTATGGCCGGACTACATTCTGGAGGGTAGCGAAGATTTGCAAATGATAGATATGAGATTCTAGAAAATCCTAATCCACACTGCATGTAATTCGGTATTACACAGCATCTGAGTCCCTTCTGGAAGTAGCTAGGGTTTTATAGAAATTTGAGTGTAACATGAAATGTGATCCTTATCACGTAGTGTGTGGTCTCTGCTTGGTAAAATCATCATTTATGTCATAGGTACACAAACATATGGTGGACTACATGAACAACCTACACACTGTGTACATCTATACGGACATGATAAAATGACACAAGCCTTTTACATGAGAATAACCTGTGGTCAAGGGATATGGCATGTGACCCATACTACATGTCGTGCAAATTTTTAAACATGGATTATATCCCTTTTCCAATATACATTGAACAAGTTTTCTTTGGGTGTGTTCCCCTTATCCTTTTCCTGATGGTTGGTATAGAATTTCCTCACACTCCTAGGACTATGATCCCTTCCACATGACTTCTTTGATATAGTCATTGGAATCCCTTAGAGAGGTGTGGAGTGAGATCCTTTTTTCATATTCATTTCCATGGTGGAGTTATTGGTATATTTTAGACCAACACTATATAAGAAATGATCTCCAACTTGGAGAATTAATCATTATTGAGTTGTTGGTATCACCATATAGCCTTGATAGTGATCTTCGTCTTGGTATTGTATTCTCTTAATTACTTCTATGTGTACATTATCATGATATTACCTGATGGTCACTAATTATGGGAAGGATTTCATTAGTTCTATTAGTCTTGGGAGTGAGTTATCTTGGATGATTTTTTTGTGGAATAATTGAGCTAGAATACTAGGATATTGTACTAAAGTTGTGATATACTATTAGACTATCTATCTTTCTCGAGTAAATATTGATTTTATTGTTATATGTTCTATAGGAATATAAATATTTATAGATGATTGTATTTAATTTATTTTATTCATTTTTGTTTTATTGTTTTATACATAGTATTTTTATACTCACCCACCATGGTCTTTTCCATCACTTGTCGTGTCTTGTGCAGAGGAATTACCTTTTGAAAGTTACCAAGATGAACCAGGACCAGATGTTTCTTAGTGATACAAAACAAATTGAGGTGTGATCCTATGCCTTTTGGAAAATAGTCCCAGTAATTATTTTTAGGCTGGACATGTGTTTTTAGACTCTTTTTAGTGGGTTTGTATTTAGTCCTATTTACTTTCCTTCACATGTTATCATACTCTTGTTGTGGGATATAGATGTATTCATGCATGGTTTATTCAATTGTTTTTAAATTTCATCATTATATAGGAATGGAGATGTGTATATTTGGTGAGGTAGTTAGGCTAAGGCCTACCATGTCTCGGATATCCGTACTCAGTGCTAGTCATCAGCCCTTGGATTATTAGATGTGGGCTTGGGGAGTTGTGGCATGGTACACTTTGGGATGCGTCATTATAGAGTGGTATCAGAAGTGGAATATTCTACTTTAGTACTAGATTCTATGATATTGGTTTGGGTAAAAATTGTTACATGTTTCAAGTTTGTCTTTTAGGATAGGAACTCTGATGATGGAGTGATGACCAATGTATCCATACTCAAGGATACCAATCAATTTCTTTTCGACTGGGTACATGAGAACACCGGTCGTAGCGAAAATAATAGTACATGAATCAGATATACATGGATTGTGTTTTCCATGTACTTATTGAGTTAGCTCTCTATATATACACACTAACAATGGTAAATCATGCTTACATTCAAGATTCATCTGTGACATTTTATACCTAGGATTCAACATGACCACAAGGATGATCCCCTTAGTGATGAGGTGTCAATGTAGAGTCCATCTTTACAGGTGTTACCTATAGGTGGTGCACAAGTCATACCATCTCCTTTAGAGATGCACATGGTACCCATAGTACTTGTGGATGATGTGCACAGGCTATGTACGCCTCACAAGTTCTAGTGATAGAGTCCTCTCAAGAACTTAGGTGAGCCTAACCCACAGGTGGCTGATGGCTAGCATGATGAGGTGACCTGATTTTACTATTTGTTCATGAAACTGACAAGTCATATGGTGTTCTTAGCCATGAGCATTCTTCACATATCAATAACATGATGGTCGGGTTTGGTGACCTAGTATTATAAAATAGAAACACTTACATGGATAGATTTTAAGCCCATTTTTATATAGGATTTATCACCAGATACAGTGAAGGTTAATCATATCTAGATGCTTCTGCTGCTCCAAAATGGCAGAAAAATAGTTTTTGAGTATTCATTGAGGTTTACTAACTTCTCAAGGTAATCAATGGATATAGTTCGTGAATAGTTTTCTAGGGTTAAAACATTCGAGCGAGGTCTGTATAAAGACATTAAATCCATTGTTATCCATAAATGCATTCCTATCTATTATGGGGTGCTAGAGTCTACTTTGGTGCTAGAGAGTTTCTTTTTTATGCAGAAACAAAAAGTGGATGTTGACAGTGGGCAATCATGTTTCGTTACCTCGACAGCAGGGAGCCGACGTCAGTATCTAGGAACTGGATGTCTGAGATGATTTGGGAGGAGGTCCTACGAAAGAGGTTTTATGGTTCAGGGCTCATATGGTGGGTCCAATCATCCCAATGATAGGTGATGATACTCATGTAATGGTAGGGGACATCTCACCCATCATTTTATGACCCATCATATTCCTAAGAGACATACCATAGATGGGATTTTGAGAATGCAGTAGAAGAATAAAGTTTTGTAGGGTGGCGAACACTGAAGAGGATATGAAAGAGGATTTAGGAGGTGGTCAATGCTTTGACTTATTACCACCAAAACCCCCATGTGGTCCTCACCATGTTCAAGAAGCTAGAGTAATGTGGAAGGGGAAGCTACATGCGATCAAATCTTATCACCCAGTAGCTACGTGGATGATTTGAGGTATGATTTGTGTATTTTCTACCATAGATGAAATATTGATAGACATATGTGCTAGTAATTCCTTTTGATCCACTTAATTTTCATGAGACATATAGTTTCCGGTTGAGCCCTTGGCATGACCCTTATACCATGATACTCTTACAACAAAAATCTCAGTTATAATGCTCTTGTACCAATAGTGTGAACTGAATCTTGGATGTGAGAGTTTCTATTGAAATAACATGGTAGAAGTGTTGAGGCATTAAAACATCATTCATGGTATAGACTGATTATCTAAATTTCATGCCCAAATTTACTGTTTTAGGTGAAGGATGTGGTGTGTCCGCAGTGATAGAACCAGATATTCTATTATTTAGGAAAAGGAAACCCATGATACATAATATGCACTCATTCATAAGAGTTTTCATAATATTAATCATTTATTTCCTAGCCTAAACTTTGGTGTGGTGGATGTTATGAGTTCCTAGTTTCCTATATTTGTAGTTTAGTATAAGGATTTTTGTCCTGAAGAAGTTCTAATTTTACCTCCCTTCTAAAAGAAAGGTTTATACATTGATTTACACCATGGGATAACACCGATATCTTCACAAATATATTAGATGGATCCTTTATATATTCTAATATTGATGGTGTAGTTGGAGGACTTGCAGAGGAAGTTATTTTTTTGACCAAGTGTTTCACTCTGGGTGGACCTAGTTTTTTTAAGAAGGGAAAAAAATAGAATGAGTTTGTATGTGGACTACCAATTATTGGACTAGGTGACCTTGAATAAAAAATATCCACTACCATGAATTGAAGATATATTTGGTTATTTGAGAGGGGTACAATGGTTCTTGAAGGTTCACCATAGGTCTGTTTCTCATCAACTATGAGTACAAGATGGGGATATATCAAATATGGAATTTGGATGTCATTATGGTCACAATGAGTACTTGGTTATTCCCTTTGGCATGATGAACACCCTAGTAGTATTCATGGGACTAATGAACTGGATCATTCATCCCTTCTTAGACCAGTTCGTTTTAGAAGTCATCAATGATATCCTTGTGTAATCATTGTCTGAGGAGGAGCATTTGAGAAACTTGTGGATAGTAATGAACATACTCTGAGAGAACTAGCATTGCAGAAATATCTCAATGTTCAAGTTCTAGATTATGGTGGTCTACTTTTTTGGACATGTTATACAAATAGATAGAGTATCATTAGAGCCATCCAAGGTTGATGCAATGTAATATTTGGATTCACCTAATATAATGATGAAGGTTTGTAGTTTCCTTCATTTGGTAGGCTATTAGAAGATATTCATACATGATCTCAACTGAATATTAACACCCACGAATGATTTGTTTGAAAAGGGGAAGCCTTTCATATGGGAAAATATGTTCCAACTTGATTTTTAGAATTTGAGGCAGAGTTGGTTGAGTGTTGCATTCTTGATATTTCCAGAGGATGGTTTCGAGTACGTAGTGTACTTTAATGCATCATGAACTGGGTTTGGTTGTGTTCTGATGTAGAGGCAAGTGCTTATTGACAATGGTTCATTTCAGTTGATACCACACAATCAAATCTATGTGACCCATGATCTTCACTTAGTCGGCGTTGTATTGTCACTAAATATGTGGTGACACTACCTAACGGGCGAGTGGTTTATCATCTATTATGATCACGAGATTCTAAAGTACATATTCAAACAGTAGGATATTAATTTGAGATAGAGGTGGTGGTTAGAGTTCCTCTAGGATTATGACTTTGATGTTATCTAGACCCCTAGGAAGGGGAAGTTGGTAGTATATTCTCATAGTGTGAGATCTTGTTCGTAATTACTGAATGTCGCATCAAAGTTGTAGGCCTTGTTATAGTTATCCTTTGTGGATGGAGACAATGAATCTTACCTCCAGTCAAAATTCATCACCCCTCCACTCTTATAATGAGCTAGAGAGGCACAACTAGTGGATACCAACTATGATACCTTACATAGTCAGATATCCATGAAAGACTCTTTTGATGGGTTTTATAAAGGTGGGGATCAAGTCGTTCTTTTCATAGGACACATGATGGAACTGGTGACATTTTAGGAGGAGGTTTTGAGAGAGTTTCAAATGTCTCATTTATTCGTACATTTAGGTGTGGAAAAGAAGTACCAGGACCTCCAATATCAATATTTTTGGCTAGGGATGTAGAAATTATATGTAGATATTGTCTCTTGATGACATAATTATCATCAAGTGAAGGTTGAGAACCATGTTCCGGCAGGTTTAAGTCAAACCCTTGAGGTTCCAGAGTGGAAGTGGGATGGGATATTCATAGACATTGTGGATAGATTACCATGTAAATTGAGGGGACATGAATCTATTTGGTTGATCGTAAACTGATTCACCCAGTTGAAAAACTTATTAGCTATTTGAGAGCATAGTTTAGTAGAGGGATTGGGATGCCTCTATGTTTAGGAGATATTCCATATCAAGGGAGTTCCATCAAATATTATTTATAATAGTTATTATTGTTTCACAAACTAGTTTTGGATGGGGTTGTAGGATGAATTTGGAACTCAGTTACACAAGATAACAACGATTCACAGCCAAACTGATGGCCAGACTGAGGAGACCATTCAGGTTCTATAGGAAATGTTGTGAGATTTTTTGATGGAATTTCTCCACAGTTGGGAGGATCATCTACCACTGGGGGAGTTTTTATACAATAATAGTTTCCATTATAACATTAGTGTGGCACTATTCGAGGCTTTCTAAAGGAGACCTTATGGGTCACTGCTTTTCTAGATTGGCCCCTAGGAGTCAGCACTCATGGGAAAATAGATTGTGTCAGAAAAAAAAAAGAATGTACAGACCATCTATAAGTAGATAAAGACTGCACCGATCTATCCTAAATCTTATTATAATAGAAGATGGAGGCCTTTGGAGTTTGAGTAAGGAGACCATGTGTTCCCACACATTTCACCAAGATGTGTACTATGGAGATTTTCATGGTACGGAAGGATATCTTTGTGGTTCATTATTCCTTTCCAAATAATTTTTTGAGTTGGTGAGTTTATGTACCACATCGATCTACCAGGGTAAGTAGACTGGGTACATGACATCTTACGCTTGTCGTAGTTGAGCTGATATGTGCATGACCCATCGCACATTATCGGCTGGGTTGAGTTGTACATCAATGATGAATCTAACGTTTTACATCAATGATTAATCTACCTTTGAAATTATCCATTTGTTTAAAATATTTCCATCATTTGAAATGTATTCCACCTTTTGAAACCCAAAGCATGATTTTATAAATATTCATTTCAATTGAAAAAACTATTTAATTTAAAATTGAATGATAATATATTGGTTAATTGAAATTTTGAATATATTATGGGATACTTGGTGAGTCCCTTCTGGTCATTTATCTGAAACTCTACTTAGGACTTTGGGTGTTTGTAGATTATCTCCTTCCAAGTTCAAGAAAGAGTAACTCGCCACATAAGGTTGGTTCTGGCTGTGATTTGTTGGTTTGGAGAGTTGCATCCATTGGGACTTGTGATATTCTTTTAGGTTTTATGGTACTTGGGTATAGTAATTAGGGTTGTTATATATGGGCTTGAATTTGGGTAGACTTCTCCTAATTGAGTTTATCTTATATGCATTCTGTCTTGTTTCTTAATTCCATGATGTTTGTGGTAAATTCATTCCCAATATCATTTTTTATGATATTGGATGATAGTCTCAACTCATGGGGATTGAGAATTACCTTATAGATATGTTAGGACTGTGTTAGATATCAGGTTACTAGGGTTCTCATGCTAGTTCATGAAAAAGCGGTATCAAAAGAGGTTGAGCTTCTTATAATGATGTATGTATGCATTATGTAGTCTTTTTGGTCCTTAAGAGGTAGTTTCAATTTATTTTCTACCCATATCCCACCAAAAGTAACCTTATGTTTCTAGGGGTGGTTATAGAAATCCATCATTAAGATTAGTTCTAGTCTTTCCTCCACTTTTGATTTTGAGATATTGAAATCCAAATCTCATTGTCTATCTATTGTGATTATTAATCGTTATTTCTCAATCTGAGTGTTAATATGATTTCTTAATTATTTTATACTACTGTTGTGTATAATAATTCCTCTGATATGAAATGGGAATAAGATTCATGAGAATTTTCTTGTTTAACATCATCGAGTGAATTCTCTTTTAGACACGATTCTAGTTGAGGTGATTGTTCGTACTATCCAAACTATGGGATTGGCACTACAAATTGTTCATGTTCATGATCTAGATATATAGCCTTAAGGTATGATATTTAGAACTATTCCCATTAGTTACTTCAATTAAATAAATAATCAATCAAAGTCTCAAATGATCTCCAAGATGATATGTAGTGGTAGAGAAGAATGGAGCATTTTTCTGCGTTCTTGGACTCACCTGATGAAATCAAGTTGAAGTGTGCCACCATTGTGCTAGAAGGACTGAACAAGATATAGTGGGAAATTATAGTGAAAGTGAATAAATAGGAGGGATTAAAGTGGAACAACTTCAATTTTCTATTACCTAACAAGTTATATCCAAATTCGAAGTTGTTTCCAGGGTTACATATTTTTTAAAACATGAAAAAACTGACAGAACCGTGACAATGTAAGAAAATTGTTTCCCTAATCTAGTACATTTTACCTCAGATAGTTTTAAATGAGAAGAATATTACTTGAATGTTTTAGTTGGATTTATGATCCAATATTCTATCTCATGTTCATTTGATGAAGCTTCTTTCTTATGATGATGTTTTGCATAGAGCGTTGATCGTCAAAATGGGCATGTCTTGTAAGTCAAGGTTATTCAGAGATTCATTCACTCCCAATGGATGTGTAGATTATTTTAAAGTAAAGAGTAATTAGGATGATTTTAGAGGTATATCCTAACAGAATGGTAATTCCAAACCTCATTTAGTTCTTGGAAGAGGCTCTATGATTTTCTACTAGTGTGGAAAACCGGGGAATTCAAAGAGTGTTTACACAGAGGAACCCAAGAATTGTAGCACTTGGGGATATTCAGGTCATTTAATATTGTTTTTTCGGATATTTTCCACTCCTTGTAGTGTCATGGGATTATAAGATCCTTCTAAAACTGGAGGGAAATAAGATACATCTTGTAAAAAATGGTTATATCCACAGGCATCCAAAATGAATATTCTTTATATAGTGGAAGAGTCTCTAGAGGAAGCAGATATAGGTCCAATGAATGTGAGAGGTACCATTTCTATAGATTGTGTTACACCCTGACCACAGTTACCTAGAGTCGGTGCATTATTATATAACATTGACATGATCACAAGAAAGATCAAATCTTGAAAGACCGATTTCTTTAGTAGCCTTGGAAACACTAGATATATTCATAAGTCTTACATTACATCATAAAAATGAAAAATAAAACAACATATTTTCTTCATAGTCCACACTCATATCCCCATATACTATCCCTGAAGGTCATTCATAAATTACCTTTTCACATCCTGGGAAAAATAAAACATTGAAAGGGGTGAGGTCAAATGCCCAGTAAGGATAACAATATAGCGGAAACATTAATAAATAAGAATAAACATTTAAGTCAATGTATAACTAAAACAAAATCTTTTTAAACTTGAACTTCAACACAGTATGTCAAAAATTAAATAATTCCATTTACGTATTCACATGGATATTCTACTAATTGAATAATCACATGAAATATCAATAACCACTTTCATAATGATGGAATGCATAATGCCAGACTATGATAACCGCATAGCCAAGGCCTCGTGCCAAGACTACAAATAAGATTTTTCCAAGGCCTTGTGAAAGACACTAGTTTGTCTCATGAGACCTACCGATGCATCGAGGAGCTATAGCGGGCTCCACCCGTCACATATTAAGTCCAATGCATTCCCATATGAAAAGGTTTAAACATAACTTAAACATTCGTATTAAAACTAGCATACGAAATGTAAATACTTCATCCATAAACTATGAATGGTATAAAAATAACACATCCACAGTCAAACATATCACAAAACCTTCAATACAATACAGATGTTTTTTATCATAATAAATCAACTTCAAATAAGCGTAAAATACATCAAAGGATGTTGACATAGATGAAATCAAAACTCTTTTTAGAGAAATATCTCTTTCTATTTTGAAATAATTTAAGAGTCATATATTTATAAAATAAAACATTTTCTTTTAAAATATTCTTATAAGCTTGTAAGGGATGCTTTGACAATTTTATAATGGCGGAAAATAGCAGCACTCGCCGTATAAGTTAAAAAAAACATTCTTACCTTAATTCTGTCGAAAAGGTTAAAAAGCACCTTGTTTGGAAAATGATGGAAAGATTCCTTTATAAAACTCTTATTAAAAGTCAAACAAGGGTATAAATGACTTTAACCCATATTCTTGTAAATACTAAAAATGTTTTGAAATACATTTTTAAGAAACATGAATGTGGATGATAAAGATATCCCAGTATATTATTACGTATAAACAACCATGGATAATGAAGAGATTGTGGAATAAACCCTTAACTTGTACTTTTACTTATTTGAGGGTAGGTTAACCTCCTGTATAATGGTAAAATAATTGTTATTAAATTATACAAGAATCATATATATTAATATTATATCATATATGATCTTTTAACATTACATTGTTAATAATATCATAGTATTATCGTTGTTTCGGGTGTTAACTTACACATTTTCTTTGATATGTTTTGTTACTTAAGACATGTTTTTAATGGATAGGATGTATCTTATTCATATCCAGAATGATATAAAGTCCATAAACATTATTTTTAAATCATCAAATGATAATTATACTTGAATCGATACGATGGAGAATGAATCTCATCGCATTCGTGGAGACGGTAGTCCGTACGTACTCACGAGCGACAATATCATTTTTTAATATTAAAATAATATATAATTGGATGGTATATCATATATAAAGAATCATTATCATGTTATATTTATTATTTACATGAATTAAAAATCATTACTATACCCATCCAAATAATAATATATTGAATAACAATTACACCACGACGTGGAGATGGTAAGCCGTACGTACGCACGTATGGTGACATGTCATTCAAAGGATGGATATAATAATGAATATGGTTGTACCATATTTATAATAATAATATAGTATATAGGAGATACTGGATTAATTATTTTATAATTGTAATAACAAAGAAAGAAGAAGTGGAAGAAGAAAGGAACTTGAAAAAGGGTGGTGAAATCATTACCTCTTCTTCGTGTTCTTCCTTTTGATTTGTTAAAAAGGGCCCATTAGGTTGGATTTATGACAAAAGGAAGGCTTATAGGATAAATTGTGGGATGTTGAAAGTGTATTTGGGAAGGGGCTTGCCAAACCAAAAGGCTTTGAAGGTGTGAATTAATGAGAAGGAGGAGTGCCCTTTTATAAGAGGGGTGAGGGGAACCTTTGGAAAATCTAGAAATATTATTTTATAATAAATTCATATTCAGTTTTTAATGGCTCCAAAGTGGATTATTTAGAGGTTAGGGTGGGAATGGGTCTAAAAAAACTCAACCAATAGGATTTAGATAGGTTTGGGTCACTATATTAACCTTATCTATAAGTATTAACTCTTAGGTAATTAGTTTCACTTTTACAATGTCTCTTTGTATTTTTATATTACATGGTTAATAAACTTACTATATACATCCAAGATACCCCCATGTATTCCATTAATGATACACCTATCACGATATATGTATATTGGCCAATCCTTAGATTTTTAGGAATTTAATATCAATTAATAATATAATATTTGTTTTAAAAACTCTTTTATGTCAATTTTGACACTATTAAATAATTGATTTTTTGTAAACATAATAAAAGAATGATTATTTCAAAAAAAGTTAATTAAAACATTCCTAACATGTCATATTAACCTATAAAATTAGTTTAATTCATAAAATGTCTTAAATTATATTTATTTTGGTATCTACAATATCAATCATTTTAATTTTTCAATATTATGGTAATTACTGCATCACCATTGTGTCATATATAAATTAAATTATTTAATGTCTAAAAATTATAAATAAAATACCATTATGTAGTAAATCGTTTTATCTTTATAATGAATATTTTTAGTCGAAAAGAAAACATATATTACCCTATATAAAAATTGTGTTTCTAAATGATATATGCTTGTGTCATTTTTGTATTCATTTTAACTTAATTAAAATAAAGTGTCCCTATCACTTACAAGTGGCACCATGGGGTCCCAATATCGACCCAAAGATTCCCATGGTCGGACATGTATCAACAAATAAGGTTAGGACACGTTTTAGGGTATTTTGGTATTATTATAATATTATTTTTTAACCCTTATTTACTGGATTTACCCTTTAACCATGGTAAATAAAATATTTACCGAAGTAATTATTCAAATTGTCTAAAAATAAAAGTTACCTATTTACACAATTTGAACATCCTGATTCCAAATATGGAATCCATTTTTCCAAATTCAAAACACAGAAGTGGAAGAAATTAATTTAAAATTAATTCCGACTGACAAAACAAAAAGCGTGTTTTTAAGATATAATAACTGTCATAAGATTGATACTTGTTTATGTTCGGTTTAGTTGTGAAATTATGAGAAATGACCAGCATTGTATTAAATGGTAAAATTAAATTCTAAATATACTTTAAAACCACTCAAATTCATAATTTATCACTGTTAATTATTTTGATTAAAAAAGTTTTTTTTAATTAAAATTTAGTTATTTTCACTATTCATCAAAATAATAATGTTATCCGAAAAGTACCAAAATTTCACCTTAGGCTAAATTCGATACTCCAAATCCAAAAATGAAGTCCATTTTGAGATATAAAATCTCTAAAATTTTAAATTGTAAGTATTACTATTCATAACTGCTAGTTTGATCGGTTGTGGTGTGTGTTAGAACTCAATGTTGCGTACAACACACGCTATTGCATTATTCAAAGAGAAGCATACCGTAGAATCTTGGGGTGTTACATTCTCCCCTCCTTCAAATAATTTTGTCATCAAAATTTCTAGAATACTACCGCATGAAATGACTCAGGTGGTTCTTCATCATAAGTTCCTCGGTTTCCCACGTTGCCTCTTCCATCTTATGGTTTCTCCACAAAACGTTTACCAGACGCGTCGTCTGGTTTCTCAGTACTTGTTCTCTAGTATATGGAATCTTGATGGGCTCTTCGCAATAAGATAGATCGGGTTCCAGTTCCAATTCCTCATAGGTGAGTACATGCGTTCGGTCAGGCATGTATTTCCTCAATAGAGATACGCGGAACACATCATCAACTTTGGAGAGACTTGGAGACATTTCCAATCGCTAAGCTACAACCCCAATTCGTTCTAGAATTTCGAAAGGTCTGATGTACTTGGGACTCAATTTACCTTTCTTACCAAAATGTATGACTCCCTTCCATGGAGATAACTTTAGGAAAACATGATCACCGACTTGAAATTCCAAATCCTTACTTCGATTATCTGCATAGCTCTTCTGCCTACTTTGAGCTGCTTTGATGTGATTTTGGATTAACTTCACCTTTTTCCATCGTTTCCTCCACCAGTTCTGGGCCTACAAGTTTTCTTTCACCAACATCATCCCAACAGGTTGGTGTACGACATCTCTTTCTGTATAACGCTTCATATGGTGCCATCTGAATACTCGAATGGAAGCTATTGTTATAGGAAAATTCTACCTTAGGTAAATATTGATCCCACATACCCTGAAAGTCAAGTGAGAAGGATCTCAACATGTCTTCTAAGGTTTGAATATATTGTTCTAATTGTCCATCTGTTTGATGGTGGTAGGCGGTGCTCAAATGATGTTCAGTATCCAAGGCTTTCTGAAGACTTTTCCAGAATCTTGAAGTAAAATGGGGATCACGATCAGAAACAATTGATAGGGGTACTCTATGAAGTCTCACAACTTCATCAATATATAGTCTTGCTAGACGTTCCAGTGGTAGATCTTCTCTTATAGCAAGAATATTTGTTGACTTGGTAAGACGATCAACAATGACCCATATTGCATCATTCCTTCTAGGAGTCTTTGGTAGCCCCATGACAAAGTCAATCGTAATATTTTACCATTTCCACTCAGGTATGGGGAGAGGTTGCAATACTCCACCAGGCTATTGCCTTCCAGCTTTCACTTGTTGACAAACCATACATCATGACACAAAATAAGAAATCTCCATCTTCATGTTGTCCCACCAAAAATGTTCCTTCAAATCTCTATACATTTTTGTGATCCCAGGGTGTATAGAGAAATTGGAACTATGAGCATCATCCAGCAATTACCTTTTTAGATTAGGTATATCGGGAACACAAAGTCTCTTCCCGAATTTCCAAATTCCATCTTCATACCCAAAGTCTCTCAATATCGCATCATTCACAGCTTTAATCTTCTTTTGAAATTATTCATCATCGGTCTGAGAACTCTTAATCCTTACATTTAAAGATGTTTTGGAAACCATTTGAAAAATCATTGATGTTTTACCTTCCCTGGTTATTCCCATGTCCATCTTCACTAGATCCATGAAAATTGGATCCCTTTCAAATCTCATATTGTTCAAAACTCCATGATCTTTTCTGCTCAAAGAATCTGCCACCTTGTTTACTTTCCCCTAGTGGTAGTGTATCGTACAATCATAATCCTTGAGTAATTCAAGTCATCTACTTTGCCTCATGTTGAGTTCTTTTTGTGAGAAAATATACTTCAAACTCTTGTGATCAGTATAAATCTCACATTTTCCACCATAGAGGTAGTGCCTCCATATCTTCAAAGAAACGATCACAGCTGCTAACTCAAGATCTTGAGTAGGATTGTTTTGCTCATGAATTCTCAACTGTCATGATGCATAGGCAATAACCCTATCATTCTGCATAAAGACACAACCAAGTCCTTTCTTCGATGCATCACTATAAATAACGAACCCATCATTCCCTGATGGTAGAGTCAATATAGGATAATTGACTAATCATCTCTTTAGTTCTTCGAAACATTCTTCACACTCTTTTTTCAAAACAAATTTAACCCCTTTACTTGTGAGATTTGTTAATGGGTTAGCCAATCGGGCAAAATTCTTGATGAAACGTCGATAATAACCTGCTAAACCAATAAAACTGTGTACCTCAGTTATACTCGTAGGTGCTGGCCATTCTTGGATTGCCTTGGTCATAGAAGGATCAATAGAGATTCCATCATTAGAGACAATATGGCCAAGAAAAGAAATTTCATGAAGCCATAATTCACACTTGCTAAACTTCCCATATAATTCATGTCTTCTCAGAGTCTTCAGGATAATGCGCAAATGACTTTCATAGTCTTCGTAGCTTTTAGAGTATACCAAGATATCAACAATAAATACTACCACAAATTCATTGAGATATTCCTTGAAAACTATATTCATCAGATCCATGAATACAGAGGGTACATTAGTCAATCCAAAAGGCATTACAGTAAACTTGTAATGCTCGTACCTAGTTTGAAATGTTGTCTTCCAAATGTCTTCCTTCTTTACACACAACTGATGGTATCCAGATTGAAGGTCAATCTTTGAAAAGTATTGAGCTCCATGCAGTTGGTCAAATAAATCATCAATGCAAGGTAGGGGATACTTGTTCTTTATTGTTATAGCATTGATCTCCCTATAGTCGATACATAACCTCATAGATCCATCTTTCATGTTAACAAAAAGAATAGGGGATCCCCATGGAGAAACACTAGGGTGAATAAATCCCTTATTACTCAATTCCTCTAGTTGTTTCTTTAGTTCAACTAATTCTACAGTGGCCATTCTATAAGGGGTCTTAGATATAGTCCTTGATCTAGGAATTAAATCAATGGAAAACTCAACTTCTCATTTTGGAGGATGTCTAGGTAAATCTTCGGGAAATACATATACATATTCTTTCACAATAGGTAGATACTCTATTTGAACATTCCATTCCTCACCCATAGTCATTTCATTCTCTTCCTCCCAAATAATTGAATTTAGTTGAGCTAATAGGGGTGGATTTAGATAAGAATTAGGTGGTGACGATTATGATCTAATGTTAAGGTGTTCCTTATCATCACCATAAAAAATCGTAACATCCTTCTTCTTACAATAAATCTTCACATCATAGTCTGAAAGCCAATCCATACATAGGATTATATCAAACTCAATCATAGGTATGATGATGAGATCAGCAGATAAAGAACATTTATGTGCTCTAATGGGGACTGATTCACAAAACTTTGTTGCAATGATACTTCCCTTAGGAGTTTTAACTGATAACTCCATTGTTAAATAAAATTGGAAGTATCTAATTTTCATAGCCAACTGGGAAGATATGAAACAATTCAATGATCCAGAATCAAATAATTCGTTTTATAAACTTGAGGAAACCATTAAATTACCAGCCACCACGTCTTTTGGAGCTTCTACCTCAGCAGTAGTGATAGAAAAAGCATGGCCTTGATCCCTTGGCCTTTTCTGAGGTAAGTTCCCATGATTATTAGTACATTCATTTGCATAATGTCACATCTCCCTGCAATTGTAGCACTGAACATTGGTAGCCTCCTTCTTCCCTTTGCACTCACAAGCTCGATGGCCTTTTTCACCACACGTGTAAAAGACACCCATTCCCTTCAAGCAAGTACGAGGGTGTTTCTTCCCACATTTACCACATGATGGATATTCAACCTTTCACTTCTTCCCCTTATTTCCATTCCCAGATTGATCAGCAGATCTCTTCTTCTCTTTCTTTGCTTTAAAGTCATAAGACTTAGAGAGTTCCTTTTCTATCTTGATATCACATGAGACAATGTCTTCGTACGATGAGAAGGATTGTGAGACTAATGCTCGATGGAGGAATGGTTTTAACCCATAAAAGAAACGATTAGTCTTACGTCTTAGGTTACGTATATAATCTCCCGCATACCTTGCTAATCTTGTAAAGTTAGCCTCATACCTTGCGACATTCTCATCCTCCTTTTGTCTCAGACTCAGAAATTTCCTTTCCATATCTGCTCGATGGTCACGAGGAAAGTATTTTTCTAAAAACAGATCTTTGAACTCCCTCCATTCCATAATTGATACTTCATCATCTTCCTTCGTGTTTTGAATCAATGACTATCTTTGATCAGCATCTCCAGTGAGGCAGTAAACTACCATGATAAATTTTTCCCTTTCACTACTCCCCAAAGCCTACAATATTTTCTCTAGGGAATTTATCCATTGCTCAACTACTAATGGATTTGTACTCCCATTGAACGTTGGTGGTTGTTGCCTCATTAATCGATCTAACATTGATCCTCCAGACTGTGGATCAGGGTGCCCCATAAGGGTAAAGTTATTATTCATAACCTGAGCGAGTTGTCCCAATATGGTGATTAGCTAATCGGCACCAGTTGCATCACCAGCTCCACTATAAGTATCTTGAGTAGGATTGAAATCCCTACATGGAGTGCGTGCATTGACACAGTTTCCATTTCTTCCACTAGGCGCCATTTCTAAACAATGGCATAAACTAGATCAGTTTATGAATCAAAATACATTATTCCATACTTATAAATCACGTAACATAAATTGAACTATTTATGGATATAATCCATAATCATAAAAATGTTTTCTTTGAAGAAGTATATACTCATAAACCTTTCATAATGATTTTTTAAGAAAATGAGAGTTATCCTAATCATATCCCCCGAGAGTGTCGTAACCAAGAGTGCATCAAGGCCCATTTTCGTGCACCAGTTCCCGTTCGAGTCTAGCTCAAAGCGGTGTTTTCGGGTTTTACCCCTAGGAACATCTATGACAGAGCCACCTCTACCTGCTCGTATCTAGACAGGGATGTATTTCTTGGAAAACTCAAAAAATCTCTACAATACCAAAATTCCAGGAAGTTCTTCTATACTAATCCTCAAAGTCCATATTAGGTCTATGTGCTCTAATTAGAGTTTATCAAAATCTAGCTTCAAGGTTTGTATTAACTTCCTCTGATACCAACTATAACACCCCGACCCCAGTTACCTAGAGTCGGTGCGTTATTACATAACATTTTCATGATCACAAGAAATATCAAATCTCGAAAGACCGATTGGTTTAATAGCCTTGGAAGCACTAGATATATTCATAAGTCTTACGTTACATCATAAAAATGAAAACTACAACAACATCTTTTCTTCATAGTCCACACTCATATCCCCACATACTATCCCTGCAGGCCATTCATAAATTACTTTTTCACATCCTGGGAAAAATAAAACATTGAAAGGGGTGAGCTCAAATGCCAAGTAAGGATAACAATATAGCCGAAACTTTCATAAATAAGAATAAACATTTAAGGAAATGTATAACAAAAACAAAAGCCTTTTAAACTTGAACTTCAACATAGTATGGAAAAAATGAAATAATGCCATTTACTTATTCACATGGATATTCTACTAATCGAATAATCACATGCAATATCAATCACCACTTTCATAATGATGGAATGCATAATGCCAGATTATCATAACCACATATCCAAGGCCTCGTGCCAAGACTACAAATAAGATTTTTCCAAGGCCTTGTCCCAAGACAATAGTTTGTCTCATGAAACCTACCGATGCATCGAGGAGCTATAGCAGGCTCCACCCATCACATATTAAGTCTAATCCATTCCCATATGAAAATGTATAAACACAACATAAACATTCATATTAAAACTAGCATACAAAATGTAAATACTTCATCCATAAAATATGAATGGAATAAAAATAACACATCCACTGTCAAACATATCACAAAACCTTCAATACAATACAAAAGTTTTGTATCATAATAAATCAACTTCAAATAAGGGTAAAATCTATCAAAGGATGTTGACATAGATGAAATCAAAACACTTTTTAGAGAAATATCTCTTTCTATTTTGAAATCATTTAAGAGTCATATATTTATAAAATAAAACCTTTTCTTTGAAAATATTCTTATAAAATTTTAAGGGATGCTTCGACGATTTTATAATGGCGGAAAATAGCCGCACCCGCCGTATAAGTTAAAAAAACATTCCTACCTTAATTCTGTCGAAAAGGTTAAAAAGCACCTTGTTTGGAAAACGGCGGAAAGATTCCTTTATAAAACTCTTATAAAAATTCAAACAAGGGTATAAATGCCTTTGAACCATATTCTTGTAAATAGTAAAATTGTTTTGAAATAAATTTTTAAGAAACATGAATGTGGATGATAATGAGATCCCAGTAGATTATTACATATAAACAACATTGGATGATGAAGAGATTGTGAAATAAACCCTTACCTTGTACTTTTACATGGTTGAAGGAAGGTTAACCTCCTATATAATTGTGAAATAATTGTTATTAAATTATACAAGAATCATATATATTAATATGATATCATATATGATCTTTTAACATTACATTGTTAATAATATCTTAATATTATCATCGTTTCGGGTGTTAACTTACTCATTTTCTTTGATATGTTTTGTTACGTAACCCAGGTTTTTCATGGATAGGATGTATCTTATTCATATCCAGAATGATATCAAGTCCTTAAAAATTATTTTTAAATCATCAAATGATAATTACACTTGAATGGATTCGATGGAGAATGAATCTCATCGCATTCGTGGAGACGGTAGTCCGTACGTACTCACGAGCGACAATATCATTCTTTTGATATTAAAATAATATATAATTGGATGGTATATAATATATAAAAAATAATTACCATGTTATATTTATTATTTAAATAAATTACAAATCATTATTATACCCATCCAAATAATAATATATTGAATAACAATTACACCACGACGTGGAGATGGTAAGTCGTATGTACACACGTATGGTGACATGTCATTCAAAGGATGGATATAATACTGAATATGGTTGTACCATATTTATAATAATATTACAGTATATAGGAGATACCAGATTCATTATTTTGGAATGGTAATAACAAAGAATGTATAAGTGGAAGAAGAAAGGAACTTGAAAAAGGGTGGTGAAATCATTACCTCTTCTTTGGGTTCTTCCTTTTGATTTGATCAAAAGGGCTCCTTAGTATGTCTTTCTGACTAAAGGAAGACCTCTAGGATAAAGTGTATAAAGTTTATAGAGTATTTGGTCAGGGTTTGGCCGAACCAAAAGGATATGAAGGTGTGAATTAATGAGAAGGAGGAGTTCCATTTTATAAGAGGGGTGAGGGGAACCATTGGAAAAGCTAGAAATATTATTTTATAATAAATTCATATTCTGTTTCTAATGGATCAAAAGTATATTATTTAAATTTTAAGGTGTGTATGGGTCAAAAAAAACTCAAACAATAGGATTTAGACAGGTTTGGGTCACTATATTAACCATATCATTAAGTATTAACTCTTAGTTAATTAGTTTCACTTTTACAATGTCTCTTTGTATTTTTAAATTATATGGTTAATAAACTTACTATATACATCCAAGCGACCCCCAAGTGGTCCATCAATGATAAAACTATCTTGATATAAGTCTCTTTTCCTAACCTTATATTTTTAGGAATTTAATATCAATTAATAATATAATATTTGTTTTTAAAACTCTTTTAGGTCAATTTTGACACTATTCAATAATTGATTTTTGTAAAAATAATAATAGAATTATTACTTCATAGAAAGTTAATTAAATCCTTCCTAACATTTCATATTAACCTATAAAATTAGTGTAATTCATAAAACGTCTCAAATTATATTTATTTGGGTATCTACAACATCAATCATTTTAATTTTTCACTATTATGGTAATTACTGCATCACCATTGATTCATAAATAAATTAAATTATTTAATGTCTAAAAATTATAAATAAAATACCATTATGTATGAATTTGTTTTAGCTTTCTAATGAATATTTATAGTTAAAAAAACATATATAACCCTATGTAAAATGTTTTTTTCTAAAAGATATATTCTTGTGTCATTTTTGTATTCATTTTAACTTAATTAAAATAAAGTGTCCCTATCACTTACAAGTGGCACCATGGGGTCCCAAAATCGACCCAAAGATGCCCATGGTCGGACATGTATGAACCAATAGGATTAGGACACGTTTTAGGGTAATTTGTTATTATTATAATATTAATTTTTAACCCTTATTTACCAGATTTACCCTTTAACCATGGTAAATAAAATATTTACTGAAGTAATTATTCAAAATGTCTAAATATAAAAGTTACCTATTTAAAAAATTTGAACATAATGATTCCAAATAAGGAATCCATTTTTCCACATTCAAAACACCGAAGTGGCAGATATTAATTTAAAATTAATTCCTTCTGACAAAACAAAAAGCATGTTTTGAAGATATAATAACGATCAAAAGATTGATACTTGTTTATGTTTGGTTTAATTGTCAAATTATTCCCAATGACCAAAATTGTATTAAATGGTAGAAATATATTCTAAATATAATTTAAAACCACTAAAATTCATAAATTATCAATGTTAATTATTTTGATTATAAAGGTTGTTTTTAATTAAAATTTAGTAATTTTCACTATTCATCAAATTATTAAAGGTATCCGAAAAGTACCAAAATTTCACCTTAGGATAAATTCGATACTCCGAATCCAAAAATAAAGTCCATTTTGAGAGATAAAATCACTAAAATTTTAAAAAGTAGGTATTACTATTCATAATGGCTAGTTTGATCGGTTGTGGTGTGTGTTAGAACACGATGTTGCGTACAACACACACTATTGCATTATTCAAATAGAAGCATACCATAGAAGCTTGGGGTGTTACAGATTGGTTATTAGTGAATTATCTATTTGATATTATTACCTCTCATTCATTTATTTAAACCAATATTGTTAATATTTTAAAACCAAATTTGGAAATTTTATCGTGTACAATGGATATTACAACACCCCTTGGTATAAAGAGACAGTTGGGTATCTATAGTCCCTATTTTGTATTCTCTCTATTAGATGTCAAGAATGATTTAGTTTTTTTGGTTCTCTAAATGGAACCACTTAACTTAATATTAAGTATTTAATTGATCATTAATAATAATTCTCTGATTGATTATTATCTTCAATGGGTCTCCTTCACTTAACCTAGTGGTGTGTTCCATGTCAATCAAGGAGAATGGGACCCATGGCCAAGAAGGGATGGATGTTATTATTTGGAGTTGGGGATAGTGATATCAATGTCAACCTATGATCTGGAGTTAAAATATTTGAGTGATATTCTCCCTTTAGCGAACTTTGAGTTTCCTAGAGTGTTTCTCTTAGACTTCTCTAGTCTTCCCTCAGTAAGGGAGGTGGAGTTCTCTACTAATTTAGTGCCTAATATTTAACTAGTTTATATTCCTTCTTATCACATAAAACCAATTAAAAATAAAGATATTATGTCCTAGTTTCATGATATTTTGATAAAGGGTTCATATTCTGGAGTGTGTCACCTTGGGTGGAATCATTTCTCTTTGCTAAAAAAACACAGTTCATGTTTCCTATGTATTGATTTTTGAAAAATAAATCAATTTATGATAAAGAACAAGTAATTGTGTCCAAAAAATAATAATATTTTTTATTAGTTAAAAGGGAATATTGGTTTTAAAATAATAATCAACGATCTTGTTACCATTAGTTTATGATAAAATATTCTGACATCCAAAAACCAACCTTTCAGAGCATGTACATCCATTATGAGTACCTTGTCATTCCTTTGGTATATGAAATGCTCTTTAAGATATCATAGATATGATGGAAAAAAATTTAATGAGTATCTAGATACTTTTGTTGTAGTATTTATAGAATACATCCTAGTATACTCTTCATCCGAGGAGGACAGTGTGCATCATCTAAGAATGGTTATGATCTTGTTGGGAAATCACTAACGTTATTCCAAGAACTCAAAATGTGATTTCAAGATTTAAGATGAAATTTTTTGGGGCACATGGTGTCTGAACACTGAATATCAATTGTTCCTGATTAGGTGAAGGTTATTATGATATGAGAATTACCACGAAATATTTTCGAGATTCAGAGCTTCTTGGGTCTAGTTGGGTTTTACCTATAGTTTGACAATGACTTCTAAATGTAGGATTACCCAATGATTAATATAACTCAAAAGGGTGTAAAGTTCTATTTGGATGAGAAATGTCATAATAATTTTATTGAGATGAAATTTCTTTTTACTAATATGTTTATGATGAATATTTTAGAGGTTTGTCAAGGCAATGTGGTCTTATGTGATGCATTAGGTTCTGGTCTGGTCTATGATCTTATATTGCATAATCTTGTCGTTTCTTATGGCTATCATCATATTTCACCACATGAGATGAATTATACAACCCATGAACTCAGACATACAGTTGTGATGCATTCTCTTAAGATATGGTGGCATTAACTTTGTGAAGAAAGTGTTTCTATGTTTTTAGACAACAAAATGTTGGGTTATATCTTCTCTCAAAAATATTTGAATCTCTACCAAAGGTGTTGGGTGGAATACATGTAGTCTTTAAATTTTGAAATATTATATACCTCGTGGAAATGGAATGTTTTTTGCAAATTATTATAGGAGGAAACATTTGACCCTAGATGTAAATGATTTATTGGAAGAGTGGAACATGATGGATATCTTTGCACAGTTGCATATTAGAGTCCTGGAATTAGGGGTCGAGGTTTAATTTTCACTATCCTGTTGAAATCCACCCATCTTGAATTGATTCTTCGGGAACAACAACTTGATGATGAGTTCCATAGAATTAGAGACTCTTTTAAATGTGGGGATACCATGATTTTTTTGACTTTATCCAAAGAGGGAATTCTATGCTTTTAAAACCATTTTGTGGTACCGTCTTTGGTATAGAAAGATGTGATGACGCATTACCATAGTTCTCAATGGGAAATTCCCACAGGAACCACAAAGTTGTTATAATACATGCAACAATAGTTCTGTTGTCCATGTATGAGATGAGGAATTATTGAGTTTGTCTCCTATTACTATCAATGACAACAGTTTAAGGCCAAGCACTAGAAACCTTTAGGTTTTATTCAACCACTTATGGTCCCTTCATGGATGTGGGATGAGATATCTATGGACTTTTTGGTTGGGATGCCTCTGACCTATAGAAATAACAATTCAATATGAGTGATTATTGATAGGATAACATAATTATCACACTTTATTCCCATCTGTGATACAACCAGATTTGATGAGTTTTGAAATCTATATGTGAAAGAGATTTTTCATTTTTACATAATTTTAGCTGTTATAGTGTCTAATAGAAATCCTTTCTCACATCAGGTTTTTTGAAAAGGCCTTCAGGAGGCATTGTAATCTCATGTTTATTTGATCATGACAACTACAGTCAGATGGACTGACAGAAAGATCAATACAAATTCGTAAGGACATCATTTTAACTTGTGTTCTCAACTTTGGTGGGGCATTGGATGGTCACTTGGGGATATTTTTGTTTTATTATAACAATAGTAACTGATTCATTCTTAGAATGGATCCATTTGAGGCCATGTATAGCTGACCTTGCAGATCTCCATTTTTTTGGTTGAATATTGGTAAAAGTTCCTTGGTTGGGGAAAGTATTGTGCAAGAGAGGATGGAAAATATTCTGTGGATTCATCATTGAATGTTAATGGTGTATATCAGGTATAATTCTTATGATGATCATCATCATAGAATTTTGGAATTATTAGTTGGTGATTAGGTATTATTGAATGTTTAACCTAGGTTTGTTCATCATGGGCTTGGGAGGCAAGAAAATCTTGATCCTAATTTTATAGGACCTTTTTAGGATTGTAGTATGGTGGGAAAAGTGTCATATTGGTTATCACTTCCACTAGATTTGACATCGATATATAACATCATCCATGTATCACAACTCTGTAAGTATATATCTAATCCATCTCATCTCAACATCTTAGGGTTAGAAGCTAACACTAAACCACAAATGATCACGAGAAGTCAAAACTCAAAAAATAGATATATTATGATTCTGTTGAGAAAACAGGTTAAATTGATTCATCATTCTTGAAGAAAATAGATATAATAATAAAATGGAGTAATAGTGACTGAATAAGTTGAAAGTTTATAGATCAAAACATTTATTTCTCAAATTTTTAGCTCTAAAGGAAAGGACACGCTTATTTTATTTAATGCATAGATTTTCATATGTATGTCTTCTTTTCTATGTATTTTCTATTTATATATATTTTATTAAGAGAATATTGATATTTATAAAGTAGTTTAGAAAACCCATGGTCAAACCAACTTTAGAAATATCGCCCAAAAAATCATCAATATTTTAATTAAATATTATTCAAGAGAGGTCATAACATCCCATAAGAATAGAATTGATTTATCCTGGTGAATACAATACTTTCAAAAAATCCTAACTTTCCCTTGAATAATTCATAAAATAGATTTGAATATATCTTTCCTTATGTAAACACCATTTCAAAAATATTGGATAATATCATATATTTGAAACTCTATTAGTGAAAAGTCAAACATAGGGTTCCTTCATGAAATTAAAAAATTCCTAACATAGGTTTGAAAATGTATGGTTGATAAAACAAATTATGGTTGATGTACCATACATTTGTTTCATCAATCATAGGTTTCATTAACAGTACTTTCCTGAAACCATAGTGTATATGATCTATACATGTTTTTCCAAATGTAGGGTTTCTATTCATTACGTTATGCTTACTGATGTAGGGTATCAAAAGGGTATCGAAAATTTATTTAAATGCATCCTAAATACTTCAAAAAATAACCCTAGTAGATTAATGACATGAATATGTTTCTAGAATAAATATTCTAATGAATAATAATTTCATAAAATCCACTTAATGTATCTTCATTAGTAACATACATGTGGGAATTTGTGAGCATCAAAACCGAAAATAAATTGACAAAATTGTGGAATCCACACACGCTCAAAAATCATCCCCTTTTATTTGATACAAAACCCATGATAAAATATGTAATATTTTTTTAAAAAATAGAAAATAAAACAAATTTCTGTCCCCTTTCATATTTATAAGTTTATAATAAATTTTTATTTTTAAAAATGGTAATTTCTCCCCATTATCCCTTTATGTAATTTTTCATACAAAAATTCTCCCTAGTTATATTGCTAAAAACTTCTACCCTATGTCAATGATATTAATGATACTAATAATAAATTTATCTCTCTATATGATAACATTAAAACTATAGAATTATCCCCCATACCATTAAAACTATAAAATTCTCCCCCTTTTGTGACATCAAAAATATATAATTATAAAAAAACTTCTCCCATAAATTCATGCTTGTATAAAAAGATATGATGTTTTTTAGAATTAATAAAATAAAATATTTAATAAATAAAAATATTATTTACTTTAAACATCCCCTAAGTCATAGCATAAAAATATATTCTATGAATTAAAACAATACTTTTCCATAGTTAAATTTTAAAAATAAAATTATATTTTTCTCACAGTAATGAAATAATTAATATGATAATAAAATATTTAGTTCATTTTCCATAAGTTAACTAATAAAATAAATAAATAAATTAGAAAACAAATTATAGAAAATATTTTAACTGAAAAACATATATTGAAAACAATACATATACTTTTAATTTGAAATAAATGGGGAAAATTGATGTGTTTAAGGAGTTGATGGTTTATTTGAACTTTACAACTATGTATTTGATATTGAACTATCATTCACATTTTTTTATTCCATTTTTAATAAATACAAAATAATTTGTTATATAAATACCTTTTATAGACCATCATATGACTTTATAAATGCATCTAAATCAAATTCCAGAATAACTTTTTCTTTATTCGAGGTTCTAAATTTCACCACAATATTTTCATAATATTCTTGAGAAAAAGAGACTTCTAATTCTTCATGACCATAACCTTTCTTATTTCATTCAATATACTTTTCAAAACAATCCCCAGTATATGAAATTGAATTTTTTATTAATAGACCATAATGATTATGCTTTCTTCTATTTTTAAGAATGATTTTCTTCTAAATTTTAAGTACATGACCACTTCATTTAGCTATAAATGGTTTTCAAATGACTTTTAAACAAGATATTTTGAAAAAAAGGATAAAAAAATTTAATAAGAAGATGAAATGATAGGTTTTGGCACAATTAAGATGACTTTTCATTTTATTTACTAGAATAATAAAGAACAATAATTATGTATTATATAAGAAATGTATTCTAGTTTTCATAAACAAATGAAAATTTAATATCATGAAAGAAAAATATTTTAAAATGTAGAAAATATACCCTTTTTTATAATTTCAAAAAATAATATATTTTAAAAAAAATGTTTAAACAAATGTTTATAGATATTTTAAAAAATTCACAAATAAGTTAAATAATAAAAATATATTAATAATTGATTCAAATAATAAAGAAGTGTTTTTATAAAATTTTCGGAAATATATTTATCCCCCAATCTAAAATAGTTAGTTCACAAGCATCATAAAAATATAAAAATTAAATATGTCATGGATCATTGATTTTAGTACTGAGGATTGATTTTATAATAAACTACTTCAGAGTTTTCACTCATTTATTAGAGACATTTCACATATCCACCGATTGACCAAAAAAATATTTAAATGTAAAACATAATTATGTAATCTTAAAAAATAGATGAAAGTTCTTCTTAGAAACCATATGCTTTTGGGTCATGAAGTGTTAGAAATTAAATTTCTAGGTAACCAAACTAGTTTGTTTTGAGTAGGAATTATATTATTTGTGTTAAATAATTATTTATAGCAATAAAAATATTTTATACTAGAAATTTGGGCATTTATAAATTAGAAATTATTTTCATGATTTCCATAAATACTACAATAATAATATTAAATAGTATATATGTTTTTTTATTCTACCTAAGAACAAAATAATTATTATATAGTATTGGGATTTCACCATTTCATCAAAATAAAATTTTATATCTAGGTATTCTGTTTCTTCTTCAGATTTTATTTTAATTTTTTACCCATTTTATTAGAATACTAGTAGTTTTTTTAATCATAAAATTTTCTTAATGATTAATAAATCTTAGTTTTGGGAAAATCATACTAATTTTTATAAGAATTAGACATTAAATATATAATTTGTTTTATAAAATTTTATATTTATAATTGAGAAGTATCATAATATTTTAAAATTTTCTATCACGACCCATCCTCGAAGCCCGTGTCGTGACTACCCCAAGTCCGCCTTCTATAGGCCAGGGGCTGGCGACTTTCACTAAAGGTGTAAATCTCGATAAAAAGGGAAGGCATTGCCTTTATAAAGTAAACAAACACTATAGAGTACGCAAGCTGAGTAAACACTAAGTAAACTGAGTACAAAATTAAGTGCTGGAAAGTAAATAGGCCAGAATACAAACCCAACTAAAAGTAAAGTACATCTGAAAAGGAAGTACAACAATAGAAAAGTAAAGCAGCGAGTCTAAGCCATGATCTGGAAATCCCACCTGAAGGGTGGGTACAGATAGTCTCATATGCTCCTCGACTCAAGCCGTCCGCTCTGAGTATGTCTCGTCCATTGATCAACCTTCAAGTACCGTATAGCTCCACGAGCTCCCACCTCGATTAGCGCTATCCGTCGTCTGCATCCAACACAACATAGTGCGGGCATAGCCCGTGCAGGGGTGAGTATACGCTACTCAGTAGGGACCCCGAGACCCCCGAAGGTCTCCTAGAATCCAGGAAGGATAAACCACAAAGTAAAGATACAATCACGAAGTAACAACCAACTCTACTTAGGTATATGCCCATACATATAACTAAGTTGTCAATTCCAGCTCAGCTCCAACACACAAGACCAAGTTTAACCCAGTCCACACAGGAAAACATAACCCATTCCACATAGGAAATCACAACCCAATCCACACACGAAAGCACAACAATTATATCAATGATAATGATTGTAAGTCAGGACTCATATCACACAGGTATAGACTTTGTAAGAAGATAGAGATGATCAGATGTAGCCACTGATTCATCTAAGCTGTCGGACCCACATAGGATACAAGACCAGCTAAGCTGTTGGACATACAAAGGATACAAGACTAGCTACTCTGCCGGACCCACATAGTATACAAGTAGAGATTCAAATACTGCTGGACCCACATAGGATAGAAGAATTGTAGTCAAATACTGCTGAACCCACATAAGATACAAGAATAGTAGTCATCACCGTCGAACCCACAGAGGATTTCAGTATGGTCGTCGTTGTCGAACCCACAGAGGATCCCAGTACAGTCGTCATCGTCGTCGCAGTCGTAGCCAGCTCTAGGGTTCCTGCACACAGCACGCTCTAATCTAGGAGGGTCCGCTCAATGATCCAATGGGTCGATACATCAACTGTCATGAAGTCCAGATTTGAAGTATCTCAAAGTTCTGCCCCGTCGAAAGGAACTCAACGTGACAGACGGTGCGTCAATAGGATGTCTGGTCTGAGAGTTATTGGCTTATTTGTCCTAGGGGCCCGGTTGGTTTTTAAGGTAAAACCAACCCACCCATACTCCAACTTCATCCAAACCTCGAGAGGAGTAATCCTAAATACGCATCACACTATGAGGAATCCATCAAAGTCGACGACATGTCAATCGGACGTCCGGAGCTCATGTTATAAGTGTTTCCGCTCTGAGGGCCCGGTTGGCTTCGTGTCTGATCCAAACCGTCCATACACAAAGTTCTCCGAATCCTTGACTTTAATATATCTATATGACCGTCTCGATCCAAGGATCCCAACGCAACTGACGGTGCGTCGATCGGAGGTCAGTAGCCCATGTTATGGGCGATTGAACGAGACTGTTTGATAGTAGGGGGTTCGGGCCTGCTCCGACCCGGCCCGATACCCCCTGGGTCGGCCCGAACTGGGTCGACCCGACCTGGGTCTGGGTCCAGCCTGGTTGGGCATGGCCTGGCCCGGCCGGCGCGGGTCTGGCCCAGCCGACGCGGCACGGCTCGGCGCGGGCGGTCCGGCCCGGCGCGGGTGGTCCGCCCCGGTGTGTGCGGTCCAGCCCGGCGCGGGCGGTCCAGCCCGTGGGAGGTCCGGCCAGCGTGGGCAGTCCGGCCCATCACGGGTGGTCCGGCATGGTGCGGGCGGTCTGTCCTGTCGGGGGCGGTCCGGCTCGGCGCGGGCGGTTCGGCCCATCGCGGGCGGTCTGGTACGGCGCGGGCGGTCCGGCACGGTGCGGGCGGTCTGGCCTGGCGTGGCCGGTCCGGCCCAGTGCTGGTGCCCGCGTGCCAAGCGGACGCGGAAGGGGGGTGGGGGGCGCTGCCCACCTCATTTTGAAACAGCTGCCCCCACTTGGGGGGGGGGGGCTTGCCACCTGCCGGGGGTTATGATCCCCGGTCTTCCGAAATCTAGCCGACCATAATGGCTGTTCGGTGTACCGCCATGGGACCTGCTTGTCCCGTCTCTTGGAGCGTCGGCGGCCGGTGGAGTCCGGCCGCCCTCCTCTGCACTGCCGCGGCCTTAGGCCGCGACCCCTATCCGACAGGCGCGGTGTGACGGCGCCGCGCCCCTCCGCCGCGGCCCGCCCCGGCCACGACCCTCCATGGTGCTTCGGCGCAACATGATGGTGACGTGTCCCTCCACCGTGGCCTGGCCTTGGCCGCAGCTTCCTTTAGCTTCACCGGCACGGTGCGACGGCGCCGCGCTCCTTCGCCGCAGCCCGCTCCGGCAGCGGTTCCCTCTTTCCCGCGTCGTTCTGTTGCACCGCGCCACATCTGTTGCAAACCACGATAGTGATCAAAATAAAAAGGGGAGGAGGGTCGGCCGGGTTTGTGCGGTCTGACCTCCTCTTGTTATTTTGATAACAGGCGGCCAAAATAAATTAACGATGATCGTCAAAATAAAACTAGTATGATAAAACAACCCCTACCTCAAAGTAGTTCGTGGAAGCTAGCCTCGCGGAAGACGGTGTCGCGGGGTGAGGCTCTGTATGTCTATGGAGAATGTCCGTGGAGGAAGCGGCGTCATCCGTTCTTTGAAACAGAGAGAAAATGGAACGACGTGTCAGTGTTCTTCGCGTTCTTCAAGGGGGAAGATGAACCTCTTCAAATTGTAGAACTCTCCCTCTCTCAATTCTCCACACAACACAACAACCCATAAAATAAATTAAGCTACCCCTTATTTTATTTTTACTTTTCCAAACCTTTCAAAATTCAAAAGTTGAATTCACTAATTAATCTTGAGTTTTCAAAATTAATGGAATGTTAAATTGGAAACATTAATGTGAGAGAGTGTCACATAATTAAAGAGGGGGTTCTTAGAAGATTTAGGGGGTTATGAGGAATTTGAAAACGTGGCAGCTTGTGTGGGACCCACCTCACCTTTAATCCTCTCATGTGAAGTTATCAACCAGTGGGTCCCACTTCAACTACCACACCTAGGATCCAACACATAGAAAAGAGAAATAAAATTCATAACGCAATTTTACTTCACTTACACTTAAACCACAAATTTAAACAACTCTTCCTGAAAAAATGCAACTCTAGAAAAGGTCTTCTTAAGCAATTACTAGTGTTGTGGATTCATCGTTGCCCTCAAATTTCGATTCTGTGCACCGGTTCGAATGTTAGAAAAACCCGCTCGTTCATTCACTGAACGTACCTGAGCTAAACTTCGTAAATTGATTTCGGGCACACTGGGCCTCGGAATCAGGTACCGTCAAAAACTGCGTACTCGTAAAATCCCGAAGAATTTAAGAAAACAAATTCCTTGAAATTAACAGGTCTTTACATTACTCCCACCTTAGGGCTTTACATCCCCATAAAGATACATCTGAAACTAGGGAAACAAATGAGGTTACTGAGCATGCATCTAAGGCTCCCGCTCCCATATGCTCTCTTGGAGGTTCTCGTGCTGCCACCTAATGCGCACTAGTGGAACTGACCGCCCACGTAGGACCCACTCTTATCGATCCTCGATCTCCACCGGGATCTCTGCAAAAGTTTCCCCGTCATCAATGTCCAGCTTCCCATGGTTGATGATATGTGTCGGGTCGTGCACGTATCTTCTCAGCTAAGATACGTGGAAGACATCGTGCACCCGGTGCAACTGAGGTGGTAGAGCCAGGCTATAATCTACCTCGCCTATCCTGCTGAGAACCAGGAATGGTCCGATGGAGCACAGAAATAACTTGCCGCCCGGGCCAAATCTCTGTATTCCACGTTGATTTGTGACCCGTAAGAAAACGTGGTCACCATCCTCGAACTCTAGTGGTCTCCACCTCCTATCAGCATAAGACTTCTGTCGGCTCTGAGCTATCCTCGTCCACTCCTGGATGACTTGTACCTTCTCCGTCGTGGCCTAGACCATCTCTGGTCCCACAAGTGCTGACTCCCCAGGGTCTGCCCAGCATAGAGTTGATCTGCAGGGTCGGCTGTACAATACCTCGTATGGTGCCATCCCGATGATGGAGTGGTAGCTATTGTTGTACACAAACTCCACCAAAGGTAGGTGATCCTACCATCTGCGACCAAAGTCGAAGACACGTGCACGGAGCATGTCCTCGAGAGTCTAACTGGTCCTCTCCGTCTGGCCATCCGTCTGAAGGTGAAAGGCAGTACTCAGGCATAGCTGTTTCCCAAATGCCTCATGTAACCCCTTCCAAAGCAGGGAAGTAAAGCGAGCATCTCGATCGGAGACGATAGATGATGGCACACCATGAAGCCGTATGATCTCCTAAATGTAGAGGAATCCCAGGCTCTCTACTGAGCCCTTCTCTCTTATGGGTAAGAAGTGGGCCGACTTGGTGAGTTCGTCGACAATCACCCAAATGGTGTCATGACCTCTGAAAGTACGTGCAAGTCCAGTCACAAAATCCATAGATATCCCATCCCACTTCCTCTCTGGGACCTCCAAGGGTTGTACCAAGCCTGCTGGTACCTAGTGCTCCGCCTTCACCTGCTGGAAGGTAAGGCATCGAGAAACGAAATCTACCACAACCTTCATTATACCAGGCCACCAGTGTTGTGGTCTTAGATCCTGGTACATCTTCGCTAATCCTAGATGTACTGCTAAAGGGGAAGTTTGAAACACTCTCAGCACCTCCTCCTATAAAGCAGCTAGTTCCATGGTACGTACTCTAAAAAGGACGACGTGATCTCCTCCTATATAGAATCTATCAGTTGCCTGTCCTGAGGAAACTCATTGCACGCCGCATCTCACAGTCAACAACCCCACGTTGTGCCTCTCTGACCCACTGATGAAGTGGAGGAGTGACTGTGAGTGATTGATGAAATGCTGCTCCATCTCTATCCACGAAAGATATCTGCAAAGCGGCTAGGTGCTCTTTCGCCTCTCAAATTAGCTGAATTCCCGTCCACCTGCTGAGATCATCGGCTACTACGTTCCCCTTCCCAGGAGTATAGACTATCTCAAAGTCATAGTCCTAGAGGAACTCGATCCATTGCCACTGTCTGAGGTTCAGGTCCTTCTGTGAGAAGATATACATGAGACTCTGGTGGTCAGAGTAGACTGTAAAGTGCTCGCCCATCAGATAGTGCCCCCACATCATCAGAGTGAAGACCACTTCTGCAACCTCCATGTCATGGGTAGCGTAGTTCTGCATATTCTGCCTCAACTATCGTGATCCATATGCGATCACTGCTAGTTCCTACATCAGGAAACACCTGAGTCCAGTCCCTGATGCATCGTAGGAGACTACGTACCCTACTCCCTCCTCCAGTAGCCTCAAGATTGGTGCACTGTTCAATCTTTGTCTCATCTCTTGGAAGCTCTGCTGACATCTATCTAACCACACGAAGGGTTTCCCTTTCTTCGTCAATGCCAAAATCAGTGTTACAATTCTTGAGAAGTATGGCACAAATCTCCGATAGTACCCAGCCAATCCTAGGAAACTTCGTACCTCCGTCACGCTCCTGGGTGGCTCCCAAGCTAGTAGTGCCTCGATCTTCCCAGGTTCCACTGCAACTCCCACCTTAGTGATGACGTGTCCCAAGAAGTAGACCTCACATATCCAGAACTAACACATTGAGAGCTTACCATAAAGCTGGTGCTCTCAGAGTGTGTCCAGTACAACCCGCAAGTGGTAGGCATGCTCCTCCTCAGTGGTCGAGTATATCAATATGTCGTCGATGAATACTACGAAAAATCGATTTAGGTAAGGCTGGAAGATCCTATTCAAGAGACTCAAGAACAATGCTGGAGTGTTGGATTCACCGAAGGGCATAACCAAGAACTCATAGTGACCATACCGACACCTGAAAGTCATCTTCTGCACATCCTCATCTCGAAATTTGTGCTGATGATAGCGTGACCTAAGGTCTATCTTCGAGAACCATCGTGCTCCCTTGAGATAATCGACGAATTAGTCAATCCTTGGAAGCTGGTATTTGTTCTTTCACGGTCACCGGATTAAGGTGACAGTAATCGACACACAGTCACAAGCTTCTGTCCGCGTTCTTGGCGAAAAAAATCAATGAAGCCCAGGGTGAAACACTAGGTCGAATGAATCCCTTGCCCTGCAAGTCCTCTAGCTGTACCCGTAGCTCTCAAATCTTAGTGGGAGCCATCCGATATGCTGGAGTAGATGTCGGGGCTGTCGCAGGGTACATGTTAATATAGATTTCTACTTCTCTATGAGGAGTTAGTCCTAGAACATCGTTAGGAAAGACTTCCGCATACTGATCCACCACTACAGGAAAACTCGGACTCCGCACATCCATTTCTCCTAGGATGAGGCTAGCCAACTGATGATTGATCGGCTGTCCTCTCCTCTGTGTGAGTCCATCCTGTGCGGCAATGGCTCCCTTCTAACCGGTGAAGGTGAACCTGCTACCATCGGTGCGGACACACCGCACCTTGTGCCCAATACAGTCGATCTGAGCGTGGAACGTAGATAACCAATCCATTCCCAAGATGACGTCGTAAGACCTCGACGACGCTAGAAGAAGATTCCAGGCGAAGATCTCACCTCCAAGAGTAAGCTCACACTGCCATCACCAATGCGTAATCATTGAGTCTACTCCAGTAGGAGTCTCTAGCCGTAAGGATCGAGCCAACGACTCCATCGGAATCTCCGAGCTCCGAACAAGGGTAGCAGAAATGAAAAAAATGACCCGATCATGTGTCTATAAGAACTACAGCAAGGGTGGAGTAGACACAAATAGTAGTTCCAATCATCTCTGGTGTGCCGTGGTTGTAGGCCTCCACTACCTTGTCCACCTGCTCCATGCGGACGGCCACGGTCAAACCTCTGCCTCTTCCTAGGTTTTCCCTCAACCGTCTGCTGCTCCTCTGCCTGGCAGGTCAGGAAGCCACGAGCCATGTGGCCTTGCCCACCGCATGCATAGCACTGTCTGCTCCTCATAAGGCTGGCTCTGCACCGTGTTCCCCACACTTCTGAGCCAGTATCCTGAGGTTGTCCGCTTGATGGTCTGGTCCGCTTGGACCCCTTTGACATCCATCGACTGCCAGCTGCAGAAGACTTCGCTACGTGTCATCCTACGGCAGGTCTCGCGGCTGGTGTTGGCTCAGAATGAAAGATCTATACAAGAAGGGCTCGCTCATGTACTCCTCCTTGCGTCGGAATGCTGAGGGAGATCATCGAAGCCCTAATCTCATTCCTCAATACCTACTCGAAGGTCCGGGCCCGGAAGAATGGGTCTCGTACCATGTCTGTGGAGTAGCGCGAGAGATCGGTGAATCTCGCCGAGTACTGGGCTACTGTCATGATGCCCTGCAGCAGCTGTAGTAGCTCCCGAATGAACACTGCAGAGAGGGTGGATGGTACAAACTCCAAGAAAAAGAGGCTCTCGAAGACCGACCAAAGAATATATGCCTCATCATACACCTGGAGCTTCAGGCCCCACCATCTACCATCTTCTACGTGCAGGAGACTCACTGCAAGGATCACCATGAGGTATGCTGGTGTTACAACTAATCTGAAAACTCATACAACAGCCTCCAGCCAATCCTCGACTGCCTGAGGTTATGCCTCCCTATAGAACCTGGGCAGTCTCTGATGCTGAAACTCATGTAGTGCACTAAGGCGACATGCACTCTCAACGGCTGGGGCTGGTGGCATCGGTGGCTCGGCGGGTAGAGGTACTGTCGGTGGCTCCGTAGTAAAGGGGCCCTACATCGAGGCCTCATCACTCGGTGGGATACCGTCTCACACAATGCTCAGAACCCTAGCTTGCTGCCGTCGTGGGGTCATCCTAAAAATAAACAGGTGCACCACGGTCAATACAGTATACCTGGTGAGCTGACACAAAGAAATCACAAATAAAACTTTTGAATCACACATGCAATCAATGTTTTCGTGCATTGAGTCGGAAATCAGAAGTCAGGATCCTAGTGTATGGATATGTCGGCCGCCACACTAACACTGGACTCGCTGGACTGATAACCACACTCAATACCCTCAACACTATTGCTTCACATAGAAAAAAGATCAGAGTCCTAAGTTCTGCGGTAGAACTGAACTACTGTGATACAAATTTTTCACGACCTATCCTCGGGGCTCATGCCGTGACTACCACAAGCCCACCTTCCATAGGCCAGGGGCTAGAGACTAGCACCAAAGGCGTAAATCCTGATAAAAAGGAAAGTCATTGCCCTTATAAAGTAAACAAACACCAAAGAGTACGTAATCTGAGTAAACACTAAGTAAACTGAGTAAAAAAGTAAGTGCTGGAAAGTAAATGGTCTAGAATACAAACCCAACTGAAAGTAAAGTACAACTGAAAAGGAAGTACAACAACAGAAAAGTAAAGCAGCGAGTCCGAGCCGCCCTCAGGAAATCCCACCTGAAGGGTGGGTACAGATAGTCTCTTCTGCTCCTCGTCTCCAGCTGTCCGCTCTGAGTACATCTCATCCAGTGATCCACCTCCAGGTACCGTCCATCTCCACGAGCTCTCACCTCGATCAGTGTTGTTCGTCGTCTGCATCCAACCCAACGTAGTGTGGGCATATCCTATGCAGGGGTGAGTATACGCTACTCAGTAGGGACCCTGAGACCCCCGAAGGTCTCCTAGAATCCACGAAGGATAAACCACAAAGGAAAGATACAATCACGATGTAACAACCAACCCTACTTAGGTATATTCCCATACATATACCTAAGTCATCAATTCTAGCTCGGCTCCAGCACACGACCCCAAGTACAACCCACTCCACATAGGAAAACATAACCCATTCCACATAGGAAATCAAAACCCAATCCACATAGGAAAGCACAACAATCATATCAATGATAACGATTGCAAGTCAAGACTCATCTCATACAGGTATACACTTTGTAAGACAATAGAGATGATCAGATGTAGCCACTGATTCATCTAAGCTGTCGGACCCACTTAGGATACAAGACCAGCTAAGCTGTCGGACCTACAAAGGATACAAGACCAGCTACTCTGTCGGACCCACATAGGATACAAGTACAGAGTCAAATACTGACAGACCCACATAGAATAGAGGAACAATATTCATATACTACCGGACCCACATAGGATACAAGAATAGAATTCATCATCATCGGACCCATGGAGGATTTCAGTACGGTCGTCGTCGCTGCCAAACCCACGAGGATCCCAGTACAATCGTCATCGTCGTCGCATTCACAGCCAGCTCTAGGGTTCCCGCACACAACACGCTGAAATCCAGGAAGGTCCGCTCCACGAGCCAAGGGGTCGAAACAACAACTGTCACGAAGTCTAGAGTTGATGTATCACAACGTTCCGCCTCGTTGAAAGTAACTCAACGTGTCAGACGGCGCGTCAATCGGACGCCAGGTCTGAGAGTTATTAGCTTATTCGTCCTAGGGGCCCGGTTTGTTTTTAAGCTAAAACTAACCCAACTATACTCCATCTGCATCCAAAACTCGAGCAGAGTCAGCCATAAGAACCATCTCACTATGATGAATCCATCAAATTCGACGGTACGTCAATCGGACGTCCGAAGCTCAAGTTATAAGTGTTTCCGCTCTGAGGGCCCAGTTGGCTTCGTGTACGAACCAACCCGGCCATACCCAATGTTCTTCGAAACCTTGAGTGTAATATATTTAAATGACCTTCTAGATCCAAGGATCCCAATGAAACTGACGGTGCGTCGATCGGAGGTCCATATCCCATGTTATGGGTGTTTGAACGAGATTGTCTGAAAGTAGGGGGATCAGGCTCGGTCTGACCCGACCCGATACCCCATGGGTCGGCCCGAACCAGGTAGACCCAACCTCGGTCCGGTTCTATGCCGGTGGGGCATGGCCCGGCCCGGCTGGCATGGGTCCGGGCTAGCCGGTGCGGCCTAGCCCCGGCGCGAGGGTCCAGCCCATCGCTGGCGGCCCGACCCGGCGCAGGCGTCCAGGCGCGGCGCGGGCAGTCCAGTGCGGCGTGGGCAGTCCGGCCCAGTGCGGGTACCTGCACGCCGAGAGGACGCGGAAGGGGGGGGGGGGGTGCGCTGCCCCCCCCCCCCCCCCCGTTTTGAAACGGCGGCACCCAATTGGGGGGGGGGGCGCCCTTGTCACCTGCCAGGGGTTACGACCCCCGGTCTTCTGAAATCAGGAGGGCCGTAATGGCCGGCCGGTGTGCTGCCACGGGACCAGCTGGTACTGCCTCCTGGAGCGCCGGCAGCCGGCAGATTCTGGCTGCCCTCCTCTGCACCGTCGCAGCCTTAGTCTGAGGCTCTTGTCTGACCGGTGCGTCGCGACAGCGCCATGCCCCTCGGCCGCGGCCCGCCCCGGCCACGACCCTCCATGGTGCTCCGACGAGGCACGATGGCACTGTGGCCCGGCCTTGTCCGCGGCTTCCTTCAGCTTCACCGGCGGGGTGCGACGTCGCCATGCTCTTTCACTGCGGCCCGCTATGGCTGTGGTTCCCTCGTTCTCGTGTCGTGTTGTTGCACCACGCCACCTCCTTTCCAAACGACAATGGTGATCAACAAAAAAAGGGGAGGAGGGTCGGCCGGGTTTTTACCGTCCAACCTCCTCTCATTATTTTGATAACAGGTGGCCAAAATAAATTAACGATTATCGTAAAAATAAAACTAGAACGATGAAACAACCCCTACCTCAAAGAAGTTCGCGGAAGCTAGCATCGCGGAAGACGACGTCGCAGGGTGAGGCTCCGTATGTCAATGGAGAACATCCGAGGAGGAAGCAGCATCTCCATTTCTTTGACACGGAGAGAAGATGGAACGGTGTGTCAGTGTTCTTTGCATTCTTCATGGTGGAAGATGATGTTCTTCAAATTGTAGAACTCTCCCTCTCTCAATTCTATACAAAAAACAAAAACCCCTAAAATAAAATAAGCTACCCCTTAATTTATTTTTACTTTGCCAAACCTTTCAAAATTCAATATTTGAATTCACTAATTAATCTTGAGTTGTAAAAATTAATGGAGTGTCAAATTGGCAACATTAATGTGAGAGAGTGTCACATAATTCAAGAGGGGGTTTTTAGAGGAGTTAGGGGGTTATGGGGAATTTGAAAAGGTGGGGGCTCCTGTGGGCCCCACCTCAACTTTAATCCTCTAATGGGAAGTTAACAACCAGTGGGTCCCACTCCAACTCCCACACCTAGGATCTAACACTTAGAAAAGAGAAATAAAATTCACAACACACTTTTATTTCACTTACACTTAAACCACAAATTTAAACAGCTCTTCCCGAGAAAACGCAACTCCAGTAAAGGTCTTCTTAAGCAATTACTAGTGCTGCAGTTTCATCGATGCCCTCATATTTCGATTCTACACACTGGTTCAAAAGTTAGGGAAACCTACTCTTTCATTTACTAAATGTACTCGAGCTAAACTTCGTAAATTGATTCTGGGCACACCGGGCCTCAGAATCAGGTGCCGTCAGAAACTATGTACTCAAAAAATTACAAAGAGTTTAAGAAAAATATTTTCTATAAATTTACGGGTCTTTACATTTTCAATGATATTTCTTTAGGGATTCATATTTTTCTTATAACATTATGAAAATTCTATTTAATTTATCATAACATAATTTCTCACAACTAGATTTTTGAGAGTAAGATGATTGTACCTCATAAGTATGAGCTATAAGACAATCCATTTGTATTTTATGCTTAGACATAGAATCTATAGAATAATAATTGTGTGAACTATAAGTATTAATCTAGGTAGATTTTATGATGTTATTTTTTTCTATTCTAATCAGCTTTACTTTCAGATTTAGTAAAGGATAGTTATACTTTTTATGAAATTTTTCATTGCATTCATAGCATCTAATTTTTAGTCCCTTTCTTCTTCATTCTACAAAATTTCTAAAATATTTTAGAAAGATATGATAATTAATTTCCCAAATATAGATGATTTTAATCATGTTATTCATCCAAACTAGTTTTGAGTGTATAATCCTTTTGTAATATTTTATTTTTAGCTCCAACCAACATCTCAGATTTAAACATCATTAAAGTTCTAATTGAATCCTTAAAATATAATTATTTTACAATTATAGATTAATGTATAGCTATAGATATTCCATTCCACATAAAGGGTAGTAAGGTTAGTACTTTTAACTCTTCATCTGATTGTGAAATTGAATCTCCCAAAGCTGTAACATCATTACCAATCTATGTCAACATTCTATTCATTTGAGTGAAATTTTCATCCTAATACATTATGAATGTATCTGACATTAATTTCAAATTATTATACATTAATTGTCTGATATAACAAGTTCTATCATAGGAAAAAACAATTTTCTTCAAAATATCATATGCAGTAGGACATTGAGATACTCAATTAAATTCATTAGTTCATAAACCACACATAATAACATTCATGTATTTTGAATTGTGGGCATATTCTCTTTCTTGATCATTATTCCGATATTAAATATCATCCTTTGGAATCTCATAAGGTATAACATCCATCAAATAAACCTTAATTCTAATATATTTTAATTCAACGACTATACGAGATATCCTTCATCCATAATTTTTCCAATTAAAATAAGTATCATGTATCATCAGCATACCTTCTCTAGAGTCAACCATTTTAATATGTCTTCAATTTCTTTTAAAGGTTGGGGCCAAAGCCTCAATTTATTATTTAAAGAAAAGTTCTCATTTAGAATGGGTATACATAGAGAAATTACATATCCTGAAGGCCAAAGTCCAAGTGGCCTGAATACAAGGCTTAGAAGCCCATTATTTTGCCCAAGGGACCCCTTGCTGAATAGTGTTTCTATAGTACCCGCACTGCTATAGTACCAGCTACAGTACCTCCGACTACAGTGTCATCACTGCTGCAGTTTTGACACTGCTACAGTACCGCTATAGTTCCCTTCTACAGTATGCTACAATATATAGAAATTCGTCTTTACTAGGATTTGATCCTTGGTCTTTTGGATACCAAGCAGGAGCCTATACCACTTGGGTAAAGGATCATTGGTGAAGATGCCTTCACTAAAATATTTACCTCAGGCTTGTTAGACCAGGTAATTATTTAGTAGATCATTCTGATAAATGTTTTGATAATGTATAGATCAAATATAATTTTATTGAATGATTCCATCATTTGATATTAATTCTCAATATCCAATAGATCTAAAAATATTATTCAAGGATTTACAACAAGGTAAATATGGAAATATAGCACTTCCATTGATATCAATTGTTTATATTGAGTAGAAGTAGATTTCATGGATGATAAATATCTCCAGTGGAATCCAATATATGATACAAATTGTTTGGTTAGGATAGTTATAATGAATAAAAGAATACAAGGGGTGAATTATGTTCCATATAATCTTTGATGAATTCAAAACACTAATCTTATTATAAATAGAACATTTCCTTATATATAAAATACAACTGAGAAGCAAAAGTAAATAATGTAAATGAACACAATGATGTTTACTAGTTTAGGGATAAAAGGTCCCCTAGTCCACTCCATCAATTCTCTACTCAACGATGTTGTTTAGTTTCACTATCAAGTCCTATTATCCTTAGAAATTTACAAATACAACATATTGTTGGAAATTGAGAAATTATAATACATTTAGAAGGCCTTCTATTTCATTTATAAGAAATAGGGTTATCTAAAGCTTAGTGAAATAAGGTGACACTAAACCAAGACAGAGTACAAGAAGTCAAAACTCCATCAAATCAATAGATTTTGATTCTAATGATTAAATAGTTTAAACATCATAGTTTTAGAATAAACTAACAAATTTATTCAAATATTAAATAATACACAATAGAAATTATATCTTTAACATCATAAATTAATTTTTTAAATAGTTATATAGGAAACTCTAGAAAGATGTTTAAAAATTTATGTCTCTAAATTATATCTCAGGAAAATGCTTCTCTGGTTTTGCAGAAGAATATATAATAATAAAATGTAGTTTCAATGAAATTTTGGTAGTGAGATGATAGATCAAAAAATATATGTATCCAAAGTTTATATCTAAAATAAATAACACTCTTTTTGTATTCTAGTATAGAATTTTTAAATTTATATCTCATTTACTATCTAATCTCTATATCTATATATCTGATGAAGAACATAACGATAATTATTCCATATGTCGAACAACTCCGTGTCAATGTAGATCCATAAATATTGCATAATAAATAATAAATATTTGAATTAAAAAACATTCAAGAGAGGTAACAACTTCCCATATGAATAGAAATGATTTACTATATTTAATAAAAGCCTTTCTAGAAATCAAAATGAGTCTTTGAATCTTTCCTAAAACAAATTTGACTAGGTCTTTCCTTCTATAATGTTTGTTGCACAAATATAGGAAAACATCACAAATTTAAAACTATTTCTTTTAATAGTGAAACATGGGTCTCCTTTATGTTATGATAAAACTCTAAACATATGTTTGATCACAAAATTATGGTTTATGTACCATAAATTTGTTACTCTAAACGTAGGGTTCTTTTTAAATATAGGGTTCTTTGACCATACATTCCCAAAAGAGTAGGGTATATTATCCATATGTTCTTCTCTAATCATAGGGTTTTTTATTCCTAATTTTATGATTATTGACATTGGGTATTAGTAGTGTTTCTAGAAAATGTTTATAAATGTCTTGAATACTTCAACAAATATTACCAAAAAATCAATGAGATGAATATATTTCCAGAATAAATATTCTGATAAATAATAATTTCCTAAAATCTAATTAATGTAAAATAATTACTAAAATACTTGTGGGTGTTTGTGAGTATCAAAACAAAAAATATTTAAATGATGTTTTTGAATTAAAACATGCTCGACAGAATATTCATTGCATTACCCAAACCCATTCTTGAGGACCATAATAGTTTACTGCCTTTAGAAACATGTAATAGAACCATCTTTTTTCATGCAATATCTTTATTGTCCCCCATAAATATCTTCCCCTTTATTTAACATTATTAAAAACTTGTCTTCATAACATGATTAAGGGAAACATAAGAAAGGATGTGCTCAAATTCATAGTAAGGGAAAACATGGGAGATATAAATCTATGATCATATGAAATAATGATTTAAGAATAAGGGGTTTTTTGTCATAAATATATATCAATAAGGTCATTCACAACCATTCCTAGATAATAACAACAATTAAAGGCCTAAATATTATCCTTTCATAAAAACATGTGTCCTAAGATTAAGAAATCATCATAAAAAAATCAGGAACCATAAACCCATGTCATAAATGTGTTGCTCCATAATAAATATAGAAAACCCTTTAATACTTTATAGTTTACTACCAAGATCATAGAATTAGAAATAAACACATTCTTACCATAATGGATCAAGCCCATCGACCTGTTTCCCATAACAAATTAAGAAAATCAATCTGTTTCCATAACAGATCAAACAGATTGACTAGTTTTCGAGAACAGATCAAGAATATCCACTTGTTTCCCATATTGGATCAAGCACATCGATTTGTTTCCCATAACTATCTCATGGGATATAATTCATTAACCAATAAATTGGAGGGAGATATAGGTCCCAAAAGTAACTTAATGAAGATCGTACATATGTGTGCCACAATGACATAAATTATTCATCATATCATAACCCTTTAAAACAAATGGGTCTCATGAACATTTCAGCATTAAATAATTCGTGAAAATAAAGGGAATTCATAAAAAAATGCGATGAAAAACATATACCATTTAGTGAGAGAAAAATAATTGTACCCTTGGATATAATCCCCTGTAATGATAAGTAACATTAAATAATTTTTTCTTAGATAGAAAATGATTTTAAATGACCACTTGAAAAAAAATCTTGAGGAAAATATCCTTTCTATTGTGAATTGTTTTCTTATAGCCACACAATTACAAAGGGAAACATTTTATTTAAAAAACCTTTTAATATTGTACAGAATGAATTAATACATTAATTTTTTTGAATGTGTGAAAATATCATCATGAATTATAAGTTAAAAAATCATTCCATTCATATTATTCTCAGAAAAGTCACAATCTACCTTGTTTAGAAAATGATAATAGTATTCATTTTAAACAATTTTGTAAAAAATTAAAACATGAGAAAAATATATTTTTTATATTCATAGGAAAATAGTAAAAAACGTTTTGAAAACATATTTGGGAAAAAGGTATGTGGTTGAGAAACATTCACTAGCGGATTCTTAAACATAAAAAATCTCGAGTTGTAATGATATTTTCAATTAAAACCATACAAATATAAAATCCTTGAACTAAGAATTAATAGAATGACTTGAATACTTTTATTAGATATAAATATTCATAAAATGTTTAGATAGAAAATAATATAACGAAAATTCAATTCACACATAATCATTTCATGTCAAAGTCAATGAAATAGTATATTAACCCATTGAATGGAAATTGAGTTTAGAATTCTCTTACCTAAATTATTGTAATTATGTGTTTTTGTTCAATCCGATTGTACAATAAATATGGATTTATTATAAATTTATTGGATAACACTAATACAATCATTCCATGTATTATTTATTTAAATATCTTATCACATGATTGTTAATAATTTGTCATTAAAATCTCTGTTCTTGGAGACAATTGCATCATTTTCCAAGCATGTTTCAGTTTAGAAGTCTGGGTCCTTATTAATAGACCATCGTATCATCATTTATAGATTTTTAATAATGGTACAAAACTCATATATAATAAATTTATAGATATCTCTATTCATTAATATAATTTTATATATAAAAAGGAATTAAAAGTTTCATGTATATGGTAGGACTCATTTACGCATGAACACTATTTTCATTTTTTGATTTATGGTATAAAAGAAAGGTAAATTATAATTAATATTTGTGAAATAATTATTATATAATAAATATCATAAATTTCTATTAAATCCATCATAATATACATCCATAAAACACAGTGATGAAAAATGAATTGAATCTCTCTGTGGAGGCAGTAAGTTGTATATACAGAGAAACGATGAATTAACTTCATGTTTGAGGGGGAAAAGGATTTATAATGGTGTTTTCATAATCATAATAACTATTAATAAATTATATTTTACTAATTTTTTATGATAAAAATATTATATTTAGAGGGGGTATTTAAGAGTAGAAAAATAAATTGATTGGTAAGAGTGATTACCTCTTCTTCTAATAGTCACCTTTGGATCTCCTCTAAAGGGATCTAGTGTTAGACTTTCGAGAAAACCAGTACCTCTTGAATGTGTATAGGGAACATAAGAAGAGAAATTGAGAGAATGTAGTCAATTTATAAAGAACAATGTGATATAAAGAACTGATGGATGAGGTTCTCTTTTATAATGGAGGTTAGGCGCACTTTTGAATTTCAAAAAAGGATAAATTATAATATATTTATTTTCTATACAAATAACATGGAATTTATATGGATTATATTATAAGATATGATATGGTTGTGATATCATCAACCAATCAGTTTTACATAAGTTTTGGTTTTATTTTTTACCTTATCATTTTGATTAACCCTTAGTTAACCTATTTAAATTTTAAATATCGTAATAATGCATTCAATATTAAAAGGTTGTATTTATTACATATATTGTGTAAATTGAACCATGCATGGAATATTTATTATATTTTAGACCATAAATTATCATTTATTTATTTATTTAGGATTTTTATTACTTTTAAATAATTTAATAAAACATTATTTTCATAAAATATTATTAATGTCAATTTTGACACTATTCATGACATTGACTTTATAAAAATCAATATAACAATATAAATTTAGAAGCATATATTTAATTGCACCCATAATATTTAATTACTATCTATAAAATTATTTTATCTCCTTAATTAAATGAAATTATATATCTTATAATATTTTTAATATCATTATTTATTTTTTAATTAATTAATAAATTACCCTATCATCATTGTGTAATTAATTACGATAATTATTTATTCACTAAAAATTAAAATTTTATTAAAATTATGTAGATAGATATTTCAGATTTTCGATAATTTTTTATAGTCAAACATATCTTCTAGATGACAACATATTAAAAATATTTATCCTTATTAAAAATATAATGTTACATGTTTGATGTTTCATTAAATAAATTACTATAAAGGTCATACTATTATCCACATGGCCCCAAAATGACATAAAAAAATTTATGTCATGATAATAATTTTATTATGTTCAATCTAGATACTTATATTCATTCGTAACTTATTTTTCCCCATGTGGACATAAAATGGGTATTGAAGGCAAATAATCAAACATTTTCTGACATTCTTTGATTTAAAAAATATATAAGTCATTTTAAAGGAAATGTTTCCATTAAGAAACTCAATCCCAAACCATAAGTAATAAGGGTATAATTAAAATTATAAAATAATAAATAGTATTAAAATATATGTCCCCATAACATTTTTTTAATCCTGATTAACTCATCATACCATTTACTAATGTAATAAATTTTATGATTGTTACTCTTCATATTCACAAAAATAAAGGTGACCAATTGACTAAATCCAGACCCACTAATTTCAAGTATGGAATCCATTTTTAAAAATTCTAAATAATCTTCTTTACATTTTAATTTTAAATTAAACTGACAAAACACAAAGAAAAAATGTTTTTTCAGAGAAATTCCCTTTTAAAAATAAAATGCTTTTATACCAAATTATAGTAAAAAATACACATCAAAATCCATAATTAGATTATTATAAATAAAATTTATCTATTTAAGGTTTAAAAAATAATGTGACATTTTGAAAATATTAAATGAAAATATAGATTCTCATAAATATCATAATTTTTTACTATTCCTTGGAAATAAATATTTTTAAAAAACAATCAAAGAATCATCCAAATATAAATTTAATATTATGATTCAATAAATGAAGTTAATTTTTAAAAATAATGTTTCTAAAATCTTCCTAAATTAATTTCTATTTATTTTCTTATAGAAATAATTAATAATCCCATTTCAAAAAAAACATTTATTTAAATCATAAAAATTACTTTATAAAAATTGAGACCATTTATTAAGCACTAAACTATACATTAATATTGATTTTGGAATTTATTTTTATTTTTTAAATTAGTTATTAATACTTATTAACCTATTTAATGTATAGGTTGTTATAAATAAATAATATTTTAATAATAGTTTTTGTTCAGCGAAACATGTTATTGTGCGCAACACAAGATATAAAATAAATCAAATTATTAAAAAATATGTTTTATAATAATCTCAGGGTGTTACATTATACTCCACATAAAATGAATTATGCCCTCAAAACTCATCTCAGTTATGAAAGGTTTAATATTTGATAATATATTCACGGAAACCTACATAAAAATGAATAATAAAAATTCCATCAATAGAGAAATGTTGGAGACATAAATGTTTCCATAAGTAAATAATAACTAGGTTTTCACATAGGAAAAACATTAATTGATGGATTTGGAAGGGAAATTACTCCAAAAAAATAATAGAGAGTGATAGAGATCCTGAGAAAGAAAGGGTTAATGACTATAAACATATGATAAATTTTCCTAAAAAACGTCATTAATATCATCCAAAATGATGATAATAACTGAAACTTTTATTTCAAAATCATTTTAGAATATATAATTACTATATTTCATCATATAAATGCAATATCTCACTTTTTTCCACATGATAAATTTTGGTTCATCTCTTACTCCAAGAAATGCAGCTGAAATTTTAATACCTGGATAACTAGAGGATCATAAGATCCATAATTGGATGATAACTAATTACTTATATCTCTAGTTTTCACTATAGAAAAATGGATAGAACTGGTTATCGAATGTGCATATATCATCATTGAAAAAAAATAATAAATGTTTACCCTTAAGAAAATTCCAAAAGATTAAAATCCAAAACATTTAAATGAAGGTCACTAATTTTATTAAATCAAATTATTAATTATCCCCAAAAAATCTTAAAAAAGCATTTAGTTTTTTGGCACCAAACAAGTCAAGGCATATATCATTTATTATCTTGAAATAAGGTAATAAACTGAATTACTATAAACCCTTAGTGAAAAGATGAATGATTTCCAAAATCGATACTTTCCTCATATAATAAATCCAAATATTCTATAATCTCAATCCATGATATCATTAACCAACTTGTAATCTTGTTAATAATCATTTCCATGGTTATCAATACCATCCCATTTAGTTTATAATAGTTAAACTTCTCTTTCACTAATTTTTATCCCAAAATCTTTCATATATTTAGAGTTATCCTTCCCTTAATCATGTTTCCTCTTAAAATATCACCTTACCACCTCAATCACATTTCATGGTTACCAGTACTATTCTACATATTCATTTAAATCATTAAATAAAAACTAATGTAGACCAATCCAGAGATGATTCATTTTTCCAAAATATAATAAAAGTTATTCTAAAATATTATTCTTCAATTCCAATACCTAAAAACTCAATCATTCCACTGCCTTCATAAACAATTAACCAATATTTATCATTTCAGTCCCTAACACTCATTTCATAACAAATGTTATTTGTAGTCTCTTCATCATCCATTATATAACCATTACTCATGCATGCTTGATGATTATCTTCATGATATTTCCGCCTTGGGAATGAATTTGTATAATGCCCAAATATTACACATTTTATACATTTAACTGTATATGATTCCTTAGGAATTCTTATAAGGACCCCACATTAAATAGTATATAATCTTGAATTATGTTAATAATTCACCTTGAGTATATTTTCAAGTTTATATTTTTAGATAATTAGTCCATAACTATTACATTACATCTCAAAAATTACAAAGTAGACACTTCTACTCAGTTTCAATTTTTTTTCATAAAATATACACTCTTTAAAAAAAGTGTTATGTCCAGTTCCATGTTTTAGACAACATGTCTTTTCCATGATCCTATCCTTGACCCTATTCCACTTTATTTCCAGTTAAAAACATTTCAAAAACTTGGGATGAGCATAAAAAACTCAGTAAGGGATACAAAAAATTGAAAACTGTTAGTATTAAAAAATAATAAGTAAACCATGAATACCACATCATAAGTAATACTTTTCTCCATTATGAAGTAGTAAATACTCCTCACTGAATAAAATATAATTTCTTACCATTTTGTAACCAAAATATTACCATAAAACCCATAGAAAGAACATATAACATATAAAGGTAACTTGGGACACAAACATTCTTAAATGGAAAAATCATTCGGTCAACTTCCACACATATCACAAAATGGAATAGCCAAATGACCGACTTCTATACCCAATGAATTGGAAGTTATAATGTAACCATGCATCCTTTTTTATCACGACACCACACATCATTTGTTTTATTACATAACCACTCATCAAATGTCCAAGTACCATTATAAAATCATAAAACATAAAATATTGAAAATATAAACATTTCACTAATAACATTTTATTTTCAATCACAAGAAATAATTTCAAGATACTAAAATAATCAATCCATTTCAGTAATAATTTTCAATACCAAAATATCCAAAAAACAGAATAAGGGATTACATTTCCTTTTAAAAACATTATGGCTTATAGAGGAAGCCAACTAACGATTACAGTGGCAGAGAGGTCATTGTCACCATAAATGATAAAAACATTCCATTTGTTAATCAGTAAAAAGTTTTTTTTTAAAATACCCTTTTAATGAAATGAAAATTCAATGGTTTTTATACACCATATAAAAGAAAGTAGTGTATAAAGCCAAATTTTCCTCAATGAAAGGAGATTGAGATGAAGTCCCTTACCTCGTGTCCGACATGACTTGAATGTTCCTTAATCTTCTAAATAATAAAATAAAGTTAATTTATACTTTCATTAGAATCTTTTTTAATTTTATTATTCCTTTTAAATTACTTATTACAATTTTATAAACATTACTAAATTATTTCAGTTAATAATGGTCGTTTTGTCAATATTTGGTACTTCAGTCAAAAATGAACTTTTTATAATTACATGTTATCCATGTGGTAAAAGGTACATTATCTATAAAATGATATTAATGATTTATATATCATATATATCATACTTATCTAGTATATATATGTATTTATATCAGTACATAACATTTGGAGATAAGAAATGAAATGCACCTTTCATGGAGACGGTAGGTCGTACGTACGCATGAACGCTACTTTCATTTCTATTTCATATGTTAATGGAATGGAAACTTAATGATACATAGGTATATCATAATTAAATTATAATATAATATTTTTTATTTGTTATTTAAGTTCATTAACAACATCCTTTATATTTTCAACCTATGGCATTATTGAGTCATATCACGTTGGGGGGTGGTGTTCTGCATTTCTTTAAATGAAATTATTGTGTTTACCCATTATGGAAACCATAAAGGTATGATATAAATGTAAAATAACTAATAATAAAGAAAAAATAGACGTAATATATATAGTATATAAATATATTACCATCATAATGTCCGCCATTAGAGGTGGCTAGAGATATTTGAACAATCATTATTTCGTGAGGCAGTAGTTCGTCGTCAATAGAAACAATATGTTATTTACCCATTATATGGAAGTGTGTGAATGTGTAGTTTGAATAATTCTCATAAAAATATCATTTTATATTCACTATACTACCTTTTCTATAAATTAAATGAATAAAATGATTTTAGGGGGTTGGAGAAGGAAAATAAAACAAAAGAACTTAAGAGAAGATGTTGCCTTTAAATCAGTTATCTCCCTTTGGATTGAACAAAAAGGTTTACATGAAGTACCTTCTGCCTAAGGAATGGATTCTAGGTCGAAGAGAGATATGTGGGGAGTTAATTTAGGTAGATGTTTGACTAGAAAGGAGCTTATGAGGTGTGAGGATTGGGTTATATGAAGGGTTTTTTGTAAGGGGGAGGAGGGGTTCTTTTGGAACGTTTTAAAATACTATGTTATTATATTATTATATTCGGTTTGAAAAGGGCCAAACACTTTAAAGTAGAATATAAGATGACTAGTGTTCAAAATAAATTCATCCAAAAAGAATTGGATAGGTTTTGGATATTGTTTTAAATTTTATAATCTTATTTATTTAAATCATCCATTAATGGGGTAAACACAACATCATTATTGTATCATAAATAATTTTATTTATTTTATTCCTAAAAATTATAAAAAAGTTTACCATGTTGTAGGAAATATTTAAATATTTCAAATTATTATTTATATTTGAAGTGATAACATATATAACCTCATGTAAAAATTTATTTACTAAAAGATATATGTTTATGTCATTACTTTAAATTAATTAATATAAAGTGTCATTATCACTCTTAAGTGGCTCCATGGGGTCCCAAAATCGACCCAATGATTTCCATGGTCGGACATGTATCAACCAAAAATATTAGGAAACATGTTGGGGTAATTTAATAGTGTTATAATATTATTTGTTACACTTATTTACCGGATTTACTCTTTAATTATGGTAAATAAAATATTTGCTAAAGCAAATATTTAAAATGTCTAAAAATAAAATTTACCTATTTATACAATTTAGACCTCTTGATTCCAAATATGGAATCCATGTTTCCAAATTCTAAACACATAAGTGTCCTAAATTAATTTAAAATTAATTCCCGTTGTCAAAACAAAAAGTTTGTTTTAAGAAATAATAACTATCACAATATTTACCCTTGTTTATGTCCAATTTCAAGGTGAAATTACTTCTAATGAACAAAATTGAATTAAATGGTAAACATAAAATAGAAATAAACTATAAAACTCATTAAAAATATAATCTTAAAATATAAATAAATTTTTATTAAAAGGCAGTTTTGAATTAAAATACAGTATTTTTTACTATTCATTAAAAATGAATTCTATCATAAAAATACCAAAACATCAAGCAAAGTAATTTTGGAGGACCCGATTCTAAAGTAGAATTTTATTTTGTAAAATAGAACATATACAAGTGATCAAAACTATATTTAACGAGGGTTCTTTATTAAAATGAATTAAATCTACCTTTTAAAGAATATTAGACTATTTGTGCTTAAAATTAGTTTCATTCACATTTTAAGCCTCTACCAATTATTAGATAAATGTAAAAACATTTTAAAAACATATACAATCATATAGTATTTATTTATGTTCATTCCTGCCAATACAATGACTAGGCATTAACCACCTTTAAATTAATTTTATATTATTATTTTTTAGTATATCTCATTTTTTTGTGCAATGTAAGATTTCAACGAAACTCATTGTTGCATATTGGGTATTCCATCAAACATAACATCCCCTTTAAGGTAAAATTAATATTTAATTCACAAATTCTAATAAATATGAAAATATCGTATTTCTTTATTTACCTAGGATGTTACATCCTTCCCTCCTTTTATAAATTACATCCTAGTAATGTTTTTCACTTATCAAATAAATTGGGGTATTTATCCCTCATAACATTTTCAGATTCTCACGTTGCCTCTTCAATGATATGGTTTTTCCACAAAACCTTTACCTGATTAATTGCCTTATTCCACAACACATAATCTCTTCAGTCAATATTCTGGACTGGTTGTTCCTCATAAGAGAAATTCTCTTCCAACTGAACTACCTCTGGGCTCAAAACATTAGATGGATCCGGCATATACTACCTCAACATTGAAACATGAAAAATATTGTGTACCTGAGATAAACATGGAGGTAAATCCACTCTCTAAGAAACTAATCCATCTTTCAACTTGATTATATAGGGTCCAATTAAAATCAGACTCAAATTTTCCTTTTTTCCAAAACACATCACACTTTTCCATGGAGAAACATTAAGAAAGACATGATCACCTACCACAAAAGAAAGACATTTCCTTTGGTTATCCGCAGAAATTTTTTTCATACTCTGAGTTTCTATCATGTTCTTATGAATCAACTGAAATATTTATGCCATATATTATACCAATTCTAGTCTCATTATACTTTGTTCACCTACTTCATCCCATAAATATGGAGTTTGAAATAGATTTCCATATAATGCCTCAAATGGAGAAATTTGTATACTGGAATGAAAACTTTTATTATAAGAAAATTAAACCAACGAAACATGTTGGTCCCAATATCCATGGTAATCCAGTTTACATGAGCATTGAATATCTTCCAATGTATATATTTTTTGTTCTGACTGATCATCTGATTGTTGATGAAAATCTATACTAAAATTTATTTCAGTACCCAATGACATCTGAAGGACTTTCCAAATGATAAAAGTAACCTGGGATCATAGTCTAATATAATAGGGAGGGGAACTCCATGGAACCTGACTATCCATTTAACATGATACTGAGAAAGATGATCTAGTGATATAGTATCTATAATTGGAAGAAAATGAGTACAAATTGTCAATCAATGAACAATAACAAATATTGCATTGTTACCTCAATACGTCTTTGGTAATTCTCACAATAAAGTCCATGAATATATTTTCCCATTTCCACTCTGGAACCGGTAAAGGCTGAATCATCCCTTTAGGTAACATGTTCACTAATTCCAACATATCACAGTAAACTTAGAAATATCTATTTTCATTCCATCCAACCACTAACAATCCCAAAGATCTCTGTACATCTTAGTACTGCCATGATGAAATAAAAACGGTGAACTATGTGCTTCACATAACAACTTATTCTTCAATTGTGAATCACAAGGGACACATAATCTCTTCCCAACCCAGAAAATAAAATCATTATCAATGTTAAATTCCAGAAACATACCCTTATGAACCAAATTTACATTTTTCTATAACTCACTGTCTTCTTTCTTCTCTTTATTTATTCCATCTGACAGAGATGATTTCATTGACACCTGAAACAAAACAGAGGAATTTCATGCACCAAAAACTTCTATTCCAATGTTTATCAAATCAAAAACCAAATAATCTTATTCCAAACATAACATGGTTAATGTAGCATCATTGTTTCGACTCATAGAATCATCCAATTTATCTGACATTCCCAAATTGTAAAGTATCATGAAATTTTAATCCTTAATTAATTCTAGACATACCCTTGTCTCATGTTCAATTTATTTTGAGTGAATATATACTTAAAACATTTGTGGTTAGTATATATTTTACATTTTACTCCATACATATGATTCCTCAAAATTTTTAAATAAAAAACAATAGAAGCTAATTCCAAATTATGTATAGGGTAATTAAATTCATGAGGTTTCACCTAAGGTGAAGCATAAGAAATAACATGATCATTCTTCATTTGGAAACAACCAAGTCCTCTAAACAAAAAATCATTATAGATAACTAAAATTCCGTAATATCCTACCAACATATGAAAACTATGGATCTTGGTTATAGTTTTGGGTCTTGGAAATTCTACAACAAATTTTGTTTTTGTAAGATAAATAGTTTTTCCATTTTTTGAAACAATGTGACCAAAGAAAGATATTTTTTGTAACCAATACAAATAATTGCTGAATTTCCAATACAATTTATTTTATTTTAAGGTTTTTAAGACAATCCTTAAATGAATTTCATGCTCTTTTTTTATTTTAGAAAGAACCAAAATATCATCAATGAACACAACCACAAACTTATCAAAAAACTCACAGAAATTGGTATTCATTAGATCTATGAATACAGTGGGTTCATTGGTTAACCCAAAAGGCATTACTACATATTCATAATTGTCATATCTTGTACAAAATGTGGTCTTTAGAATGTCTTCTTCCTTTACTTTCAACTGATGGTACCCCAACCTCATGTCAATCTCTGAAAAATACTATGCTTCCTAGAGCTGATCAAACAAATCCTCAATATGAGGAAAAAGATACTTATTCTTAATAGTGATGTTATTCAATTCTATATAATCATTAAAAAGTTTTATTGAACCATCCTTATTTTTAAAAAACAAGATAGGAGCACCCCATGGTTATGTGCTAGGTCAAATGAAACCTTTATCTAATAACTCAAAAAATTTCTTCTTTAATTATAAAAGTTCAATTTGAGCCATTCAATAAGGGGGGTTTTGAAATTGGCTTAACATCAGGAACTAAGTCAACTAAAAATTTATCTTCTCGATCTAGTATAATACCAAGAAAATCATCAAGAAAAACATCAATATACTCATTTACAAATGGAACATCATTAATCTAGACCGTTCTTTTGTTTTCAACAATATGTGAAAGATAACATTCATTTCCATCTTTTACTAGTTTCTCAGATTCCGGATATGTTATTAAAAGTAAGGGTTAATTCTTGTACACAAACAAAAACTCATTCTGAAATGAAACATATTTAGATCTACAGTCAATCCTAGAAGGATAAACAAAAAACCAAACCATACCCAAAATAACATCAAACTCTACTTGAGGAAAAAAATAAGGTTTGTAGGTAGATTCTTTCCACACCCTAGGACGCGAAAGTTCTTATAATTTCATTTCTTATCAACATTTGCACAGGTGTTTTTACAATATGATCAGGATAAATAACTTGATATGGAATTCACGATATTCAGGAAAACTGCTCAGATATGAAAAAATGTGTAGACCCTGAATCAAAAAAAAAACGTTGGCATAATCTGAACAAACAATCAGTATACCTGATACTACTTCATTTGATGGCCCAACATCTACTTAAGTTATTTCAAATGATTTCTCCACCCCTTTCTACTGGTATTCTGGATACTTTCCCTTAGTTTAGTTCTTCATTGAACACTGATTTGCATAATAACCCATTTCATTACACTGAAAACATCATATTATGGGTTTTAAATTTTCCTACTTGATCATCTTCCTTACAGTTATGAGAAATATGACCAGAATTATTGTAACACCTGAGAATTTTATGTTATATAAATCATCAAAGAAATCTTTTTCTACACAAAACACTTTCTTGGATTTCTTTACATGAAATCGCAACCTTCCTCGATAGCTTGCGTCGTACGCAATACCGAGTTTCACTAAACAATGATATGCTATTAAAATATTATCAAAAACTAGCCGTTATGAATAGTAATAACCACTTTTTGAAATTTTATAAATTTTTTTTAAAATGGACTTCATTTTTGGATTCGGAATATCGAAATTATCCTAGGGTGAAATTTTGGTATTTTTCTGAAAATTTTCAATTTTTGATGAATAGTGAAACCACTAAGTGGTAGTTAAAAAATTGAATTTTTCATAAAACTTAATTTTACCACTTCTGTGAGTGAAATTTTGAAAATCTGAGAGACACAGTTGATGTCAGTAAGTAAAATGTGGTTCAATGAGATGAAAATAATTTTTTGGTGAATAGTAACTTTTTACTTTTTTTTTACCACGGTTAAAAGTAAATAGGGTAATTAAGGGTAAAAATGATATTATTATTACACTAACACATGTACTAATTCTATTGGACAAGTGTAATTCGACCAAAAACAACCTTATGAATAAAATATGGCCATTTAGGCCCACATGGACTATATTATGACATTTATTATTAATTTATTTAAAGAAGGGTTAAAACAGTTAAAATCAAAGTTTAATAAGTAAATCATTTTTAATATAGGGTTATACATAAGATAAATTCAACTATAAATATTCATTATAAAGATAAAACGATTTCCTACATAAGGGTATTTTATTTTTAATTTTTAGACATTAAATAATTTAATTTATTTATGACACAAAGATGATGCAGTAATTATCTTATTAATGAAATATTGACATAATTGATGTTATAAACACCAAAATAAATGTACTTTCACACTTTTTATGAATTCCACTAATTTTATAGATTAATATGACATGTTAGTATTAATTTAATTAACTGTTTTTGAACTAACCATTCTGTTATTATTTTCACAAAAATTAATTACTAAATAGTGTCAAAATTGACATAAAATAGTTTTTAAAACAAATATTATATTAGTAATTGTTATTTTATTCCAAAAAATCTAACATTCAGCCAAATGACTTAGATAAGGTTATATATATTAATAATAAACAACTTGGGTTTCGTTTGGCTGCTTATAGTAAGTTTATTAACCTTATAGTATAAGAACACAAGAAGACACGATAAAAGTAAATTATTTAACTTAATGTTAAATCTAAATGATAAGGTTAAAATAGGAACCTAAACTTGTCTAAATTCTATTGGATGAGGGTATTTCGACCCATCCCCACCTTAGCTTCAAAATAAATCAATTTTGAGCTATTTAAAACAGAACTTGGCTTTATAATAAAATAATATTTTTAGTTTTTCCAAAGGAGCCCCTCTCCTCCCTTATAAAGGGCACCTCCTCACCCTCTTCTTCACACCACATTGAGCCTTCAATCTCGGCAACACCTTGCCCATTTCTTCTCTCCACTTCCCTAGAAACATCCTAGAGGTTCTGGTCTTCTTCAAAGACCTATTTTAGTGCCCTAAAAGGAGGTCTCAAAGAAGCACTTCAAAGAAGAGGTAATGTCCGTTACCGATTCTTTCATCTTTATTTCTTCTTCCACTTCTTCTTCTTTAGTTGTTTCATTGTGAAGTAATAACATAAATATCACTCATATACGTATATGTTATTATATGTTTGAAACAACCCTATTTCACCATCTATCCATCCTACGGAAAAAGAAATCACCGCACGTGCGTACGTACGGAATACCGTCTCCACACCGTGGTGTAATCTATTTTCCACCACCACCATACTTGGATGGGTATAATGGTGTAAATAATGACTATATATGGCTATTATAAAGTGATACTGATTCTGAAATAGTATACATACACTCCAATACAATTCCACGATCATAGGAATGATATCATCACTCGTGCGTACGTACGGAATACCATCTCCACAATGTGATGCGACTCGTTCTACATGATCTTCATTTCGTAATGATTATATAAATGAATTGAATGAATGAATATGATATATATTACACTAATACCATTCTTGAAATGAGGTATATATAACCTAAAGAGAATAATAAGAATTTATTCGAAAAAACACGCATAAGAACAAAATGTTATAAACACCCGAATAATAAGTAGCAATGAAATATTACTACTAAGAAGCTCAGAATATGACCAAATATGATATCATAAAAATAATTATGATTCTCAAATAAGTCAATAACATTATTTAAATCATTATACAGGAGGTTTGGACACGTACAAAGCATATCAGACCTAAGGTAAGGGAAAATATCACAATCTCATTTTTATCCGAGATTGTTTATACTTTGGTATTTACTGGGGTGTATTTTATCATCCACATCCATGTTTCCTCAATATGTAATATTTATATCCTTATAAAATAGTCTATATCCAATTTTACCCTTCGTTGAGTTTTTTAGTAAAAGATATGAAAGGAATCTTTTGTCGTTTTTCATACGAGGTACTTTTTTACTTTTCCGACAAAAGTACGAGAAGAATGTTTTTTAACTTATACGGCATGAATGGATTTTTAAATCATTATTTCCAAGAAGCTTCCTTTACAAGTTTTCAAGTTTATTTTTAATCAACTTCTTTAGTTTAAAATTGTATGATATGTTAAGAAAGGAAAATGTTTTTGAATTTGAAAGGATATTTTCCTCAAGAATGGAGTTCAAGTGTTTTATCAAAATTATTTTCCATCTAAGATAATATAGGGATTTGTTTATATCACTATTATTACATTGATTTGATTATGTTGCGATGGAATTATTTTTATGGATTCCATTATCTTATATGAATTGTTTTTTGATGTCATGTTGTTTAAGAATCCTATTTTTATTACATGGGTTATGCAATGATGTATGATTTAATATTTTGTGGCACACATAAGAATGGTATCATTATGAGATGGGTGGGACCTATATATCCCTCCAATGCATTGGGTAATGATTTTATATCTCATGAGATAGTCATGGATGGAATAGTAGGTTATACCGGTTTAGTGAAATAGGACTGAAACAAAGAGTGAACTCGGTTCAGAAATGGACTTTGTCCACAAAAATAGTCCTGGCAATGAGTCTTGACTAATAAGAAATAATTATCTACGATTATGTGTTTATTCCACAATGTTTTATGTTTTATGTTATGATTATTGAGATTACATTTCACTACTATGATTTATCCCATGTTATGAAATTATGATCTCTTTTGCAGGTTAAGATTTCCAAAAGTTATGTGCTTATGTTTATGATATTTCTTTTGTTTACCCTTACTGAGCATTTGATATCACCCTTTTGTATGTTTTATTTCCCTAGGTCAGGAAGAAGGTTATTAAGAAGAATATTCCAAAAATGGACTCTAGATATGATGAAATAAATGGAAGGCAAAGTAGATACTTTATGAACCAGTTGTTTATGTTTCCCAGTTTCTAAAGACACTATACCTATACGGTCCTTTCTTGGTTTTGTTATATGTTGTAATAAGTGTGCTTTAATTCTGAAGTAATAACAATGTATGTAAAGTATGGGTCTTTATATTTGGTATCAAAGGAAAGGTATAGTCAACCTTTGGAAACTAGGATGTGAAATCCTTAGTAAGAACCCAAAGGATAAGTCTAATCATAGAACACAATCTTAGTGTATTAGAAATGGCCATGAATAACCTAGGATAAGACCTTAAGTGTGAAATTTTATTCTTGATTATGTGGATTTACTATTATAATTAGTGTTGCTCACACTATTCTTCTTGGTTTTAGTCAATGGATGGAACCCGAAGGAACCGTGTTAATGCAGAATGCAATGGGAAATGAAATGATTGTCCCCCTGAGCAACCAAACGTTATCGGAGCTGGAATGCAAAATCTTGTAGCCATGATCACACAACTTTCTCAAGCTATGAATCATGCAGGACTTCCAAATGAGCAAAGTAAGGAGCAACATTCTATTTAATCCTTCATGAGACAGCGTCCACCTTCATTCAGCGGGTCTACTAATACATTAGTTGATGAACAATGGATTAGTATTACTGAAATGATATTTTCAGTTCTTCAATGTTCTGAGCATGATAAAGTCATCTTAGCAGTGTATCGTTTGGAAGGTGATGCTGATCAATGGTGGAATCTTATTAAGAATGTGAGGCAAAGGGATGAAATTGAGTCCATGGAATGGGACGAGTTCAAGAACTTATTTTTCAATAAGTACTTCCCTCGTATTCTCCGTACAAAGATGGATAAAGAGTTTCTTGAACTGAAGCAAAAGGATAATGAATCTATTGGTACCTATGAATCAAATTTTACAAGACATGCAAGGTATGCTTCTGGTATTATTATCCAACCTGAGAGTAAGATTGATCGATTCATTAGTGGCTTAAAACCAAGTCTTCAAAGGGACTTAGCCATAAGGGACTTCAATAGCTACAAGGAAATCGTTCGATGTGCTCTCAAAGTTGAGATGGAGATTGGAGTAACCCATCAGTCATATGGGTTTGATAAGAAGAGGAAAATGGAATTCAACAGAAAATATAAAGAGAACACTGAAAAGAAGATGATATTTCCCTTATGCTCAAAGTGTGGAAATAAACATGGAGGGAGTTGTCTTAAAGGGACAAGTAAATGTTTCAAATGTGGAAAGGAAGGTCATCGGGCATTTGAATGCCGCGATGATGGGAAGAAGATGTTTAATGATGCAAACAAAGAAAGGGATACACAGAATGAACCTACTACACTTCAATGTTTCAAGTGCAAGGAGATGGGACATTATGCCAATAAATGACCTAATCCAAGGGTTGATGATGATGGTCGACGTCAACAAACTCTTAAGGCTAAAGACAAAGGAAAGTCACATGCAATTTCTATCAGCGATGTGGAGTACGATAACGATGTGGTGAAAGGTACACTTACCATCCACTCTAAAGTAGCAAATGTTTTATTTGATTCTGGATCCACCCACTCCTTTATTTCTGAAGAATTTTCTAAGGGTATCACCGTATTACCTCAACAATTAGATGTTGAGTTAGCTGTGACAACAACTATTGGAACAACAGTCGCATCAAAGGATTATTATTCTTCTCCGATTGAAGTTTCTGGGAAAGTGCTTCCTGCAAATCTTGTGATCCTTCATATAGTGGAATTTGATGTGATTCTTGGCATGGATTGGCTTTATCTACATGGAGCTCATATCAATTTCCAAAGAAGGGAAGTCACATTTCATATTCCATATCAATCTATGATCGTCTATCGATGCAAGGATGAACATAACATTCTAGTGGAAATTTCTTCCATTTTATTGGTATTGATTCCACTAAATGAAGGTTATTTATCTCAAATGGTTGGTGAGAAACTCACAATTAAGAATATTCCCATTGTACGGGAGTTTGATGATGTCTTTCCGGAGGAATTACCGGGTCTTCCACCGAATCGTGAAGTTGAGTTTTCAATAGAACTCATACCGAGTGCTTTGCCTATTTCAAAGACACCTTATAGAATGGCCCCAATTGAGTTGCAAGAATTGAAGAAGAAACTCCAAGAGAATCTTGATAAGGGGTTCATACACCCTAGTGCATCACTGTGGGGAGCGCCTGTTCTGTTTGTTAAGAAGAAATATGGATCAATGATACTCTGCATTGATTATCGAGAACTTAACAAGATCACTATCAAGAACAAATATTCTCTCCCGCGCATTGATGACCTATTTGACCAACTATGCAAAGCTCAATACTTTTCCAAGATTGATCTTCATTCAGGGTATCATCAATTAAGGGTCAAAAGGGAGGATATACCAAAGAAGACTTTCCGTACAAGGTATGGACACTATGAATTTAAAGTGATGCCATTTGGTCTTACTAATGCCCCTGCTGTCTTCATGGATCTAATGAATAGAGTCTTTAGAGACTATCTTGATCAGTTTGTGGTAGTCTTTATAGACGGTATTCTTGTCTATTCAAAGAGCAATGAAGAACATGAAGATCACTTGAGAATATTATTGAAGACCCTAAGAAAGGAGAAGCTTTATGCCAAATTTACCAAGTGTGAATTTTGGCTTCAAAAAGTTGCATTTTTGGGTCACATAATCTCAAAAGAGGGGATATCTGTGGATCCAGCAAAAATAGAGGTTATCAAAAGATGGTCGAGACCAACAACAGTAACCGAGATCCGAAGATTTCTTGGTTTGGCTGGATATTATCGACGTTTTTTGAAATATTTTTCACGATTATCGAATCCACTCACCAAGTTGACTCAGAAATGAGTTAAGTTTGTTTGGACGGAGGAATGTGAAGAGAATTTCAAGGAGTTGAAAAGAAGGTTATCCTGTGCACCTGTGCTCACACTGCCTTGTAGTGGAGAAAGTTTTGTGATCTACAGTGATGCATCCAAGAAGGGATTGGGGTGTGTTCTTATGGAAAATGATATGGTGGTAGCTTATGCCTCACGACAGTTGAAAATACATGAGCAAAATTACCCAACTCATGATTTAGAGTTAGCTGCGGTAATCGTTGCATTAAAGATTTGGAGGCATTACCTTTATGGTGAAAGGTGTGATATTTATACTGATCATAAAAGTTTAAAGTATATTTTTACACAAAAGGAGCTGAATATGCCCCAAAGAAGATGGTTGGAGCTGATTAAGGATTATGACTGCTCAATCCATTACCACCCTGGGAAAGCAAACAAGGTGGCAGATGCATTAAGTCAACAAGACCATGCTAGTTTATCCATGATGAGGATCACAAAAGATCCAATATTTATGGATTTACAAAGGATGGATCTTGGAAGTATAATGAAAGGGGAAAATCATATCTTTCTCAAATGAATGTTCAACCATCTATACATGTGAAGATTAAAGAGGCACAGAAAGAAGATTTCGAGTTACAAAAGAAGGTGAGAAATGTTCCTGAATTCAACCTTGATTGTGATGGGATAATAAAGTTCAGGAATCGGGTTTGTGTTCCTCCCATCCCTGAATTATAGAAGGATCTGCTGGATGAGGCTCATAGTTCATCATTCTCTATCCATCCTGGAAGCACGAAGATGTATAGGGACCTGAAAGAATACTTCTAGTGGGATGGCATGAAAACCGATGTTGCGGAATATGTCTCTCGATGCTTTGTTTGTCAACAAGTTAATGCAGAGAGACATAAGTCTAAGGGGATGTTACAACCATTACCCATACCCGAATGGAAATGGGAAAACATCACTATGGACTTTGTGACAAGACTTCCTAAAACATCCAAAGGCAATAATGCTATATGGGTCATAGTTGATCGTCTTACAAAGTCTGCACACTTCATTGCTATTAGAGAGGATTTCTCTCTGCATCAGCTTGCCAGGATATATGTAAAGGAAGTGGTAAGATTGCATGGAGTACCACTTTCTATTATATCTGATCGGGATCCGAGATTTACCTCGATGTTCTGGCGAAGTCTTCAGCATACTCTGGATACAGAGTTGAGTTTCAGCACTGATTATCATCCTCAGATAGACGGTCAGTCTGAGAGAACAATTCAAACACTAGAAGATATGTTTAGAGCTTGCTCTATGGATTTCAAAGGTGGTTGGGATCAACACCTACCTTTGGTAGAATTTTCTTATAATAATATCTTTCACTCCAGTATTCAGACGCCTCCTTATGAAGCTCTCTATGGAAAGAAATGCAGGACTCTAACTTGCTGGGATAAAGTTGGGGAAAGAAAGCTATTTGGACCCGATCTCGTTGATGAAGTGGTAGAAAAGGTCAGATCTATTCAACAGCACATAAGAGCAGCTCAGAGTCGACAGAAAATTTATGCCGACCACCGAAGAAAAGATCCAGAGTTTGAAGTGGGTGATAAAGTGTTCTTACGAATATCTCCATAGAAGAGGGTTATGAGATTTGGAAAGAAGGGGAAGTTGAGCCCTAGATATATTGGTCCTTTTGAAATACTGGATCGTGTTGGGAAGGTAGATTACCGATTGGCGCTTCCACCGAATCTCTCTCAAGTTCACGATGTGTTCCATGTATCTCTCCTGAGAAAGTACATACCTGATCCTTCACATGTACTCAGCTCAGAAGTTGTACCACTGGAGCAAGATCTTTCTTATGAAGAACAACCGATAGAGATTCTGGATCGTAGAGAAAAAGACCTATGAAACAAGACCAGTCGATTGGTGAAAGTTTTATGGAGGAACCACCAATTAGAAGAAGCTACATGAGAGCTTGAGGATATGATGAGGGAGAGGTATCCTCATCTGATTGTTACAAAGTGACGAATTTCGAGGGCAAAATTCATTTTAAGGGGGGTATAATGTAACACCTGAGACTTTTATGTTATATAAATCATCAAAGGAATATTTTTCTACACACAACACTTGCTTGGATTTCTTTACACGAAATCGCAACCTTCCTCGATAGCTTGCGACGTACGCAATACCGAGTTTCACTAAACAATGATATGCTAATAAAATATTATTAAAACTAGAGGTTATGAATAGTAATAACCACTTTTTGAAATATTATAAATTTTATTTTTCAAAATGGACTTCATTTTTGGATTTGGAATATCGAAATTATCCTAGGGTGAAATTTTGGTATTTTTCTGAAAACTTTCAATTTTTGATGAATAGTGAAACCACTAAGTGGTAGTTAAAAAGCTGAATTTTTCATAAAACTTAATTTTACCGCTTCTGTGAGTTGAATTTCTAAAATCTGATAGACACGGTTGATGTCAGTAAGTAAAATGTGGTTCAATGAGATGAAAATAATTTTTTGGTGAATAGTAACTTTTTACTTTTTTTTACCACGGTTAAAAGTAAATAGGGTAATTAAAGGTAAAAATGATATTATTATTACCCTAACACATGTCCTAATTCTAATGGAAAAGTTTAATTCGACCAAAAACAACCTTAAGAATAACATATGACCATTTAGTCCCACTTGGATTAGATTAGGACATTTATTATTAATTTATTTAAATAAGGGTTAAAATAGTTAAAATCAATGTTTAATAAGTAAATCATTTTTAATACGGGGTACTACATATGATAAATTCGACTATAAATATTCATTAGACATCTAAAAATATTTCCTACATAATGGTATTTTATTTTTAATTTTTAGACATTAAATAATTTAATTTATTTATGACACAAAGATGATGCAGTAATTATCTTATTAATGAAATATTGACATAATTGATGTTATAAACACCAAAATAAATGTAATTTGACACTTTTTATGAATTACACTAATTTTATAGATTAATATGACATGTTAGTATTGATTTAATTAACTTTTATCGAACTAATAATTATGTAATTGTTTTCACAAAAATTCATTACTAAATAGTGTCAAAATTGACATAAATAGGTTTTAAAACAAATATTATATTAGTAATTGTTATTTTATTCCTAAAAATCTATGTTTCGGCAAAATGACTTAGATAAGGTTATATATATTAATAATAAACAACTTGGGGTTCGTTTGGCCGCTTATATTAAGTTTATTAACCTTATAGTATAAGAACACAAGAAGACACAATAAAAGTAAAATTATTTAACTTAATGTTAAATCTAAATGATAAGGATAGAATAGGAACCTAAACTTGTCGAAATTCTATTGGGTGAGAGGCTTTCGACCCATCTCCACCTTATATTCAAAATAAATAAATTTGGAGCTATTTAAAACCGAACTTTACTTTATAATAAAATAATATTTTTAGTTTTTCCAAAGGAGCCCCTCTCCTCCCTTATAAAAGGGCACCTCCTCCCCCTCTTCCTCACACCACTTTGAGCCTTCCAGCTTGGCCAACCCCTGCCAATTTCTTCTCTCCACTTCCCTAGAAACATCTTAGAGGTTATGGTTATCTTGAAAGACCTATTTTAGTTCCCTAAAAGGATGTCTCAAGGAAGCACTTCAAAGAAGAGGTAATGTCTGTTACCGATTCTTTCATCTTTATTTCTTCTTCCTCTTATTCTTCTTTAGTTGTTTCATTATGAAGTAATAACATTAGTATCACTCATATACTTATAGGTTATTATAAGTATGAAATAACCCTATTTCACCATCTATCCATCCTACGGAAAAAGAAATCACTATGCGTGCGTACGTACGGAATATCGTCTCCACGCCGTGGTGTAATCTATTTTCCACCACCACCTTACTTGGATGGGTATAATGGTGTAAATAATTACTATTTATGACTATTATAATGTGATACTGATTCTGAAAAAGTATACATAAACTCCAATACAATTCCACGATCATAGGAACGATATCATCACTTGTGCGTACGTACGGAATACCGTCTCCACGATGTGATGCGACTCGTTCTACATGATCTTCATTTCATAATGATTATATAAATGAAATGAATTCAATGAATGAATATGATATATATTACACTAATACCATTCTGGAAATGAGGTATCTATAACCTAAAGATAAGAATAAGAATTTATTCGACAAAACACGCATAAAAATTAAAAGTTATAAACAACCCGATTAATAAGTAGCAATGAAATATTACTACTAAGAAGCTAAGAATATGACCAAATATGATATCATAAAAATATGTATGATTCTGGAATAAGTCAATAACATTATTTAAATCATTATACAGGAGGTTCAGACACGTACAAAGCATATCGGACCTAAGGTAAGGGAAAATATCACAATCTCATTTTTATCCGAGATTGTTTATACTTTGGTATTTACTGGGGTGTATTTTATCATCCACATCCATGTTTCCTCAATATGTAATACTTATATCCATATACAATAGTTTATATCCAATTTTACCCTTCGTTGAGTTTTTTAGTAAAAGATATGAATGGAATATTTTGTCGTTTTACATACGAGGTACTTTTTGACTTTTCCGACAAAAGTACGAGAAGATTGTTTTTTCAAACTTATACAGCATGAATGGATTTTTAAATCATTGTTTCCGAGAAGCTTCCTTTACAAGTTTTCAAGTTTATTTTTAATAAACATCTTTTATTTTAAAATTGTATGACATGTTAAGAAAGGAAAATGTTTTTGAATTTGAAAGGATATTTTCCTCAAGAATGGAGTTCAAGTGTTTTATTAAAATTATTTTCCATCTAAGATAATATAGGGTTCTATTTATATCCCTTTTATTACATTGATTTGATTATGTTGTGATGGAATTATTTTAAAGAATTCCTTTATCTTATATGAATTGTTTTATGATATCATGTTGTTTAAGAATCCCATTTTTATTACATGGGTTATGCAATGATGTATGATTTAAGATTTTGTGGCACACAAAAGAATGGTATCATTATGAGATGGGTGGGACCTATATCTCTCTCCAATGCATTGGGTAAAGATTTTATATCTCATGAGATAGACATGGCTGGAACGGTAGGTTATACCGGTTCAGTGAAACAGGACTGAAACGAGGAGTGAACTCGGTTCAGAAATGGACATTGTCCACTAAGATAGTATTGGAAATGAGTCTTGACTAATAAGAAATGATTCTCTGCGATTATGTGTTTATGACACAAAGTTTCTTATTTTATGTTATGATTATTGGGATTACATTTCACTACTATGATTTATCCCATGTTATTAAATTATGATCTCTTTTGCAGGTTAAGATTTCCAAAAGTTACGTGCTTATGTTTATGATATTTATTTTGTTTACCCTTACTGAGAATTTGAGCTCACCCTTTTGTATGTTTTATTTCCCCAGGTTTGGAAGAAGGTTATTAAGTAGAATATGCCAAAAAGGGACTCTAGATATGATGAAATAAATGGAAGGAAAAGTATATGCTTTATGAACCAGTTGTTTATGTTTCCCAGTTTCTAAAGACACTATACCTATACGGTCCTTTCTTGGTTTTGTTATATGTTGTAATAAGTGTGCTTCAATTCTGAAGTAATAACAATGTATGTAAAGTATGGGTCGTTATACTTATGACACCAAAATAACTTTCTAGACATTGAAAAGCATTCTCTTGGTTTCTTTTTACCACACTTCTCTTAAGATAGATTTTTAATTTTCTTACCTCTAGGCTACTTTGATGAATTCTTTCCCTTTTCCTGCCAAATGGACCTCTTCTTTTTTTTTCTCTATTTGAATAACTAATCATCAGAAAACTCCATTTATACCTTCTCAACACATCTGACACGTTTTTCATCGATTATGAAGTCATGAGAGGCTAATGCTCTTCGATATCACGAATTCAGTCCTGAGTAAAATTGATTTATCATACTATTATGAACATGGATGAAATTTGGAACATACATTGCCAGTCGAGTGAAGTTTTCTTCATAATTATTGACTGATTCATCCTTCTTCTTCAATTCCAAGAATTGTTTTTCCATCCTACGACAAACAACCTTAGGAAAATATTTCTCATGAAACATACCTTTAAATTCATCCCAATCAAGAGAATAAATCTACAAACTATCCCTAATATTTTTCACCATCGACCACCACTAGTCATCTTCACCTTCAAAATGTAAATAGTGAGATTGACCTTTTCATGTTCTGAACACCCCGTGATATCAAATATCTTCTCCAGTGCTTTAATCCACCCTTCAGCTAGCACATGGTTAGATGATCCTCTGAATGATGTGGGACATTGCCTCATGAAATTCTCCACTACTAACATGTTCCTCTATGGTTGATCTAGCAGATCTCGTGCATAGATACCACCACCATTTAAAGCCTGAGTCTACTATGTCACCACTAAAACCAATTTTTCAGTTCTAATTCTAACCATCTCAGGTTTCTAATTTGAAAGGTTGTCTTATTCCTAATGTCGTCCCATCATAGCTTCCCTATTTCCTCTGTGGAAAACCATTTTGAACACAAAAATATCATAGGTTAAGCAACATGGTAATTAATAAATTCTATATCATTTCATTCATACCATAAATTAATTGAAGGACATTAATTTAACAATATTCTTATTCCTAATGTAGTCAACACCGACCTTTGATACCAACTATACAGATTTGGCCTTAAACATTACATAATATTTAATTTAGTGAATTATTCACATTGAGGATCTTCTCAGGTTTAGTGATTTAGAGAATTTGTCCATAACTATTACATTACATCTCAAAATTTACAATGTAGACACTTCTACTAAGTTTAAATTTTTTTTCATAAAATAAAATCTCTTTAAAAAATATCCATGTCTAGTTTCAAGTTATAGACCACATGACTTTTCCTTTATCGCATCCTTGACCCTATTCCACTTTATGTGCTATAAAAACATTTCAAGAAACATGGTATTGGAATAAAAATATTATTAAGGGATAGACAAAGAAGGAAAACTGATAGTTTATCAAAACAACATGTAAACCATGAATAGATTATCATAAGTAATAAATTTTACCTTTATGAAGTAGTAAATACTCTTCACTAAATAAAAGATCATTTCTTACCATCTGAATACTTGAATGGAAGCTATTGTTATAGGAAAATTCTACCTTAGGTAAATATTGATCCCACATAACCTTAAAGTCAAGTGAGCTTCTAAGGTTTGAATAGTTCGTTCTAATTGTCCATCTGTTTGATGGTGGTAGGAAGTGCTCAAATGAAGTTCAGTATCCAAGGCTTTCTGAAGACTTCTCCAGAATCTTGAAGTAAAATGGGGATCACGATCAGAAACAATCGATAGGGGTACTCTATGAAGTCTCACAACTTCATCAATATATAGTATTTCTAGACGTTCTAGTGGTAGATCTTCTCTTATAACAAGAAAATGTGTTGACTTGGTAAGACGATCAACAATGACCCATATTGCATCATTCCTTCTAGGAGTCTTTGGTAGCCCCATGTCAATGTCCAGCGTAATATTTTCCCATTTCCACATAGGTATGGGGAGAGGTTGCAATACTCCACCAGGATATTGCCTTCCATCTTTCACTTGTTGACAAACCATACATTTTGACACAAAATAAGCAATCTCCATCTTCATGTTGTCCCACCAAAAATGTTCCTTCAAATCTCTATACATTTTGGTGCTCCCAGGGTGTATAGAGAAATTGGAACCTTGAGAATCATCCAGCAATTAACTTTTTAGATCAGGTATATCAGGAACACAATGTCTCTTCCCAAATTTCAAAATTCCATCTTCATACACAAAGTCTCTCAATCTCCCATCATTCATAGCTTTAATCTTCTTTTGAAATTCTTCATCATCGGTCTGAGATCTCTTAATCCTTACTTGTAAAGATGTTTTGGAAACCATTTGAAAAAGCATTGATGTTTCACCTTCCCTGGTTATTCCCATGCCCATCTTCACTAGATCCATGAAAATTAGATCCCTTTCAGTTCTCATATTGTTCAAAACTCCATGATCTTTTCTGCTCAAAGCATCTGGCACCTTGTTTACTTTCCCCAGGTGGTAGTGTATTGTACAGTCATAATCCTTGAGTAATTCAAGTCATCTCCTTTGCCTCATGTTGAGTTCTTTTTGTGAGAAAATATACTTCAAACTCTTGTGATCAGTATAAATCTCACATTTTTCACCATAGAGGTAGTGCCTCCATATCTTCAAAGAAAAGATCACAGCTGCTAACTCAAGATCATGAGTAGGATAGTTTTGCTCATGAATTTTCAACTGTCAGGATGCATAGGCAATAACCCTATCATTCTGTATAAATACACAACCAAGTCCTTTCTTTGATGAATCACTATAAATAACGAACCCATCATTCCCTGATGGTAGAGTTAATATAGGATAATTGACTAATCATCTATTTAGTTCTTCGAAACATTCTTCACACTCTTTTTTCCAAAAAAATTTAACCCCTTTACTTGTGATCTTCTTTAATGGGTTAGCCAATTGGGAAAAATTCTTAACGAAACGTCGATAATAACCTGCTAAACCCATAAAACTGCGTACCTCAGTTATAATCATAGGTGCTGGCCATTCTTGGATTGCCTTGGTCTTAGAAGGATCAATAGAGATTCCATCATTAGAGACAATATGGCCAAGAAAAGAAATTTAATGAATCCATAATTCACACTTGCTAAACTTCCCATATAATTCATGTCTTCTCAGAGTCTTCAGGATAATGCGCAAGTGACTTTCATAATCTTCATAGCTTTTAGAGTATACCAAGATATCAACAATAAATACCACCAAAAATTCATTGAGATATTACTTGAAAACTATATTCATCAGATCCATGAATACAGAGGGTGCATTAGTTAATCCAAAAGGTATTACAGTAAACTTGTAATGATCGTACCTGGTTTGAAATGTTGTCTTCCAAATGCCTTCCTTCTTTACACACAACTGATGGTATCCAGATTGAAGGTCAATCTTTGAAAAGTATTGAGCTCCATGCAGTTGGTCAAATAAATCATCAATGCAAGGTAGGGGATACTTGTTCTTTATTGTTATAGCATTGATCTCCCTATAGTCGATACATAAACTCATAGATCCATCTTTCTTTTTAACAAAAAGAATAGGGGCTCCCCATGGAGAAACACTAGTGTGAATAAATCCCTTATTACTCAATTCCTCTAGTTTTTTCTTTAGTTTAACTAATTCTATAGTGGCAATTCTATAAGGGGTTTTAGATATAGTCCTTGATCTAGGAATTAAATCAATGGAAAAGTCAACTTCTCATTCTGGAGGATGTCCAGGTAAATCTTCGGGAAATACATATACATATTCTTTCACAATAGGTATATCCTCTATTTGAACATTCCTTTCCTCACCCATAGTCATTTCATTCTCTTCCTCCCTAATAATTGAATTTAGTTGAGCTAATAGGGGTGGATCTAGATAAGAATTAGGTGGTGACGATTCTGCTCTAAAGATAAGGTGTTCCTTATCATCACCATAAAAAATCATAACATCCTTCTTCTTACAATAAATCATCGCATCATAGTCTGAGAGCCAATCCACACTGAGGATTATATCAAACTCAATCATAGGTATGATGATGAGATCAGCAGATAAAGAACATTTATGTGCTCTAATGGGGACTGATTCACAAAACTTTGTTGCAATGATAGTTCCCTTAGGAGTTTTAACTGACAACTCCCTTATTAAATCAAATTGGAAATATCTAATTTTCATAGCAAACTGGGAAGATATGAAACAATGTGATGATCCAGAATCAAATAATTCATTTTATAAACTTGAGGAAACCATTAAATTACCTGCCACCACGTCTTTTGGAGATTCTACCTCAGCAGTAGTGATAGCAAAAGCATGGCCTTGATCCCTTGGCCTTTTTTGAGGTAAGTTCCCATGACGATTAGGACATTTATTTGCATAATTTCACATCTCCCTGCAATTGTAGCACTGAACATTGGTAGCCCCCTTCTTCCCTTTGCAATCACAAGCTCGATGGACTTTTTCACCACACGTGTAACAGACACCCATTCCCTTCAAGCAAGTACTGGGGTGTTTCTTCCCACATTTACCAAATGATGGATATTCAACCTTTCCCTTCTTCCCCTTATTTCCATTCCCAGATTGATCAACATATCTCTTCTTCTCTTGCTTTGCTTTAAAGTCATAAGACTTAGAGAATTCCTTTTCTGTCTTGATATCACATGAGACAATGTCTTCGTACGACGACAATGATTGTGAGACTAATGCTCGATGGAGAAATGGTTTTAACCCATCAAAGAAATGATCAATCTTACTTCTTGGGTTACGTATATAATCTCCCGCATACCTTGCTAACCTTGTAAAGTTATCCTCATACTTTGCGACATTCTCATCCTCCTTTTTTCTCAGACTCAGAAATTTCCTTTCCATATCTACTTGATGGTCACGAGGAAAGTATTTTTCTAAAAATAGATCTTTGAACTCCCTCCATTCCAGATTTGATACTTCATCATCTTCCTTCGTGTTTTGAATCAATTACCACCATTGATCAGCATCTCCAGTGAGGCAGTAAACTGCCATGAATTTTTTTTCCCTTTCACTACTCCCCAAAGCCTACAATATTTTCTCTAGGGAATTTATCCATTGCTCAACTACTAAGAGATTTGTACTCCCATTGAACATTGGTGGTTGTTGCCTCATTAATAGATCTAACATTGATCCTCCACACTGTGGATCAGGGTGCTCCATACGGGTAATGTTATTATTCAAAACCTCAGTGAGTTGTCCCAATATCGTGATTAGCTGATCGACACCAGTTGCATCACCAGCTCCATTATAAGTATCTTGAGTAGGAGTGAAATCCCTATTTGGAGTGCATGCATTGACACAGTTTCCATTTCTTCCACTAGGCGCCATTTCTAAACAATGGCATAAACTAGATCAGTTTATGAATCAAAATACATAATTCCATACTTATAAAACACTTAACATAAATTGAACTATTTATGGATATAATCCATAATCATAAAAATGTTTTCTTTGAGGAAGTATAGACTCATAAACCCTTCATAATGATTTTTAAAGAAAATGAGAGTTATCCTAAGCATATCCCCCGGGAGTGTCGTAACCAAGAGTGCAGCAAGGCCCGTTGTCATGCACCAGTTCCCGTTTGAGTCTAGCTCAAAGCGGTGTTTTTGTGTTTTACCGCTAGGTACATCTATGCCAGAGCCGCCTCTACCTGCTCGTATCCAGACAGGGATGTATTGCTCGGAAAACTCACAAAATCTCTACAATACCAAAATTCTAGGAAGTTCTTATATACCAATCCTCAATGTCCATCTTAGGTCTATGTGATTTAATCAGAGTTTATCTAAATCTAGCTTCCAAGGTTTGTACTAAAATTCCTCTGATACCAACTGTAACACCCCGACCCCAGTTACCTATATTCGGTGCATTATTACATAACATTGTCATGATCACAATAAATATTAAATCTCGAAAGACCGATTGGTTTAGTAGCCTTGGAAGCACTAGATATATTCATAAGTCTTACATTACATCATAAAAATGAAAACTACAACAACTTCTTTTCTTCATAGTCCACACTCATATCCCCACATACTATCCCTGCAGGTCATTCATAAATTACTATTTCACATCCTGGGAAAAATAAAACATTGAAAGGGGTGAGCTCAAATGCCCAGTAAGGATAACAATGTAACGGAAACTTTCATAAATAATAATAAACATTTAAGGCAATGTATAACAAAAACAAAAGCCTTTTAAACTTGAACTTCAAAATAGTATGGAAAAAATGAAATAATTCCATTTACTTATTCACATGGATATTCTACTAATCGAATAATCACATGCAATATTAATAACCACTTTCATAATGATGGAATGCATAATGCTAGACTATCATAACCACATATCCAAGGCCTCGTGCCAAGACTACAAATAAGATTTTTTCAAGGCCTTGTTCCAAGACACTAGTTTGTCTCATGAGACCTACCGATGCATCGAGGAGCTATAGCGGGCTCCACTTGTCACATATTAAGTCCAATGCATTCCCATATGAAAAGTTTTAAACATAACATAAACATTCGTATTAAAAATAGCATACGAAATGTAAATACTTCATCCATAAACTATGAATGGTATAAAAATAACACATCCACAATCAAACATATCACAAAACCTTCAATACAATACAAATGGTTTGTATCATAATAAATCAACTTCAAATAAGGGTAAAATCCATCAAAGGATGTTGACATAGATGAAATCAAAGCTCTTTTTAGAGAAATATCTCTTTCTATTTTGAAATCATAGAAGAGTCATATATTTATAAAATAAAACATTTTCTTTGAAAATATTCTTATAAACATATAAGGGAAGCTTCGACTATTTTATAACGACAGAAAATAGCGACACTCGCCGTATAAGTTTAAAAAAACATTCTTACCTTAATTATGTCGAAAAGGTTAAAAAGCACCTTGTTTGGAAAACGACAGAAAGATTCCTTTATAAAACTCTTATAAAAAGTCAAACAAGGGTATAAATGACTTTGAACCATATTCTTGTAAATATTAAAATTGTATTGAACTAAATTTTTAAGAAACATGAATGTGGATGACAATGAGGGCCCAGTAGATTATTACATATAAACAACCTTGGATGATGAAGAGATTGCAAAATAAACCCTTACCTTGTACTTTTCCTAGGTTGAGGGTAGGTTAACCTCCTATATAATTGTGAAATAATTGTTAATAAATTATACAAGAATCATATATATTAATATGATATCACATATGATCTTTTAACATTACTTTGTTAATAATATCTTAATATTATCATCGTTTCGGGTGTTAACTTACTCATTTTCTTTGATATGTTTTGTTACGTAAGCCAGGTTTTTCATGGATATGATGTATCTTATTTATATCCAGAATGATATCAAGTCCTTAAAAATTATTTTTAAATCATCAAATGATAATTATACTTGAATGGATATGATGGAGAATGAATCTCATCGCATTCGTGGAGACGGTAGTCCGTACGTACTCACGAGCGACAATATCATTCTTTTGATATTAAAATAATATATAATTGGATGGTATATCATATATAAAAAATCATTATCATGTTATATTTATTATTTAAATGAATTAAAAATCATTATTATACCCATACAAATAATAATATATTGAATAACAATTACACCACGATGTGGAGACGGTAAGTCGTACGTACGCACGTATGGTGACATGTCATTCAAAGGATGAATATAATACTGAATATGGTTATACCATATTTATAATAATGTTACAGTATATAGGAGATACCGGATTCATTATTTTAGAATGGTAATAACAAAGAAAGAATAAGTGGAAGAAGAACGGAACTTGAAAAGGGTGGTGAAATCATTACCTCTTCTTTGGGTTCTTCCTTTTGATTTGATCAAAAGGGCTCCTTAGTATGGCTTTCTGACTAAAGTAAGGACTCTAGGATAATGTGTAGAAAGTTTAGAGAGTATTTGGTCAGGGTTTGGCCAAACCAAAAGGCTGTGAAGGTGTGAATTAACGAGAAGGAGGAGTGCCGTTTTATAAGAGGGGTGAGGGGAACCATTGGAAAATCTATAAATATTATTTTATAATAAATTCATATTAGGTTTCTAATGGCTAAAAAGTATATTATTTAACTTTTAAGGAGGGGATGGGTCAAAAACAACTCAACCAATAGGATTTATACAGGTTGGGCCACTATATTAACCATATCTTTAAGTATTAACTCTTAGTTAATTAGTTTCACTTTTACAATGTCTCTTTGTATTTTTAAATTATATGGTTAATAAACATACTATATACATCCAAGATACCCCCAAGTGGTCCATTAATGATACACCTATCCTGATATAAGTCTCTTTGCCTAAACTTAGATTTTTAGGAATTTAATATCAATTAATAATATAATATTTGTTTTTAAAACTCTTTTATGTCAATTTTGACACTATTTAATGAATGATTTTTGTAAAAATAATAATAGAATTATTATTTCTAAGAAAGTTAATTAAATCCTTCCTAACATTTCATATTAACCTAGAAAATTATTTTAATTCATAAAAAGTCTCAAATTATATTTATTTGGGTATCTACAATATCAATCATTTTAAGTTTTCACTATTATGGTAATTACTGCATCACCATTGATTCATAAATAAATTAAATTATTTAATGTCTAAAAATTATAAATAAAATACCACTATGTATGAATTCGTTTTAGCTTTCTAATGAATATTTATAGTCAAAAAGAAAACATATATAACCCTATGTAAAATGTTTGTTTCTAAAAGATATATGCTTGTGTCATTTTTGTATTCATTTTAACTTAATTAAAATAAAGTGTCCCTATCACTTACAAGTGGCACCATGGGGTCCCAAAATCGACCCAAAGATGTCCATTATCGGAAATGTATCAACCAATAGGGTTAGGAAACATTTTAGGGTAATTTGTTATTATTATAATATTAATTTGTAACTCTTATTTACCGGATTTACCCTTTAACCATGGTAAATAAAATATTTACCGAAGTAATTATTCAAAATTTCTAAATATAAAAGTTACCTATTTAAAAAATTTGAACATCCTAATTCCAAATAAGGAATCAATTTTTCCAAATTCAAAACACAGAAGTGGCAGAAATTAATTTAAAATTAATTCCCGCTGACAAAACAAAAAACATGTTTTTAAGATATAATAACGATCAAAAGATTGATACTTGTTTATGTTCGGTTTAATTGTCAAATTAGGCCCAATGACCAACATTGTATTAAATGGTAGAAATATATTCTAAATATACTTTAAAACCACTAAAATTCATAAATTATCACTATTAATTATTTTGATTTAAAAAGTTGTTTTTAATTAAAATTTAGTAATTTTCACTATTCATCAAAATATTAAAGGTATCCGAAAAGTACCAAAATTTCACCTTAGGCTAAATTTGATACTCAGAATCCAAAAATAAATTCCATTTTGAGAGATAAAATCTCTAAAATTTTAAAAAGTAGGTATTACTATTCATAATGGCTAATTTGATCGGTTGTGGTGTGTGTTAGAACTCGATGTTGCGTACAACACACGCTATTGCATTATTCAAAGAGAAGAGTACCGTAGAAGCTTGGGGTGTTACAGATTGGTCATTAGTGAATTATCTATTTGATATTATTACCTCTCATTCATCTATTTAAACCAATATTGTTAATATTTTAAAACCAAATATGGAAATTTTATCGTGTACAATGGATATTACAACACCCCTTGGTATAAAGAGAGAGTAGGGTATCTATAGTCCCTCTTTTGTTTTCTCTATATTAGATGTCAAGAATGATTGTGATTTTTTTGTTCTCTAAATTGAACCACTTAACTTAATATTAATTATTTAATTTATCATTAATAATAATTCTCGGATTGATTATTATCTTCAATGGGTCTCATTCACTTAACCTTGTGGTGTGTTCCATGTCAATCAAGGAGAATGGGACCCATGAACAATAAGGGATGGATGCTCTTATTTGGAGTTGGGGATAGTGATATCTATATCAACCTATGATCTGGAGTGAAAATATTTGAGTGATATTCTCCCTTTAGCGGACTTTGATTTTCCCAGAGTGTTTCTCTGAGACTTCTCTAGTCATCCATCAGTAAGGGAGGTGGAGTTCTCTACTAATTTAGTGCCTAATATTTAACCAGTTTATATTCATTCTTATCACATAAAACCAATTAAGAAGAAAGATATTGTGTCCTAGTTTCACGATATTTTGAGAAAGGGTTCATATTCTGGAGTCTGTCACCTTGGGTGGAATCATTTCTCTTTGCTAAAAAAACACAGTTCATGTTTCCTTTGTATTGATTTTTGAAAAATAAATCATGTTATGATAAAGAACAAGTAATTGTGTCCAAAAATTGATAACATTTTTTATTAGTTAAAAGGGAATATTGGTTTTAAAATATTAATCAACGATCTTGTTACCATTAGTTTATGATAAAAGATTCTGACATCCAAAAACCAACCTTTCAGAGCATGTACATCCAATATGAGTACCTTGTCATTCCCTTTGGTCTATGAAATGCTCTTTATGTTATCATAGATATGATGGAAAAAAAATTAAATGAGTATCTAGATACTTTTGTTGTAGTATTTATAGAATACATCCTAGTATACTCTGCATCTGAGGAGGATAGTGTGCATCATCTAAGAATGGTTATGATCTTGTTGAGAAATCACTAACGTTATTCCAAGAACTCACAATGTGATTTCTAGATTCTGGATGAATTTTTTTGGGGCACATGGTGTCTGAACACTGAATATCAGTTGTTCCTGATTAGGTGATGGTTATTATGATATGAGAATTACCACGAAATATTTTCGAGATTCAGAGCTTCTTGGGTCTAGTTGATTTTTACCTCTAGTTTTACAATGACTTCTAAATGTAGGATTACACACTGATTAATATAACTCAAAAGGGTGTAAAGTTATATTTGGATGAGAAATGTCATAATAATTTTATTGAGAGGAAATTTCATTTTACTAATATGTTTATGATGAATATTTTAGAGGTTTGTCAAGGAAATGTGGTCTTATGTGATGCATTCGGTTCTGGTCTGGTCTATGATCTTATATTGCGTAATATTGTCATTTCTTATAGATATCATCATATTTCACCACATGAGATGAATTATACAACCCATGAACTCAAAATTACAGTTGTGATGCATTCTCTTAAGAGATGGTGGCATTAACTTTGTGAAGAAAGTGTTACTATGTTTTTAGACATCAAAATATTGGGTTATATCTTCTCTCAAAAATATTTGAATCTCTACCAAAGGTGTTGGGTGGAATACATGTAGTCTTGAAATTTTGAAATATTATATACCTCGTGGAAATGGAATGTTTTTTGAAAATGATTATAGGAGGAAACATCTAACCCTAGATGTAAATGATTTATTGGAAGGGTGGAACTTGATGGATCTCTTTGCACAGTTGCATATTAGAGTCCTGGAATTAGGGGTCGAGGTTTAATTTTCAGTGTCCTGTTGAAATCCACCCATATTGAATTGATTCATCGGGAACAAAAACATGATGATGAGTTCCATAGAATTAGATACTCTTTTAAAGGTGGGGATACCATGATTTATTTGACTTTATCCAAAGAGGGAATTCTATGCTTTTAAAACCATTTTTGTGGTACCGTCTTTGGTATAGAAAGATGTGATGACACATTACCATAGTTCTCAATGGGAAATTCCCCCAGGAACCACAAAGTTGTTATAATACATGCAACAATAGTTCTGTTGTCCACGTATGAGATGAGGAATTATTGAGTTTGTCTCCTATTACTATACATGACAACAGTTTAAGGCCAAGCACTAGAAACCTTCAGGTTTTATTCAACCACTTATGGTCCCTGCATGGATGTGGGATGAGATATCAATGGACTTTGTGGTTGGGATGACACTCACCTATAGAAATAACAATTCAATATGAGTGATTATTGATAGGATAACTTAATTATCACACTTTATTCCCATATGTGATACAACAAGAGTTGATGAGTTTTGAAATCTATATGTGAAAGAGATTTTTCATTTTTACATAATTTTAGCTGTTATAGTGTCTAATAGAAATCCTTTTCTCACATCAGGTTTTTTGAAAAGGCCTTCAGGGGGCATTGGAATCTCATTCTTATTTGATCATGACAACTACAGTCAGATGGACTGATAGAAAGATCAATACAAATTCTTAAGGACATGATTTTAACTTGTGTTCTCAACTTTGGTGGGGCATTGGATGGTCACTTGGGGATATTTTTGTTTTATTATAACAATAGTAACTGATTCATTCTTAGAATGGCTCCATTTGAGGCCATGTATAGCTGACCTTGAAGATCTCCATTTTTTTGGTTGAATATTTGTAAAAGCTTCTTGGTTGGGGAAAGTATTGTGCAGGAGAGGATAGAAAATATTATGTGGATTCATCATTGAATGTTAATGGTGTAGATCAGGTATAATTCTTATGATGATCATCATCATAGAATTTTGGAATTATTAGTTGATGATTAGGTATTATTGAATGTTTCACATAGGTTTGTTCATCATGGGCTTGGGAGGCAAGAAAATATTGATCCTAATTTTATAGGACCTTTTTAGGATTGTAGTATGGTGGGAAAAGTGTCATTTTGGTTATCACTTCCACTAGATTTGACATCGATATATAACATCTTCCATGTATCACAACTCTGTAAGTATATATCTAATCCATCTCATCTCCACATGTTAGGGTTAGAAGCTAACACTAAACCACAAATGATCACGAGAAGTCAAAACTCAAAAAATAGATATATTATGATTATGTTGAGAAAACAGGTTAAATTGATTCATCATTCTTGAAGAAAATAGATATAATAATAAAATGGAGTAATAGTGACTGAATAAGTTGCAAATTTATAGATCAAAACATTTATTTCTCAAATTTGTAGCTCTAAAGGAAATGACACGCTTATTTTATTTAATGCACAGATTTTCATATGTATTTCTTCTTTTCTATGTATTTTCTATTTATAAATCTTTTATTAAGAGCATATTGATATTTATAAAGTAGTTTAGAAAACTCAAGGACAAACCAACTCCAGAAATATCGCCCAATAAATCTTCAATATTCTAATTAAATATTATTCAAGAGAGGTCATAACATCCCATAAGAATAGAATTGATTTATCCTGTTGAATACAATACTTTCAAAAAATCCTAACTTTCCCTTGAATAATTCCTAAAACAGATTTGAATATATCTTTCCTTATATAAAGACCATTTCAAAAATATTGGATAATATCATATATTTGAAACTCTATTAGTGAAAAGTCAAACATAGGGTTCCTTCATGAAATTAAAAAATTCCTAACATAGCTTCGAAAATGTATGGTTGATAAAAAAAATATGGTTGATGTACCATACATTTGTTTCATAAATCATAGGTTTCATTAACATTACTTTCCTGAAACCATAGGGTATATGATATATACATGTCTTTCCAAATGTAGGGTTTCTATTCATTACAATATGCTTACTGATGTAGGGTATCAAAAGGGTATCGAAGATTTATTTAAATGCATCCTAAATACTTCAAAAAATAACCCTAGTAGATTAATGACATGAATATATTTCTAGAATAAATATTCTAATGAATAATAATTTCATAAAATCCACTTAATGTATCTTCATTAGTAACATACATGTGAGAATTTGTGAGCATCAAAACCGAAAATAAATTGACAAAATTGTGGAATCCACACACGCTCAAAAATCATCCCCTTTTATTTGATACGAAACCCATGATAAAATATGTAATATTTTTTTAAAAAATAAAAAATAAAATAAATTTCTATCCCCTTTCATATTTAGATGTTTATAATAAATTTTTATTTATAAAAATGGTAATTTCTCCCCATTATCCCTTTATGTAATTTTTCATAATAAAATTCTCCCTAGTTATATTGCTAAAAAATTCTACCCTATGTCAAGGATATTAATGATACTAATAATAAATTTGTCTCTCTATATGATAACATTAAAACTATAAAATTATCCCCCATACCATTAAAACTATAAAATTATCCCCCTTTTGTGACATCAAAAATATATAATTAGAAAAAAACTTCTCCCATAAATTCATGCTTATATAAAAAGATATGATGTTTTTTACAATTATTAAAAAAAATATTTAATGAATAAAAATATTATTTACTTTAAACATCCCCTAAGTCATAGCATAAAAATATATTCAATGAATTAAAACAATACTTTTCCATAATTAAATTTTAAAAATAAAATTATATTTTTCTCACAGTAATGAAATAATTAATATGATAATAAAATACTTAGTTCATTTTCCATAATTTAACTAATAAAATAAATATATAAATTAGAAAAGAAATTATAGAAAATATTTTAACTGAAAAACAAATATTCAAAACAATACATATAATTTTAATTTGAAATGAATGGGGAAAATTGATGTGTTTAAGGAGTTGATTGTTTATTTGAACTCTCCAACTATGTATTTGATATTGAACTATCATTCACATTTTTTTATTCCATTTTTAATAAATACAAAATAATTTGTTATACAAATACCTTTTATAGACCATCATATGACTTTCTAAATGCATCTAAATCAAATTCCAGGTTAACTTTTTCTTTATTCGAGGTTCTAAATTTCACCACAATCTTTTTCATAATATTCTTGAGAAAAAGAGACTTCCAGTTCATCATGACCATAACCTTTCTTATTTCATTCAATATACTTTTCAAAACAATCCTCAATATATGAAATTGAATTTTTTATTAATAGACCATAATGATTATGTTTTCTTCTGTTTTTAAGAATGATTTTCTTCTAAACTTTAAGTACATGATCACTTCATCTAGCTATAAATGGTTTTCACATGACTTTTAAACAAGATATTTTGAAAAAAAAAAGAAATTTTTTTTTGAGAAGATGATGAAATGATAGGTTTTGGCACAATGGAGATGAATTTTCATTTTATTTACTAGAAAAATAAAAAAAATAATTATGTATTATATAAGAAATGTAGTCTAGTTTTCATAAACAAATGAAAATTTAATATCATGAAAGAAAAATATTTTAAAATGTAGAAAATATAACCTTTTTTATAATTTCAAAAAATAATATATTTTAAAAAAATGTTTAATCAAATGTTTATAGATATTTTAAAAAATTTACAAAGAAGTTAAATAATAAAAATATATTAATAATTTATTCAAATAATAAAGATGTGTTTTTATCAAATTTTCGGAAATATATTTATCCCCAAATCTAAAATAGTTAGTTCACAAGCATCATAAAAATATAAAAAATAAATACGTCATGGATCATTGATTTTAGTACTGAGGATTGATTTTATAATAAACTACTTCAGAGTTTTCACTCATTTATTAGAGACATTTCACATATCCACCGATTGACCAAAAAAATATTTAAAAGTAAAACATAATTATGTAATCGTAAAAAATAGATGAAAGTTCTTCTCAGAAACCATATTCTTTTGGGTCATGAAGTGTTAGAAATTAAATTTCTAGGAAACCAAACTAGTTTGTTTTGAGTAGGAATTATATTATTTGTGTTAAATAATTATTTATAGGAATAAAAATATTTTTTACTAGAAATTTGGGCTTTTATAAAGTAGAAATTATTTTCATGATTTCCATAAATACTACAATAATAATATTTAATAGTATACATGTTTTTTTTATTCTACATAAGAACAAAATAATTATTATATAGTATTGGGATTTCACCATTTCATCAAAATAAAAGAATTTATTTAGGTATTTTATTTCTTCTTCAGAATTTATTTCAATTTTTTACACATTTTATTAGAATACTAGTAGTTTTTTTAATCATAAAATTTTCCTAATGATTATTAAATCTTAGTTTTGGGAAAATCATTCTAATTTTTATAAGAATTAGACATTAATTATATAATTTGTTTTATAAAATTTTATTTTTCTAATTGAGAAGTATCATAATATTTTCAATTTTTCTATCACGACCCATCCTCGAGGCTTGTGTCGTGACTACCCCAAGTCTGCCGTCTATAGTCTAGGGGCTGGAGACTTTCACTAAAGGTATAAATATCGATAAAAAGGGAAGGCATTTCCTTTATAAAGTAAACAAACACCACAGAGTACGCAAGCTGAGTAAACACTAAGTAAACTGAGTACAAAATTAAGTGCTAGAAAATAAATAGGCCAGAATACAAACCCAACTGAAAGTAAAGTAAATCTGAAAAGGAAGTACAAAAACAGAAAAGTAAAGCAGCGTGTCTGAGCCGTGATCTTGGAATCCCACCTGAAGGGTGGGTACAGATAGTGTCATATGCTCCTCGACTCCAGCCGTCCGCTCCGAGTACGTCTCATCCATTGATCCACCTTCAGGTACCGTACAGCTCCACGAGCTCCCACCTCGATCAGCGCTATCCGTCGTCTGCATCTAACACAACATAGTGCGGCCATAGCCCGTGCAAGGGTGAGTATACGCTACTCAGTAGGGACCCCGAGTTCCCCGAAGGTCTCCCAGAATCTAGGAAGGATAAACCCGAAAGTAAAGATACAATCACGAAGTAACAACCAACTCTACGTAGGTATGTGCCCATACATATAACTAAGTCATCAATTCCAGCTCAGCTCCAACACACAAGACCAAGTAAAACCCAGTCCACACAGGAAAACATAACCCATTCCACATAGGAAATCACAACCCAATCCACACAGGAAATCACAACAATCATATCAATGATAATGATTGCAAGTCAAGACTCATATCACACAGGTATAGACTTTGTAAGAAGATAGAGATGATCAGATGTAGCCACTGATTCATCTAAGCTGTCAGACTCACATAGGATACAAGACCAGCTAAGCTGTCGGACCTACAAAGGATACAAGACTAGCTACTCTGACGGACCCACATAGTATACAAGTAGAGATTCAAATACTACCGGACCCACATAGGATACAAGAATAGTATTCAAATACTACTTAACCCACATAAGATACAAGAATAGTAGTCATCACCATCGAACCCACAGAGGATTTTAGAACGGTCGTCGTCGCTGTCGAACCCACGGAGGATCCCAGTACAGTCGTCATCGTCGTCGCAGTCACAGCCAGCTCTAGGGTTCTCGCACACAGCACGCTCTAATCTAGGAGGGTCCGCTCAATGATCCAATGGGTCGATACATCAACTGTCATGAAGTCCAGAGTTGACGTATCTCAAAGTTTCACCCCGTCGAAAGGAACTCAATGTGACAGACGGTGCGTCAATAGGATGTCTGGTCTGAGAGTTATTGGCTTATTTGTCCTAGGGGCCCGGTTGGTTTTAAGCTAAAACCAACCCGACCATACTCCAACTGCATCCAAACCTCGAGCGGAGTAAGCCTACAGAACCATCTCACTAAGAGGAATCCATCAAAGTCGACGACATGTCAATCGGACGTCCGAAGCTCATGTTATAAGTGTTTCCACTCTGAGGGCGCGGTTGGCTTCGTGTCTGATCCAACCCGGCCATACACAAAGTTCTCTGAATCCTTGAGTTTAATATATCTAAATGACCGTATCGATCCAAGGATCCCAATGCAACTGGAGGTACATCGATCAGAAGTCAGTAGCCCAAGTTATGGGCGTTTGAACGGGACTGTCTGAAAGTAGGGGGTTCGGGCCCGGTCCGACCCGGCCCGATACCCCCTGGGTCGGCCCAAACTGGGTCGACCCGACCTGGGTCTGGGTCCGGCCTGGTTGGGCATGGCCCGGCCCGGCCGGCGCGGTTCGGGCCCAGCCGACGCGGCCCGGCCCGGCGCGGGCGGTCCGGCCCGGCGCGGGCGGTCCGGCCTGGCGCGGGCGGTCCGGCCCGTCGCGGGTGGTCCGGCACGGTGTGGGCGGTCTGGCCCGGCGCGGGCGGTCTGGCTTGGCGAGGGTGGTTCGGCCCGTCGCGGGCGGTCCGGTACGGCAAGGGCGGTTCGGCACGGTGCGGGCGGTCTGGCCCGGCGTTGCCCGTCCGGCCCAGTGCTGGTGCCCGCGTGCCGAGCGGACGCGGAAGGGGGGGGGGGGGCGCTGCCCCCCTCATTTTGAAACAGCTGCCCCCACTTGGGGGGGGGGGGGGGCTTGCCACCTGTCGGGGGTTATGATCCCCGGTCTTCCGAAATCTAGCCGACCGTAATGGCTGGTTAGTGTACCGCCGCGAGACCTGCTTGTCCCATCTCTTGGAGCGTCGGCGGCCGGCGGAGTCCGACCGCCCTCCTCTGCACCGCTGCGGCCTTACGCCGCGACCCCTGTCCGACCGGTGCGGTGTGACGGCGCCGCGCCCCTCCGCCGCGGCCCGCCCTGGCCACGACCCTCCATGGTGCTTCGGCGCAGCACGACGGTGACGCGTCCCTCCACCGCGGCCCGGCCTTGGCCGCGGCTTCCTTTAGCTTCACCGGCACGGTGCAACGGCGCCGTGCTCCTTCGCCGCAGCCCACTCCGGTAGCGGTTCCCTCTTTCCCGCGCCGTTTTGTTGCACCGCACCACATCTGTTGTAAACCACGATAGTGATCAACATAAAAAGGGGAGGAGGGTCAGCCGGGTTTGTGCGGTCTGACCTCCTCTTGTTATTTTGATAATAGGCGGCCAATAGAAATTAACGATGATCGTCAAAATAAAACTAGAATGATGAAACAACCCCAACCTCAAAGTAGTTCGTGGAAGCTAGCGTCGCGGAAGACGGTGTCGCGGGGTGAGGCTCTGTATGTCTATAGAGAACGTCCGAGGAGGAAGCGGCGTCTTCCTTTCTTTAACACAGAGAAAAAATGGAACGACATGTCAGTGTTCTTCGCTTTCTTCAAGGGGGAAGATGAACCTCTTCAAAGTGTAGAACTCACCCTCTCCCAATTCTCCACACAACAGAACAACCCCTAAAAAAAATAAGCTACCCCTTATTTTATTTTTACTTGTCCAAACCTTTCAAAATTCAAAAGTTGAATTCACTAATTAATCTTCAGTTGTCAATATTAATGGAATGTTAAATTGGAAACATTAATGTGAGAGAGTGTGACATAATTTAAGAGGGGGTTCTTAGAAGAGTTAGGGGGTTATGTGGAATTTGAAAACGAGGCAGCTCCTGTGGGCCCCACCTCACCTTTAATCCTCTCATGTGAAGATATCAACCAGTGGGTCCCACTTCAACTCCCACACCTAGGATCTAACACATAGAAAAGAGAAATAAAATTCATAACGCAATTTTATTTCACTTACAATTAAAACACAAATTTAAACAACTCTTCCTGAAAAAACGCAACTCTAGTAAAGGTCTTCTTAAGCAATTACTGGCATTGTGGTTTCATCATTTCCCTCAGATTTCGATTCTAAGGACCGGTTCGAAAGTTAGAAAAACCCACTCATTCATTCACTGAACGTACCTGAGATAAACTTTGTAAATTGATTTCAGGCACATTGGGCCTCAGAATCAGGTACCATCAGAAACTGCGTACTCATAAAATCCCAAATAATTTAAGAAAAAAAATTCCTTGAAATTAACATGTCTTTACATTACTCCCACCTCAGGGCTTTACATCCTCATAAAGATACATCTGAAACTAGGGAAACAAATGAGGTTACTGAGCATGCATCTGAGTCTCCCGCTCCCATATTCTCTTTTGGAGGTTCTCGTGCTGCCACCTAATGCGCACTAGAGGAATTGACCGCCCACGTAGGACCCACTCCTGTCGATCCTCGATCTCCCCCAGGATCTCCGCAAAAGTTTCCCCGTCATCAATGTACAGATCCCCATGGTTGATGATATGTGTCGGGTCGTGCATGTATCTCCTCAGCTACGATATATGGAAGACATCGTGCACCCGGTGCAACTGAGGTGGTAGAGCCAGGCTATAATCCAACTCGCCTATCCTGCTGAGAACCAAGAATGGTCCGATGAAGCGCAGAAATAATTTGCCACCCCGGCCAAATCTCTGTATTCCACATTGAGTTGAGACCCATAAGAAAACGTGGTCGCCATCCTCAAACTCTAGTGGTCTCCACCTCCTATCATCATAAGACTTCTGTCGGCTCTGAGCTATCCTCATCCACTCCTGGATGACTTGTACCTTCTCCATCGTGGCTCGGACCATCTCTGGTCCCACAAGTGCTGACTCCCCTGGGTCTGCCCATTACAGAGGTGATCTGCATGGTCGCATGTTAATGCCTCGTATGGTGCCATCCCGATGATGGAGTGGTAGATATTGTTGTACACAAACTCCACCAAAGGTAGGTGATCCTACCATCTGTGACCAAAGTCGAGGACACATGCATGGAGCATGTCCTCGAGAGTCTGACTGGTCCTCTCTGTCTGGCCATCTGTCTGAGGGTGAAAGGCAGTACTCAGGCATAGTTGTTTCCCAAATGCCTCATGTAACCCCTTCCAAAGCCAGGAAGTAAAGCTAGCATCTCAATCGGAGACGATAGATGATGGCACACCATGAAGCCGTATGATCTCCTGAATGTAGAGGCATCCCAGGCTCTCCACTGAGCCCTTCTCTCTTATGGGTAAGATGTTGGCCGATTTGGTGAGTCGGTCGACAATCACCCAAATGGAGTCATGACCTCTAGAATTACGTGCAAGTCCAGTCACGAGATCCATAGATATCCCATCCCACTTCTACTCCGGGACCTCCAAGGGTTGTACCAAGCCTGCTGGTACCTGGTGCTCCACCTTCACCTGCTGGCAGGTGAGGCATCGAGAAACGAAATCTACCACAACCTTCTTCATACCCGGCCACGAGTGCTGTGATCTTAGATCCTGGTACATCATTGCTAATCCAAGATGTACTGCTAAAGGGGAAGTTTGAAACAATCTCAGCACCTCCTCCTGTAATACAGCTAGTACCATGGTACGTACTCTAAAAAGGACGACGTGATCTCCTCCTATATAGAATCTATCAGGTGTCTATCCTGAGGAAACTCTTTGCACGCCGCATCTCATAGTCAACATCCCCACACTGCGCCTCTCTGACCCACTGATGAAGTGGAGGATTGACTGTGAGTGATTGAAGAAATGCTGCTCCATCTCTAACCACGAAAGATATCTGAAAAGCGGTTAGCTGCTATTTCGCCTCTCAAATTAGTTGAATGCCCTCCCACCTACTGAGAGCATCGGCTACTACGTTCCCCTTCCCAAGTGTATAGACTATCTCAAAGTCATAGTCCTGGAGGAACTCGAGCCATCGCCACTGTCTGAGGTTCTGGTCCTTCTGTGAGAAGATATACCTGAGACTCTGGTGGTCATAGTAGACTGTAAAGTGCTCGCCCATCAGATAGTTCCCCCACATTTTCAGAGTGAAGACCACTGCTGCAACCTCCAGGTCATGGGTAGCATAGTTCTGCTCGTGTTGCCTCAACTATCGTGATCCATAGGCGATCACTGCTAGTTCCTACATCAGGACACACCCGAGTCCGGTCCCTGATGCATCGTAGTAGACTACGTACCCTACTCCCTCCTCCAGTAGCCTCAAGATTGGTGCACTGTTCAATATTTGTCTCATCTCCTGGAAGCTCTGCTGACATCTATCTGACCACACGAAGGGTTTCCCTTTCTTCGTCAATGCCGAAAGCAGTGGTACAATTCTTGAGAAGTCTGGCACAAATCTCCGATAGAACCCAGCCAAACCTAGGAAACTTCGTACCTCTTTCACGCTCTTGGGTGGCTCCCATGCTAGTAGTGCCTTGATCTTCCCAGGTTCCACTGCAACTCCCACCTTACTGATGACGTGTCCCAAGAAGTGGACCTCACATATCCAGAACTGACACTTTGAGAGAATACCATAAACTTGCTGCTCTCGGAGTGTGTCCAGTACAACCCGCAAGTGGTAGGCATGCTCCTCCTCAGTGGTCGAGTATATCAATATGTCGTCGATGAATACTAGGAAAAATTGATTTAGGTAAGGCTGGAAGATCCTATTCATGAGACTCATGAACAATGCGGGAGTGTTGGATTCGCCGAAGGGCATAACCAAGAACTCATAGTGACCATACCGACACCTGAAGGTCGTCTTCTGCACATCCTCGTCTCGAACTTTGTGTTGATGATAGTGTGACCTAAGGTCTATCTTTGAGAACCATCGTGCTCCCTTGAGCTGATCGAAGAGGTCGTCAATCCTTCGAAGCAAATACTTGTTCTTTCACGGTCACCTAATTCAGGTGACGGTAATCGACACACAGTCACAAGCTTCCGTCCGCGTTCTTGGCGAAAAAAATCAATGAAGCCCAGGGTGAAACACTAGGTCGAATGAATCCCTTGCCCTGCAAGTCCTCCAGCTGTACCCGTAGCTCTCAATGCTTAGTGGGAGCCATCCGATATGCTGGAGTAGATGTCGGTGCTGTCCCGGGGTACAGGTTAATATAAATGTCTACCTCTCTACGAGGAGGTAGTCCTGGAACGTTGTTAGGAAAGACATCTGCATACTGATCCACCACTACAGGAAAACCCGGACTCCGCACATCCATTTCTCCTAGTATGAGGCTAGCCAACTGATGATTGATCAGCTGTCCTCTCCTCTGTGTGAGTCCATCATGTGCTGCAAAGTCTCCCTTCTAACCGGTGAAGTTGAACCTGCTCCCATCGGTGCGGACACACCGCACCTTGCGCCCAATACAGTCGATCTGAGTGTGGACTGTAGATAACCAATCCATTCCCAAGATGACGTTATAAGCCCTCGAAGAAACTACATGAAGATTCTAGGCGAAGATCTCACCTCCAAGAGTAAGTTCACACTGCCAGCACTAGTGCGTAATCATTGAGTCTACTCCAGTAGGAGTCTCTAGCTATAAGGATCGAGCCAACGACTCCATCGGAATCTCTGAGCTCCGAACAAGGGTAGCAGAAATGAAAAAATGACTCGATCATGTGTCTATAAGAACTGCAGCAAGGGTGGAGTAGAAACAATAGTACATCCAATCATCTCTGGTGTTCCGTGGTTGTAGGCCTCCACTACCTTGTCCAACTGCTCCCTGCGGACCGCGACGGTCGAACCTCTGCCTCTGCCTGGGTGGTCCCTCAACCGTCTGCTGCTCCTCTTCCTGGCGGGTCAGGAAGCCACGAGCCATGTGGCCCTGCCCACCGCATGCATAGCACTGTCTGCTCCTCATAAGGTTGGCTCTGCACCGTGTGCCCCACACCTATGAGCCAGTATCCTGAGGTCGTTCGCCTGATGGTCTGGTCCGCTTGGACCCCTGTGACATCCATCGACTGCCAGCTGCAGAAGACTCCGCTACGTGTCATCCTACGGCAGGTCTTGCTGCTGGTGTTGGCTCAGCAAGAAAGCTATATACAAGAAGGGCTCCCTCCAGTACTCCTCCTTGCGTCGGAATGCTGAGGGAGATCATCGAAGCCCTTATCTCATTCATCAATACCTACTCGAAGGTCCGGGCCCGGATGAATGGGTCCCGTACCATGTCCATGGAGTAGTGCGAGAGATCGGTGAATCTCGCCGACTACTAGGCTACTATCATGATGCCCTGCTACAGCTGTAGTAGCTCCTGAATGAACACCGCAAAGAGGGTGGATGGTATGAACTCCAAGCAGAAGAGGCTCTCGAAGTCCGACCAAAGAATAGATGCCTCGTCATGCACCTGGAGATTCAGGCCCCACCATCTACTTGCTTCGGCATGCAGCAGACTCGTTGCAAGGATCACCATGAGGAATGCTGGTGTAACAACTAATCTGAAAACTCGTACAACCGCCTCCAGCCAATCCTCGGTTACTTGAGGTTCTGTCTCCCCACAGAACCTGGGCGGTCTCTGATGCTGAAACTCATGTAGTGCACTAAGGCGACATGCACTCTCAGCGGCTGGGGCTGGTGGCATCGGTGGCTCAGCGGGTAGAGGTACTGTCGGTGCCACCGTAGTAAAGGGGCCCTACATCGAGGCCTCGTCACTCGGTGGGATACCGTCTCACACAAAGCTCGGAACCCTAGTTGGCTTCCGTCGTGGGGCCATCCTAAAAAAAAATAGGTGCACCACTGTCAATACATTATACCTGGTGAGCTGACACAAATAAATCACAAATAAAACTTTTGAAACACACATGCAATCAATGTTTTCGTGCATTGAGTCGGAAATCAGAAGTCAGGGTCCTAGTGTATGGATATGTCGGCCGCCACACTAACACTGAACTCGCTGGACTGATAACCACACTCAATACCCTAAACACATTTGCTTCACATAGAAAAAAGATCACAGTCCTGAGTTCTGCGGTATAACCGAACTACTGTGATACAAATTTTTCATGACCTGTCCTCGGGGCTCATGCCGTGACTACCCCAATCCCACCTTCCATAGGCCAGGGGCTAGAGGCTAGCACCAAAGGCGTAAATCCGGATAAAAAGGGAAGGCATTGCCTTTATAAAGTAAAAAAACACCAATGAGTACGTAATCTGAGTAAACACTAAGTAAACTAAGTACAAAAGTAAGTGCTGGAAAGTAAATGGGCTAGAATACAAACCCAAATGAAAGTAAAGTACAACTGAAAAGGAAGTACAACAACAGAAAAGTAAAGTAGCGAATCTGAGCCGCCCTCAGGAAATCCCACCTGAAGGGTGGGTACAGATAGTCTCCTCTGCTCCTCATCTCCAGCCATCCGCTCTGAGTACGTCTCGTCCAGTGATCCACCTCTAGGTACCATCCATCTCCACGAGCTCCCACCTCGATCAGTGTTGCTTGTCGTCTGCATCCAACACAACGTAGTGTGGGAATAGCCCATGCAGGGGTGAGTATACGCTACTCAGTAGGGACCCTGAGACCCCTGAAGGTCTCCTATAATCCACGAAGGATAAACCACAAAGGAAAGATATAATCACGATGTAACAACCAACCCTACTTAGGTATATTCCCATAAATATACCTAATTCATCAATTCCAGCTTGGCTCCAGCACACGAGCCCAAGTACAACCCACTGCACATAGGAAAACATAACCCATTCCACATAGGAAATCACAACCCAATCCACATAGGAAAGCACAACAATCATATCAATGATAATGATTACAAGTCAACACTCATCTCACACAGGTATACACTTCGTAAGACAATAGAGATGATCAGATGTAGCCACTGATTCATCTAAGCTGTCGGACCCACTTATGATACAAGACCAGCTAAGCTGTCGTACCTACAAAGGATACAAGACCAGCTACTCTGTCGAACCCACATATGATACAAGTACAGAGTCAAATACTGATAGACCCACATAGGATAGAGGAACAGTAGTCATATACTACCAGACCCACATAGGATACAAGAATAGTAGTCATCGCTGTCGGTCCCACTGAGGATTTTAGTACGGTCGTCGTTGCTGCCGAACCCACGAGGATCCCAGTACAGTCGTCATTGTCGTCGCATTCACAGCCAGCTTTAGGGTTCTCGCATACAGCACGCTCGAATCTAGGAGGGTCCGATCCACGAGCCAAGTGGTCGATACATCAACTTTCACGAAGTCTATAGTTGATGTATCACAAAGTTCCGCCTCGTTGAAATTAACTCAACGTGACAGACGGTGCGTCAATTGGACGCCCGGTCTGAGAGTTATCGGCTTATTCGTCCTAGGGCCCCGGTTGGTTTTTAAGCTAAAACTAACCCAACTATACTCCATATGGATCCAAAACTCGAGCATAGTCAGCCATAAAAACCATCTAACTATGATTAATCCATCAAATTTGACGGTACGTCAATCGGACGTCCGAAGCTCAAGTTATAAGCATTTCCGCTCCGAGGGCCTGGTTGGCTTCGTGTACGAACCAACCCGGCCATACCCGAAGTTCTTCGAAACCATGAGTGTAATATATTGAAATGACCGTCTAGATCCAAGGATCCAAATTCAACTGACGGTGCGTCGATCGGAGGTCCATAGCCCATGTTATGGGTGTTTGAACGGGATTGTCTGAAAGTAAGGGGATCAGGCTCGGTCTGACCCGACCCGATACACCCTGGGTCGGCCTAAACCAGGTACTCTCGACCTAGGTCCGGGTCTAGGCCGGTGGGGCACAGCCCGACCCGGCTGGCATGGGTCCGTCCTAGCCGGTGCGGCCCAGCCCGACGCGAGGGTCCGGCCCAGCGTTGGCGGCCCGGCCCAGCACGGGCGTCCCGGCGCGGTGCGGGCAGTCCAGCGCGCGCGGGCAGTCCGGCCCGACACGGGCGGTCCGGCCCGGTGCGGGTACCCGCACGCTGAGCGGACGCGGGAGGGGGGGGGGTGCACTGCCCCCCTCGTTTTGAAACGGCGGCACCCTGTTGGGGGGGGCCTTGCCACCTTCCGGGGGTTACGTCCCCAGGTCTTCTAAAATCTGGCGGGCCGTAATGGCCGACCGGTGTGCTGCCACAGGACCAGCTGGTACTGCCTCCTGGAGCGCCGGCAGCCGGCGGAGTCCGGCAGCCCTCCTCTGCACCGCCGCGGCATTAGGCCGCGGCTCTGGTCCGACCTTCGCGGTGCGACGGCGCCATGCCCCTCGGCCGCGGCCCGCCCCGTCCACGACCCTCCATGGTGCTCCAGCGCGGCGCGATGGCACTGCGGCCCGGCCTTGGCCGCGGCTTCCTTCGGCTTCACCGGCGGGGTGCGACGTCGCCGCGCTCCTTCGCTGCAGCCCGCTCCGACTGTGGTTCCATCGTTCTCGTGTGGTGTCGTTGCACTGCGCCTCCTCCTTTCCAAATGACGATGGTGATCAACATAAAAAGGGGAGGAGGGTCGGCTGGGTTTTTACCGTCTGACCTCCTCTCATTATTTTGATAACAGGTGGCCAAAAGAAATTAACGATGATCGTAAAAATAAAACTAGAATGATGAAACAACCCCTACCTCAAAGAAGTTTGCGGAAGCTAGAGTCGCGGAAGATGGCGTCGTGGGGTGGGGCTCCGTACGTCAATGGAGAACATCCGAGGAGGAAGCAGCGTCTCCATTTCTTTGACACAGAGAGAAGATGGAACGGTGTGTCAGTGTTCTTTGAATTCTTCAAAGAGGAAGAAAACGTTCTTCAAATTGTAGAACTCTCCCTCTCTCAATTCTCTACACAAAACAAAAACCCATAAAATAAAATAAGCTACCCCTTAATTTATTTTTACTTTGCCAAACCTTTCAAAATTCAATAGTTGAATTCACTAATTAATCTTGAGTTATCAAAATTAATGGAGTGTCAAATTGGAAACATTAATGTGAGAGAGTTTCACATAATTCAAGAGGGGGTTTTTAGAGGAGTTAGGGGGTTATGGGGAATTTGAAAAGGTGGGGGCTCCTGTGGGCCCCACCTCACCTTTAATCCTCTAATGGGATGTTAACAACTAGTGGGTCCCACTCCAACTCCCACACCTAGGATCTAACACTTAGAAAAGAGAAAAAAAATTCATAATGCAATTTTATTTCACTTACACTTAAACCACAAATTTAAACAGCTCTTCTCGAGAAAATGCAACTCCAGTAAAGGTCTTCTTAAGCAATTACTAGTGCTGTGGTTTCATCGATGCCCTTAGATTTCGATTCCGAGCACCGGTTCAAAAGATAGGGAAACCTTCTCTTTCATTCACTAAATGCACACGAGCTAAACTTCGTAAATTGATTCTGGGCACACCGGGCCTCGGAATCAAGTGTTATCAGAAACTGTGTACTCATAAAATTCCAAAGAGTATAAGAAAAATATTTTCTATAAATTTACGGGTCTTTACATTTTCAATGATATTTCTTTAGGGATTCATATTTTTCTTATAACATTAAGAAATTTCTAATTATTTCATCATAAGATAATTTCTCACAACTAGATTTTTGAGAGTAAGATGATTATACCTCATCAGTATGAGCTATAAGACAATCCATTTGTATTTTATGCTTAGACATAGAATCTATAGAATATTCATTGTGTGAACTATAAGTATTAATCTAGGTAGATTTTATGATTTTATTTTTTTCTATTCTAATCAGCTTTAATTTGATCTTTAGTAAAGGATAATTATACTTTTTATGAAATTTTTCATTGCATTCATAGAATCTAATTTTTAGTCCCTTTCTTCTTTATTCAACAAAATTTCTAAAATATTTTAGAAAGATATGATAATTAATTTCCCAAATATAGATTATTTTAATCATGTTATTCATCCAAACTAGTTTTGAGAGTAGAATCCTTTTGTAATATTTTATTTTTATCTCCGACCTATATCTCATCTTTAAACATCATTAAAGTTCTCATTGAATCCTTAAAATATAATTTTTTTACAATTATAGATTAATGTATAGCTATAGATATTCCATTCCACATAAAGGGTAGTAATGTTAGTACTTTTAACTCTTGATCTGATTGTGAAATTGAATCTCCCAAAGCAGTAACATTATTACTAATCTATGTCAAACTTTCATTCATTTGAGTGAAATTTTCATCCTAATACATTATGAATGTATCTGACATTAATTTCAAATTATTATACATTAATTGTATGATATAACAAGTTCCATCATAGGAAAAACAATTTTCTTCAAAATATCATATGCAGTAGGACATTGAGATACTCAATTAAATTCATTAGTTCATGAACCACATATGATAACATTCATGTATTTTGAATTGTGGGCATATTCTCTTTCTTCATCATTATTCCGATATTAAATATCATCCTTTGGAATCTCATAAGGTATAACATCCATAAAATAAACCTTAATTCCAATATATTTTAATTCAACGACTATACGAGATATCCTTCATCCATAATTTTCGTAATTAAAATAAGTATCATGTATCATCGGCATACCTTCTCTAGAGTCAACCATTTTAATATGTCATCAATTTCTTTTAAAGGTAGGGGCCAAAGCCTCAATTTATTATTTAAAGAAAAGTCCTCATTTCGAATGGGTATACATAGAGAAATTACATATCCTGAAGGCCAAAGTCTAAGTGGCCTGAATACAAGGCTTAGAAGCCCATTATTTGGCCCAAAGGACCCCTTGGTGAGTAGTGTTTCTATAGTACCTGCACTGCTATAGTACCTGCTTCAGTACCTCCGCCACTAAAGTGTCGTCACTGCTGTAGTTTCGACACTGCTACAGTACTACTACAGTTCCCTTCTATAGTATGCTACAATATCTAGAAATTCGTCCCTACTAGGATTTTATCCTTGGTCTTTTGGATACCAAGCAGGATTCTATACCAATTTGGTAAAGGATCATTGGTGAAGATTCCTTCACTAAAATATTTACCTCAGGCTTGTTAGACCATGTAATTATTTAGTAGATCGTTCTGATAAATGTTTTGATAATGTATAGATCAAATATAATTTTATTGAATAATTCCATCATTAGATATTAATTCTCAATATCCAATAGATCTAAAAATATTATTCAAGGATTTAAAACAAGGTAAATATGGAAATATAGCACTTCCATTGATATCAATTGTTTATATTGAGTAGAAGTAGATTTCATGGATGATAAATATCTCCAGTGGAATCCAATATATGATACAAATTGTTTGGTTAGGATAGTTATAATGAATAAAAAAATATAAGGGGTGAATTATGTTCCATATAATCTTTGATGAATTCAAAACACTAATCTTATTATAAATAGAACATTTCCTTATATATAAAATACAACTAAGAAGCAGAAGTAAATAATGTAAATGAACACAATGATGTTTACTAGTTTAGGGATAAAAGATCCCCTAGTCCACTCCATCAATTCTCTACTCAATGATGTTGTTTAGTTTCACTATCGAGTCCTATTATCCTTATAAATTTACAAATACAACATATTGTTGGAAATTGAGACATTATAATACATTTAGAAGGCCTTCTATTTCATTTATAAGAAATAGGGTTATCTAAAGCTTAGTGAAATAAGGTGACACTAAATCAAGACAGAGTACAAGAAGTCAAAACTCCATCAAATCAATAGATTTTGATTCTAATGATTAAATAGTTTAAACATCATAGTTTTAGAATAAACTGAAAAATTTATTCATTATTAAATAATACACAATAGAAATTATATCTTTAACATCATAAATTATTTTTTTAAATAGTTATATAGGAAACACTAGAAAGGTGTTCAAAAATTTATGTCTCTAAATTATATCTCTAGAAAATGCTTCTCTGGTTTTACAGAAGAATATATAATAATAAAATGCAGTTTCAATGAAATTTCCGTAGTGAGATGATAGATCAAAAAATATATGTATCCAAAGTTTATATCTAAAATAAATAACACTCTTTTTGTATTCCAGTAACGTATTTTTAAATTTATATCTCATTTTCTATCTAATCTCTATATCTATATATCTGATGATGAACATAATGATAATTATTCCATAGGTCTAACAACTCCTTTTCACAGTAGATCCATAAATATTGTATAATAAATAATAAATATTTGAATTAAAAAACATTCAAGAGAGGTAAAAACTTCCCATATGAATAGAAATGATTTACTATATTTAATAAAAGCCTTTCTAGAAATCAAAATGAGTCTTTGAATCTTTCCTAAAACAAATTTGATTAGGTCTTTCCTTCTATCATGTTTGTTGCACAAATATAGGAAAACATCATAGATTTAAAACTATTTCTTTGAATAGTGAAACATGGGTCTCCTTCATGTTATGAGAAAACTCTAAACATATGTTTGATCACAAAATTATGGTTTATGTACCATAAATCTGTTTCTCTAAACGTAGGGTTCTTTTTAAATATAGGGTTCTTTGACCATACATTCCCAAAAGAGTAGGGTATATTATCCATATGTTCTTCTCTAATCATAGGGTTTTTTATTCCTAATGTTATGATTATTAACCTTGGGTATTAGTAGTGTTTGTAGAAAATTTTTATAAATGTATTGAATACTTCAACAAATATTACCAGAAAATCAATGACACGAATATATTTACAGAATAAATATTCTGATAAATAATAATTTCCTAAAATCTAATTAATGTAAAATAATTACTAAAATACTTGTGGGTGTTTGTGAGTATCAAAACAAAAAATATTTAAATGATGTTTTTGAATTAAAACATGCTCGACAGAATATTCATTGCATTACACAAACCCATTGCTGAGGACCATAATAGTTTACTGCCTTTAGAAACATGTAATAGAACCATCTTTTTTCATGCAATATCTTTAATGTCGCCCATAAATATCTTCCCCTTTATTAAACCTTATTAAAAACATGTCTTCGTAACATGATTAAGGGAAACATAAGAAAGGATGTGCTCAAATTCATAGTAAGGGAAAACATAGGAGATATAAATCTATGATCATATGAAATAATAAGTTAAGAATAAGGGGGTTTAGTCATAAATATATATCAATAAGGTCATTCACAACCATTCCTAGATAATAACAACAATTAAAGGCATAAATATTATCATTTCATAAAAACATGTGTCCGAAGATTAAGAAATCATTATAAAACAATCAGGAACCATAAACCGATGTCATAAATGTGTTGCTCCATAATAAATATAGAAAACCCTTTAATACTTTATAGTTAACTACCAATATCATAGAATTATAAATAAACACATTCTAACCATAATGGATCAAGCCCATCGACCTGTTTCCCATAAAGAATTAATAAAATCATCTTTTTTCCATAACAGATCAAACACATTGACTAGTTTTCGAGAACAGATCAAGAATATCAACTTGTTTCCCATAATGGACCAAGCACATCGATTTGTTTCCCATATCTATCTCATGGGATATAATTCATTAACCAATGAATTGGAGGGAGATATAGGTCCCACAAGTCACTTAATAAAGATCATACATATGTGTGCCGCAATGATAAAAATTATTCACCATATCATAACCCTTTAAAACAAATGGGTCTCATGAACATTTTAGTATTAAATAATTCATGAAAATAAAGATAATTCATAAAAAAATGCGATGAAAAACATAAACCATTTAGTGAAAGAAAAATAATTGTATCCTTGGATATAATACCCGGTAATGATAAGTAACATTAAATAATTCTTTCTTAGATAGAAAATGATTTTAAATGACCACTTGAAAAAAAATCTTGAGGAAAATATCCTTTCTATTTTGAATTTTTTTCTTATAGCCACACAATTACAAATGGAATCATTTTATTTAAAAAAACATTTTAATATTGTAAAGAATGAATTAATACATTAATTTTTTATGAAAGTGTGAAAATATCATCATGAATTATAAGTTAAAAAATCATTCCATTCATATTATTCTCAGAAAAGTCACAATATACCTTGTTTAGAAAATGATAATAGTATTCATTTTAAACAATTTTGCAAAAAATTAAAACATGAGAAAAATTTATTTTTCATATTCATAGGAAAATAGTAAAAAACGTTTTGAAAGCATATTTGGGAAAAGGTATGTGGTTGAGAAACATTCACTAGCAGATACTTAAACATAAACAATCTCGAGTTATAATGATATTTTCAATTAAAACCATACAAATATAAAATCCTTGAAGTAAGAATTAATATAATGACATGAATAATTTTATTAGATATAAATATTCATAAAAAGTTTAGATATAAAATAATATAACGAAAATTCAATTCACACATAATCATTTCATGTCAAAGTCAATGAAATAGTATATTAACCCATTGAATGGAAATTGAGTTTAGAATTCTCTTACCTAAATTATTGTAATTATGTGTTTTTGTTCAATCCGATTGTACAATAAATATTGATTTATTATAAATTTATTGGATAACACTAATACAATCATACCATGTATTATTTATTTAAATATCTTATCACATGCTTGTTAATAATTTGTTATTAAAATCTCTATTGTTGGAGACAATTGTATCTTTTTCCAAGCATGTTTCTGTTTAGAAGCCTTGGTCATTATTAATAGACCATCGTATCATCATTTATATATTTTTAGTAATGGTATAAAACTCATATATAATAAATATATAGATATATCTATTCATTCATATAATTTTTATATATAAAAAGGAATTAAAAGTTTCATGTATATGGTAGGACTCATTTACGCATGAACACTATTTTCATTTTTTGATTTATGGTATAAAAGAAAGGAAAATTATAATTAATATTTCTGAAATAATTATTATATAATAAATATCATAAATTTCTATTAAATCCATCATAATATACAACCATAAAACACAGTGATGAAAAATGAATTGTATCTCTCTATGGAGGCATTAAGTTGTATATACAGATAAACGATGAATTAACTTCATGTTTGAGGGGGGAAAGGATTTATAATGGTGTTTTCATAATCATAATAACTATTAATAAATTATATTTTACTAATTATTTATGATAAAAATATTATATTTAGAGGGGGTATTTAAGAGTAGAAAAATAAATTGATTGGTAAGAGTGATTACCTCTTCTTCTAATAGTCACCTTTGGATCTCCTCTAAAGGGATCTAGTGTTAGACTTTTGAGAAAACCAGTAACTCTTGAATGTGTATAGGGAACATAAGAAGAGAAATTGGGAGTCTGTGGTCAATCTATAAAGAACAATGTGATATAAAGAACTGATGGATGAGGTTCTCTTTTATAATGGAGGTGAGGCGCACTTTTTAATTTCAAAAAAGGATAAATTATAATATATTTATTTTCTATACAAATAACATGGAATTTATATGGATTATATTATAAGATATGATATGGTTGTGATATCATCAACCAATCAGTTTTACATAAGTTTTGGTTTTATTTTTTACCTTATCATTTTGATTAACCCTTAGTTAACCTATTTTAATTTTAAATATCGTAATAATGCATTCAATATTAAAAGTTTGTATTTATTACATATATTGTGTAAATTGAACCATGCATGGAATATTTATGATATTTTAGACAATAAATTATCATTTATTTATTTATTTAGTATTTTTATTACTTTTAAATAATTTAATAAAACATTATTTTCATAAAATATTATTAATGTCAATTTTGACACTATTCATGACATTGACTTTATACAAATCAATATAACAATATAAATTTAAAAGCATATATTTAATTGCACCCATAATATTTAATTACTATCTATAAAATTATTTTACCTCCTTAATTAACTGAAATTATGTATCTTATAATATTTTTAATATCATTATTTATTTTTTAATTAATTAATAAATTACCCTTTCATCATTGTGTAATTAATTACGATAATTATTTATTCACTAAAAAATAACATTTTATTAAAATTATGTAGACAGATATTTCAGATTTTCGATAATTTTTTATAGTCAAACATATCTTCTAGATGACAACATATTAAAAAAATTTATCCTTATTAAAAATAGAATGTTACATGTTCGATGTTTCATTAAATAAAATACTATAAAGGTCATAATATTATCCACATGGCCCCAAAATGTCATAAAAAAATTTATGTCATGATAATAATTTTATTATGTTCAATCGGGATACTTATATTCATTCGTAACTTATTTTTCCCCATGTGGACATAAAATGGGTATTGAAGGCAAATAAACAAACATTTTCTGACATTCTTTGATTTAAAAAATATATAAGTCATTTTAAAGGAAATGTTTCCATTAAGAAACTCAATCCCAAACCATAAGTAATAAGGGTATAATTAAAATTATAAAATAATAAATAATATTAAAATATATGTCCCCATAACATTTTTTTAATCCTGATTAACTCATCATACCATTTACTAATGTAATAAATTTTATGATTGTTACTCTTCATATTCACAAAAATAAAGGTGGCCAATTGACTAAATTCAGACCCACTAATTTCAAGTATGGAATCCATTTTTAAAAATTCTAAATAATATTCTTTACATTTTAATTTTAAATTAAACTGACAAAACACAAAGAAAAAATGTTTTTTCAGTGAAATTCCCTTTTAAATATAAAATGATTTTATACCAAAATATAGTACAAAATACACATCAAAATCCATAATTGGATTATTATAAATAAAAATTATCTATTTAATGTTTAAAAAATTATGTGACATTTTGAAAATATTAAATGAAAATATAGATTCTCATAAATATCTTAATTTTTTACTATTCCTTGGAAATAAATATTTTTAAAAAACAATCAAAGAATCATCCAAATATAAATTTAATATTATGATTCAATAAATGAAGTTAATTTTTTAAAATAATGTTTCTAAAATCCTCCTAAATTAATTTTTATTTATTTTCTTATAGAAATAATTAATAATCACATTTCAATGAAAAAATTTATTTAAATGATAAAAATTACTTTATAAAAATTGAGACCATTTATTAAGCACTAAACTATACATTAATATTGACTTTGGAATTTATTTTTATTTTTTAAATTAGTTATTAATACTTATTAACCTATTTAATGTATTGGTTGTTATAAATAAATAATATTTTAATAATAGTTTTTGTTCATCGAAACATGTTACTGTGCGCAACACAAGATATAAAATAAATCAAATTATTAAAAAATATGTTTTATAATAATCTCAGGGTGTTACATTCTACTCCACATAAAATGAATTATGCCCTCAAAACTCATCTCAGTTATGAAAGGTTTAATATTTGATAATATTTTCACGAAATCCTACATAAAAAAATGAATAATAAAAATTCCATCAATAGAGAAATGTTGGAAACATAAATGTTTCCATAAGTAAATAATAACTATGTTTCCACATATGGAAAAAATTAAATGATTGATTTGGAAGGGAAAAGTACTCCAAAAAACTAATAGAGAGTGATAGAGATCCTGAGAAAGAAAGGGTTAATGACTATATAAACATATGATAAATTTTCCTAAACAACGTCATTAATATCATCCAAAATGCTGATAACAAGTGAAAATTTTATTTCAAAATCATTTTAGAATATATAATTACTACATTTCATCATATAAATGCAATATCTCACTTTTTTCCATATGATAAATTTTGGTTCATCTCTTACTCCAAGAAATGCAGGTGAAATTTTAATACCTGGAGAACTAGAGGATCATAAGATCCATAATTGGATGATAAATAATTCCTTATATCTCCAGTTTTCACTATAGAAAAATGGTTTGAAGTGGTTATCGAATATGCATATATCACCATTGAAAAAAATCATAAATGTTTACCCTTAAGAAAATTCCAAAATATTAAAATCCAAAACATTTAAAAGAAGGTCACTAATTTTATTAAATCAAATTATTAATTATCCCCAAAAAATCTTAAAAATACTTTAAGTTTTTTGGCACCAAACAAGTCAAGGCCTATATCATTTATTATCTTGAAATAAGGTAATAAAATGAATTACTGTACACCCTTAGTGAAAAGATGAATTATTTCCAAAATCGATAGTTTCCTCATATAATAAATCCAAATATTCTATAATCTCAATCCATGATATCATTAACCAACTTGTAATCTTGTTAATAATAATGTCCATGGTTATCAATACCATCCCATTTAGGTTATAATAGTTAAACTTCTTTTTCACTAATTGTTATCCCAAAATCTTTCATATATTAAGAGTTCTCCTTCCCTTAATCATGTTTTCTCTTAAAATATCACCTTACCACCTCAATCAAATTTCATGGTTACCAGTACTATTATATATATTCATTTAAATCATTAAATAAAAACTAATGTAGACCAATCCATAGATGATTCATTTTTCCAAAATATAATAAAAGTTATTCTAAAATATTATTCTTCAATTCCAATACCTAAAAACTCAATCATTCCACTGCCTTCTTAAACAATTAACCAATATTTATCATTTCAGTCCCTAACACTCCTTTCATAAAAAATGTTATTTGTATTCTCTTCATCATCCACAATATAACCATTACTCATGCAACCTTGATGATTATCTTCATGATATTTCTGCCTTGGGAATGAATTTGTATAATGCCCAAATATTACACATTTTATACATTTAACTGTATATGATTCCTTAGGAATTCTTATAAGGACCCCACATTAAACAGTATATAATCTTGAATTATGTTAATAATTCACATTGAGGATATTTTCAAGTTTATATTTTTAGAGAATTAGTCCATAACTATTACATTACATCTCAACAATTACAAAGTAGAGACTTCTACTCAGTTTCAATTTTTTCATAAAATAAACACTCTTTAAAAAAAGAGTCATGTCCAGTTCCATGTTTTAGACAACATGAATTTTCCATGATCCTATCCTTGACCCTATTCCAATTTATTTCCATTGAAAAACATTTCAAAAACATGGGATGAGCATAAAAAACTCAGTAATGGATACAAAAAATTGAAAACTGTTAGTATTTCAAAATAATAAGTAAACCATGAATATCACATCATAAGTAATAATTTTCTCCATTATGAAGTAGTAAATACTCCTCATTGAATAAAATATAATTTCTTACCATTTTGTAACCGAAATATTACCATAAAACCCATAGAAAGAACATATAACATATAAAGGTAACTTGGGACACAAACATTCTTAAATGGAAAAACCATTCGGTCAACTTCCACACATATCACTAAATGGAATAGCCAAATGACCGACTTCCATACCCAATGCATTGGAAGTTATAATGTAACCATGAATCCTTTTTTATCATGGCACCACACATCATTTGTTTTATTACATAACCACTCATCAAATGTCCAAGTACCATTATAAAATCCAAAAACATAAAATATTGAAAATATAAACATTTCACTAATAACATTTTATTTTCAATCACAAGAAATAATTTCAAGATACTAAAATAATGAATCCATTTCAGTAATAATTTTCAATACCAAAATATCCAGAAAACAGAATAAGGGATTACATTTCCTTTTAAAAACATTATGGCTTATAGAGGAAGCCAACTAACGATTACGGCGGCAGAGAGGTCATTGTCGCCATAAATGACAAAAACATTACTTTTGTTAATCAGTAAAAAGATTTTTTTTAAAAGACCCTTTGAATGAAATGAAAATTCAACGGTGTTTATACACCATATAAAAGTAATTAGTGTATAAAGCCAAATTTTCCTCAATGAAAGGAGATTGAGATGAAGTCCCTTACCTCGTGTCCGACTTGACTTGTACGTTCCTTAATCTTCTGAATAATAAAATAAAGTTAATTTATACTTTCATTAGAACCTTTTTTAATTTATTATTCCTTTTAAATTACTTATTACAATGTTATAAACATTACTAAATTATTTAAGTTAATAACGGTCATTTTGTCAATATTTGGTACTTGAGTCAAAAATGAACTTTTTATAATTACATGTTCTCCATGTGGTAAAAGGTCCATTATCTACAAAATGATATTAATGATTTATATATCATATATATCATACTTATACAGTATATATATGTATTTATATCAGTACATAACATTTGGAGATAAGAAATGAAATGCACCTTTCATGGAGACGGTAAGTCGTACGTACGCATAAACGTTACTTTCATTTCTATTTCATATGTTAATGGAATGGAAACTTAATGATACATAGGTATATCATAATTAAATTATAATATAATATTTTATATTTGTTATTTATGTTCATTAACACCATCCTTTATATTTTCAACCTATGGCATTAATGATTCATTTCGCGTTTGGGGTGGTGTTCTGCATTTCTTTAAATGAAATTATTGTGTTTACCCACTATGGAAACCATAAAGGTATGATATTAATGTACAATAACTAATAATAAAGAAAAAATAAACATAATATATATAGTATATAAATATATTACCATCATAATGTCCGCCATGAGAGGTGGCTAGAGATATTTGAACAATCATTATTTCGTGAGGCGGTAGTTCGTCATCCATAGAAACAATATGTTATTTACCCATTATATGGAAGTGTGTGAAAGTGTAGATTGAATAATTCTCATAAAAATAACATTTTATATTCAGTATACTACCTTTTCTATAAATTAAATGAATAAAAATATTTTAGGGGGTTGGAGAAGGAAAATAAAATAGAAGAACTTAAGAGAAGATGTTGCCTTTAAATCAGTTATCTCCCTTTGGATTGAACAAAAAGGTTTCCATGAAGTACCTTCTGCCTAAGGTATGGCTTCTAGGTCGAAGAGAGATATGTGGGGAGTTAATTTAGGTAGAGGTTGGACTAGAAAAGGAGCTTATGAGATGTGAGGATTGGGTTATAAGAAGGGTTTTTTGTAAGGGGGAGGAGGGGTTCTTTTGGAACGTTTTAAAATACTATGTTATTATATAATTATATTCGGTTTGAAAAGGTCCAAACTCTTTAAAGAAGAATATAAGATGACTCGTGTTCAAAATAAATTCATCCAAAAAGAATTGGATAGGTTTTAGATATTGTTTAAATTTTTATAATCTTATTTATTTAAATCAGCCTTTAATGAGGTAAACACAACATCATTATTGTATCATAAATAATTTTATTTATTTAATTACTAAAAATTATAAATAAATTTACCACGATGTAGGAAATATTTAATTATTTCAAATTATTATTTATAGTCGAAGTGATAACATATATAACCTCATGTAAAAATTGATTTACTAAAAGATATATGTTTATGTCATTACATTAAATTAATTAATATAAAGTGTCATTATCACTCTTAAGTGGCTCCATGGGGTCCCAAAATCGACCCAAGGATTCCCATGGTAGGACATGTATCAACCAAAAAGATTAGGAAACACGTTGGGGTAATTTAATATTATTATAATATTATTTGTTACACTTATTTACCGGATTTACTCTTTAACTATGGTAAATAAAATATTTTCTAAAGTAAATATTTAAAATGTCTAAAAATAATATTTACCTATTTATACAATTTAGACCTCTTGATTCCAACTATGGAATCCATGTTTCAAAATTCTAAACACATAATTGTCCTAAATTAATTTAAAATTAATTCCCATTGTCAAAACAAAAAGTTTGTTTTAAGAAATAATAACTATCACAATATTTACCCTTGTTTATGTCCAATTTCAAGGTGAAATTACTTCTAATGAACAAAATTTAATTAAATGGTAAACATATAATAGAAATACACTATAAAACTAATTAATAATATAATCTTACAATATAAATAAATTTTTATTAAAAGGCAGTTTTGAATTAAAATACAGTATTTTTTACTATTCATTAAAAATGAATTCTATCATAAAAATACCAAAACCTCAAGCAAAGTAATTTTGGAAGACCCAATTCTAAAGAAGAATTTTATTTTGTCAAATAGAACACATAAATGTGACCAAAACTATATTTAACGAGGGTTCTTTATTAGTATACCTGATACTACTTCATTTGATGGCCCAACATCTACTTAAGTTATTTCAAATGATTTCTCCACCCCTTTCTACTTGTATTCTGGATACTTTCCCTTAGTTTAGTTCTTCATTGAACACTGATTTGCATAATAACCCATTTCATTACACTGAAGACATCATATTATGGGTTTTAAATTTTCCTACTTGATCATCTTCCTTACAGTTATGAGAAATATGACCAGACTTATTGTAACACCTGAGAATTTTATGTTATATAAATCATCAAAGAAATATTTTTCTACACAAAACACTTTCTTGGATTTCTTTACACGAAATCACAACCTTCCTCGATAGCTTGCGTCGTACGCAATACCGAGTTTCACTAAACAATGATATGCTATTAAAATATTATTAAAACTAGCCGTTATGAATAGTAATAACCACTTTTTGAAATTTTATAAATTTTGTTTAAAATGGACTTCATTTTTGGATTCGGAATATCGAAATTATCCTAGGGTGAAATTTTGGTATTTTTCTGAAAACTTTCAATTTTTGATGAATAGTGAAACCACTAAGTGGTAGTTAAAAAACTGAATTTTTCATAAAACTTAATTTTACCACTTCTGTGAGTCAAATTTTGAAACATTGAGAGACACAGTTGATGTCAGTAAGTAAAATGTGGTTCAATGAGATGAAAATAATTTTTTGGTGAATAGTAACTTTTTACTATTTTTACCACGGTTAAAAGTAAATAGGGTAATTAAGGGTAAAAATGATATTATTATTACACTAACACATGTACTAATTCTATTGGACAAGTGTAATTTGACCAAAAACAACCTTAGGAAGAAAATACGACCATTTAGGCCCACTTGGATTAGATTATGACACTTATTATTAATTTATTTAAAGAAGGGTTGAAATAGTTAAAATCCAAGTTTAATAAGTAAATAATTTTTAATATAGGGTTATAAATAAGATAAATTCGACTATAAATATTCATTAGAAATATAACAAGACTTCCTACATAAGGGTATTTTATTTTTAATTTTTAGACATTAAATAATGTAATTTATTTATGACACAAAGATGATTCAGAAATTATCTTATTAATGAAATATTGACATAATTGATGTGATAAACACCAAAATAAATGTAATTTGACACTTTTTATCAATTACACTAATTTTATAGATTACTATGTCATGTTAGTATTAATTTAATTAACTTCTTTCGAACTAATCATTCTGTTATTATTTTCACAAAAATTAATTACTAAATAGTGTCAAAATTGACATAAAATAGTTTTTAAAACAAATATTATATTATTAATTGTTATTTTATTCATAAAAATATAAAATTAGGCCAAATGACTTAGATAAGGTTATATATATTAATAATAAACAACTTGGGGTTCGTTTGGCTGCTTATATTAAGTTTATTAACCTTATAGTATAAGAACACAAGAAGACACGATAAAAGTAAAATTATTTAACTTAATGTTAAATCTAAATGATAAGGTTAAAATAGGAACCTAAACTTGTCTAAATTCTATTGTATGAGAGGATTTAGACCCCTCCCTACATTAGCTTCAAAATAAATCAATTTGGAGCTATTTGAAACCAAACACGACTTTATAATAAAATAATATTTTTTTTTTCCAAAGGAGCCCCTCTCCTCCCTTATAAAAGGGCACCTCCTCCCCATCTTCTTCACACCACTTTGAGCCTTCAAGCTCGGCCAAACCTTGCCCATTTCCTCCCTAAACTTCCCTAGAAAAATCCTAGAGGTTCTGGTGTTCTTCAAAGACCTCTTTTAGTGCCCTAAATGGAGGTCTCAAAGAAGCACTTCAAAGAAGAGGTAATGTCTGTTACCGATTCTTTCATATTTATTTCTTCTTCCACTTCTTTTTATTTAGTTGTTTCATTATGAAGTAATAACATCAGTATCACTCATATACTGATATGTTATTATACGAATGAAACAAACCTATTTCACCATCTATCCATCCTACGGAAAAAGAAATCACCGCGCGTGCGTACGTACGGAATACTGTCTCCACACCGTGGTGTAATCTATTTTCCACCACCACCTTACTTGGATGGGTATAATGGTGTAAATAATGACTATATATGGCTATTATAAAGTGATACAGATTCTGAAAAAGTATACATACACTCCAATACAATTCCACGATCATAGGAATGATATCATCACTCGTGCGTACGTACGGAATACCGTCTCCACGATGTGATGGGACTCGTTCTACATGATCTTCATTTCATAATGATTATATAAATGAATTGAATGAATGAATATGATATATATTACACTAATACCATTCTTTAAATGAGGTATCTATAACTTAAAGAGAAGAATAAGAATTTATTCGACAAAACACGCATAAGAACAAAAAGTTATAAACACCCGAATAATAAGTAGCAATGAAATATTACTACTAAGAAGCTAAGAATATGACCAAATATGATATCATAAAAATAATTATGATTATGGAATAAGTCAATAACATTATTTAAATCATTATACAGGAGGTTCGGACACTTACAAAGCATATCAGACCTAAGGTAAGGGAAAATATCACAATCTCATTTTTATCCGAGATTGTTTATACTTTGGTATTTACATGGGTGTATTTTATCATCCACATCCATGTTTCCTCAATATGTAATATTTATATCCTTATACAATAGTTTATATCCAATTTTACCCTTCGTTGAGTTTTTTAGTAAAAGATATGAAAGGAATATTTTGTCGTTTTTCATATGAGGTACTTTTTGACTTTTCCGACAAAAGTACGAGAAGAATGTTTTTTAACTTATATGGAATGAATGGATTTTTAAATCATTATTTCCAAGAAGCTTCCTTTACAAGTTTTCAAGTTTATTTTTAATCAACTTCTTTTATTTTAAAATTGTATGACATGTTAAGAAAGGAAAATGTTTTTGAATTTGAAAGGATATTTTCCTCAAGAATGGAGGTCAAGTGTTTTATCAAAATTATTTTCCATCTAAGATAATATAGGGTTCTGTTTATATCCCTATTATTACATTGATTTGATTATGTTGTGATGGAATTATTTTTATGAATTCCTTTATCTTATATGAATTGTTTTATGATGTCATGTTGTTTAAGAATCCCATTTTTATTACATGGGTTATGCAATGATGTATAATTTAATATATTGTGGCACACATAAGAATGGTATCATTATGAGATGGGTGGGACCTATATATCCCTCCAATGCATTGGGTAATGATTTTATATCTCATGAGATAGACATGGCTAGAACGGAAGGTTATACCGGTTCAGTGAAACAGGACTGAAACGAGGAGTGAACTCGGTTCAGAAATGGACTTTGTCCACTAAGATAGTCTTGGCAATGAGTCTTGACTAATAAGAAATAATTATCTACGATTATGTGTTTATGCCACAAAGTTTCATATTTTAAGTTATGATTAATGGGATTACATTTCACTACTATGATTTATCCCATGTTATGAAATTATGATCTCTTTTGCAGGTTAAGATTTCCAAAAGTTATGTGCTTATGTTTATGACATTTCTTTTGTTTACCCTTACTTAGCATTTGAGATCACCCTTTTGAATGTTTTATTTCCCCAGGTCAGGAAGAAGGTTATTAAGTAGAATATGCCAAAAAGGGACTCTAGATATGATGAAATAAATGGAAGGCAAAGTAGATACTTTATGAATCAGTTGCTTATGTTTCCCAGTTTCTAAAGACACTATACCTATACGGTCTTTTATTGGTTTTGTTATATGTTGTAATAAGTGTGATTCAATTTTGAAGTAATAACAATGTATGTAAAGTATGGGTCGTTATAGTTGGTATCAGAGGAAAGGTATAGTCAACATTTGGAAACTAGGATGTGAAAGCCTTAGTAAGAACCCTAAGGATAAGTCTAATCATAGAACACATTATTAGTGTTTTATAAATGGCCATGAATAACCTAGGATAAGACATTAAGTGTGAAATTTTATTCTTGATTATGTGGATTTACTATTATAATTAGTGTTTCTCACACGATTCTTCTTGGTTTTAGTCAATGGCTAGAACCCGAAGGAAGCGTGTTAATGCAGAATGCAACGGGAAATGCAATGATTGTCCCCCTGAGCAACCAAATGTTATGGGAGCTGGAATGAACAATCTTGTAGCCATGCTCACACAACTTTCTCAAGCTATGAATCATGTAGGACTTCCAAATGAGCAAAGGAAGGAGCAACATTCTGTTGAATCCTTCATGAGATAGCGTCCACCTTCATTCAGGGGGTCTACTGATCCATTAGTTTCTGAACAATGGATTAGTATTACTGAAAAGATATTTTCAGTTCTTCAATGTTCTGAGCATGATAAAGTCATCTTAGCAGTGTATCGTTTGGAAGGAGATGCTGATCAATGGTGGAATATTATTAAGAAAATGAGGCAAAGGGATGAAATTGAGTCCATGGAATGGGACGATTTCAAGAACATATTTTTCAATAATTACTTCCTTAGTATTCTCCGAACAAAGATGGATAAAGAGTTTCTTGAACTGAAGAAAAAGGATGATGAATCTGTTGGTACCTATGAAGCAAATTTTACAAGACTTGCAAGGTACGCTTCTGGTATTATTATCCAACCTGAGAGTAAGATCGATCGATTCTTTAGTGGCTTAAAACCAAGTCTTCTAAGGGCCTTAGCCATAAGGGACTTCAATAGCAATGAGGAAATCGTTCGATGTGCTCTCAAAGGTGAGATGGAGATTGGAGTAACCCATCAGTCATATGGGTTTGATAAGAAGAGGAAAATGGAATTCAAAGGAAAATCTAAAGAGCACACTGAAAAGAAGATGAGATTTCCCATATGCTCAAAGTGTGGAAATAAACATGGAGGGAGTTGTCTTAAAGGGACAAGTAAATGTTTCAAATGTGTAAAGGAAGGTCATCAGGCATTTGAATGCTGCGATGATGGGAAGAAGATGTCTAATGATGCAAACAAAGAAAGGGATACACAGAATGAACCTACTACACATCAATGATTCAAGTGCAAGGATATGGGACATTATGCCAATAAATGCCCTAATCCAAGGGTTGATGATGATGGTCGGCGTCAATAAACTCTTAAGGCTAAAGGCAAAGGAAAGTCACATGCAATTTCTATCAGCGATGTGGAGTACGATAACGATGTGGTGAAAGGTACACTTACCATCCACTCTAAAGTAGAAAATGTTTTATTTGATTATGGATCCACCCACTCATTTATTTCTGATGAATTTACTAAGGGTATCACCGTATTTCCTCAACAATTGGATGTTGAGTTAGCTGTGACAACACCTAATGGAACAACAGTCGCATCAAAAGTTTATAATTCTTCTCCGATTGATGTTTGTGGGAAAGTTCTTCCAGCAAATCTTGTGATCCTTCCTATAGTGGAATTTGTTGTGATTCTTGGCATGTATTGGCTTTCTCTACATGGATCTCATATCAATTTCCAAATAAGGGAATTCACATTTCATATTCCAGATCAATCTATGATCGGCTATCGATGCAAGGATGAACATAACCTTCTAGTGGAAATTTCTTCCATTTTATGGGTATTGATTCCACTAAATGAAGGTTATTTATCTCAAATGGTTGGTGAGAAACTCACGATTAAGAATATTCCCATTGTACGGGAGTTTGATGATTTCTTTCTAGAGGAATTACTGGGTCTTCCACCGAATTGTGAAGTTGAGTTTTCAATATAACTCATACCGGGTGCTTTGCCTATTTCAAAGACACCATATATAATGGCCCCAATTGAGTTGCAGGAATTGAAGAAGCAACTCCAAGAGAATCTTGATAAGGGGTTCATACGCCCTAGTGCATCACCGTGGGGAGCACCTGTTCTGTTTGTTAAGAAGAATGATGGATCAATGATAATCTGCATTGATTATCGATAACTTAACAAGATAACTATCAAGAACAAACATCCTCTCCCGCGCATTGATGGCATATTTGACCAACTATGCGGAGCTCAATACTTTTCCAAGATTGATCTTCGTTCAGGGTATCATCAATTAAGGGTCAAAAGGGAGTATATACCAAATACGACTTTCCGTACAAGGTATGGACACTATGAATTTATAGTGATGCCATTTGGTCTTACTAATTCCCCTACTATCTTCATGGATCTAATGAATAGAGTCTTTAGAGACTATCTTGATCAGTTTGTGGTAGTCTTTATAGACGATATTCTTGTCTATTCAAAGAGAAAGGAAGAACATGAAGATCACTTGAGAATTATATTGAGGACCCTGAGAAAGGAGAAGCTTTATGCCAAATTTACCAAGTGTGAATTTTGGCTTCAAGAAGTTGCATTTTTGGGTCACATAATCTCAAAAGAGGGGATATCTGTGGATCCAGCAAAAACAGAGGTTATCAGAAAATGGTCGATACCAACAACAGTAACCTAGATCCGATGTTTTCTTTGTTTGGCTGGATATTATCGACGTTTTGTGAATGATTTTTCACGATTATCGAATCCACTCACCAAGTTGACTCGGAAAGGAGTTAAGTTTGTTTGGACGGAGGAATGTAAAGAGAATTTCAAGGAGTTGAAAAGAAGGTTATCCAGTGCACCTATGCTCACACTGCCTTGTAGTGGAGAAAGATTTGTGATCTATAGTGATGCATCCAAGAAGGGATTGGGGTGTGTTCTTATGAAAAATGATATGGTGGTAGCTTATGCCTCACGACAGTTGAAAATACATGACCAAAATTACCCAACTCATGATTTGGAGTTAGCTGCGGTAATCTTTGCAATAAAGATTTGGAGGCATTACCATTATGGTGAAAGGTGTGATATTTATACTGATCAAAAAAGTTTAAAGTATATTTTCACACAAAAGGAGATGAATATGCGCCAAATAAGATGGTTGTAGCTGATTAAGGATTATAGCTGCTCAATCCATTACCACCCTGGGAAAGCAAACAAGGTGGAAGATGCATTAAGTTGACAAGACCATGCTAGTTTATCCATGATGAGGATCACAAAAGATCCAATATTTATGGATTTACAAAGGATGGATCTTGGAATTATAATGAAAGGGGAAAATCGTATCTTTCTCAAATGAATGTTCAACCATCTATACATGTGAAGATTAAAGAGGCACAGAAAGAAGATATCGAGTTACAAAAGAAGGTGAGAAATGTTCCTGAATTCAACCTTGATTGTGATGGGATAATAAAGTTCAGGAATCAGGTTTGTGTTCCTCCCATCCCTGAATTAAATAAGGAGCTTCTGGATGAGGCTCATAGTTCTTCATTCTCTATTAATCCTGGAAGCACGAAGATGTATGGGGACCTGAAAGAATACTTCTGGTGGGATGGAATGAAAAGAGATGTTGCTGAATATGTCTCTCGATGCTTGGTTTGTCAACAAGTTAAAGGTGAGAGACAGAAGTCTAAGGGGATGTTACAACCATTACTCATACCCGAATGGAAATGGGAAAACATCACTATGGACTTTGTCATAGGACTTCCTAAAACATCCAAAGGCAATAATGCTATCTGGGTCATAGTTGATCATCTTACAAAGTCTGCACACTTCATTGCTATTAGAGAGGATTTCTCTCTAGATCAGCTTTCCAGGATATATGTAAAGGAAGAGGTAAGATTTCATGGAGTACCACTTTCTATTATATCTGATCAGGATCCGAGATTTACCTCGATGTTCTGGCGAAGTCTTCAGAATACTCTGGATACAGAGTTGAGTTTCAGCACTGCTTATCATCCTCAGACAGACGGTCAGTCTGAGAGAACAATTCAAACTCTAGAAGATATGTTGAGAGCTTGCTCTATGGATTTAAAAGGTGGTTGGGATCAACACCTACCTTTGGTGGGATTTTCTTATAGTAATATATTTCACTCCAGTATTCAGATGGATCCTTATGAAGCTCTCTATGGAAAGAAATGCAGGACTCCAACTTGCTGGGATGAAGTTGGGGAAAGAAAGCTATTAGGACCGATCTCGTTGATGAAATGCCAGAAAATGTCAGATCTATTCAACAACACATAAGAGCAGCTCAGAGTCGACAGAAAAGTTATGCCGACCACCGAAGAAAAGATCTAGAGTTTGAAGTGGGTGATAAAGTGTTCTTACGAATATCTCCCTGGAAGAGGTTTATGAGATTTGGAAAGAAGGGGATGTTGAGCCCTAGATATATCGGTCCTTTTGAAATACTGGATCGTGTTGGGAAGGTAGCTTACCGATTGGTGCTTCCACCGAATCTCTCTCAAGTTCACGATGTGTTCCATGTATCTCTCCTGAGAAAGTACATACCTGATCCTTCACATGTACTCAGCTCAGAAGTTGTACCACTGGAGCAAGATCTTTCTTATAAAGAACAACCGATAGAGATTCTGGATCATAGCAAAAAAGACCTATGAAACAAGACCACTCGATTGGTGAAAGTTTTATGGAGGAACCACCAATTAGAAGAAGCTACATGGGAGCTTTAGGATATGATGAGGGAGAGGTATCCTCATCTGTTTGTTACAAAGTGAAGTATTTCGAGGGCGAAATTCATTTTAAGGGGGGTAGAATGTAACACCTGGGACTTTTATGTTATATGAATCATCAAATGAATCTTTTTCTACACACAACACTTTCTTGGCTTTCTTTACACCAAATCGCAACCTTCCTCGATAGCTTGCGTCGTACGCAATACCGAGTTTCACTAAACAATGATATGCTAATAAAATATTATTAAAACTAGCCGTTATGAATAGTAATAACCACTTTTTTAAATTTTTTAAATTTTATTTTTCAAAATGGACTTCATTTTTGGATTTAGAATATTGAAATTATCCTAGGGTGAAATTTTGGTATTTTTCTGAAAACATTCAATTTTTGATGAATAGTGAAACCATTAAGTGGTAGTTAAAAAACTGAACTTTTCATAAAAATTAATTTTACCGCTTCTGTGAGTGGAATTTCGAAAATTCGAGAGACACGGTTGATGTCAGTAAGTAAAATGTGGTTCAATGAGATGAAAATAATTTTTTGGTGAATAGTAACTTTTTACTTTATTTTACCACGGTTAAAAGTAAATAGGGTAATTAAGGGTAAAAATGATATTATTATTACCCTAACACATGTCCTAATTCTATAGGAAAAGTGTAATTCGACCAAAAACAACCTTAAGAATAAAATATAACCATTTAGGCCCACTTGGATTAGATTAGGACATTTATTATTAATTTATTTAAAGAAGGGTTAAAATAGTTAAAATCAAAGTTTAATAAGTAAATAATTTTTAATATGGGGTTATACATACGATAAATTCAACTATAAATATTAATTAGAAATCTAAAAAGCTTTCCTACATAATGGTATTTTATTTGTAATTTTTAGACATTAAATAATTTAATTTATTTATGACACAAAGATGATGCAGTAATTATCTTATTAATGAAATATTGACATAATTGATGTTATAAACACCAAAATAAATGTAATATGACACTTTTTATGAATTACACTAATTTTTTAGATTAATATGGCATGTTAGTATTGATTTAATTAACTTTTATTGAACTAATCATTCTGTTATTATTTTCACAAAAATTAATTACTGAATTGTGTCAAAATTGACATAAAATATGTTTTAAAACAAATAATATATTAGTAATTGTTATTTTATTCCTAAAAATCTACGATTCGTCCAAATGACTTAGATAAGGTTATATATATTAATAATAAACAACTTGGGGTTCGTTTGGCTGCTTATAGTATGTTTATTAACCTTATAGTATATGAACACAAGAAGACACGATAAAAGTAAAATTATTTAACTTTATATTAAATCTAAGTGATAAGGTTATAATAGGAACCTAAACTTGTCTAAATTCTATTGGATGAGAGGCCTTCGACCCATCCCCACCTTATCTTCTAAATTAATCAATTTGGATCTATTTAAAACCGATCTTGACTTTATAATAAAATAATATTTTCAGTTTTTCCAAAGAAGCCCCTCTCCTCCCTTATAAAAGGGCACCTCCTCCCCCTCTTCCTCACACCACTTTGAGCCTTCCAGCTCGGCCAACCCCTACCAATTTCTTCTCTCCACTTCTCTAGAAACATCCTAGAGGTTCTGGTCTTCTTCAAAGACCTATTTTAGTGCCCTAAAATGAGGTCTCAAAGAAGCACTTCAAAGAAGAGGTAATGTCCGTTACCGATTCTTTCATCTTTATTTCTTCTTCCACTTCTTCTTCTTTAGTTGTTGCATTATGAAGTAATAACATTAGTATCACTCATATACTGATATGTTATTATAATTATGAAATAACCCTATTTCATCATCTATCCATCCTATGGAAAAAGAAATCACCACGCGTGCGAACGTACGGAATATCGTCTCCACGCCATGGTGTAATCTATTTTCCACCACCACCATACTTGGATGGGTATAATGGTGTAAATAATGACTATTTATGACTATTATAATGTGATACTGATTCTGAAATAGTATACATACACTCCAATACAATTCCACAATCATAGGAACGATATCATCACTCGTGCATACGTACGGAATACCGTCTCCACGATGTGATGTGACTCATTCTATGTGATCTTTATTTCATAATGATTATATAAATAAATTTAATGAATGAATATGATATATATTACACTAATACCATTATGTAAATGAGTTATCTATAACCTAAAGAGAAGAATAAGAATTTATTAGACAAAACACGCATAAAAACAAAAAGTTATGAACACCCGAATAATAAGTAGCAATGAAATATTACTACTAAGAAGCTAATAATATGACCAAATATGATATCATAAAAATAGGTATGATTCTGGAATAAGTCAATAACATTATTTAAATCATTATACAGGAGGTTCAGACATGTACAAAGCATATCAGACCTAAGGTAAGGGAAAATATCACAATCTCATTTTTATCAGATATTGTTTATACTTTGGTATTTACTGGGGTTTATTTTATCATCCACATCCATGTTTCCTCAATATGTAATATTTCTATCCTTATACAATAGTTTATATCCAATTTTACCCTTCGTTGAGTTTTTTAGTAAAAGATATGAAAGGAATCTTTTGTCATTTTTACTACGAGGTACTTTTTGACTTTTCCGACAAAAGTACGAGAAGAATGTTTTTTTTAACTTATACGACATGAATGGATTTTTAAATCATTATTTCCAAGATGCTTACTTTACAAGTTTTCAAGTTTATTTTTAATCAAATTCTTTTAGTTTAAAATTGTATGACATGTTAAGAAAGGAAAATGTTTTTGAATTTGAAAGGATATTTTCCTCAAGAATGGAGTTCAAGTGTTTTATTAAAATTATTTTCCATCTAAGATAATATAGGGTTCTATTTATATCCCTATTATTACATTGATTTGATTATGTTGTGATGGAATTATTTTTATTAATTCTTTTATCTTACATGAATGGTTTTATGATGTCATGTTGTTTAAGAATCCCATTTTTATTACATGGGTTATGCAATGATGTATGATTTAAGATTTTGTAGCACACATAAGAATGGTATCATTATGAGATGGGTGGGACCTATATCTATCTCCAATGAATTGGGTAATGAGTTTATATCTCATGAGATAGACATGGCTGGAATGGTAGATTATACCGGTTCAGCGAAACAGGACTGAAACGAGGAGTGAACTCGGTTCAGAAATGGACTTTGTCCACTAAGATAGTCTTGGGAATGAGTCTTGACTAATAAAAAATGATTCTCTACGATTATGTGTTTATGCCACAAAGTTTCATGTTTTAAGTTATGATTATTGGGATTACATTTCACTACTATGATTTATCCCATGTTATGAAATTATGATCTCTTTTGCAGGTTAAGATTTCCAAAAGTCATGTGCTTATGTTTATGATATTTCTTTTGTTTAACCTTACTGAGCATTTGAGCTCACCCTTTTGTATGTTTTATTTCCCCAGGTTAGGAAGAAGGTAATTTAGTAGAATATGCCAAAAAGGGACTCTAGATATGATGAAATAAATGGAAGGCAAAGTAGATTCTTTATGAACCAGTTGTTTATGTTTCCCATTTTCTAAAGACACTATACTTATACGGTCCTTTCTTGGTTTTGTTATATGTTGTAATAAGTGTGCTTCAATTCTAATGTAATAACAATGTATGTAAAGTATGGGTCATTATACTTATAACACCAAAATAACTTTCTAGACATTGAAAAGAATTCTCTTAGTTTCTTTTTACCACACTTCTCCTAAGATGGATTTTTAATTTTCTTACCTCTAGGCTACTTTGATGATTTCATTCCCTTTTCCTGCCAAATGGACATCTTCTTTTGTTTTCTCTATTTGAATAACTAATCATCAGAAAACTCCATTTATACCTTCTCAGCACATCTGACACGTTTTTCATAGATTTTGAATTCATTAGAGGCTAATGCTCTTCGATATCACGAATTCGGTCCTGAGTAAAATTGATTTATCATACTATTGTGAACTTGGATGAAATTTGGAACATACCTTGCCAGTCGAGTGAAGTTTTCTTCATAATTATTGACTGATTCATCCTTCTTCTTCAATTCCGAGAATTTTTTTTCCATCCTATGACAAACATCCTTAGGAAAATATTTCTCATGAAACATACCTTTAAATTAATCCCAATCAAGAGAATCAATCTACAAACTATCCCTAATATTTTTCACCATCGACCACCACTAGTCATCTTCACCTTCAAAATGATAAATAGTGAGATTGACCTTTTCATGTTCTGAACACCACACGATATCAAATATCTTCTCCAGTGCTTTAATCCACCCTTCAGCTAGTACATGGTCAGATGATCCTCTGAATGATGGGGGGCATTGCCTCATGAAATGTTCCACTACTAACATGTTCCTCTATGGTTGATCTGGCGGATCTCGTGCATAGATACCACCACCATTTAAAGCCTGATTCTACTATGACATCACTAAAACCAATTTTTCAGTTCTAATTCTAACCATCTCAGGTTTCTGATTTGAAAGGTTGTCTTATTCCTGATGTCGTCCCATCATAGCTTCCATATTTCCTCTGTGGAAAACCATTTTGAACACAAAAATATCATTGGCGAAGCAACATGGTAATTAATAAATTCTATATCATTTCATTCATACCATAAATTAATTTAAGGACATTAATTTGACAATATTCTTACTCCTAATGTAGTCAACACCGACCTTTGATACCAACAATATGGATTCGGCCTTAAACATTACATAATATTTAATTTAGTGAATTATTTGCATTGAGGATCTTCTCAGGTTTAGTGTTTTAGTGAATTTGTCCATAACTATTACATTACATCTCAAAAATTACAATGTAGACACTTCTACTAAGTTACTATTTTTTTCATAAAATAAAAACTCTTTAAAAAGATATCCATGTCTAGTTCCAAGTTATAGACCACATGACTTTTCCTTTATCCCATCCTTGACCCTATTCCACTTTATGTGCTATAAAAACATTTCAAGAAACATTGTATTGGAATAAAAATCTTAGTAAGGGATAGACAAAGAAGGAAAACTGATAGTTTTTCAAAACAACATGTAAACCATGAATAGATTATCATAAGTAATAAATTTTTCCTTTATGAAGTAGTAAATACTCTTCCCTAAATAAAAGATCATTTCTTACCATTTTTAACCTAAATATTACCACAAAGCTCATAGAAAGAACACATAACATATAAATTTAACATGGGGCATAAATATACTTACATTTAATAACCATACTATCGACTACTAGACATATCACTAAATGGAATAGCCATATGGAAAACTTCCGTCCCCAATGAATTAGAGGTTATAATGTAACCACCCATCATGGTTTGTCATGGAACCACCCATATTTTGGTTTATCACATTACCACCCATCAAATTTCCAAGTATAATTATAAAATTATATCACAAAAAATTTTGAAAATATAAAAATTTCACTAATAACATTTAATTTACAGTCAGAAGAAATCATTTCAAGATACTAAAATAATAAATCCATTTCAAAAATCATTTTCTATACCAACACACCCAAAAAACAGAATATGGGATTACATATACTTTTTAAAACATTAAGGATTATAGGGGAAGCCGACAAATGATTATGGCGGCGGAGAGGTCATTGACACCACTAACGTTAAAAAAATTATTTTTTCCTGTTTAGTAAAAAGATTCATAGAATAAACGATTCCCTTTGAATGAAATGAAAATATAAAGTTGTTTATGCACCATATAAATGAAATTTGATTACAAAACCAAATATGCCTCAATGAAAGGAGATAAAGATAAAGTCCCTTACATAGTGTCTGAAATGAGTTGTTCGTTCTTTAATCTTCGGAATAATAAACTAAAGTAAATTTCAACTGGCTTCAGAACATTTGTTTAGGTTTATTATTCTTTTTATATCTCTTATTAAAATTTTGTAACCATTAAAAAATATTTATGTTAATAATGGTCGTTTTGTCGAAATTTGGTACTTGAGTCAAAAATGGACTTCTTATAATTACATGTGGTCCATGTGGTAAAAATTATATTATATCTAGAATGATATTAATTATTTAAATATCATATATATCATGAATATCTTTTATATATATGTATTTATAACAGTACATAACATTTTTAGATAATAAATGAAATGCACCGTTCATGTAGATGGTAAGCCGTACGTACACATAAACGCTACGTTCATTTCTATTTTGTATTTTAATTGAATGAAAACATAGTCATACATAGGTATGTCATAATTATAGTTTAATATAATATTTTATATACATTAAATAAGTTCATTAACACTATCATTTTTAAATTCCACATATGGCATGAACGAGTCATATCACTTTGAGGGGGCGATAGTCCACACTTCCTCAAATAAAATTATCACATTTACCCATTATGGAAACCATAAAGGTATTCAATAAATGGAAAATATAGAAGATTAATGAAATAATAACCATAATATATACCATATATAAATATGGTATTATCAAAGTGTCCACCATGATAGGTTGTTCGAGATATTTGAACAATCATTGTTTAGTGATGCAGTAGTTCATCGTCCACAGAAACAGTATGTTCTTTACCAATTAGATTGAGGTATCTAGAAGTTTAGTTTGAATAATTATAATACAAACAACCTAGTATATTGTGGATACTTTGTTTCTATAAAATAAATGAATAAAAAGATTTTATGAGGTTGGAGAAGGAATATAATACAAAATAACTTAAGAGAAGACGTTACCTTTAAATCTGGTATCTCTCTTTTGTTTGAAACGAAAGGCTTACTTGAAGGGCTTTTATCCTAAATTAGGGCTTATAAGAAGAAGAGGGGTATGTGGGGATCTTATTTAGGTAGTGTTTGGACGATCCATGTGTCTTGAGAGGTGTAAGTAATGGGTTAGAAGTGGTGTCTTTTTATAAGGGGGAGGAGGGGCTCTTTAGGAATGTTGGAAAATATTATTTTATTATATAATGATTTTTGGTTTATAAAGGATCAAAACATCTTAAATTATATGATACAGTGACTATGTTAGAAATAAAATTATCCAATAATAATTTGACAAGTTTTTCACATTTATTTAATTTTTGTAATCTTATTTATCTAAATCATCAATTAAGGAGTTAAACACCACAACATTATTGGGTCATAAAAAATATTATTTATTAGATGTATAAAAATTATATAAAAATAAAAAGATTTAGAAAATAATTTTATCTTTCCAATGAATGTATATAGTTTAATAGATAACCTATATAACCCCATGTAAAACTTTATTTACGAAAAGATATATTTTTATGTCATTTTTGTCATTACTTTAAATTAATTAATATAAAGTGTCATTATCACCCTTAAGTGGATCGATGAGGATCCCAAATCGACCAATGGATGCCCATGGTTGGAAATGGATCAACCAGTAGGATTAAGACACAAGTTAGAGTAATTTAATATTTATATAATACTTTTTTTACCCATATTTACATGATTTACTTTTTAACTATGGTAAGTAAAATATTTACTGAATTAATTTTTAAAATGTATAAAAATAAATGTTACATATTTACACAATTTGATCCTCATGATTCAAAATATGGAATCCGTTTTTCCAAATTCTAATCACAGAAGTGGAACAAATTAATTTAATTTTAATTGCCTTTGTCAAAACAAAAAATCATGTTTTTAAGAATTAATAAATATAAAAAGATTTACACATGTTTATGTCCAATTTCAAAGTGAAATTACATCCAATGCCCAAAATTGAATTAAATTGTAAAAATATAATCTAATTACGCTTTAAAACCCATTAAAAATATAATCTATACATATAAAAAATTAGAATAAAATGTAGTTTTGAATTAGAATACAAAATTTATGACTATCCATTAAAAAATGAATGTTATCAGAAAAATAACAAAAATTTACCCAAAGTACATTTTGATATACTGATTCTGAATAAGAAATTTATTTTTTCAAATAGAACATATAAAAGTGACCAAAACTATATTTAAAAAGGTTTCTCAATTAAAAGGCAGTAAATCAACCTTTTAAAGAATATTAGACTATTTGTGCTTAAAATGAGATTCATTCACATTTTAAGCCTCTATATTTTATTAGATAAATTTAAAAAAGATTAAAAAAATATAATCATATTGTAGTTAGTTCTATTCAGGCTCTCCAATACAATGATTAGGCATTAACTACTATTTAAAATAATATTATATTATTATTTTTCAGTATAACTGAACATTTTGTGCAATGTAAAATTTCAAAAAAAAACTCATTGTTCTATAATGGGTACGCCATCAAACATAGAATCCCCTTTATGGTGAAATTAATATTTAATTAATAAAATTTAAAAAATATGAAAATATCATATATCTTTATTTACATGGGAATTTACAATACCATTGTATTCATCAATTTTTTTAACGGAAAATTTCAATTTTCCCTTATAATTAACTACTTTGTGGCCTTATTTTCCAAACTCGAAGAATCTTCCAATTATTTTGAAACATGATCTATGATTATTCATCTCACATGATTTACTTGAGTAACCTTAGACTTTATTTCCCCGTTAGTGACCAAGAAAATCCATATTTATCTTATTAGATGGTTCATGGAACTCACCAAAGTTGAGATTATTGTTCATATTATGATATTACTAATTAGGAATAATTATAACATTTCATCTTCTGACTCTCATTAAATCTGGTTTCGCATAAGTAAGATCATTACTTTTTCCATCAGAATCACCATTATCGTGAATCATCTTGGTTTCGACCATTATCTAAAACTCAAAAATCAAAGTGTGAGAAACAGTAATCATAGTTTGAAAAACACACAGTCAAGGGAAATATCTTATAAAATTGCAATGTATGGCACCACTGGTTAAATCCTAGGATATTTATGATCTTTAATAAAATTCTAGGATTACAACCTATACATACACTTATCATTATGGTTCATACTAAGGTTTTGTCATCATAGATTCCAAGGATTAACTAAACCATTCATCTTATATGAGAATTAGAGACCTCGGATTCTCATACACAAATGTTACATAATTTTAAATTAATATTCATGACATTATACAAACATATCCTAGAGGATCATAATAGTTTAGTGCCTCTAAAAAATGTACCACAATATTATTATTTCATAGAATATCTTCAATGTCTAGTATAAATATCATACACATGAGTTCACCAACATAAGAAATTTTCTAAATAACAAAAGTAAAGGAAACATAATAAAGTATGATCTCATATGCTCAACATGAGTAAACATAAGAGAAAGAAAGTCATGGAAATATTATATCATAAGACAAGGATAAGTATATGTGATTATAAAAATAACGTAAGATGTTCATACTTAACCTGTCATAGATTATAAATATGATTCCAGTTATAAAATTGTATCATTTTAGAAAAACATGGGCCAAAAGAGTTATAAATCATAAAATATCAATCATGAACCATAAAATCATGTCATAAAAGTGGTTCACCATAATAAATATAAGAAACTATTTCATATGTCATGGTTAATGATAAAGATGAATAGATTATGAGTCAATAGATGTTTCCCATAATGGATCAAGAACATAATCTTCATCCCCATAATGGAGCAAGCACATCGACTACTTTCCCATAAGAGATCAAGAACATGGACTTGTTTCTCATAACGAACAATAAACATCAACTTGTTTCCAATAATGGATCAAGCACAATGACTTGTTTCACATAACCATCTTATGAGATATAATTCATCACCCTATACACAATAGAGAGATATTGGTCTCAACCATTACCTAATGAATAATATTAAAATTTTTTACACAAAAAAATAATTCATCATATTCAAACCCATGAATAGAAATGGGTTTCATAGTCATTTTATCATACCATAATTCCTGGAAAATAAAGGAATTCATAAACATCATTCTATCATAAACCAAAACCATTTAGAGAAAGAATAATAATTGTATCATTTGATAATATTACTAGTAAATAGAAGTAACATAATATTTTTTTCATAAATATATAATTATTATGAATGATCACTTGAAATAATTCTTGAAGAAAATATAATTTCCATTTTGAATTTTTTTCCTTATAGACGTGAGATTACAATGGAAAACACATTATCTAAAAATAATCTAGTATTATTGTAAATAATGATTCAAGATATTAAGGTGTCTTGAAATTGGTAATACCCACTCATGTCATAAAAGTTAAAAAAACACTCCTTTTATTTTTTTTGGAAAGGTCAAAAATGTATTTTTTCGAAAATGGTTAAAAAATTCATTTCCAACCATTTTGTAAAAAAATAAAAATGTGGAGAAAAACAACTATAAATATTAATAGGAAAATATTATAAACATTTTTGAAAACATTTAATGGAATAATTGACTTTTTAGAGAACTATTGACCAGATCTTACTTAAACATAAACCATCTCGAGTTATAATGAGATTGTGAAACAAAAATTTAAAAAATAATAACATTGTATTGAGAATTAATCACCTGAATCTATTGTGTGTACTATATTTAAATATTAATAAAAAAATTTACTACAACACGTGATAATAAAAATTCAATTTACATATAATCATATCATGTAAAAATTAATTAAATATTTGTTTAACAGAATGAATGGAAATTGATTTAAGAACTCGATTACCTCAGGTATTGTCATTCGATATTCATGTTAAAATCTAATGTATAAAAATATATATTCATTATACCGTTATTTGAATACATTAATACAATAATTGAATTTATTATTTATTTATACCATCTTATCATATGATTATTAATAATATTTTTTAAAAAAATCATTATTCTTGGTGATAACTGCTTCATTTTCCAAGCATGTTTCAGTTTGAATGTGTTTGTCATTATACTTTGATCATGGTAGCATAATTTCCATATTTTTGTAATTTTATAAATATAATATATTATAATTATATATATATATATGTTCATTCAAATAATGTATAAATATAAAAACTAATTACATCATTTATGGGTAAGGTATGTTGTACATAGAAATAAATGTGTAAGATCAAAATAATGATGTAGATGCTCAATATACAAGAAGGAGGGTGAATTGTACACTTTAAAAATCTCCTTAAACAATGAAATATCTAAGTTTAACAATGTTAAACTAAGAAAATTCACAACACCTATAACAACAATTGAAAGATTGGGACAAAGTAAGAAGTTAAAAACTTCTGGTTCTATACAGTTGCTTAAATCTGGAAAGTGATTCCGAAAAACAGGTTCTAGAAATATGGATTCAGAAAAAGAAACTTAACCAAAGTTTACAAAGTGAGATTTTACCTTAAATCCTATATAATCAAACTAAATCAGAGTAAAATTGTAAGGAAATATATGAATGTTATACTTTCTTTAAAATACACAATACAGTGGAAAAACAAGTAGTAAAACTACAAGTAACAAACAATAACTTTTTTAACCCAAAGAGAAGGGTATCTAACAAACTTGGATAAAGGTACCTTGATTTATACTTTCAAGCAAGTCTGTCTTACCCACACTAGGGTAATCCCTCGATACAAATATCGGAGTCTCTGTCTTGCTATCCCCGTATGCCCTCAACTTCAAGGTAGTTGGATCATCTGTCTTCCTCAGCAAGGAAGCCCTCGAACTTCAAGGAAGTCAGCACCTCTGTCTTCCTATCCTTGGAATTCCTCTAATGTAATCACCAACATTCGGAGTCGCACGAAGCAATCAGAACGAGCAGTTCAGTACGCACAAGGAAGGAAAAGATTATCTCTCTAGAAATCAACATAACAACATGCAGTCTTTAGAGTGATCAACTTTTTGTTGAGCTCTTTCAAATGAGATCTTATTTATAGGCTTGGTAGCGACGGTCGGCTCCCTCTTCCAATGGTCATATTTTCCTTAAATTTTGGAGGGAGTTGTACACGTGTCACTTAACCAACGGTTAGTTAGAAACAGAATGGACGACATAGTTTTATAACAAACTTGTGTAACTGAATGCATGACATCATTTTGTAATGAAACTAGTGTAAGCATAAGTAAAACTGATGTTCAGAATGTAAGGCAATGATTATTCAGAGTCTAAACAAAATGAAATAAGTAGTCTATAATTAAGATATATTCATATTCTAGTTTATAGGAATTCGTAACCTGAATTCTGTAGAAAACCGGAGTTTGAATTTCTTTGGAAATTCAGAGTCTGGTTTCACCAGATTTCAGAATATGAACATACAGAGTTTGGAGTCAAAATTGTAGAAGTTCGGAGTCAAACTAGTAAAAGTTCGAAGTATAACTCATAAAAGTTCGGAGTTGAACTCATAGAATTTCAGAGTCGTTCTCATATATGTTCGGAGACAAACTCATAGATGTTTAGAGTGGAACTATATGAGAGTTCGTATCCAGAATTCGGAGGTGAACTATATGAGAGTTCGTATCCATAATTCGAAATGAAACTTCATTGGAGTTCATATCCAGAATTCGGAATTGAACTTCATTAGAGTTCGTCTCCAGAATTTGGAATGGAACTTCATTAGAGTTCGTATCCAGAATTCAGAATGGAACTTCTTTATAGTTTATATCCAGAATTCGGAGTGGAACTTCATTACAGTTTATATCCAGAATTCGGATCCTAAAACAGAATGCTTCATATCTAATTATTATATAATTCTGATGTTCTTGTTATGAATCTTATTTATATACTTAAGAAAAATATTTATATGTGTAAGGAAATCTAGGTTAGGGTAAATTTCCATAAGGAAATTTTACTTATAGAAGTAAAATTTCGATTTGCTTAAGTGTAAGGTGTTTCTGATTTTAAAAAAAAGATTGAATAAAAAAGTCATAAAGAAAACCATATTGACTCAAAAATCTCCACCTTTTTTGAAAGCACAAACAATCTTTTGAAAATGAATATAAGGACTTTGAAAATTTTCATTAGACTTTGAAATTAAAAATTATCTCCCTTTGTTCATGGATGATAGTGAATACCACTAACTCACCCTTAGGCATAGAAACACTAAGGATTGTATTTTGAATTTCCAGAGTGGAGTTTTCATTATCATTGGAAATGAAAAACATTGTAATAAGGAACTCCCCCTTAGATAAGCTCCCCCTTACTTATGGATAGTTCATGACTGAGAAATTTTTCCTTCTCCCTCTTTTGAGTAGTTATTTTTTATTCTCCCCCTTTGTGATTTTCAAAATGCATTTAAGGGAATGGAAAAGAAATTAAATACCTAAAACATTATAACATAGTAAAATAAGATAAAACCAACCAAAAATTTCATTAGAGTTGAAAAAAAAATTTACAAGAAAGAAAAATGCAACAAAAGATCGGATTGAGTCTATTTGTATTCCTTTTCCTTCGAGATTAGATTATTCTACAAGGTTTACAACTTCTTCAAATCTTTTTGATCCTCCTCATCTTGCATCTACAAAGCTTTTATCCTTTCATCTTGAGATTTCAAGACTTCTCCCTGAGCCTTCAGGGCCTCTTCTTGCATCTTCAAAAACTCATCTTTCTTTACAATCTTTTCTTCGAGCTGAATCAAAAGATCTCGATCCGTTTTAAAATTTTGAGCAAGATCATTGACCTTCCCGTTCAAGTACTTTACTTGATGATTCCAAGAACATTGCCCAATGATCATCTCATTCTGAAGATTCTTATTCTTGGTATCCACGGTATCAAAGGAATCTTTAACATCATTCTGAAAACGATCAGACTCATCCATGTCTTCTTTAACATTCTTAGACCACAAAGAGATTCTGCTGCATGACTTTTTATGAAAATAATAATTGATAAGGAAATTTATATGATCTGATTCAATATTCACACACCAATCCATCACCATAGATAAGGATTCTGATTTCTAATTCAGACTGTGTTGAATCATCTAGTATATGGAGTCTATAGTGGTAAATATTGGAATAGTGTCCACCTACTTTTTCAGAGACTCGACAACAAAGTCATGACCCTATGATAACGATTCCGAATTAGACAATTTGCATGGGCATTTTTATTCTTCAATTTGCACCATCTTCCTTTTAAAAGAACCACATACTTCTTTCTTCCTGATGATATCTTTTGTTGGTGCATCCATGAGGACTTTCTTACCTTTATCAGTTTTTAGAAATGCCTCATCAGGAGATTCTTCCTCAGATTCAGAAACTTGAAAAATTTTATCTTCATCTTGTTTCTCATTTTCTTCTCCTTCTTCAAGAAACGGCTTCTCATAGCTAACTTCCTCTTCAGATAAATCATTCTCTTTTTCTTCTTCCTCGACATCATCTCTCTTATCATCATTGTCAACTCTATTTCCCGAAGTGACCACCTTAGAAGATTCATTGTTTTCTTGATAATTTTCCTCTTTTTTAATCCGGGTATCTAGATCATCACTTCCTTCTTCTAGTTCTTCTTCTTCTTCAATTTCATCAACAAATTCTTCCTCTACTTCTTTACAAGATTCTTTCTCTACTTCTTCTTCAACAACCTCTTTCCATTTGGACTTTTCCAGAGTGAAGTACTTCTTCCCAGGAGTCTCTGGTAATGGTTGGACCTCAAACGTTTCCAGAATGGGAATATTCTCAGAAGCTATTTTAGTATCCCTCAACAGATATTGAACAAATTCAGCTTCAGAAGTCTTCTTTTTCATTTTCTTCTCTTTTTCTTGCTTTTCTTACTCATTAGAAGCTCTCTCCTTTAAGGCCTTAGCCTCACCAGGATCTAATACGAATTGAGGGTCCCCTTATTTTATCTTCTCCTTGTCTTCCCTCCAATTAGCATCCACTTCATCTAGGTAGGTTTTTTTCTTCTTTTTCTTGGGTGGTGCGGATTGGGTTTCCTTTGCTTTGGGAGTTTTGTCTTCAGCAACCACTTCTTTAAGCTTCCTCTTCTTAGCAACCTTCTTCACTGGTTCAACCATCTCCACATTTTCCAGAATGATTTCATCCTCTTCCTCTGGAAAATTATAAAACTCTTCTGTTTCCTTAGAATATTCCATATTCATCATTTTCAAGGTATCATCACATACAAGCATAACATTTCAATTCCGAACCTTATACTTACATGAAATTTAGAAAGAATCTAAACACTGAAATCTCATTTTTGATAGTAAGGCAGGGGTCCATAATGATTTGAGCTCTAAAATTTCCTTCCTTGATGTTCTTGATCGTCACAAGAACATGCCTCATCAGATTTATTTTTCTAAGATTCACCAAGAAGTCTAATAAATATACGTCACTTTTCTTCAGGGTATCTTTATCACCCTTTCTCAGAACCAAGAAACCTTGTACCCAGATCTGAAGGATCTGATTATTAGGAGATAGGTGAAAAATCATGGATGTCTTTACATCAGCAATTCCAAGACATTGTACTGCCTTAACCTTAACAAAACTACCTTGAGCACCCAGGAGTTTGTTTGAGAAGAATTCGGAATCTCCATCATAATCTAGCCCCACCAATCTTTCTTCCTTGGTTTAAGTAAGCTTGTAAGTCTTCCCATAAGACTTTAAAGAAGAATTTTCTCTTCCCTCTTCCTCATAGAATCTTTCTGATTCATAGAATTCTATAAGTAACTCCGGATAGACCGCATATTGATCACTTGTCTTTGATACAAATACATCTTCCCAACCATTCAGTGTGATATTCATGGAGATGATAGATCATACATGTAAACGTTCAAATGGACTAGTGTTTCTCTGTACGCTTGCCATTTTGAAATTGGCTTCGAGGTAGACATATCTTGGGAAGTGGCTTCTACAGACATTTGGAATGAAGGAGATTTGAAGGATTTGGAACGTCCTTTATCAACTGATTTATAGCTTCGACATGCTAGAGCTTGAAATCGATGTGGGACAACCAATGGGGTTTCCCTTTATATAGGCGATGGAGATGAACTTTCATCTTCAAAAAAAAATCTAGCGGTTGAGAATTTCTCTGATCAGATCCGACAGTTGAAATCAAATCCACAAGGAAATATTGAATCTGATCATTTTATGTTTTAAGAAAAACAATCGGATTTAAGATAACTATAATCTGAGAAATTTTAAAACTCATAGAAAAATACCAGTAGGAAAACTATTACTATGAAAACTTAAGTAAGTAAATCATACCTTTTGAATTAGCCAGGAAGTTTATTCGTAATAGGTGATATTCTTTTTGATGAAAAATTTGACTATGAAAAACTAACTACGAAAAACATAAAGTTGAAAAGACTTTGAGTACCAAAACTCCAGTACGAAAAGTTGGAATACGAATAATTTCAGTACGAAAAATTATGAGTACGAAAAATTTCAGTATGAAAAGTTTGGGTATGAAAAAATTCAGTATGAAATGTTTGAAAACAAAAAATTTTAGTATGAAAAGTTTTGGTATGAAAAATTTCAGTACGAAAAGTATATGTACGAAAAATTTTATTATAAAAATTCGGAGTACAAAAATTATCATTACGAAAGTTCCAGTTCCGAAAATTTCTATTATGAAAATTTAAGTTATGAAAACATCAGTACGAAAATTTTAGTTACAAAAGTTTGAAAAGTATTATATGAAAATTTTGATTAAGAAAGCCTTTAAAAAACATACTATGAAAATTTTGATTATGCTAACAAGCAAATGTACTCCCCCTTTAAAAAAGAAGTTTGTTACTGTAAGGAAAATTTTTCAACAAGAAGTTAATTAAGAAGGATTACCTCGCAGTTATCATTCCTATCTTTTGTTTAATGGATTCAAATCTATTGGAAGGTAAAGATTTTGTAAAAATGTCAGCAAGTTGATCCTGGGTTCTGATAAACTGAAGAAGGATATCTCCTTCAAGTGTGTGATCCCTAAGAATGTGATGCCAAATATCTATGTGTTTTGCATGAGAGTGATGTGCATGGTTTTTTCTAAGAGAAATGGAACTTATGTTATCACACAAAATTTGAGTCTTAGTAAAACTCAATCCATAATTTCTGAGTGTGTGTTTAATCCACAACACTTGAGCACAACACCTTCTAGCTGCTACATATTCATCTTCAGCAGTGGAGAGTGCTACTTAGTGATTCTTCTTGCATGACCAAGAAAATGACGAATCGCCTAAGAAATGACAGGTTCTGGATGCACTTTTTCTATCCATTCTACAACCACTAAAGTCAGCATCTGAAAAACTCTCTAAACCAAAATCATTTCAAGAAGTATAGAATAGTCCTAGATCCATGGTTCCCTTTAAGTAGCGAAAAAATCTTTTCACTGCATTTAAATGAGATTCCTTAGGATTGGATTGATATCTTGCACATAATCATACTGAAGACATTAAGCATGGACGACTAGCTGTTAAGTAATATAGACTTCCTATCATACCTCTAAAAGATGTTTGATCCACTGGTTTCCCAGATTCATCAATATCATGTGTGTTTGAGGTACCAAGTGGAGTACTAAAACTTTTAGTGTTGTCATACCCAAAAATTTTAAGAACATCTTTAATATACTTTTGTTGAGATATATAGGTTCCTTTTGGTTCTTGAGAAATTTGAAAACCAAGGAAAAATGTAAACTCACCCATCATACTCATTTCAAACTCAGATTTCATTAGATCTGCAAACGAATCAGTTAAAGATTGTTGAGTTGAACCAAATATAATGTCATCAACATAAATTTAAACAATCAAAACATTTTTCTTATCTTTCTATATAAAATGGGTTGGATCTGTATTTCCCTTAACATAGTTATTTTGAAGAAAAATTTATGTATGTCTATCATACCAAGCTCATGGGGCTTGTTTAATGCTATATAAAGCTTTGGTAAGTCTAAAAACATGATCCGGATGTTTTGTATATTCAAAGCTAGAATGTTGTTCAACAAAAACATCCTCTTGAACAAAATCGTTAAGAAAAGAACATTTCACATCCACTTGAAAAAGTTTAAAATTGAAGAATGCCGCAAAGGCAAGTAAGATACGAATAGATTCAATTCTAGCTACTGGAGCATAGGATTCTTCATAGTCTATTCTGTCTTGCTGATTATAGCTTTTAGCAACTAGTCTAGCTTTATTTCTAACAATGACTCCATTTTCATTACACTTATTTCTGAAGACCCACTTTACTCCAATAACAGAATTTTCCTTATGTATTTCGACCAAGATCCAGACTTTATAACTTTCGAATTAATTTAGTTAATCTTGCATGGCTTTGATCCAATCGTCATTACCTAAAGCTTCATCAGAACATTTTGGTTCTAATTGGGAAAGGAATGATAGTTGTTTGACTTCATTACTCAAGGAACTTCTAGTCCTTACAGGTTGATTTACATCACCAATGATACTATCACTTTGATGATTCTTAAGAAACATCTGACTTGTGTTTCGTAAAACATGTTCATCAACATAGGGTAGAAAGTCTTATGGGGAAAATGTTTCAGAAGAATCTTCTTGAACATTTTCCTCATCAGAAGAATCTTCTATCAAAGGTTGATAATCTGTTTTTGAAAACACATCTGAGGTTGTAGGTTGGGATGGTTTAAAAAAAGGATTAGTTTCATCAAATTTTACATGTACTATTTCCTCAACAGTACATGTGTTTTTATTGAAAACTCTACAAGCCTTAGAAGTTGTGGAGTAACCGAAGAAAATTCCTTCATCGGATTTTGGTGCGAATTTGTGTAGATTATCTTTAGTTTTCAGGATGAATACCTTGAAACCAAAAACCTTGAAGTAGGAAAGTCTAGGTTTTCTACCATTCATTAAATCATAAGGAGTTTTATTATGAAAAGGTATAATCAAAACATGATTTATAGAATAACAAGATGTACTTACAGATTCATCCAAAAAATGTCCAGCTATAGAATATTCACTCAACATGGTTCTAGTTATCTCTTGAAGAATTCTATTTTTTATTTCAACTATACAATTTTGTTGAGTTGTTCAGGGTGCTGAAAAGTTGTGAGTAATACCTTTTTTAATACAAAAAGTTTCAAAATAAAAATTTTGAAATTCTCCTCCATGATAACTAAGAATAGTTTTCAGTGGAAGTTTTTTCTCATTTTTAACATGGGCTCTAAAACTTTTGAAATAAGAAAAATCTTCAGGCTTCTTTGCTAGAAAATAGACCCATGAAATCTAGTGTAATCATCAACTAGAACAAACGCATAGTATTTTTCTCCAATACTTCCAGTTTGTGTTGGACCAAAAAGATCCATGTGGACCAACTGTAATGCATCAGTTGTTGAGACTTCACCGATTGATTTAAAACTAGATTTATGTTTCTTTCCATATTTACAAGGATCACAAACTTTAGAAGAATCAAATCTAAGCTCCGGTAAATCCTTAAATAAACCATTATTAGAGAGTTTACATAAGTTTCTAAGGTTACAGTGACCTAGTCATCTATTCCATAACCAAGAATGATCTTCCATTACACTAAGGCAAGGAAATTCTTGGCTCCTAAGGTCTTCTATGTTCAAAGTGTAAACATTCTCTTGCCTATGGGCAGAAAGAATAAACTCTTCCTTGGAATTGTGTACTAAGCACTTATCATTCCTAAAATTCACAAAGTATCCTTCATCACATAATTAACTTTTGCTAATGAGGTTGTTCTTAAAACCCTTAACAAACAAAACATTTGAAATCAAGGTTTTAACAAAAAGAACAATATTACCTATACCAACCATTTCTCCCTAAGCATTATCTCTGAAAGTTACTTTTTCTCCTTTCGTATTGATAATATTTTCAAAATAGATTTTGTAACTAGTCATATGTCGAGAACATCCACTATCCATGTACCAATTATTTCTATTGGTACTTTCCCTATTTTCCTGAAAATGAGAAACAAGTTAGGTTTTCGGAATCCAGACTTTCTTGGATCCGGAATTGTTAGACAAAATAATTTTGGGTATCCACATTTGTTTAGAGAAATATTATTTATGAAATCCAAGAGATTGAACTCTATTCAAAGAACAGTTTTTCTTCCAATGCCCACCACTTTGACACTTTGTGCAAAAAAGGGACTCCAGAAGGAGTAAAATATTTGTTTTTGAAAACTGGTTTTTGGTGAGTATAACATACTCCAGTAGTGTTTCCATGAGGTTTAATTTGAGAATACAACTTGTCAAAATTTTCCTCCCGGAAGTAAATTTTGCAAGAAGCTTCTCAAGAGAAAATATTTCAGATTTTAGTCTTACGACTAAATTCCTATCCTTAGGAATCATTTCCTTAGAGTTAGATTTTTCCTCACAAACTTTCACCTTTAAAATAGCATTCTTAAGATCTTTAGAAATTCTTTCTTATCAGAATTTTCTTTCTCAACATCTTTAGAAAGTTATCCTAAAAGAACTTCATTATCTTTAAGATCTGAAGAAATACTTGAAATCTATTTTGTAATAATTTCTTCCCTAGTATTTTCCTTTTCTAATTTCTTATAAATTTTACAATTTTGTGGTTCAAGTAACTTGGAAAATCAAGATAATTCTTCATATGAAGGTTCTTCATTTTCTGAGGATGAAGTATCTTCATTAGAAGTACTATTTTCGGAATAGTAATTCTTATCAAGAGATAAATTTGTTAAAGCCTCGACAGAGCATACCTTGGCCATAAGACATGTATGTGGAAATGAAGTATTATCAAAAAATCCCATATTCTTCTCAGATGATGAATCATATTCCGAGGATTACCATTCTGATGAGTCTCCATAGCTAGCACTCAAATTAGTATTAGCTTTTAGACTTTTCTTAGCTTTAGATCTGTAAAACTTCTTCATGTTCCTTTCAGAATGCCTCTCTTTCCTTTCATTCTTTTTATGAATAATGAAATCAGGTCGTATGTATCCACTTCTCTTGCATTCATATCATGTGACCTCTGAATATTTCTTATCTTTCCTTTACTTCTTCTTATACCTGGATTGGAAATTTCATTGACCAGCTATCTTGTTCATTCTTTGAGAATGATTAGCTAACTCATTTTCTAAGACTTCACTCTCACTAGATTCGGATTGGATAGTAACCTTTTTAGACTTGTATTTAGTTACTCTCTCAGAAGTCTTAGCTTTCATGTGATTTGATGTTGTAGTAAAAGAAACAGTACCATTCCCATTCTTCTTTTTGATGTTATCAGCATCTCTCTACATCCTAGTTTCATGTTGGAGAAGAGTTCCAAACAGCTCATCTAAGGAAATTTGAGTAACCTTATTGTTCTCATCAATAGATGTTCTCTTTGATTCCCACTCATTGGGCATAAAATCAGTGATCTTATCTATAAGAGCTTCATCATTCATACCTTTCTCTCCCATGGATTTGAAACTATTCATGGTAGTCATAAACCATTGTTGTACTGTGCTTATAGGTTCTCCATAAGGAAAATTAAAACCATGATACTCAGCTCTCAACATAGCTCTTCTAGTCTCAATCACTTTAGATGTACCAAAATTTGTAACTTCAAGTTTCTTCCATATACAGTTATCTATTTCACAAGAATAAATTTGTCTATATATATTCCCAGTCATTGAACATAGTAGAGTATTGTGTACCTTATAGTTTAATCGGCAATCATGCTTCTATTGGTTTGTGAAAGTACTATCTTCCTTGTAAGGAATTTTATAACCTCCAGTAAGCATAACAAATTTATCTACCCCATTATTGATAACAAAAGTATTCATTCGATCTCTGCAATACACATACTCATTTCCATCAAAAATTGGTGGTCTTGTAGGATTTAAGTTGTCGATGGAACCAACATTTAAACCTTCCATCTTAAAAAAACTTTCTAGACAAAAACATTTTTATAAAAAAAGTTCAGATTCAAGGAAAATATTCCTAATCAAGGAAAAAAATTGAACATTGAAAACTTGAGCTAGAAAAAGTTATATGTGAGTATAAGTGTTTCAGAGACCTCTTTTGATAGCAATTGTAGGATCTAAATAATGATGTAGATGCTCAATATACAAGCGGGGGTGAATTGTAAACATTAAAAATTTCTTTAAATAAGGAAAGATCTATTTTTAACAAATTTAAACTAAGCTAATTCACAACACCTCTAACACCAATTGAAAGATTGGGGCAAAGTAAGAAGTTACAAACTTATTTTTCTATACACATGCTTAAATATGGAAAGTGATTCCGAAAAATAGGTTCCGGAAATATGGATCTGGAAAATGAAACTTAACCAAATGTTACAAAGTGAGATACTACCTTACAGCGTATAGAATATAACTGAATCAGAGTACAAGTGTATAGAAATATAAAAAGGTTATACTTTCCTTACAATACACAATGCAGTGGGAAAACAAGTAGTAAAACTACATGTAACAATCAATAACTCTTTTAACCCAAAGAGAAGGGTATCCAACAACCTTGGATAAAGGTCCCTTGATTTATACTTTCAAGTAAGTCTGTCTTACCCACACCAGGGTAAGCCCTTGATATGAAGATCAGAGTCTCTGTCTTACTATCCCTCTAAGCCCTCAACTTCAAGGTAGTTGAAACCTCTGTCTTCCTCAGCAAGGAAGCCCTCGAACTTCAAGGAAGTCACCACCTCTGTCTTCCTATCCCCGGAAGCCCTGGAATGTAATCACCAGCATTTGGAGTCGCACGAACCAATTTGAACGATTAGTTCAGTATACAAAAGGCATGAAAATATTCTCTCTCTAGAAATCACTTTAACAGTGTGTGGTCTCTAGAGTGATCAACTTGTTGTTGAGCTCTTTAAAATGAACTCTTATTTATAGGCTCGGTAGCAATGGTCGACTCACTCCTCCAATGGTCATATTTTCCTTAAATTTCGGAGGGACCTGTACACGTGTCACTTAACCAATGGTTAGTTAGAAATAGAATGGATGACATCTTTTTATAACAAACATGTTTAAATGAATGCATGACATCATATTATAATGAAACAAGTGTAAGAATAAGTAAAACTGATGTTTGGAATGTAAGAAAATAATAATTCGGAGTCTAACCAAAATGAAATTCGGAGTCTATAATAAATATATATTCAGATTTGATTTTATAGGAATTCGGAACCTGAATTCGGTAGAAATCCAAAGTCTGAATTTCTATGGAAATTCAAAGTCTGGTTTCACCAGAGTTCAGAATCTGAACATATAGAGATCAGAGTCGAACTTGTAGAAGTTCAGAGTCGAACATATAAAAGTTCGGAGTCGACCTCATAAAAGTTCAGAGTCGAACTCATAGAAGTTCGGAGTCAAACTCTTAGATGTTTGGAGGTGAAATCATAGAAGTTCGGAGTGGAACTATATTAGAGTTCTTGTCGACAATTCGGAGTCGAACTATATGAGAGTTCGTATCCAAAATTCAGAATGAAACTTCATTATAGTTCTTATCCAGAATTCGGAATGGAACTTCATTAGAGTGCATATCCAGAATTTTGAATTGAACTTCATTAGAGTTTGTATCCAGAATTCGGAATGGAACTTCATTACAGTTTATATCCAGAATTCGGAGTGGAACATCATTATAGTTTATATCGAGAAATTCGGATCCTAAAACAGAAAGCTTCATATATTTGTATTATATGATTCCGAGGTTTTAGGTATGAATCTGATTTTTATAATTAAGAAAAATATCTATATGTGTAAGGAAATATAGGTTAGGTTAAATTTCCTTAAGGAAGGAAATTTTCCTTATAGATGTAAAATATCGATTTGCTCAACTGTAAGGTGTTTGTGATTTTCAAATCAAGAAGGAATGGATGAGTCATAAGGAAAACCGTATTGACTAAATGAAATTTTGTTTTCATTTTTTGATTTATGGAATAAAAGATAGGTAAATGATGATTCATATATAGAGAATAATTATATATCATATATATTATATACATTATTTAACCCCATCATAATACCAATCCATAAAATATGGTTATGAAAAAATATTCATATCTCTATGTGAAGATGGTAAGCCATACATATTCAAGAGCAATACTTTCACTTCTTATTGGATGGGGAAAAGGGTTTATTATGGTGTTTTCATAATCATAATAACATTTATGAATATTTATGATACTAAATTTTAAATTTTATAAAAAAAATTATAGATTTATAAGAGTAATAGACGATTATAAAAATAAATTTATTGGTAAGAGTGTTACATCTTCTTCAAAATAACTCATTTAGATCTCCAATAACAGGCTCTAGGGTTGGTGTTTTGAGAATACTAGCACCTATGTACTGTTTCATGGGAATCATATAAGTTATATTTTCATATTATGGTTGATAAAGAATAATAAATGTTTTTTAACTATGTGAGGAAGGAGGTCCCCATTTATAGTGGAGGTAAGGGGCGCTTTTGGACTTTCCCAAAATAATAAATTATAATAAATTAATTTTCTATAAAAATACAACAAAATTGATATCGATTATAAGATAATATAATATAAAGTTGTAATATTAACAACCAATATTTTTTATAAAAATTTTAGTTTATTATAATCTTTATCTTTTTGATTAACCCTTAGTTAATCATGTTTAATTTTAACAACATTTATAAGGTTTTCAATATTAAATAGTTTAAATTTTTACATATATGGAGTGAATTGGAAACTAAATGGAAAATTTATGATTGTTTCAATAATAAATTATCCAATATTTCCTTATTTAATTTTTCATTATTTATAAAATATTTAATAATGTATTATTTTGAAAAAATATTATTAGATTCAAGAGGATGGTGCTACGGGTTGTGGGAGCTCCTCTCTGAGACCATGGATTTTAGGGTTTCATTTGGCCATGGTGCTACCTTTCTTCCTCAGCTTCGATCATCTCTCTTCTCCCGGTGGCGTGGCATTGGTGATTCCATCCTCAATGTCTGCTCCCGATCCTCTGATTTTTGGTGATGTTTTCAATCCTAAGGTTGCGTCAAAGCCTACTTCTTGCAATCCTCTAAGTTCTAGGGCTATTTGAAACCTTTCAGTTGTGGTTATGCCGATCATCTCGTCTGGTCTGTCTTCAAATCACTATGCTGGATCTGTGGAGGTGTTGCACCATTCTTCTGCGGCTCTAAATCTTGGTGTGCGAAGTGGTGTTTCACGTACGTCAACAGCTCTGCCAACCTTTTTGGCCGGTCTGAATTTGAATCATTGTGTTGGATCTGCGGAGGCATCACATCCTTCTTCCGTGGCTTGGAAATTCGATGCGTAGAGTGATTCGCAGAAGTAAACTGGTCCGGTTGATGTTGCTGCTGCAATGGCTTCTACTGATGCATTGATGTGGGATCTTATTTCACCCTGTGGTGGTGATATCCCGGGATCTCAATCCCACTCTGATGTGTTGAGGAAATCAATCTTAGGGTTGAAGCAAGATGGAGCTGGTTCGTTTTCACATTTCAAGGACTCATTTCTGAGTAGAATTCTTCGTAAGGGTTCATCAGCTCATGTTGAAACCAACCCCACTGCGCTTGTAGAGAGAATTTCAATAGAATAGAATTCATTGATTGCACATATTGTTCTTCCCAAAGGTGCACAACCATGGAAGCTTGATGATGTGATTCACAGAACCTGGCATTTGTGAGGTTTTTCTAACTGGAAATGTCGTTCTCTTGGTCGAGGATTCTTCCATTGTCTTTTTCTGTCTAATGAATTGAAGCTTCGTGCTTGGAGCATTATAACAATGTTTATGAAACCTGGTTGGCTTCATTTGCATGAATGGTCTATGGATTTTAATGTCTCGTTTCAAATAAATGAATTTTCTAAACTTTGGATTTTTCTTCATGGACTCAATTAGGTCCTCTAGGATCCAAAAAAATTTCTTGATCTTGGCATGCCAATTGGAACTCAAATTCGGCTTGACAAGGAGACTGAAGGTGTTCGGTTTGGTCACTTTGCTAGGATGTTAGTGGAGGTTGATCTTAGATCCACTTTGATTGAAAAGGTAACCCTTTCCACCCCTTTTGATAACATTCAAATTGATGTCGAGTATGAAAAAACCTCATTTCAGCAATGTATATATGGATGTTGGTCACTCTTTAGAGCTATTTCGGAAGAATGTTTCTTGTGAGGAATGTGGGGTGAAAGTTCATTCAGCAGCCCTCTGTCATAGGAAGTCCAAGGTGAAAGACTCGAAATTGTCAAAGCCTACTGATCATGATGGTGATTCACGTAATGAGCCAGTTCCTAATACTAGGAAAGGGTTTCTTCTTGATGTATCTCCAAAGAATGCTCAGAGTGACCCCTCTAACACTCAGCTTGATTCGGTTGAAGACACTCATATACGGTCCCTCGGATTGGTGACCCCTAATACTTCTCAGTTCAATGTCTCTAATCAGATTGATGTGCAACAACATGCGGATTGTCAAAAAGAAATCCATGAGATTTTTCAGGTTTCTGAATTACCTGAGAAATGGGGAAATGTTTATGCCGATGAACAAGAGAATGTCGGTACCCCGATTAGGACCTCGGGCAGTGGTTCTCATGCATCCTACAAGGATTACATCTTAAGTGGCTAGCCAAAGGTTCCTAATAGTGAGGGTCTCCTCTCTAGGAGGAGACCATGTAAAGATTACTCTAATGTTCCTAGAACTGGGTCTACCAGATCGTCATCTAAGGCGTCAAGGAAAGTGGATATAGATATCTTAAAAATCTTCAATTGGGAGAAGTCCCAATTTGAGTGGGAGACTACTGGTGACTCTGATTATGGAAATGATATGTCTTATTATGATATCTATACCTGTTCTTGGTGGTTGTGGGTTTTTCTGTTGTTTGTCCCCATTCGCTGCTCTACTGTACTTTTTTTCATTCTTCTTAATAAATGGTCAGAAGCTTTGCTTCTCGCTGGAATTGTCTGGTATTATTAGTTTCAATTTTGACACTATTCATATCATTGACTTTATAAAAGTTAATACAATAACATAACATCAAAGAAATATTTAAATACACCCCAAATATGTCACAATAATATAGAAAATTCATGGATAACCTTAATTAATTCAATGTAAATTTCTTTTAATATGTTCAATATCATTTATTTGATTTTTTCATTAAATGAATAATTAATTCATCATCATTGTGTAATTATTTAATGTTATTATTTATTCACTAAAAATAAATAATAAATTACCAAGATGTAGATATATATTTTATATTCCAAATAATATTTTAATTAAAAAATATATTCAATGTAGAAACATATTAAAAATATGATACTTATTTAAAAAAAGTGTGGGACATGTTTGATTTCTCATTAAATAATATATTATAAAGGACATATTCTTATCCAATTGGATTAAAACATTCATAAGTAAATTTTAATCATCACAATAAGCTTATTATGCTAAAATGTGACACTTATATTAATTAATAACCTAGTTTTTTTCCCATGTGGACACATAAGATATGTTTTAGATAAAGAATGTGACATTTTGGAACTTTATTTAATTTAAATAATATGTAATCTATTTTATATTAAAACTGTTTATTAAAAAACTAAATTAAAATAATTATTTATTAAGGGTATAATTAATATCGTAAAATAATAAATAGGAGGAAAATTTATTTCCTTATCACTTTTTATAAACAATATAAACCAGTTTTACCCATTACTGAGGAAATAATGTTTTACATAGTTACTATTCATATTGATAAAAAATAAAAGTGAACTGTTTACTAAATTTGGACCCATATATTAAAAATATGAAATTCATTTTTAAAAAATATGAATTTAATTATGTTCATAATTTAATTTAAAGTAAAACCATCGTAACTCAACGAAAATATTTCATTTTGGAAAAATTCCAAATTTCAATATAAAATTATTTTATAGAAAATACATGTATAATATCAACTATAAAACACATAATTTTTTATGATTTAAATATAAATGAAATATGTATAATTTAAGAACATAATTCTACCAGGTAAAAGAATTAAAAGAAAACCTAGTTTCCCAAAAACATCAATATTTTTCACTTTTCATTAAAAAATCACTATTTTTAGAAAATTCAAAAAAAAAATCATCCAAAGATGATTTTAATATAATGACTTCAAAAATTAAGTTAATATGATCAAATAAATTTTTATAAAAGTGAAAAAAATTAAATTACATTTATTTTCTCATTGAATTAAATAATAATCACTTTGTGAAGAAAACATATATTTGAAGAAAATGTTGACTTTACTAAACTTTTTGATCATTTTATATGCACCTACCAATACATTCATATTAAGTTTGGAATTTACTTTTATTTCATTAATTATTTATTCTTATACATTCACTTTAATTTTAAAGTTAGGCTATATTATATATATATATATATATATATATATATATTTTATTTTAATAATATTTTTCATTTCGTCTGAACATGTTATTCTGTGAAACAAATTTTATAAAATAAATAAATTTTTTATGAATGTAATTCATAAAAATATTAAGTTGTTACCATACATGTGAAGGATCAGTTATTTTCTTTCTATGCATTGTTACATGGAACATATAGTTTACTTGATAGAGGTTTGGTTGAAGCACGATGTGATAAGCTACTATCCCTACTTGAGAATGAATTTTTTAGGGGCCAATATACCTACATCGCATCCTTCCATTATTCCTAAATATCATAACCTTATTCTGGGAGAAACTTACAGAAACAACCACTTACTAAATTTTAATTCCAGATCATCCCTAAAATTATCAACGTAACTAATTCATCAACTTTATTTTGTCCTTTTATTTTATGGAATGACTCTAACATTCTCTTTCATTTCATAAACTATCTTGGGTACCAAAAGAATTATTTATCCAATATCATCCTTTAATCATAATTATTTGGTTTCTTTGGTGGAAAATAATTTCATTAACCATCACCTTTAATATTAACATGGTTCTTTCGGGTTCCTAGCATTGGATAAAATCAAAAAAAAATATGTTAGAAAAATATTCATAGTGGAAATCAATATAGTGAGGAACGTAATTAATAGAATGTATAAATCATGGAAAATTAATTTTGATCCTTGAAACCTAAGGCGTAGCATAGTTCATTCATATTTATCATCTATTATAAACCTTCATGATGGTTTATAAAGTGTTTAGGAATTTCAAAAATATATCCTCTGGGTGTGGAAACTAGGTGTGCAAGAATGACTATTTTTGTGAACTAGCTGATGATCATATTAAATCCCAATGTTCCCTTATTGTATTTTTTACCCCTATATTAACCTATTACATAGAAACATAAACTTATAGTATTTATACATAGATGTAATTTCTTGGAAACCACTCACTCTAACCTTCAAAAATATTACTGGAAAATTTCCTATTATTTTAATTATATATAGGTTTCACACTAAATTTTTCTAACCCAACATTCTATGGAAATACTAAACCCTCCTCTAATACAAACTATAAGGACATAGGATTTCCATATATATAGTTTACATATTTTTAGATAAATATTAAATTAATTTTATAAATATACACCCAATGATAATAATGGTTTATTGTATTTGGAGACTAGGTATACAATTATCCTATTTCATGAATGATATTTAACACATCTAATAAATATATTTTCCTTAGACATACCCTACATAAAACATTTCTTCATGAACTGGGGAAAGGAAACATAAGAAATGGAGATTTTAGATACTCATTAAGGGTAGTAAAAAGAGATATCATTAATTAATTAAAAATAGTATGAACAAAATGGTATAATAATGGGAGATTAATACATGAAAACCATAATCTCTATAACATAGTTCATTACAACGAGTCATGGGAAAATCATGGTAATTAATAATTCATGAATTATAAATGAAATCAATTAACATATTTCATGAGAGAATAAAATAAACAAAGGCATATGAAAATTGAATAAGATCATAACATTTCAATAAATAATAAATAGAAACAAGTTATCTCACTATATTAAGGATATGAAATAACACCTTCATCTAAACTTGTATACATTAATCTTGGTACACATAGAACTTTATGGACTTGAATCTATTTCTGTACATAAACGTATGGACATGAAACTAGTTCTGTACATAACCTTATGGATAAAAAACCGGGTCGATAAATAAAATTAAGAACATTGTATCAAATTCACACATACAAGAGTTAAATAATGATTTATCCATATTTACCCAATGAATTTTAGGGATTTAATAGAACCAATTGTCACATATTCATATTCATTTAAAATAAATTAAAAAAAAATAGTGTAACCGTAAACCATGGAAAAGGAATAATTTCACCAAAAATATCATCATCATAATAAAAATCATAAACCATATAGAGATAGAATAAAGATGAAACCATAGTGTAATATACCAAGAAAATAATAAGAAGCTCCAAAGGATTTTTTTGTTGATGAATATAAATTCAATAAAAATATTACTGAAAATAATCTTGAGGTTAACATCCGTGAAACTTTTAAATCACTTCTTTAGAATCAAAAAATTTCACAAATATTAAAAAACATTCATTTAAAAATACCTTGGATACCAGTAAGGTAATATTTAAATGGAAGATTGTTCATGATGGGAGAATATATTGTCCATGCCATGCATGTTAAAATATAGATTCTTTTCTTATTTTATGTAAAAAAGTCAAATGTACCTAATTTAGAAAATAACAACAATGTTTATATTATATCATTTTTTAAAAAAAATCAATATTGCATATATGTTTTTAAAAAAATTATTATATAATCATAAATAGATTCTTCAAAACATTTTAAAAAACATCTACATGAATGAAAATTGACTTTTTACTAAAGAAATAAATAATGTTGCATTTCTTTAAAAACATTCTCTTGATATCTTGAGTACATAAAGAGAGATAAATTAAAGGAAAAAATTTCATTTCCATAAATAACTATAAGATATTAATATTCTAGAGTTTCTTGAGAGAAATATAATATGATTCCACAATCTGAACATAATCATAAACACCCTAGTAAACAAATAAGTTTTAACATAAAACCCTTACCCCTTTGGATTCTTTTGAATCATAATTCCCTTGAAATAATGAACATTATAAGGATATTTATATCTCATAATTTCATGATAATAATCCTAAAATATATTCATTGGTAGTATATAATCCATGGAAAACAATCTAGTAGTGTATAAGGCATGTGTCCCATAAAGATAAAAGTGAGATAAATATCCATTACCCCAAGTCTCAACATTATTCATAAACATTAGAACCTATTGTATAATATGTAAAAATTAATTAGAAATATATTATATAACAATAATAATATGTATCATATAACACTATCTTTCCTCATAACCATTTACCATCGATTCATTATCAATTCTATAACGAAATATCTCTTTCGGTAAATAACTACTTCGTCTTTCATTTGGGTTCTGGTTCGGTAGTTTTGGTCTATGTACATTGATTATGGATCCATATTTTACATAATTGTTTTCATCATATAAAATAATATAAAATCTTATAATGTATTTATATAGATATTTATTTTCATTAGAAAAATAAGATATGTGAAAATCAATTACACCGTTCATTGAGACGGTATGCTGTATATACACATGAATGTTGATTCAATTTTTTTGAAAGATTTAATGATAGAAGGATACATATTAATTCACCTTTAATGATTAATTTTGACATAATATTTATCATATAAAATAATTAAATCTATCTTAATTTTCATCCATGTAAAAGTAAAATGAAAATTGTATCACATTGCAATGTGGAGGTGATAGTCCAAACATACACTGGATAAACATTATTATTTTCTACTAGATATAAAGGTAAGAATATTTATGAAATATTTTAATTACATAAGTATAATTTTTCAATAAATTTTATATACATACTGTAAATCCTTCATTATATCCACCTTTGATAGGTGTTGATGGAAAATGAATAAAATTGGTTTGCTAGATGGTGGTCTACCATACACATGATTGATGGTTTTATTTCACATTTTATGGAAGATAAGGTGAATATAACTAATTAAATTTACATAATAACATATATTAATATGTAATATAATGATTTTATTACACCATTAATTTTTTAGTAATACATAATGGAGGTGTAAGAAGTAATAAATCAAAATTGATTGATAAAGAATGAATCATCTTCTTCAAAAAATGAATTTAGGTTTGCACCAAAATCCCACATAGGAGGGTTACCTAATCAAAATTTTGTCTCTAAGACATAATAGGGATAATTAATTAGGTTATTTTGGTATGTTTTTTCTTATCCAAAATTTGATGGAAGTGTAAAGATAATAGGATAGGACATTCCCTTTTATAACTGGGGGAGATTACAGACATTGAATTTTTGAATTGAAAAAGGTATACCAATGTTTTACGCATGCCTCAGGGATATAAAATATTTTTTATTGTTCTTAATATGTTATAAGGTCTATATATAGACATAAAATAGTAATTGGAGATGTTTTTTTGATACATCAACTCTTACCATTACAGTTTAACACCCATGTAAACCAATTTTAACCTTAATCACAATATTTAATTTTTATTGTTTTTAATAATCATTAGAATAAAAAATTAATTTGAATTTGTTAAATAATTTTAATTATTATTATTAAAAATATTGAATAAATTTTCCATATTAAATTCATATAAGTGGAATAATTAAATTTAAAATTAAACCTGTAGACATGATAGAAAAAATATTAAGAAAAATATTACAAAAGTATAAAAAAATTATATAAAATTTCAATGTAAAATTGATTAAAGTGTCCTTAATTTAAATAATAATAAAATATTTACCATATTTTACTTTTAAACAATTTTAAAACAATTTTTTACATTGTAAATACATGAACCAAAAGGTAGTTTTTAAATAAAACTTAATATTATTCAAAATTCATTAAAAAATAATCATTCCATAGAATTATAAAAAAATAACCCTAAGATAAATTTTACATGATGGATAGAAATTTTTTTTCTTGTATAAAATTATATTTTTTAAAATTGGGAAAATAATAATTGTATTTTTTGTTAAAATAACAAATAAAAATCATTTTTTGGAAGAAATGTATTTTTAATGTATATAAAGACATTACCAAAAAAGAAGTACTTACTTATTAGTATACTTTTTTTAACTAAAACCATTATGCATAATTTTAAAAATGTAGTAATTATTATTCAAACCATGTAGTTTAACAGTTATGTTATAACGACAAGGTTTTAAAAAAAATTATAGTATACTATGGTTTGTTAAAACATGATGTTGCATGTAACACAAACTATGAAGGAAATTAAATTGAGTAGAAACTAATATTAAATAAAATCATTGGTTGTTACAATTCTATATATCTCTAAATAAAATTATATTATGATTATATAACTTTTCATTACCCTTACTTAGCTTCTTCTTTCCCTTATATAACATTATATTACACTTACTAAATATTTTTACCTTTATATAACATTAGTTTACCATTACATAAATTGAAAAAGTTTATGAATACCCTTAAATAATTTTTTTACCCTTTACACTTTTTTACCCTTGCATAACCTTATTTTACCCTTACAAACCATTGTTTTACCCAAACTTAACTGCATTTTACCCTAACATAACTTTAATTTAACCTTACCTAACTTTATTTTACCTATACTTACCTTTAGATTTTCCTTAATTAATTCTATGAATTATATTTTTGTAAAACATTTTTGTCATTTATCTTATTTTATCAATTCATTTTTTTTAATTTCTTTTTTATTTTTTTATTTCAATTTATTAAAATCACACTCTTATTATTCTTTTATTTTTCTCTAGGGTGCAGCTCCGTAGTAGGAACCCCTCCGGGGATTAGTGAGATGTTTGGATTGAGTCTCATTGAGTACTTCCCTATTGGTAGTGTATGATTTTCTTATAATTCTTTCCCCTATACAAATAGATTTAAATAAATAATTTTTAGCCTATAATATTTTTAAATTTCTAATATTTTGAGAATTTATTCATTTTTACTATGTATATATACATATAATTATTTAATATGTTTCCATATATTTAATATGTTATAAATTTCTATTATAAATATTTATTTAATTTTATTTATTTAGTTTTAATGTTTTTTAAAATTTTAAAATTTATATAATTAATTTATTTTAATGTATTTTTAATATTTTCATCATTTTTATGCATTTAAAATTCTTTTAATTGATATTATAAATTAGTTTTCATTAATAATTTTTTTTAAAAAAATTATATATTCATTTTTAATTTTTTTAGATAATATTATTTAATCGTTTTTAATATTTATTATTTTTTATATTTTTTTACAATGTAATCATTTTCTAATATTTATTTATATAATTTTTTTTACAATGTTATAATATTTTCGATATATTTTAAATTTATATGAATAATATGTAATCATTTTTTTATTTTATTTTATTATTTGTAATTTGCTTTTAGATTTATATATTTTTTCTCAGATTTTTTAAATTAAATAGTTGAAATTTTCTATTTTAATAATTTTTTATTTATATTATTATTATTATTTAATAATTTATTTTATGTGTTTGTATGTTATATAATTATTATTATGAGTTCAATTGTATCTAATATTTTGGTAATTTATTGTAATTTATAGAAATTTATTATTTCATTTTTAATATTTAACAATTCTATATTATTTATTAAGTTTTATTATTTATTATTTTTTTTTATTTTTTTAGAACATATTTATTATTTATATTTATTTTTGAATATATTTTATGGTTTAATATTTTCAATATTTTTTTAATTTGTTCAATTAATTCATTTAAAGTATTTTTTTTAATTTTTCTAATTCAATTAGTTAGTATGTTTCGTTTTTAATTATTTATATTATTTATATAATTGTAATTCCTTTTTATTAATTTTTTCATTCTTTAATTTTGTCATCCCTTTTTTAATGCTGGTAAAAATTTATATTTATAATTAATAAGAAAGCACTAACAAAATTAGTTATTATAAGCACAAAACATAAGTGCTGAAAAATAACAATTTTTTCAGAACTTTTTAACACTGATAAATCCTAACTTTTATCAGTGCATTTGTTTTTAGCGACGAAAAATAAACTTTTATCATCTATATTTTTTAAGCGCTAATAAGACCCTTTTCCCTCTTTATAAAAGGACCCTGACATCATGTCTTCCTCACACCATACTCAAGCCCTTGTAAAACTAAAGGACTTCTATAGCTAAATTCGATCCTTTAGGGAAAATCAATTTTCAAATTCTATGTTATGATGTTCCAAACAAGTTTGATAAGTGAGATTGTCCCCTATAATTGGTAATACAGTACCCCCCCCACCTCATAGTCTTTGTTTTCCCACCAATCTCATTTTTTCTTACTACTACTTCCTAGATGCATGTATACCAAGGCCACATGATGCATAACACATTATTTGGGTTTAACTTGGTCTTTCAATAGACTCAATTTCACTAGATATAAGTTGATACTTCAATTAGGTGAAAAAATAACACTTTTTTATATTATTCAATGCAATATTTAAATTAGATCATCGAGACAGGTCCTGAAATATATGAAAATATATATATTTTTAAGGATAATGATGTTACATGATGTTTTGAAATTAGGGATCATTATAACTCATGAAATAAATATAATACCTCACTATTTAAATAATCCACTACTTTTAATAAATAAAATATTTTGTTACACAAGAATAAATAAAATAAATTATCATTAATAATGAAAAAATAATAATTGAACAAACTATGTAATATTTGTAATATGAGTCAATAAGTACAGGAACATCAGTAAACAATCACCGCTATATATGTTTCGTATAATAATTATAACTAAGTTATGATTTATCATAAATTTAGTTTAACTTGTAAAAAAGTTTATATTTTCATCATTGGATTTTGGAATGAAATCCTTCATATTTGATTCAAAAAATTATAAATGAAATACCTTTCAAAATATGAATAAACTCCTCGAGATTATCAATCCATGAATCGGTCTCCATCAGTTGACCATATAAATTCTATTGGAGAGATGTATGTTCTTTGTGTTTAACCTTTACATATTATTTTCACTAATATTTTAAGGTACATATCGAGGATTCAGGGAGCTTTCCATTACTATTCATTAATTCATCCCATAAAAAAATATTCAACTATTTCATGTTATTCCTTTTTTATAATTATTCCTTTTTTGCAATGGCATCATTTGAATCCATCAACCTCTAATAATTCATATCAATATAACTTGTGCATATTTTAGTAATTTTTTTATATATGTTATCATAGTAAAATATTATTATATATTCCCTAATACTTATCCATTTTTATAATTGCATTGGATTTTTGAGAAAATTGATAGTATTATGGGGTGAATTACATTCCTTGATGAATCCATTTCTAAAAAAGAATGATTCATAATATGTGGAATCTTATAATAAACAATTAAGGGATATAATACTTTAAATTAATGTGATTCATTGTCTTCATATTTATATAAAATATTTCCAACACAATGAAAATTTATATCATATATGATGACTATATGTGTGTATATATATAAATAATATCCTTTATGATTATAAACTTATACTTTATATGTATTTATATATTTTGATAAATATGAAAATTACTCTGTCAGAAGAGATGAATATGAATCAATCATTTATGGATGACAATTGTATTAAAAAATAGTACGAGGATTGGGTGAAAGAGTTCATCATGTTTTCAAAAGATCATGTATAATACCCTTATCAAATCCTTATTCTCTGTTTATGTTGTTCTTATTCAATAATAATATGTCTATAGGAGTTAGAAGAACAAATATTTTTTTCATGAAATTTATAGTAGTAATAAATTTAGTACTAAACATGGGTAAGAAAAAAATGATTCTAATTACTAGTGTTACACTAGGTTTTTCCATCCAATGATATGATTAATAGTGTGAATAATGATAAAGATTGTATTGATCATATTTTTATAGGTGTGAATTATGATGATGATGATATTATTGAAGAAATTAAAATGATAGCTGAAGAAGAACTTCATGATTGTCAAAAAATGTTTCAGAAGTTAATATTCTTTGTAAAGATATCATTTTATGTATGTTTTACTAAATATACAATATTTTGAGATATACCAAAGTTATATAATATAAACTCTAGAAATTTATGGAATGAAACCAGCATTACTGAACTACATTCTCTCTTGAATGATATGATACCATAAGACAATGATATTATTTATTGAAGATATGATGCAAAAAGAATGCTATTTTCAATGGGTATCATTTATGAATAAATACATTCATGTCCAAATGATTTTATATTATTTCACAAGGATCATGAATCACATAAAAAAATTCTAAATTTATATTGCATCTTGATACAAGAAAGTTGAATCATGTCCTTTGAATGTGGTATTTCTAATTCCAATTATTCAAAGGTTTGGGTACCTATATGAAATTTAAGAGACTATAAGGGAATTGATATGTAACACATAGAAAAGAAATCATGATGGGAAACTTCATTACCCAGCAGAAACTCCTCAATGGATTAAAATTTATCATTAGTATCCTAAATTTATAAATAAGACCATAAACCTATATCTTGTGTAATCTATATATAGATTGAATCTATTTTGTTGACATCGAATAACTCATAGTACCTGAACTACTATGTTCTTGGATTATTACTTGCCACAATGTCTATGCATGAAGCCAAAATACATTAGGTTTTCAATAATTATATCAGGACTAAAAAAACTCGGCAATTATATTTATGTTTTTTTGGATCCATATATCAAATATTTTTAACTAATATTGGATTCAGATTTTATGATTTATGATGATGACAGAAATGGATATTTCATGTTGGGATATATATTGTATGGGATGATAAATGAATTTCTTCCTTATGTGAATTTTTTAGCATATACTATTAAAGTAACTTATAGGAATCGAATTTGTTAATAAGTTATTTACTCTATTAGGTTGAAACATTCATTGTAGACTATGTTTCTACGATATCACAGATATCTAACCTAATGAGATAAATACCAATTTTGGAAGACATCATTCGATGAGAATTATAAACAATGAACAAAATATTCTCCACTAAAATGTGATTAAACATTCAATAGATTAATAGTTGTGGAAAATTGATTTGTTATAATTTATTTAAAAATAATTATGAAAACCTGCTCTAAAAGGGGGTCATTATTTTGAATTATCATACTATGATTATTTGTACATCAGATGTTTACTTAATGTCATTTATGTGAAAAAAAATATTTGTGAAAGTTTAATTAAAAAATTAATAAATGAAGATGAAAAAATAAAGGATGAATTTAATTTTAGGTTGCACAATATTTCCAAGGGTATACAGGAAGATTTGTTACTAGTGAAGGGATAAATAAATAATTTTTTCCCCCAATCTACATACTTTCTTTCTAGTAAAGTGATATTTCATTCTTACAACATCCAAAATGATGTAATGGTTTTAGAGGGGTATTCATCAAATAAAAATAATAACATGTCACTGACCGATTTAGATTTAAAGGTATTAAAATCACATGATTGTTATTTTCTTGAAAAACGTAACGAACTAGCCCAGGATGCCAACCAAAATGACACCCAATCCAATTTTCCATAAGTCTTGAAGGGCATTCCTGATCCTCATATGATGGAAACTAGTTCTTGGGTATCACTGGAAATATTTGGGGAATTATTTATCCAAAAACAAAGTTAAACAATTGAAAAATATATAAATATAATAAACAAAGAATAATAATTAGGTAGGTAAGAAGTCTATATAGAAAAAATCTATCTAAATGAAACAACTATAGGAAATACAAAAGGGAAAACTAACCAACACAATAAGAGACACCAAATATCTCAACCTAACTCTCCCACATTCCAATCATGAAGAACATGAGGAATAAAACTGAGAACCTAGAAAGATATAGGTGTGAGATAAAATCACAGTAGGTCACAACAATACACTAAAACAATGTAATATGTTTCCTAAGGCTAAAAATCAATTCTATATTAAATTCAATCTAGAAAATAGGATTTACATACATAGTTATGTTTTGGAAAAAAGATTAAATCCAGAGAAAAATCCCAAAACATTTTACTTTTATTTCCAGAAATCAAACACACCTATTTGAAAACAGAACCCTGTCACTAATCCTTATCAAAACCACGAACACCATTATCATAACTGAAAAACAACCCACTTGATTTATTAAAATGAAAAAAAATCCCTTAAAAAAATTTCCAACTAGACTCAGTAATCTCACAAGACCACTTAGGAACAACACGCTCAAATATCCCACAAGTCATGGAAAACTGGGACATAATCATCAACATATACTCAACGAACATAATGATAATAACATATCAAAATACATCCTACCAAAAATGGTATTAAAAAAATAAATCATGAAATAAATAGTCCCAAACAAAGATAAAACATATCATGGGATCTGGAATTCCATGTGTGGTCATCCCAACCTCTAGGTCACAAGTCATCAAACACAGAGTATGTGCTAAAGTAATGACTTGTAAAAAATGAATAAATAATGTTCCATTAGCTAACAATATTCACATTAATCTTTTTCTTCATTTTTTCTATAATTATGCATATTTATTCATTACACTATGTGAAATGTTGATCAACTACTATGCATGAAGGGATAAGTCATGTTCCATATCTCACTAGGTAAAACATTTTACAACATTTATATCTCACCACCTTAGATCAGTAGTCTAGGTAGTCTATAACACATTCATTGGAGCGACAGTACATGTAGCCTTGATGAAATTCATTATACTTACCTTGAAGATTCAGTATAGGTAATTTTCCAATTTCATCATACTTACCTTGTAGCTTCAGTCCATGTAATCAGCCAATTCATTTGAAAGGGCATGGATCATCAGTCCGGCTCTCTGAGCTGTGCATTCTCATTGTGGGGTTTAGGGTATTAGTCCATCCCAACCCATGGGAGTATCATCAGTAATTTATCCCACATCACTAAGCCATGTTCATATATTTCTTTAACCACTTGCTACATGTACAATTTCATATCCATAGTCCAAATAATTCATAACAATAACAATTAATAATTCATCAATATAGAAATCATTCACATTCCATAACCCATGAACACATTACCATTTTCCAATAATTTCTCATTAACCCATTAACATTATAAAAAATACTCCCTCATGCAATTCTATCAATTAAGCACAACTAACATCATTTTCATTTACAACCCCTATAAAAAAACCAATTATCACAATTTATATTCATAAACCGATGTAAACAAGTTAAACATTATAATCCTAGATTTAAACTCTTAAGTGAATCCATTTTCATATTTAGAAAAACGAACCCAAGTTAAAAAACAAGACACACTCCATCGGTAGGCTCAATCCCAGCCTCAACATCGTCCATGCATACCACGAGGATGATGGGGGTTTCAATTTTCATTTAATAAATTAAAATGTCATTTCTCACCAAGGGCACCAAAAATCCAAACAATAAGAGGACAATAACACAAGAATTTATCACATCACAAACATTAATAACTTGAACAACATAATCATTATTTATAAAAAATAGGATTCCACAAGGGAATTCAACATCATATCATAAGTTCCAATAGGGCCTTCACTGATATTATACACAATTTGAAATCCATTTCTAAAAAAATATTAAATTTCAATCACAATTACAAAGGGATGCATAAATACTTCCAAGAACAACCATATAAGTCAAGGGAAACTCCATTTTAACTTTATAAAACAAAAACACCCTTTTAAAAACAATTCAACCCAAAAAAACCAAATGGAATCCCATATAAAACCCATTTTTACTAAATCCAAAGGATTATGTGCATTTCACAATGAAAACCATAATTTTAATTTTTATCAAACATGAATAATACGTAAAACCCCATTTTAAAACCAAGTTCAGATACCTAATGCAATTTACACAATCATTCAAAGGAACCTCCAAACTTTCAAAACACTACAAAATCACCCACAATGCATGGGTCTCTTTCAATAAGAACCAAAAAAGTCCTTAGCCCAACTATTTCTATAAAACTACTTTTACAGAATCCACCAAGGCATTTTCAAAAGGGATAAACCACAATCCCTTTTCAAAAATCCATTTTAAATAAAATTGAAAACACAATTTTTAAATTATTTGATGTCAACACCTCAATTTTATACCCAATTCCCTTTAAAAAATAATTTTCACTCAATGAAGACAAAACTAGGCCCAAACAAAATGCCCAATTATAAAACCATTCAAAAATACCCAACATATTTCATGAAAATCATATCACAATTAAATATTCCAGTTTAAATAATAAAACATCGATTATACAAAACCAACCATCTATTTCAATGCCATAGAAATAGAAAATGGGTTCAAATCACCAAAAGATTATCAAATATATTAATACATGCATAAAAAGATATTTAAAATGGCATGGGAATATTACAATTCCAAAAGACACTAATTTCATAGTAACACCCACCTCAAGGAGAAGAGGATCAAACTAGAACACTTTGATAGTTGATGATTTTATCAGAAACCACTCAAAGATGCTCCTTACCTCCCCCACACATATTCACCTTAACATATGCTTATGGGTACCTAGACCCTACATACATATTCGCATGGATATGAATATGTCAAAGGGGATCCTTACAGATATGCTCATAAATTAATATACCCATTTACACTTACATATGTATGAATTTTTCAAATATATACATAATATCACATAGCCCCAATATATATTGTGACCTCCATGAGTGAATATATATTTATATATATAATAGGGGAATATACAAATATATATTCCTACCTATGTATACACATGTAAGTTTCCATCGACTCTGGAAACTTGAACCCACCCCAAGGATAAAATAAATATACTAAAAATTTACTAGGAACCTAAAATCACCAAAAGGACCCAAATTGAAATTGGTTATACAAAGTAGTAGAAGAAAGTACTACGTTATTTTATGGCAGAAAGCCGATATGAACTAATCTTGTTGGCCTTCAGCGATGGATTCCTGAAAACAAACAATGCTGACCTGAGAGATCCACAACATACTCCAATAACATAAAAATGAAATAAGAATCAGATTAAGCTTTGAAATTGGGATTTAACAAACATAATTTCAAAACATGGAGAATGAAAACACCAAATTGAGGGAGAAGAGTAGTATAGAAGAGATAACATTGTAGAGATGACCAATAAACGTGACGAAATATAGTTTAAATCATTGGCAGAGAGGGAGCTCGATGAAGGGGATGGTGGGTAGTAATAGAGGGAAGAATATGACCATCGCCGGATGAACATGGTGGATAAACTGTGTGGAAAAAGATAGATATCAAATAAACATAATAGATATTTTATAGGATGATGTGAAGAATTTTTTTTTTAAACTCATCAAAAAATCTCTATAAAATTTTATAATGAAATTGATGGTTATCCAGATGAAAAATTACATATGAATTATCATATAATGTTTATGAAATTAATTGTTATACATTCTATAATATTGGAAATGATGAATATCAGACAATGAAAATAATGTATTTGAACTTGTGGATGAAGTGATTCATAGACCTAGTTTATGATTTAAATCCCATTTATACAAATATGTCATACTTTTTCAACACCAAAAAAATGGGAGTCAGATTATAAAACATTCCAAGTGATTATTTTTCAATGCGAGTGGGTAGATAAAAGGAGTGAAGCTGAAATCAATGAATTGTGATTTTTAGAAAGTGGATATTAATAAGTGTATAAGGATCGACCATTTATAGTGTAATCTTAGTTAGTACAAGAATTTTATATTCTACATCCTATAAACAGAAGGTGGTTAATTATTTTATTATTGAGTGACTCCACTAAAGGGTTATATGTCAATTCAAGTGAGGATAACCATTTCATTGGGATGTCACTATCAATTCATGGTGGTCTTAGTTATGATGGGTCATGTCTATTAGAGGAGAGAACAATATGGGGATTTGGAAACTCGATATAGAGGTAAAATTACTTCAGCATTTAAATAAAAAAATAAATTTCAATAAAACTGTTATATTTTATTAATATATATTTTGTTACCTTGTAATATTATCTATCCACTACTAAATTTATCTAATATAAATTAAATATTCAACCAAATGTGTAGATAATGGCTTATGTACTTATTGATATCCAAATCCTTGGGTACAAAAGGTTTCACAACATGTTGATTCTCCCAATGTAGAGGAATAGTATGATTCTCCACATTATGATTCTACTAATCCTAAGGAACAACATGTTGTTGATTTTAAAGATGAGGAAATAGTAAAATGGGAAAAAGTATATCCACGAAAAAACAAAAGCATCATATCATAATGTTGTTAGAAAAAATCATTTTATATGGATGTGGCATTATCAAATTCAATGTTGGATGGAATGAATGAGACTATCCTATTAATCTGAGAAAATCAATTTTCATTAATTACATTTGGATCACCACTAGATTTCACTTGTTCATTGATATGAGTACGTGGAAAAACATTATGTCTGTGGTTGATGGATTAATTTTGGATGAGACTAGAGTAACATTATAACATAATTTCATTATTTTACAAACAATCAAAATAAAGAAATATTGATTTACTCATTTTTATCTCATACATAATTAATTAAAATAGATTACTTGTGAATTAATTTTATATTAATGATCACTAAAAATGCTCATAAAGGATTTCATAAAATTCATAAAAAGAATCATCATCATGGATACTAAAGGGAGAGTAAACTTGCACCCACTATTTATATATGCACAAAATATAAACCAAGAAATGTAGAGTTTATTTATTGTTTGATGTGGGGAGGGATATTTTTAGGTAAATTTCGAATTGTAACACATTAAATGAAAATAAATTATTTAATCCCTTTTAATAATATTTTTTAATTTATGAAAAAAATTGAGTGCTCAAAATTTGGCACAAGTTGAAAAACCAATGTACCCCAATAGTAATGAATGTATGGGGTACACTTTAATTGAAAAACATTATGTACTTAACAATATTGTTATAATTTTAGATGGAATCGAGAAACAACATAATTATGTTCATTTATCTATTTATAGATTGATGAATCCAAATCCAAATCCACTTCCATCCCATTTCACGTGCAATAGAATGAGTATCAATTTGAATATTAAAAGTAATATTAAATGTTAACAAAAAAATATATATTAATAATTTTTAATTTAGACATAAAAAATATTATACATTAAGTCTATATTACATAAAATTGAATACTATTTTTCATATGTATTTTTTTTATTTAGTCATAATAGTCATCACCATATTTACTCGATGAATAACTTATTATATGGCCTTGAAGCTTCCAAAAGAATGGGTTTTCTAGATATATAGGTTTTAGAGTGTCATCCTGAACCCATTTTTTGAAAATAACTTCTTATGGTGATAATGATATGAAAATGGAAGAGGTATAGAAAGGAATAGCTTCTCTTGAATAAAATTATATTTGGAAATTAGATTTTTTATAGAATATTATGGGAAGGATTAAAAAATAAGAGGCAACATAATAATAACAACAATATAAATACCCACAACATTGTAGAAATCTATTTCTCTGAAAAGTCTTCCTTACCAAAGTTAGTTAATTTTTCAATAAACTGTTTATAAAAATGTGAATCATATATAAATGGATACATTTCATAAACTATTATTCTACTGCATGAAATTATGGTTATTTATACTTATCATCAACCACTAATCACATTTTTGGGAGGGGTATAATGCAAAATATCTATGGAGATATTCTACGTAATAAAAAACATCCAAAAAGTCATCTTAAAGTGGGATTCATGTTGATCATAAAAAGATCAGAACGGTATCTATTCCCCTAGTTTATTTTTATGTTCACATGGTTAAAAAAATTATTTGAACTTTTATGGCATGGACATTGGATCTTGTAAAAATATATTTCAACAAGGGGGATTCCAGTCCAATTAATGTTTTTTGAATAACCTTTAAAAATTAATTAAAAAAGATATAAATTAATGAATGATATTACAAATGGATAAAGGGAATGGGAAACATCAGGTTTAATCAAATAAATTTTAAGGATTAACCAATAAATCAAAAATTTCTTCATAATGTTACATTACCCCACCATTTTAGTATAAATATTTACAAAAAATAAATGTTCATTAGGAAACAATGCTCAAAATGGATAAAAATATAATTTTTTAATTAGTAGATATCTGGAGAGTTTGTTACATAATTTATTGGTATTGAAAATGTATATGAAATCCTCAATTAGGGATTTCAAGGAGTATCAGTTGTATATATATACAAGAGGTTAGTTTTCATATTTTTATTATCCAATATATGGTCTACTATATTAATTGGGGTTAAATACTGTTCATACTTTCTAGGTTTATATATCAGTACTATTTAAATGTAAAATCATTTGAAAAAATATTTTGGCTTTTTAAAGCTCATATAATGTTTACACAAAGAACGTTAGTGGGAGAATTTTAATATTTAGTAATAGTTGGAAAATACACAAAATATTTGAAGGAAAAATTAAAGATGACCGAATATTCTTAATAATAATAATAAATGGGTAAAATTCTAATGTTTAATCATAGAAAATATATTTTAATCCATTCCATTACTTAATCATTTTAATATTTTTGGTAGGATTGGATTCTCATTGAAATATATATGGATACTCTAATGATTTATTTTTTGGATTTGATGCACAAATATCCAAACCATTCAACCATATGTGGTGACATATATAAATTTATATTTTTAAATATCCAGAATTCCAAAAATAAGTATAAAGTTATATTTTATATAATAAGTTTTAAATGAATTTTTTTAAAGGGATATGTCTAAATATCATCAAAATCAAGGCATTAAGACAACCAACGAGCCTGAGAATCCTATTAGATTTTACAAGTGCATAAATATTTGGATAAATTTGATAATATTTCCCTATCAAATAATATATCAAGACAAATTATTTATTCTTTATAATACTTCAGTAGTTGCAAAAACATTCTAATGCAAACTATTGTGGTAATTACTATAAGGCCCCAACCTTAAACATCACTTAATCTTGAGTTACTTCAAGAATATATGTTGGGGATCTTTTCAGGTTTAGAGTTTTAGAGAATTAGATCATAAAACATGCATTACATTCTACATTAAAACAAAGTGGTTACATAAAAGATAGTATTCATTTTTCCCATCAATGGAAACATGTTTAAAATAGAACATGGATTCTTTCATGACACTTTCTTGACACTATCATCATATCATGGACCTTTCCCTTGACCTGTGAAAACCATTTCAAAAACATGGGAAGAGCATAAAAAGCTCAGTAAGGGATATAAAAATATGGAAAGGAAACATGAGTACATGTATACATAAGAATAAATGAAATCATACTTTACTCATAAAACATAAGCAATTTAACATACCTCATCAAATGATGAATAAATCATAGAAATCATAAGACATAATGGTAACTTGAGGCATTCATAACATTCTTACGTAGGGAGTAACCCTCATAGTTACGTTTGGAATACCCATCATATTATATTCCATAAATCTTTTCCGAGAAGCCTTAACGTTTCACTCCTTCTGTTACTCAATGAATTGGAGAGCTATATCGGGCTCACCCGCCCTTAGTTTATCACGGAACCACCCATCTTCATAAACAATGCCCAAGAACCATAACATAATCGTATCACATAAAACATGCATAAAGGAAACATAACATTTCCACATTTCAATCAGAAGATATCAATAACACATTGATATAATCAAAAATTATCAAAACCATTTTCAATACCAAAATAATTTAAAAGTAAAACATGATATTTATTTATCATTTAAAAAAAGGTTAAAGCTTGTAGAGGAAGCCGAAACTCAAATAATGGTCACGGAGGCGGAGAAGTCATTGTAGCCATATACGTACGACAAAAAAACATTCCCTTTATTCATTTAGTAAATGGTTCATATAAAAAATATTCCTTTTGAGTAAACGTAAATGTCAAAGGGGTTTATACACCGTATAAAAGAAAGTTTTGTGTAAAACAAAATATGCCTCAATGATAGGAGATTTAGATGAAGTCTCACACAAAGACCATTTTTTTCAAAAAAATATCTATTATGTGTATTCACTATAAGTACACATAAAGAAATTACAAATACAAGATAGGACATAATAATATCATGACATAATTTGATAGTAAGAGATTAACCCAAAGAATATAAATTGGGTTAAGAAGTTCCCTTACCTCGGGTCCAACATGGCTTGATCGTTCTTTAAATTCCTGAATAATAAACTTGAGTTAATTTATACTTTCTTAATAACCTTTTTCAATTTCATTATTCCTTTTATATCACTTGTTACCATGTTATTAACACTATCTAATTATTTAAGTTAATAACAGTCGTTTTGTCGATCTTTGGTACTTGAGTCAAAAATAAACTCCTCATAATTACAAGTTGTTCATGGGGTAAAATATCCATTATATAAAGAATTATATTCATGATTTAGATATCATATATATCATATATATCCAATATATACATGCATTTATAATATTACATAACATTTAGAGGTAAGAAATGAAATGCACCGTTCATGGAGACGGTAAGTCGTACGTACGGATGAACGCCACATCCAATTTTATTTCATATTTAATGGAATTAAAACATAATTATACAAAATATTATTATAATTCCAGTGTGGTATCATATATAATATCATTAAATCTATCCTTTATACATACCAAATATGATATTAACTAATCAAATCACTTTGAGCGGGCGGTAGTCCGCACTTCCTAAAATGAAGATGTCGCGTTTACCCATAATGGAAACCATAAAGGTATGCCCGAAATGAAAAATAAAGAAGCTTAATTAAAACATAAAAATATTATATATCATATATAAATATAGTGACATCTTAATGGCCACCTTTGAAGGTGTTAAAAGAATATTGAACAATCATTGTTTCGTGAGGCAAAAATTCACCATCCACAGAAACAGTATGTTCTTAAACCATTAGATGCAGGTGTGTGTAAGTGTAGCTCGAATCCTTCTTATAACAACATCCTAGTATATTAAATATACTGGTTTTGTTACAAAATAAATGAATAAAATAGTTTTGGGGGTTGGATATGAAAAATAAAACAAAAGAACACAAGTGAAGACATTACCTTAAAATCGGGTAACTCTTCTTGGTTTGAACGAAAAGGGTTTCTTGAAGATCTTTCTGCCAAAGTTAAGGCTTCTAGGATTAGGATAGGGATGTGGATATACAAAATGAGTATAGCGTGTCTGAGCCAAAGTCTTCAGAGGTGTGGGTAAAGAGGTAGAGGTGGGGGCCTTTTATAAGAGGAGAGGAGGGGCACTCTTGGTAAGGTATAAAATGTTACTTTATTTTCAAATGCGTTTCGGATTTTAAAGGTCTCACATTGATGTATTTAGAGTATAAGGTGATAAGGGTTCTAAAAACACCCATCCAATAGGTTTTTGACATGTTTTGGTCTTAGATTTTACATTATTGTTTCCTTTTATTTAAATCATTAAATAATGAGGTAATCGCTGCATCATCATGGTCTCACATATAATTTAATTTATTTAATATATAAAAATTAAAAAAAAAATACTATAATGTCGGAAATATTTTTAGATTTATAATTACTATTTATATTCCAAGAGATCATTTCTATAGGCAAAATAAAAAATTTTTTACTTAGGTGATACATTCTTTGTTATATTAACTTTCTTTAAAAAATAAAAAGATAAAAACTCATTATCACACAAATGTGATTCCATGGGGTCCCCAAGTTTGGAACAAGGCATCCCATGGTCGTCCATGACACAACCAGTAGTATTAGTACACATGTTGGTGTCATTTGTTTCTTATTATGATATTATTTTATTATCCTTAACTACCCGATTTCTAATTAATCAAGATAATTAACGATAATTACCATCATTACTATTCACAAAGTCCAAAAACAAAAGTGTTTTGATTACATAATTTGGACCTTCTGATTCCAAATATGGAATACATTTTACCAAATTCAAAACACATAAATTTCAATAATTAATTTAAAATTAATTCCCGTTGTCAAAACAAATAGCGGGTTTTTTTGAAACAATATCTAAGAAAAGTTTGGCATTAGTTTATGCACAATTCCAAAGTGAAATTAATTATAATGAACACTATTGGATTAAATGGTAAAAATATATTCTATTTAAACATTAAAAACAATTAAAAATATCATATAAAAATATAATTAAATTATTTGAAAAAGCAGTTTTCATGTAAAATGCAGTATTTTTGAATATTCATTAAAAAATCAACATTGTGAGTAAAATATCAAAAAATTATCCAATGTAAATTTAAATGTCCCAATCATAAATAATAAGTTTATTTTGACAAATAGAGCTTATAAAATTGTCAAAATATTGATTTAAAAATTGTTTTCAATCAAAAGGTAGTAAAACAATCTTTTAAAAATATTAGTGTATTCCATGTTTAAGATTTGATTTATTCTCATTTTATGCATCTAAAATACTATCTTATTCATAAATAGACATAGATTAGAATATCTATTATTTATTACTTACTTGTGATGTTACATATTTCCCCCTTTATAAAATTGTGTCCCCGCGATTTATTTACTTATTGAATAAGTGGGGGTATTTATCCCTCATTGAATTTTCAGATTCCAATGTTGCCTCTTCACTCTTGTGGTTCTTCCACAAAACCATTACTTGATGAATCACCATATTCCGCAACACTTTCTCCCTATGGTCAAGAATCTAGACCGGTTGTTCCTCATAAGATTGATTCTCTTCCAGCTGAACTACCTCTCGACTCAAAACATGAGATGCATCTGGCATGTACTTCCTTAACATTGAAACATGAAAAACATTGTGTACCTGAGATAAAATCGGAGGTAAATCCACTTGGTATGCAACTAATCCAACTCTCTTCAGAATTTTATATGGTCCCACGAACCTGGGACTCAGATTTCCTTTCTTACCAAATCACATAACACTTTTCCATGGCGATACTTTGAGAAAAACATGATCACCTACCTCAAAAGAGAGATCCTTCCTCCTATAATCCTTATAAATTTGCAGTCTTCTCTGAGCTGTTCTCATGTGTTTCTATATCAACTGAACTTTTTCTGCCAACTCTTCTACCAATTCTGGTCCTATCAACTTCCTTTCACCCACTTCATCCTAGAAAGTTGGAGTTCGACACTGCTTCCCATATAATGCCTCAAATGGTGTCGTCTGTATACTGGAATGAAAACTGTTATTATAAGAAAAATCAACCAATGAAAGATGTTGGTCCCAACTTCCCTGATAATCCATCGAACAGGCACGTAACATATCTTCCAATGTCTGAATCATTCGTTCTGACTACCCATCTGATTGAAGATGAAAAGTTGTACTAATATTTAATTCAGTACCCAGTGACTTCTGAAGGCCTTTCCAAAAGTTAGAAGTGAACCTGGGATCCAGATCAGATACAATGGAGAGGGGAACTCCATGTAACCTGACTACCTCTTTAAGATACAAACTGGAAAGTTGATCTAGGGAAAACGTATCTTGTATAGCAAGGAAATGAAAAGATTTAGTAAAGCGACCAACAATAACCCATATTGCATTATTACCTCGAGGTATCTTCAGTAATCCCACAACGAAGTCTATGGATATATTCTCACATTGCCACTTTGGTACTGGTAGAGGCTGAAGCATCCCTTTCGGTAACTTCTGCTCTGCTTTAACCAGTTGACATGTCAAACAATTCATAGTAAAATCAGCAATATCCGTTTTCATTTCGTCCCACCAATAATACTCCGGAAGATCTTTATACATCTTAGTACTTCCTAGATGAACTGAAAACAGAGAACTTTGAGCTTCACATAACAACTCTTACTTCAACTGTGAATCATAAGGCACACACAATCTCTTCCCAAATCTCAAAACACAATCATTATCAATGTTGAATTCAGGAATCCTAGCCTTCTAAACTAGCTCTACCTTTTTATACAACTCACTGTCTTGCTTCTGCGGTTGCTTAATTCTGTCTGATAGAGAAGATTTCACTGATACCTGAAACAAAATAGAAGGACATCCTGCACCAGAAACTTCTATGACAAATTTCATCAAATCCTTATCCAAAGGATCACGTTCCAAATGCAACATTGTTAATGAAGCATTACTTTTTCGACTCAAAGCATCATCCACTTTGTTTGATTTTACCGGATGGTAATGAATTGTACAATCATAATACTTGATTAATTCTATAAATCTCCTCTATCTCATGTTCAATTCTTTCTTAGTGAATATATAATTTAAACATTTGTGATTGGTATATATTTCACACTTTAATCCATACAAATGATGCCCCCATATTTTTAAAGCGAAAACAACAGCAGCTAATTCCAATTCATGTGTAGGGTAATTTACCTCATGAGTTTTCAAATGTCATGAAGTATAATCAATTACCTGATCATTTTGCATTAGGACGCAACCAAGTCCTTTCAATGAAGCATCACTGTAGATAACAAACTCCCCATTCCTGGAAGGTAGTGCCAAAACTGGAGCATTCACCAATCTTCTTTTCAGTTCCTGAAAAGAATCATTACATTCTTTTTTCCAGATAAACTTAACACCCTTCTGAGTTAGCTTAGTCATTGGACTACATAACCGTGAAAAATTTATAACAAACCTTCGGTAATAGCCTACCAAACCAAGGAAGCTACGAATCATAGTTACATTTGTGGGTCTTGGCCATTCTTCAACATCCTTTGTTTTTGCAGGATCAACAGTTATCCCATCTTTAGAAACAATGTGACCAAGGAAAGAAATTTATTGGAACCAAAACTCACATTTTCTGAATTTCCCATACAATTTCATTTCTTTTAAGGTTTGAAAAATAACTCTTAAATGCCTTTCATGATCCTATTTAATTTTAGAAAACACCAAAATATCATCAATGAAAACAAACACAACCTTATCCAAGAACTCGTGGAAAATTATATTCATAAGGTCCATGAATACAGCAGGTGTATTGGTTATCCCAAAAGGCATTAATAAAAATTTATAATGGCCATATCTTGTACGAAAAGCAGTCTTCGGAATATTTGATTCCTTTACCTTCAACTAATGGTGCCCCGATCTTAGGTCAATCTTTGAAAAATACTGAGCTCCCTATAGCTGATCAAACAAATCATCGATATGAGGCAAAGGATATTTGTTCTTAACAGTGATGTTATTCAAGGATCTAAAATCAATGAAAATTCTCATATAACCATCTTTCTTTTTAACAAATAAAACAGGATCACCCCATGGTGATGTGCTAGGTCGAATGAAACCTTTATCTAATAAATCTTGAAATTGATCCTTCAAATCTAGAAGTTCATTTTGAGACATTCAATAAGGGGGTTTTAAAATTGGCTCAGCATCAAGAACTAAGTCAACAGTAAACTCTACTTCCTGATCTCGTATTATTCTAGGAAACTCATCAAGAAAAACATCAGGATACTCATTTACCACTGGCACATCATTAATATGAAAAGTTCCCTTGTTTTCATCAATATGTGCATGGTAACATTCATGTCCATCTTTTACAAGTTTCTTGGCCTCTTGATATGTTATCAACAGTAAGGGTTTATTCTTGTAGAAAAACTCAAAGTCTTTCTGAAAAGAAACTTATTTAGCTCTACAGTCAATCTTAGCATGGTAAAAAGAGAGCAAATCCATACCCAGGATAACATCAAACTATACTATAGGTAAAAAAAATAAGGTTTTCTAATAGGTTCTTGCCACGAATAAGGATAAGAAGATTCTTATAAATTCTTTTTGCATCAACATTTCCCCCATGTGTTTTTACCACAAGTTCAGGAGTCATTTCTTGAGATGGTATTCCCATTTTACTAGAAAATTTTTCAGAGATGAAATAATTTGTAGATCTTGAATCAAACAACACACTGGGATAATCTGAAAAAACAAACAAAGTACCTGATACCACTTCATTTGATGGCCCAACATCTACTAAAGTAGTTGCAAAGGATTTCACCACCCCATTTTTCTTGTAGTCTAACTGCTTCTCATCACTCGCGCTCTTTTTCGGACACTCGTTTTCATAGTGACCCACCTCATTTAACATAAAATATTTCACTAACTGTACATCAAATTTGGTCTTACCATCACATTGATCATTTTCAGTGCAAACACGAGACTTATGTCCCATCTTACCACATCAGTAGCACTTTTCAAAATTCAGATGACATTACCTAGCATGATTTTTACCACATTTATCACAAACTAGAAACTTATTTTTCTTACCATCAATCCTTTTTGAAGAATTCTTCCATTTCTCCTGCCACCTCGGTCTCTTCTTCTATTGGTTGTTATAGAACACTTAATCATCGTAAAACTCCATTTTCACCTTCTCATCACATCGAACAAGCTTTTCATAACTCTTGAACTTGTGAGAAGCTAAAACCCTTCGATATTTTGGATTTAAACGTGAGTAAAAATGATTGATTTTACTATCAAGGTCTCGGATAAAATTTGGAGCATACCTTGCCAATCGAGTGAACCTTTCTTCATAGGCAGCCACTGAGTCTTTCTCTTGCCTCAATTCCAAGAATTGTTTTTCCATCCTAAGTCGAACTGCCTTAGGAAGATACTTCTCAATAAACATACCTTTGAATTCATCCCAATAGAGAGCATCAATCCCATCAGCGTCCCTGATATTTTTAACCATCTACCACCACTAATCTGCTTCACCCTACAAACGGTAAATAGCCAGACTAGCCTTTTGATTGTCTGAACACCCCATGACATCAAAAATCTTCTCTAGTGCTTTAATCCACCCATCAGCTAGAACAGGGTCAGATGATCCTCTGAATGATGGGGGATATTGACTCATGAAATGTTCCACCACTGACATGTTCCTCCATAGTTGATCTGGCTAATCCTGTGCATGGAAAGCACCACCATTTATCGATTGAGTCAACTGCGCCATTACTGCAGCAAATTGTTCAGTTCAAATTCCGACCATCTCAGGATGCTGATTCGGAAGGCCATTTCCTTCTCTATGCCTTCCTAGCACTGCTTCCCTATTTCCTATACGGAAAACCATTCCGAACAAACATGTCTTAGATGAATCAACATGGTAATCTTCAAATGCTATATCATTTCATTTTGACCATAAAAAAATATTTTTGGATGATCATTTAATTAGAATTCTAACTCCTAAAGTTATCTAAACCGACCTCTAATACCAACTATAAGGTCCCAGCCTTAAATATATCTTAATCTTGAGTTACTTCAACATTACACTTTGAGAATCTTTTTAGGTTTAGAGTTTTAGAGAATTAGATCATAAAACATGCATTACATTCCACATTTAAACAAAGTGGTTACATAAAAGATAGTATTCATTTTCCCATCAATGGAAACATATTTAAAGTAGAAAATGGATTCTTTCTTGACACTTCCTTTACACTATCATCATATCATGTACCTTTCCCTTGACCTGTGAAAAACATTTCAAAAACATGGGATGAGTATAAAAAGCTCAGTAAGGGATATAAAAATATGGAAAGGAAAAATGAGTACATGTATACATAAGAATCAATGAAATCATAATTTACTCATAAAACATAAGAACTTTAACATAACTTATAAAATCATGAATTAATCATAGAAATCATAATAAATAAAGGTAAATTTCATAACATTCTTACGTAGGGAGTAACCCTCATGGTTACGTTTGGAATACCCATCACAGTATATTCCCTTAATCGCTTCGGAGAAACCTTAACGTTTAACTCCTTCATGTTACCCAATGCATTGGAGAGCTATATCAGGATCACCCGCCCTTAGTTAATCATGGAACCACCCATCTTCATAAATAATTCCCAAGAACCATAACATAATCGTATCACATAAAACATGCATAAAGGAAACATAACATTTCCACATTTCAATCATAACATATCAATAACACATTGATATAATAAAAACAATATCAAAACCATTTTCAATACCAAAATAATGGAAAAGTAAAACATTGTATTTATTTTTCATTTAAAAAAAAGGTTAAGGCTTGTAGAGGAAGTCGAATCTCAAATAATGGTCACGGCAGGGGAGAAGTCGTTGTCGCTGCATGCGTACGACAAAAAAACATTGCCTTTTTTGTTTAGTAAATTCTTCATATAAAAAATATTCATTTTGAGTAAATGTAAATTTCAATGTGGTTTATACACCATATAAGAGAATGTTGTGTATAAAACAAAATATGCCTCAATGAAAGGAGATTGATACGAAGTCCCATACAAAGATCATTTTTTAAAAATAAAATAAATCTATTACGTGTATTAACTATAAGTACAGATAAAGAAAGTAAAAATACAATATAGGACATAATAATATCATGAAATAATTTGGAAGTAGGAAATTAACCCAAAGAATATAAATTGGGTTAAGAAGTTCCCTTACCCCGGGTCCGACTTCACTTGATCATTCCTTAAAATCCTGAATAATAAACTTTAGTTAATTTATACTTTCTTAAGAACCTTTTAAAATTTCATTATTCCTTTTATATCACTTGTTACCATGTTATGAACACTAAGTAATTATTTAAGTTAATAACGGTCGTTTTGTCGATCATTGGTACTTGAGTAAAAAATAAACTCCTTATAATTACAAGTTGTTCATGGGGAAAATATCCATTATATCCAGAATTATAATCATGATTTAGATATCATATATATCATATATATCCAGTATATACATTCATTTATAATATTACATAACATTTAGAGGTAAGAAAATGAAATGCACCGTTCATGGAGACGGTAAGTTGTACGTACATATGAACGCTACTTCAATTTATATTTCATATTTAATGGAATTAAAACATAATGATACATAATAGTATTATAATTATAGTATGGTATCATATATAATATCATTAAATCTATCCTTTATATGTACCACATATGGTATTAACGAATCAAATCACTTTGAGGGGGCGGTAGTCCGCACTTCCTAAAATGAAGATATCATGTTTACCCATAATGGGAACCATAAAGGTATGCCATAAATTAAAAATACATATCATTAAGTAAAACATTAAAATATTATATATCATATATAAATATAGTGACATATTAATGGCCACCTTTGAATGTGTTAAAATAATATTGAACAATCATCGTTTCATGAGGTAGAAATTCACCATCCACCGAAACATTATGTTTTTTAACAATTAGATGTAGGTCTGTGTAAGTGTAGCTCGAATCCTTCTTATAAAAACATCCTAGTATATTAAATATACTTTTTTTGTTACAAAATAAATGAATAATAAGAGTTTAGGGGGTCGGAGAAGAAAAAAACAAAAGAACACAAGTAAAGACATTACCTTAAAATCGGGTAACTCCTCTTAGTTTGAACCAATAGAGTTTCTTGAAAAGATTTCTGCCTAAGGTAAGGCTTCTAGGATGAGGAGAGGGACATTGAGAGAAAAATTGAGCAGAGCTTGGCCGAGCCACAGGCTTGAGAGTTGTGGGTAAGGAGGTATAGGTGGGGGCCTTTTATAAGAGGAGAGGAGGGGCACTCTGGGAAAGGTATAAAATGTTACTTTATTTTAAAATGAGTTTCATATTTTAAAGTTCCCACATTGATGCATTTCGAGGATAAGCTGATAAGGGATCGAAATCAACCCATCCAATAGGTTTTTGACATGTGTAGGTCTTGGATTTTACATTATCTTTTCATTTTATTTAAATCGTTACATAATGTGGTAATCGTTGCATCATCATGGTCTCATATATAATTTAATTTATTTAATGTCTAAAAATTAAAACAAATACTATGATGTAGGAAAACTTTTTAGATTTCAATTGACTATTTATACTCCTAGTTATCATTTATGTAGACAAAATTAAAAATGTTTTACTCAGGTGATACATTCTTTGTTATATTTACTTTCTTTAAAAAATAAAAAGATAAAAACTCATTATCACACAAATGTGATTCCATGGTGTCCCCAAGATTGGAATAAGGCATCCCATGGTCGGCCAAGAAACAATCAGTAGTATTAGGACACATGTTGGTGTCATTTTTATTATTATTATGATATTATTTTATTATCCCTAACTACCCGATTACTAATTAATCAAGATAATTAACAATAATTACCGTCATTACTATTCACAAAGTCCAAAAACAAGAGTCTTTATTACAAAATTTGGACCTTCGAATTCCAAATATGGAATCCATATTACCAAATTCCAAACACAGAAATTTCAATAATTAATTTAAAAATAATTTCCGTTGTCAAAACAAATAGGGGGTTTTTTTTAAACAATATCAATGAAAAGTTTGGCATTAGTTTATGCCCAATTCCAAAGTGAAATTAATTCTAATGACCACTATTGGATTAAATTTTAAAAATATATTATATTTACACATTATAAATAATTATAAAAATAATTTAACCATATAATTAAATTATATGAAAAGTAGTTTTGATGTAAAATGCAGTATTTTTCACTATTCATTAAAAAATGAACATTGTCAGAAAAATACCAAAAAATTATCCAATGTAAATTTCAATGTCCCAATAATAAATAATATTATTATTTTGACAAATATATCTTATAAAATTGTCAAAAGGTTGATTTAAAAATTGTTTTCCATCAAAAGGCCGTAAAAGAATCTTTTAAAAATATTAGTGTATTCCATGTTTGTGATTGGATTTGTTCTCATTTTAAGAATCTTAAACACTATATAATTAAAAAATAGACATATATATGAATATATATTATTAATTACTTACTTGGGATGTTACAATTAGATTTAAAAATGTTTGAATTATATCACATTACATCAATAAAGTCACATCGTCAAATAAGTTTTTTATGATGATAATTACAATTTCATTTAATAAATTTATTTAACCTTATATATATATATATTCCTAGAAGTAATAGGACTATTGATAGTCCTTATATTAAATATAGTAAATAAATATGTTTAGAAAAGAATGGGTTGAATACCTTATGTCTAAAGGTACTCATATACTATTTGTTTTCTCTATAGAGCTAGTTTTTCTTTGTTTTATATGATTATTTTTATTGGTGTTTTCTTTTAATGTATGTAGGAATCAAAGTTAATGTTTTTAGTTTCAATTGATACATTTTTTTAAAAAACAAATAATGCCATACACTATACCTAGATCATATAGTCATATAGTTTTAATATAGCAATTAAATGATCCATAAGTCATTTGTGATGTATAATAATTAGTTTTATGTATATATAATTCAAGGAGTGATTGGTGTGACTTAAAATTAGTGATTTTATTCTAATATTGTCATTTTAGTTAAGAACATGTTCCAATCATTAAATCAAATAAAATATTCTTCTATTATCTTGATACTTTTGTAAAATTATCCTTAAGACAATTTTGATGTGTTGAAACCAAATTAACAACAATCTAATGTATGTTGTGACAGATATAACTAAAAATTATGTGTTCCTAGTTTAAATGAAATTTTAGATTTAAACACACATGATATAATCAAAAATGTGAAAAAAAACATTCAAATTGTTTTAATACTTTAGAAAAATAATCCATAAGTCATTTCAACATATAATAACTTGTCTCACCTAAATCAGATACATGGTGTGATTGGTATTAATCAAACAGTGTAGTTTCATTTTAAAAATGTAATTTTAGTTTAAACTATAGGTGACATAATATAAAATTATCAAAAACATTGATATTCTTTTGATAAATTATTACAAAGAGGGAAAATCATTTTGACATGTTGGAATAATTTATACATCAATCTGATACATGGTGTGGATGGTATGATTCAAAATGGTGGTTTTCAGTTTAAAATTCAAATTTAATTAAAAACATGCTCCACTCACAAAAAACTATTAAAAATGATGGATTTTATAAGAACATAGCCTTAAAAATTTCATAATCTTGATTTAATTCAGGAATTCACCTTGAGGATCTTTTCATGTTTAGAGTTCTAGAGAATTTGGACATAGCTATAACATAACAACTTCAATTTATACATAGTGGATACAAATAAAACACTATATATTTCTTCTAAAATATACAACATTTAAAATTAAACATGGTTTCTTTTTCTTGGTAAAAATCTTCTTAACTTCTTCATTTCTCTTAACCATCATTGTACCCTGTAAAAACATTTTAAAAACCTGGGATGAGCACAAAAAGCTCAATAAGGGATATAAAATAAGGATTGAAAATGTTAGTCCATGAATATTTATAAACCCATGAAATTAAAATAATACTAAAAAACATCATTAAAATAATAAATCATAAAGTTTTCTTATTGAATCTATATCATACTTACATTTTTTCTTTCACAACTACATATGGTGTAACCTTCATGGTTACGTTTGGAATTCCCATCATAGTATATTACCTAAATATATTAGGATGAACCTTATAGTTTAACATTGCCTCATTACCCAATTCATTAGAGAGTTATCATGTGATCACCCTCCCTTGGTTTATTATGAAACCACCAATGTATATAAACAATTCCCAAGAACAGTAACATAATCATAACACAGAAAACATGTATAAAGGAAAAGTAAAATTTAAACATTGAAATAATAAAATACCATTTCATGATAATGATATATTCAATCCCTTTTGAAAACCATTTTGAATACCAAAGTACCTAGAAAGGTAATATGGTATTTAATTTTCTTTTAAAAACATTATGGCTTTTAGAGGAAGCCAAATAACAAATAATGGTCATGGCGGTAAAAAGGTTATTACCATCGTATATGTTAAAAAAATTCCTTTTTTTTGTAAAAATATTTATATAAAAGACATTCCTTTTGAAAAACATTTCATGAAATTAAATGTCGAATGGGTTGATTATACACCAGATAAAATAAGGTGGTGTATATTATTAAAATATTCCTCAATGAATGGAGATTGAGTGAAGTCCCTTACTGTGAGTCTAAATCATCATGTACAATTTTATAAACTTAAATAATAAAATTAGAATAATATTTTCATTCTTGAGAACCATTTTTTGCTTTATTATTTATTCTATATCACTTAATACCATGTTATAAAAATTACCTAATCATTTATGTTCATATTAGATGTTTTTTCGATATTCAGTACTTCAGTTGAAAATGAACTTGGCTAGATTTTAATAGTATATGTGGTCATATGTTCTTCATCTCTTGAATAACATTCATTTCATTATTATCATATTTATACATAAATTATTCCTTTAAATCATCCATGATGTTTGGTTATGAAAATTGAACAATATTATAATCATGGAGACGGTTAGTCGTATGTATGCATGAGTAACATTTTCATATTCTCATTGATCATTGAGGAAAGAATTTAATTATTATTTTATGTTGAAATAATGATAATAACATAAATAATATCATATTAATAATCTATATATTCTTATATATATTTATAATACAAGTGATTTAATGAATAAAACAGAGTCACATTGCTACATGGAGGGGATAGTTCTCACATAAACATGAATGACTTTATCATTTTCATGTGCATCAAAAGTAATAATGTAATTGATATATTTTTATAATATAATTATTAATATATCATGAATATCACCTATTAACATTAATTATATTATTATAACCATCCTTGAGAGATATATATGAACATCGAATTAGATCAGTTCATGGAGATGATAGTTCACACTTACACACAAACAATAAATTCCATTCTTATTTGATAGATGTTCAGATGAATTTAGGTGATTATATTTACATAATAACATCTCAATATATTTATGATACTAGATTTATTTTCTTATCATTTTTAGAGGATATTTGAAAGAAGTGGAAGATGAAATAAAATATAAATACTTAAAGAAAGTAATACCTACACTTCGGTTGTTCACCTTTGAAGAATACTTAAAACATTTAAGGAGGGTGTTATTCCTTAACTAAGGCCACAATAATGTGGGTAGGGATTTGGGAAGAGGTTTGGGTGGATAATTTCTGAACCAAAAGGATTTTTAAGTGTCTGTATTAGAAAAGAGTGGTACCTTTTTATAGGAGATGGGAGAGGTACCCTTGGAAACTATTAAAATATTAAATTAATTTAAATTCAATTTCATTTCATTTCCAAAAGGTCCAAAAATCATTTATTTAAAATCTAATTTAATTTTGGCTCAAATAGAGCTCATACAATTAAAAATATACAAGTTCTTAATATTTTTTATTCCTAATATGTTTTGTTTATCACTTATTCTACCCTTTTTAAAATTACATTGATATCATGTTGTTTGCACCTTGGGTGTTAATGTAATTAACATAACATGTCAAAAGAAAAAAGTGTCATTTATGAGATATTAGGACTTATCCTAGACATTTTTTCAATTATAATATTTTTAGGAAATCTATAATATTTAATAAACTATTTTATATTTTAAGTTATGAATGATGTAAATTTTTACAATATTTGTACAATAATTTTTTAAAAAAATCATAAAAACTTGATTCCTTCAAAAACTAATGCATTATATTAATAATAAAATGTCATAATAATCTATAAAAATTTTTTATGGCATAAAGTATGATAAATAATTTTTATTTCAATATTTATAATATATTTTATTTGATTCATTCATTAATAAAGCAATCATTTCATCATCATTGTGTCATAATTAAATTTAATTATATAATTTCTAAAAATTATAACTAAAATAAAATGAAGTAGGCGATATTATTATATTTATAATTACTTTTTATATTCTAATATATCACATATATAACCCCATATAAATTGTTTTTAGTAATAAGAGTCACATTTAAGATAATTTTTCTTTTACATTAAATTAAAAGTAATAAATGTCATAATCACAACGATGTGGCTTCCAAAGGACAATTTTTTTCCAATAGTTTTATTGTTAGGCCTTAACTCAACCAATAACATAATGACATGTTTTATTGTAGTTTTATATTTTATTTTATTTTTACCCTTATTTACCTGATTTACCCTTTAACCATTGTAAATAAAATACTAAGATTACTAATTACCCAAAATTAATTTAACCCAATTAAACCAAATTTTTCATAATTATTTCAACAATGTATCTTAGTATTTAAAAATTCAATTCATAGAAGTGGTAAAATTAAATTTAAAATTAATCTTGTTGTCGAAAAATCAGGTTTTTAAAAAAATATAAAAACAAGAAAAGATTAACATGTGTTTATATCAAATTTGAATGGGAAATTACATCAAATGACCAACTGTGGATTACATGATAAAAAATAATCTAATTTTACATTAATTTAATTTCAAATGATAATCTAACAATACAAATATATTAGATGAAAAACCAGTATTGAATTAAAATGTTGTATATTTTACTATTCATTAAAATATGAATTTTATCAGATAAATACCAAAATTTCAACAAAAGTAAATTTTGATGTCCCACTTCAAAATAAGTAGTGTAAGTTTTCAAATATGACATATAAAAGTGAAAAAATATATTTAAAAAGGGTTCACCATCAAAAGGCTCGAAAACTACCTTTTAAAATTATTAGTGTATTTTATGCTTAAAACTTGATTTATTCTCATTTTAAGCCTCTAAAATTTAAAACATTAAAGAAAAAACATTTATTAAACATGTTTAAACATCATATAGATAGTTATGTTCATTTCCTCCATTACAATGGCTAAGGTTTAACAACCAATTAAAATAATAATATAAATAATATATTATTTAATGGTATAACATAGTCTTGTGTGAAATGTAAGATTTGAGAAACACCATTGTAGTGTTTTAGGAATTCTAATATAAATAATTTACATTTAAAATTAAGATTACTTTATATTTCATAACTATTAATAAATATGAAAATTTATTATTCTATAATAACTTGGGATTTTACATCCTTCCCCCTTTTGAAATTGTGTCCTCATATTTTTTAATTTGGGCTTGGTAACTAAGCTTTCACATTACAAAAATACATCATTGAAATCCCACGTTGAAAATAGATTCAATAAAAGTTACACTTTAAATGAAAGAAATTGAATTACAAAGGTCACATGAGAAAACACATTCAAGGATTCCATGTAAGAAAACTTGGATATGGAAGAAAAACTAATCATCATGATCTAATGGAGAGTGATATAAAACAAGATAAAGAGAAAGTTAACAATTTGAAAACCGAAAAATTGTGATTGGTTAAATGGTATCTGATTTCATAGTATTAAAATTAAATAGTAATTTTTTTTGTTTTAAGATCCCTTTCAAAGAGTTGTGGAATTATATTACTACCAAGAATAAGTTCAAAACAATATATACATACTTAGAAAGTAGAGTTTAATCCATTAATCAATTTCAACTACAAACTCTTATTTTTCTAAAAATGAATATTCTTTAAGATGATTTTTTAAGCCTAAATAACTATAATTATCTTACAGAGAATCAGGTAATCTATAGAAGAGAAGTACTACTTTTAAAGAGAAGTACTACATTTAATCTCTAAAGATCAACAGTAATACCCACATTCCACATAAAGAAATAAACAAATAACTAACCTTGTAATTCCATGAAATAATCCAAACTAATATTGAATCCCAAAATTAATATGTATTTGAACACATAGTCTTCCAATATAAATCTTAACATTTATCTCCAAATACCATTGACTACCCTTAATGTATCATACTGAAATGTAATTAACCTGATCATATATTCACATTAAATAGGTTAATAATTTCCATAAATAATAAAATTCCCAAAAGTCCACAATTAAAATCTTTGTTTCTTCCAAAAATATAATTTTATCATTAATCAATTAAAATCCTATAGTATTCTATTTACCTTAATCATATACATTTTCAAAAATAGTGAATTTCTTCCAAAATAACATTTTTCATGTAATCCCCAGATTATTTTCCAATACTAAGTATATCCATTTGATAAAACAAATGTTACAAAAATCAACTAATTCTTATTCCATCAACTCATTTAACAAAAAAAAGTCATACTAACTATGTAATTCACGTGTTCCAATGGTAGGGGATACACCCTTATCACCTTTTGGTTTTGGGTTAAATTCATATGAACTTTACAGACACAACAGGTTGTCACACATCCTATAGGATTTCCTTTTTCAAAAACTATATAATTCTTATAATAATCCAAAAATAATATAATGACATAAAAAATCCACAAAACATGTTTTAACCTAAATGGTTTTATTATAACTCACATTTTCTATCCCAAAAACCAATAACCCATAATGTCCTCAAAGATGAATGTCTCTAAAAATACTATTAGTCTTCTTAATATTTCAGAACATAAATCCTCAAAAGAGGTTTCATATACATTGACAATATGACCAACCTTAAAATTATAATCCTATGATGATATCCCTAATTTTTATGAAAAAATCCTTATCTCCAAAGTTGTATAAATCATCCTTTGATACCAACTATATTGCCCAACCTTAAACTTGACATAATCAAGAGTTAAGTCAAGAATTCACATTGAATATCTTTTTAGGTTTAGAGTTTCTTAGAATTAGGACATACATATTAAATAACAACTAAAATTTATACCAAGTGGATACTACTAAAATAGAATCCATTTCTTCAAAAATATAAATCACAAAAAATAAAACATGATTTCTTTTTATTGATAAAAACATTCTTGAAATTGTCCTTTATCTCACCCATCCTTATACCATGTGATTTTTTTTTAAAAACATAAGATGAGCACAAAATTATCATAATAGGATATAAAATAAAGAAAAGAAAATATTAGTCCATGAATATTTATAAACCCATGAAATTATAAGAATCTTGAAAACGTCATAGTTATCATAAATCATAATGGTAACATTTTTATGTTTATTATATTCTCTATATAAATTATTTCCATGATTGAAAAATTACCTTATTATTTGTGTTCATATCTGATGTTTTGTCGATATTTGGTACTTGAGTCGAAAATGAACTTGTATTTATATCAATAGTCCACATGGTCATGTTTTTTCATCATCTCCAGAATGGAATTCTTGACATAATTATCATCTTTATACATAAATTATACATTTAAATCAACCATGATGTGTAGTTTTTAAAAGTTAAAAATGTTACAATCATGTAGATGGTAATCCATGCATACGCATGGGAAACATTTTACATTTTTCATTAATCATTTTGGAATGAATATAAGTATTATTTTATCTTCTAATAATGATAAAAAAAATAGTTAATACTGTATTAATCATTTAAATATAATAAAATTTATCATACATGTGATATAATGAATAAAAAAGACACATCGCTTCATAGAGGGGATAGTTCACACGTACACATGAATAACGTAGTCATTTTTATGTGCATTCAAAGTAGAAAAATTTAATTAACATATTATTATCATAGAATTATTAATATTTCAAGAATATCACATATGTATAGTACTTCAATTTTTATAACCAGTCTTGTGAGATGGTAATGAAAAATGAATTATAGTGATTTTTGGAGGTGATAGTTCACATGTACGCACGAACTATTAATTCTAATCCAATTTGATGGAAGAAGAGACGGATTTAGGTGATGATATTAAGATAATTAAAATATCTTGATATTGAGGATATTGGATTTATTATCTCAACATGGTTGGTGGATATTTGAATGAACTGGATGAAAAAAATTAAATATATATACATAAAAAATTGATATGTCTTCTTCGATTGATCACCTTTGAGGAACACCTTAACACCTCTAAGGAGGGTGTCATGACTAAACAGGGACTAAAATAATTTGGTGAAAAATTATATGAATAGGTTTGGGCAGATATTGGATGAACCATGAATCTTTAGATGTGTGAGTATTTGAGAAGAATGCATAATTTTTTATCGAATAGGAGAGGGGCACCCTTAGAAACACTAAAAGTATTAAATTAATATTAATTTAATTTAGGTTCCAGATAGTTCCAAAATAATTCATTACAAAATTAAAATTATTTTGGGTCTAATCTCATTCATAAAAATAATATTGGATAATATTTATATATTATTTAGTCATTACAAATTTGGTTTAACCCTTATATGTCCCTTTTTAATCAAATAGTCATATCATGTTATTTACACTTTGTGTGTTAATTTTATTACCATAACATGTCAAATGAATAAAAAGTGTAATTTATAAAATAGTAGGACTTATCTTAATCATTTGTTCAAATTTTATATTTTTAGGAATTTTATAACATTTAATGAACTATTTTGTATTTGAAGTTGTGAATTATGTCAATTTTGACACTATTCACAGTGGACTATTTTTTTAAATTCATAAAAACAAGATTCCTTGGAATAAAATACAATAAATAAATACTAAGATGCCATATTAATCCATAAAATTCATGGATTTTATAAATTATCAAAAATAATATTAATTTAAATATTTATAATATCAATTTTTGATTCTTTAATTAATAATGAAATCACAGCATCATCATCGTGTCATAATTAAATTTAATTATATAATATCCAAAAATTATATATAAATACCATGATGTAGGTAATACATCTATACTTATAATGAATATTATTATTTTAATATGGAACTTATATTAACCCATATTAAAATTGTTATAGTAATAAGAGTCATGTTTATGATAATTTTGCCTCGATATTAAATGAAAAGTAATAAATGTAATAATAACACCCATGTGATTTCCAATGGAAAAGTATTCCTCACAAGGATTTTCTTGGTAGTTCATAACACATCCAATATGATTATGATAGGTTTTATGATAGTTTTATATTATTATAATATTACTTTAACCCTTATTTACCTCATTTACATTTTAACTGTGGTAAAAAAAATACTAAAGTTATTATTCATAAAAAATTAGTTTGATCCTATTAAATGAAAATTTTCAATCTGATTTCAACCATAAAATATATTTTTTAAAAAATTAAATTAATAGATGTTGAAAAATTAAATTTAAATTTAATCCCATTTTTTGGAATGTGTAAATGTTTTTTTATAAAAAACCATCAAAAGATTTACAAGTGTTTATATCAAATTTCAATGTGAGATTACTTCTAATGAACATCATTGGGTTAAATAATCAAAACTAATATAGATATAATTTAAAATAAATTCAAATGATAATCTAATAGTACCAATGAATTAGATGAAAAGGCATTTTTAAATTAAAATGCAGTATTTTTCACTGTTCATTAAAATGTGAATTTTCCCATAAAAATACCAAATTTTCAATTAATGTAAAATTTTATTTCTTATTTTTAAAGAAGAAAATTATTTTTTCATATATAAATAATAAAATTAACAAAAACTATATTTAAAAATAATTTCCATCAAAAGGCAGTAAAACTACGTTTTAGAAATATTAGAGTATTTTATTCTTAAAATTGGATTTATTAAAATTTTAAGCCAATAAGATTTAGTATATGAAAGTAAAAACATTTAATAAACATGTTTAAACATAATATAGTTATTTATATTCATCATTTCATATACAATGGCTAATCATTATCTACGATTTATAATAATAATATTAATAATGTATTATTTGTCGATATAACTATGTATTGTGTGAAATGTTATATTTTGGAGAATCACGTTGTTTTGTGTAGGGTATGTTATTGGGAAAAGTGTAACTTTAAAATAAAAATTAAAATCTAAATAATAAATATTAATAAATATGAAAAATTCATATTCTATAATTACCTAGGATGTTATAGATTTTTTTGGATACATTAGTAAAATGATCCTTAATTAATTTTTGACATGTAAGAATAAAATACATGTCAATCCAATGAATTGTGTGAATTATATGAATCAAAGTGCATGTTGCTAGTATAAAATAAAATTTTAGTTAGAAAGACATGTTATGTACTCTGAACCAAGAAATCATTTTCAAATTATTTTAATACATTAAGATAATGATCCATATGTCATTTGTGACATTTAAGAATCAATGCCACTTCAATACGACACACTATGTGACATATATGACTCAAATTGTGAGTTTTATTTTAAAAATTGAATTTTTGATAAAAAACAATGTTTTATACCCATAACAAAGAAAACATATTCCTATTGTTATGATTCATTAATAAAATGAATCATAATTCAATTTTTATATGTAGGAATCATCTTCACCACAATCTGATACATTTTTTGACTAGTATAACTCATATTTTTTTGTTTTAGTTTAAAACATAAATTATAGTTAAATACTTATTCTAATCAATAAAAAATGACAACACAAGTTCATATTTTGTTGATACTTTAAGAATATGCTCTATATTCCATTTTTGACATCTTATAGTTAGTAGAATGTCAATCTGACACACACTTTGACTAGTAGGATTCAAGGTGTGTGTTTTTAGTTAAAAATGAAAGATTAGTAAAAAATATCATTTTAAAAAACTATAAACATTGAAAAATGATTATATTGTATTTATACATTAATAAAATGATCCAGAATTCATTCTTTATATGTTGGAATCAACCACATGCCAATCTGATGAATGGTGTGACTGGAATGACTCAAAATGTATATTTTTATATACAAATGAAATTTTATTTTAAAATAATGGCTTCTTAATAAAAAAATTCAACAAAAATTAAATTACTTTTATAACATAGTATAACTATCCATAATTCATTTTTAATGTGTAGGTGATAGCTGTAACTCAATCCAATAGATAGTGTTCTTGATATGACTCGATATGCATATTTTGAGTTTAAAATTTTCATTTTAATTAAATGATTTGTAACATACCTAGAACCATGAAAAAAAATTCACATTATATTGATAATTTAAAACAAAGATCTAGAGGTCATTTTCTGAGTTGTGTGAATCATTTATACCTCTGTCTAATAAACAATGTAACCTCTATAACTCAAAATATTTTTTTTTCTTAAATATAAAATATTAGATAAAAATGAGTCACTCTCACTAATAAGTAAGAAAAAAAATTGATTGTCTTAATACAGATGGTAAATTATACGTCGGTCATTTTCTAGGTTTTGGAATCCGCTAAATTTCAATCTAATACATGGTGTGATTGGTATGACTGAATGTGTTGATTTTCAGTATAAAAATAAAATTTTAGTTATAAAAATGAGTCACTCACTAAAAACCTAGATTGTTTACTTATAATTTATTGAAACATTATGAAAACCTTCAATATGTATTTTTTATGTTTTTATATAAAACTCACTTTAATATAACAAACATTTGGAATAGTGTAACTCAAGCATGTGTTTTTTAATAAAATTTCAATTTTCATTCAAAAGGTATGAAACATACTAAAATACAAGAAAATGAAACCATGTTGTTTTAATAGTATACGACAACGATATTTAAGTCATGTTCACCATTTTAAATTATCCTTTCCTCGATATGATATATATAGTGATTGGTATGACCAAACATTTTTGTTTTTAGTTTTAAAATGAAATTTTGTTAAAATAGAAGCATGAAATACTAAAAACAACCAAACACATTTAGATTTTTTACTTCATTAAAATGATCCATAATCCATTTGGGACATGTATAACCCAATCATATATTATTTTGATACAAATTGGTGACTATATAACTCTAGACATGTGTGTTCAGTTTAAAAATGAAATTTTAGAGAAAAATGTGTTTCGCTCACAAAAAAAAACTAACTAATTTTCTTGATACTTTAGAAAATGATCCATATGTTTTTTATGGGTATCATTCAGCCACATGTTAATCTGATATATATGTGGACAGTATGACTCAAAGTGGGTGTTTAAAATTAAAAAATGGAATTTCCATTAAAAACATGTTTTACTCGGAAAAAATATATCAACCACCCTCATATTTTATTGACACTTAATGAAATAAATCCTTAAGTCATTTGTGATGTTTATGAATCACTCGATCATTAATATGGCACACTATGAGTCTAGTATGACTCAAATTGTATGTTTTTATTTAAAACTAACATTTTAGTTCAAAAGGGTCATGAAATATTCAAATATTATCAAAGATGTTGATATTTTTTTAGTACATTATGAAAACAACTATAAATCGTTTGGGATGTTTATGAATCAAGTGAACCTCAATTTGTTCCATGGTGTGACCAGTATAACTCAAAATGTGTGGTTTTATTTTAAAAATGGTATTTTATTTTAAATGTTTTGTGAAATATTCTACTTTAAAAGTAACATACACCAAGATATATAGACAATTTTTATAGGCCATAGAACCATTGGTATATGGTACACCAATAGTTATATGAATAGTGAAGTCATTAGCCATAAGTATGTGTCACATACCAATGATTTTCATTGAAAAATTTGATATAACCCTTGATGTATTTTAAATACTAATATTTTAAAGTAAATTTTAGTTATATATTTATACTAATGTTTTTGACAAACCATTGGAATAAATTTTCCTAAAAAGATAGTATTAAATCCTATCCATCAACTCTACATAATTAATACCACAACCTATAATGAAAATAACAACATAATACCAATTCCATGAAACAAATATATATTTTATTTATAATTTTAACAATAAATAACAATATTAATAGTTTTAAAATATTTCACAGTATTACAACATATATATACATTCAAAACAATTGAAAAAATTTACTAATCAAACACCATCCTAAATATTTGCTCACATCATAGACATCCCAACCATCACCATGTTCTTTAGCATCATCATCATCACCAGGAGTTTCATCACCTCTAATTTTATTATGAAAATCATTTCCATAAAACAGGGCATCATATAAAGTGTTTATTTTTTATATAAATGAATAAAAAATTATACCATGCTATAATGGAAGTGATATAGGTAATTCTATCATATGTTTTAGAAACTACACTATAACCTTTACATACATATATATCAATATATTATTTATTTTTCCCTTATCTACTTCTATATGGTTGTTTTTCAAGTTGATACTATTGGCGCTTTGAGAGGTGTGGAAAGATGGCCAATAACTATTTTGTAGGATTTTCATCCAGGGACCACATAAAACACTCCCCTAGTGTTCCTCCCATAATTCCTATATCGAATGACCATTTGTAGAAATTTTGTTTATCTTATTTCACAACGAGGGACTCCAGGAAACATTATTGAAAATATAAATATGTTATTTAATTATAAATTAGTTATCAAAATTTAATATAATAATAATAACACTTACAACATTTTCTTATACTTCATCATTTACATCAATTCTACATTTTTTTCACTAACTTTAGAAAAATAAATTCTTCTGGCCCACAACCTTTTATGTTTAATGTTCCTTACTATAAATAACATTGATTACTATAATAATAAATTATTCAATAAAATAAAATTGATAAATAATTAACTCATAATAACCAATATTATTCTATCCAAAACCAAAACAATTTCTATTAAACTTCACAGAAATTTAATTACTTTGGTCAATTTATATTCATTATGGTTTTACTATATTTTGTGTTGAATTATGTTTTATGAAATATTAAATTTATTTTTAATCGTTTTCATTAATTTTTTATTAATTTGATAATTCTTGAGTTAGTTTTGTTTAAAAATCATCTTTTATGATGATTTCACGCATTTATATTTTGATGAATTATGTGTGGTTGAAATTAGGCTAGTTTGATTCAATATATATCATTTATGATTGATTTTTTTCATCTTTATTCTATTCTTATTAATTTTATTTATATTTCATTTTTTAATTTTTGTATGTTTTATTTGCATACACTTCCATTCAATTTTATTCAATTTTATTTAGTTCATGCCTTTTTGAATTGGATTTCTTTTTTAGTGGTTTGAGGAAGTTATTTTTCGTTTAATTTATCTTTGTTTGGTAGTGTTGCTAACTATTAAATGTGTTTGTCATGCCTTCCACTCAATATGACTAATTTTATTTATCGTTTGTTAATTTCTTAATGATTCAATTAAACTATTTTTTATTATTTTCATTTTATTTGATATATTTTACATTATTTTAATTTCATTCAATTTGCATAAATATATATTTATATTTATATTTATATTTAGTTAGATTTTTTTGGTAGTCTTGTTCGTGATATATTGGTTTGACAATGTTTATTCATGATTGGTTCATTTCATATTGTTCTATTTGGTTTTAGTGAATACTATTTTATTAAGTAGAGTATCGTAGAGTTGTTTATCTCGAGTTTTGAATTATTACATTTTAATTGATTAATCAATATTTAGTATTGAGGATATTGTTTTGTCCACTTGTTTTGGTTTGGTCTAATTCATTTTAGAGTGGGTTTTATTATATAGGAATGTTGAAATTTTGAATATATTATGTTTATTTGGTTTGATTGAGATTGATTTTATTTCATTTTACTGGATATAATTCTATTCCGAATATGGTGGCTTACTAGGTTATGAATTTTTTTTATTTTATTCCATTTAATTCAATTAACTTCTTTTTATTTTTTTTCTATTAATTTTTTTTCAGTTGTGCTACTGCCTAGTAAAACTCAATTGGTTATAAAACTTATGCAGTGTCTCTCATTCCCATATGTTGTAGTACTCCCCAAAGCATGCATGTAATTCATATAAAACATGTTATATTTTATCCATTTGGATGAATTCAAAAAAATCAATATAAATAAAAAGAAATAAATCTTAAATACAAACAATTAAAGTTATATAATACCTTAGACAACTTACTCTTCCAATAAATAGAAATTTCTTAGTATTGTGTTGTTGGGATGTCATTGAATATTGGTACACCTTCTAAATTGGTACCAAATCAACTATTCCAACCATTATATTACTCATGTATGTATAATCTTCTGAATTCCCTATCATCAATCAAACAATACACCTTTATAGATTTACAATCAGGAAAGTTAAATTAATGGTGTGGAAAATATATTAATTAATATAAATATAATAAAGATATATATCTAAATTAAACAATTTTTTTACCCATATCTAATCCAAGACATTATTCTGGATTTCATTATATATATTCCACCATTATACTCTTTGAACTAGAATTATATCATTATACATGGATAATGCCTCAAAACAATTGTAAATTATCTACCATTTTAACAATCATTCGGTTACCTTCATTGTAATATTCCATTATTTATGATTTAAGGTTCCATGATTCAGGTATATGGGTGTTACCACATCCCCTATTAGAATATCCAAATAAATAAGATAATATAAAAAAATATAATTAATAAACATTATAATTGAAAAAACATAACTTGATATAATGTAACACACTTATAAATGTAAACATGATACAAGTTTATTATTAGGCTCTGAAAGACCTAGAGGATGATTTAGATTTGTAGACTATGGAGGATGCGTATATTCCAATGCTTGTTGTGGGTCATCTACATGAAATGGAATAAAAGTTAAAGGATCACAATCATCACATTATTGATAGATAAGAGTGAGAAATAAATGTGGTGTATACATTGTATGATATGTATATAAGTGTTGAGGATACATCATAGGGTACATAAATATTATATGAGAAGTATATCCAAAAAATTAAGACAATGGATACATAATTGAGAACATCCCCAGAGGCTCATGTGAAGGTTAGAGTGTTCTAGATAAGATGTTTACAGGAAGGTACCTAGGTGAATGGGTATGGTGGGTCCTCTATAAAGCTCTAGTATCACCCGTACTCGATTGGCCATGATGTTAACCCCTAGTAGTATGATGATTTTTGGTTTACTCTGGTTGAGATAAAATTAACCAAAATAATTTTGATAAATAATAAAAACATGACATTAATTGTGATGTAGAAGAAAATTATTATAGTTATTAGACTCACTGATGAAATTAGAGGATGTATCCCTAGGCTGCATAGTCATCAATCATTATCAAACAATATATTCCTTTTAATTTATTCAATATATTTCATAATATTTATAAGAAGTAAACATACATTATTTATAAATAGTTTTCTTATATTATTCTTAAATATTAGATGTGAAAATAAAATAATCATTAACATAAAATATTAATGTATACAACTAACTTAAAATTATTTTAATAGCCCAGTTTAAAAAAATTAGAAAAACTATTTTGAACTAGTTATAAAAAAATATTTTTAAGTATATTTATTTAAGAACATTTATCGGAAAATATAATTTTAAACTTACTTATGCATGTTTTTAAAATATTTTTAAATCTGGTTTTAGGAATTGAAATAAATATAATTATATTTAATGAAAAAAACTAAAACAAACATACCATTACAAAATGTAACAAAATTATAGTAATTAATATAGTAGTAGACTAATAAATCCTCATCAAGATAAAATGAATGATCAATGAACATATATGGTTACTTATATATATTACCCACAAACACTTAAGGTTTAACAACAATTCTAACAGTTGGAAAAATTGAGTCATCCAACAAAATATTTTTTTTCAATTCCAATGGGGGAATCTATGGTCTTAGTTTCATCTTCACCATCATCAAAATTAGGTCATGCTATTACTTTGATAATGACATAATAATCATATCTCATATACTCTATCACATAAAACACTTGTTTTTACATTAATGCCATGATTTTAGGTTGATCAGTACCCAAGATGTGAGCCATGAGAATAAATATAAATCCCCCATCATCAATAAATTACCATTATTCTTTATTTAATCAAACCATTTTCATTTCATTATAGTAACCTGAACATTATAGTAGTAATCAAATAATAGTTTTTTCTAGATTACTAAAAAAGAAGAGACATTTTTATATCGATCCCTACAATCTAATGCACTAGAATAATATTCAATTGTTATAGTTAACATATGTTTGTCGTGATATGTTCTCATGTTCACCACATGATCAATTGTAGAAATTTTATTCTAATTTAGTATTAAAAAATATCATTCATAAAATAATAGGTTTGGATCAAAAGCTAATTTTCTTAATTCCTAAGTGACAGAGTCAATATGTAAACTTTTTAGCTACCATGTCTATTATATATAGAAATTAAATCTTTTTAAATGAATATTCATTACATTTCACAAATAAATGACATGGGATCATAAGTATTTAGTTTAATTAAAATCTTGGAAACACAACCAACTAGTTTAAAAGTGAACTGCATTATATGCCACTAAATTCTACATAACAATCACCATTCAATAAAATATAATACTTAATAACTTTCATTTTAAATTAGGGAAATGAAACATAAGAAAGGGTGGACTCATATTACATGTAAGGATGAAATAGGGAGACCTCAACATAATTTAATAAAAAGGCTATGAGAAAATGATAATAGAATCTCAAACCCATACTAAGTATGTCATCAATCATAAAGATGACCGATGGCATAAATCATGGATCTTAATATGAAATGAATCATAAATAAATCATATACTATAATCTATGAGAGAATAAGTTTTGTAATAATACATATAATTGTAAAATATGAATAAGATTACAAAATTTTGAAATATTTTAAATATAATACGCTGCACTCATTATGTTATGGACATGAAATTAGGACCACAAAAAAATATTGAAATGAATAAAATACCTCACATTAAATTAAAAAATTAAACTAGGACCACTCATAACCTTATATACAGGAAATCATTCTCGTGAAAACCCTTATGGGCATTAAAGTTATTATAAGTCCCCAGCCTTAAACCTTACTTAATCTTGATTTATTACAAGATTTCACATTGAGGATCTTTTCAGGTTTAGAGTTTTAGAGAATTATATCATAAAAATAGCATTACATTCCACATATAAACAAAGTGGTTACAGAAAGATAGTATTCTTCATTCCCATCAATGGAGACACATTTAAAATAAAACATGTATTATTTCTTGACACATCCTTGACTCTATCATCTTATCATGTACCTTTCCCTTGACCTGTGAAAACATTTCAAAAAACTTGGGATGAGCATACAAAACTCAGTATGGGTTATAAAAAAAACATGGAAAGGAAACATGAGTTCATATATACATAAAAATGAAATCATACTTTACCCATAAAACATAGGCACTTTAACTTACCTCATAAAATCATGAATAAATCATAGAAATCATAAGACATAAAGGTAACTTGAGGCATTCATAACATTCTTATGTAGGGAGTAACCCTCTTGGTTACGTTTGGAATACCCATCACAGTATATTCCCTAAAATATCTTCGGATAAACCTTAACGTTTCACTCCTTCGCGTTACCCAATGAATTGGAGAGCTATAACGGGCTCACCCGCCCTTAGTTTATCACGGAACCACCCGTCTTCATAATAATGCCCAAGAACCATAACATAATCATATCACATAAAACATGCATAAAGGAAACATAACATTTCCACATTTCAATCACAATATATCAACACACAAAAAAACATTGTGAATACCATTTTCAATACCAAAATAAAAGAAAAGTAAAACATTCTATTTATTTTTCTTTTAAAAAGAAGGTATGGCTTGTAGAGGAAACCGAAACTCAAATAACGGTCACGACGGCAGAGAAGTTGTTGTCGCCGCATATGTACGACAAAAACATTCCCTTTTTTCGTTTAGTAAACGCTTAATATAAAAAAGATTCCTTTTGAATAAACATAAAAGTCAAAGGGGTTTATACACCGTATAAAAGAAAGTTGTGTATAAAATAAAATATGCCTCAACAAAAGGAGATTGAGACGAAGTCCCATACCTCGTATCCGACTTGACCCGACCGTTCATTAATCTCCTGAATAATAAACTTGAGTTAATCTCTACATTCTTATGAATCTTTTTCAAGTTCATTATTCCTTTTATACCATGTTATGAACATCATGTAATCAGTTAAGTTAATAATGTTTATTTTGTCGGTATTTGGTTCTTAAGTCAAAAATAGACTTCTTACACTTACATGTTGTTAATTTGGTCAAAGGTTCGTTATATCCAGAATGGTATTCATGATGTAGATATCATATATGTCATATATATCCAGTACATACATGCATTTATAATATTACATAATCATTTAGCGGTAAGAAATGAAATGCACCGTTCATGGAGACGGTAAGCCGTACGTACGCATGAACGCTACTTTCATTTCTATTTCGTATTTTATGGAATGGAATCATAATGATATAAGAGTATATTATAATTCCAGTATAATTACATATATAATATCATTAACTTTATCCTTTACACATCCCACATATGGTATTAACGAATCAAATCACTTTTAGGGGGCGGTAGTCCGCACTTCCTAAAATGAAGATATCGTGTTTACCCATAATGGAAACCATAAAGGTATGCCCAAAATGAAAAAAACAGAAGCTTAAGGAAAACATAAACATATTATATATCATATATAAAAATAGTTACATCATAATGGCCACCTTTGAAGGTGTTAAATGAGTGTTGAACAATCATCGTTTCGGGAGGCAGAATTTCGCCATCCACGGAAACCGTATGTTCTTTAACCATTTGATGTAGTTGTGTGAGAGTGTAGCTCAAATAAATCTTATAAAAACATCCTAGTATATTTAAGATACTGGTTTTGTTACAAAGGAAGTAAATAAAAAGAGTTTAGGGGGTTGGAGAAGCAAAATAAAACAAAATAAACATGAGAGAATGAATTACCTTTAAAAGTGTAACTCCTTTTGAGTTGAGCTTAAAGGATTCCTTTGAAAGGATTATGCCCAAAGGGAATCCTCTAGGATGAGGAGAGGGATGTGGAGAGAGCCAATGGGCAGGGGTTGGCCGAGCCAAAGGCTTGAAGTGTGTGTGAAATGAGGTAGAGGTGGGGGCCTTTATAAGAGGAGAGGAGGGGCACTTTTGGAAAGTAAAGAAATATTACTTTATTTGAAAATGTGTTTAGGTTTTAAAAGGTCCCACATTGATATAATTCGTGGATAAGGTGATAAGGGTTCTAAATCCACTCATCCAATTGGTTTTGGCCATGTGTAGTTCATAGATTTTACATTATCTTTCCATTTTATTTAAATCGTCAAATAATGATGTCATCGCTGCATCATTATTATGTCCTAAATAATTTAATTTATTTAATGTCTAAAAATCATAAAAATAATACTATGATGTAGGGAATATTTTTATCTTTCCAATTACTATTTATAATCAAAAATCCGATCTTTATAACCCCATGTAAAAATTGTTTTCGTAAAACATCTCTTGTTTGTGTCATTTTTATTTTAACATTTAATAAAACGTTATTTATGTCATTTCTCAACCAAAATGTCTCCATGGGGTCCCCAAGTTGACCCATGGCTTGTCTTGGTCGGCCATGACACAAACAATAAGGTTGGGACATGTTTCTAGGTCATTTCATATTATTAAAGCATTATTTATACCTTAAACTACCCTAATTACAACTAATTGTGATTAAGAACTTAATATGTTACTATTCACCAAAAAATTATTTTAATCTCATTGAACCACATTTTACTTCTTAATGACAACCATGTATGTCGGATTTTCAAAATTCAATACACATTAGTGGTAAACTTTCATTTAACTGAAAAATCAGTTTGCTTGATTACCATATAGTGGTTTCACTATTTATCAAAAATTGAAGTTTTTCAGAAAATTACCAAAAATTCACCCTAAGCTATATTTGATATTCCGAATTCAAAAATGAAGTCTATTTTACAAAATTCAAATCATATAAGTCACATTAATAAATTTAATAATTAATTCCCGCTGTCAGAGCAAATAGCGTGTTTTTACAAAACAATAAGTATCAAAAGATTGACACCAGTTTAAGTCTAATTTCAAAGTGAAATTGATTCCAATGACCACCATTGGATAAAATGGTAAAAATATATTCATATTACACATTAAGACCAAGTCAAAAGATAATCTAATAATATAAATAAATTAGATTAAAAATCAGTTTTGATGTAAAATGCAGTATTTTTCCCTATTCATTAAAAAAATGAACATTGTCAGAAAAATACCAAAAAATCACACAAGGTAAATTTTGATGTCCCAATCATAAAGAATAAGTTTATTTTGACAAAAATATTTTATAAAATTGTCAAAAGATAGATTCAAAAATGGTTTGCCATCAAAAGGTAGTAAAACAATCTTTTAAGAATATTAGTGTATTCTATGCATAAGATTGTATTTACTTTCATTTTTAGCCTCTATAACACTATCTTAATCATTAATAGACATAGATAAAAATATCTATTATTCATTACTTACTTGGGATGTTACATCCTTCCCCCCTTTAGAAAATTGTGTCCCTGCAATTTATTTACTTATCAAATAAATGGGGGTACTTATCCCTCATTGCATTTTCAGATTCCCATGTTGCCTCTTCAATCATGTGGTTTTTCCACAAAACCTTTACCTGCTTAATCACCTTATTCCGTAACACATGCTCCTTGTGGTCAAGAATCTGGACCGGTTGTTCCTCATAAGATAGGTTCTCTTCCAGCTGAACTACCTCTGGACTCAAAACATGAGATGGATCTGGCATATACTTTCTCAACATCGAAATGTGAAAAACATTATGTACCTGAGATAAACTCGGAGGTAAAGCCACTCGGTATGCAACTGATCCAACTCTTTCCAGAATTTCGTATGGTCCAATGAACCTTGGACTCAACTTTCCTTTCTTACCAAATCTCATCACACTTTTCCAAGGAGAAACCTTGAGAAAAACATGATCACCTACCTCGAAAGATAGATCCTTCCTCCGGTTATCCGCATAACTCTTCTGCCTGCTCTGAGCTTTTCTCATGTGTTTCTAAATCAGCTAAACTTTTTCTGCCATCTCATCTACCAATTCTGGTCCCATCAAGTTCCTTTCACCCACTTCATCCCAGAAAGCTGGAGTTCGACACCGCTTCCCATATAATGCTGAAATTGTGCCATCTGTATACTGGAATGGAAACTGTTATTATATGAAAAATCAACCAAAGAAAGATGTCGGTCCCAACTTCCCTGATAATCCATTGAACAAGCTCGTAGCATATCCTCCAATGTCTGAATTGTTCGTTCTGACTTCCCATCTGATTAAGGATGAAAAGCTGTACTAAAATTTAATTCAGTACCCAACGACTTCTGAAGGCCTTTCCAAAAGTTAGAAGTAAACCTAGGATCACGATCCGATACAATAGAGAGAGGAACTCCATGTAACCTGACTATCTCTTTAAGATACAAACGAGAAAGTTGATCAAGAGAGAAAGTATCTCGTATAGCAAGGAAATGAGCAGATTTGGTCAAGCGATCAACAATAACCCAGATTGCATTATTACCTCGAGATGTCTTCGGTAATCCAACAACAAAGTCCATGGATATATTCTCCCATTTCCACTCTGGCACTGGTAAAGGCTGAAGCATCCCTTTTGGTAATTGTCGCTCCGCTTTAACCTACTAACTAGTCAAACACTTCACAGTAAAATCAGCAATATCTCTTTTCATTCCATCCCACCAGTAATACTCCCGCAGATCTCTATACATCTTAGTACTGCCCAGATAAACTGAAAACAGAGAACTATGAGCTTCACATAATTACTCTCTCTTCAACTGCGAATCACAAGGCACACACAATCTCTTCCCAAATCTCAAAAAGCAAACATTATCAATGTTGAATTCAGGCAACTTACCTTTCTGAACCAGCTCTACCTTTTTCTGCAACTCACTGTCTTGCTTCTGTGCTTGCTTGATTCTATCTGATAGAGGTGATGTCACTGATACCTGAAACAAAACAGAAGGACTTCCTGCACCAACAACTTCTATGCCAAAGTTCATCAAATCTTTAACCAAAGGATCACGTTCCAACCAAAACATTGTTAATGAAGCATTACTTTTTCGACTCAAAGCATCAGCCACTTTATTTGCTTTTCCCGGATGGTAATGAATTGTACAATCATAATCCTTGATTAATTCCAGACATCTCCTTTGTCTCATGTTTAACTCTTTCTGAGTGAATATATACTTTAAACTTTTGTGATTGGTATATATTTCACACTTTACTCCATACAAATGATGCCTCCAAATTTTTAAAGCAAAAACAACAGCAGCTAATTCCAAATCGTGTGTAGGGTAATTTACCTCATGAGTTTTCAACTGTCGTGAAGCATAAGCAATTACCTGATCATTCTGCATTAGGACGCAACCAAGTCCTTTCAATGAAGCATCACTGTATATAACAAACTCACCATTCCTGGAAGGTAGTGACAAAACTGGAGCATTCACCAATCTTCTTTTCAATTCCTGAAAACAATCATCACATTCTTTTGTCCAGATAAACTTAACACCCTTCCGAGTTAGCTTAGTCATTGGACTAGATAACCGTGAAAAATTTCTAACAAACCTTCGATAATAGCCCGCCAAACCAAGGAAGCTACGAATCTCGGTTAAATTTGTGGGTCTTGGCCATTCTTCCACAACTTTTGTTTTTGCAGGATCAACAGTTATTCCATCTTTAGAAACAATGTGACCAAGGAAAAAATTTGTTGCAACCAAAACTAACACTTGCTGAATTTCCCATACAGTTTCTTTTCTTTTATGGTTTGCAAGATAACCCTTAAATGTTTTTCATTATCCTATTTACTTTTAGAAAACACCAAAATATCATCAATGAAAACCACCAAAAACATATCCAAGAACTCATGGAAAATTCTATTCATTAAGTCCATGAATACAGCAGGTGCATTGGTTAGCCCAAAAGGCATTACTACAAATTCATAATGGCCATATCTCTTACGGAATGCGGTCTTCGGAATATCTGCCTCCTTTACCTTCAGCTGATGGTACCCCAATCTCAAGTCAATCTTTGAAAAAAACTGAGCCCCCTGGAGCTGATCAAACAAATCATCGATATGAGGCAAAAGATATTTGTTCTTAACAGTGATATTATTCAAAGCTCTATAATCAATGCAAAGTCTCATAGAACCATCTTTCTTTTTAACAAATAAAATAGGAGCACCCCATGGTGATGTGCTAGGTCTAATGAAACCATTATCTAATAAATCTTGCAATTGCTCCTTCAACTCTAAAAGTTCAATTTGTGCCATTCGATAAGGGGGTTTTGAAATTGGCTTAGTATCATGAACTAAGTCAATAGTAAACTCAACTTCCCGATCTGGTATTATTCCAGGCAACTCATCAGGAAAAACATCAGGATACTCATTTACCACTGGCACATCATTAATCTGAACAGTTCCTTTATTTTCAACGATGTGTGCAAGGTAACATTGATTTCCATCTTTTAGAAGTTTCTCGGCCTCTTGATATGTTATCAAAAGTAAGGGTTCATTCTTGTAAACAAAATGAAAGTCTTTCTGAAAAGAAACTTCTTTAGCTCTACAGTCAATTTTAGCATGGTAAATAGAGATCCAATCCATACCCAGGATAACATCAAACTCAACTAGAGGTAGAACAATAAGGTTTGCAAGTAGGTTCTTTCCATAGATAAGGATAGGAAGATTCTTATAAATTCTTTTTGCCTCGACACTTCCCCCATGAGTTTTTACCAAAAGTTCAGGAGTCATTTCTTGAGATGGTATTCCCATTTTACTAGAAAAGGTTTCAGAGATGAAATAATGTGTAGACCCCGAATCAAACAACACACTGGCATAATCTGAAAAAACAAACAAAGTACCTGATACAATATCATTTGATGGCCCAACATCTGCTGAAGTAGTTGCAAAGGATTTCACCACCCCTTTATGCTTGTAGTCTAACTGCTTCCCATCACTCAAGCTCTTTGTCGGACACTCATTTGCATAGTGACCCATCTCATTGCACTTAAAACATTTCACTAACTGTAAATCAAATTTGTTCTTACCTTCACCTTGATCCTTTTCAGTGCAATCATGAGCCTTATGTCCCATCATACCACATCGGTAGCACCTCCCAGAATTCAGAAGACATTCCCCAGCATGCCTTTTGCCACATTTATCACAAACTGGAAACTTAGTTCTCTTACCATCAGACTTTTTTGAAGAATTCCTACCTTTCTCCTGCCACCTCGGTCTCTTCTTCTGCTGGTTGTTATAGAAAACTTGGTCATCGGCAAACTCTATTTCCACCTTCTCAGCACATCGAACAAGCTTTTCATAAATTTTAAACTCACGAGAAGCTAATGCCCTTCGATACTTTGGCTTTAATCCTGAGTAAAAACGATTGATTTTACTATCAAGGTCCCGGATAAAATTTGGAGCATACCTTGCCAATCGAGTGAACCTTTCTTCATAGGCAGCCACTGAGTCTTCCTCTTGCCTCAATTCCAAGAATTGCTTTTCCATCCTAAGTCGAACAGCCTTATGAAAATACTTCTCAAGAAACATACCTTTGAATTCATCCCAGTCAAGAGCATCAATCTCATCGGCGTCCCTGATATTTTTAACCATAGACCACCACTGATCTACTTCACCCTCCAAACGGTAAGTAGAAAGACTAAACTTTTGATTGTCTGAACATCCCATGACATCAAAAATCTTCTCCAGTGCTTTAATCAACCCTTCAGCTGGCACAGGGTCAGATGATCCTCTGAATGATGGTGGATGTTGCCTCATGAAATGTTCCACCACAGACATGTTCCTCTGCGGTTGATCTGGCTGATCTCGTGCATGGATACCACCGCCATTTATCGCTTGATTCAACTGTGCCATTACTGCAACAAACTTTTCAGTTCCAATTCCGACCATTTCTTGATGCTGATTCGGAAGGTTATTTCCTTCTGTATGCCTTCCTAGCACAGCTTCCCTGTTTCCTCTGCGGAAAACCATTCTGAACAAACATGTCTTAGATGAAGCAACATGGTAATCTTTAAATGCTATATCATTTCGAAAAAATAATATTTTTGGATAATAATTTAATAGAATTCTAACTCCTAAAGTTATCTAAACCGACCTCTGATACCAACTATAAGGCCCCAGCCTTAAACCTTACTTAATCTTGAGTTATTACAAGATTTCACATTGAGGATCTTTTCGGGTTTAGAGTTTTAGAGAATTAGATCATAAAACTTGCATTACATTCCACATATAAACAAAGTGGTTACATAAAGATAGTATTATTCATTCCCATCAATGGAAACACATTTAAAATAAAACATGGATTATTTCTTGACACATCCTTGACTCTATCATCTTATCATGTACCTTTCCCTTGACCTGTGAAAACATTTCAAAAAACGTGGGATGAGCATAAAAAACACAGTATGGGTTATAAAAAAAAATGGAAAGGAAACATGATTTCATATATACATAATAATGAAATCATACTTTACCCATAAAACATAGGCACTTCAACTTACCTCATAAAATCATGAATAAATCATAGAAATCATAAGACATAAAGGTAACTTGAGGCATTCATAACATTCTTACATAGGGAGTAACCCTCTTGGTTACGTTTGGAATACCCATCACAGTATATTCCCTAAACTCTCTTCGGAGAAACCTTAACATTTCACTCCTTCGCGTTACCCAATGCATTGGAGAGCTATAACGGGCTCACCCGAACTTAGTTTATCACGGAACCACCCATCTTCATAATAATGCCCAAGAACCATAACATAATCATATCACATAAAACATGAATAAAGAAACATAACATTTCCACATTTCAATCACAATATATCAACACACAAAAAAACATTGTGAAAACCATTTTCAGTACCAAAATAAAAGAAAAGTAAAACATGGTATTTATTTTTCTTTTAAAAAGAAGGTATGGCTTGTAGAGGAAGCCGAAACTCAAATAACGGTCACGACGACGGAGAAGTTGTTGTCGCCGTATACGTACGACAAAAACATTCCCTTTTGTCGTTTAGTAAACGCTTCGTATAAAAAAGATTCCTTTTGAATAAACGTAAAAGTCAAAGGGGTTTATACACCGTATAAAAGAAAGTTGTGTATAAAATAAAATATTCCTCAACGAAAGGAGATTGAGACGAAGTCCCATTCCTCGTATCCGACTTGACCCGACCGTTCTTTAATCTCCTGAATAATAAACTTGAGTTAATCTCTACTTTCTTATGAATATTTTTCAAGTTCATTATTCCTTTTATACCATGTTATGAACATCATGTAATCAGTTAAGTTAATAATGTTTATTTTGTCAGTATTTGGTTCTTAAGGTAAAAATAAACTTCTTACACTTACATGTTGTTAATTTGGTCAAAGTTTCATTATATCCAGAATGGTATTCATGATGTATATATCATATATGTCATATATATCCAGTACATACATGCATTTTTAATATTACATAATCATTTAGAGGTAAGAAATGAAATGCACCGTTCATGGAGACGGTAAGCCGTACGTACGCATTAATGCTACTTTTATTTCTATTTCGTATTTTCTGGAATGGAATCATAATGATATAAGAGTATATTATAATTCCAGAATAATAAAATATATAATATCATTAACTTTATACTTTACACATCCCACATATGGTATTAACGAATCAAATCACTTTTACGGGGCGGTAGTCCGCACTTCCTAAAATGAAGATATCGTGTTTACCCATAATGGAAACCATAAAGGTATGCCCAAAATGAAAAAAACAGAAGCTTAAGGAAAACATAAACATATTATATATCATATATAAAAATAGTGACATCATAATGGCCACCTTTGAAGGTGTTAAATGAGTGTTGAACAATCATCGTTTCGGGAGGCAGAATTTCGCCACCCACGGAAACCGTATGTTCTTTAACCATTTGATGTAGTTGTGTGAGAGTGTAGCTCAAATAAATCTTATAACAACATCCTAGTATATTTAAGATACTGGTGTTGTTACAAAGGAAGTAAATAAAAATAGTTTAGGGGGTTGGAGAAGAAAAATAAAACAAATGAACATGAGAGAATGAATTACCATTAAAAGTGTAACTCCTTTTGAGTTGAGCTTAAAGGCTTCCTTTGAAAGGATTCTTCCCAAAGGGAATCCTCTAGGATTAGGAGAGGGATGTGGAGAGAGCAAATGGGCAGGGTTTGGCCGAGCCAAAGGCTTGAAGAGTGTGTGAAATGAGGTATAGGTGGGGGCCTTTTATAAGAGGAGAGGAGGGGCACTTTTGGAAAGTAAAGACATATTACTTTATTTGAAAATGTTTTTCGGTTTTAAAAGGTCCCAAATTGATATAATTAGTGTATAAGGTGATAAGGGTTCGAAATCCACTCATCCAATTGGTTTTGGCCATGTGTAGTTCATAGATTTTACATTATCTTTCCATTTTATTTAAATCGTCAAATAATGATGTCATCGCTGCATCATTATTATGTCATAAATAATTTAATTTATTTAATGTCTAAAAATCATAAAAAAAATACTATGATGTAGGAAATATTTTTATCTTTCCAATGACTATTTAGAATCAAAAATCTGATCTTTATAACCCCATGTAAAAATTGTTTTCGTAAAACATCTCTTGTTTGTGTCATTTTTACTTTAACATTTAATAAAAAGTTATTTATGTCATTTCCCAACCAAAATGTCTCCATGGGATCCCCAAGTTGACCCATGGCTTGTCTTGGTCGGCCATGACACAACTAATAAGGTTGGGACATGTGTCTAGGTCATTTCCTATTATTAAAGCATTATTTATACCTTAAACTACCCTAATTACCACTAATCGCGATTAAGAACTTAATAAGTTACTATTCACCAAAAAATTATTTTAATCTCATTGAACAACATTTTACTTCTTAATTACAACCATGTATGTCGGATTTTCAAAATTCAATACACATTAGTGGTAAACTTTCATTTAACTGAAAAATCAGTTTGCTTGATTACCACATAGTGGTTTCACTATTCATCAAAAATTGAAGTTTTTCAGAAAATTACAAAAATTCACCCTAAGCTATATTTGATATTCCGAATTCAAAAATGAAGTCTATTTTACAAAATTCAAATCATATAAGTCACATTAATTAATTTAATAATTAATTCCCACTGCCAGAGCAAATAGCGTGTTTTTACAAAACAATAAGTATCAAAAGATTGACACCAGTTTAAGTCTAATTTCAAAGTGAAATTGATTCCAATGACCACCATTGGATAAAATGGTAAAAATATATTCATATTACATATTAAGACCAATTCAAAAGATAATCTAATCATATAAATAAATTAGATTAAAAAGAAGTTTTGATGTAAAATGCAGTATTTTTCACTATTCATTAAAAAAAATGAACATTGTCAGAAAAATACCAAAAATTCACACAAGGTAAATTTTGATGTCCCAATCATAAAGAATAAGTTTATTTTGACAAACATATTTTATAAAATTGTCAAAAGACAGATTCAAAAATGGTTTGCCATCAAAAGGTAGTAAAACAATCTTTTAAGAATATTAGTGTATTCCATGCATAAGATTGTATTTACTTTCATTTTAAGCCTCTATAACACTATCTTAATCATTAATAGACATAGATAAAAATATCTATTATTCATTACTTACTTGGGATGTTACAGTTATTCCATAAATAACATTGTGATCATGAAACTAGATTCATGATTACATAATTAACTCATCAGTTATCAATAATTACTCAATTCCTTGGAGGGATATCATTATACCACCCATCACATAATGAATATAATATATACCTATTCCAAAATAGTATAAAACATTCATCATATCATGCACCATAAAAAGATATGTGATTCATTAATATTACAATATATCATAACCAATGGAAAAGGAGTGGGTTTCATAAACATCTATTCATAATGATCATAAACCCTAAAAACAAATAAAAAAATGGTATCTTAGGATAATATCACCAATAAATCATAGGAAACATAAATTCATGTTATATTAAATGGAAAATTATTTTTAAATATCTCAAGAATATTTCATGAGGAAAAAATCCTTTCAAATTGGAAAACTAGTTTTCAAAACTGAACATTTATAAGATGTATTAAAAATAATTTTATTTGAAAATAACCTTGGAACATTATGAATTTATAATTTAAACATTTCTTGGTTATGAATTTGTGAAATTATAATCATGTAATACATGATAAAATAAAGAATCCTTTATTATTTTTGGTAATAACCAAACATGCCTTATTTTCTTAATTGTTTTCTAAAAAGTAGAACAATGGTAAAAATCAAATTAAAAATTTATATAGAAACATTAAATTTTTTTTGGGATAGAAAGATATTGAATAAAAGGTGTTTTGAAAAAATATAGAAATAAAGTTGATTACACTTTATAACAAATTTCAAGTGACTTAAGTACAGAAATGGAGGGAAATGAATGGAAATCATGAATTTTGATCAAATGGATATATGAGAATAAAATTACCATGTTTCTTGATAGATATATCATAATATTTCAACATTATAATAATAATCATAAATAATGAAATTATAAAATTAAATCTTTACCAAATTTGTATCTTTTTAATTGTAATCCCAACTAAAAAAAGAACATTTCATTTTATATAAATACTCATATTTTCATGATATGTATTGGAATGTAAATTCATGGTAAGTGTATAAATGAAATCAAATATGAGTAGTGAATATGGTATGTGTTCCCTAGAAATAAAAGTGATACAAATTCCCTTACAAGATTTGGTACCTTTGGGATTTTAACACCATGATATTTTAAGAGGAACATTCTATTTGATATATTATATGGAATAGAAAACCAAGATTATAATACACACAAATAATTTAAGATATATTTATTTTATATAAATTAAATATCATTATAGCTTGTGATGCATGTAATAATGGGTTTAAACAAAATATGATAATCTATTAAGATATTAGTATTTAAACATTACCATTTTAACCTAGACATTAAATTGATGGGTATGAATTGGAATAGATAAATTTAAAAAATAATTTTTAGAAATTTATAAAATAAATTAAATGTTTAACTATTCATTAGAAATAATATAAGAACCAGTGGAATGAAAAACAAATGTTTTTTGAAAAATTGTATATTTATAAAAGGTGGTTTAGTCGAGCATTACACACATAATATAAAATTAGTTTTTACCAATTTTATAAATTTTATTTTATAAAATTATATTTCTTTTTTAAATCAGAAGATATATATTAACATAGTATGAAATGTTTGGATTTTTTTGGAAAAAATCATTTTACAGTGAATAATGAAAAATATTATTTTTAAAAATTTTAGTAGTTATTTATAATTAATTGTGTCCCATTATTATTAAAATTTTATTTAAAGTTAACATATGTATTATTTATTTTTATTAAATAAATTTAATTACATTTAAATTATATTTATACTAGATTTTAGTATAAATTTATTTTTAGGCATTAAAACACATTTTTTCTAAAAACTTTATTATAGTGTAAAATTATTATCCATTATAAATAAATTAAATTACACATAAAGAGGAATTATTTAAATTAAAATTATACACTATATATAAAAATGTTAATTTATTTTAATATAATTATTATTTGTATTCACATAGTTTATATGAGATCGTCTATTCCTCAAAAAAACTGCATTTCTTGAATAACAGTTTTTTCAACAACTCTATGGGTTTGATTTCAATTTACATTCTACCTATTCCTTGAGTTTTATTTTTAAAAATTAATTCCATATTAGTAATAGTAATAATTTATATTATTTGATATGGTCAATTTAATTTTATAGTATAATTATTATTACAAACATCAAAAATTATTCACTATATTTAAGGTAAACATGGGTTTATGGTGGGGTTAAACAAAAATGAAATGGTTAAAAATGGAAAAAAATAAAATCTAATTGTTATTTTATGTTCTTATTTAGTCTTTATATCTTTCATTGTTTAAAAATGTTTCATTTTATATCCTTGTATTATGAGAAAAACATCTACGTAATTCTTTCTTTTGAAAAATTCCAATTATATCCTCTCCCCCACTTATAAAATTCCACCACATCTCATCTATTATAAAGTAATAAAAATCCCATTATATTAGAAAATAACTATCCATATCACTTCCCTAATTTTCAAAAATATTACTATAAGCCTGTTTTTCATTAATCAAACCTATAATCTATTTATGTGGAAACCCAAAGAAGTTGTCTGTAGAAGTGGTTATGTCCTTAACAAAGTATTTTATTTTATTTATTACATTATATCCTTAAAATATATTTAAAACATGATGATAAATTAATTATTTTCAATATACATATAATTTATTAATATAATAACCTAAATCAAAATCCACCTCCTCCCTCAAATTGGAAATGAAATTGTTGATCATGAGTTTGGAGGACTACCTCCTTGTAGGCCGACATAACTCATTTTTCATCATTTCTTATCACATTTGGATATAATGATGTATATAACTATTATATATCATATTTATAAATATATTATACTTTTGGAATTATAATATCATATATACCATCATACTTTTCATTCTATAGATAATACGATAATGTTGCACATTTGTATAGGAACTACCACCTCATGTAGTGATATGATTCATTTTTTAATTTCCATTTACATGTAAAATAATAAGGATTAATTTGATGTTGATATGTGATATTAATGACATATAATACCTTTTTTAAAATAAATCTATCACATAACTTTTTACATTACCATCCATTGAATATATGATAATAACATTCGTGTGTTTGAAGGACTACCTCCCTGCAAAGCGACGTGATTCATTTTTCAATAATACTTTACATGGATGGTAACATGGGATAAATTTAACGAATTCATGTGATATATAAGACATTTTTTTATTCTAAAAATCTTATATACATTCTAATTTCTTGGAAATTCACCCATTAAGTAAATAATATCATCTCTCGTGCATAGGTATGACCTACCGTCTCCATGAAGAGACATGATTAATTCTCAATACTCAAAATTAAATAATGATTATAAAGATATATCTAATGATAAAATTTATATTTATAAAATGAATATAATTATGTATTTTATGGAATAATAATCTATTTTTAGGATCAAGAACATTCATGATGAAACATGGAGGAGAAAATATGGTAATCAACTCCAAAAACAGTAGTTATAATGAAATATTATTTAGGAATAGGTAATAAGATGTTGTATAAGGATATTATATGAAATTATAAAAATTATTATGATTATTTAATATGTTAATAACATTTTTAAATCCACTATATAAAAGTTTACAGTGTGATCAACTAAAGGTAGGCATGAGGTATGGGGTTTCTTAAACCAATTTTCATTCATTGTGTTATACGTCTACTTTGTTGCTTATATTATTCCAAGATTATGTGTGAAATGAATTTTGATTTATTTTTGTTGTATTTAAATTTTTTGGTGGATAAACATTTGTTACACATAGTAACCCCATTTATTAACTCTTACCATAGAGATACCAAACTAGTAAGTGTTTCTGTTATCACTTTTACTTTAGTGAGACATACAACATATTCAACACTAATTTCTTATTATGGTGTATATAATACCAATTTTTATAGTTTATATCGTTAATATTTTTGAATTCATTGTATTTAAATTGTAATTTTATGTTATTTATTTCATGGTTATTATGATATAAAATTTATTAAAGTGGAAGGTGTTTATTTTACAATATCAACATTTTTCAGGATTTTTATCTTAAGTATTCCATATGGGAATTATATGATATTTGTATAATAAAATAAATATATTTTACACTCCAATTTTTATTAATGAATTATTAATGTAATAGTACCATTTTCTATTCTTTTTTACTTAAAATTATTGAGAAAATATTTTTATGAAATTATAAATTCATTACCATCTTCGGTTAAAAATTATTTTTCATTCAAAAACCTGTTTTCTAAAAAAATAATTTTTTTTCACATTCTATAACTGATTGATTAGTGATATATTTAACCATGATTGACTTTTTACAAAAATAAATAAAGTAAACTTAATGTCATTTTCCAAACAATGTATGTTTTTATTTTACCAGAAATGTGAAAGTAATCATTCTTTTAACTTGTACGGTGTGAATGGAATTTTCACCCATCATCACCACATAATGTTTTAACGATTCTATTTTATATTTTAGAGTTTATTATAAAAAATAACATTAAATGTTTTGAATTATTTAAATTTTAAATAACGTTTTTCAAAATGTATGGAATATTTTCATGACAACATTTTTAAAGTTATCTTTTCAAAATCATTTTCTATCTAAGATTACATCCTTTAATGATACTGAAAGTAAAAATTATATCTTAAATTAATAATTTTTTTAATCATTTTAGAATTATTTTAATAAATGAAAAAAAGGTTTTGATGTAAAATATTAATTCTAAATTATGTATATATGTATCCTACATATATACTGAGAATAGTTTCTCTACCATAGATGGTGTAATACATTCCATATTTTCATCTCTAAAATAAATTCATTATTAAATTAAAATTATATCTTATATGATAAAAGATTATGCAACCCATTTTATTTCAATGGGTAATTCTTGTGTAATTATTTATGATTCATTTACATTATGTGGATGACTTTGACCATGAATCTATTATGATTGGTCCACCCATATAGTGATCCAATACATTTTTTTATGTTATACTCTCATGCAATGTCATATATTATATTAGAGAGTAAACATAATATATTATTTTAATTTTTATTCTATGTGATATTGTCTAGGAATTATACCATGACTAATTTTTTTATGTTATAGGATTTTTCAACATTGTCTATGATTCATGATCATATGATATCATGTTATTTATATTATGGTTCAAAGTGATTACTCATTTTACTTATATTTTATGATATCATGTTATATATATTAACCACACGATATGTTTCCTTATAATTTTTATTACCATCCTGGGATTTCTAGGTCACCCTTTTTCTCTATGTATTCCCCAGGTTTGGTGATGTAGTTTTTTGAGATAAAATAGACTTAGGCAATAACTATGTGAAAGAAAAAATACAGATTCCATGTTTTAGTTTCAAATGATTTATTAATATCTTAGTGATCCAAATATAATAGGTATCATGCTCTTTGGGTTGTAACTAATGGATGGATATGTTAAGAATTAGGTAATAATATATGTAAAATCTATTGGTCACTATAGTTGGTTTCATAGAAAATTTTTGTTTTTCTTTCATTGCTAAACTGCTAAAACTTTAGTGAGGGACCTATAGATAAGTCTACATATAACACAAAGTATAAAAAATATCCAGGAATCATGGTAAAGTATATAACAAATGGTTTCCATGGAATCACATGTCTCACAGGATACTAAAAGTGGATGTGGCTCTATCACAGATGTTCGAAGGAGTAATAACTCCAAAATATTGTGTTGGTATTGTCTTTAGAGTTTCCTGGTACAATAAAATGGGTTATACATCACACCTGATTTGACACTCTTGGGGGATTATCTTTGTAAATTCATAAACTCTTTACAGAATGTTCTGATGGATTTGAATATATTGTGATCATGGATAGATTTAGATAAATCTAAGGTATAATATAATGAAATGAAAATGTCATGATTTTGACATATTAAAAATAATTATTCATGAATATGTTGTTTCCCACTATGAATATTTATCCATACACTATGATTTATATTTTATTCAATGGTGGGAACTAGAAGGAACTACGTAAATGTCAAATGTGATAGACAATGTTTTAATGAGATTCCTAATGGGTTGATGACTAGAGTGAAGGATAATGTGATTATGAATAATAATTTATCATGATATATGATTAAAAATATGAACCGTGACCAACTATTAGAATCAAAAAATAATTGAAGGATATAGTTCATTGGGAATTCTCATAGAGGAGACCATGGAGGAAAGGCAATTTAGTTTCCCATCTTTTAGAAATGGGGGAAGAATGAATCAATATAAAATATAAAAGGAACATAATGATACTTTACAAGTGGATAAAAGGGTATAATGTAAGTAATTGTAGAGGAAAAATTAAAATCCCAATTAATTCAATGGATGATGATAATTGTTTCCCTAAGGAATCATCGACTACATAATGTTTTATATGTAGAAGGAATATACATTATGTAAATTCTTTTCAAGGGTGGAATGTTCTAGAAAATGATTAAGAATGTAGTATGAGTAATGATTTTGTTATTTATTATGAAGATAAAACAAATAACATATGAATGTAAGGATGTATTAAAGAATATGATGGTGAATTCTAGTTGATGTTTAAATAATAAAGTGGAATGAGTGAATTGATATATTATTGAAATTAAAGAATTACATGAATCATGAAATATATATATATATATATGGATTTTCTATAGAATTTTTTATTTATGTTTTTTCAATAATATATTTAAAGGAACTAATTATATAGAAATTTCATTTATTAATATGTTGATACTCTATAATTGAGGAAAAGATAATCTCAGATATGTTTTTAATGGTGAGGTAGTTAGTTGATTTTGTGGGAAAAGATTTGTATAGAAAGAATTACTGGTTAAAAAACAATTTAATGACTAATTTACTTTTAATAAATTTTCAACATATTATTAAAAACATTATTCTATCATAGAGAATTATGAATATTATTATCACATGAGTTTTTTTGTAGTCTTATAAAAAGGATAAATCGTAAGCCGTGTGATAACCCATCACATCCCGAAAGGTCATGAGACTTGAACCTAAAACCCAAGGATGATAAAGGTAAAGTTACAACCCAAATCCTAAGATATATATGGGTTAGTATGGAATTATTTATAACTAATCAATTTTGTGATTAAATATTAATCTTTTAAAATATTTTCTGTGTGATTAATGATATTTCAGGAGATGTTTTATTATGTAGAAGTATATATATATCTTTGATATTCAATGTAAAGTACTATTTAAGATGAATGATATTATCCTTTTGATGATTTAATCATATTTTTTTGATGATAGATATTTGTGTCATGTGTTAAGTTTCACATTGGGAGTTACTATTTTGGTATTAGAGATTAATGTTTGGGAAAACACCAACTAAAGAATTTTATTGTAAACATTGGGGGAATATATATCTTTTTGTGGAATATATGATCTCTTATATTCTTATTTTCACAATTCAATCATCTGAAATTATTCTTCAATAATCATAATTTTGAACAATATATGATATTTTTGTGGGAATTGGTTAAATAATGAAATACTACTTATAAAATAAGTATTGATCCTTTATTTTTTGAATTGAAATTAAAATGATTTCTCAACTCTAGGAAAAAAATCTTGAAAAAAATGTAATCATATTACTTTCATGTATGATGAATAAACAGTATATTTTCTCAACATAGAATTGTGTTTTTTAGGTCCTCAAATTTCCTCTAATTATTCAATTTCTTTTGATTAATGAGATCTACCACTCTCCATAATTATTTGATCTTTTCATTCTTGTTTAAATCTTCACTTTCCACCAATGTTCTCTTATATATAATCCTAGTAATGCAATAAATATACAATATATGTTTCCCTCTTTTTCATAGAATATTTTTATTAACCAATTTTACACTGTGAATTTCTCCACAAAGAAATTTTAAAATTCCAAACCCTTGATTTATGAAATCATGATTAAATTGTAAGGATGAAATTTATTTTAGGGGGTATAATGTAACACCCTGATATTTTAAAAGTGGAACATCATGTTGGTTAAAATATATGACATGAAACACTGAGCATAGTAGAGAATGTGACTCCTAGAGACATTACAATATATTAATTTTATAATAATATCAACCTCTTATATATCATTTGATACACACAACACCATGTTTAAACAAAACACGATACTCTAATAAAATATTATTATTTGATCAAAATCATTATAACATATTCATTAAATTCGTAGGTATGAATATGATAAATAAATTATCAAACTTTTTTACACATGTATAAAATAAATTCAGTGGTTATGAATTTATTTTAAATAAAATAAGAACCATTTCTACGAAAGAGAAATGTTTTCTAAAAATGTATTTTTCTAAATGCGATTTAGTCGTACTTTTAAAATATAATTTCAAATTAATTTCGACAACTTTTATAAATATTATTTTAAAAAACATTCCTCAGTTTTTAAATCCTAATATCTATATTTACTTAGGAAAATATTTAATAAATTATCATAAAATAATACTTTTTCTCTAATAGTGAAATATATTGATTTTGATAAAATCTATAATTTCATTAAAATAATTTATGCCCCATTATTATTTTAATTTGATTTAAAATTAACATAATTTTTATTTAGTAACATTAAATATAGACAATTATATAAAAATTTTATTTATACTCTCTATCAGTATGTGCTTATTTTAAGGCATTAAAACACCTTTTTTCTGGAAAAATATTTTAAAGTGTACAATATTTATCAAATTAAAATACATAAAATTACCCATAATATAGAATTATTATAATTAAATATATATATATATATATATAGTTGTTTCTGTGTCTGTGAATTTAAATATATATAACTCTGATTACTTTTCATACAAGTAATATGAGATCATCTTTTCCACAAAAAAATAAATTTCATGAATGCTCATTTCTTCGACGTGTATGTATGTTTAATTTCAAATTACATTCCTACAATTAATAGAGTGGAATTTGGAAAAATGTATTATATTTTTTTAATCAATTTTATGTTTATTATCTAATATTTTAAACCTAATTGTTTTTTACCATAATTAGTAGAGAAAATAATAAAAATTATTTACCTTGGTTGAGGTAAAAATGGGTTTATATGGGGGTTTAAAATAAATGAATATGGGTTTAAAATGGCCCAAAAAATGTATAATAGATTTTTTATAAAAATATTTCTACCTAATATATACTATAATTTATAGATGGTCCAATGTTTATCCTTGTGGTAAGATAAAAATATGTTTAGAATTCTTTCTTTTCAAAAATTACATATGTGTCCTCTCCACTAATTATTAAAATCCACCTCCTATCCTCTCACCTTAACCCTCCAAAAACCCCTTTTTTATGAAAATAACATGAAAAATAACATTTATAATTACCTGATATACTTTTATATCCATTTCCTATTCATAATTCTAACCTATGAAGGCTTTTGATGCAAACCAAAATATGTTTTCTGAAGATTTGGTAATGTTGTAAACTGAACGTTCTATTTTATTTTTATCTAAAGGTAATTCAAATATTATTAAAACATAATGAAATGATAGAATCATTATATTAAATACAATGATATATTTTTATGTTAATTGTATGACCTTTAACTATATCTTCTAATCTCAAATGAAAAATGAAACAGTTGATCGTGTGTACGACATACCACTTCTTCACAAATAGACGAAACATGATTTCGATCACCTATTTTCATGATTAGATGTAATTACGTATCATTTTTTTATATAAAATATTTTTGATAAAATTATTCTTCGATGATTAAAATATATATAAGTTCTTACATTCTATTCCACAGATAATTTGATAATGTTTTTCATGTGTACGGAGGACTACCGCCTCGCATAAAGAATTGATTACATTTACACATACACATTAAATGGAGGTTAATAAGGATTAATTTTATATTAATATATGATATTAATAAAATATTAATCAATATTTAAAAAAATACAATATAATTTTTTTCCTTACCATCCACTGAATTAATGATAAAAACGTTCCTATATAGAGTGGACTTCCACTACACGAAGTGTTGTGAGGCATTTTTCAGCAATGCTTTACATGTAAAGAACCAATGGATATGTTTAATGAATATATTTTATATATATGAAAGTATATTTGTTATTTATATTTAATATATCTTATAATTCCATAACTACTCAACCATTAAGGAAATTATATCGTTTCCCATGAGTTAGTACAACCTACAATTTCCACGAAGAGATGTGATTCATTCTCCATGTTCAAAATTCAATAATGATTACAAATATGTATGTATTGAAAAAAATTAATTTTATAACATTAATATAATTTTGGATATGGTGTATCTATAACTTATGTTCAATATCCAAAACTTTCATGAGGAAACTTGTAGGAGAAAAGAAGGCAATTAACACCCAAAACAATAATGATAATGAAATACTTTTAATGAATAGGTAATAAGATGTTATAAAATGATAATATAATATATTATAAAGAATAATATTATTCTTTAATAAGATTATAAAGTTTTTACACTAATATATATTAGTATAATTGTTTCCCAACTAAAGGGAAGTATGAGGTAATGCGTTTCGGAACCAATTTTTCATTCATTGTGTTAAACGTTTAATTCATTGATTATATCTTACCAAGATTATTTTTGAAAAGGCTAATATTTAATTTACATTTTATTCCCTATTATATTTTTTTATTAAAATATTTTTTTTTACATTTTCACCCCAATTAATAACTCCCACATCAATGATACAAAACATGTAGGGGTTTCACTTCTCACCTTTACTTTCATGAAACACACAACATATTCACCACATATTCCTTTATGTTGTGTATATAATACCGCTTTTATATGTTATACCATAAATAATTTTATATATATTTTATTTAATTTTTATTTTTATGTTATTTATTCTATTTTTATTGTGATTAAAAAGTTACCAAAGTGATAAGATCTCATTTCACAATCTCATCATTATTCGAGATTGTTTCTGTTTAGGTTTACCTTAGAGGAATTATTTTATATTTATATCATAAAATTAATATATATTCATATATTATTTTTATCCATGATATTTTCATGTAATATTATAATTTTTACACTCTTTTTTACTTAAAAAGATTTAGAAAATGTTTTTACGAATATCATACTTCATTTCTCTCTTCAATGAAAAATAATTTTTATTTCAAAAAAATTTCTTCTATTATTGTTTCCAAAATGTTTTTAAAATTATATAACTGATTTATTAAATAAAGGTTTACTCATTTTTTACTTTTTAAAATTGTTCAAAAAATATTCATGTCTTTTTTCCCAAATAATTCCCATTGTTGTTTTACTCAAATTATTAATGGACTCATTTTTAAATGTGTACGGAATGAATGGAAGTTGACACTATCATGAACACTAAATATTTATATATTTATTTTTATGATTAAAATTTTATTTTCAAAAACAAATATCAAATGATTGAGAAATTTTTGGATTATAAATAAGGGGTTTCAAAATGGAATGGATATTTTTTTTGATAAACATTCAACATGATCTTTTCAAAATCATTTTCTATTTAAGATGACTTCATTGGATGTTACTCAAAGTAAAAAGGTTATATTGCTAAAAATATTTTTAATTATTATAAAAATAATTTTATTCAGCGAAAAAAATATTTGATTCCTTGGATTGAATCTAAATTATTCATATATTTCTCTCTCACCTATACCTATCTCTCATTTCCTTCAATTGACTATGTAATAAATGCATTATGTTCATTTCTCAAATTATGCCATTATGAAATTAACATAGATTATGATGTAAAACAAGATTATGAAACTCGTTTTCTTTCGATGTTTAATTATTATGTTACATATTATGATTGACTTACCTTTTGTGGAACACATAGATCGTGAACATATTATGATGGTTAAGCCCAGTTAGCACCCCAATAGATTGGGTAATTCTATAGTATCATGAGATATATTTTATAGTATTAATAAGTAGACCTTATACATTTTGGGAATTTCTCTACCCTGTGATATGGTCTTGGTAGTTATCCTTGGATCATGTTTATCTCATGTTATATGTTGTTTCCACATTTTCTATGATTCCATGATCCTATGATATAATGTTATTTATATTATGATTATATGTAATTAGTGTTGAGTCAATAAGGTTTTCCTTATGACTTTTCCATTCCTTCTTGTTTTGAAAATCACAAACACCTTATCCTTAAGGAAAATTTCTTTTATAAGGAAAAATGCTTTCTTAAGGAAAATTGCTTTTATAAGGAAAAATGCTTTCTTAAGGAAAATTGCTTTTGTAAGGAAAAATGCTTTCTTAAGGAAAATCTCTTTTATAAGAAAAATTTATCCTTATCATATTTTCATTAATATTTTTCTTAAGTATGAAATTCGGATTCACTTTCTCGGAATCATTAAAACTGATAAAAGCATTCTGTTTTAAGATTCGGTTCTGGACAAGAACTATAAGGAAGTTTCATTCCGAATTCCGAATATGAATTCTGACTAAGTTCTATTCCAGATTCAGGATACGAATTCTGAAGAAGAATTCTCATTACGAATTCTAATGAAGAAATCCCATTCCGAATTCTCATTACGAATTCTGAAGAAGAATTCTCATTACGAATTCTATTGACGAATTCCCATTACGAATTCTAATGAAGAAATATCATTCCGAATTCTCATTACGAATTCTGATAAAGAATTCTCATTACGAATTCTGATAAATAATTCTCATTACGAATTCTGATAATGAATTCTCATTACGAATTCTGATGACAAATTCTCATTACGATTTCTAATGACGAATTCCTATTCTGAATTCCTATTCCGAATTCGCATTCCGAATTCACCTATTAAACAGAATCTGGTTATCATTGTTTTATACACTCTGAATTTATTCACTCCGAACTTTCACTCCGAAATTTCTATTCCGAACCTTTATGTTAGAGTTTAAAACGATGTCGTGCATTCTGTTACACTTACTTTGTTATAAAACGATGTTGTCAATTTTGTTATAAACTAACCGTTGTCTAAGTGACACGTGTACAGGTCCCACCGAACTTTTACGGAAAATATGACCGCTGGAGGAGGAGCCGACCTTACCTATAAATAGGAGCTCATTTGAAAGAGCTCGCTGCCGATTGATTGAGAAAGTGCTTACATGCTATTGAAATGATTTCTAGAGAGAGAGTCTCTTATTAACTCTCAAAGCTTCGTGCGACTCCGAATGTTGGTGATTACATTCAAGGGCTTCCGGGGATAGGAAGACAGAGGTGCCGACTACCTTAAAGATCGAGGGCTTTCTTGCTGAGAAAGACAGAGGTTTCCAACTACCTTGAAGTTGAGGGCTTGCGGGGATAGCAAGACAGAGACTCCGATCTTCGTATCGAGGGCTTACCCTGGTGTGGGTAAGACAGACTTGCTTGAAAGTATAAATCAAGGGACCTTTATCCAAGGTTGTTGGATACCCTTCTATTTGGGTTAAAAGACTATTACCTTGTTACTAGTAGTTTTACTACTTGTTGTTATTCCGCTGCAATTTGTATTTTAAGGAAAGTATAACTTTCTTATACTTCCTTACTTACTCTGATTAGTTTAGATTCTATACGCTTTAAGGTAGAATCTTATATTGTAACTTTTGTTAAGTTTCAATTTCCGGAACCATATTTCCGGAACCTACTTTTGGAATCTCTTTCCAAGTTTAGTTCGGTGTTAGAGGTGTTGTGAATCAACTTAGTTTAACTTTGTTAAACTTAGTCCTTTCCTTTTCTTAAGGAAACTTTAGTTATTCATAACTAAATTTAATGGTTCCAAAGGAATTTTTAAAGTATACAATTCACCCCCCCTCTTGTATATTGAGCATCTCATATTATATTTCGATCCTACAATTGGTATCAGAGGTTGGAAACCTCTTACTCTATACCATTGTTACATTTGGTATCAGAGCCAAGGTTACTGAAATACTTGTACTCACATACAAGTTTTTCTTGCTCACTTTTCTATTCCGAACTTTGTCATTCCGGATTATCCATTCCGAACTTTTCTCATTCCGAACTTTTTGATTACGAATCTTTTGCTACTAACAAGTTTGTATCCAAGTTATTTTCAAGTATGGCAGGAATGAACGTTGGATCTATTGACAATCTGAATCCTACAAGGCCACCTATCTTTGATGGTAATGATTATGAATACTGGAGAGATCGTATGAAGACATTCGTTATCAATACTGGAGTAGATAACTTTGTGATGCTTACTGGTGACTATAAAATTCCTGACAAGGAAGTCAGAACCTTTACTAACCCAGAAAAGCAAGAATATCAACTCAATTATAAGGTACGCAATACTTTATTATGTTCAATGACTAGAAATATATATAGCCAAATTTCTTCATGTGAAGCAGCTAACTGTATATGGAAGAAGTTAGAGGTTACACACTTTGGGACATCTAAGGTGATTGAGACTAGAAGGGCTATGCTTAGAGCTGAATATCATGGTTTTAATTTTCCTTATGGAGAACCTATCTGTCAAGTTCAACAAAGATTTATGACTATCGTCAACAGTCTACAATCTATGGGAGAAAAAGGTTTAGATGATGAAGCTCTTGTGGACAAGATAATCGATATTATGCCCAATGAGTGGGAATCCAAGAGAACAGCTATAGATGAGAACAGGAAGGTTACTCAAATTACTCTTGATGAATTATTTGGAACTCTTCTACAACATGAGACAAGAATGAAGAGGGATGCTGATAACATCAAGAAGAAGAATGGAAATGGAACAGTTGCTTTTACTTCAACTTCAAATCAGATGAAAGCTAAGACTCCTGAGAGAGTTACCATATCCAAGTCTAAGAAAGTCATTTTCCAATCCGAATCTAGTGAAAGTGAAGTTTCAGAAAATGAATTAGCCAATCTTGCTCGAAGGATGAACAAGATAGCTGGACAGAGAAACTTTCAATCCAAGTATAAGAAGAAGGACAGGAAAGATAAGAAAGATGGAGAAGTTACTTGTTATGAATGTAAAAGAGCTGGACATATTAGACCTGATTGCCATATGCTCAGAAAGAAAGAAAGGAAGGAAAGACATTCAGACAGAAACATGAAGAAATATTATAAAGCCAAAGCTAAGAAAGTTCTGAAAGCTAATGACACCTGGAGTGCCAGTGGTGGTGACTCTTCAGATGAATCTTCTGAATATGAATCTTCAGGACAGAAGAATCTTGGTCTTATAGCCAGATTACCTATTGATAATCAATGTCTTATGGCTAAGGTACGAAATGCTGATTCATTGACCAATGTTTCTTTAAATTCTAATGATAGTAAGTATTATAACTCTTCTGATGAAGAATCATCTTCTGATGAGGAAAATACTTTACCTACCTTTGAAGAAGTCTCTAGGTTTGCTGAACTTCTTGAGATTGAGAATTCCAAACTCAACAAGAAACTTGATAAGGCAAATTCTAGGAATTCTATTCTTACCAAAGAGATATCAGATCTTTCTAAAGATCTTGATAAGAAAAATGCTGATTTTGAAAATATTTCAAAAAATCTTGAGGAAGTAAGTTCTGAGAAGAACAAACTTGCTAAAGAATTAGAAAAAGTAATTTCTAATAAAAATGTTTTCGAGCCTAACTCTAGTTCCAAATCTAATGATTTTGAGGATAAAAACTTGGTTGTAAAACTCAAGTCCGAAATTTTTTCCTTAAAGAAGTGTTTATCAAACTTTACCCATGGTAAGGAAAATTTTGATAAGATGTATTCTCAAATACGACCTTTAAGAAATAAATCCGGATTTGGTTATACCCATGCAAAACCTGTTTTCAGCAACAATTATTTTGTTCCTCAAAGTGCCCCATTTTGTACTAAGTGTCAATGTGGTGGTCACTGGGCAAGAAATTGTTCCTTAAACAAAACCCAATCCTTAGGTTTTCATAAAGCTTATTTTTCTAAGAAAATGTGGGTACCAAAAATTTTATTGTCTAGAAATCTCGGATCCAAGCAAGTTTGGATTCCGAAAGTCTAACTTAGTTCTTAATTTCAGGAAAATAAAGAAAGTTCCAGCAACAATATTTGGTACATGGATAGTGGATGTTCCTGGCATATGACTGGTAACAAAAGCTTTTTTGAAAAGATTATCAAAACGAAAGGAGGAAAGGTAACTGTCGGAGACAATGCTAAGGGAGAGATTGTTGGTATTGGTAATATAGTTCTTTTAGGTAAAACTTTGATTTCAAATGTTCTTTTTGTTAAAGGTCTTAAGCACAACCTCATTAGCATAAGTCAGTTATGTGATGAAGGTTACCTTGTGAATTTTAGGAATGATAAATGCTTAGTTCACAATTCCAAGGAAGAATTTATTCTCTCAGCCAATAGGCAAGAGAATGTTTACACCTTAAACTTAGAAGACCTAAGAAGCCAAGATTTACCTTTCCTAAGTGCAATGGAAGATCACTCTTGGTTATGGCATAGAAGATTAGGACACTGTAATCTTAGAAACCTATGTAAACTCTCTAAGAAGAAACTTGTTAAGGATCTACCAGATCGTAGATTTGATTCTTCTAAAGTTTATGATCCTTGTCAATATGGCAAGCAACATAAATCTAGTTTTAAGTCAATCGGTGAAGTCTCAACAACTGATGCATTACAGTTGGTGCACATGGATCTTTTTGGTCCAACACAAACTGGAAGCATTGGAGGCAAATACTATGTGTTTGTTCTAGTTGATGATTACACTAGATTTACTTGGGTCTATTTTCTAGCAAGGAAATCTGAAGCTTTTTCCTATTTCAAAAGTTTTAGAGCTCAAGTTAAAAATGAGAAAAACCTTCCATTGAAAACTATTCATAGTGATCATGGAGGAGAATTTCAAAATTCATATTTTGAAACTTTTTGTAGTAAGAAAGGTATTACTCACAACTTTTCAGCACCTAGAACTCCTCAACAGAATGGTGTAGTTGAAAGAAGAAATAGAATTCTTCAAGAAATAACTAGAACCATGTTGAGTGAATATTCTATTGCTAGACATTTCTGGGCTGAAGCTGTAAGTACTGCTTGTTATACTATAAATCGAGTTTTGATTAGACCATTTCTTAATAAAACTCCTTATGAGTTATGGAATGGTACAAAACCAAGACTTTCCTACTTCAAGGTTTTTGGTTGCAAAGTATTCATTTTGAATACTAAAGATAACTTACATAAATTCGCACCAAAATCAGATGAAGGGATTTTCTTAGGATATTCCACAACCTCTAAGGCATATAGAGTTTTTAATAAAAATACTTGCACTGTTGAGGAAACAGTACATGTAAAATTTGATGAATCAGATCCTTTTGTTTTTAAAACCTCCCAACCTACATCTTCGGATGAGTTTTCAAAAACTGATTATCAACCTTTGATAGAAGAACCTTCCGATAAGGAAATTGTTCTAGAAGATACTTCTGAAACATTCACCCCAGAATACTTTCTACCCTATGTTGATGAACAGGTTTTACAAAACCCAAATCAGATGTTTCTTAAGAATCATCCCAGTGATGGTATCATTGGTGATGTAAATCAACCTGTAAGGACCAGAAGTTCCTTAAGAAATGAAGTAGAACATCTAGCATTTCTTTCCCAATTAGAGCCTAAAAGCACTGATGAAGCTTTAGGTGATGATGATTGGATCAAAGGAATGCAAGATGAACTAAATGAATTTGAAAGGAATAAAGTCTGGACCTTGGTTGAGAGACCTAAGGAAACTTCTGTTATTGGAGTAAAATGGATTTTCAGAAATAAATGCGATGAAAATGGAGTCATTGTTAGAAATAAAGCTAGACTTGTTGCTAAAGGCTATAATCAGCAAGAAGGAATAGACTATGAAGAAACCTATGATCCAGTAGCTAGACTTGAATCCATCCGTATTCTACTTGCCTTTGCAGCATTCTTTAATTTCAAACTTTTCCAAATGGATGTGAAATGTGCTTTTCTTAACGGTTATGTTCAAGAGGATGTTTTTGTTGAACAGCCTCCTGGCTTTGAAGATACAAAACATCCAGATCATGTTTTTAGACTTACCAAAGCATTGTATGGCCTTAAACAAGCCCCACGATCATGGTATGATAGACTCACTGGATTTTTGCTTCAAAATAACTATGTTAAGGGAAATGCAGATCCAACCCTTTTTATAAAGAAAGATAAGAAAAATGTTTTGATTGTTCAAATTTATGTTGATGACATTATATTTGGTTCAACTCAGCAATCTCTGACTGACTCTTTTGCTAGTCTAATGAAATCTGAGTTTGAAATGAGTATGATGGGTGAGTTAACATTTTTCCTTGGTTTTCAAATTTCTCAAAAACCAGAAGGAACCTACATATCTCAACATAATTATATTAAAGATCTTCTTAAAAAGTATGGTTATGAAAACACTAAGAGTATAAGTACTCCCATTGGTACCTCAAACTCGTTAGATCTTGATAAAGCTGGGAAACCAGTAGATCAAACATCTTTTAGAGGTATGATCGGAAGTCTACTTTACTTAACAGCTAGTCGACCAGACTTAATGTTTTCAGTATGCTTATGTGCAAGATATCAATCCAATCCTAAGGAATCTCACTTAAAGGCAGTAAAAAGAATTTTTCACAACCTTAAGGGAACCATGGATCTAGGATTATTTTATACTTCTGGAAATGATTTTGTTCTAAAAAGCTTTTCTGATGCTGACTTTGGTGGATGTAGAATGGATAGGAAAAGTACATCCGGAACTTGTCATTTCTTAGGAGATTCATTAGTTTCTTGGTCATGCAAGAAGCAACATTCGGTTGCACTCTCCACTGCTGAAGCTGAATATGTAGCAGCTGGAAGTTGTTGTGCACAAGTGTTGGGGATGCAACACACACTCACAGACTATGGCTTGAGTTTTACTAAAACTCAAATTTTTTTGTGATAACACAAGTGCCATTGCCCTAAGTAAAAACCCTGCACATCACTCCCGTGCAAAACACATAGATATTAGGCATCACTTTCTTAGGGATCACACACTTAAAGGAGATATTATTCTTCAGTTTATCGGAACGCAAGATCAACTTGCTAACATTTTCACAAAATCCTTGCCTTCTGATAGATTTGAATATATTAAACAGAAGTTAGGAATGATAACCGTAAGGTAATCTTCCTTAATTAACTTTCTGTTGAAAAAGTCTCCTTACAGTAATAAACTCCTTTTCATAGGGGGAGTACATTTGTTTGTTTATTTAACAAAGTTTTTCAAAATTTGTTTTCAAATTTTTCGGAACGAAAATTTCCGGAATGGAACTTCCGGATCTACTATTTTCCTGAATGGATATTTTCCTACAGAATACTTCTGGAATAAAAGTGTTCGTATTAAAAATTTCCGGAATGGACAACTTTCGTACTGGGACTTTCATAACCAGATTTTCGTACTAAGTTTTACTTTTTCATATTGAGTTTTTCATATTAAGTTTTTCATATTGAGTTTTTCGTATTGAGTTTTTCGTATTGCGTTTTTCGTATTGAATTTTTCGTAGTCATTTTTATATTACCCATTACGAATAACATTCCTAAGCTAATCTGAAAGGTATGATTTAATTACTGAAGTTTTCGTAATCATATTTTACTTGCGGGCAGTTTATTATATTATGTTTTCGGATTATAGTTTTCTTAAATCATTGTTTTAATAAAACCTCAAAAAGATCGGATTCAAGCTTTCAACCGTCAGATCTAATCGCAGATCATTCTAAACCCTTAGATCAACCGAGGAAGTTGAACCGTCATCCCAATGCCTATATAAAGGGGACCCTATTTTCTCGTCCCACATCGATTTCAAGCTTTTGCGTGCTGAAGCTCTGACTCTACGATTTAAGGCCATTCCGAACTTCAGTCTTCTCAGTTCCGAACTTTTCAGAGACTTCAGATCCGAATGTCTGCAGAGTTAGCTTCTCAAGAAATGTCTTCAACCAAGCCCATTTCTCAGTGGTTAGTCTACAGAGAACGGTTAGTTCATCCGAATTTCTTCAGCAACTATGATTCTATTATATCAAAGAATATCAAGCTGAATGGCTGGAAAGATGTTGCGGTATCAAAAACCGGCAACCAAGATGAAGTCTACTCTGACTTACTTGTCGAATTTTATGAGTCAGTTGCTTTCTTTATGGAAGATAATAGAGAGAAGTTTTCCTTCAAATCGTATGGTAAGACATATAAGCTATCTTACACCAAGGCTGCAAGCTTGGTAGGGTTGAGTTATGAAGGTGAAGCTGAGTTTATCTCGCACGTTCTGCCAGACTCCTTGGGTAGTTTCAACAAGGAGAAAGCCTTATAGATTCTCGGATTGGATGATGATAAGGCTCCGAAAATTGCAAGTCTTTCTAAAAACTTTCGGATTCTGGAGTTATGGGTGCAAGGGCTTATTGTAACGAGAAAAGGAGATAAGGACAGCTTGAAGAAAAGTGAGATATACATCATAGATTTCCTGATAAATCTAAGAAAGTTTAACTTGATGAAGCATATTCTTCTCAACATTGATAATTTGAAGAAGGGGAATCTGAGAGCTCAGATAGTGATGTACCCGGCAATATTGTCGAAGCTGATAGTTCGGTGCCTAGAATCCTTTAAGGTTGCCTGCAGTTCTAAGCCGAAAGTTTGCATGATCATGTTGCTCAGTGATGCAACTCTTAAAAGGATGAATATAGCTTTTAACAAGGAGTCAGGGAAGTTCATTGATCTTCCTCCTCAAGCAGAAGTGACTCCGAAAGTGGCTGATCCGGAATCATCCAAGCCGGTAAGGAAGAGGAAGCAGAAAGAAGTGGTAGGCGAAGCCGAGGAACCTAAGTCTAAGGAAGTCCATTCCGCACCTCCTAAGCCTAAGAAGAAGAAAACCTATACTGATGAAGTTGAAGCAAAGTGGAGAGCTGACAAGGAGAAGAGGAAGGAAGGAGATCCGCAGTTCGGATTGGAACCTGCAGAGGCTAAGGCTCTGAAAGAAAAGGCTGCTGATGAGCTCGAGAAACAAGCAAAGGAGAAGAAGCTGAAGAAGAAAATGTCAGAAGCCGAGGCTGTGCAAGCATTGTTGAAATTCAATGAAATGGTTTCAGCAACCATTCCCGTTCCGAGATCTTTTTCTCTGGAATCTCTACCTGAGACTCCAGGAAGAAATCTTGTTACTCCGGAAGAGGCTGTTGCTACTGAGGAAGTAGAGCAAGTGGAAGAGGTTGAAGAAGCAGCTGAAGGAAGTGGTGAGACAGGAGATGTGATCAAACAAGTAGATGAATATAAGGGAACTCCTTCGGAACACCTCTCGCTCCGAACATCTGAAGCTCAATCTTCAAAGCTTGCTACTCTTGCAATGGAAGAAGAAAAGGGAGAAGAAGAAGTTACTTGTCAAGAACATATTTTACTTGATGATGCTCAGATGGGAAATGCAGAAGCCAATGTTCAAGAAGTTGCTGATGAGGAAGATTTGGTTGTTCAAGTGTCTGATAGCGAGAAGAAATCTCCGGAACAGGTTTCTATTCCGGAAAAAGATAAGGGGAAACGAATTCTTGCTGATACCCCGAGTTCAGAAAAGAGTATGAGGAAGGAAGCTGGTAGCTCTTCTAAGAGGAAGTTGGAGCTTATTGAAGAAGAAAATTCTCCTAGCAAGATGTCAGATTCGGAGTCATCATCGTTGGGGCACGATTTTGTTGTTCAGTCCTTGAAGAATTTGGTGGGAACCTTTCCGACCTTCTCCAGTATAGACTCTAGATGCCAGATGCTTCAACATACGATGAATCAGAAAACTGACTCCGTATCCATGGTTATGGATAAATGTGTTGAGATAGACGCCCAGTTCAAAAATTTCTTTATTGGTTACGAAGCCCATAAAAGATCTTGCAAAAGGATGACTAGCTGGTCAAAGAAGAATGTGGAAGAGATGAGGTTGCTGGATGAGTTTCAGGAGAATGTTAAGGATGCATTTCAAACCGAGGACAAGAAGTTTCATGAGATGACTGCATCATTCGATGAGAAATTAACAGAGGAAAAGAACATTCGGAGTCAGGAAGTAAGAGATCTGAATGGAAAGCTCAACTCTGTTAATCAAAGTTGGAAATTTGAAAGAGATCATCGGATCAATTTTCTAGAAAGGATAAAGTCTCAGGAAGAGAAAATGGAAGCTCAGGAAGAAAAGTTGAAGGCTCAGGAAGAAATAATTGAAGCTCAGTCAGCAAGAATAGTTGCCTTAGAAAAGCAAGCAGAGGAAGATCACAAAGACCTCAAGAAGATCAAGACGATTCTTAAGGGGCTCATGTCGAAGGAGAAAGATCCGAAATGACCAATCCGATCTTTTTGTTGTAATTTTTTTTTGTTGCTGACATTTCAAATTTAATGAGAATCGTTCTTGTTGTTCCTTTTGTTGTCGTTACTAATCTTTCAGGTACTTTGTTATTTTTTTTTCCATTCCCTCCGAATTCTTTTTGAAAATCACAAAGGGGGAGAAGGAAAAGATCCTTAAGAAAAAGAGGAAATCTAATAAGAGTTTTTCAAAGGGGGAGAAAAGAAAATACACAAGTAAAAAGAACTCTAATAAGAGTTTGTTTAAGGAGGAGTTTTTCTTAAAGAAACATCACTCCGGAAATATGAATACGATCCTTAGAGTTTCAAAGCCTAAGGGGGAGTTAGTCGTATTCATCCATATTCTTAAACCAAGGGAGATAAGCTTTAATATGTTTCTTTCTTCTTAGAATAGCTTTTTCGTAAGGATGTTTGTGCTTTAAAAAAAGGGGGAGATTGTTGAGTCAATAAGGTTTTCCTTATGACTTTTCCATTCCTTCTTGTTTTGAAAATCACAAACACCTTATCCTTAAGGAAAATTGCTTTTATAAGGAAAAATGCTTTCTTAAGGAAAATTGCTTTTATAAGGAAAAATGCTTTCTTAAGGAAAATTGCTTTTGTAAGGAAAAATGCTTTCTTAAGGAAAATCGCTTTTATAAGAAAAATTTATCCTTATCATATTTTCATTAATATTTTTCTTAAGTATGAAATTCGGATTCACTTTCTCGGAATCATTAAAACTGATAAAAAGCATTCTGTTTTAAGATTCGGTTCTGGACAAGAACTATAAGGAAGTTTCATTCCGAATTCCGAATATGAATTCTGACTAAGTTCTATTCCAGATTCAGGATACAAATTCTGAAGAAGAATTCTCATTACGAATTCTAATGAAGAAATCCCATTCCGAATTCTCATTACGAATTCTGAAGAAGAATTCTCATTACGAATTCTGTTGACGAATTCCCATTACGAATTCTAATGAAGAAATCTCATTCCGAATTCTCATTACGAATTCTGATAAAGAATTCTCATTACGAATTCTGATAAAGAATTCTCATTACGAATTCTGATAATGAATTCTCATTACGAATTCTGATGACGAATTCTCATTACGATTTCTAATGACGAATTCCTATTCCGAATTCCTATTCCGAATTCGCATTCCGAATTCACCTATTAAACAGAATCTGGTTATCATTGTTTTATACACTCTGAATTTATTCACTCCGAACTTTCACTCCGAAATTTCTATTCCGAACCTTTATGTTAGAGTTTAAAACGATGTCGTGCATTCTGTTACACTTACTTTGTTATAAAACGATGTCGTCCATTTTGTTATAAACTAACCGTTGTCTAAGTGACACGTGTACAGGTCCCTCCGAACTTTAAGGAAAATATGACCGTTGGAGGAGGAGCCGACCTTACCTATAAATAGGAGCTCATTTGAAAGAGCTCGCTGCCGAGTGATTGAGAAAGTGCTTACATGCTGTTGAAATGATTTCTAGAGAGAGAGTCTCTTATTAACTCTCAAAGCTTCGTGCGACTCCGAATGTTGGTGATTACATTCAAGGGCTTCCGGGGATAGGAAGACAGAGGTGCCGACTACCTTAAAGATCGAGGGCTTTCTTGCTGAGAAAGACAGAGGTTGCCAACTACCTTGAAGTTGAGGGCTTGCGGGGATAGCAAGACAGAGACTCCGATCTTCGTATCGAGGGCTTACCCTGGTGTGGGTAAGACATACTTGCTTGAAAGTATAAATCAAGGGACCTTTATCCAAGGTTGTTGGATACCCTTCTCTTTGGGTTAAAAAACTATTACATTGTTACTAGTAGTTTCACTACTTGTTGTTATTCCGCTGCAATTTGTATTTTAAGGAAAGTATAACTTTCTTATACTTCCTTACTTACTCTGATTAGTTTAGATTCTATACGCTTTAAGGTAGAATCTTATATTGTAACTTTTGTTAAGTTTCAATTTCCGGAACCATATTTCTGGAACCTACTTTTGGAATCTCTTTCCAAGTTTAGTTCGGTGTTAGAGGTGTTGTGAATCAACTTAGTTTAACTTTGTTAAACTTGGTCCTTTCCTTTTCTTAAGGACACTTTAGTTATTCATAACTAACTTTAAAGGTTCCAAATGAATTTTTAAAGTATACAATTCACCCCCCCCCCTCTTGTATATTGAGCATCTCATATTATATTTCGATCCTACAATTGGTATCAGAGGTTGGAAACCTCTTACTCTATACCATTCTTACAATTAGTCTGGTAACTTATATTTTATTATATCATTATATATCTATTTATCACATTTTCTTTTTTACTTATTATGTTTATTCCCTTACAAGACTTTTTAGCTCACTCCTTTATTCCATGTATTCCTTTGGTTATGCTATGTGGTTTGGATACTCAAATGGTCTTACCATCTAACTAAGGCAGATAAAAAATAAATATTATAAGTTTTAGTTTCCTATTATTTATAATTATCCTACTCTTCCAATAATAATGGGCCTCATTATCTTTGGGTTGTAATTAATATATGACTATTTTAAAAATTGAGTAATAATATGAATAAAAGTCTTGGGTTGCTTTAATAATCATAATACCCATGAAAAAACATTAAATGAAACTATAAATATAATTATAATAATTGAATTCCTGATATAACATGTCAAATGGGAAATATATACAACATGAAAAAGAAATGAGTGGGTAATATGGCATTTGTCTCCTAGAAATAAAAGAGATACTAGAAATCACATACCTTATGTATCGAATTACATCATACATGTTTAAACCTATTTTATAATAAATACAGTATTACTATACATTTAATACATAACCATATATATATATACCATATAATATTTAATTAGGACCTTTTACTACGCGTTTATCAAAAATTACTTATTTAAATCATCTTTTGAGAAATCCCAACTTTGATTCTCTTGTATGTTTTGATTTAGTATTTTTAGTCTTTTGACATTGATCAAGCTTCCATAATATCAATAATTTTAAACATTATATAAATATAATATATATCTATTTTATATGTATTTAAGGTAATCTATCAAATTATTGATATATAATGAAATACAGTGTTTATAGAGACAGTAGGCTATATCTATGCATGAAAACTGCTTCAATTTTCTCAATATATAGAATTAATGAAAGTCAAATAACATATCATATTTCCATATTCATTATTATTTCATTTATATTCAATATACTATTTAAATATACCCTTATACCTTCCATTAAAAGTATAAATTAAAAATTAATCACATCGCTTCAGGAGGAAATAGTCTTCCATACACACGTGTGAAGTTATTGTATTCTAATGGAATGGAATGTAGTGATTTATATGTGATATTATAAATCAAAAAGCATACTAATATAAAAAATATCATATATAATCACTAAATTCAATATTATATCTTTCCAAGAGAGGTGGTGATGAAAAACCAATTATATTGGTCTTTGAGGAGGTAGTCCCCCATAAACCAGATCACCAGTTTCATTCCCCATTTGATAAAAGAGGAGATGGATATATGTTATAATATAAAAATAATAACATCTCAGTATACTGTTTTTTATTATAACTATAATACAGGAATGAAGGTTTTAATAAGAGGAGTACAAAGAAAGAGCTTAGTGAAGATAATTACCTTAACTAAGAACAAAATCCTTTAGATCTCATGTTAAGGACCATAGGGTTGGCCTTTTTAAATGTCATCACTGCCAAAACATGGATAAGGATTTTGGGTAGATATATTTTTAGGTTATTTTTACCAATTGGCTTGATAGGTGTAAATAAGTGATGGAAGGTGGTTCACTTTTATAATTGAGGAGTGGTGTTTTCTAAAATGCACAAAACAATTCAATAATGGGGAGTCAACATAAACATGAATTTCTCCAAAATTCATTAATAAAGGAATTAGGTGATGATATGGCCGATATATACCTCCAAAAACACGTTTAATCATGTTCTTCCTCAACTTCTATGTTTTTAGTTCCCTTAAAATTTTAGTCTTTACTATGATAACCACAATTTTAATCTATGTAATGGAACATTTAAATCTAGAAATAAAATTATCCTTATTATTTAATTAAAAATATAGTTTTGAATTACAATTCCAATTTATTAAATAAAAATCCAATATATGTGAAAATTAATTTTAACACAATCGCATGAAACCCGCAAAACCTTCTTTTACCCTTTACCATGGTCAAAATTCTTTTATTATTTATGGGTCAATATAATATTTATAAAAAATAACATTTGTATATGAATAGAATATGGTTTCTATTTTAAGTCATATAACAAAAACTATGAATATAATAGGTTTTTTTTTACAATTTTAAATCATTTAGTAAACTATAATTTATTATTAAATAACATTAATGTCAATTTGATATTATCTATTTATTTTGACTTTAAATACATAATGAAAAATGTAAAATTATAATATATCATTTCAAAACCTTTCTAAAGTGTTATATTTATCTTCAACATTTATTAAATTTAATAATTCAATAGATTTATATTACTTTTTTAAAATTTTATTTCATTTTTTCATTTTTTTTCTATTAATTAGATTATTAAATTTTTGGTGTTATATAAGAATTTAATGTAATTATATTATTAATAAAAATAAAAAATAAATTACTTAGATGAAATTAATTTCATTATGATCAATGTGATAATCAGTTTTCATTATCATCTTTCTTTCATCTCAATGTGAACACATTATTGAAATTTAGAAGCAAGAGGGTGACATTTTGTCTTTTTTATTACGTAAATCATTATATACATCAAATACATAGAAATTTTTCCCAAAATCATATAAAAAGATCCTATGGTAATGATGGTCTAAATATGGCCAAAAAATAAAAATTATACAAGTTTTTAGACCATTTTAACCAGTATTTGGTTTGGTTTAACCCATAGTAATCCTTTTTTAACCTTAACCATCATAATTAATATTTAATATTTTTAATATTTATTATCACAAAAAATTATGTGAAACTTATTATAAAATATTAATTATGTTGAGTAAAAATATAGATTCCAATTTTCTAAATTTAATTCACTTAAGTCTAAAAGGTTATCTTAAAATTAAACATGTGGATGTCACAAAAATCAATTTTACAAAGAGAAACTTTTCATAAGTATAGAATGTTTTATTATGAAACATCAGTGTGAATTTGATTCAAATGATCTAAAATGTATTTAAAATGTTATAGATTTATAGAGTTTACTTTTAAAACATTTTTAAACAAGATTTATCATTGTAAATTAAATAAACAAAAGCTATTTTTCAATTAAAATTAGTATTTTTCATGATTCACAAAGAAAAATTCATTTCAAAAATTTCATAAACATTCACAATAAGATAATTCCAAAATGGTGATCCCAAAAATGAAATTATTTTTTCAAATAAATTATTTAAAATTTTGAAATTAATTTTATTACTTATTCCCAAAAAAGTAATAAAATTTATTTTATGAGAAAACGGTATTTTTGGTGAATCTAAAAACATTTTTAAAAATTAATAACTTATTTTTAAATATATTTTAATTATTTAAGAATTTTATAATTAATTTTTAGAAGTTTTTTTATTCTTATTCATACAGTATAATTTAGTGCCTCATATGTAATGGTCGAGTATAAATAATAATATTAATATCATATTACAAATAGTTAGAACTCGGTATTTAATATAATGCCAGATATGGATGAAATTAAATTTATTTGAAAATTATATTTCATAAATTCATTGGGTGTTACATTATACCCGACTTAAATTAATTGAATCCTCTCAATTAAAATTTAATCTCAAAAATAAAGGGTTTGAAATTTGAAAATTTCTTCCTAGAAAACCACACCATAAAAAGGTCACTAAAACATTATCTTGAAAATAATGAAAATATATTTTCACCGTCATCTAGGAAAACATATAACTAGGTTTCCAAATATGATAAAATTGGTGGGAAGTGAAAATATTGGAATGAAAGTGAAAAATTACACACAAATATTAATAAAGATTGATAGAGAACATGTTCCTGAGAAATTTAACCACTACAAAACCAAAAATCCTTGACCAGTTGAAAGACCATTCTTTAATAAAAAATATTGGGAAATGTATGTCAATTTTTTAAAGATCATTTCCAATAATTGAGGAATTTTCATGACAAGACATACTTACAAGATTTCATACAATTTCATAAGCTTAATCTTATCCTTTTGTTATTTATCAAAAAATTTCCACATCATCTCTTATTCCAAGAATCTAAATTTAATTTTTTATGCCTAAAGTCCTAACGGGTCATAAAATACCAAAAATAAAGACAATTATTTACTTCTATCTATAGTTATTATAAAAACTAAAATGGTTATCACATGTAAAACAATATGGAAAAATCATTATATGGTGAAATAAAACATTAATCTCAAAAACCTAATCTAGAGTACAACAAAAACCATTCTATAAATGGTTAGCCTTATGCCCCTTCCAAAATTAAAAAATTTATAAATTTTGTCACTAAATTTCAAAAATAAACTTACCATTAATCCCCTGAATATTATAAAGTATATAATAATTTTCAAATACCAAATATGCCAATACCATGGTGATATATTCTTCTGAAACATTATAATGACCATAATTACTATAAAAGATAAATGATAACATACATTATACCTTATTGATTAAATGAAACACAAATTATTAGATATATTCCATAAATACAAAAATTATATAAACACCATTAATGATAACATAAACCTCTTTTTCAACAAATTATTAATCAGTTACAAGGTTATCAATACTCTGTAATTTAATTTTTATATATAAATTATATCTTTATCCAATATAAACACCATTATCTCAAAATTAACAACATATTATGGGTAATATTTCCTTTAATAATATGGTTTTCATAAAATATAAACATACCACTATATCACATTTCTTTTTCATTGGTTCCCTTTAACATATTCTTGTAAATTCTTTTTGAAAAATTGATACAGAATAATATGGGTATATATTTCATGATTCACATAACATAATTATTCAATTTCAATAAATAAACACTTCAATAATCTGACCTCATTCTTACACTATTAACTTGGCTTCATCATCTTATTCCTTAATAACTATTTCCTTTAATATATCATTGGTAGTATCATCATCATCAAAAATAAAACCATTAGTTAAACCACATTGTTGATTCTCTTATTTATCTTTCCCCCTATGACATTAAATTGTATAATTAACAAACATTCACAATTTATAACATTAAACCATTAACGATGACTTAGGAAAACCATTATTCTCATCAATTTCATTAATTGTACATTTCATTTGTCATTAGAAATTACTTACTCTGTTACCTTATTCTCTACATGAAAAACATCTTCTCATTTTATTAATATATTACTTGGAGTTATTATTCCAACATTATCAACATATAGAAATCTAAATATTCTATTCATAAAGGTCCTCATTACCGAAAACTCAACGAAATCAATCATTATTTTTTTGTAGAGTTCTAGAGTTTGTAAATTTTCTTGTTATTAATCAAATATCATGTTAAATGATTAGAAATTATTAAAATATCCTTCAATCTAGTCATCAAACCATTTTTTTCATTAAAAACATTGTCTATAAAATTCAATTTTTATCACATTCGTTTTGGTTCCATATTGTTGACCTCACCTGTTTTGATAATCCCAATTATGTTTTTATATGTATTTATAATATTGTGTTGAAAATAATATCAAAATAATCATTGGAATATGTTAATAACTGTTTATATTTATTTATACATACTTTGAAATAATTCTAACTCAATCTGGATATGTTTTTCATAGAACAGATAAGTGTAAAATTCATCGGTATGCACATAGCAACTAATACAGATAAACAGACATACCTACAGTAGTAACAAGAGCTACTAATATGAAGATCACTTATAAAAATAGATACACATCTATTGATAAGGCTAAATACACTGGTACAGAATTGAGCTACCTATATATAAGTCTAACGGTACACCGAATGGTTACCATTAGAGTAATTATACCGATATGTGTAAGACAACGATAAACAAAGGTCACTGGTTAGCAATTGTCTTTGATAGATTAAGTCTACCGATAAGCATAACTACCGATATGGGAAGACCTGCCGATACATCTAGACATACGAAAGGGTACCGATACAATGCTAATGATACAAAGTTCACTGATAGATAGAGCCACCGATATAAGTAGTTACCGATAGACTAACGCTACCGACAGAAAGAGTTATCAGCATATAGATCTACTATTACATGGAGTATCTACTACCGATACAGGGATCTACCGGTATAAAAACAAAGCGCTACCGATAGGAGCTCACCGCTATACAAAGTCCACCGCTACATGTCTACAAATAGAGAGCTACTGATTAAATATGACTGTTAACCGGTCACTACTACTTAAACTCTATTTATATTTTTTTATTAATAAATGGTCAAATTTGATGTTTTTAATGAACATACTATTAATTAATGATAGTTGTTGCATGTCAGGGAATCGTAATTCATACCTATGAAAAGGTAATCATTCCTATTGCCGGAGAAAACGGTATAAAAGGAAGATTGAACTATAGAGAAGGTGGGGAATATACACAATAAATAAAAGCAACATCCATACACCTGTATACGTGAAGAACACTAGACATGTACGAGGCCACTAATACAAGAAGACAAAACAAGCTGAATTTTAGTCAAGTGGTGAAGAACTACAATGATCTCATCATACACTCAGACTAATCAAACTGATCCTGAAAATCATAGAAGTAAACAACACTCTGCATTCAAGACAAAATCCATAGCAGGATTCAGAAGCATTTCTGTTCAATCAAAATGAGTCCAGACTTGCATTTCAAATCACTAGATCATTCTAAACTCATATCTACTCTCTTAGTGATTGTTTTATTTTTATTTTGAGCAGTGTGTGTGCTCTATATTTTTAGACACGCACTGTCTCATGTGCTAAACTGGAGGATTTATAAATCCTCATACAAAACTTCTATAACTCCCTTGTATCCAACTACTAATAGTGGTAGGGAACAAGTGTTACCTGGATAGCATGTGTGCTATTGCTTTTATATTTTCCCACGAAGAACTTTTGTAGAGGTCTTAGTACCTGGACAGTATTTTCACTATTGTTAACCCCAATCCAGGGTGTGGATAAAAAATTATATAAATTGTTTGAGAGGACTAAGTCTCGACTTGAGACTGAACCTCTTGTTTTAAACTACTATCCTTATTTTATTTTGTTTTAAACTATTGATTATTCCACTACTAAGTACTTTTAAATATAAATATATTTTAGATTAACTCTAATAGTTAAATTAGCATGTGTTTATAACTTTTGTTAGATAGAATGTTAGTTTAAAAAGTTAATCAATCTTCAAAAAGATTCAACTGATAAATAATCAATCTCTTGAGATACTAATTGAAAACATACAATCTTTATAAATTCACTATAGTTTAGCTTATTATTCAATTTGGGGGATTTTAATATAAATCTTTTTAACAAAAATTTTTAATTGGAACTCAATTGACCCCCCTCTTGAGTATCCACTCAAACCAACATTTGGTATCAAAGGTTGTTTGTTATTTATAAAGGATTTCCACATACTCTGTTTTTCAACTATGATTTTAGTTGTATATTAAAGATCTTAAATTTATCTTAGTTATAAATTTTATATCTTTAAATATATTTTCTAAAATCTAACTATATATAATAGTCATAAAGGTGATGCTACCAACAAGACACCATTATTTAATGGTACAAATTATGCCCAATGGAAACATAAAATGAAAATTCATTTAGAAAGTATGTGATTTAACATCTGGACTGCTATAGAGACTTAATATAAGATTTCGGAAACTAAAAGAACTACTTGGGATGAACCTACTAATAATGCATACAATAATAACTGTAAATCAATGAATGCTTTCTATTGTGCTTTGGTTAATGAAGAATTTAATAGAATATTTTCTTGTAAAACTGCTTATGAAATCTGGGACACTTTGGCTATTTTCCATTAGGGAACAACCAATGTTAAAGAAATGAGAATGAATACCTACACTATGAAGTATGATAATTTTAAAATGAAGTCTGATGAACCTATTTCGGATATGTATCTCACGTTCAATGAGATTGTCAACACTATGAGCTCACTTGGAAACACTATTCCTGCAAAGGAGCAGATTATGAGAATACTAAGATGTCTTCCAGAAAGATAAAGAGGCACATCAGTTTCAATAAGAGAATTGTGTGATATAAGTTCACTGCCTATTAAAGAATTAATTTGTAAGTTTATGATGTATGAAGAAGAGCTAAAATTAAACAAGGAATAAGATGATGAACCAAGGTGGAAGTCTGTAACATTTAAATATACTACCTCAAAGATAAAGGACAAGGATAAAGTTCACATACCTACTGAAAGCTCAACATGTGAAGGTTCAAATTCTCATAGTCATGAAGAGATGACTCAAATAGCCAGATGGTTCATGATGTTCTACAGGATGATAAATTCTTCAGAAAACTAAATTATAAATGAAAACATGACAACAAAGGTCATTGGATGAAGGATTGGAAGAAAGCTGATAAGGATGATGAGATAGTGTGTTATGAATGCAAAAGGAAATGACACATTTAGGAAGACTGCCCGAAGTTAAAGTTCATGAAGAAATATGACAAGGATAGAAAATATATGAAATCCATGAAGGAAACATAGAGTTCTTCAGAAGATAGCACAAGTGAGACTAAAGTTTCTGATTCTGAGAAAAAAATTGTTCTAACATGTGTTTCATGACTAATACCTCTGAGGTACATGTTTCCCCTATGCTGAATAATTATTATTCTAGGAATGAAAGTAGTGATGATAATATGTCTAAATATGAATTGTTTGAATACTGTAATATTCTAGAAGAAACCTGTAATGAATTGAAGGAATAGTATAAGACCTTAAAAACAACATGATTTGACCAGTTCTGTTATATCTTCACTTGATATAGAAAAGGAAAAGAATGCTCAATTACTTAAGGAAAATATTGAACTGAAATTGTTCAATGAGCAATTAAGGAAGGACTTTGAGAAATTCACAAATGGAATGAATACTCTAACCCATATTATAGGAAAACAAGTGGCACCAAGATATACCATTGGAATAGGTTATCACCCTGGACAGAGACAGATTACTAAAAATAGATTTATTGTATAATCTGGATAGAAAGCTGCTAGTTATAGTTATGGAAATTCATATGCATCAACTAGTTATTCACATGTCTATAAATAAAATAATGTTTATCATTCAAAATAATTTGAATCTATGGATTGTATGAGACCCATTAGAAAAATTTGGGTACCAAAAGTTTTTCTTGATAACCTGTCTGGACCCAAGAAAATCTGGGTACCAAAATTAGTTTCTGTTTAAACTTGTTTTGTAGGAAACTTTCCTGAAGTGTTTCCATAAGAAGGTATGGTACTTGGACAGAGGATGGTCAAGGAATATTACTGAAGATTACTCATTATTCAATATTTTAATCAATGTTGATGGAGTCCATGTCACCTTTGGAGATAATTCAAAAGTAAAGATCATCATCTTAGGCCAGATTGGTAACACTGACTCAGTTTTAATTTCCAAATTTTTATTTGATGATAGACTTAAATATAACATGTTAAGTTTTTCATAGTTGTGTGATGATGGTTTCAATGTTAAATTTGAAAATTATTAGTGTAATGTATATAATTCTAAAAACATTTTAGTATTTCTTGCTTTGAGAAATGAAAATGTTTATGCTATTGATTTGAATTACTTTGATAAACAGAACATTTATTACTTAAATTCTTTTCATAAAGAGTCTTGGATATAGCATAGAAGATTAGGACATTTCAACATTCATTCACTTAGAAAACTAACTAGGAAAAACATAGTTATAGACCAACCTAAACTTGAATTCCCAACTGATAATGTATGTAATCCCTTTCAAAATGGAAAGCAACATAAATTTTTTTTAAATCAAAGTATGAATATTCAACTTCTCAACCTCTTTAGTTGGTTCACATGGACTTTTTTGGTCCTCATAGAGTTTCTAGTTTAAATGGGAAGCACTATGTTTATGTCTTAGTATATGACTATTTAGGTACACTTGGGTATACTTCTTAGCTCACAAAAGTGAATCTTGTTCTTACTTTATTATGTACTCCAAGTCTGTAGAAAACCATAGTAGACTTAAGATTAAAACCATGAGAAGTGATCATGGTCATGAGTTTGAAAATCATGAGTTTGAATCTTATTGCTCGCACAATGGCTATAGTCACAATTTCGATGCCCCTAGGACACCTCATCAGAATGGTATAGTAGAAAGAAGAAACAGATCTCTTCAAGGGATTGCAAGAACTATGATTAATGAGTATGACCTGCCAATTTACATTTGGGATGAAGCTATAAATACATCTTGTTATATTTTTAATAGAGTCTTGATTAGACATGTTCTCAAAAATACCCCTTTGTATTTGTGGAACCATAGGAAACTTAAGGTTAATTACATTAATGTTTTTCGTTGCAAAGTCTTTATTCTCAACACAAAGGATAATCTTGATAAATTTGCATCCAAGAGTGATGAAATAATTTTTTTTGGTTATTCAATTACTAGAAAGGCTTATAGAGATTTTAATAAAAGAACCAAATGTGTGGAAGAGTCTGTTCACATCAAGTTTGATGGAACTGATCCTCATGAACCTAAATCATCCATTGAAAATATTGAAGAAGATTTGTCTGTTTTGTAACTTAATGATTAAATCAATGAACCTGTTGTAAAGACATCCAGTTCTAGAAGCTTTCCAGAAAATGTTTCTGTAGAACCAGAATCTAGTAAAGAACCTGAAATTTCTAGTCCCACCTTTACTAGATCAACTAGGATTCTAAAGAATCATCCTTTAGATGCTGTTGTGGGTAATTTTGATAGAGGGACACATATTAGAGCTTCTCTAAGAAACTAGGTTGAACATCAAGCTTTTATTTCATAGTTAGAACCTAAAAATATCAATGATGCAATCAATGATGAATTTTGGGTAATGGCTAGGCAAGAAGAATTAAATAAATTTTTAGGAAAAAAAGTCTGGGAATTAGTTGACAAACATAAGGACACATTAACCATAAGCACTAAATAGAGATTTATAAATAAAGTTGATAAATCTGGAAGCATATTTTGAAACAAAGAAATTCTAATTGCACACTGGTATAGTCAAGAGGAAGGAATAGACTATGAGGAAACCATTTCTCCTATAGCTAGATTAGAAGCTATTAGGATTCTACTTGCCTATGCTACTCATCTGAATTTCCAGTTATACCAAATGGATGTTAAAAGTGCTTTTTTAAATGGTTTTATAATTGAAGATGTTTTTGTTGAACAACCACCTGGATTTACTAATCCTCATTTTCCAAATTGAGTTTTTAATCTACCTAAATATTTATATGGTTTGAAACATGCTCCACAAGCTTGGAATGATAGACTTAGTAATTTTCTTATTTCAAAATGTTTTTCTAATGTGATTTATGATCCAAATATCTTTATTAAAATAAATTATAAATATTTTTTGATAGTATAAATCTATGTTGATGATATTATTTTTGGATCTTCTAAACATACTTTGTGTATTGATTTTTCAAAGAGTATGAAAATTGAATTTGAAATTATATTAATGGGAGAACATAGATATTTTATTTGATTTCAAGTCTTTAAAAATGAAAATGGTATTATTTTAAATCAAAATATATATAAAATGGTTCTTTTAAAACGTTTTTGTTTAGATAGTATTAAGGAAAGTTATACACCCATGAGTACCACTTGTAAGTTGGACATTGATGAATCTGGGAAACCATTTGATCAGACCAATTACAAAAGTATGATTGGAAGTCTACATTACCTTACTACTAGTCGACCAGATATTATGTTTAGTGTGTGTATGTGTGCAAGATTTCAATCGAATCCTAAAGAGTCACATTTTCTTGCTGTTAAATTTTTTTTCAATTATCTTAAACATAATGCAAATTTAGGTTTGTTTTATCCAAGAGGATAATATTTTGATTTAATTAGTAATTCAGATGCTGACTTTTCTGGTTGAAAATTATATGGAAAGAGAACTTCTAGAACATTTCATATTCAAGGTAAGTCCCTAGTATCATGGTGTAGTAAAAAGAAGAATTGTGTTGCATTGCCTACTGCTGAAGCAGAGTATATAGCTGCTGGTAGTTGCTGTGCACAAATTCTGTGGATGAAACATACTTTTTTGGACTATAGATATGTTTTTAAACTTTTATCAATAAATTTTGATAACACTACTTCAATTAACATCTCTAAGAATCTCATGTCTCACTCTAGGACTAAACACATTATTGTAAGGAACCATTTATTGAGAGATCATTACCAAAAAGGTGATATTACTATTTAATTTATAGGTACTGAACATCAATTAGGTGACATTTTTACCAAGCCTTTATGTTCATATAGGTTAAGTTACATTAGACATTAATTAGTAATGACAGACTATGTGCGTTAGAAACCTCACTGTTATACATCACCGTTATTGAACCTCACTATTATACCTCATCGTTATGGAACCTCACTGTTATACCTCACCGGTATAGAACCTCACTGTTATACCTCACCGGTATGGAACCTCACTATTATACCTCACCGGTATAAAACCTCACTGATATACCTCACTGTTAGGAATTCTCACCAGTACGTGTTACCGATAGGTTACGCTGTTTTTAAACTTCTGTAACATTATCCACCATAATCTGTATAATTTATATTATACTTATTATGTTTTATTTATGATTCCTAAATGGTAGATACTAAGTCTTAGTTACTTCTCAAACCACTGAACTCTCATCTATCAAACCCGACTCCTTGAATCCCCGAATCATGCAAAAACCCTATGTTCTTAAATCTAGAGATAGAAAAAACCAAACTTCTGACTGTCAATGATGAATCTGATGAGCCAAATGCGAAGAAGCAGAATATAGGGTCTGAAGAAAGTAGCAGTGTCAATCTAACGAGGTCATAGAGGCATATAGAGAACCCAAACTTGAAAAATAGAGAAATTGTAATCGAGAAGGAGCTTTGTGCAGAGTGTATTTTTTCAAGAAAATCGCTAACCCTAAGAATATTGGAGGAGCATAAATGGATAGAATTTTTCACAAACAACAATGTTCCTTATTATCCGAAGCTGATAAAAGAGTTCTATACTGTGGATCACTTTGATAAATCTGATATGGAGAATAGAATGGGTTCATTGATAAATGGAAAGGAAATAGATTTTTCATCCACTGAATGGGATGAATGCATGAAGGTACCACATGAAGGAGTATTTGGGTATTAATCAAAGAAAATACCTCCTACTAGTGACTTATTTGACTATGGGACTGCCTTAGAGGAGCTCACTGGTAATGGAAAGCAGCGAACGGTGGTGGCTACTGAAATGGATGGGGAAAATAGGTTGTTGTTCAGGTTTATCCAACATGTGCTAAGTCTAAGAAGAGGGGACTTTGAAAATATGAATTATCAAGATATCTATTTGTTGCATCTCTTAAGGAATAGTGTGAAGGTGAATCTATGTAGGATGTTAATGATTCAAATAGAGTATATGACTATTCCTAAATCAAAATCCAATGCAATATTCTTTGTGAAATTGATTTCAGTTATGATTAAAGTAAAGAGGTTTGCTGAGTCTCAGGATGAGACAATGGTGGTAAGAAACAATTTTTATATCACAAGAATAGTATGTAAGTACATGAAGATTAGCTGGAACCCTTAGAGTGGATATTGGGTTACTGATGATGAGAAGCTTTATGATAAGTTTAATCCAGTGGACCATCCAGATAGACCAAAAAATAAGAGAGATCCAGGTCTAGGACCTAATAAGGGGTAGCCATAGTAAAGTGATGATTCAGATGATGAGGATTCCTCTGAAGCAGATGGAGGAGATGGGGAATTTCCTCCTATCCCGACTCTTGAAATTGTATCACAAGAAAAGTTAAATGATTCATTGAACCAACTGAGCACAGAAACTATTTTGGGTGTAAGAAATGAAGTGGAACCTGTGAATGAGGAAGACCGGAAGAGATCAGATCATGAAGAGGTTGCCCCAGAGAATGAGGAAGAAGAAAGAGAATCTGAAACTGAAGCATCTGATTCTTCCACCTTGAGTTTGAGTCCTTTGATTGGAAGTTCTACTATGCCTTTAGAGTCTGTTCTTGTTGAGGTAAATAGACCTACTCCTATTCCTAAGGAGCCTCCTGCTGTTGGAGAAATTTAGATGGTTGTGGAAGATTCTTCTAAGAAGACCGAGAAGATGAGGGTGTCGTTTCTATACAGGAGAATGCATCAGTTGAGTGGGAGTATCCAATTAGACATGGTAGTGTTTTAGTAGCTGATGGAATTGATGACTGGCCAGAAGACCCAAGTTTTGGGATATTTGGGTTGGACTACCCTGATTCTAAAGATGACACACCCATGGATAGACCAAAATTTATCTATAATATCGGTTATGAGTTTTTACTAGAGGATGTCATAATAAAAGCTGATTTAGACAGGTTAAAGTCTGATCCCAATACTTAATTTGTGGAAGAGATAAGAAAAATGGAAGCCTCTTTAGTTTCATCCATCTAATCTGTTATGAATGCCTCTGTGGATAGTATTGTGATAGAAAGAGTACCTGTTGTTGTTCTTGTTAATATGGTAACCAGGGTAGACTTTGAGTCTTTAAATGCTGAGATGACAGAGTATTTGAATGCATCTATTTCTGGTTTAAAGAATTGTTTTGTTGAGGAGATGAGAATCATGTAAAATCCTTTGAACTCTCTCTTGTATGTACTATGTAAACCACTATGACAGAGATGATGAATGAAATCAGATTGTTTCATTCTCAGATTGAGAGCTGGGCAGGAGCTGTTGTTTCCTTGAAGTTGTTTGTTGCTTCCTTAACTTCCTTGAGTAGTTCTCAGGATCAAATGAATGATGATATCAATTACATTAAAGGAGTTGTAAAGCAATTTGGGTATGCTTTTGAAGCTTTTAAGAACTCGGTCAAAGATCATGTGAGCACTCAGTATTTGATTGTCTAGAAGCTAATAAGCAACATAACCCAATCATTCAAGGAGACTGTTGCATTCACTTTCAAACCTCTTTCTTCATCTAGTTCTTCTATAGATGTTTATAAGTTTTTAGCAGTGATGAGAGAAGATCTTTTTTCATCATCTACCAGTGGATCTATGGACTTATCTACACTGACCCAAGTGGTTAATACCACCAGAGATATCATGACAATTGTAAAATATTATATGAGATAAGATTCTCTCTCTAAAAAATAAGTAAAGGATAAAGTTGATTCATATTTTCAGAAAGTGTATACCAAGCATCAGATCAACAATCATTTCAATATTATGTTAGAAAACATGAAGCTAAAACTTTTCAATCAAGACTTCAGAGAACAAGTCAGCAAGATCAAGGAGTTGACCACTACACTAGAAAAATTCATGGATCGTAATGATGATTTCATTTCAACTATGGAAAGAGGAGGAGGAATTATACTGGACATTAGGAATTTGTTACTGCCATTTTTTCATGTGGATAGTACTTCTATCATTGCACCTCTAGCTCTGCATGCCTCTACTCAGTCTGCCTCTATCCCTCAGATGACTTCAGTCCAGGAAATCTAAAGTCTCACTCCTATGATAACCCGGAGAGCTACGCATATAGGCCAGACACTGTCTTAGTATCTTAGCCTCCTCTGATTATCTCTGGTATTCCTAAGACTCCACCTGCATCCACAACGCTTGAATCCTCTTCTAATCCCTGGGGAAAATCTCAAGTTGAGGATGTGGATTGATTAGTGGCTAGGATCTTTTATAGGAATCACCTTTATTTCTTTTTGTTTCAATCCTGTATTTATTTTTATCTATTTTTTCCAAGGAATATATATGATATTACATTCTTTTACCCTCTCTTAGATATCATTTCTTGTATTTCCTTTTTGTCCCACTTTTTTCTAATCCCAAAGGGGGAGAAATAAAGAAATAATATCTAAGAGAAACATATCTGGTAGAGAAATAATATCTAAGGGAGAAAATGGAAAACTTATATGAAGAACCATTATATTTTACCTCTGATACATGTGTTTTATAATATATTGTTCTCTATGATTCATTTATTTTGTAACTCTAGTACTGTTTTTTATTATTACTTCTGATACAATTGAATTTAAATACTATATCCTTTGATACTTTTAAAATCTCACATTCACACTGAGAAATAAGAACCATTGTATTTTATACTAATACTTTACTGATTATTTTAGATTATGATTTCATAAGTTGTGATTATCAAAAATAAGGATATTGTTGACCACACCTATTTTGATAAACCCAATTATGTTTTAATATGTATTTATAATCCTATGTTGACAATAATATAAAAATAATCATTGGAATATTTTAATCACTGTTTTTCTATGTTCATATATACTTTGAAATAATTATAACTCAATCTAGATATGTATTGCATAGAACAGATATGTGTTAAGTTCACTGGTATGCACATAGCTACTGATAGAGACAAACAGACAAACCTACTATTATAACAAGAGAAACTAATATGAAGATCACTGATACAAACTGATACATAGCTACTGATAAGGCTAAGTACACTGGTACAAAACAGAGGTACCGATATTTAAGTCTTCTGGTACACTGAAAGGTTATCGTTAGAGTTAGTCTACCAATATGTGTAAGTATACTGATAATAAAGTTCAGCGGTTAGAAAATGTGTTCGATAGATTAAGACTACCGATAAGCATAGCTTCTGATATGGGCAGACCTACCGATACAACCAAACAGACGAAAGGCTACCAATACAGAGCTACTGATACAAAGTTCACTGATAGACAGAGCCACCGATATAAGTAGTTACTGATAGACCAATGCTACCGATAGAAGGAGTTACCGGTATATAGAGCTACTGTTACACGGAGTAACTGCTACTGATACAAAGAGCTACCAGTACAAGAACAAAGAGCTACCGATAGGAGCTCATAGCTATAATAAGTCCACCGCTACAAGTCTACCGACAAATAGCTACTGATGAAAGATGATTGTTACCCAGTCACTGCTACATAAACTCTATTTATATTTATTTATTAAGAAATTGTCATATTTGATGTTTTTAATGCACGTACTATTAATTAATGATAGTTGTTGGCATATAAGGTAAATGTACCTCGTACCTATGAAAATGTAATCATTCCTATTGCTGGAGCTTAATGTATAAAAGGAAGATTGAACTAGATAAAAGGTGGTGCATATACACAATAAAGAAAGGCGACATCCATAAACCTGTATACTTGAATAACACTAGACATATACGAGGATACTCATACAAGAAGAGGAAAAAGAATAATTTTAGTCAATGAGTGAAGAACTAAAACGATCTCTTCATACAGTTAGGCTGATCAAACTGAACCTGAAAATCATGGAAGCAAACGACACTCTGTTTTCAAGAAAAAAACCAGAGAAGGACTCAGAAGCATTTTTGTTCAATCAAAAGGAGTCCAGAGCTACATTTCATATCACTAGAGCATTTTAAACTCATATCTACTCTCTTAGTGATTCTTTTATTTATATTTTGAGAAATTTTTGTGCTATGTATTTTTAAACACACACTGTCTCATGTGCTGAACTGGAGGATTTATAAATCCTCATAAAAAACTTCTATAACTCTCTATTATCCCACTGTGGATAGTGGTAGAGGTCATGTGTGACCTTGATAGGCTGTGTACTATTTCTTTTATATTTTCCCACGAAGAACTGTGGTAGTGGTCTTAGTACCTGGATAGTCTTTGCACTGTTGTTAACCCCGATCCAAGGTGTGGATCAAAATTTATATAAATTGTTTGAGAGGACTATGTCTCAGCTCTAGACTGAACCACTTGTTTTAAACTGTTGTTCATATTTTATTTTATTTTAAACTATTTATTATTCTGCTGCTAAGTACTTTGAAATATAAATATATTTTAGAATAAATCTGAAAGTTAAATTATCATGTTTTTATAAGTTTTGTTAGACGATAAGTTAGTTTCATAAGTTAATCAATATTCAGATTGAGTCAACTAAGAAATAATCAATCTATTGAGAAACTAATTAAAAACTTACAATCTGTATAAATTCACTACATTTTAGCTTATTATTCAATTTGGGGGATTTTTATATAAATCTATTTAACAGAAATTTTTAATTGGAACTAAATTCACCCCCCTCTTGAGTATCCACTCCAACCAAAACATATATTTTAAAAAACATAAATTTTAGTTTGATAAATTACGTTCTTAGTGGAAAACAACATATTCGATAAATTTTATTTATAAGATTTTTAAATCATGACACATGCTTTTCAATCTAAGTCACCTTTAGTATAACATTGTTCATTAATAGTCATAAACCATTAAAATATTTTAGGGTTGTTCATATGATTTTTTGGGATATCTAAAGCATATCCCTTGGGAGTGTCAAAAAAATGTGTGCGTCAAGGCCCATTATCGTACACGGGGTGATGATCGGGTTAGGTTCAATGCACCCTTTCTGGAGTTAGAACCCCTATGTAAAATTTTCCAGAGCCACATAGATTTCTAATATCCAAATAGGGATGTAATTATTGGAATACACTCACTTTATCCTTCTCCAAAATTCCATGATATTTTACTATAATTAGACTTATCATTATACATGTCAAAATACATATTCCTAGACATATCCTTATGAATCTCATTAATGTTTTCTCATCCTAGTTTCCAATTTTTTTTCTAAACATTCCCTATGATACAAACTATAGAACCCCAATATTTGACACATAGATGGTACATCTTTTTATATTAATATTCATCAGATTACAAAAATAGTCATTATATGATCATATCATTTTAGTGTCTTTGTAAATTGGGAATCATAAACAACTAGTTCAAAACTGAACTACAACATCTCCTAAAAAATTATTCATAACTTACATCCTTATTTTACATATCATGCTTAATACCTTTATTCATAACCTGGGGAAGTAAAACATAAGAAAGGGTGATCTTGGAAGCTCAGTAAGGGTAAAAAAAGAACTTATCAACAAAACATAAGAATTTGGGTACGAGAACATGATTTAATCATCTAAAAAATGTACCATTCATGTCATGTATCTTTAACACAAGACATGGAATAAATCCTCGAAGATCATATGAAATGAACAAAAATGGAAACAAATAATATAATCCATGAGAGAATAAAATTATAAAAATACATAGAATTGTGGCATAAACATAAGGTTAAAACATTGTGAACACGTTAAAATAGATACATGTTAGTTCATTAAGTTAAGGACATGAAATAATGCCCTCCCATAAACTTATGGAAAAGAATTTAGGTCCACCCATGACATTATGGACATGAAATAATGTCTACACATAACCTTATTGTAGCACCCAAAGATTTCATAGTATGTTATTTTTTCAAAGTAATTCAATAAATTTCAATACACGCAACACTGAGTTCTAGCGCACCATGACGTACCAAGCAAGCCGTTCAAAAGAGGTTATGAATATTATTAACTGAATTTTAAACTTTATATAATCTTTATAATTTTAGAATCCATATTATGAATTTATTAGACATAATGTAAGAACAAATATATTTCTTTCAGATAAAAGATGTATTTTTCAAAAAATGCAATTTTACCGCCTTTTAATGGTGAAGCCTTTTTAAATCCAATATTTGAAACTTTTATTTATTCAATTTGACAAAATAAAAATCTTAATTAGAATCGGGATATAATAATTTAGTTTCAATAATGTTTTGGTGTTTTTGTGTTAACTTTCATATTTGGTTGAATAGTGAAAAATACTATATTTTAACTTAAAACAACTTTTTTAATCAAAATAATTTATATTGATAAATTATTAATTTTAATGGAATGGAAGTATAAATAGATTATATTTTTATGATTTAATCCAATTATGGTAATTTTAAGTAATTTCACTTTGAAATTGGACATAAACAAGTGTTAACTTTTGATAGTTATTATTTCTTAAAAATACGCCTTTTGGTTTTAATAGTGGGAATTAATTTTAAATTAATAAATGAAAATTTTATGTTTTGAATTTGGTAAAATAGACTTCATTTTTTGATTTTGAATATCAGAATTATCTTAGGGTAAATATTTGGTACTTTTCTGATAACATTCATATTTAGATGAATAGTGAAAATTACAAAATGTTAATTAAAAACAACTTTTTAAATCAAAATAATTAATAGTCATAAATTATACATTTGAGTGATTTAAAATTATAATTAGATTTTAATTTTACCGTTTAATACAATTTTTGTCCTTGTATATAATTTCATATTTAAAATGGACATAAGAAAGTGTCAACCTTTTGATATTTATTATTTGTTAAAAACACGCTTTTTCTTTCGACAATGAGACTTGATTGTAAATTAATTTCTGGCACTTATGTGTTTTGAATTTAGAAAAATTGATTCAATATTTAAAATCAGGAATTCCAAATTGTGTAAATATGTAAATTTTATTTTTATACATTTTGATTAATTACTTCAGTAAATATTTTATTTACCATGGTTAAAGGGTAAATCCGGTAAATAATGTTAAAAATAATATTATAATAATACTAAATTACCCTAAAATGTGTCTTAACCCTATTTGTGGTTAATTACCGACCATGGGCATCTTTGGGATGATTTTGGGACCCCATGTAGCAACTTTTAAGTGATAATGACACTTTATATTAATTAAGTTAAAGTAACTGCAAAAATGACAAACGCATATATCCTTTAGCAAAACAATTTTTAAATAAGGTTATATATGTTCGATTTTAGACTATAAGTATTCATTAGAAAGCTAAAAGTAGTAACTATATAATGTTATTTTATTTATAATTTTTAGAGATTGAATAAGTAAATTTATTTATTACACAATCATGATGCATTATTTTCCTTATTAATGGAAGAATCAAATAATTGGTATTACAAATGTTAAAATAAAAATATTTTTAATGTTTTGATGACATCCATTTATTCTATTGGTTAATATGACATTATAGGATTTCTAAAATTAATTTGTTTCTAATTAATAAATTTTTTACGACTTTAACAAAAATCAATTATTGAATAGTGTCAAAAATGAAATAAATGAGTTTTAAAACAAATATTATATTAGTAATTGATATTCTATTCCTAAAATTATAAGGTTTGGAAATAGGTATTATATAATGGTATTTTTATCATTAATGGACCACTTGGGGGTCTCTTGGAAGTATATATTATGTTTATTTACTATATAACATAAAAATACAAAGTGACATGGTAAGTGTCAAACTAATTAACTAAGAGTTAAAACAAAAAGATAAGGTTATTAAAGTGACCCAAACCTGTCTAAAACCTATTGGTAAGTTTTTTTAGAACTATCCCCATCATATAACTTTAATAATACACTTTGGATCCGTTAGAAACCGAATATTAGTTTATTATAAAATAATACTTTATGTTTTTCTTAAAGAGCCCCTCCTCCCCCTTATAAAAGGACACCACTTCTAACCAATTCCTCACACCTCTCAAGCCCTTTGGATAATCCAAAATCTGCCCAATTAATCTACTTAAATCCCTATACTCCTCCTAGAATCCTTACCCTAGTCAGAAGGTACATCAAGAGTCCTTTTTGGTTCAAACTAAAGGGAGTTACCCAAATTAAAGGTAACGATTTCTCTTAGCCTTTTTTTATTTTACTTCTCAAACCCCTAAACTATTCTTATTATTTTCTATTGTAACAAAACCAGTATCCTAAATATACCAGGATACTTTTATGAGATGTATTTGAACGACACTTACACACACCTCCATCTTATGGGTAAAGAACTTAATGTTTCTGTGGATTGCAACCAAACTATTCATGAAACGATGATTGTTCAATTATCTCCTACAACCTCTCGTGGTGGTCATTATGATGGAAATATAATTAAATATGATATTAATTATATTTATTTTATATATAAGCTTCTATAATTCCATTTTATATCATACCATTATTTAATTCATGTTATATATATATAAGATAATTTCATTTGAGGAAGTGCGGACTATCGCCCCCTCAAAGTGGTATGACTCGTTCATACCATACATGGAATGTATAAAGGATGGTGTTAATGAACATAAGTAACAGATATAAGATATTATATTATACTATAATGATAATATATCTATGTATCATTTTGTTTTTATTCCTTTTAAAATGTAAAATTAATTGGATGTAGCATTTGTGCGTATGTACAGATTACCGTCTCCACGAACACGATGAGATTCATTTCCCCATCATATACATTCAAGACTAATTCTAATCTGATGATTAAAGGTAATGTTTAAAGACTTGATATAATTCTGGATATAAATAAGATACAACCTATCCATAACAAACATGACTTACGTAGTAAATCATATAACATAAAACGAATCAGTTTACACCTGAAACGACGAAAATACTAAAATATTATTAAGAAAGAAATATTAAAATATCATATATGATATCATATTTATATGATTCTTGTATAATTTAATAACAATGATTTAACTATTATATAGGAGTCTAACCTACCCTTTACCTAGGAAAAGTACAAGGTAAGGGTTTATTTCACAATCTCTTCATTATCTGAGGTTGTTTATACATAATTATCTACTGGGACCTCTTTATCATCCACATCCATGTTTCTTAAAAATGTATTTCAAATCATTCTTACTATGGGTTAAATTCATTTATACCCTTGTTGAATTTTTAGAAGAAGTTTATAAAGGAATATTTATGTCGTTTTCCAAACAAGGGCCTTTTTAACCTTTTCAACAGAATTAAGGTAAGAATGTCTTTTTAACATATAAGGTGGGTGTGGCTATTTTCCGCAGTTATAAAGTCATCAAAGCTTCCCTTACAAGATTTTAAGAATATTTTCAATGTAAATGTTTTATTTTATAATTATGTGACTTTTAAATTATTAAAAAAAGATATTTCTCTCAAATAGTTTTAATATCATCTATGTCAAAATCCTTTGATGTATTTTAGGCTTAAATTAAGTTGATTTATTATGATACAAAACTTCCATATAGTATTGATGTTTTCATGATATGTTTGAATGTGGATGAATTATTTTTATACCATTCATGGTTTATGGAGAAAGTATTGGAATTTTGTATGTTAGTTTTAATACTAATGTTTATGTTATGTTTAAACCTATTCATATGAGGAATGAATTGGACTTAATAAGTGACGGGTGGAGTCCATTATAGTTCCTGGATACTTCAGAATGTCTCATAAGACAAACTAGTGTCTTGGCACAAGGCCTTGACAAAATCATATTTATATTCTTGGAACATGGTCATGACTGTGTGGTTATTATAGTCTAGTATTATGCATTCCATCATTATAAAAGTTGTTATTGATATTGCATGTGATTATTCGATTAGTAGAAAAAACCATTGAATATGTAAATGGCATTATTTCATTTTATCGTTTCCATATTATGCTTAATTCCATGTTTAAAAGGATTCTTTTTTAGGTATAAATTTCCTTAAATGTTTATTATTATTTATGAATGATTCTTCTATATTGTTATCCTTTCTGGGCATCTGAGCTCAACCATTTCTATGTTTTACTTTTCATAGAATGTGAAGAAGTAATTTATGAATGACCTGCAGGGATAGTATGAGGGGCTATGAGTGTGGACTATGGAGACTATGTTGTTGTAGTTTTCATTTTATGATGTAATGTAACACTGATTAATGTATCTAGTGATACCAAGGCTACTAAACTAATCGGTCATTCGGGACTTGATCTTTTGTGATCATCCCAATGTTATGTAATAATGCACCGACTTTGGGTAACTGGGGTCGACATGTTACAGTTGGTATCAAAGGAAGTTTAGTACAAACCATGAAATCTAGATTTAGATAAACTCTGATTAGAACACATAGACCTAAGATGGACTTTGAAGATTAGTATAGAATAACTTCCTAGAATTTTGGTAATTGTAAATATTTTGTGACTTTTCAGAGCAATACATCCTTGTCTGGATACGAGTAGGTAGAGGAGGATCTAGCACAGATGTACCAAGGGGTAAAACCGGAAAACACCGCTTTGAGCTAGACTCAAACGAGAACTGGTGCACGACAATGGGCCTTGCTGCACTCTTGGACACGACACTCCCGGGGTATATGCTTAGGATAATTCTCATTTTCTTTACAAACCATTATGAAGGGCTTATGAGTATATACTTACTCAAAGAAAACATTTTTATGATTATGGATTATATCCATAAACAGATTAATTTACAATAGGTATTTTACAAGTTTCGAATTATTCATTGCAATTTATAAACTGACCTAGTTTATGCTATTGTATAGAAATGGTGCCCAATAGAAGGAATGTGAACTCCAGCAATACGTATGATCCAAAGAGTAAGAAGGATCATATATTTCACGGAATTAAGCCAACATTTAGAAGGGAAATAGTCTCCCATGTATTCTAAACATATGAAGAAATAATATCATGTGTTAATAAGATAATTAAAGAATTCTCCGAGTCCTATGGATTTGAAGGGAAGCAAGAGAAAAAAAGGATGGAAGATAGAAAGATGGATAATGGGAAGAGGGAAAAGAAGAATTTTCCCGTATGTGATAACTGTGGGAAGAAAGACCCTGGAACTTTCCTAAAAGGAATGGGAGTTTGTTATAAGTGTGGATAAAAAGGACACCATGTACATGACTGCAAGGGTAAGAAAAAGGTTTCAAATGTACAATGATTCATCTCCAAGGAGTTGGGACACTATGCGAACCAATGTCCAAATCATCAGAGTATTACCCCAAATGATGCTATTGGATAAAAATCAGGTTATGAAACTACCACAGATGAGGAGGAATGATTAGAGTTATTATGTTGTTATTAGAGAATTATGTCATTTGATTGTTGTATCAACAATGTACTGGTTATAATAACTATGGAGTATACAAGGATTGTACTGCAGTACTTTTTCATTATGGACTTGAGATTGTGTGGAACAAAGAAATGTGACTCAATATAAGGTTAAATTTTTGGAACATATATGGTTGAGATAAATATAATCCAACATATGGTTCAGATACTGAGGTAGTGATTTTGGAATAATACATGATTGATTTAGATAAAGTATATTAGATATTCTTGACTACCTTGAAACTAATTAATGATTTGAATATTCCATCATTGTTGGAGTTTACAACATTTTTGGATAGAAGGAGTATATTTAGTATTCTATAAGTAATAAACGATCATGAATGTAATCAATAAGGTTTTATAGTATTTTAGGATGTTGCAGTGTTTTAAAAGAATACATGATGAAGGTGTTTACATTTTATTACATGGAAAAAAACTTCTTCATTGTGTTTACCAACATTATTATTTTTGGACTGTGAGTTTAGATAGAAGTATTTTGGATAAGTCTAGTTTGAGATTATTTTTGAATCTCCATAAAAAGGACAACCCGGAGGTTGGGCGTCAACCCGTCGTGTCCGGAAAGGCCACGAGACTTGAACCCACTACCAAAGGGCGACAAGGGTGTATCACCTATAACTGACCCACATGATGTCCTGGATTGAATAATGTAGTTTTTTTAATGGTTCTACTAGATGAATTATAAATTCATTTTTAACCCTATACGATTAGGATAAATATAATATTATTTTTAAGTTCTATTATCTTTTAGAGTGAAAGATGAGTTTGTGGTATAACATAGTTAAAGGATTGGACTCTACTTGCCAAGTATATATTTTTCTTCTTCTCTTATTTAATGATGAAATTAATTCTTATACTTTAGTGAAGGGATCTTAAAACAAAAAATGTGTTATCCTAATACCATATGTTTTGTTGAACCGATAGTATTTTAAATCATCATAGATTGATGAATTTAAGGCCCTCAATTCTATACTTGTCTGTAATTGATGACCTCAACAACTACCTATAAATATTTACCTTTTTCCTCCAATTATATGTCTCTAATTGACACCAATGTTCTCCAAATCTAGATCATAATTTGGTGGTGACCCTTTCATTTCCCTTTTCCTCTTATTAATAGAAAATTTTATTAACCTAATTTCCGATGTGGGTTTTCCCAAATGTAATTTGTATTTTCATCCTTTAATTTTAAAAAAATATATTAAAATTTCAAGGACTCAATTTATTGAAGGAGCGAAGAATGTAACACACCAAGATTTCATAGTACACTATTTCTTCAAAGTAATTCAATGACTTTCACTACACACAACACCAAGTTCTAGCGCACCATGACTTACCAAGCAAGCCGTTCAAAAGAGGGTATGAATAGTATTACCTGAATTTTGAACTTTATATAATCCTTATATTTTTAGAATCCATATTATCAGTTTCTTAGACATAATGTAAGAACAAATACATTTTTTCGGATAAAAGAAGTGTTTTTCAAAAAATGCAATTTTACCTCCTTTTAATGGAAAATCCTTTTTAAATCCAATATTTGAAACTTTTATATATTCAATTTGACAAAATAAACTTCTTATTTAGAATTGTTACATATGAATTTAGTTTCAATAAGTTTTTGATGTTTTTCTGATAACTTTCATATTTGGGTGAATAGTGAAAAATACTATATTTTAACTGAAAACAGATTTTTTAATCAAAATAATTTATATAGTTAAATTATAAATTTCAATGTTATGGAAGATTATATAGATTATATTTTTACCATTTAATACAATTATGGTCATTGTAAGTAATTTCACTTTGAAATTGGACATAAAATGGTGTCAATCTTTTGATAGTTATTATTTTCTTAAAAATACTCCTTTTGGTTTTAATATCGGGAATTAATTTTAAATTATTAAATGAAAATTTTATGTTTTTAATTTGGTAAAATAGACTTTATTTTTGGATTCTGAATACCAAAGTTATCTTAGGGTGAAATTTTGGTACGTTGTTGATAAGTTTCTTATTTTGATGAATAGTGAAAATTACTAAATTTTAATTAAAAACAACTTTTTTAATCGAAATAATTAATAGTGATAAATTATCAATTTGAGTGATTTTAAAGTATAATTAGATTATAATTTAACCATTTAATTCAATTTTTGTCATTGGACATAATTACATATTTAAACTGGACATAAGAAAGTGTCAACCTTTTGATAGTTATTATTTGTTAAAAACACGGTTTTTGATTCACCTACGGGAATTAATTTTAAATTAATTTCTTCCACTTATGTGTTTTGAATTTAGAAAAATGGATTAGATATTTAAAATCAAGAGTTCCAAATTTTTTAAATAGGTAAATTTTATTTTTAGACATTTTTAATAATTACTTCCATAAATATTTTATTTACCATGGTTAATGGGTAAATCCGGTAAATAAGGGTAAAAAATAATATTATAAAAATACTAAATTACCCTAAAACGTGTCCTAAACCTATTGGTTGATACATGTCCGTCCATGGGCATCATTGGGTCAATTTGGGGACCCCATGGAGCCACTTGTATGTGATAATGACACTTTATATTAATTAAGTTAAAGTAAACGCAAAAATGACATAAGAATCTATCTTTTAGAAAAACAATTTTTACATAGGGTTATATATTTTGGATTTTCGACTATAAATATTCATTAGAAATATATAAATATTTACTAAATAATGGTATTTTATTTATAATTTTTATACATTTAATAAATTAAATTATTTACAATACAATAATGATGCAATATTTTCCTTATTAATGTATAAATCAAATAATTGGTATTATAAATGGTAAAATAAATAGAATATGAAAGTTTTGATGAGATCCATGAATTTTATTGGTTAATATGACATGATAGGATCGCTTAAATGATTTTGTTTCTAATTAATAAAGTTGTTAAGACTTTAACAAAAAACAATTATTGAATAGTGTCGAAAATGACATAAATGAGTTTTTAAAACAAATATTATATTAATAATTGATATTCTATTCCTAAAATTCTATGGTTCAGAAAGAGGAATTTTATAATTGTAGTTGTATCATTATTGGACCAATTGGGGGTCACTTGGAAGTATATAGTATGTTTATTTACTATAAATTATAAAAATACAAAGTGACGTGGTAAGTGTCAAACTAATTAACTAAGAGTTAAATAAAAAAGATACGGTTAATAAAGTAACACAAACATGTCTAAAACCAATTGGTTAAGTTTTTTTCTACATATAACCACCTTATAGTTATTATAATCCAATTTTGAGCCATTAGAAACCGAATATGATTTTATTATAAAATAATACTTTAAGTTTTTTCTAAAGAACCCCTCCTCCCCCATATAAAATGACACCACTTCTAACCAATTCCTCACAACTCTATAGCCTTTTGTCTCGTCCAATCTCTACCCAATTAATCTCCCAAAATTCCTATACTCATCCTATAAGCCTTACCTTAGGGAGAAGTAACTTCAAGAGTCCTTTTTTGTTCTAACCAAAGGGAGTTACCCAAATTAAATGTAACTATTTTTCTTAGCTTCTTTTCTTTTATTTTACTTCTCCAACCCCTAAAATCTTCTTATTATTTTATTTTGTAACAAAACCAGTATCCTAAATATGAAAGTATATTTTTATGATATGTATTTTAATGAAACTTATACACACCTTCATCTAATGTGTGGAAAACAAAATGTTTCTGTGGATGGCAACCAAACGCCTCATGAAATGATGATTGTTCAATTATCTCCTACCACCTCTCATGGTGGCCATTATGATGGAACTCTAATTAAATATGATATTAATGATATTTATTTTATTTATAAGCTTATGTAATTAAATTTTATATCATACCATTATTCATTTCATGTTGTATATATATATATGATAATTTCATTTGAGGAAGTGCGGACTACCGCCCCCTCAAAGTGATATGACTCGGTCATACCATACATGGAATGTATAAAGGATGGTGTTAATGAACTTAAGTAACATATAAAAGATATTATATTATACTGTAATAATAATATACCTATGTATCATTTGGTTTTTATTCCTTTAAAAATGAATAATGAAATGGAAGTAGCATTCGTGGATACGTACGGATTATCGTCTCCACGAACACAATGAGATTCATTTCCCCATCATATCCTTTCAAGACTAATTATAATTTTATAATTAAAGGTAATGTTTAATGACTTGATATGATACTGGATATGAATAAGATACAACATATCCACAACAAACATGGCTTATGTAACAAATCATATAAAGGAAAATGAATTAGTTAACACCTGAAACGACGATAACACAAAAATATTATTAACAAATAAATATTAAAAGATCATATATGATATCATATTTATATGATTCTTGTATAATTTAATAAAAATTATTTAACTATTATAAATAAGGTTAACCTATCCACAACCAAGGAAAAGTACAAGGTAAGGGTTTATTTCACAATCTCTTCATTATCCGAGGTTGTTTATACGCAATTATCTACTGGGACCTCTTTATCATCCACATAAATGTTTCTTAAAAATGTATTTCAAATCATTATTACTATGGGTTAAAGTAATTTATACCCTTGTTTACTTTTTATAATAAGTTTATAAATGAATATTTCTGTCATTTTCCAAACAAGGTCATTTTTAACCTTTTCGACAAAATTAATGTAAGAATGTCTTTTTAACTTATACGGAGGGTGTGGCTATTTTCCGCTATTAAAAAGTCATAAAAGCTTCCCTTAAAATATTATAATAATATTTTCAATGTAAATGTTTTATTTTCTAATTATGTGACTTTTAAATGATTTCAAAAAAAGATATTTCTCTTAAATAGTTTTGATTTCATCTTTGTCAACATCTTTTGATGGATTTTCATATTATTTGAAGTTGATTTTTTATGACACAAAACATCCATATTGTATTGAAGTTTTTGTGATATGTTTGAATGTGAATGCGTTATTTTTATACCATTCATAGTTTATGGAGAAATTATTGACATTTTTTATGCTAGTTTTCATATGAATGTTTACGTAATGTTTAAACATATTCATATGAGGAATGAAATGGACTTAATAAGTGATGGGTGGAGCCTGCTATACCTCCTCAATGCATCGATAGGTCTCATTAGTCAAAATAGTGTCTTTGAACAAGGCCCTGACAAAATCTTATTTGTAGTCTTGGAACAAGGCCTTGACTATGTGGTTATTATAGTCTAGAATTATACATTCCATCATTATGAAAGTGGTTATTGATATTTCATGTGATTATTTGATTAGTAGAATATTAATGTAAATAAGTAAATGGAATTATTTCATTTTATCTTTAACATTTTATGTTAAGTCCATGTTTAAAAGGATTTTGTTTTAGTTATACATTGCCTTAAATGATTATGCTTATTTATGAAAGTTTCCGCTATATGGTTATCCTTCGTGGGAATCTGAGCTCGCCTCTTTCTATATTTTATATTTCCTAGGATGTGAAGAAGTAATTTATGAATGACTTGCAGGGATAGTATGAGGGGATATGTGTGTGGAATATGGAGACTATGTTGTTGTAGTTTTAATTTTATGATGTAATGTAAGATAGATGAATGTATCTAGTGATTCCAAGGCTACTAAACTAATCGGTCTTTCGAGACTTGATATTTTATTATTATTCCAATGTTATGTAATAATTCACCGACTCTGGGTAACTAGGGTCGGGGAATTATAGTTGGTATCAGAGGAAGTTTAGTACAAACCATGGAAGTTAGATTTAGATAAACTCGGATTAGAGCACATAGATCTAAGATGGACTTTGAGGATTAGTATAAAAGAACATCCTATAATTTTGGTATTGTATATATTTTGTGAGTTTTCCGAGAAATACATCCCTATCTGGATACGAGAAGGTAGAGGTTGCTCTGGCACCTATGTACCTAGGCATAAAACCCAAAAACACTACTTTGAGCTAGACTTAAACGGGAACTGGTGCACGACAACGGGCCTTGCTGCACTCTTGGTTACGATACTCCCGGGGGATATGCTTAGGATAATTCTCATTTTCATTAAAAACCATTATGAAGGGATTATGAGTATATACATACTCAAAGAAAACATTTTTATGATTATGGATTATATCCATAAACTGTTAAATTTATGTTAGTTATTTTACATGTTTGGAATTATTCATTGCAATTCATAAACCGACCTAGTTTATTCTATTGTATAGAAATGGCACCCAGTAGAAAGAATGTGAACTCCAGCAATACGTATGATCCAAAGAGTATGAAGGATCATATATTTCACAGTATTAATCCATCATTTAGAAGCGAAATAGTCTCCCATGTATTCTCAATATATGAAGAAATAGTATCATGTGTTAATAAGATAAGTAAATAATTCTTCAAGTATTATGGATTTGAAGGGAAGCAAGAGAAGAAAAGTATGGAAGAGAGAAATATGGATAAAGGGAAGAGAGAAAAGAATAATTTTCCCATATGTGATAACTGTGGGAAGAAACACCCTGGAACTTGCTTGAAAGGAATGGGGGTTTCTTATAAGTGTGGAGAAAAAGGACACCATGAACGTGACTGTAAGGGTAAGAAAATGGTTTCAAATGTGCAATGCTTCATCTGCAAAGAGTTGGGACACTATGCGAACCAATGTCCAAATCATCAGAGTATGCCCCAAATGATGCTATTGGATAATAATCATGTTATGATACTACCACAGATGAAGAGGAATGATTAGAGTTCTTATGTCGTTATTAGAAAATTATTTCATTTGAGTGTTGTATCAATAATGTACTGGTTATAATAATTATAGAGTATACAAGGATTATACTCTAGTATTATTTCATTAAGGACTTGAGATTGTGTGGAACAAAGAAATGTGACTCAATCACAAGTTAAATTTTTGGAAAATATATGGTTGAGAGAAAGATAAACCATAATATTGTTCTGATACCGAGGTAGTGATTTAGTAATAATACATGATTGATTTGGATAAATTATATTGGATATTCTTTAATACCTTGAAACAAATTAATGATTTTTATATGCCATCATTGTTGGAGTTTACAACATTTTTGGCTAGAAGAATCATATCTAGTATTCTATAAGTAATAATGGATCATGAATGTAATCAATAAGGTTTTATGTTATTTTAGGATGTTGTAGTGTTTTAAGAGAATAATGATGAAGGTGTTCACATGCTATTATGTGAAAAAAAGGATCTTCATTGTGTTTACCTACCTTATAAATTTTGGACTGTGAATTTGGACAGAAGTATTTTGGATATGTCTTGTTTGATATTATTTTTGGACATAAAAAGGACAACCCTAAGGTCGGGCGGCAACCAATCGTGTCCGGAAAGGCCGCGAGACTTGAACCCACAACACAAAGGAGACAAGGGTGTATCACCTACCACTGAGCCACGTGTTGTCCTTAATTGAATAGTGTAATTTTTTTAATGGTTCTGCTAGATGAATTATAAATTCATTTTTTTAACCCTATACAAATAGGATAAATAGAATATTATTTTTAAGTTCTATTATCTTTTAGAGTGAAAGATGAGTTTCTAGTAGAACATAGTTAAAGGATGGGACTCTACTTATCAAGAATATATTTTTCTTCTCCTCTTATTCAATGAAGATATTAATTCTTATACTTTATTGAAAGCATCTTAAAAAAACTTGTATTTCTAATACCATATGTTTTGTTCATCCGATAGTATTTTAAATCATCATAGATTGATGAATTTAAGGCCCTCAATTTTACAATTGTTTGTGATTGATGACCTCAATCACTACCTATAAATACTTACGTTTTCCTCCAATTATATGTCTCTAATTTCCACCAATGTTCTCCTAATCGATATCATAATTTTGTGGTGACCCTTTAATTTCCCTTTTCCTCTTCTTAAGACTAAATTTTATTAACCTATTTTCTGATGTGGGTTTTCCCAAAGGTAATTTTTATTTTCACCCTTTTATTTTCGAAAAATAATTTCAAATTTAGAGGACAAAATTTATTTACGGGGGGAATAATGTAACACCCCATGATTTCATAGTACGTTATATCTTCAAATTAATTCAATAACTTTCACTACACACAACATCGAGTTCTAACGCACCATGACTTACCAAACAAGCCGTTCAAAAGCAGTTATGAATAGTATTAAATGAATTTTGAACTTTATATAATCCTTATAATTTTAGAATCCATATTATGAGTTTTTTTAGACATAATGTGTAACACCCCAAGCTTCCAAGTTACACTTCTCTCGGAATAATACAGTAGCATGTGTTGTACGCAACTTCAAGTTCTAACACACCACAACCAATCAAACTAGTCGTTATGAATATTGATACCTACTATTTGAAATTTTATAAATTTATCATTCAAAATGGACTTCATTTTTGGATTCATAATATCATAATTAGCCTAGGGTGAAATTTTGGTACTTTTCGGATAACTTTCATATTTTGATGAATAGTGAAAATTTCGAAATTTTAATTAAAATTTTTTTAATCAAAATAATTAATAGTGATAAATTATGAATTTGAATGGTTTAAAAGTATATTTTGAATATATTTTTACCATTTAATATAATTTTGGTCATTGGACGTAATTTCACATTTAAACCAGACATAAACAGTGTGTTAATCTTTTGAGAGTTATTATTTCTTAAAAACACGCTATTTGTTTTGACAACAAGAAATAATTTTTATATTAATTAATGCTGTAGGATCGAAATATAATATGAGATGCTCAATATACAAGAGGGGGGGTGAATTGTATACTTTAAAAATTCCTTTGGAACATTTAAAGTTAGTTAAGAAACTATAGTTTCCTTAAGAAAAGGAAAGAGCTAAGTTTAACAAAGTTAAACTAAGTAAATTCACAACACCTCTAACACCGAACTGAACTTGGAAATTGATTCCAAAAGTAGGTTCCGGAAATATGATTCCGGAAATTGAAACTTAACAAAAGTTACAATATGAGATTCTACCTTAAAGCGTATAGAATCTAAACTAATCAGAGTAAGTAAGGAAGTATAAGAAAGTTATACTTTCCTTAAGGTACAAATTGCAGCGGAATAAAGATAAGTAGTAAAACTACTAGTAACAAGATAATAGTCTTTTAACCCAAAGAGAAGGGTATCCAACAACCTTGGATAAAGGTCCCTTGATTTATACTTTCAAGCAAGTCTGTATTACCCACACCAGGGTAAGCCCTCGATACAAGGATCAGTGTCTCTGTCTTGCTATCCCCGCAAGCCCTCAACTTCAAGGTAGTTGGTAACCTCTGTCGTTCTCAGCAAGAAAGCCCTCGATCTTTAAGGTAGTCGGCACCTCTGTCTTTCTCAGCAAGAAAGCCCTCGATCTTTAAGGTAGTCGGCACCTCTGTCTTCCTATCCCCGGAAGCCCTCGAATGTAATCACCAATATTTGGAGTCGCACGAAGCTTTGAGAGTTAATAAGAGACTCTCTCTCTAGAAATCACTTCAACAGCATGTAGGCACAAAACTCAGTTGTTTTTTCAACAGCACCGAGCTCTTTCAAATGAGCTCCTATTTATAGGTAAGGTCAGCTCCTTCTCCAACGGTCATATTTTCCTTAAAGTTCGGAGGGACCTGTACACGTGTCACTTAGACAACGGTTAGTTTATAACAAAATGGACGACATCATTTTATAACAAAACAAGTGTAACAGAATGTACGACATCGTTTTAAACTCTAACATAAAGGTTCGTAATAGAAACTTCGGAGTGAAGGTTCGGAGTGAATAAATTCAGAGTGTATAAAACAATGATAATCAGATTCTGTTTAATAGGTGAATTCGGAATGGGAATTCGGAGTAGGAGTTCGGAATAGGAATTCGTCATCAGAAATCGTAATGAGAATTCGTCATCAGAATTCGTAATGAGAATTTGTCATCAGAATTTGTAATGAGAATTCATCATCAGAATTCGTAATGAGAATTCATCATCAGAATTCGTAATGAGAATTCATCATCAGAATTCGTAATGGAAATTATTCATTGGAATTCGTAATGGGAATTCTTCTTCAGAATTCGTAATGAGAATTCGGAATGGAATTTCTTCATTAGAATTCGTAATGATAATTCTTCTTCAGAATTCATATCCTGAATCTGGAATAGAACTTAGTCAGAGTTCATATCCAGAATCCGAATACTAAACAGAATGCTTTATATCTAAGTTTTAATGATTCCGAGAAAATGAATCCGAATCTCATACTTAAGAAAAATATGAATGAAAATATGATAAGGATAATTTTTCTTATAAAAGCGATTTTCCTTAAGAAAGCAATTTTCCTTATAAAAACAATTTTCCTTAAGAAAGCATTTTTCCTTATAAAAGAGATTTTCCTTAAGAAATCATTTTTCCTTATAAAAGCGATTTTCCTTAAGAAATCATTTTTCCTTATAAAAGTGATTTTCCTTAAAGATAAGGTGTTTGTGATTTTCAAAACAAGATGGAATGGAAAAGTCATAAGGAAAACCTTATTGACTCAACAATCTCCCCCTTTTTGGAAAGCACAAACATCCTTACGAAAAAGCTATTCTAAGAAGAAAGAAACACATTAAAGCTTATCTCCCTTGGTTTAAGGATATAGATGAATACGACTAACTCCCCCTTAGGCTTTGAAACTCTAAGGATCGTATTCATATTTCCGGAGTGATGTTTCTTTAAGAAAAACCCCCCCTTAAACAAACTCTTATTAGAGTTCTTTTTCCTTGGGTATTTTTCCTTTCTCCCCCTTTGATAAGCACTTATTAGATTTCCTCTTTTTCTTAAGGATCTTTTCCTTCTCCCCCTTTGTGATTTTCAAAAAGAATTGGAGGGAATGGAAAAACTTAACAAAGTACCTGAGAAATTAGTACAAACGAAACAACAAACACAATTATCATTATATTTGAAATGTCAGCAACAAAAATAGATTACAACAAAAAGATCGGATTGGTCATTTCGGATCTTTCTCCTTCGACATGAGCCCCTTAAGAATAGTCTTGATCTTCTTGAGGTCCTTATGATCTTCTTCAGCTTGCTTTTCTAAGGCTACTATTCTTGCTGACTGAGCTTCAATTACTTCTTCCTGAGCCTTCAACTTTTCTTCCTGGTCTTTCATCTTCTCTTCCTGAGTCTTCATCCTTTCTTCAAACTCGATCCGATAATCCCTTTCATATTTCCAACTTTGATTAACGGAGTTGAGCTTTCCATTCAGATCTCTCACTTCCTGATTCCGAAAGTTCTTTTCCTTTGTCAATTTTTCTTCGAATGATGCAGTCAGCTCTTTAATCTTCTTATCCTAGGTTTCAAATGCATCCTTAACATTATCCTGAAACTCATCCAGCAACCTCATCTCTTCCACAGTTTTCTTAGACCAGCTTGTCATCCTCTTGCAAGATCTTTTATGTGCTTCGTAACCAATAAAGAAATTTTTGAACTGGGCTTCAATCTCAACACATTTATCCATAACCATGGATACAGAGTCGGTTTTCTGATTCAGCGCATGTTGAAGCATCTGGCATCTAGAGTCTATACTTGAGAAGGTTGGAATGGTTCCCACCAACTTCTTCAAAGACTGGACAACAAAATCATGCCCCAACGAAGATGACTCCGAATCTGAAATCTTGCTAGGAGAATTTTCTTCCTCAATAAGCTCCAACATCCTCTTAGAAGAACTACCAGCTTCCTTCCTCATCTTCTTTTCTGAACTCGGGGTATCAGCAAGAATTTGTTTCCCCTTATCTTTTTCCGGAATAGAAACCTGTTCCGGAGATTTCTTCTCGCTATCAGAGACTTGAACAATATAATCTTCCTCATCAGCAACTTCTACATTTTCCTTCTGAGCAGCATCAAGTGAAAGATGTTCTTCCTCTCTCAGACAAGAAACATCTTCTTCACCTTTCTCTTCTTCCAATTCAGGAGTAACAAGCTTTGAAGATTGAGCTTCAGATGTTCGGAGCGAGAGGTGTTCCGAAGAAGTTCCTTTGTATTCATCTACTTGTTTGAGCACATCTCTTGTCTCACCACTTCCTTCAGCAGCTTCTTCAACTTCTTCCACTTGCTCTACTTCCTCAGTAGCAACAGCCTCTTCCGGAGTAACAAGATTTCTTCCTGGAGTCTCAGGTAGAGATTCCAGAGAAAAAGTTCTCCGAACGGGAATGGTTGCTGAAACCATTTCGTTGAACTTTAACAATGCTTGCACAGCCTCGGCTTCTGACATTTTCTTCTTCAGCTTCTTCTCCTTTCCTTGCTTCTCAAGCTCATCAGCAGCCTTCTCTTTCAGAGCTTTAGCCTCTACAGGATCCAATCCGAACTGCGGATCCCCTTCTTTCCTTGTTTCTTTATCAGCTCTCCACTTTGCTGCAACCTCATCAGTATAGGTTTTCTTCTTCTTAGACTTAGGAGGTGTGGAATGGACTTCCATAGACTTGGGTTCCTCAGCTTCGACTACCACTTCTTTCAGCTTCCTCTTTCTTACCGGCTTAGATGATTCCGGATCAGCTACTTTCGGAGTCACTTCTACTTGAGGAGGAAGATCAATAAACTTCCCTGACTCCTTGTCAAAAGCTATATTCATTCTCTTAAGAGTGGCATCACTAAGCAGCATGATCTTGCACACCCTTGGTTAGGAACTACAAGCTACCTTGAAGGACTCAAGGAACCGAACTATGAGCTTTGACAATATAGCTGGGTACATCACAATCTGAGCTCTCAGATTCCCCTTCTTCAAATTCTCAATATTAAGAAGGATATGCTTCATCAAGTTGAACTTCCTTAGATTTATCAGAAAATCTAAGATATATATCTCACTTTTCTTCAGGCTATCCTTATCTCCTTTTCTCGGTACAATAAGCCCTTGCACCCATAACTCCGGCATCCGGAAGTTTGTAGATAGGCTTGCAATTTTCGGAGCCTTGTCATCATCCAATCCGAGAATTTCTAAGGCTTTCCCCTTGTTGAAACTACCCAAAGAGTCTGGCAATACGTGGGAAATAAATTCAGCTTCACCTTCGTAACTTAACCCTACCAAGCTTGCTGCCTTGGTGTAAGAATGCTTATATGTCTTGCCATACTATTTGAAAGAAAATTTTTCTCTATTGTCTTCCTCGAAGAAAGCAACCGACTCATAAAACTCAACAAGAAAATCAGAGTAGACTTCATCTTGGTTTCCGGTTTTTGATACTGCAACATCTTCCCAGCCATTCAGCTTGATATTCTTTGAAATAATAGAATCATAATTGCTGAAGAAATTCGGATGAACTAACCTCTCTCTATAGACTAACCACTGAGAAATAGGCTTGGTTGAAGACATTTCTTGAGAAGCTAACTCTGCAGACATTCGGATCTGAAGTCTCTGAGAAGTTCGGAATCGAGATGACTGAAGTTCGGAATGGCCTTAAATCAGAGAGTAAGAGCTTCAGCACACGAAAGCTTGAAATCGATGTGGGACTCGAAAATAGGGGTCCCCTTTATATAGGCAATGGGATGACGGTTCAACTTCCTCGGTTGATCTAACGGTCTAGAATGATCTGCGATCAAATCTGATGGTTGAGGGCTTGAATCCGATCTTTTTGAGGTTTTTATTAAAGTAAAGAATTAAGAAATCCAAAAACTGAAAACAAACTATAAGAAAATGCCAGCAAGTAAAATATGATTACGAAAACTTCGGTAAGAAAATCATACCTTTCGGATTAGCTTAGGAAAGTTGTTCGTAATGGGTAATATAAAGATGACTACGAAGAACTCAATACGAAAAACTAAATACGAAAAACTCAATACGAAAAAGTAAATACGAAAAAGTCAATACGAAAAACAAAATACGAAAAACAAAATACGAAAAAGTAAATACAAAAAGTCAATACGAAAAAGTAAATACGAAAAGTCAATACGAAAAACAAAACTTGGTACGAAAATCTGGTTATGAAAGTCCCAGTACGAAAGTTGTCCATTCCGGAAATTTTCAATACGAATATCTTCATTCCAGAAGTATTCTGTTTGAAAATATCTATTCTGGAAAATGGTAGTTCCGGAAGTTCCATTCCGGAAATTTTCGTTCCGAAAAGTTTGAAAACAAATTTTGAAAAACCTTTGTTAAACAAACAATCAAATGTACTCCCCCTATGAAAAGGAGTTTATTACTGTAAGGAGATTTTTCCAACAGAAAGTTAATTGTGGAAGATTACCTTATGGTTATCATTCCTAGCTTTTGTTTAATATATTCAAATCTATCAGAAGGCATGGATTTTGTGAAAATATCAGCAAGTTGATCTTGCGTTCCGATAAATTGAAGAATAATATCTCCTTTAAGTGTGTGATCCCTAAGAAAGTGATGCCTAATATCTATGTGTTTTGCACGAGAGTGATGTGCAGGGTTTTTACTTAGGGCAATGGAACTTGTGTTATCACACAAAATTTGAGTTTTAGTAAAACTCAAGCCATAGTCTGTGAGTGTGTGTTGCATCCACAACACTTGTGCACAACAACTTCCAGCTGCTACATATTCAGCTTCAGCAGTGGAGAGTGAAACAGAATGTTGCTTCTTGCATGACCAAGAATCTAATGAATCTCCTAAGAAATGACAAGTTCCGGATGTACTTTTCCTATCCATTCTACATCCACCAAAGTCAGCATCAGAAAAGATTTTTAGAACAAAATCATTTCCAGAAGTATAAAATAATCCTAGATCCATGGTTCCCTTAAGGTAGAAAAAAATTCTTTTTACTGCCTTTAAGTGAGATTTCTTAGGATTGGATTGATATCTTGCACATAAGCATACTGAAAACATTAAGTCTGGTCGACTAGCTGTTAAGTAAAGTAGATTTCCAATCATACCTCTAAAAGATGTTTGATCTACTGGTTTCCCAGCTTCATCAAGATCTAAAGAGTTTGAGGTACCAATGGGAGTACTTATACTTTTAGTGTTGTCATAACCATACTTTTTCAGAAGATCTTTAATATACTTATGTTGAGATATGTAGATTCCTTCTGGTTTTTGAGAAATTTGAAAACCAAAAAAAAATGTTAACTCACCCATCATACTCATTTCAAACTCAGATTTCATTAGACTAGCAAAAGAGTCAGTCAAAGATTGCTGAGTTGAACCAAATAAAAAGTCATCAACATAAATTTGATCAATCAAAACATTTTTCTTATCTTTCTTTATAAAAAGGGTTGGATCTGCATTTCCCTTAACATAGTTATTTTGAAGCAAAAATCCAGTAAGTCTATCATACCATGCTCGTGGGGCTTGTTTAAGGCCATACAAAGCTTTGGTAAGTCTAAAAACATGATCTGGATGTTTTGTATCTTCAATGCCAGGAGGCTGTTCAACAAAAACTTCCTCTTGAACATAACCGTTACGAAAAGAACATTTCACATCCATTTGAAATAGTTTGAAATTAAAGAATGCTGCAAAGGCAAGTAGAATACGGATAGATTCAATTCTAGCTACTGGAGCATAGGTTTCTTCATAGTCTATTCCTTCTTGCTGATTATAGCCTTTAGCAACAAGTCTAGCTTTATTTCTAACAATGACTCCATTTTCATCACATTTATTTCTGAAGACCCATTTTACTCCAATAACAGAAGTTTCCTTAGGTCTTTCAACCAAGGTCCAGACTTTATTCCTTTCGAATTCATTTAGTTCATCTTGCATGGCTTTAATCCAATCATCATCACCTAAAGCTTCATCAGTGCTTTTAGGTTCTGATTGGGAAAGAAATGCTAGATGTTCTACTTCATTTCTTAAGGAACTTCTAGTCCTTACAGGTTGATTTACATCACAAATGATACTATCACTGGGATGATTCTTAAGAAACACCTGATTTGGATTTTGTAAAACTTGTTCATCAACATAGGGTAGAAAGTCTTCTGGGGTAAATGTTTCAGAAGTATCTTCTTGAACAATTTCCTTATCAGAAGGTTCTTCTATCAAAGGTTGACAATCAGTTTTTGAAAACACATCCGAAGATGTAGGTTGGGAGGTTTTAAAAACAAAAGTGTCTGATTCATCAAATTTTACATGTACAGTTTCCTCAATAGTACAAGTATTTTTATTAAAAACTCTATAAGCCTTAGAGGTTGTGGAATAACCTAAGAAAATTCCTTTATCAGACTTTGGTGCGAATTTATGTAAGTTATCATTAGTATTCAAAATGAATACTTTGCAACCAAAAACCTTGAAGTAGGAAAGTCTTGGTTTTCTACCATTCCATAACTCATAAGGAGTTTTATTAAGAAAAGGTCTAATGAAAACTCGATTTATAGTATAACAAGCAGTACTTACAGCTTCAGCCCAGAAATGTCTAGCAATAGAATATTCACTCAACATGGTTCTAGTTATTTCTTGAAGAATTCTATTTCTTTTTTCAACTACACCATTCTGTTGAGGAGTTCTAGGTGCTGAAAAATTGTGAGTAATACCTTTCTTACTACAAAAAGTTTCAAATTCTGAATTTTGAAATTCTCCTCCATGATCACTATGAATAGTTTTTAATGAAAGGTTTTTCTCATTTTTAACTTGGGCTCTAAAACTTTTGAAATAAGAAAAAGCTTCAGATTTCCTTGCTAGAAAATAGACCCAAGTAAATCTAGTGTAATCATCAACTAGAACAAATACTTAGTATTTTCCTCCAATACTTCTAGTTTGTGTTGGACCAAAAATATCCATGTGCACTAATTGTAATGCATCGGTTGTTGAGACTTCACCGATTGACATAAAACTAGATTTATGTTGCTCGCCATATTGACAAGGATCACAAACTTTAGAAGAATCAAATCTAAGCTCCGGTAGATCCTTAACAAGTTTCTTCTTAGAGAGTTTACATAGGTTCCTAAGATTACAGTGTCCTAGTCTTCTATGCCATAACCAAGAATGATCTTCCATTGCACTTAGGCAAGGTAAATCTTGGCTTCTTAGGTCTACTAAGTTTAAGGTGTAAACATTATCTTTCCTGTTGGCTGAGAGAATAAATTCTTCCTTGGAATTGTGAACTAAGCATTTATCATTCATAAAATTCACAAGGTAACCTTCATCACATAACTGACTTATGCTAATGAGGTTGTGCTTAAGACCTTTAACAAAAAGAAAATTTGAAATCAAATTTTTACCCAAAAGAACTATATTACCAATACCAATAATCTCTCCCTTAGCATTGCCTCTGAAAGTTACCTTTCCTCCTTTCGTTTTGATAATCTTTTCAAAGAAGCTTTTGTTACCAGTCATGTGCCGGGAACATCCACTATCCATGTACCAAATATTGTTGCTGTAACATTCATTATTTTCCTGAAATTAAGAACAAAGTTAGACTTTCGGAATCCAAACTTGTTTGAATCCGAGATTTCCAGACAATAAAATTTTTCGTATACACATTTTCTTAGAAAAGTAAGCTTTATGAAATCCTAAGGATTGGGTTTTGTTTAAGGAACAATTTCTTGCCCAGTGACCACCACATTGACATTTGGTGCAAAATGGGGCACTTTGAGGAACAAAATAATTGTTACTGAAAACTGGTTTTGCATGGGTATAACCAAATCCGGATTTATTTCTTAAAGGTCGTATTTGAGAATACATATTATCAAAATTTTCCTTACCATGGGTAAAGTTTGATAAACACTTATTTAAGGAAAAAATTTCGGACTTGAGTTTTACAACCATGTTTTTATCCTCAAAATCATTAGTTTTGGAACTAGAGTTAGGCTCGAAAACATTTTTATTAGAAATTACTTTTTCTAATTCTTTAGAAAGTTTATTCTTCTCAGAACTTACTTCCTCATGATTTTTTGAAATACTTTCAAAATCAGCATTTTTCTTATCAAGATCTTTAGAAAGATCTGATATCTCTTTAGTGAGAATAGAATTTCTAGAATTTGCCTTATCAAGTTTCTTGTTGAGTTTGGAATTCTCAATCTCAAGAAGTTCAGCAAATCTAGAGACTTCTTCATAAGTAGGTAAAGAATTTTCCTCATCAGAAGATGAGTCTTCATCAGAAGAGTTATAATACTTACTATCATTAGGATTTAAGGATACATTGGTCAAAGATTCAGCATTTCGTACCTTAGCCATAAGACAATGATTATCAATAGGTAATCTGGCTATAAGACCAAGATTCTTCTGTCCTGAAGATTCATATTCAGAAGATTCATCTGAAGAGTCACCACCACTGGCACTCCAGGTGTCATTAGATTTCAGAACTTTCTTAGCTTTAGCTTTGTAATACTTCTTCCTGTTCCTTTGTAAATGTCTTTCCTTCCTTTCTTTCTTTTTGAGCATAGGGCAATCTGGTCTAATATGTCCAGCTCTTTTGCATTCATAACAAGTAACTTCTCCATCTTTCTTATCTTTCCTGTCCTTCTTCTTATACTTAGATTGAAAATTTCTCTGTCCAGCTATCTTGTTCATCCTTCAAGCAAGATTGGCTAATTCATTTTCTGAAACTTCACTTCACTAGATTCGGATTGGAAAATAACTTTCTTAGACTTGGATCTGGTTACTCTCTCTGGAGTCTTAGCTTTCATCTGATTCGAAGTTGTAGTAAAAGCAACAGTACCATTTCCATTCTTTTTCTTGATGTTGTCAACATCTCTCTTCATTCTGGTCTCATGTTGTAGAAGAGTTCCAAATAATTCATCAAGAGTAATTTGAGTGACCTTTCTGTTCTCATCTGTAGATGTTCTCTTGGATTCCCACTCATTGGGCATAATATCAATTATCTTGTCCACAAGAGCTTCATCATCTAAACCTTTCTCTCCCATAGATTGTAGACTGTTGACAATAGTCATAAACCTTTGTTGAACTTTACAGATAGGTTCTCCATAAGGAAAATTAAAGCCATGATATTCAGCTCTAAGCATAGCTATTCTAGTCTCAATCACTTTAGAAGTCCCAAAGTGTGTAACCTCTAACTTCTTCCATATACAATTAGTTGCTTCACAAGAAGAAATTTGGCTATATATATTTATAGTCATTGAACAAAGTAAGGTATTGCGTACCTTATAGTTGAGTTGATATTCTTGCTTCTCCTGGTTAGTAAAGGTTCTGACTTCCTTGTCAGGAATTTTATAATCACCAGTAAGCATGACAAAGTTATCTACCCCAGTATTGATAACAAAAGTCTTCATATGATCTCTCCAGTATTCATAATCATTACCATCGAAGATTGGTGGCCTTGTAGGATTCAGATTATCAATCGATCCAACATTAATTCCTGCCATACAAAAAAAACTTTGCACACAAACTTGTTAGTAGCTTTGAATCGTAATCACAAAGTTCGGAATGGAAAAAGTTCGGAATGGATAATCCGGAATGACAAAGTTCGGAATAGAAAAGTGAGCAAGAAAAACTTGTATGTGAGTACAAGTATTTCAGTAACCTTGGATCTGATACCAAATGTAAGAATGGTATAGAGTAAGAGGTTTCCAACCTTTGATACCAATTGTAGGATCGAAATATAATATGAGATGCTCAATATACAAGAGGGGGGTGAATTGTATACTTTAAAAATTCCTTTGGAACCTTTAAAGTTAGTTAAGAAACTATAGTTTCCTTAAGAAAAGGAAAGAGCAAAGTTTAACAAAGTTAAACTAAGTAAATTCACAACACCTCTAACACCGAACTGAACTTGGAAATTGATTCCAAAAGTAGGTTCCGGAAATATGATTCCGGAAATTGAAACTTAACAAAAGTTACAATATGAGATTCTACCTTAAAGCGTATAGAATCTAAACTAATCAGAGTAAGTAAGGAAGTATAAGAAAGTTATACTTTCCTTAAGATACAAATTGCAGCGGAATAAAGACAAGTAGTAAAACTACTAGTAACAAGATAATAGTCTTTTAACCCAAAAAGAAGGGTATCCAACAACCTTGGATAAAGGTCCCTTGATTTATACTTTCAAGCAAGTCTGTCTTACCCACACCAGGGTAAGCCCTCGATACAAGGATCAGTGTCTCTGTCTTGCTATCCCAGCAAGCCCTCAACTTCAAGGTAGTTGGTAACCTCTGTCTTTCTCAGAATGAAAGCCCTCGATCTTTAAGGTAGTCGGCACCTCTGTCTTTCTCAGCAAGAAAGCCCTCGATCTTTAAGGTAGTCGGCACCTCTGTCGTCCTATCCCCGGAAGCCCTCGAATGTAATCACCAACATTCGGAGTCACACGAAGCTTTGAGAGTTAATAAGAGACTCTCTCTCTAGAAATCACTTCAACAGCATGTAGGCACAAAACTCAGTTGTTTTTTCAACAGCACCGAGCTCTTTCAAATGAGCTCCTATTTATAGGTAAGGTCGGCTCCTTCTCCAACGGTCATATTTTCCTTAAAGTTCGGAGGGACCTGTACACGTGTCACTTAGACAACGGTTAGTTTATAACAAAATGGACGACATCGTTTTATAACAAAACAAGTGTAACAGAATGTACGACATCGTTTTAAACACTAACATAAAGGTTCGGAATAGAAACTTCGGAGTGAAGGTTCGGAGTGAATAAATTCAGAGTGTATAAAGCAATGATAATCAGATTCTGTTTAATAGGTGAATTCGGAATGGGAATTCGGATTAAGAGTTCGGAATAGGAATTCGTCATCAGAAATCGTAATGAGAATTCGTCATCAGAATTCGTAATGAGAATTTGTCATCAGAATTCGTAATGAGAATTCATCATCAGAATTCGTAATGAGAATTCATCATCAGAATTCGTAATGAGAATTCATCATCAGAATTCATAATGGGAATTCTTCATTGGAATTCGTAATGGGAATTCTTCTTCAGAATTCGTAATGAGAATTCGGAATGGAATTTCTTCATTAGAATTCATAATGAGAATTCTTCTTCAGAATTCGTATCCTGAATCTGGAATAGAACTTAGTCAGAGTTCATATCCAGAATCCGAATACTAAACAGAATGCTTTATATCTAAGTTTTAATGATTCCAAGAAAATGAATCTGAATCTCATACTTAAGAAAAATATGAATGAAAATATGATAAGGATAATTTTTCTTATAAAAGCGATTTTCCTTAAGAAAGCAATTTTCCTTATAAAAACAATTTTCCTTAAGAATGCATTTTTCCTTATAAAAGCGATTTTTCTTAAGAAATCATTTTTCCTTATAAAAGCGATTTTCCTTAAGAAATCATTTTTCCTTATAAAAGCGATTTTCCTTAATGATAAGGTGTTTGTGATTTTCAAAACAAGATGGAATGGAAAAGCCATAAGGAAAACCTTATTGACTCAACAAATGCAACTTATATGTTTTGAATTTGGTAAAATAGACATAATTTTTTAATTCATATTATCAAATAATAATTAGGCCAAAAGTTTGGTATTTTTCTGAAAACATTCAAATTTCGATGAATAGTGAAAAATACTGAGTTATAGTTTAAACCAGAATTTTTTTTAAATAATAATTTATTTTATTTAAATTTAATTAAGGTCAAAATAGACACATAATACCTATATAAGTTCAATGTAATTAATTGGAGTTAGTTTAGAATAATTTTAGATATATAAAAATTTTATTGAACTTTTCACCGTCTTTTACCCACCTCCTAGGAAAATTTGGAAATTCACATAAAACTTAATTTAACCACTTATGTGAGTGGAATTTCGAAAATATGAGATATACGGTTAATATCAAGGAGTAAAATTTGGTTCAATGAGATGAAAATAATTTTTGGTGAATAGTAACTTTTTACTTTTATTTACCACGGTTAAAAGTAAATAGGGTAATTAAGGGTAAAAATGATATTAATATTACCCTAACACATGTTCTAATTCTATTGGAAAAGTGTATCTCAACCAAAAGCAACCTTATTAATAAAATATTATCATTTAGGTCCACTTGGATTAGATTAGGACATTTATTATTATTTAATTCAAAGAAGAGTTAAAAGAGTTCAAATCAAAGTTTATTTACTAAACCATTTTTAATATAGGTTTATACATAATATAAATTAGATTGTAAATATTCATTAGAAAGATAAAACCATTTCCTACATAATCTTATTTTATTTATAATTTGTAGACATCAAATAATTTAATTTATTTATGACACAACGGTGATGCAGTAATTACCTAATTAATAAAATATTAAAATAATTAATATTATAAATATCAAAATAAATGTAATTTGAGACTTTTTATGAATTCCACTACGTTTATAGGTTCATATGACATATTAGGATGGATTATATAAATTGTGTTCGAAGTAATAATGCTGTTATGAATTTATCAAAAACAAAATTCCCAATAATGTCAAAATTGACATAAAAGAGTTTTTAAAACAAATATTATATTATTAATTGATAATAAATTCATAAAAATCTAATGTTCGGCCAAGAAACTTATATCATGATACGTGTATCATTAATGGACCACTTGGGGGTGGATTGTAGGTATATAGTATGTTTATTAACTATATAATATAAAAATACAAAGTGACATGGTAAGTGTCAAACTAATTATCTAAGAGTTAAAACTAAAGGATATGGTTAATATAAGGACCCAAACCTGTCTAAATTCTATTGGTTGAGTGTTTTTAGTCCCATACCCACCTTAACATTTAAATAATCTACTTTTGAGCCATTATAAACCGAATATTAATTTATTAAAAAATAATATTTCTAGCATTTCCAAAGTTTCCCCTCACCCCTCTTATAAATGGGCACTTCCCCTTCTCATTAATTCACACCTTCAAAGCCATTTGGCTCGGACAAACTCTGCCCAAATACCCTCACAACTTCCCTCACTTCAACCTAGAGGCCTTATCTTGATCCGAAATCTAACCTATGGAGGAATTTTGATCAAATCAAAAGGAAGAACCCGAAGAATAGGTAATGTTTTCACCACCCTCTTTCAAGTTCCTTTCTTCCTCCACTTCTTCCTTATTTGTTATTCCCATTCTAAAATAATAACTCCAGTATCATATATATACTGTGATGTTATTATAAATATGATACAACAATATTCAGTTTTATATCCATCCTTGGAATGACATGTCACCATACGTGCATACGTACGGCTTACCGTCTCCACGTCGTGGTGTAATTGTTATTCAATGTATTATTATTTGGATGGGAATAATAATGATGTTTAATTCATGTAAATAATAAATATAACATGATAAAGATTCTGTCTATATGATATACCATCAAATTATATATTATTTTAATATCAAAATAATGATATTGTCGCTCATGCGTACGTACGGACTACCGTCTCCACGAACATGATGAGATTCATTCCCCATCGTATCCATTCAAGTTTAATTCTCATTTGATGATTAAAACTAATTTTTAGAGACATGATATGATTATGTATATTAATAAGATACATCCCATCCATAACAAATACGGCTCGCATAACAAATAATATAAAGGAAAACGAATCCGTTAACACTCGAAAAGACGATAATACTAAGATATTAGTAACAAATAATTGTTAAAAGAACATATATGATATCATATTAATGTAAATGATTTTTGTATAACTCAATAAAAATTATTTCACCATTATACAAGAGGTTAACCTACCATCTACCAAGGAAAAAGTACAAAGTAAGGGGTTTCTTATCTCACTTTTAATTCCGTGAGATTTCCATTGTTCACCACTTATTTATTGCATGTGGTGTGTTTACATCCCATGATTGTATTAATTATGTAATATACTTTAATTTAATGATATTTAAATCATCATTGTATTATCCTTATTTCATGGGTGCATGTTTCATGTGTTACCAAATCGATAAGGGAATTTGAAATTTCAATTTCCACTCATTCGGCTTTACGCATACTTCATTGATTATTTTACTCCAAGATTATGTGTGGAATCACTATTCATTTGATTATGTCATAATTTCCACTCCCATTTATGTGGATATACTTTTTATACACATAATCACTCCATTGATAAATTTTCAAATCTTCGGTATGAACTTGATAAGAGTAATTTTTACTCAATCTTGATTTGTTGAGATAAACATCCAATTAATTGGTGTTGTTTTTACAAGAATATGTGTGAATGTCCTTTGATTGTTCTACACTAAATATCCAATCATATTTAGTTTATTTATATTTATCACACATAATTATGTCGTTGATTTATCATTAACCTAAGGATAAAGCCTTTATGAGAGATTTCATCTCAATTTACATTCCATTGAGACTTCTTTGTTGTTATACACCAAATCACTTTTATGTGGTGTATATAATGTACTTTGACATATTATATCATGAATACCTTTATTCTCATGATATTAAAATGTTTTTATTACCTCAATTATTTGTATTCAAGTGTCTCTCTTTTGGTTAAAAACTCTAACTAAAATACCATTTTTAAATGTTTTAAAGACTTATACTTCTAAATCTTGCTCATTAATGTCCATGTTTTAAAAATGGTTTTAAGGATTTATTTATATGGAAATTTATGTTTTAAAATTAAAACTCCTTTAAAAAGTTTCAATGTGGTATGGGACACTTTGATTTAAAAACTTGTTTTTAAATGGCTTCTTGACAAATAGTGTGACTTTTAAATGATTTCAAAAAAAAATGGGGATAATTCTCTCAAATAGTTTTGATGATTATTTTCATCTATGTCAATATACTTAATTATTCTCAATTGAGGTTAATATGATACAATACAATCTCCCATATTGTATCGAATGAGTTATGTTTGACTGTGGATGTGCTATTTTTATACCAATCATGGTTTGTGGATAATTATTGACACTTCGTATGCTAGTTTTAATACGAATGTTTATGTTATGTTTCAAACATTTCATATGAGGAATGCATTGGAATTAGTAAGAGTCAGGTGGAGCCCGCTATAACTCCTCGATGCATCGGTATGTCTCATGAGACAAACTAGAGTATTGGCACGAGGCCTTGACAAAATCTTAATTGTATTCTTGTCACGAGGCCTTGGCTACGTGGTTATGATAGTATGGTATTATGCATTCCATCTTTATGAAAGTGGTTATTGATATTGCTTGTGATTATTCAACTAGTAGAATATCCATGTGAGTAAGTAAATGGCATTATTTTATTTTATAATTTCCATATTATTCTGAAGTTCATGTTTAAAAGGCTTTTGTTTTAGTCATACATTGCCTTAAGTGTTTATGCTTATCTATGAAAGCGTATACTATATTGTTATCCTTACTGAGCATCTGAACTCACCCCTTTAAATATTTTATTTATCCCAGGATGTGATCAAGTAATTTATGAATGACCTACAGGGATAGTATGAGGGGATATGAAGACAAGATGTTGTTGTAGTTTTATTTACCTTATGATGTAATGTAAGACTTATTAATATATCTTGTGTTTCCAAAGCTACTAAACTAATCGGTATTTCAGGACTTGATCTTTTTTGTTATCATGCCAATGTTATGTAATAATGCACCGACTCTGGGGAACTGGGGTTGGGGAATTACAGTTGGTATTAGAGGAAGTTTAGTACAAACCTTGGGAGCAAGATTTAGATAAACTCTGATTAGAGCACATAGCCCTAAGATAGACTATGAGGATTAGTATAAAAGAACTTTCTAGAATTTTGGTATTGTAGAGATTTTGTGAGTTTTCTGAGAAATACATCCCTATCTGAATACGAGAAGGTAGAGGCGGATCTGGCACAGATGTACCTAGGGGTAAAACCCAAAAACACCGCTTTGAGCTAGACTCGAATGGGAACTGGTGCACGACAATGGGCCTTTCTGCACTCTTGGTTACGACACTCCTAGGGGATATGATTAGGATAATTTACATTTTCTTTACAAACCGATTTGCAATATTATATATAATATGAGAGTAAATGAACTTGGTTAATCCTAATGTGTTTCAAATTAAGAATATGGTGACATGATATTCTCTAAATGATTTTATGACTACTGTTACTCAGACAATGCTTTCTGGTTTTAGTCAATGGCTGGATTCCAAGGAAGTCATAGTGACTTTGAGAATTATGTACAAGGTGGGAATGGTGGTGGGAATGATCAACAAAATGGAATGTTGATAGGCGTAAAAGATATCATCTTCATTCCAAATTTATTTTCCAAAAATATGATCAACAATATATATATTAACCAATTCCTGGACTCAACAAAGAAGAGAAAGGTGATGAATGGTAAGATCTCCAGCAGTGGAGACCATGGAGAAAGCAATCCTCAATTTCCATCATGCAGGAAATGTGAAAGGAGAAAACCCGGAAAGTGTCTCAATGGGACAAAGAAATTACTTACGTGCGGGAAGGAAGGACATAAAGTGAAGAATTGCCGAAGAAAAACGAAGAGTACTATGGAAGAAGATACAAATTGTCCCAAGAATCCATTTACAGTCATTTGCCATAAATGTAGGGGACCTGGCCATTACCCGAGTGAATGCCCTATTCTATATGATATTTTCTTTGTCAAAGAAGAAGCTATGTTGAAATAAATGGTTGGAGAAATGTTTAAAAAGTATTAGTGCTCCTTGTTGATGAGTTTACTTGGGAATAATTTTCTTTTGTATTTTTAACCCTGTAGTTTTCCATGTGAGAATCATATTTGAAGAATAATTATCTTTTCTCTTGTGGATAAAATTATAAATAACCATTTGGTTTTATATGATCATTGGGTTTGAGGCAATTACAAGTTATTATTATTTGGGATGAAAATGCAAGGTATGAGATAACATTTGTGGTTAAATTATGTTATGGTTATTTTGAGGAATTTATCTCATTTTGGTAATGTTATAAAATATTGTTTTTGAAAAAGGACAACACACAGACCGTGGGACAACCCGTCACGTCGGACTAAGCTGTGGTAATCGAACCCACAACCAAAGTGCGATTGGGATTTATCACCTACCACTAGACTACGTGAAGTCCCTGGTTAGTGTGACTATTATTTTTAGTTTAATGATTTTATTGATCAATTATAAGTTTATTTGGGATCTTATGTCTTATCAAATGAATACCCTTAGTATAAGAAAATGATTTGCTGATTAAGTGATGAATGTTATTTAGAAAGATGTTCGCATTGTTGGGAGCACTATATGCCCAAGGAAAATATAATTCTATGGGATTTCATTTGAGGAGTAATGGTGGATTTTTATCTACGTTTTTTTGTGTATTTATAGTGATTTGGGTTATTTATGGAAATGATTAACCTATAATAAAGAATATGTGATTAGGTTAATTACATTTAAGTATGTTACATTAAAAGTAGTTGATGTCATTTAGAGATTCAATTTCACGTGGAAGACTACATAACCAAATTATTATAAGTTTTGGGTTTCAATATTAGTTTGGATTATATTGAAGGATTTTATGGACAATTGATTATTGAATGGTATTTATTTAACTTTGGGTTATTGTTGGTTTAATTTTAGAAATTAAAATAAGTTTTTTTATCTAATGGAATATCCATTTGGGGGATCATCAGATCTTATACTAACTATTTTTGTTTTGATTAATCTCTAAAGACATGGTAAATATATAGTTTATCCTATGTGGATCATGTTATTCTATAGAATTTTATTCTAGCTCTTCCTCTGTGACCAAGTCTTCTTGAATACTCATTGTTAAAAAAATGAGTTAGTGGTAGAACTTAATTAAAGAATGAAACTCTTCTTAAAAAGTAAGTATATCTCTTTATTTTCTCAATCAATATCATAAATGAATTCCTCATCTTTATGTAATATATCTTAAAACAAAAAAAATGTTGTCCGTTTAATTTTCCTACTGGGAAACTAATGAACGTTTGTCCCGTCACAAGTTTGTGGTTTTCTTATTGTTAAGTTTCTCCTGATCATGTTCTCTATACCTATAAACCATAACTTGAAACTTAGTTTATCATCCATATCCATGTTTTTATACATGGAATCCTAGTATAGGTTATCTCGGGTGACCTTTGTACTTCTTTTTATTTCTTTTAAAGTGATATTTTTATTGAATCTTTTCCCGATGTGGGAGTTTCCATTATATTCCCAAGCCCAATGTTAAAAATTGTGAGGACGCAATTTATTGAAGGAGGGGAGAATGTAACACCCCACGCTTCTAGGGTACTCTTCTCTCTGAATAATACAGTAGCATGTGTTGTATGCAACTTCAAGTTCTAACACACCACAACCAATCAAACTAGCCATTATGAATAGTAATACCTACTTTTTGAAATTTTATACATTTTATTTTCCAAATGGACTTCATTTTTGGATTTGTAATATCAAAATTATCCTAGGGTGAAATATTGGTACTTTTTGGATAACTTCCATATTTTGATGAATAGTGAAAATTACTAAATTTTAATTAAAAACAACTTTATTAATCAAAATAATTAATAGTGATAAATTATGAATTTGAGTGGTTTTAATGTATATTTAGAATATATTTTTACCATTTAATACAATGTTGGTCATTGGATGTAATATCACATTTAAACCAGACATAAGCAAGTGACAATCTTTTGATAGTTATTATTTATTAAAAACACGCTATTTGTTTTGACAACAGGAATTAATTTTTAAGTTAATTAATTCAACTTATATGTTTTGAATTTGGTCAAATAGACATCATTTTTGAATTTATAATATCAAATATATATTAGGCCGAATATTTGGTATTTTTCTGAAAACTTTCAATTTTTGATGAATAGTGAAAAATACTGAGTTATAGTTTAAAACAGAATTTTTATTTAAATAATTATTTATTTTATTTAAATTTAATTATGGTCAAAACAGATACATAATACCTATATATGTTCAATTTAATTTATTGGAGTTATTTTAGAATAATTTTAGATATATAAAAATTTTATTGAACTTTTCACCGTCTTTTACCCACGTCCTAGGAGAATTTGGAAATTCACATAAAACTTAATTTTACCACTTCTGTGAGTGTAATTTCAAAACTCCTAGAGACACGATTAATATCAAGGCGTAAAATTTGGTTCAATGAGATGAAAACAATTTTTGGTGAATAGTAACTTTTTACTTTTATTTACCACGGTTAAAAGTAAATAAGATAATTAAGGGTAAAAATGATATTAACATTACCCTAACACATGTCCTAGTTCAATTGGACAAGTGTATATCCACCAAAAACATCCTTAGGAATAAAATATTATCATTTAGGTCCACTTGGATTAGATTAGGACATTTATTATTAGTTAATTCAAAGAAGAGTTAAAAGAGTCAAAATCAAAGTTTATTTAATAAAACATTTTTAATATAGGGTTATACATAATATAAATTCGATTGTAAATATTAATTAGAAATATCAAATTATTTCCTACATAATGGTATTTTATTTATAATTTTTAGACATTAAATAATTTAATTTATTTATGACACAATGGTGATGCAGTAATTACCTAATTAATGAAATATTAAAATAATTGATATTATAAATATCAAAATAAATGTAATTTGAGACTTTTTATGAATTAAACTAATTTTATAGGTTAATATGACATATTAGTATTTATTATATAAATTGTTTTTGAAATAATAATGCTTTTATGAATTTATCAAAAACAAAATACCCAATAATGTCAAAATTGACATTAAAGAGTTTTTAAAACAAATTTTATATTATTAATTGATATTAAATTCCTAAAAATCAATGGTTCGGCCAAGATACTTATATCATGACAGTTTTATAATTAATAGACCACTTGGGGGTCGATTGGAGGTATATAGTATGTTTATTAACTATATAATATAAAAATACAAAGTGACATGGTAAGTGTCAAACTAATTAACTAAGAGTTAAAACTAAAATATAGCGTTAATATAATGACCCAAACCTGTCTAAATTCTATTGGTTGAGTGGTTTTATACCCTTCCCCACCTTAACCGTTAAATAATCCACTTTTAAGCCATTATAAACCGAATATTAATTTATTATAAAATAATATTTCTAGCTTTTCCAAACGTGCCCCTCACCCCTTTTATAGAAGGGTGCTTCTCCTTTTCATTAATTCACACCTTTAAAGACCTTTGGCTCAACCAAACTCTTCCCAAATATCCTCCAAACATCCCTCACTTAAACCTAGAGGCCTTATCTTGATTGGAAAGCCAGCCTATGGAGGCATTTTGATCAAATCAAAATGAAGAACCCGAAGAAGAAGTAATGTTTTCACCACCCTCTTTCAAGTTCCTTTCTTCTTCCACTTCTTCTTTCTTTGTTATTCCTTTTATAAAATAATAACTCTAGTATCTTATATATATTTTGATGTTATTATAATTATGGTACAACCATATTCAGTATTATATCCATCCATTGAATGACATGTCACCATACGTGTGTACGTACGGCTTACCGTCTCCACGTCGTGCTGTAATTGATATTCAATATATTATTATTTGGATGGGTATAATAATGATGTTTAATTCATGTAAATAGTAAATATAACATGATAATGATTCTGTCTATATTATATACCATCCAATTATATATTATTTTAATATCAAAAGAATGATATTGTCGCTCGTGCGTAAGTACGGACTACCGTCTCCACGAACGCGATGAGATTCATTCCCCATCGTATCCATTCAAGTCTAATTATCATCTGATGATTAAAAATAATTTTTAGATACTTGATATTATTATGGATATGAATAAGATACATCTCATCCATAACAAATACGGCTCGCATAACAAATCATATAAAGGAAAACGAATCCATTAACACTCGAAAAGATGATAATACTAAGATATTGTTAACAAATCACTATTAAAATATCATATATGATATCATATTAATGTAAATGATTTTTTAATAACTCAAGAACAATTATTTCACCATTATACAGGAGGTAAACCTACTGTCTACCAATGAAAAAGTACAAAGTAAGGGGTTTCTTATCTAACTTTTAATTCCGTGAGATTTCTATTGTTCACTACTTATTTATTGCATGTGGTGTATGTACTTCCCATGATTTTATTAATTGTGTAATATACTTTAATTTATGTATATTTAAATCATAATTGTATTATCCTTCATTCATGGGTGCACGTTTCATAAGTTACCAAATCGATAAGGGAATTTCACATTTAAATTTCCACTCATTCGGCTTTACGCATAATTCATTGATTATTTTACTCCAAGATTATGTGTGGAATCACTATTAATTTTATTTTGTCATAATTTCCACTCCAATTTCTTTGGATATACTTTTTATACACATAATAACTCCATTGATAAATTCTCAATTCATTGGTATGAACTTGATAAGTGTAATTTTTACTCAATCTTGATTTGTTGAGATAAACATAAAATTCATTGGTGTTGTTTTTACAAGAATATGTGTGAATGTCCTTTGATTGTTTTACACTGAATATCCAATCATATTTAGTTTACTTATATTTATCCCACATAATTATGTCGTTGATTTATCCTTAACCTAAGGATACGGCCTTTATAAGATATTTCATCTCAATTTACATTGCATTGGGACATCTTTGTTGTTATACACCAAATCACTGTTATGTGATGTATATAATGTACTTCAACACAATATATCATGAAACCCTTTATTCTAATTATATTACAAAGTTTTGATTACCTCAATTATTTGTATTCAAGTGTCTCTCTTTTTGTTAGAAACTCTAACTAAAATACAATTTTTAAATGTTTTAAGGACTTATTCTTCTAAATCTTGCTCATTAATGTCCATGTTTTAAAAAAGGTTTTAAGGATTTATTTATATGGAAATTAAAGATTTAAAATTAAACCTCTTTTTAAATGTTTCAAAGTGTTATGGGACACTTTGATTGAAAAATCTATTTTTAAATGGCTTCTTGACAAATAGTGTGACTTTTAAATGATTTCAAGAAAAAGGGGGATATTTCTATTAAATAGTTTTGATGATTATTTTCATCTATGTCAATATCTTTCATTATTATCAATTGAGGTTAACATGATGCAATATAATCTCCCATATTGTATCGAATGTGTTATGTTTGACTGTGGATGTGCTATTCTTATACCATTCATGGTTTTTGGATAAGTATTAACATTTTGTATGCTAGTTTTAATATGAATGTTTATGTTATGTTTCAAAATTTTCATATGAGGAATGCATTGGACTTATTAAGTGATGGGTGGAGCCCACTATAGCTCCTCGATGCATCGGTAGGTTTCATGAGACAAAATAGAGTCTCAGCACGAGGCCTTGAAAAAATTTTAATTGTAGTCTTGGCATGAGGCCTTGGCTACGTGGTTATGATAGTCTGGCATTATGTATTCCATATTTATGAAAGTGGTTATTGATATTGCATGTGATTATTAGACTAGTATAATATCCATGTGAGTAAGTAAATGGCATTATTTCATTTTATCATTGCCATATTTTTGTGAAGTTCATGTTTAAAAGAATTTGTTTAGTCATACATTGCCTTCAGTGTTTATGCTTATCTATGAAAGCTTCTGCTATATTTTTATCCTTATTGAGCATCTGAGCTCACCCCTTTCATTGTTTTATTTTTCCCAAGATATGATGAAGTAATTTATGAACGAAATTTAGGGATAGTATGAGGGGATATGAAGACAAGATGTTGTTGTAGTTTTTTTACCTTATGATGTAATATAAGACTTATGAATATATCTAGTGTTTCCAAGGCTTCTAAACTAATCGGTCTTTCGAGACTTGATCTTTTTTCTGATCATGCCAATGTTATGTAATAATGCACCTACTCTGGGTAACTGGGGTCGGGGCGTTACATAATGTAAGAACAAATACATTTTTTCAGATAAAAGATGTGTTTTTCAAAAAATGCAATTTTGCAGCCTTTTAATGGAGAATCCTGTTTAAATCCAATATTTTTAACTTTTATATATTTAACATGACAAAATAAAATTCTTATTTAGAATCGGGATAGAAGAATTTATCTTCAATAAAGTTTTGTATTATTTCTGATAACTTTCATATTTGGGTGAATAGTGAAAAATACTATATTTTAACTGAAAACAACTTTTTTAATCAATATAATTTATATTTTTAAATTATAGATTTTAATCGTATGGAAGTATAAATAGATTATATTTTTACGATTTAATCCAATGATGGTCATTGAAAGTAATTTCACTTTGAAATTGGACATAAACAAGTGTCAAACTTTTGATAGTTATTATTTCTTAAAAATATGTCTTTGGGTTTTAATAGATGGAATTAATTTTAAATTAATAAATGAAACTTTTATGTGTTTAAATTTGAAAAATTGACATCATTATTGGAATCTGAATATATAAATTATCTTAGGGTTATGTTTTGGTACTTTTCTGATAACTTTCATATTTTGATGAATAGTGAAAATTACTCAATTTTAATTAAAAACAACTTTTTTAATCAAACTAATTAATAGTGATAAATTATAAATTTGAGTGATTTTAAAGTATAATTAGATTATAATTTTACCATTTAATCCAATTTTGGTCATTTGACATAATTTCATATTTAAACCTGACATAAGAAAGTGTCAATCTTTTGATAGTTATTATTTGTAAAAAACACGATTTTTGTTTCGACAACAAGAATTAATTTTATATTAATTTCTTCCACTTATCTGTTTTGAATTTAGAAAAATGGATACCATATTTAGAATCATGAGTTCCAAATTGTTTAAGTACGTATATTTTATTTTTAGACATATTGAATTATTACTTCAGTAAATATTTTATTTACCATTGTTAAAGGGTAAATCTGGTAAATAAGGGTAAAAAATAAAACTATAATAATAATAATTACCCTAAAACTATTACTAAACCTATTGATAGATACATGTCCTACCATGGTCATATTTGGGTTGATTTTGGGACCCCATGGAGCGACTTGTAAGTTATAATGACACTTTATATTAATTAAGTTAAAGTAAATGCAAAAATGACATAACCATATATCTTTTAGAAACACAATTTTTACATAAGGTTATATATGTTGGATTTTTGACAATAAATATTAATTAGAAATATAAAAAGAGTTCCTACATAATTATATTTTATTTATAATTTTTAGACATTTAATAATTAAATTTATTTATGACACAATAATTATGCAGTAGTTTCCTTATTAATGCGAGAATCAAATAATTGGTATTATAAATTTTAAAATAAATATAATTTGAAAGTTTTGATGACATACATGAATTTTATTGGTTAATATGACAATATATAATTGCTTAAATTAATGTTTTTCTAATTAATAATGTTTTTATGACTTAAAAAATATTCATTTATTGAATTGTGTCAAAATTGACATAAATGAGTTTTTAAAACAAATATTATATTAATAATTTATATTATAATCCAAAAATTCTAAGGTTTAGCCAAAGGAATTATATAATGATTGATGCATCATTAATGGACCACTTGGGGGAATACATGGAAGTATATAGTATGTTTATTTAATATACAATATAAAAATACAAAGTGACATGGTAAGTGTCAAACTAATTAACTAAGAGTTAAAACAAAATGATAAAGTTAATAAAGTGACCCAAACCTGTCTAAAACCTATTGGTTATGTTTTTGGAGACCTATCCCCACCATAGAAATTTAATAATCCACTTTGGAGCCATTAGAAACTGTTGAGCCCTCTGGAAGATTGTTGATTTCTTGTCTATGATTGATGTTTTAATAATCACAAATCATCACATACCATTAATGCTTAATCTGGTTTGATTTCTCATAAACATAATTACAATCTATTAATGAATCCGTTATCATGTTTTTGTCTATGCTTATTTACTTATAGAGTATTTTGGAAGTCTTCTGCATTCAACAGACATCGGAAGCACCGATCCATTCAACAGACATCGGAAGCACCGATCCATTCAACAAACATCGAAAGCACCGATCCATTCAACAGACATCAGAAGCACTGATCCATTCAATAGACATCGAAAGCACTGATCCATTCAACAAACATCGGAAGCACCGATCCATTCAACAGACATCGGAAGCACCGATCCATTCAACAAACATTGGAAGCACCGATCCAATCAACAGACATCGGAAGCACCGATCCGATGCAAAATGAGTCACCAATGCAAATGACTCACCGATGCAAATGACTCACCGATGCAAATGACTCACCGATGCAAATGACTCGCCGATGAAAGATGAGTCACTGATGCAAATGACTCACCGATGCAAATGACTCACCGATGCAAATGACTCACCGATGAAAATGACTCACCGATGCAAATGACTCACCGATGCAAATGACTCACTGATGCAAATGACTCACCGATGCAAAATGAGCCACCGATCATCTGACTCACTGATGCTGATAAAAATGAGCCACCGATCATCTGACTCCCTGATGCTGATCAAAATGAGCAACCGATCATCTGACTCACCTATGCTGATCAAAATGAGCCACCGATCATCTGACTCACTGATGCAGATCAAAATGAGACACCGATCATCTGACTCACTGATGCTGATCAAAATGAGCCACCGATCAAATGACTCACTGATGCTGATCAAACTGACTCACCGATCAGATGACAGACTGATGCTGATCAAACTGACTCACCGATCAGATGACATACCGATGTTGATCATCTGATTCACCGATGCTGATTTATCTGAGTCACCGATCATTACTCACTAATGCTGATGACCTATTGATCACTTGATTTTTCAACAGTCATAAATAACTGTTTGAATTTATTTATCTTTATCTTTATTTAATCTAACCAACGGTCATATTAGGTATATTTTAATGCTCTGACAATTAATTAATAAAGGTTGTCGAATGTCAGGAAACCGTACCTCGTACCTGCGGAAAGCAAACTTTTTCTGTCTTCCGAAGCACGAGACATAAATACAAGAAGACTCTGCTGAAGAATGAACGAGATTTTTTCGGTTGACAGTAGAACACAAGAAGAATATAGAGGAAAGAAAGAGGAGGAAGAACCAAGCAAGACAGAACCTCATACACAATCAATCCTACTCAAGAAGAGTTCTGTGCATACAAAAGAACATTGAAGAACTTCATCGACTACATCTCACTTCCTTTGAACCTGAAGCATACGACACTCTTCATCTCAAATAAAAACGAGAAGAGGACTCAGAATAAATTCTGACCAAATACAAAAGAGTCCATAGCTACACTGAAATCACCAGATCCATTTCTAAACTCTACATCTCTGCTCTGTGTTACATTTGTTTTACATTTTGAGCAGTGTGTCTTATCTGCTGTATTAAACACACACACTGACTCCTGTACTTTCACTGGAGGATCTGTAAATCCTCAGCAAACCTTTTTACATTTCATTTCCCACTGTGGATAGTGGTAGAGGTCGTGTGAGAACTGGACAGCTCTAAGCTGTTGTTTGTTTTCCCACGTAGAACTGTGGTAGATGACTTGTGACCTGAACAGTGTGTTCACTGTTGTTAACCCCGATCTAGGGTGTGGATCATTTTTATATAAACTTGTGAGAGGACTAAGTCTCGTCTTGAGACTGATCCTCTTGGTTTATTCTCTATGTTTGTAGCTACATACTATATCCATACTATACATATTTATTTCATATTCCGCTGCTATTACTTTTAAGTATAATTTATTTTCAAAGCTACTTTGATAGTTAAACTCACAAGTGTTTATATATATTATAAACCAGTAAGTTAGTTTCAAAAGTTAATTTAATCATAATATTAAGATAACTGAGAACTAATCAATCTTTGAGAAACTAATTGAACCTTTATAATCTGTATAAATTCACTACAGTTTAATCTGTTTTTGAAATAGGGGGATTTTAATAAACATTATTTTTAAAAGAAAATTTTAATTGGAACTCAATTCACCCCCTCTCTTGAGTATCCACTCCGACCAACATTTGGTATCAGAGGTTTGGAAAATATTTTCTAAAGTACTCTGTTTTTCAACTGTGATTTTAGTTGTATTTTAATGTTCTTAAAATTTCTATTATTTCTAAATTTTTATCTCTTTAAAATTCTTTTTGTGACATCATGGATAATACACTTGAGGGTGCTGCTACTAACCGACCACCTTTCTTTAATGGAAACAACTATGCTAAGTGGAAGCTAAAAATGAGAATTCACTTAGAAAGTATGAGCTTTGATATTTGGACTGCCATTGAAGCTGAATAAAAAATTCCCAGTACTAATAGATCTATATGGGATGAACCTACAAAGACTACTTACAATAATAATTGTAAAGCTATTAATGCCTTGTACTGTGCTCTAGTAGATGAGGAATTTAATAGAATTTCTGCATGTAAAACTGCACATGAAATTTGGGATACCTTAGCTGTTTCTCATGAAGGAACAACTAATGTTAAGGAGATGAGACTAAATACCTATACTATTAAGTATGATAATTTTACGATGAAGCCTGATGAACCCATTTCTGATATGTATCTCAGGTTCAATGAGATAGTAAACACAATGAGCTCACTCGGAAATATTGTTCCTGCAAAAGAACAAATCATGAGAATTTTGAGATGTCTACCTGAAAGATCGAGAGGAACCTCTGTCTCCATTAGAGAATCGTGTGATATTGGAGAACTGCCAGTCAAGGAACTAATTGGTAAGTTGATGATGTATGAAGAAGAACTCAAGGTAAACAAAGAAGAAGATGATGAACCTAAAAGGAAGTCTATTGCCTTCAAGACTACAACCTCAAAGAATAAGGATAAGGAAAAGCCTCAAGCTATCAATGAATGTTCAAGCAGTGAGGAAAGTGATAATGATTCTGATAGTGATGCTGAGATGGCTCAAATAGCTAGGAGATTCAAAAAGTTTTATAGGAAAAAGAAATTCTTTTGGAAACCAAATTACAAGGGAAAGTATGATGAACAAGGCAAATGGAAAAAGGATTGGAAGAAGGCTGACAGAACTGATGAAGTTGTCTGCTATGAATGAAAGCGAAAAGGACATATCAAAGAAGATTGTCCAAAGTTAAAATTCAAAAAGAAATATGATTACAAAGACAATAAGTACAAGAAAGCCATGAAGGCTACCTAGAGTGCTTCAGAAGACAGCACTAGTGAAGCCGAATCTTCAGACTCTGAAAGGAATCGAGCTAACATGTGTTTCATGACAAACACTTCTGAGGTAACATCAGAAACTCCTGCTTCAAATTCATATTATTCTGGAGATGATTCTGATTCAGAAAACATGTCTAAATCTGAACTATTTTACTATTGTGAAATGCTTGAAGAAACTAGTAATGAGCTTAAAGATAAATATAAAGGTTTAAAGAAACAGTATGCTTTAAGTGTTAAGCATCAATCTGATCTGGATATACAAGTAGAAAATAATGCTCAGTTGCTTAAAGAGAATACTGAACTAAAATTGTCTAATGAGCAACTCAGAAAAGACTTAGAAATGTTCACAAATGGCAAGAATAGTCTAACACAAATGCTAGGAAAGCAAGTTGCACCTAGATATACTACTGGTATAGGATACCAACCTGGACAAAGAAAAGTTGCCAAAACTAGATTCATTCCTAAATCTGGACAGAAGATAGTTAACTCTGGAACTTCATATGCCTCAACCAGTTATATTCATAGTTATGGATCTAATAAGGTTTATCTTTCAAAGAATGTTAATTCTACAAATTATATGAGACCCATTAGACAAATATGGGTACCTAAAGTATCATTGTCTAACATGTCTGGACCCAAGAAGATCTGGGTACCAAAATCATCTTCCATCTAAATCTGTGTTGTAGGAGACCTGCTTGAAGAGCCGTCACAAGAAGATATGGTACATAGACAGTGGATGTTCAAGACATATGTCAGGAGACGTTTCATGTTTCAAGAGCTTAGTAAAAGTTGATGGAGGCTTTGTCACTTTTGGTGATAATTCAAAAGGAAAAATCATCGTCTTAGGCCAGATTGGTAACACTGATTCAATCTTGGTTTCTGAAGTTTTATTTGTCGATGGACTTAAATATAACCTGTTAAGCATTTCTCAATTGTGTGATGATGGTTTTTATGTGAAATTTAAAAATTATTCTTGAAATCTTTTTAACTCTAAAAATGTTTTAGTATTTTATGCTTTAAGAAATGAAAATGTTTATGCTGTTGATTTAGATTCTTTAGCTAAGCAGAATATTCCTTATTTAAATGCTTTTCATAAAGAGTCTTGGCTTTGGAACAGAAGATTAGGACACTGCAATGTACACTCACTTAGAAAACATTCTAGGAAGAACTTAATTAGAGACCTACCCAAACCTGAATTTCCAGCAGACAAAGTTTGTAATCCCTGTCAAAAAGGAAAGCAACATAAAGTTTCTTTTAAATCAAAGAAAGAAGTGTCAACTTCTCAACCTCTCGAGTTGGTTCACATGGATTTATTTGGACCTTCAAGAGTTTCTAGTTTGAATGGGAAGCACTATGTCTATGTTCTTGTAGATGACTTTTCTAGATATACTTGGGTATATTTTCTAGCTCACAAAAGTGAAGCTTGTTCTTACTTTGTTAAATACTCCAAGTCTGTAGAAAATCTTAGTGGAATCAAGATTAAGACACTGAGAAGTGATCGTGGTCATGAGTTTGAAAATCATGAGTTTGATTCTTACTGCTCACACAATGGCTATAGTCACAATTTCTCTGCCCCTAGGACACCCCAACAAAATGGTGTAGTAGAGAGAAGGAATAGAACCCTGCAAGAAATAGCTAGAACTATGCTCAATGAATATGATCTGCCTATTTACTTTTGGGTTGAAGCTGTAAATACAGCTTGTTATGTCATTAATATAGTATTGATCAGACCAGTTATTAAGAGGACCCCTTATGAGTTGTGGAACCATAGGAAACCTAAGGTTAACTACTTCAAAGTTTTTGGCTACAAAGTCTTCATTCTCAATAATAAAGACAATCTTGACAAATTTGCATCCAAGAGTGATGAAGGAATTTTCCTAGGTTACTCTATCTCTAGTAAAGCCTATAGAGTTTTCAATAAAATAACCAAATGTGTGGAAGAATCTGTTCACATCAAATTTGATGAAACGGATCCACATGAACCTAAAATCTCTCTTGAAGATGATCTCTCTGGTTTGAATCTCAATGATAAAGACAATGGACCTATAGTTAAAACATCCAGCTCTGGAAATTCTCCAGAACCTGCTTCTGTTGAACCTCAATCTGTAGATGAATCTGAAATCTCTAGCCCTATCTTTTCAAGACCATCTAGGACTCTAAAGAACCATCCTTTAGATGCTGTTGTAGGAAATCTAGATAGAGGAACACAGACTAGAGCTTCTCTAAGAAATCAGGTTGAACATCAAGCCTTTCTTTCACAGTTAGAACCTAAAAATATCAATGATGCTATCAATGATGAATTTTGGGTAATAGCTATTCAAGAAGAACTAAATCAATTTGAAAGAAACAAAGTCTGGAAATTAGTAGAAAGACCCAAGGACACCTTGACAATAGGCACAAAATGTGTGTTTGGAAACAAAGTTGATGAATCTGGAAACATCATTAGAAATAAAGCTATGCTAGTTGCACAAGGTTACAATCAAGAATAAGGAATTGAATATGAGGAAACCTTTTCACCTGTAGCTAGATTAGAGGCTATCAGGATCTTACTTGCCTATGCATCACATCTGAATTTCAAGTTATATCAAATGGATGTCAAAAGTGATTTTCTAAATGGTTTTATTGTTGAAGATGTTTTTGTAGAACAACCACTAGGTTTTTTAAATCCTCATTTTCCAAATCATGTTTTTAAACTTTCTAAAGCTTTATATGGTTTAAAACAAGCTCCAAGAGCTTGGTATGAAAGGCTTTCAAACTTTCTTATCTCAAAAGGATTTACAAAAGGAGTAGTTGATCCCACTCTTTTTATAAAAAGGATATCAAAAGATGTATTAATAGTACAAATCTATGTTGATGATATTATTTTTGGATCTTCTAAAAATTGTTTATGTACTGATTTTTCAAAGGTTATGCAAAATGAATTTGAAATGAGCTTAATGGGAGAGCTTAAGTATTTTCTTGGTTTTCAAAATTTTCAAACTAAAGATGGAATTATTTTAAATCAAAGTAAATATACAAAGGATCTTTTAAAACGTTTTGGATTTGATAGTATTAAGGAAAGTGATACACCTATGAGTACTACCTGTAAATTGGATACAGATGAAGTTGGGAAACCAGTGGATCAAACCAATTACAGAGGTATGATTGGGAGCTTACTTTATCTTACTGTTAGTCGACTTGAAATTATCTTCAGTGTATGTATGTGTGCTAGATTTCAAGCTAATCCTAAATAATCACACTTACTGGCTGTTAAAAGGATTTTTAAATATCTTAAGTATACTGTAAATTTAGGTTTGTTTTATCCAAACGGACAATAATTTAACCTAACTAGATATTCAGATGCTGACTTTGCTAGATGTAAGTTATATAGGAAGAGCACATCTGGAACATGTCATTTGCTTGGAAATTCCCTAGTATCATGGTGTAGTAAGAAACAGAACTCTGTTGCATTGTCTACTGCTGAGGCAGAATACATAGCTGCTGGTAGTTGCTGTGCACAAATTCTGTGGATGAAACACACTTTATTGGATTATAGATTTGATCTTAAACATGTTTCAATTAACTGTGACAATACTAGTGCAATAAATATATCTAAGAACCCTGTGTCTCACTCTAGAACTAAGCACATTGATGTCAAAAATCACTTTTTAAGAGATCATTATCAAAAAGGTGATATATCTTTAAAATTTACTAGTTCTGAACATCAATTACCTGACATCTTCACAAAGCCTTTATGCTCTGAAAGAATGAAATTTATTAAACAAGAGTTGTGTATGATTGATCTGTGAAACTGATCTGAGAAACTGATCTGTGAAACTGATCTGTGAAAATGATCTGTGAAAATGATCTGTGAAACGGATCTGTGAAACTGATCTGTGAAACGGGTCTGTGAAACTGATCTGTGAAACTGATCTGTGAAACTGATCTGTGAAACCGATCTGTGAAAATGATATGTGAAACGGATCTGTGAAACTGATCTGTGAAACTGATCTATGAAACGGATCTGTGAAACTGATCTGTGAAACCGATCTGTGAAACTGATCTGTGAAACTGATCTGTGAAACTGATCTGTGAAACGGATCTGTGAAACCGATCTCTGAAACCGATCTGTGAAACTGATCTGTGAAACCGATCTGTGAAACTGATCTCTGAAACCGATCTCTGAAACCGATCTGTGAAACCGATCTGTGAAACCGATCTGTGAAACTGATCTGTGAAACTGATCTGTGAAACAGATCTGTGAAACCGATCTGTGAAACTGATCTGTGAAACTGATCTGTGAAACCGATCTGTGAAACTGATCTGTGAAACCAATCTGTGCAACCGATCTATCATACCGATCTATTTTTCTTTTTTTATATATATTGTAATTATTTAGTAATTTTTTTTATACTTTTTATGGGAACCCTAAATGATAAAATAAATGATACGCGGCTATTTATCTTCCCTAAACATTTGACCTTTCATTTCCCGCCGAACCATTCAACTTCTCTTCCCCTCTACTTCGAACCTTCGAACTCCTGCCTTCCCAAAATCTTCGAATGACTAAGCAAAAGAGACCGAGCAAAGGACCAGATAGCCCTGTACCTTCAAAGCGTTCTCGAGGCGAGTCGAGTAGTACCTCTCAACGATCAGTAAATCCGAACTTGGAAACTCGGATTGTTGCTGTAGAAAGAGAAGTCAACTCTGTGTGGATCTTGTCAAGTAAGTCATTGTTGCTACAAGTTCTTGAATCGCAAGGATGGATAGACTGGTTTTCAGACAGCTCTCGAATAGACTACCCGAAGCTGTTACATGAGTTCTACATGAATCTGAAAATCACTCAAGATGGTGTGGAGGCTGCCAGGATGTCGTTTGTGGTAAAAGGAAAGAAAATTTCCTTCTCATCTAAGCAGTGGGCTGAGTGCTTGAATGTACCTCATGAAGGTCGGTATGAGGATTATGCTGGGAATATTCCTCCAACATTTTATTACTTCTCTTATGAATTAGCTCTAGAGCTTCTGACTGGAAACAGAGAGTCACGGAGAATCACAACTTCAGAATTAGATGGTTAATGCAGACTTCTTTTCAAGTTTATTCAGCACCAACTTTTCCCTAGTAGAGGAGATTTTGCTGCTGTAAAGTACCAGGATGTTTTCCTGTTGTTTCTTCTGAAAACACATGAGAAGATCAATTTGTGTAGATATGTGATGGTGCACATAGCTGGAATGGTAAAATCATCCAAGAAAGCCACTTTATTATTCTATTCAAAAATGATATCTACCATGCTCAAGAATATTGAATGTGTTGATGAAGATGATGAAGCTGAGGAAACGGATCATACCTTCTGTCTCAACAAAGAGATCTGCAAGAGGATGAAAATCAATTGAATCCATGGAAGAAGTGCTGGGTTGCAGATGAAGATAAATTGTATGAATCCTACAATCCCATTGATCATGGCATGAGGCCAAAGGATTTGAGAGACCCTGGCTTGAAACCAGATGAGGAACCAGTTTATTCTGATGATGATGAGCAAGAAGAAGGAAAGAATGAGGCCACCAAAGACCAAGAGCAAGAAGAAACTGCGACTGAGGAAGGAAGTATGTCATATCCTGATGATAGGAGTGATCCTGACACTACTAGTCCCAAAAGAAGAATTGAATTTGGACCTGCTAGTCCACTGTTAGCCCTACCAGAATCAGAACCTATTCTTGGTGATGAAGAAGATTCTGATACTGAAGAATATCACAGTGAAGCTTCTAAGAAAAGTGATGATGGACATGCTGATAATGCTGAGGCTACTGTTGATGGTGATAACAGACCAGTGGATGGTCTTTTTGAAGATCAAATAGAACCACCTCAGTTTGTACAAGAAATACATATCAGTGGTATGGTTGATTCACCAAAAATCAGTGGAATAGCAAGCTATGAGAAACCAAATTACACCCTGTGTGCTGCTGTTTGGGATGACTACCCTGGTTACGCTGTGTTGGGCTTAGAATATTTTGAAGAAGAAGAAGAAGCAATGCCAGGATCTGCTGCAGCTGTGAAGAGGAACCTCCCAAGAGAAGCAAGGTCTGTTCCTACTATTGATCCTACAAATGTTAATTTATCAGGTTATGGAATCTCTCAAGCTGATCTTGATAAGTTTAAGATTGAATTGCTAACTTCTGTGAGAGACATAGTTAGAGAAGAAGTTTCTAATGCTCTTACTCAAGTGTCTCTACAAGTTTCTGAAAATTCATTGGAAGCCTTCTCACAAAGAGTATCTAATGATGTGAAGCCAGACCTGGCCAATACTGGTGAACTTATTGGTAGGCACATAGCCTTTTTGAATCAGACTATGAAGGATCTTCACACCGGCTTGGTCTTTCTATCAAGAGAATTCCGATCAACCGTCTCTGGTATGATGGAAGTTTTGAGAAATTTGATTGAACATCTCAACATGTCTGACCAGAGGACGTTGAAAGGTGAGTTAACTCACATAGTTGGCCAAGCCAGTACAGGAAACGTAACCAAGATCACTACCCGTGAGCTAGACGCTCTAAGAGAAGTTGTGCATGATGAGTTAGCTGTTGTTAGACAAATTCTTGATTTAGAATCTTTGAGGAAGATGAAAGAGATTTATGATAACAGTCATAGGATGGCATTGGTGTATTTAGCAGATGCTAAGAAAGCTCTACAAGAGATCAAAGATAATGTTGATAATTACTTTTCCAAGATTTATACAAAACATGAGATGGATGCAAACTTCAAGGTGTTGGTAGAGAATCTGAAATTACCTCCAGTCACTCAGGCCTTCAAAACTCAAGTTCATCAGTTGCAAGATTTTACCCCTTCCTTGGCACAATTTATGGAGAATAAAGATGATTTTGAAAAGGCTATGAAGTATGGGGCAGAAGTCATTCAAGACTTCATTCATCTTTTGAAGCCCTATTTGACTACACAGGCCACTGAAATAGTAGTTCCTACTTCTGAACCTCTCAGTGACTCTGATGTAGCGCCAAATCAGCTATCTGTTGCTCAAGCACTATCTCAGTTAAGACCAATCCCTCAGCAAGCTTCTCAGCCAGCTCCTGTTTCTCAACAACAACTCTCTGTGGCACCTGCTCCTACACCTGCCCGAGTTGTCCTACCACCACTTCAGATTCGCCAAGACCAGCCTGCCTCCAAGCCATCAAAATTACCCACTATTGATCCCAATGACAAAGGAAAATCCCCTTTTTATCCCACCAAATAGTTGTGTCTTGTTTTTGATTTGGTGAACAATGTGATGCTTGTCATATTCTGTCCTTTCTAAAAACAATTTCTCTCTATACTCTATGCTGTCTGCTTTTACTTTCACTTTCACTAATATGGTTTCCCTCCTTTTTTGTTATCCCAATGGGGGAGAAGAAAAAGAATGATATATGGGAGAAGAGAGATATATGAGCGATGTATATATCTCAGGGGGATAAATCTGTATAATATATATGGGAAATTTACATTAAGGGGGAGATTTATATATCTCTTTATATTTTTTCTCTTTATGGTTTAATTCTCATTATGTTTTTATTAATGATATATCATATTATTTTTATTTTATGATAAAGATTTGTGATTATCAAAAAGGGGGAGATTGTTGAGCCCTATGGAAGATTGTTGATTTCTTGTCTATGATTAATGTTTTAATAATCACAAATCATCACATACCATTAATGCTTAATCTAGTTTGATTTCTCATAAACTTAATTACAATCTGTTAATGAATCTATTATCATGTTTTTGTCTATGCTTATTGACTTACAAAGTATTTTGGAAGTCTTCTGCATTCAACAGACATCGGAAGCACCGATCCATTCAACAGACATCGGAAGCACCGATCCATTCAACAGACATCGGAAGCACCGATCCATTCAACAGTCATCGGAAGCACCGATCCATTCAACAAACATCGGAAGCACTAATCCATTTTTACAGACATCAGAAGCACCCATCCATTCAACAGACATCGGAAGCACCGATCCATTCAACAGACATCGGAAGCACCGATCCAATCAGCAGACATCGGAAGCACCGATCCGATGCAAAATGAGTCACTGATGCAAATGACTCACCGATGCAAATGACTCACCGATGCAAATGACTCACCGATGAAAATGACTCACCGATGCAAAATGAGTCACTGATGCAAATGAATCACTGATGCAAATGACTCACTGATGCAAATGACTTACTGATGCAAATGACTCACCGATGCAAATGACTCACCGATGCAAATGACTCACCGATGCAAATGACTAACCGATGAAAAATGAGCAACCGATCATCTGACTCACTGATGCTGATCAAAATGAGCCACCGATCATCTGACTCACTGATGCTGATCAAAATGAGCCACCGATCATCTGACTCACTGATTCTAATCAATATGAGCCACCGATCATCTGACTCACTGATGCTGATCAAAATGAGCCACCGATCATCTGACTCACTGATGCTGATCAAAATGAGCCACCGATTAAATGACTCACTGATGCTGATCAAACTGACTCACTGATCAGATAACAGACTGATGCTGATCAAACTGACTCACCGATCAGATGACAGACCGATGTTGATCATCTGATTCACCGATGCTGATTTATCTGAGTCACCGATCATTACTCACTAATGCTGATGACCTACCGATCACTTGATTCTTCAACAGTCATAAACAACTGTTTGAATTTCTATTTCTTTATCTTTATTTAATCTAACCAATGGTCATATTAGGTATATTTTAATGCTCTGACAATTAATTAATAAAGGTTGTCGGATGTCAGGAAACTGTACCTCGTACATGTGGAAAGGAAACTTTTTCTGTCTTCCGAAGAACGAAACATAAATACAAGAAGACTCTGCTGAAGAAAGAACGAGAGTTTTTCGGTTGACAGTAGAACACAAGAAGAATATAGAGGAAAGAAAGAGGAGGAAGAACCAAGAAAGATAGAACCTCATACACAATCGAGCCTACTCAAGAAGAGTTCTGTGCATACAAAAGAACATTGAAGAACTTCATCGACTACATCTCACTGCCTTTGAACCTGAAGCATACGACACTCTTCTTCTCAAATAAAAACAAGAAGAGGACTCAGAATAAATTCTGACCAAATACAAAAGAGTCCAGAGCTACACTGAAATCACCAGAGCCATTTCTAAACTCTACATCTCTGCTCTGTGTTACATTTGTTTTACATTTTGAGTAGTGTTTCTTATCTGCTGTATTAAACACACACACTGACTCCTGTACTTTTACTGGATGATCTGTAAATCCTCATCAAACCTTTTCACATTTCATTTCCCACTGTGGATAGTGGTAGAGGTCGTGTGAGACCTGGACAGCTCTAAGTTGTTGTTTGTTTTCCCACGCAGAACTGTGGTAGAGGTCTTTTGACCTGAACAGTGTGTTCACTGTTGTTAACCCTGATCCAGGGTGTGGATCATTTTTATATAAACTTGTGAGAGGACTAAGTCTCGGCTTGAGACTGAACCTCTTGGTTTATTCTCTGTGTTTGTAGCTACATACTATATCCATACTATACATATTTATTTCATATTCCGCTGCTATTACTTTGAAGTATAATTTATTTTCAAAGCTACTTTGATAGTTAAACTCGCAAGTGTTTATATTTATTATAAACCAGTAAGTTAGTTTCAAAAGTTAATTTAATCATAAGATTTAGTTAACTGAGAACTAATCAATCTTTGAGAAACTAATTGAACCTTTATAATCTGTATAAAGTCACTACAGTTTAATCTGTTTTTGAAATAGGGGGATTTTAATAAACATTATTTTTCACAGAAAATTTTAATTGGAACTCAATTCACCCCCCCCCCCCTCTTGAGTATCCACTCTGACCAACAGAAACTAAATATAATTTTATTATAAAATAATACTAAAAATATTTCTTAAAGAGACCCTCCTCCCCCTTATAAAAGGACACCACTTATAACCAATTCCTCACACCTCTCAAGCCTTTTGGCTCGTCCATAATCTTACCAATTAAGCTCCATACATCCCTATCCTCCTTTTAGAAGCCTTACCTTAGGAAAAATGCATTTAAAGAGTCCTTTTTAGTTCAAACCAAATAGAGTTACCCAAATTAAAGGTAACGATTTCTATTAGCTTCTTTTCTTTTATTTTACATATCGAACCCCTAAACTCTTCTTATTCTTTTCTTTTATAAGAAACCCAGTCTCCTAAATATAATATGATATTTTTCTGAGATGTATTTGAACTACACTTACACACACCTTCATCTAATTGGTGAAAAACATAATGTTTCTGTGGATGCAAACCAAATGCCTCATGAATCGATGATTTTTAAATTATATTCTACCACCTCTCATGGTGGAAAATATAATAGCAGTCTAATTAAATATGATATTAATGATATTTATTTTATATATAAGCCTCTTCAATTCATTTTTATATCATACCATTATTCGTTTCATGTTATATATATATATACGATAATTTCATTTGAGGAAGTGCGGACTACCGCCCCCTGAAAGTGATATGACTCGTTCATACCATACATGGAATGCATAAAGGATATTGTTAATAAACTTATGTAACATATATAAGATACTATATTATACTGGAATAATAATATAAATATGTATCATTTGGTTTTGATTCCTTTTAAAATGAAAAATGAAATGGAAGTAGCATTCGTGCGTACGTACGGATTACCATCTCCACGAACACGATGAGATTTATTTCATCATCATACCAATTCAAGAATAATTATAATTTTATTATTAAAGGTAATGTTTAAGGACTGGATATAATTCTAGATATGAATATGATACAACCTATCAATAACAAACAGGGCTTACATAACAAATCATATAAAGGAAAACAAATCAGTTAACACCTGAAATGACAATAATACTAAAATATTATTAACAAAGAAATATTAAAAGATCATATATGATATCATATTTATATGATTGTTGTATAATTTAATACAAATTATTTAACTATTATACAGGAGTTTAACCTACCCTCGACCAAGGAAAAGTAAAAGGTAAGGGTTTATTTCACAATCTCTTCATTATCTGAGGTTGTTTATACATAATTATCTACTGGGACCTATTTATCATCCACATCCATGTTTCTTACAAATGTATTTCAAATAATTATTACTATGGTTTAATGTAATTTATACCCTTGTTTACTTTTTATAAAAATTTTATAAAGTAATCTTTCTGTCGTTTTCCAAACAAGTTCCTTTTTATCCTTTTCGACAGAATTAAGGTAAGAATGTCTTTTTAACTTATATGGTGGGTGTGGCTATTTTCCACCATTATAAAGTCCTCGAAGCTTCCCTTACAAGATTATAGGAATATTTTCAATGTAAATGTTTTATTTTATAATTATGTGACTTTTAATTTATTTTAAAAATTATATTTCTCTCAAATAGTTTTGATTTCATCTATGTCAACATCATTTGATGGATTTTAAGCTTATTTGATGTTGATTTATTATGATAAAAAACTTCCATATAGTATTGATGGTTTCATGATATGTTTTAATTTGGATGGGTTATATTTATACCATTCATGGTGTATGGAGAATGTATTGAAATTTAGTATGCTAGTTTTAATACGAAGTTTTACATTATGTTTAAACCTATTCATTTGAGGAATGTGTTAGACTTAATAAGTGGCTGGTAGAGCTTGCTATAGCTCTTTGATGCATCGATAGGTCTCATGAGACAAACTAGTGTCTTGGCACAAGGCCTTGACAAAATCTTATTTGTATTCTTGGTATAAGGCATTGACTACGTGGTTATGATAGTATGGCATTATGAATTTCATCATTAAGAAAGTGGTTATTGATATTGCATTTGATTATTCGATTAGTAGAATATCCATGTGAATAAGTAAATGGAATTATTTCATTTTATCTTTTCAATATTATGCTGAAGTCCATGTTTAAAAGGCTTTTATTTTAGATATACATTGCCATAAATGTTTATGCTTATTTATGAATGTTTCTGCTATATTTTTATCCATACTAGGCATCTGAGCTCACCCCTTTCTATGTTGAATTTTTCCATGGATGTGAAGAAGTAATTTATGAATCACCAGCAAGGATAGTGTGAGGGGATATGAGTGTGGAATATGGATACTATATTGTTGTAGTTTTCATTTTATGGTGTAATGTAAGACTGATGAATGTATCTAGTGATTCCAAGGCTACTAAACTAATCGGTCTTTCGAGACATGATCTTTTGTGATCATGAAAATGTTATGTAATAATGCACCGACTTTGGGTAACTGACGTCGGGGTGTTAAACTTATGGACATGAAATTAGTCCAATTCATAACATTATGGTCATGAAATAATATCCACGCATAACATTGTGAACATGAAATCTTGTTCATGCATTAGATAATTAACTCATTAGTTATCCATCATTACCCAATTCATTGGAGGGTAATATAGGTCCAACCCATCACATAATTAAAATCATGAATATTTGTTCTATAATATATTAAAACATTCATCATATCTTAACACATGAAAATAATTTGGTTTCATAATTATTTCATCATGAAATGACCTAAGGAAAAGGAAAATGATCCATACCAAGGGTTGGTGACTAGCACGGGAAGGAAATTTCCCTAAAATAGGAAGGCATTTCATTTAAACCTATACAAACACACAATCCAAGAACATAACAAGATGAAACCACAAAGTAAAACTACATTAGTAAAAGTTTTTACTAAAAGTAAAGGGGTCAGAGTACAATCCCAAATGAAAGATAAAATGACAACAGAAAATAGGAAACAACTCCAGTGATTTTCCAACAAGGATCCTTCCTGAACGGTTGGTACAACTCATCCCTGCAGCTCTTCACATAAACCGTCACCGTTGTCCACCATTACGTCCTAGATCCCCGAGTATCGCTCAGGGTGACCTATCATCTTCATAAGACACAACAAGGAGCAGGCAAAGCCCATGCATGGGTGAGTATAACAACACCCATTATTAACCCCAAGACCCCAGAAGGTCTCTCATTATTCCACAAAGGAAAAACATAAAGCATGATCTCAATCACATGGCAAATAAATAGTCTCCGCTCAAACCAAGTATAAATTTTGTACAGAAGTACAAATGATTAGTCATAAAGGTAGATAATCATATTCTGTTTAGAGGAACTACTGCTAACCGACACACGATCGATAGGTACTTACCCCTGATGACCCCCACAGGATCAGACCCAACCAGGATTGATAGATACTAACCCCCGCTTACCCACATAGGATCTGACCCACACATGATCATTATGCAATGACCCACACAGGATCATTGAACGCGAATCCATAGAGGGTCTGGCCCACACAAGATCGGTACTAATCCATAGAGGGTCTCTAGGTGTTTCCCCTCAAAGGATCGCTAGGTTCTGATCAACATAGGATCGCAAGGTGATGATCCACACATTATCGTAATTTAGTTGGAAACTAGCCACAAGAATCTCGGCATTCGGAATGATTGAGTTCTATAGTATATGCTCCTCAATATATAATTTTTTCCTCAATTTCAACAAAGTTTCACAAAGAAGTAACCCAAAGATACATCATTTCATAAGTGTTCCAATGCAACAGAAGGCACATCAATCAGACGCCTGGTCTGTGAGTTATAAGTATTTTAGTGTCAAGTTCCTGATTAGATTCAGGTTCAATCCAACCTATTCATACTCCAAATTTCTCTAAAAATCGCTTGGAGTATCTCAAAAGGACCGTTATGCTCCACGGATTCCAGAACCGAAAATGGTTCATCAAACGGATGCCTGGTTTGTGAGATATTTTCTTTTAAGTGTATTTGGGAAGAAATGGGTATGGGGCATGTCCGAACCAGTCATACTAAACTAACACACTCCACCCTTGGCCAACCGGACTCGGTTCAGTTCTACCTGACCCGGTCAAGGTTTGACCTGGGATCGACCCAGCTTGAACCTCTTGGGCTGGCTTGAGTGGGCAACGTCGCAGGCTCTGCCCACTATGTCACGGACCGGCCCGACCCGCCGGATGAACCAGCTTGAAGGCTCGCACTATCCACCAGTTGGATGACCTGCATGAAGGGGGTCACCACACCCCTTCTCAAATGGCATAAATTCTGTTTGGATTTTATGTAACCTGTGGTGCCACGTGGAACTTCCTCGGCTGGAATCAGGGCATGGGCTCCGTTCTCCGCAACTTCGAAGATGGAACCACCTTCGGTGACGCGTGACAGCCACCTCCCACAGTGTACGATGGCACACCACTCTCCGCCAATGTGGTCATATAAGGTCTGGCCGCTCTTCTGGTCCTCCGCAGCGCCGAGCGACGTGGCCTCCATTAGTGGTTTGTGAGCACCGATCGTCGGCGCTATCACGTCGTCGTTTCTTCCGTGGGGCTCTGTCAATGCTCTGTAGCTCTATTTCCACTCCCTCATGTGCCTACGTGCCTTCTGGGATGCTTCTTTCACTACTTGACCCTCTTATTCATGTTCCCATCAAATTAAAAATTCACTCGTGAATAATGCAACGATAAAACAAGAGGTGGAGAGTATGTGCCTTGTTTGTTTGGCCCACGCCCTCCGCGTTAGCATCATAACAAGCAGGTATCAAAAAAACATCACATAGATATTGATTAATTCTTTTTCAAATATCCTACAACAAAAACCCCAAAATTCATGAATGAGGAAATGAAAATAGTGTTTATTGAATTTGATAACAACCCTTACCTCATAAATGGAGATTATGTCACGGTCATGGAGGGATTGGAATCCTCATTGGATAAAGTTACCAGTGTTCATCAATCCTGGACTGTTTCCACCAAAGATTCCATCCTTCATCGGTGGATGTTGCCATGGAACATTGCTAGAGGTTCCTCTCCTGATGAAGCTGTGTCAATAAACCCCAACCCAACATCCATTTAAATAGAGGGGGAGGGTGAGTAACGCATCGACAGAATTAATGAGGTTCATTAATTATTGAACCGCTTAAATACCAATAGTGTGGTTACACAACTAAAGATTCAATCCATTAAATGGAATGAAAGCCCATCGATCCCACCATCTCCTCTCAATATGAGGTAGGATAATAAAATGAAAATTTTTATGTTATTTAATTATTTCTTTAAAATTCGAAAAAACTATCATTTTCATCCATCCTACTGTGGTCGATGTTAAGAATCCCTTAAGAGAATCCTGGCACTAAAGATTCAACGGTGCCCTCCGATTTTTAATCCAACAACCTTTTCAAAATATAGAAAAATTCACCTGCGCATTTACTAAACATACCATAAAAAAGTTCAAACATCTGTTCTAGGAACAACCCTCCTCGGAATGAGGCACCGTCAATTTTCACAAAATCATAATAATCCCAAATAATTTAGAGAATATATATATCAAATATAAAGGTCTTTACCTTCTCCCCACCTTAGGTATTTTCGTCCCCAAAAGCAACAAAACAATTAGGGGGAAAACGGGGGTACTGAGCACGTATCTTAACCTCCAACTCCGTTGTGCTATCATGTAGGTCCTCGTGGTGCCAACAAACTCGCACTAGAGGAATCAACCACCCATGAAGGACCCTCTCATTGTGATCCTCTATCTCTACTGGGAATTCTACAAAACTCACCCAATCATCAGTGTCAAGCTCTCCCCAGTCGATAATGTGCAATGGATCATGCATGTACCTCCTAAGGTGTGACACATGGAAAACATTATGCACCATCTGCATTTGTGGGGGATGATCTAGATGGTATAACACCTCACTTACTCTACATCAAATCTTTAAAGGACCGATGAACCTTAGAAATAGCTTTCTGCCTTGTCCATACCATTGTAATACTCTTCGGGGTGAGACTCTTAGGAAGACATGGTGTCATTACTCAAACTCTAAGTGTCTATTTTTCTTCTCAACGTAAGTCTTTTTTTTACTCTCTACTGTCTTCATCCTCTCATGGATGATCGACATCTTCTCTGTGATTTCTTATACCAACTATGGACCCATAACTACTAACACCCATGGATCTATGTAGCATAGAGGGGATCTGAAAGGTCTCCTGTACAGGGCCTCAAATAGAGCCATTCCTATGGTGGAGTGATAACTGTTGTTATATGTGAACTCCACATGTTGCAGGTGGTCCTCCAAACTACATCCAAAATTGAGAACACATGCACGAAGCATGTCCTCAAGTGTCTATATGGTCTTCTCTGTATGACTATCTGTCTGAGGATGAAAGGTGCTGATCAAGTATAGCTGAGTCTCAAACACCTCCTATAGTACCTTCCACAAGCAAGATGTAAAACTCGCATCGCGATTAGAGATGATCGTCGATGGCACCACATGAAGCCATTCAATCTCCTTTACATAGGGGAATCCCAATCTATCTACTAATCCATGGTCTCGGATGGGTAGGAAGTTGGCCGACTTGGTGAATCGGTCAATGATCTCCCAAATGGAATCACGTCCTCAAGACATACATGGTAGCGCTATCATAAATTCCATGGATATACCATCTCACTTCTACTCGGGTACCTCGTGTGGCTATGTTAAGACTTCTGGTACCTGATGCTCATCCTTCACTTGCTGACAAGTGAGGAATCATGATACAAACTCCGACACTACTTTCTTCACCTATGTCCACCAGTACAGATGCTGGAGGTCCTGGTACATCTTCGCCACTCCAAGATGTACTGCCAAAGGGGATGTTTGGAACACACTCAATGCCTCCTCTTGTAGCATCACTGGTACCATATTGAGTCCTCGGAAAAGGATAATGTTCTCCCCACCTTTAGAAACTCCATCAGGAGCCTATCGTGAGGACATTTGAGCATGTTAGGCCTCATAGTCTACATCCCTGAGTTGTGCCTCTAGGACCTGCTTAATGAGTGGGGGTAAGTATCATAGACTAGAAGTAAGCTAATTCATCACTATCTATGAAGGATAACTGTAACACAACTAGCTACTCTGTCACCTCACTCAGCAATTGTAAACCAGACCTCCTGCTGAGTGTGTCTACTACTACATTACCCTTCCTAGGAGTGTAGACTATCTCAGATTAATTGTCCAAGAGGAACTCAATCAATCATCGCCACCTCATGTTAATGTCCTTCTATGAGATGATATAATTTATGCTCTTATGATCAAAGAAAATAGGAAACCATTCACCCATCAGTTGTGCCACTACATATGCAGCGCAAAGACCACTGCTGCTAACTCCAGGTTTGGGGTAGCATTGTCACAACCCGTCCCCCTGGGCCCACATCATGACTACCCCAAGCCTGACTTCCATAGGCCATGGGCTGGTAACTAGCACCAAATGTGTAATTCCCTAAAAATGGGAATTCATTTCCTTTATAAATCGTAAACACACACAAGAGTACAAGAAGAAGTAAACACTAATCAAAAACCATATAACAAGAGTACTGAATGTAAAGGGGGCCAGAATACAAGCCCAATAGTAAAGTCCAAATATAATTGAAAACAAGTACAACTAAAAAAGGGGAAAACAACTAAAATGTGGAAGAAGCTACTGGATCATCTTCTGGGGTTCCTTCCTGAAGTGTATGTACCGATGGCCTCCTCAGCACTCCACGTCCGTCAGACTCCACCATGTACCGAAACTTCGTAAGGTCCACCTCCAAGTAATATGTCATCATGGCGCTCTCAGCCTCTGTCAGCATTGTCCGTCGTACGCATCCAGCACAATGTGGTGCAGGCATAGACCGTGCAAGGGTGAGTATAACAATACTCAGTAGGGACCCCGAGACCCTCAAGGTCTCACAAAATCCAACAAGAATCAACCAAAAAGTATGATTTCAACAAATAACCATTACTTAGATATATGCCCATACATATACCTAAGTTATCATGTAACCCATCTCAATCATGAGGAAAACACAAAGGTCATTGACTCAGCTCAAACTAGGATTTTCAATATCGAAACCACGACTACTTGAGAACTCCGCCTCTGTCGAGTACAGTGGCCCTGCCGCGACTCTGAGGCTCTACTCACTAATCATAGACTGCTGAGGTACTCCTCCTATTGAGTACCGCGAGTCTGCTGCCAAACCGGGTGCTCCGTCCGCTGTGGGTATGCCGCCAAATCGGGCATTCCCCCAAATAGACGTCAGAGGTACTCCTCTTGTCATGTAATGCAGGTCTACTGCCAAGTAAGCGTTGAAATAGTGGGTTCCCTAGACCCAAATATGTAGTACTTTTGATTACCATATCATGTGTATAGTTAGATATGCATGATTTTATCTTACCATTATAGTGCAGACTAGCTTCCGCTATGACGACAAGTACCATCGTTGCGCCGATGGAAATTTTAAAATCCCCGGCCCATCGGCTTTCGATGGGTGCCCCGGAAACCCAATAGTGATATCAAAGGGAGTCGTGTAGATTTTCTGAGCCCAGAAAATTAATTTGCATAAATATTTAAGTAGAGGGTTCAAAAACGGTCACAACGGTTCAAACCGTGTGCCGATCCAATTTCAAACGACCAATATATGATCATTTGAAATTTTATGAAAGGATCGCGGGTATTATTTTTTGACTGTTTCTGATCATCGTTCGTGTTTGGTTTAGCCTAAAACACAAACAAGGATGATAATTATTATTTTTTAATGATAATAATTATCATCATAAATTAATAATAATTATTATTATTATAATTATTAAAATAATAATTATTTTATTATTATAATAATAATTATTAGTATAATAATAATTATTATTATTAAAGGCTAATATATAGCCTTTAGAAAATGTTAATATATAAAAAAATGGGATGACTTGACCCAACGGGTCAAGTCTTCGTTTAAAAAATGGGGGGTTGGGCGTGTCTTCCGCATGGAAGACAAAAAAAGCAAAAAAAAAGGAAAAATGGGGGTGGGGGGGGGGGGGGGGCGCGGCCAGCCTGGTCGCAGCAGGTCTCCTTCCCCGGGATGCCACGCATAGGGAAGCCGCACCACATGTAGCCTCGTCGGCACTGCTCCCTCCAGGCTACCGCACCGCCTCCGCTTGTACCCTCCCGGCCTCTTGCGCCTCCCTCATGCAGCGCTCCGCTCGGGACGCCACACAGCCGAACCGACGCCCATCTCCTGTAGAAAAGCTAGCTACCCCTTGCAACCACTGGACCCCCTCTCCACGCGATCCTTTCAGCAGTGCCAGCACCCCGAGAGCCCGCCATCGGCGCTTCACCTCCTGCCCAGGGCCGCTGCACACCTTCGCCATCCCAGCACAGGCTGCCGCTGGCCCTCACCCTGCGGCCTGGCTCCTCCGCATGCGGACAGCCCCCATGAATCCATTCGGCGGCCACAAGCATAAAACCAGGAGGCAGATGAACCTCCACCACTGTGCCAGGCCTCACTAGACCACCTATCATAGGCCTCCGGCCGCTCTTCGGTCCCAGTCATTCCCCGATGCCAAGCCTTCATGAGAAGACCGCAGTCTTCTCCCGACCGCGCGCTGCTAGTTGGACCACCCCGCATAGCCGGTTCCCTAGCGCGAAGCCCCGCGCTCTACCGAGATAGGCGCCGCCACCAGCAGTGGTAGAACAAGCTCGCCCGACCGCCGCTCGGTCCTCCTAGCGGGTAGGTAATGCCAGACCCGAGTTTTGTAAAAATAATTAATTTAATTAATTAATTAAATTAATTAATATGTTAATTGTAGTGAAATAAATTTAATACCTGAGTTTAATTAATTTAATTTAAGTATTAAAATTAAATTAATTAAAGGGCCGTTAATTAAAAAAATTAATTTAATTTATTAAATCATTTAATTTAATTATATATCCCTCGTACATAATTTCTTCCTTTTAATTTTTATCGCGCTTTATTTTCACACGTCGTCTAGTCTTGAGCATCGACCCTTGCATGTTTGCATTTAATATTTATTTAATTATTTATTTAAATTCATGCGATGATTGTAATTAATAAAAGATGGTCTACGCATCATCTATTTTTCGGTTAAAATGTATAAGGGCATGCGCGCCCAATACTTATATGATGTACATTTATTCCCGAGTCCCCCTTACCTATGCACGAGTACCTTTGTACTTCGGATGAAGACGGCGAGCGACGTCGACCCCGCCATGATGAGGCAGTAATCCAAGACATGACGTGGACTTCGCCAAGATGAGGTGATGAGAAGTATACATACAGAATGGGCAATCTGCATCAAGAGTCAAGTATACGACTCAGGTATGATGCACCTTAGTTCATTTAGATGCTCGAGACTAGTCAGGTAGTAGTTTTACCTTTATGCCTTTATTTATTATTTTATGCATTTTAGAACAGCAGGAAAAATACATAAAATGATCAATAATAAAATGCATAAAGAAATGGCTTATGGCTTTCTATTAAAGTTCAGTTGTGAGCACGACAACATAGATAAACAAGATTAATATAAATGGATTACATTCGTCAAGAGAAAAACATAAAACCATCAAAGAAAATATTAAGTCACCAACAGCCTTCCATCATTCAAGTTTGAACAAAACCGGGTGTTCGAGGTGCTTGTTCATGCCTTAGCTGAGGGTGCCTCTTACTACCAGGGAGCTCTTATTTGTGGGGTGGGTCGAATTAACTAAAATTGCAGCAAGGATATAGCCTTAGCTAGATTGTTGTATTTTAGAGGCAAGCATTGAGTAAATCAGTAAATGATTTTTGAAGCTGGGACTTCACTCAACAGATCAAGGAACCGTGAGCTAATGCGGTTGGCTAGCCAAATGCCTACCTTGGACCCTCCGAGTAGTGGCGTAGCCCTAGCTTGTAGAATATGAGGGAGGTTCAGGGATCCTTCCCACTAGAATACTCAAGAGTATTCTAATTCTAGTACAGAGGGTTCCTAGAATTCGAAAAATTAGTGGGAAACATTTAATTATTAAATAATCAAGAATGTCATATTAGGTAATCACATAAAAGTACAATTTGCTAAAGAATATTTGTAGATAATGGAAAGCAATAACACAATAGAACTATGATAAATATTAGATAGTGTTAATGTCTAAACTAAGCACGAATTTCCTAAATGTAGTATAGGCGCTTGTGCACATTAATACTACAATGGAAATTCAAGGTGCTTGTGTCCCAACCTATTAAGACACCTCAGGAAGCGAGGGTGTAAAACTGCTTACATGGGACTCATGAATCAAGAATATGATGGTTCTGTCGTAATTATATCATCAACATCTGATGTTTTTTGTGGTCGCTACATCAAGACTTGGATGATGTTACATGTAGTCTCATCTCCATGAACCTTTCGAGTAGAAAGTAAAGAATGATTTAAATGTGATGATTGCACTCGGATCGTGTAAAGTGAAAGATAGTTCACAATATTTCATATCATCCCATTGTTATAGCTTTTACACACAATTACTCTAGATTCATTAAAAGGTACAAATGAACGTCATAGAGTAATCCCTTTATTACTGCTAAGGTAACATTTCTCCATGTAATAGGAATATTAGAGATAACACCATATATTATTCTTATGGAAAATAAATTGAATGACAAGGCAAAAAGGCCTATGGAAAGTTACGCCAAAGGCACCTTCATCATGTCCTTCAATGAAAAATGGTTGGTTATTTAACAGGAGGTTATTTGCATAACATAATGAAATGAATTCATGGAAGTTTAAAAACTGAAATACAAGAAGCAAGTTCTCGCTCCTTGTTCAGTTAATATTCATCAAATAAAATTATTGTTTTCTCTCATACTTCTTGGGTATTGAAATACAATATTCTTTTCACATATTTGTATTGAGGTACAATAACCAAGCACGTAGAGAAACATTACTAGATGTAAAGTGTCCTCTCCAAGCAGCTGAGAAAGGGAGATTCCTAAGTCAGCAGAGAGAAACACATAACTTCTAATTTCCAAGTGATTGATTTAAATTGAACAAGTTGTGGATTATAACCAAAAAACATTTATATCATGTGTGCATTTGGACACGATGAGACATTATTCCATGTTTTGGAATGAATGTTGTTTTATGTGACATACTCAACAAATAGTTCACTACTATTTGAATCAATGGAAATGCATGATGAATATAAAATGTAAGACCAACCCAGTTGTGGAAATGTGATTCTTTGTCAAGTAAAACTAAAAGCGGACGTCAACTATATACCCAGTATGGTATTTAGGCTCGGTACAGCTAAACACCGATGGTATAATTGACATCTTTAGTTTAGACAAAGAAACCTATGGAAATAAAGGTACGCCACAATGCTTCTGAGGTTAGTTCAACACGAGAGTGTGAACTGTTCCAAAGAAAGATAGAGGTAAAGATACTTCATAATATTCCTTTAAGTCATTAAGGAATCTTCCAATGAAGTATAAGTTTGGTCAGAATATATGAGTTTCTTCGTATCGGCAGGCCGAATAATATCTTGACCAAGAAATCATCGATTATGATAATGTAGCATGGAGCAATTCTAAACCCATGTAACCTTATCTACATCACCGTATTGACATTCATAAGGAGGGTCGATGATAAAGTCTTACATATTAACATTGATCAACAAACATGTAGCGTGGAGTAATTTCTAAACGCATATATTATACATCAACGTTATGATGTAAGTTGTATCAATGTTGCGACTTGAGGAAACATCCATCATATATCAAAATGAGATTTGAAAATAATGGCTTAATCCCACAACCAATATTCCATCTAAATTGAAAAATGGATATCATACGAGTCATAGTATGATGGAAAATCCATTATGTCATAAGACATGTTTAGATGAAAAGTGTTTGTTAGGATTTAAACAAACATTCATCAAGCTAAACCCGTTGTGAATCTAAGGTAATTATCCTAACAATTTCTTAGGATATTACTAAGATCCCTAAGATAGAAAAGATATAGTCAAGTATTAGACTACGTTTCTATACAAGGGTGCACATCTCTATTAGAGATTGTGGGAGCTAAATTGACTTGGACTTAGTCAATGCTCGAGATGCACAAATGGTTGGTATAGGGAACAAGTTCCACAAGTAAATGTGGAATAGGAATGTTCCAGATACACATACTGCGTAGGAAGAATGAAACCACAGTGATGGTTTTATATTATCCACGGTCGGTGATATATTATTCATTAAGAATAATAAATCCTACAAGTATGCAGTATATGGAAACAAGATAAGATTGCCAAGATTAACTAAAATTCAGTAATGGATTCCATGTATCAAATGGCAAAGGTGGCTTATAAATTTAATACTGCGGTGGGTATTCAAATAAAATGATACATGGATGGTACAAGTATGGTACCAATAAGGCTCGATTGGTTACACCAAGTCGATACGCCTAAATCTATTAGAATTTTACTTGTCATATCCAAACATCTAAGATCCTTTTATTGTTCATTCGATGTCACATTCATCTTTCATGGAAGGTGTCTATACGACGCAACTAGAAAGAGATGATGACATCAAATGATTCCAATAAGGGTTGCAAGTTACTAAAATCCAATTTTGGATTAAAGAAAGCAACAAGATCTTAGAGAATTCATTACAAATGATTCTTTTCCTTGTGTCTACCAAAGGTTAGTGGGTGCGCCAATGTTTTCCAAGAGATATATGTTCGGAAACATATAAAAAAATGATTTTGATCTTATAGTTAGATAAGATCAGGTTAAAAGTAATTCTCTAATGATTGAATTCAAGTAGAAACCTAAGTTCTAGGGAATTGGATCCACTGAGGCAGATCCAAAGGTTGCTTGGTCCTAGTCAATCGTACATATAGTGATATTGTATTGAAAAATACAAGTTGGAACAATTCATGTTCAAAATTGTTGCCTATGTCACATGGCTTATTCTCTCCAGGTTAACATGTTCGGAGCATGTTTAGAGATTAATGTTGTGAATTGATATCATATGCTTTAGTGATGGATCAATCACACATGCCATAATATGTATAATAATTGATACTTCCAGGATATAATTGATTATAGGCTGATATCAATTGTTTCCAGGAGCACTTCAAGTGATGCAGTCAGAAATATCATCTTGTACTTCGACGAGTACAAATGATATGTACCTGGAATATGGATACGAAGGTATACTAGTTGTGTTGGGGCACATACTAGTAGTCCATAGATCAATTTGATCTAGTATCACAGTTAGGCAAAGCAGATGAGCGCGTCAAGCTTATAAAACCTTGTGGTAGCCATACCTACAAATACCGAGTACGTTGTAGCTTCTAAGGAAGCTAAGAAGCAGTTATAAATTTCAACGATTTGTTCCAGTTCTTGGATTCGCACCCAGTAAGAAAAGTATTATCATAATGAGAATTATGATATTCTTACTAGCTAAGTTGTCAAGTTATGACAATGGACAAAAGTAATCTACTTGGAGATACCCTATCTTGAGGAGTTTTACTCAAGTTGATGAGGTTTCATATAGCATATATTCCATGCAGAAAAATGTGGCAGGCCCAGCAGTTAAACCCATTACTCTACAGAAGCATGGTATTTATCATGCGAGTAGCTAACAAGTACAGTTAGCAAGTTGGCTCTAGTGCAAGTGGGTGTGTTGAAATAGTGGGTTCCCTAGACCCAACTATGTAGTAATTTTGATTACCATATCATTTGTACAGTTAGATATGCATGATGTTATCTTACCATTATAGTGCAGACTTTTTTACGTCCACAATAATAATGGTAATGTCCAAAGGTTAGTTTTTGTGTCGATAGGTTATAGAAGATCCCAGGCTATAATGAGAACCTCAAGACACAATGAAATTGATCTTAAATATATGTTCTATAGTATAGATACATCTTACTAACTGGACACAGTAGATGTCTGACTATCAGGTGCTAGGGGCCCATAAGCATTGATACTTCTTCTCATGAAGTTCACAATTGGCGATCTCTAGTAGTGAGATCATGAGGACAGACCCGCAAATAGGAACACCACATGTTTTGGGTGTTATTGGTTGTTCCTATCTACGAACATGTGTATCGGTCTCCGAACATGAGACCATTAACAATGTATATCATTTAATTATGTACCTTTATGAAAGGAGAAAACCATGGAAGTAATGTCGTGGAGAGGTAGTTTGTGTCGGGTGCGTCATTAGTGGTATGACGTTGGTTGAATGGTCAAGAAAGGATTTTTTTCTTCCATGTTTATGAAGATATGTATCTCAGGCCTGGTTGATCAGGATGATTCCGCCTTCATAAATCATTGGCCAAAGAAGTAGAAAGGCGAATCCATCCGGATAGATCGACAAATAATAAATCAAGATAAGGACGATGACACAAGAGTGTGTCATGCTTTATGAGATATCAAATGACAAAGAGACTATAGTACACATTCAGTGTTCGTAGGATGTTAGTCGTTGATATGGCTATCCTTATCTATTTAGGGGCCATGATGGGTTTCTAGACCCCGCTCTTGGTCTGTGAATTTTATTCACTACTATCAAGATAAGGGCTTATAGGGTCACACACAACAGCGTATTCACGAATCCGCACCTATTCAGTGGAATAAGAATATGGACATAGTGGGCCCCGCCACGAGGTCCGAGCATTGCCCATGTTGTCGATCACCAAAATAATTAAATAAATTCATTAATATTCAAGTTATGAATATTTGTGATTGAATTTATTTAATGTATTTACAATTTTAGTAAATACAAGAAAATATTAATCGAATGAATATTATTTTAATATTCAAGGTTCGTTTAATATTAAGCGGGACAGTGAGTCGAGTTAAATTGCTCAGATTTTAGCACGTAATATATTTTATATATTAAAAGTATGTGATAAAATTAATAAATAATATTGACGCAATTATAAGTCGTCATAATTATTTATTTAGAGAACGTTGATATTAACGGGGGATGGGGAACCCTACCAGATATTTATCAACATATCCATGAATAAGAGAGGAGGCTCTCTCTCCTTTATGTGTAATTCAATATTCACTCATTTTTTCATGGAATGAGAGTTCAGAGGCTCTCTCTCCTCCCGCTTATTAGAGAGAGAAGCACTCGATCCAAGAGTTCAGATCAATTTTCTTCTCACGCATCGCAAGATCGACGATGGGGTGATCGTCGGGACGTCGAAGATATCGTTGAATCACCGCGCTAGCACTAGGAGTTTGACAGTCGGCGTTCCCACGGATTTTTGAGGCACGTGTGGACGATCTAGAGGGATCCTTCTATGGATCCTTCATGCAATGATCACTGTCGACAAGTAGCAGTTGACAACAGCTTCAGATATGAAATGGGTATGTTTTCATTTTATTTTTGTGCTCTTAAAAATCTAAGTGAGATCCTCAGACCTCTCAGGGGCTCGGATCGTCGGTGAAGACAAGTACCATGGTTGCGCTGATGAAAATTTTAAAATACCCAGCCCATCGGCTTCCGCTGCACGCCCTAGAAACCCAACTATCAGGCGCTTCGTCCGCCGGGAGTCTGCGGCCAAACCGGGTGCTTCGTCTACTAGGCTAGTCGAATCACTTCTAGTAGAATCGGTCAAGCAGCCATCAAGTCTATAGCTACTAGGTTTCTGCACTCTTCCTTCTCGTCTCTGGGAGGATCCGCTCCATGAGCTACTATTCGATATTCCATGTTTCATGAAGTCTCACGTGGATGTATCTAAACGGACCGCCACATCAAAGGTGTCTCATCGCAATAGACAACGCATCAATCAGATGCCTGGTCTGTGAGTTATTAGTATTTAAGTTCTGGGGGCCTCGTAGGGTTTGTGTACGAACCAACATGACCATGACTTAACTATACCCTGACCTCTGGTGGAGTATACTCAAATGGATAGCTATTCTCCAAGAATACTGGCGCCGCTGATGTTTCATCAAATAGACGTTCAGTTTAAAAGATACGGCCCAAGAAGGTAATGGGTCAATAATGGGCCTGGGTTCGGTCTGATTCGGTCTGACTGACTCGAACCAACCTAGACTGGGCCTACCCGGTCTCGTACTACCCATTCAGACTCGCTTGGTCTGACCCAGCCCATTGGGCAGGTCAGCCCACTATGTTTTGACCCGGTCCACTGGGCCCGACTATGCGGACCACGAGGGCAGTTCGACCTGATTGTTGCCATGTAGGCGGCTCGGTAACTTGGCCTGAGAGACTGGGCCGGTTGGGCAACTACACCGTGGGGTCACTGTAGGTTGGATCAGCAGGCCGGTGGCCGGGAGGCCAGCGTGTATGCCGTGAGGGGTGCGGGCGGGCCGGCCGGTCACCGACGGGCCGCAGTTGCACCAGGTAGGGCGGCGGTGCGCCAAGCAGAGCGTGCAGGTACCGGGACGCCGAGAAGTGTACCTGGGCACTGGGAAAGTCACAGAAGAGGTGTCGGGTAGTGCGCGGAGGTGCTGGGCAGTGGCACGGGGCACCGAGCAGGAGCGTAGGATGCCGGGAGTGCGCCGACAGGGGCGCAGGGCGATGAGAGCGCGCCAGCTGGGGCGCGGGGCACTGGATAGTCTTCCGGTAGGGCCCAGGGCGCCGGGTAGCGCGCAAGGGGGCACCGGGAAGCGCGCAAGGGCACCGAGCAGTGGCGCGGGGCACGACGGCGCACAGTTCGGTGATACAGGGCATGGTGGAGTGCAGGTAGGCGGGCAGCGCGGTAGAGCGTGGGGGTCGCGGGGAGCGCGGTCGGTGTTCGTCGGCTTCGTCACCGTCACCTCAGTGCCATGCCATCATATAATTATCACAAAAAGAATAACAGAGGGGTCAGGCCATGTTGGTTTGGCCCACACCCTCCACATTTAGAGTGGTAGCATTCAGTTCACATGAACAAAGCTCATCAATTAAAATACATCACTTTGTATCAATCTTCATTCAATGATGAGAAAAATAAAAGAGAAGCATCATCATGCAACAACCCCTACCTCGTTTGGCGTTTGTAGATGAAGTTGCGGGTAAAAGGCGTGCGTCAATTTGTTGTCTATCGCATTCATAATGTCCTCCCAACTTAAACTTGTGCATCGGAAAGCGTTCGGGGTAGAAGAGTAAGGAAGAAGTGTCACAACATTCTTCGCGTTCTTCGTTTTCAGGAAGAAGTTTTATTCATTGGAGAGATATTTCTCCAAGTTCTTCCAAGCTCCACCATGACGAAAGTGCCAACCCAAAATAAAATAATAGACTAACTATTATTTTAAGGGTTTGACATGCATTCCAAAGAATTTGAATTAAATTAATTAATTCACATAATTAATGGTGGAGAGTTGGAAAAATAAATGGAGAGAGGGAAGGTGAGGAGGCTCCCTAATTAATTGGGAGTTCCATGGGGTTGAAGGGGGTTAGAGAAGTTATGGATCTCATATGGGCCCCACATAAATAAAATCCTCCCATGGGAGGTTATGTGCGGGTGGGCCCCACCACCATAACCTCTCATGGGTGGTTATGGTGTGGTGTCCCCCACTGCCAACCTCCCCTTGGAGATTTTAACCACCAGAAATAAAAATAAGCCACAAACTAATTTTTATTTAACTTTATTAAAGATCCCCAAAAACTATCTTCCACTCTCGATAAAACGCAACTAAGGTGAAGGTCTCACTAATAAATCATCGACACTGTGAGTTCAACAGTGCCCTCGGATTTCAATTCCGAGCATTGGTTCAAAAGTTATAAAATCTCGAATGTACGTTTACAGAACACACCTGAAAAAAGTTCAGAAAATTTATTATCAATCACCCTAGACTCGCACCGGTCGAGGTCAAGCTCTTCCTATGTGAAACATGCCCCAAAAAATCAAAAAGTACTCTCAGATTTTTAATCTAACACACCGTTTAGAAGTTATGAATTTTACAATAAAATAATTGTCACTTAATTATTTTATTTGTGGACAAAAACTTACTTTTTTTGGTGGCCGGTTCCGGCCAAAGTTAGTATCTTCCTAAATAAATCATGCCCTCAAAAGTTCAGCGGTGGTCTTGGATTTTCAATCTGAGCTACCATTTTTGAGTTATAAGATTTTGAAGAATAAAAGAATATATTTTATTATTTTATTTATGGTTAATCAATTTTTGGGATTTCTCACACGAGACTCTCGCCGACTAAACTTAAGTTGGGCATAGGGTAAACTCGCCATCCTCGGTGCAACCGTGCCCTCGGATTTCTGATCTGAGTAACCATTCAAAAATTATTCCACTTTTTCAGAGAAACTGCTTATGCGCGTTAAATTACGGTTAAAAAAACTTTGACGGATCATTTCGGGCACTCTGGGCCTCGGAATCAGGCGCCGTCAGAAATTGCAGACTCTTAAAATTACAACGAATCTATGAAACAAAATTCCTTTAACTTTCCGGGACTTTACATTACCACCACCTCAGGTCATTACATCCCCGTAAAGCTACAACACACACTCGGGAATCAACAAGGGAGGGTACTGAGCACGCATCTGAGCCTCCTGCTCCCATGTCCTCCCCTGGAGGATCATATGCTGCCAGCGAATGCACACCAGAGGAATCGACCATCCACATAGGACCTGCTCCTGTCGATCCACAATATCTACTGGAACCTCCGTGAATGTCACCCCATCATCGATGATGTGGGACTGGTCGTGCACACATCTCCTCAGCTGTGATATGTGGAAGGCATCGTACACCCGGTGCAACTGAGGAGGAAGGGCCAGGCGGTAAGCCACCTCGTCTACTCTATTGAAGAAGTGGGGAAGTGGCTATAAGAGACTGTAGATAGGTTGCACCGTCTCTATCCACAAAGGATATATGTAAGGCATCCAACTGCTCTATCGCCTCTCCTAGCAGCTGAATACTAGTCCTCCTACTGAGTGCATCCGCAACAATGTTCCCCTTACCATAAGTATAGACTATCTCTAAGTCATAGTCCTATAGGAACTTAAGTCATCATCGCTCTCTCAGGTTCAGATCCTTTTGAAAGAAGACACACCTGTGACTATTGAGATTAGAGTAAATAGTAAAATGTTCTCCCAACAAACTATGGGTGAGACTAGACAATTGTAAGAACACGAATTCACCCTTCTTCGCCTACGTTCTACAAGAGCTGCTATGATTTCTCCTTTTCCAAAAACGGAAACCCAGTCTCATCCCTTAGATGAACCATGTCCTTTTCCTAATACATTCAATCCAGACATGAACAGTGCTACTTCAGGACAGGGACGACATCATACGGCCTCGACGCTACTACTATGAGATCCAACCGTTACTCTCATCTCTAAGTGTTGAGTCACACTTTTGGCATCAGTGTGTGGTCATTATGTCTCCACCAGGATAAATCTCGAATGTGAGGGTCAAGTAAACAGTTTGAACCGGAACCTCTTAGTATTAACCACACAAAAAGGGTAGGAAAGGAAACGTCACAAGGACAAGTGTGTTTAATTACTACTGCTCAAAGTAAAATGACCTAAAGAAACCACAAACAACAACATCAACGAAGATAGAAGCATCATGAACAAAGGCCCCTATGCCTGGAACAAGTCCCGCTCATATCTACCTTCTTATGGAGCTCTACGGTCGTATTCTTCAGTTTCATGAAGTTGTGCTCTCCCCTGTCCACCTGTTCCCTGCAGTCAGGGTGGACGTCCTGGTTGTGGTAGTGGAAACCCCTCAAAGCGTTGTCCACCACCATATGCACGGAAGCTCCCCTGCCACGTCCGCCTTCGCCCTGCGTACCGTCTCGATCGAACCATTGCCTCTTCCTGGAAGGTCCTTCATCTATCTGCTGATCGTCTATATGTCGGGTCAGTTAGTCACGTGCCATGTTACCAAGCCCGTTTCAGGAGTAACACTGTCCGCTCCTGGTATGTCTGGCTCTGTCTCCACTCTAGGTTCCTCGCACCACCAATCCTTAGTCGTGTAGTCGATCACCTATAGGACGTTCCCTCTTGGACCTCTTTGTCATTTTTCTACTTCCAGCTGCAGAAGACTCCAATGAATGTTGTATAATGGTGGGTCTTGCTGCTGGAGACTACTCAGCAAGGAAAATCTCCACTAGGAGGGCTCGCTCCAACAACCCTATCTACATCAGGATGCTATGAAAGACAACTGAAGCTCTAATCTCTCGCTTGAGTCCCTGCTCGAAGGTCCGGGCCCTGAAGAATGGGTCTTTTACCATATCCTTATAGTAGCGCAAGAGGTCAGAGTACCTTGCAGAGTATTGTGCCACAGACATGCTACCATGTTGTAGATGTAATAGCTCTTGTATACGCACCGATCGAATTGTGGCTAGTACAAACTCCACCCGAAACAGGCTCTCGAAGTCTTCCCATAGAAGTGATGCCTCGTCATGCATCTTGAGCATCAGGCTCCTCCATCTGTCTGCAGCTGCCTGAAGGATGCTGGCAGCAAGGATCACCATGATGTCGGCTGGTGTCCCTACCAGTTTGAAAAGTCTCACCACAGCCTCCAGCCAATCCTCAGCCGCCTACGGTTCTGTCTCTCCCCTGAACATGGGTGGCCTCTGGCACTGGAACTCGGCAAGTGCGCTCAAGCGGCGTGCACTCTATGCTGCTGGGGCTGGTGGCATAAGTGTCCCAACTGGAAGTGGTACCTCTGGTGCCTCAGCTGGTGCCTCATCTAGAATAGGGCCTTGTACAGTGGCCTCGTCGCTCGGCGGGCTGTCAGTACGTTCACCTCTCGGGGCTCTAGCTGGTCATCTATGGGGGGGAATCCTAAAAGAAACAGATGCGACACGGTCAAAAGACTATACCTGGTGAGCTGACATGGTTTGAGCTGACATAAAGAAAACTATTGAAAACACACATGCAATCAGTGTTTTTGTGCGCAGAGTCGGAAATCAGAAGTTAGGGTCCATGTGTATGGATACGTTGGCCGCCCACACCAACACTAGACTCCCTGAACTGAAAACAACACTTAGTACCCATAACACTATTACTTCACAGAAAAGAAATATCAGAGTCCTAATTTTTGTAGAAGAACCGACTCCTCTTATACCAATTTGTCACGACCCGTCCCCCAGGGCCCGCATCGTGACTACCCCAATCCCGCCTTCCATAGGCCCGGGGCAGGTGACTAGCACCAAAGGCATAATTTCACAAAACAGGGAAGGTGTTGCCTTTATAAATCGTAAACACACACAACCAGAGTACAAGAAGTAGTAAACACTAAACAAAAACTGTATAAAAAGAGTACTGAATGTAACGGGGGCCAGAATACAAGCCCAATAGTAAAGTAAAAATACAACTGAAAACAAGTACAACTAAAAAAGGGAAAAACAACTGAAAGGTGTAAGAAGATCTTGGATTGTCCACTGGGTTTCCTATCTGAAGGGTAGGTACAGATGGCCTCCTCATCACTCCACATCCGTCAGAATTCACTGTGTACCGAAATGTCTTAAGGTCCACCTCCGGGTATTGTCCCGTCCTGGTGCTCTTGGCCTCCATCAGCACTGTCTGTCATCTGCATCCAACACAAAAAGGTGCGGGCATATCCCGTGTAGGGGTGAGTATGACGACACTAATTAGGGACCTCAAGACCCTCAGAATCTCTCAAAATCCAACAAGTATCAACCACAAAGTATGATTTCAATGGATAAACATTACTTAGATATATTCTCATACATATACCTATGTTATCAAGTAACCCAAATCAATCATGAGAAAAACACAAAGGTCACTGACTCAGCTGAAACCATGATTTTCATTATCGAGACCATAGCTGCTGGAGAACTCCTCCTCTATCGAGTACAGTGGCCCTACCGTGACTCTGAGGCACTACTCACTAACCTTAGACTGCTGAGGTACTCCTCCTATCAAGTACCGCGGGTCTGCTGCCAAACTGAGTGCTCTGTCCGCTTTGGGTCTGCAGCCAAACCGGGAGCACCCCCTAATAGACATCAGAGGTAATCCTCCTGTCGAGTACCATGGGTTTTCTTCCAATCTAGGTGCTCTGTCTTCCATGGTTCTGCCGCCAAACCGGGTTCTTTATCCACTAGGCTAGTTGAATCACTATGAGTCCAATCGGTCAAGCATTCGTCAGGTCTACAGCTACTAGGTCTCCGAACTCTACCTTCTCGTCTCCGAAAGTATCTGCTCCATGAGTTACTAGTCGAAACTCCAAGTGTCACGACGTCTCACGTGGAAGTATCTTAATGGAGCGCCACGCCAAAGTGGTCTCATTTTCGTAGACGGTGCATCAATCGGATGCCCGGTCTGTGATTTATTAGCATTTTAGTTCTAGTGGTTCGGTTGAATTCATGTACGGACCAACCTCACTGTGACTTAACTATACCCCAAACATCGGAGGGGTATACTCAAAGGGACGGTTATGCTCCCAAAATATTGTCTCTGCTGATGGTTTGTCAAACGGACGTCCGGTACAAAAGATATGGCCCAAGAATGTAATGGTTCATTAATGGGCTTGGGTCTGGTCTGACCTGGTCGGACCGACTCAGCCTGACCCTGATTGGGCCGACCCAGTCTGGGTCTACCCAGTCAGACTCACTGGGTCAAAGCTAGCCCATTGGGTAGGTCAGACCGCTATGTTTTGACCTCGTCCGCTGGGCTCGGCCCAGCGGACTGCGAGGGCGGTTCAGCCCGATTGTCGCCACCTAGGCGGCTCGGTAACTTGGCATGGGAGATCGGGTCGGTTCGGCCACTGACAGCACGGGGGCATTGTGGGTCGGCTTAGCAGGCCGGTGGCTAGCAGACAGGCCACGTGGGGAACAGTCGGGCCGGCGGGTCACCGATGGGCCGCGGGGGCACTGGGCAGGGCGGCGTTGCGCCGAGCAGAGTGCACGGGTGCCAGGAAGGGTGCGGGGACACCGGGAAGGATGTCGGGGCATTGGGAAAGCCACGTCTGAGGTGCTGGGCAGTGCGCGGGGGTGTCGGGCGGTAGCGCGGGCAGGAGCATGGGACGCCGGGAGCGCGCCGGCAGGGGTGTGGGGCGCCGGGCAGCTCGCCGGCAGGGTCCAGGGTGCCGGGTATCGTGCAAGGGGGCTTCGGGAAGTGCACAAAAGAGCCAAACAGCAACGTGTGGGCAGGCGATGCGGGGCGTGGCAGCACGCAGGTAGGTGGGCTATGCAGCGGTGCGCGGGGGCCGCAGGTAGCGCGGTCTTTGTTCGCCGTTGTCGTCGTCGTCACCTCAGTTCCATGCCGTCATAGAATTATCACAAAAAGAACAACAGAGGTGTCAGGCCATGTTGGTTTGGCCCGCACCCTCCGCGTTTAGAGTGGTAGAATTCGGTTCACATGAATGAAGATGAATAGTTAACATGCATCACTTTGTATCAATCTTCATTCAATGCTGAGAAGAAGAAAAGAGAAGTATCATCATGCAACAACCCCTACCTCGTTTGGCATTCGTAGATGAAGTCGTGGGGAAAAGGAGGGCTTCGATTCGTGGTCCTCCACATTCATCATGTCCTCCCAACTTAAGCTTGTGCGTCGGAAAGCTTCTAGGATAGAAGACCAAGGAAGAAGTGTCGTAGCGTTCTTTACGTTCGTGGTTGGGAGGAATAAGTGTTCTTCGTTGGTGAGATATTTCTGCAAGTTCTTCCAAGATCCACCAAGAAGAAAGTGCCAACCCAAAATAAAATAATAGACTGACTATTATTTTAATGGTTTGAAATGCATTCAAAAGAATTTGAATTAAATGAATTAATTCGCTGAATTAATGGTGGAGAGTTGGAAAAATAAATGGGGTAAGGTAAGGTGAGGAGGAACCCTAATTAATTAAGTGTTCCATGGGGTTTAAGGAGGTTAGAGAAGTTATGGAGCTTGGTTGGGCCCCACCAAAATAAAATATTCCCAAGGGAGGTTATGTGTGGGTGGGCCCCACCACCATAACCTCTCACGGGTGGTTATAGTGTGGTGGACCCCACCTCCAACCTCCCCATGGAGATTTTAACCACCTCAAATAAAAATATGACACAAACTTATTTTTATTTAACATTATTAAAGAACCCAAAAAACTATCTTTCACTCTCGATAAAACGAAACTACGATGAAGGTCTCACTAATCAATCACTAATGCTGCAAGTTCAACGGTGCCCTCGGATATAAATTCCGAGCATCGGTTCAAAAGTTATAAAATATCAAACGTACGTTTACTGAACATACCTTAAAATAAGTTTGGGAAGTTTATTATCAGTCACCCTCAACTCGCGCCAGTTGAGTTTAGGCTCTACCTAGGTGAAACATGCCCCAACGAACCCAACTGTACTCTCAGATTTTTAATCCGACTCACAGTTTAGAAGTTATGAATTTTACAATAAAATAAGTTTTACTTAATTATTTTATTTGCGACCAAAAACTATCTTTTTCTGGTGGCCCGCGCCCACCAAAGTTAGTATCTACATAAATAAATAATGCACGCACGAGTTTAGCAGTGGTCTTGGATTTTTAATCCGAGCTACCGTCTGTGAGTTATAAGCATTTTAAAAATAAAATAATTTATTTAGATATTTTATTTACGGTTAAGCCATTTTTGGGATTTCTCACAGGAGGCTCATGCTGACTAAAATTAAGTCGCGCCAAGGGTATACCCAAAATCCTGAGTGCAACGATGCCCTCATATTTCTGATCTAAGTAACTGTTCAAATGTTATTCCACTTTTTCAGGGAAAATTCATAGGTGTATTAAATTAAGCTTAGAAAAACTTTGACGGATCATTTTGGGCACTCCGGGCCTTGGAATCAGGCACTGTCAGAAACTGCGGACTTGTAAAATTTAAAGAATTTAAGAAAATATTTTCCTTCGAATTTCTGAGTCTTTACAAGTATAGTTCTGCTCATGCTATCTCAAATTACATTAGTCGTAGGAGATCACTGCTCACTCTAGCATCAAGACACAACCTAGTCTAGTCACTGATGTGTCGTAATAGACTACATACCCAACACCCTCTTCTAGTAGCCTCAAGATGGGGGCACTCATCGGTCTATGCCTTAGCTCTTAAAGACACTGTTTTTATCTCTCCATCAACACGAAGGGTTGTACCTTATTTTTCAATGATGAAAAGTGTGTCCCAACTCTTGAAAAGTCGGGTACAAATCTCCAGTAGTACCCAACCAATCCCAAGAAACTATCAACCTCGGTCACACTCCTAGGTGGCTCCAAAGAAATCACTGCCTCTATCTTCGCCAGATCCACTCTAACTCCAGCCTCCAAGATAACATGCCCGAGGAAGTGGAATTCCAGTATCCAAAACTAGATCTTTGAGAGCATTCTATAATGATATTTCTCTCAGAGTGTATCCAAAACTATCTGTAGGTGTGTGGCATGCTCCTCCTCCGACGCCTAGTATACCAAGATATCATCAATGAAGATGACCATGATGCAATCATGGTATGGATGTAATATCATATTCATGATCCTTATGAACACTAACAGAGAATTGGTCATGCGAAAGGGAATTACCAAGAACTCATAATGGTCATACCGAAATCTGAAGACTGTCTTTGGTATGTCCTTATCCCCTACCCAGAGTTGCTGATACCCTGACCTAAGCTCTATCATTGAAAACAATCGAGCTCCCTTTAGCTGGTCAAAGAGATCATGGATTATTATAAGAGGATACTAGTTCTTCACATTCACCTAGTTCAGGCACTAATAGTCCACACAAATCCTCAGACTCCTAACTTCTACCTTAGTGAACAAAATTGGGAGTTCCCATAGAGAAGAAATGGGCCTTATAAATCCCTTCTTATGCAAGTCCTCCAACTATACCTACAACTCATGAGGATCTGTGGGGGGCATATTATAAGTTGGTGTAGATATCAATGTCTTCCTCGGGTACAGGTCGATGTAGAAGTCTACCTATATGTGAGGAGGTAGTCTCGGAACATCATCAAGAAAGACATCAGCAATCTGGTCCACCGCAACAGGATAACTCAGACTCCTCACTTCAACTGATCTGAGGGTAAGGTTATCCAACTGATCTGTTATCAGATACACGCTTCTTCGAGAAAGTTCATCCTCTACTAAAAAGGTTTTCATCTCACCGGTGAAGGAGTCCCCGATCCCGTCCTTGCGGAGACAATGCACTAGGCACCTAAAATAGTCAATCTGAGCATGGATTGTGGATAGCCAATCCAAACCCAATATGACATTGTAAGTCCTTGACACCGCTTGTATAATTTATTAGCTAAATCTCTTTCCTCCTAGAGTTAGATCACACTGTCTGCACCAGTGTGTAATCGTCGAATATTCTCTAGTAGTAGTCTCTAATTGCAAGGATTGAGCCAACAGATCCGTCGGAATCTCTGAGCTCTGAATGAGTGTCATGGAAATAAAAGAGTGACATGAACCTATGTTTATAAGAATTGTATCTAGGGTAGAATAGATACAGATCATACCTCTAATCATATCTTGAGCATCGTGGTCATCAGTCTCTACCTCTTGGATCTGAGCTCACCCTTGGCCACCTGCTCCCTATGGTCGGGTTGGACCACCTAGGTGTGGTGGTTGTAAAACCGCAAACCTTCATCCACCACCGGCTGCATGAATTACTCTTATGCTATGTCTGCCACCCTATGGATCCCCTAACTCGAACCTCAGGTGCTTCCTTTGTGGTCCCTCAATCATGTGTTGATCGTCGGTACGGTGGGTTGCGCAGTCGCGTGTCATGTGGACCTACCCACCATAGGTGAAGCATAATCTCTCCTTCTTCGGGCCTCCTCCTCATCGTGAGCTCCGAACCTTCGACCTTACATCCTGGGGTCAATCCTCAGACAGTCTAGACCACTTGGTCCTCTGCGTCATTTGCCTACTTCCTGCTACAGATGACTCGACTACCTGTCATCTTGTGGTATCACCAATCGTCGGTGCCTACTCAGATAAGAATCTCTCCTCCAATAATGCGGGGTCGAGCACTCTAGCATATGTCATGATATTAAGTGATATCATCGACTCTCTCATCTCCTACCGAAGACCCTGATCAAAGGTATGTGCCCTGAAGAATAGGTATCCTACCATGTTGGAGGAAAAGGGTGAGAGGTCAGTGAATCACCACGAGTACAAGGCCACAAATAGGTCTCCCTACTATAAGTTCAGAAGCTCCTGGTATAACGACCCATACATTACATACATTGTTATTACTTCAAAATTGAAGCACACTTATTACAACATATAACAAAACCAAAAAAAGAACCGTATAGGTATAGTGTCTTTAGAAACTGGGAAACATAAACAACTGGTTCATAAAGCATCTACTTTTCCTCCCATTTATTTCATCATATCTTGAGTCCCTTTTTGGCATATTCTACTTAATAACCTTCTTCCTGACCTGGGGAAATAAAACATACAAAAGGGTGATCTCAAATGCTCAGTAAGGGTGAACAAAAGAAATACCAATCACATCATATATAAGCACATAACTTTTGGAAATCACAACCTGAAAAAGAGATCATAATTTCATAACATGGGATAAATCATAGTAGTGAAATGTAATCCCAATAATAATAACTTAAAACATGAAACTTTGTGGCATACACACATAATCATAGAGAATCATTTCTTATTAGTCAAATCTCATTGCCAAGACTATCTTAGTGGACAAATTCCATTTCTGAACCGAGTTCACTCCTCGTTTCAGTCCTGTTTCACTGAACCGGTATAACCTACCTTTCCATCCATGTCTATCTCATGAGATATAAAATATTTACCCAATGCATTGGAGGGAGATATAGGTCCCACCCATCTCATAATGATATCATTCTTATGTGTGCCACAAAATCATAAATCATACATCATTACATAACCCATGTAATAAAAATGGGATTCTTAAACAACATGACATCATAAAACAATTCATATAAGATAAAGGAATTCATAAAATAAATTCTATCACAAAATAATCAAATCAACGTAATAATAGGGATAGAAACAGAACCCTATATTATATTAGATGGAAAATAATTTTGATAAAACACTTGAACTCCATTCTTGAGGAAAATATCCTTTCTACTTCAAAAACATTTTTCCTTTCTTAACATGTCATACAATTTTAATCTAAAAGAATTTGATTAAAAATAAACATGAAAACTTGTAAAGGAATCTTCTTGGAAATAATGTTTTAAAAATCCATTCATTCCGTATATGTTAAAAAAAACATTCTTCTCATACTTTTGTCGGAAAAGTCAAAAAGTACCTCGTACGAAAAACAACAAAAGATTCCTTTCATATCTTTTACTAAAAACTCACCGAAGGGTAAAATTGGATATTAACTATTGTAGAAGTATATTAATATAACATATTTAGGAAACAAGGATGTGGACGACAAAATACACCCCAGTAAATACCAAAGTACAAACAATCTCAGATAAAAATGAGATTGTGATATTTCCCTTACCTTAGGTCCGATATGCTTTGTACGTGTCTGAAACTCCTGTATAATAATGTAAATAATGTTATTGACTTATTACAGAATCATAATTATTGTTATGATATCATATATGGTCATATTCTTAGCTTCTTATTAGTAATATTTCATTACTACTTGTTATTCGGGTGTTTATAACTTTTTGTTCTTATGCGTGTTTTGTCGAATAAATTATTATTCCTCCCTTTAGGTTATAGATACCTCATTTACAGAATGATATTAGTGTAATATATATCATATTCATTCATTAAATTCATTTATATAATCATTATTCAATGATGATCATGTAGAACGAGTCGCATCACATCGTGGAGACGGTATTCCGTATATACGCACGAGTGATGATATCGTTCCTATGATCGTGGAATTGTATTGGAGTGTATGTATACTATTTTATAATCCATATCACTTTACAATAGTCATATATAGTCATTATTTACACCATTATACCCATCCAAGTAAGGTGGTGGTGGAAAATAGATTACACCACAGCGTGGAAACGGTATTCCGTACGTATGCACGCGCGGTGATTTTTTTCCCGTAGGATGGATAGATGGTGAAATAGGGTTGTTTCACATATCATTATATGAGTGATACTGATGTTATTACTTCATAATGAAACAAATAAAGAAGAAGAAGTGGAAAGAAAAAATAAAGATGAAAGAATCGGTAACGGACATTACCTCTTCTTTGAAGTGCTTCTTTGAGACCTTTTTTTAGGGCACTAAAATTGTTCTTTGAAGAAGACCAAGACCTATAATATGTCTCTAGGGAAGTGTAGAGGAGAATGTGGTAGGGTTTGGCCGAGCTTGAAGGCTCAAAGTGGTGTGAGGAAGAGATGAAGGAGGTGCCCTTTTATAAGGGAGGAGAGGGGCACCTTTGGAATAACAAACAATATTATTTTATTATAAACTCATGTTCGGTTTTACATCGCTCCAAATTGAATTATTTAGAAGCTAAGGTAGGGATGGGACGAAATCCTCTCATACAATAGAATTTAGACATGTTTAGGTTCCTGTTGTAACCTTATCATTTTGATTTAACATTAAGTTAAATAATTTTACTTTTACCATTTCTTCTTGTGTTCTTATACTATAAGGTTAATAAACATACTATAAGCAGCCAAAAGAACCCCAAGTTGTTTATTATTAATATATATAACCTTATATAAGTAATTTGGCCGAAACATAGATTTTTAAAAATAAAATAACAATTACTAATATAATATTTGTTTTAAAAACTATTTTATGTCAATTTTGACACTATTTAGTAATTAATTTTTGTGAAAATCATAACAGAATTATTAGTTCAAAAAAAGTTAATTAAATAAATACTAACATGTCATATTAATATATAAAATTAGTGGAATTAATAAAAAGTCTCAAATTATATTTATTTGGGTATTTATAACATCAATTATGTCAATATTTCATTAATAAGATAATTACTGCATCATCGTTGTGTCAAAAATAAATTAAATAATTTAATGTCTAAAAATTAAAAATAAAATACCATTATGTAGGAAATCGTTTTATCTTTATAATGAATATTTATAGTCGAATTTATCTTATGTATAACCCCATATTAAAAATTATTTAGTTATTAAACTTTGATTTTAACTATTTTAACCCTTCTTTAAATAAATTAATAATAAATGTCCTAATCTAATCCAAGTGGGCCTAAATGGTCATATATTATTCCTAAGGTTGTTTTTGGTCGAATTAAACTAGTCCAATAGAATTAGGACATGTGTTAGGGCAATAATAATATCATTTTTACCCGTAATTACCCTATTTACTTTTAACCGTGGTAAAAAAAAGTAAAAAGTTACTATTCACCAAAAAATTATTTTCATCTCATTGAACCACATTTTACTTACTGACATCAACCGTGTCTCTCGGATTTTCGAAATTCCACTCACAGAAGCGGTAAAATTAAGTTTTATGAAAAATTCAGTTTTTTAACTACCACTTAGGGGTTTCACTATTCATCAAAAATTGAAAGTTTTCAGAAAATTACCAAAATTTCACCCTAGGATAATTTCGATATTCCGAATCCAAAAATGAAGTCCATTTTGAAAAATAAAATTTATAAAATTTCAAAAAGTGGTTATTACAATTCATAATGGCTAGTTTGAATTATATTTTAATAGTATATCGTTGTTTAGTGAAACTTGGTATTGCGTACGATGCAAGCTATCGAGGAAGCTCGCGATTTCGTGTAAAGCAAGAAAAGAAAGTTTTGTGTGTAGAAAAAGATTCTTTTGATGATTTATATAACATAAAAGTCTCAGGTGTGACATTCTACCCCCCTTAAAATGAATTTTGCCCTCGAAATTCGTCACTTTGTGACAAACAGATGAGGACACCTCTCCCTCATCACATCCTCAAGCTCCCATGTAGCTTCTTCTAATTGGTGGTTCCTCCATAAAACTTTCACCAATCGAGTGGTCTTGTTTCGTAAGACTTTTTCGCTATGATCCAGAATCTATATCGGTTGTTCTTCATAAGAAAGATCTTGCTCCAGCGGTACGACTTCTGAGCTGAGTACATGTGAAGGATCAGGTATGTACTTTCTCAGGAGAGATACATGGAACACATCGTGATCTTGAGAGAGATTCGGTGGAAGCGCCAATCGGTAAGATATCTTCCCAACACGATCCAGTATTTCGAAAGGACCGATATATCTAGGGCTCAACTTCCCCTTCTTTCCAAATCTCATAACCCTCTTCCAGGGAGATATTCGTAAGAACACTTTATCACCCACTTCAAACTCTAGGTCTTTTCTTCGGTTGTCGGCATAACTATTCTGTCGACTCTGAGCTGCTCTTATGTGTTGTTGAATAGATCTGACCTTTTCTGCCATTTCATCAACGAGATCGGGTCCTAATAGCTTTCTTTCGCCAACTTCATCCCAGCAAGTTTGAGTCCTGCATTTCTTTCCATAGAGAGCTTCATAAGGAGCCATCTGAATACTGGATTGAAAGATATTATTATAAGAAAATTCCACCAAAGGTAGGTGTTGATCCCAACCACCTTTGAAATCCATAGAGAAAGCTCTCAACATATCTTCTAGAGTTTGAATTGTTCTCTCAGACTGACCGTCTGTCTGAGGATGATAAGCACTGCTGAAACTCAACTTTATATCCACAGTATGCTGAAGACTTCCCCAGAACTTCAAGGTAAATCTCGGATCCCGATCAGATATAATAGAAAGTGGTACTCCATGAAATCTTACCACTTCCTTTATATATATCATGGCAAGATGATCTAGAGATAAATCCTCTCTAATAGAAATGAAGTGTGCAGACTTTGTAAGACGATCAACTATGACCTAGATAGCATTATTTCCTTTGGATGTTTTAGGAAGTCCTATGACAAAGTCCATAGTGATGTTTTCCCATTTCCATTCGGGTATGGGTAATGGTTGTAACATCCCCTTAGACTTCTGTCTCTCGGATTTAACTTGTTGACAAACCAAGCATCGAGAGACATATTCAGCAACATCTCTTTTCATGCCATCCCACCAGAAGTATTCTTTCAGGTCCCTATACATCTTCGTGCTTCCAGGATGAATAGAGAATGAAGAACTATGAGCCTCATCCAGCAGCTCCTTCTTTAATTCAGGGATGGGAGGAACAGAAACCCGATTCCTGAACTTTATTATCCCATCACAATCAAGGTTGAATTCAAGAACATTTCTCACCTTCTTTTGTAACTCAACATCTTCTTTCTGTGCCTCTTTAATCTTCACATGTATAGATGGTTGAACATTCTTTTGAGAAAGATACGATTTTCCCCCTTCCATTATAATTCCAAGATCCATCCTTTGTAAATCCATAAATATTGCATCTTTTTTGATCCTCATCATGGATAAACTGGCATGGTCTTGTCGACTTAATGCATCTGCCACCTTGTTTTCTTACCCAGGGTGGTAATGGATTGAGCAGTCGTAATCCTTAATCAGCTCCAACCATCTTCTTTGGCACATATTCAACTCCTTTTGTGTGAAAATATAATTTAAACTTTTATGACCAGTATAAATGTCACACCTTTCTCCATAAAGATAACGCCTCCAAATCTTTAATGCAAAGATTACCGCAGCTAACTCCAAATCATGTGTTGGGTAATTTTTCTCGTTGATTTTCAACTGTCGTGAGGCATAAGCTATCACCATATCATTTTGCATAAGAACACACCCCAATCCCTTCTTGGATGCATCACTATAGATCACAAACCTTTCTCCACTACAAGGCAGTGTGAGCACAGGTGCACTGGATTACCTTCTTTTCAACACCTTGAAATTCTCTTCACATACGTCCTTCCAAACAAACTTAACTCCTTTCCGAGTCAACTTGGTGAGTGGATTAGATAATCGTGAAAAATCTTTCACAAAACATCGATAATATCCAGCCAAACCAAGAAAACTTTGGATCTCAGTTACTGTTGTTGGTCTCGACCATCTTTCAATAACCTCTGTTTTTGCTGGAACCACAGATATCCCCTCTTTTGAGATTATGTGACTTAAAAATGAAACTTTTTGAAGCCAGAATTCACACTTGGTAAATTTGGCATAAAGCTTCTCCTTTCTCAGGGTCTTCAATATAATTCTCAAGTGATCTTCATGTTCTTCCTTGCTCTTTGAATATACAAGAATATATTCTATAAAGACTACCACAAACTGATCAAGATAGTCTCTAAATACTCTATTCATCAGATCCATGAAGATAGCAGGGGCATTAGTAAGTCCAAATGGCATCACTATAAATTCATAGTGTCCATACCTTGTACGGAAAGCCGTCTTTGGTATATCCTCCCTTTTGACCCTTAATTGATGATACCCTGAACGAAGATCAATCTTGGAAATGTATTGAGCTCTATGTAGTTGGTCAAATAGGTCATCAATGCGCAGGAGAGGATATTTGTTCTTGATAGTGATATTGTTATGTTCTCGATAATCAATGCAGAGTCTCATTGATCCATCATTCTTCTAAACAAACAGAACAGGTGCTCCCCAAGGTGACACACTAGGGCGTATGAACCCCTTATCAAGATTCTCTTGGAGTTGCTTCTTCAATTCCTACAACTCAATTGGATCCATTCTATAATGTGTCTTTGAAATAGGCAAAGCACCCGGTACGAGTTCTATTTAAAACTCAACTTCACGATTCGGTGGAAGACCCGTTAATTCATCCAGAAAGACATCATCAAACTTCTGTACAATGGGCATATTCTTAATTGTGAGTTTCTCACCAACCATTTGAGATAAATAACCTTCATTTAGTGGAATCAAGACCCATAAGATGGAAGTAATTTCCACTGGATGGTTATGTTCATCCTTGCATCGATAGATGATCATAGATTGATCTGGAATATGAAATGTGACTTCCCTTCTTTTGCAATTGATATGAGCTCCATGTAGAGAAATCCAATCCATGCCAAGTATCACATCAAATTCCACTATAGGAAGGATCACAATATTTGCAAGAAGCACTTTCCCACAAACTTCAATCGGAGAAGAATTATAAACTTTTGATGCGACTGTTGTGCCATTAGGTGTTGTCACAGCTAACTCAACATCTAATTGTTGAGGTAATACGGTGATACCATTAGAAAATTCTTCAGAAATAAAGGAGTGGGTGGATCCAGAATCAAATAAAACATTTTCTACTTTAGAGTGGACGGTAAGTGTACCTTTCACCACATCGTTATCATAATCCACATCGCTGATAGAAATTGCATGTGACTTTCCTTTTTCTTTAGCCTTAAGAGTTTGTTAACGTCGACCATCATCATCAACCCTTGGATTTGGGCATTGATTGGCATAATGCCCCATCTCCTTGCATTTGAAACATTGAAGTGTAGTAGGTTCATTCAATGCATCCCTTCCTTTTTTTGCATCATTAGACATCTTCTTCCCATCATTACGGCATTCAAATGCCCGATGACCTTCCTTTCCACATTTGAAACATTTACTTGTCCCTTTAAGACAACTCCCTCCATGTTTCTTTCCACACTTTGAGCATAAGGGAAAGCTCATCTTCTTTTCAGTGTGATCTTTAGATTTACCTTTGAATTCCATTTTCCTCTTCTTATCAAACCCATATGACTGATGAGTTACTCCAATATCCATCTCAACTTTGAGAGCACATCGAACGATTTCCTCGTAGCTATTAAAGTCCCTTATGGCTAAGGCCCTTCGAAGACATGGTTTTAAGCCACTAAATAATCGATCGATCTTACTCTCAGGTTGGATAATAATACCAAAAGCGTACCTTGCAAGTCTTGTAAAATTTTCTTCAGTTCAAGAAACTATTTCTCCATCTTTGTTCGGAGAATACAAGGGAAGTACTTATTGAAAAATAAGTTCTTGAACTCGTCCCATTCCATGGACTCAATTTCATCCCTTTGCCTCGTATTCTTAATAAGATTCCACCATTGATCAGAATCACCTTCCAAACGATACTCTACTAATATGACTTTATCATGCTCAGAACATCGAAGAACTGAAAATATCTTTTCAGTAGTACTAATCCATTGTTCAGAAACTAATGGATCAGTAGACCCGCAGAATGAAGGTGGACGTTGCCTCATGAAGGATTCAACAGAATGTTGCTCCTTCCATTGCTCGTTTGGAAGTCCTGCATGATTCATAGCTTGAGAAAGTTGTGTGAGCATGGCTACAATATATTGCATTCCAGCTCCCATTATGTTTGGTTGTTCAAGGGGACAATCATTACATTGCCCATCGCATTCCGGATTAACACGGTTCTTTCAGGTTCCAGCGATTGACTAAAACCAAGAAGAATAGTGTGAGCAACACTAATTATAATAGGAAAACCACATAATCATGAATAAAATTTCACACTTAAGGTCTTATCCTAGGTTATTCATGGCCATTTCTAAAACACTAAGATTGTGTTCTATTCTTAGACTTATCCTTAGGGTTCTTACTAAGGCTTTCACATCCTAGTTTCCAAAGGTTGACTATACCTTTCCTCTGATACCGACTATAATGACCCATACTTTACATACATTGTTATTACATCATAATTGAAGCACACTTATTACAACATATAACAAAACCAAGAAAGGACCTTATAGGTATAGTGTCTTTAGAAACTGGGAAACATAAACAACTGGTTCATAAAGCATCTACTTTGCCTCCCATTTATTTCATCATATCTAGAGTCCCTTTTTGGAATATTCTACTTAATAACATTCTTCCTGACCTGGGGAAATAAAACATACAAAAGGGTGTGAACAAATGCTCAGTAAGGGTAAACAAAAGAAATACCAATCACATCATATATAAGCACATAACTTTTGGAAATCTTAACCTGCAAAAGAGATCATAATTTCATAACATGGGATAAATCATAGTAGTGAAATGTAATCCCAATAATCATAACTTAAAACATGAAACCTTGTGTCATACACACATAATCATGGAGAATCATTTCTTATTAGTCAAGACTCATTTCCAAGACTATCTTAGTGGACAAAGTCCATTTCTGAACTGAGTTCACTCCTCGTTTTAGTCCTGTTTCACTGAACCAGTATAACCTACCGTTCCAGCCATGTCTATCTCATGAGATATAAAATCTTTACCCAATGCATTGGAGAGATATATAGGTCCCACCCATCTCATAATGATATTATTCTTATGTGTGCCACAAAATCATAAATTATACATCATTACATAACCCATGTAATAAAAATGGGATTCTTAAACAACATGACATAATAAAACAATTCATATAAGATAAAGGAATTCATAAAAAAAATTCTATCACAACATAATCAAATCAATGTAATAATAGGGATAGAAACATAACCCTATATTATCTTAGATGGAAAATAATTTTGATAAAACACTTGAACTCCATTCTTGAGGAAAATATCCTTTCTACTTCAAAAACATTTTTCCTTTCTTAACATGTCAGAAACTTTTAAACTAAAGAAGTTGATTAAAAATAATCTTGAAAACTTATAAAGGAAGCTTCTTGGAAATAATGTTTTAAAAATCCATTCATGCCGTATAAGTTAAAAAAACATTCTTCTCGTACTTTTTTCGGAAAAGTCAAAAAGTACCTCGTACGAAAAACGATAAAAGATTCCTTTCATATATTTTACTAAAAACTCACCGAAGGGTAAAATTGTATATTAACTATTGTAGAAGTATATTAATATCATATATTTAGGAAACATGGATGTGGATGATAAAATACATCCAAGTAAATACCAAAGTACAAACAATCTCTGATAAAAATGAGATTGTGATATTTCCCTTACCTTAGGTCCGATATGCTTTGTACGTGTCCAAACCTCCTGTATAGTGATTTAAAAAATGTTATTGACTTATTACAGAATCATAATTTTTGTTATGATATCATATATGGTCATATTCTTAGCTTCTTATTAGTAATATTTCATTACTACTTGTTATTCGGGTGTTTATTACTTTTTGTTCTTATGCGTGTTTTGTCGAATAAATTATTATTCTTCACTTTAGGTTATAGATACCTCATTTACATAATTGTATTAGTGTAATATATATCATATTCATTCATTAAATTCATTTATATAATCATTATGCAATGAAGATCATGTAGAATGAGTTGCATCACATCGTGGAGACGGTATTCCGTACGTACGCACGAGTGATGATATCATTCCTATGATCGTGGAATTGTATTGGAGTGTATGTATACTATTTCAAAATCAATATCACTTTATAATAGTCATATATAGTCATTATTTACATCATTATACCCATCCAAGTAAGGTGGTGGTGGAAAATAGATTACACCACGGCGTGGAGACGGTATTCCGTACGTACGCACGCGCGATGATTTCTTTTTCCGTAGGATGGATAGATGGTGAAATAGGGTTGTTTCATACTTATAATAACATATCAGTATATGATTGATACTGATGTTATTACTTCATAATGAAACAACTAAAGAAGAAGAAGTGGAAGAAGAAATAAAGATGAAAGAATCGGTAATGGACATTACCTCTTCTTTGAAGTGCTTCTTTGAGACCTTCTTTTAGGGCACTAAAATTGGACTTTGAAGAAGACCAGGACCTCTAGGATGTCTCTAGGTAATTGGAGAGGATAATGTGGCAGGGTTTGGCCACGCTTGAAGGCTCAATGTGGTGTGAGGAAGAGAGGAAGGAGGTGCCCTTTTATAAGGGAGGAGAGGGGCACCTTTGGAATAACTAAAAATATTATTTTATTATAAAGTCAAGTTCACTTTCAAATAGCTCCAAATTGATTTATTTCGATGCTAAGGTGGGTATGGGTCGAAATCCTCTCATCCAATAGAATTTATAAAAGTTTAGGTTCCTATTTTAACCTTATCATTTAGATTTAACAATAAGTTAAATAATTTTACTTTTACCGTGTCTTCTTGTGTTCTTATACTATAAGGTTAATAAACATACTATAAGCAGCTAAAAGAACCCCAAGTTGTTTATTATTAATATATATAACCTTATCTATTTCATTTGGCCGAACCTTAGATTTTTATGAATAAAATAACAATTACTAATATAATATTTGTTTTAAAAACTATTTTATGTCAATTTTGACACTATTTAGTAATTAATTTTTGTGAAACTCATAACAGACTTATTAGTTCTAAAAAAGTTAATTAAATCAATTCGAACATGGCATTTTAATCTATAAAATTAGCGTCATTCATAAAAAGTCTCAAATTATTTTTATTTACGTATTTATAACATCAATTATGTCAATATTTCATTAATAAGATAATTACTGCATCATCGTTGTGTCATAAATAAATTAAATTATTTAATGTCTAAAAATTACAAATAAAATACCATTATGTAGGAAATCTTTTTAGCTTTCTAATGAATAGTTATAGTCTAGTTTATCTTTGGTATAACCCCATATTAAAAATTATTTAGTTATTAAGCTTTGATTTTAACTATTTAAACCCTTCTTTAAATAAATTAATAATAAATGTCCTAATCTAATCCAAGTGGGCCTAAATGGTCATATTTTATTCCTAAGGTTGTTTTTGGTCGAATTAAACTCGTCCAATAGAATTAGGACTTGTGTTAGAGTAATAATAATATCATTTTTACCCTTAATTACCCTATTTACTTTTAACCGTGGTAAAAAAAAGTAAAAAGTTACTATTCACCAAAAAATTATTTTCATCTCATTGAACAACATTTTACTTACTGACATCAACCGTGTCTCTCGGATTTTTGAAATTCCACTCACAGAAGCGGTAAAATTAAGTTTTATGAAAAATTCAGTTTTTTAACTAAAACTTAGTGGTTTCACTATTCATCAAAAATTGAAAGTTTTCAGAAAAATACCAAAATTTCACCCTAGGATAATTTCGATATTCCGAATACAAAAATGAAGTCCATTTTTAAAAATAAAATTTATAAAATTTCAAAAAGTGGTTATTACTATTCATAACGGCTAGTTTTAATAACATTTTAATAGTATATCGTTGTTTAGTGAAACTCAGTATTGCGTATAATGCAAGCTATCGAGGAAGCTCGCGATTTCGTGTAAAGAAAGACAAGCAAGTGTTTTGTGTACAAAAAGATTCTTTTGATGATTTATATAACATAAAAGTCTTGGGTGTTACACCTGGATACTCACTAATCATAAAGTCACTAGTACAAACTCCAACATGAAGAGGGTCTCGATGTCCAACCAGGAATGTGTCACCTCCTCATGTGTCTGGAGCGTCAAACTCCACCATCTCCTTGATGTTCCTTGGAATAGGCTGGCAACTAGGATCACCATCTGATCTGTTGGTGTCTCAACTGAACGAAAAACTCGTTCCACAACCTCAAGCCAGTCCTCAACTAATTGGGGATTTGTCTCACCTTGAATCCCTTGAGGCCTCTGTCTCTAGAACTTGTGCAATGCGCTTAGTCGTCTTACACGGTCTACCAGTGAGTTTGGTGGAAAATGATGCTTTCCAAGTGGCGGTGCTGATGGTACACCACCCGAAGGTGCCAACACAGTAAGAGGGCCCAACACCGAAGCCTAATTTATCATTGGGCCATCATCTGATACTCTCTCCAAAACCATAGCAGGCTATCTATGCGGTGACATCATGAAAAGAAACAGGTTATTCATGGTCAAAAGTAATACTAGGTGAGCTGACTCAAAAGTGATCAGAAGTAAAACATTTCCAAAACCCACACAATCTCTTTTTTCTTGCACTGAGAATAAAATAAGAAGTCAGGGTCCTGGTGTTTGGATACGTTAGCCGTCACACCATCACTAGACTCCTCAAACTAAGAACCTCAGTCAACAGACTTAACACTATTACTCAATTAGAATGAGTATAGTCCTAGTTCTTCGGTATAAATGACTACTCTCATACCACTTTGTCATGACCCATCCCTCGCGGCCCATCCGTGACTACCCAACACCCTCCTTCCATAGGCTAGGGGTTGGTGACTAGCACAGAAAAAGTGTATCCTAAAAACGGGAAGGCATTGCCTTTAAACCTGTAAAAACTCAAAATACAAGGACACAACAAGATTCAACCACATAGTAAAATTGCAGTAGTAAAAATGTGAATTGAAAGTAAAGGGGCCATAATACAAGAACAACTAAAAGATACAACTACAAAAGAAAGCAGTAAAGAGCTCATGGGATCATCCACCAAGTATCATACTAGAAGGGTAGGTATAGCTTATCCCCACAGATCTTTAGGTCAACCATCACTATCATCCACTGTCAGGTCATAATTCCCTTAGTCTCAGTCAAGGCTGCATATCATCCGCACAAGACATAATAAGGTGTAGGTGAATCCCGTACAAGGGTGAGTATAACAATACCCAATAGGGACCCTGAGACCCCCAAGGTCTCTCAGAATTCCCTAAAGGAAAAACATAAAGAACGATCTCAATCACATGGAAGAAAGTAAAAGTCTCAACTCACACCAGGAATGAGTTAAGTAAATAAGTTCAAATGATTAGTCATAAAGCTAGATCATATTATTCTATTAAGAGGCACTACTGCTGACCCACAAAGGATCGATAGGTACTAACCCCCACTGACTTACAAAGGATCTGATCTGCCCATGATCGATAGGTACTAACCACCACTAACCCAAAAAGGGTCTGACCTACAAAGGATTTGTATGCACTAACCCACATAGGCTCAATGAGCACTGAACTACAATGGACATGACCCACACATGATCGGTTCTGTTCCACATAAGATTTCTTGGTCCAAATCCTCACAGGATCGCTATTCTGTGGACAGCCAGCCACCAGATTCTCTACATCTGGTGCGCTTGAGTTCTTTAGTATCTTCACCTCTTGATATTTTCCAAGCCTCCATTGCTACAAAGTCACACGAAGTATTAAACCAATTATCCTTCATGTCATAAGGGATCCAATGCAGTAGACGAGACATCAATTGGACTCCTGGTCAATGAGTGATATTAATTTAAGTGTTGAGGGACTAGTTGGATTCCGGTTTGATCCAACCCGGTCATTATCCAACATTCTACAAAACTTAGTTAGAGTATCTCAAACATACCTTCTAGTTCCAAATATTTTAGCCCCATAGAAGGTTCATCAAAAGGATGTATAGTTTGTGAGATATAGCCTTTTAAGCGTATCTAGGACGATACGAGTTTGGGTCAGGTTCGACCCGGTCAGACTGATGTGACCACGTCACGGACCGGCCTGGGTTCGACCAGGCCCGAACCGGCTGGGCTAGACTGAGGGGGCTAGGCCATGAGCTCGGCTAGCTAGGCCACAGACCGCCCCGACTCGCCTTGGTTGGGCGTGGCCCGCTTGGCGAACCATCCCGAAGGCTGGCCCGGTCCTCGAGTCAGGCGACTCATGTGGAAGGCATCTCTCTTCTAATCCTGAATGGTTTAAAATTACTTCATTTATTATGTAACAACTGGCGCCATGTGGCACCACTTCAGGTGGCTGCAAGACCCACAGGGCACGTGTCCCTTTCGTTGCGACTTCAAATCCGTGACTGCCTCACGTAGAACGCAATGACCACCTCTTGCGGTGTGCGATGGCGTGCCGCTCTCAGTCAATGTGGTCGGCCAAAGGTTGGCTGCAATTATGGCCCGCCGCATCACTGATCGTTGTCGCTTCCTTCCATGGCTATAAAGAGACGACCATGCCTACACCTCTTCTACGTGGCTTCAACAATCCTCTAGGGCTCTATTTCCACTCCCATCTGCACCTAGGGGCCTCCCAAGATGTTTTCATTACTATGTGACCCTCTGATTCATGTTTCCATCAAATACAAAATTCAGCCCTGAAGAACGTAATGATAAAACAAGTAGCCGAGGGTTCAGGCCTTGTATGTTTGGCCCACGCCCTCCGCATTAGCATTATAACAAGTGAGTATCAAAAAAACATCACATAGATATTGATTAATCCCCATTCAAATCTCCCACAAAATACAACCCGATATTCAAGAACGAGGAAATGAAAATAGAGTTTTTTGGATTTAATAACAACCCCTACCTTGTAAATGGAGGTGGTGATGAAGTCATGGAGGGAGAAAAGTACTCATTAGATGAAGTTGTTGGCATTCATCGATCCCGGATCATTACCACCCATGATTCCATCCTCTGCCAGTTGAAGTTGTTGTGGTACTTTGCAAGAGGTTTCTTTCTTGATGGATCCATGTCAAAAACTCTAACGTGAGATCCATTTAAATAGAGGAGAGGGTGAGTAACTCATTGACAGAATTAATGAGGTTCATTAATTAATGATCCTCTTAACTCCCAATGGTTTGGTAACACAACTGAAGACTTAAGTAATTAAATGGCTTGACAACCCATCGGTCCCACCACCACCACTCAACAGAAGTTAGGTCAACATAATAACAATTTTTATGTTATTTTCTTATTTCTTTAAATATCACAAAAACTAACTTTTTCTCTTGACCTACTGCAGTTGATGTTATGCCTCCCTTAAAAGAATACTGGTGCTATGGAATAAATGGTGCCCTCATGTTTTTAATCTGAGCACTAGTTCAAAATATTGAAAATTCCATCAGCGCTTTTACTGAACGAACATTATGAAATTTTCAAAAATCCATTACAGGCACACCAGGCCTTGGAATTAAGCGTCGTTAATTTTCACAATCTTGTAATAATCTGAAATAATTTAAAAAATATATATATTGAGTTTTAAGGACTTTACAATTGTAATAAAAACCCATTCAATTAAATATTCATAATGGTATCATTGGATTATATCTCCAGTAAGGAATAAGTGACACCTAATGTGGTTATCTTAGATGGAAAATGATTTTAAATGATCACATATAACTTTTCATGAGGAAAATATACATTACACATTAAAAATCAATTTTTAAAACTAATAAAATTAAAAATAATTTTCATTAATAAAAAATTTTAAAAAATATAAATGAATCATTAAAACATTGATCTTTCATGATGGTGGGAAATTATTTTTCAGAGTTAATGTTAAAATAATGATTCCTTTCATATTTTTTGTTACATCCAAATGGGACATGTTTGGAAAATTACATGAAGATTCCTTTTGAATGGTTTTGTAAAAAATATAACTAGGGTAATAATGAATTTTAAAATAAAATTTGACCCATAAAAAACAATACAATACCTTTTATAAAAAAAGGATATAGAAGAAAAAAGGTTTTTAGATGAATACATAAATAAAATTAATTTTCCTTAAAAAAAGTATTTTTGAATCTAAAGTATATAAATATAGTAAAATTAAAATAAAAAATGTATGTTTATAAAATAATAAGAGGTTATTAGAATTAATTTTTTTCTTTTCATATTGATCATATTATTTCATTATTAAAATCATATTCATATAGAATCAAGATAAATAATGATATTGCAACATACAATTGTTACAACTTTGGTATCTTTTGGATCGTAAGCCCATGAAAGAAAAAAAATCATGTATTTTTAAATCCTCATAGTTTTCATGATAATGATAATAAAATACATTCATGGTAGGTATATAAACTACATAAAAATTACTGTTTAATATCGAATGTGTCTCATAGAAATAAAAGTGAAGTGAAATACCTTACTAACTTTGGAAACATTATAATAATATTCCCTAAAAAAGAATAACATTAAATGAGACATTAAATGTAAATAATCTAAACAATTATTCATATAAAATGTCAAAATGTTAGTATATATACCATGAAAAAAATTGTGAATATGGCATATGTCTCTCAAAAAAGGAGGGAATAGGAATCAATTATCTTAAGTCTTGACTTCCTTAATACACATTCGTACATCCTATATAATAAATACTGGTTGATTAAAAATGTATTAAATAAAAATTAATAAATATACCATACCATATATGATTTAATTGTGACCTTTTATTACCGAGTTATATATAATTACAAGTTAAAATCATGTTTTAGTTAATAGCTACTTTTCTCAATGATGTTCTAATTTGGTATTTTCAGTCCTTTTAATTTTGTCATTACTATATCATATTCATATTTTTAAACATGATATGAATATCATATATATTCTATATATAATTATTTAAAGTAATCCATAAATCTTATATATAGAAAATGAAATATATCTTTCATGGAGACGGTGGGTTGTATGTACACAATAATGTTATTTCCATTTTCTGTACGATTGAATAAAAGAAAGGTAAATAATATATTGATTTATTGGTTCACTATGATTACATATATATCTCTTATACTTATTAAGTATATCCTTATCAAATTATATTTAAATTGTATGTATAAAACCAATCACATCACTTCGTGTAGCGATAATCCTCTTTAAACACGAGTGACATTATAATATTTCCACAGAATAGATAGTAAGAAGGTATATATAATATTATAATTTCATAAGTATAATAATATAATAAATAAAATCTATAAAAAATAAATCCTTTATTATTTCAATCCATGAGTTTCAGTGAGGGAAAATGAAATATATCAGTTTGTGAGGTGGTAGTCTTCCAAACACATGATCAATGATTTTATCCACCATTTGATGGAAGACGAGATAGATGTAGGTTATGATATAAATATAATGGCATTTTATTATACATTATAAACATTTTTAATTATGTTAGAAAAATAATGAATTGAATGAAAATGCTAAAAGTATGAGTAAAAATGAAAGACCTTAGTGACAACAATTACTGTCATTTAGAACAACCTACTTTGGATCTCATATTATGTACCCAAGGTTTGGGGAATTTTGGAAGACCAAAAGATCTAAAACATGGATATGGTTGTTGAGTATATATTTATTAGGGGGTTTTTATACAAATATCATGATAGGTTTGAATAAGTGCGTAGAGGAGTTGGCCTTTTATAATTGAGGAGGTGTGATATTTTTTAAATACAAAAAACTATTTAGTAATAGGGAGTCACTATAATAACTAATTACTAAAATATTGATGTATAATATAGAATTGGAATGATAAGGTTGAGCCACAACTGCACAAAAACCCACATTTTAAAAATGTTATTCCTTAGCTTCTATGTTTCCTTACATTTACCATTTACTTTTCACTATGGTAAGTATACTTTTTATCAAGGTGATTTATCATTTGAAACTATAAATAAAATGATCCTTATTATAATTTTTACCCACTAGTGAATAATATTAAATAAAATTTATAAAATTGAATACCTATGTGTGTGAAAATTAATTTTAACAAAATCACATGGAACACAGGAAACCACATTTTACCCTTTACCATGATAACTGAGTTTATAATATTTAAGGGGAAATAAAATTATTATAAAAGTAAAATTGTTCAATGAATGGAATATGGATGATATTATTAAGAATATAAAATTAAATTGTTTGAGGATATAATTTTCTGTAATTTTAAGTCATTTAGAAAAATATTATTAATTATAAAACATCTTTAATGTCAGTTTTGACACTATTCATTTAATTTGAATTTTAAAAGAAACAAAAAAATGGTTTAATTAGAATATATCATTTTCACATCAATCTATCATGGTTTTTTATTAAAAAATAATTTAATATAATGATTCATTAAATTGATATTACTTTTAATATTTTTAGAAACATTTATTTTATTTTTTATTAATTAAATATGTAATGCATTTCTTAAGAATTTATTGTAATTATATAATAACTAAAAATTAAAAATATATTATCTTCATGAAAGTAATTTCATTATTCTAAAAATTACCATAAATATTAATCATGTATTTCTTTTATTTCTCTATTGACGTCATAATTATTGTTAAAATTTATTCCAATGATCTAAAATGGATTAATAAATATATATTTTAATATATTTGTATTTTAAAATATTTTTAAATAGTATGTGAATTTGTTAATTCTGTAAATAAAAAAGTTTTTTTTAATGAAAATCACTATTATTCACTATTCAATGAAAATTTAATCTTTTCAAAACATTTAAACAAATAACACTAAGGTAATTTAGATATTTTGATTCCAATAATGAATTTTTTATTTACAAATTAATTTATCTAATTTTTATAAAAAAAATTTAGTATGTGCATACAAAAAACAATTAAATAAAATTCTTTGAGAAAAAGGTATTTTTTAATCATGTAAAGACTTAATAAAAAAATTAGGTTATTATTCATAAATAAATTTTCATTGCAAAAAAATATAATTAATTTTAAAATTTTGTTTATTAATATTCGTAGAGCCAAATTTATTGGATAGTTTATAATTTCCATTTTTAAATAATAATATTAATAATTTATCATGATCTGTTAAAGCTCGGTGTTTCATGTAACTCTTGCTATTGAAGAAATTGAATTTATTGGAAAAATATCATAAAAAAATTGTTTGTTACAAACTCAATAACTAAAATTTATATGAATAAAAAAATTAAATGAATATTTATATTTCAATTTGATTAAAATAAGGGTTGAACGACAGAAGTCAACCATACAGGAAAATATTTTCTATGTAAAGTCACCTTCCTTCTCAAAGGAAACTAAAGATGACCTATAAAAATATTTTTTTATGTTCCCAAAATAACATGATAATAAAACATTTATATGAAAGTGAAATTATGAAGAATGGGATAATGTATAAATATTGAAATTACATACTTGATATATTGATCAAAAAAACCACTGTTAAAAATGACTATGTGATCTGTCATATCCCACTCTTCAAGGAACAATGTTTCCAAAGTATATAACCCATTAATTCCTCAGGTTTTGGGTTGGCATGTAAATGAGGGATCAATTTTCCTAAAATTATTATCTTTATTCCTCATTTATTGGTTATTCCTTATACTCACCTTATAAAAATACATTGAAAAAAATCATACTTTCTTGATCCAAATAACTACTCACATTGTAACCTTCAATAATATTCTTATTCTGGACACACAAATTCATTTTTCAAATATTTAATTTATTAGAATACATTTATAGAAAGGAAATGGGTTTCCCATTAAGTAATTTTGTTGTAATATAAAATATTAGATACAAAATGAAATTGAAAAATAATGGTGTAAAAATATTCCCTAACTCACAAAAAATTAATAGAGCCTCTTCCTGCATTACTATCAGGAAATAAATAAATAAACTATTAGCATAAACGTATTTATAGAAACCCCAAAATCAAATCATTATCAACCTTACATTATTGAATAGTAAATAATGGATTTAAATAGGAATTTATTTACAATGAATTAAGTGATAATCATAAGTTTTTAGGTATTTTAGTTTCAACACTTTTTTATTGACTCATTTAGATATGTTGTATGAATATCGCGTAGGAACCTTGATATTCTACAATATTTCCAGAAATTAATTTTTTTCTAAAGGTGACATCAAATAACAATCCAAGTTATCATTCTATTTATTTTCACTAATATACACATGATGTTATTCTAGTCTGATACCCCAATACAACAAGACATACTGATATTGTATGTATTGTTTATTCTTACCCTTGATATTTAGAAGAATTGAAATAATCATTTCAAATATATCTTTCTCAAACATTATTATAGAAAAATAATGATGTAAAAATTGGTTGACCAATTTTTAAACTCAAAACAGATAATTTTTTTTCTCCAACATTATAAGGACTCAATGGTCGGATTATTATTCTTTTCAAATATCATCAAACATTTCCCTACTGAAACAAATACATCTCTAAATTCATTAAACACATTAGTTTCTGGCATACATTGAGATTTATTTTTAGTGTCAATTTTATTATGAAACATCCAATGATTCTTCTTCCATCAATGATCAATTGGATAGAATTATTGATGCCCCATGAAACTAAAACTAGTATGATATTAAAGTATTTTAGACTGTGTATTATTTATTCAAAGAGGACATGATAGTTTTCCCTTTATTCTCCAATAATATATAATTTCATAAGAAGAGAAATAATTTATAGTCCACAAAATAAATACGCACATATGAAAAATATTTTTTCGAAGAACCATTGAATGTGTTTGCACCCACATCCAAAAAAAGATTAAACTCTTTTAAAGGATTACATTTATCATCTATATCATTTTCAAAATTAGAAGTTCTTGGTATTAGTATACTCAGGAAAGTGAATTTTTTTTTCATAAACTTCCACAAAGAAGCATTATGAATGTTAAAAAATTGGCCACATTCTATGAGAAGTATGAATCTGACCATATTTGTGAAAACCATCATATGAGATACGCAACCTAAATTTTTACACCTTAGATACAAAATCATAATTTTGAACATAAAATTTCTTCCATGATAATAAACTTATAGTATGACCCAACTCATTATTTTCATTAATTCACTCCATGTCATTCAATCACATATTTGTTTAGATTTCAGCAGTCACGAATGGATTTTAATCCCATAAAATCATTGGACTATTCCACGCGAACTTTTGTTGCCCATGATATAGAGTTCCATCTATAATTAGATTCCATTAAGATATAACACATTATTTTTATACTTTTTTGTATGCTTTTTCATGGATAAATAATCTGAAATATTTTAGGAAATAATGAATTTTATTAGTAGGAAATCTTAGCAGGATGATTAACTCAAATATCAAATAATGATTTGAGGGAATTTATACATTATCATTAATTAAATCCTTCAAACGGTAATAATATAATAATTAGAGGTTTTGTAAATTCCATATATGGTTTTCCCCTAATATATTAACATTAAAAATTCTAATTCCATCATTTTCATACATTCCTGAAAGGTTGCAGTCCTAGAATCATTCATTATTTTTTGTCACTCTATCAACATCATCATTTCCGTTACATTTTTCATGTGCATTTTCATCATTGAATTATTACATTGGCACACGATATTTATCATGATTATGTTCAAATGGAAACTTAAAAAATATCAAATTATCTATACTGATCATTTCATCATACTCACGAATAATAGAATATTGTCTCATCTGTCCATTATGATGATAAAAATAATAGTTTTTTTGGAAGAAAACTTTTTTTATATAGTAAGTAACATCTTACTAACATAACCATGGTCTTCCCAGAAAATTATAACACAAAAATACCTATATATAAAGAATTTTATATGAATAATTTATAAAACCAAATTCTTTTGAAACTCAATTGATATATGATTAGTATGATACATCCAAATTCAATTCATTATTTTATGATAAAAAATTTATATTAATTATAACATAGAAAATAATAATTAGAAAATTTATTAAAACCATTATTTTTTTGAATACATGGAATAAAAAACTAATAGTACATACTGTTAGATATGGTAGGGGTATAAAGTGACTATTTATTAAACTGTTATTCATTAGATTAATTAATATAAAATTATTTCAGACCATATAAAATTGAAATTAATATACTTAAATCTAGATCATTAAAATGTTAAAAGACAACACTAAAATGAATAATTTTATAACCCCATAGTAAACTCAAAAAAATATGAAGGGTACTAGAATAAATAAATAAAAAAATACCGAAAATATAACACAAAAACAGAATTTTTTATATTAAATCAAACAATAGTTGACACTTGAATTATTTCTCCCCACTAATCCATCCAAGCCATTTTCTCCTCACTTATGAAATCACATAAATATTTACCACCCAATCGGAAATTTGTTTTTCTTTGATACAATTGTTTTTATTTGGGATATATTCATAAGAATTTCTAGAAAGAATTTATATCACATGTCTATATAATATATCCAATAACATAATATGAATAAAAATTATTATATAAAAGTCAATAAAGTATACAAGTAACTTTCTAAACTAATAATAATAGAAATTAAATATAATATTACTGATGCATATAAATGACAAACCAAACCAAGTATAATACATATAATAGGAAAAAACTATAACATAATCAAATAAAATAAATGAATATCCATAATGAAAAAATTTCATTAAAAAAATCCATGTCTAGATTACATAATAAATCAAATTGAATATATATTACTTTATAATTGAAAAAAAATTAACTCAATAATAATAAAATTTCACACCCATAATTAGAACTAATATCTTTTTAACATATGTTTTTATTAAATAAATATTTATAATAGCATCAATACATGATTTAGTATCACAAGTATGAATACCATTTCCAATAATATAATCTAAATACAAATTTTAAAATGAAATTCATCAAACCATAATAATAGGTATCCAAAAAAATTATAATATATAAAATATAATATATTTATAATTTTAATGACCCAAAAAAGAATGATACCTGGAATATGAAATAATTAAAATAGATTATTTGATTGAAATTAATTATTGAGAATGTTTTTTATTTAATTATGAATATAAAAAAATTAAATGAATAATTTTATATCTCCATAATAAATTAATATAAATTAAATTTATACAATAATTTATTAAATAATAATTTCATATATATTACTCACCAAAAAATTTAAATTGGATTTATATCAGATTAGAAAATAGAAAAAATTTAAAAACAAATATTTCTAACACAATCCCATTATTTTTTCCACAATTTAATAAAAATAACCATTGTACCCTTTTCCAATTAATTTGGATGAATCTTTACCAAACATGATCTCATTTTTCTTTTGATACATATATAAAAATGAAAATGATGCTTGGTAGAAGGTATTATGTATTTGAAACTCACTAATTTAATGTTGAAAAGAATAATATAAAAAGTTAATGAAAGAGGGAAGATCTCCACTAGAGAAAAGAGGAGAGGCCACTTCTTAGATAAAGAGATTTAAAGATCATGGATGTAAAGGAGAGGAAAATTGGTCATCCACCTTATATATCATCCCTATAACAATAGGGATTTTAAAACTATTGTTATAATCTACTATATAACAATAGTTTCTACAAGCCCCTGGTATAAGATATTTCCTTTGACTCTATACCAACTGTTCTTGAAAACTATCGGTTTTGAGGCATTGGTATAGCTTCAAATTCTAGTAGTGATACTGAAACATTATCAAATAATTTTATATTTTTGATACATTAGGGAAATGATACCCAATTCATTTATGATGTATATGAATAAAATTTACCTCAATCTGAAACATGATGCGACTAGTTGATTAAAAATGTGTTTTATCGATTTTAAAATGAAATTGTAGTTATAAAATGTGTCACTTACTAAAACAAGAAAAATTATTATATAATTCTTATAATTTAGTAAAATTATACCAGAGACATTTTTAATGTATAAGAATAAACCACATGTCAATCTGACACATTATGTAACCTATATGACATAAAGTTTGTACTTTCGCATTTGAATTTTAAATTTTCTTTGAAACAAGTTCGACACACTAAAAACATACCAAACACACTATAATTATCTTGATACATGTGGAAAAATTATTTAATTAATTTTTAATGTTCAGAATCAAATACATGTCAATCTAACACATAGTTCCGTCAATATGACTCAAATTATGTATTTTTAATTTTAATTGACATTTTAGTTGAAAATAATCATCAAATACTTAAATATAATAAAATGTACTCGTATATTCATGAAACATTCTAAAACTGATCAGTTAATCTTTTATGATGTGTATGAATCAAATTCACATTAATGCAACACAGGATCGGTCAGATATGGCTCAATGTTTATGTTCTTAGTTTTGAATTGATATTTTAGTTCAAAAAATATGTCACAAACATAAAACCAAGACAATTCACTTTTTTATTTTGATAATTTAGAAAAATAATCCATAAAAAATTTTTTATTTGTACCAATTAACCTCACATTAATCTCATATATGACGATCCCAACATTACTCAATGTGTTTGATTTCTTTTTAAATGTGAAATTTTATAAATTTATTATTCCATATATATACATAATTGATTTTTTTATAATATTAAAAACATTATAAAAATTATTTATATAGGTTTACTCTTTTTCATGATTTGGGGATGTTTTTTGGTACTTGGTAGCACAATCATTATAACACCCTGATATTTTAAAAAACAAAATAATGTTTGATCGCTTAAACAACAAACAACATTGAACCTAAGTGAATAAAGAAATATTATTTTTTAAATAATACTATTATAATCTATCTATTCAATTGAAAGATAAGAATGATATTTAATAAATAATGAAATATATATAATGTTTATATTTAATTTTGATGAATTATTTGCAAATAATCACTTATTTTTTAGTAAATCCATTTTTTTACTTCAGAAATATATTTTCCTTACAAAAAATAATATTTTTTGTGGTAAAATATTATAGTTAATTTAAATAACTTTTATAAATTTTATATGATTAAAATGGTGTTATTTTTTAAATAAGCATATCAAAATTATTTTATATTGATATTTTGATTTTTATTATAAAAGATTGATTTGATATTTAATAGTGAAAATAATAAATTTTATTTAAAACAATATTATATTTTCAATTATTTACAATGTAAAATTCTATTTTGGATTATTTTTGAAATTTCATTATTGATTTTTTATTTCTAATAATATAATTTTTCTCTTTTTAATGAATTTTATAATTGGATATTGTATAAAAAAATTGTACACTTTAAAAGTATTTTTTTCTATGAAAATCATTTTCATCAAATACTGCTTGTCTCATTTAAAATTAAATTGTAACACATATGTATAGTGAACCTTGAGAAATGGATTCCATATTTGGAATCTAGTGCTAAAAATTTTAAAATATGGTTCTTTTATCTAGTCATTATTCATAGTAATTGTATTAATTAATTCTCACCACAGAAAGGGTAAATTAAGTTAAAATAGTTAAAAATAATATGTAAGAACATAAAATTGACCATAAAACTTTATTTTATCCCATTGGACCAGTGTAGTTTGGAAATTTCCATCCAAATCCTAACTATACAGCCACGTCATTTTATATTTATTTGATTTTAATCTTTATAATATTTAAGTAAAATATATTGACAAATATGTCACCTTTTTGCCTTTAAAATTTTGTGATTGGGATAAAATAAAATTATGTTCAGTTATAAAGAATAATTTTTTATCCTTTTTATTTATTTCTAATTTTTAATGATGAATCAATACCTTTAAATAGTTATACAACAGTGATGCAGTATTTTTTCAATTAATCAAAAAATAAATTAATTTTTTTAAAATATTAAATGTAACATTAACTGAATTAATTATTATGTTTCTATTTTTTCAGTATAAATATAATATTTTTGTGATTTTTGAAATTATTTCACTCTAATTCCATTTTGAACACACTGTTTTCAATGTCAAATTAAATGAATGGTTTTAGAAAAGACATTGAAGATACTTTATAACAAAAAAATTATTAAATAATATAAATTTACTAAAAAACTATTATTCTTCCAATTGATTGGGATATGGTATAAAATATCATGCATAGTTCATTTATTATCCAATTATTCTTTTACAGTAACTATCGTGACCTCTAAATAGTAAAAACATTGTTATCACGCTAATGGTCAGTAGGGATAACGTTGGTTTTAATAAAGAGATATGTGTAAAGACCTAATCTAATATTTTTAAATTTTTATTTTATGATCTGATATTGACTCATACTCATCCAATATTCTAATTATATCATTTTTATCCTTTTTCTATTGAATCCTAATTTTTATTAATTTAGTATTTTATGATATTCTAAAAGTACCCCTCCCATCATTTACAAAAGGGATCATCATATCCTCTTTTACTTACACGTAAAAATAATTTTGGTTCAATAAAGACCTTACCAAATCCTTCAATTAATTCCATTATTATTTCCTTGAGGCCTTTTTTATAATAAAACCTTCCTAGGTAGGTTTTCTTTGTAAACCTAATGTTATCTAAAGATGAGGAATTGTTCTTAAACGAGTATTTATATTTTATTTATTTCTCCATATACATAAAATATTATTCACTCATGTTGATATAATAATCTCATTTATCCCATATACAGATATATATTTTTTTCTAATGAAACAACCTATATTTAAGTCTTCTTCCATCAAATGGAAAACAAAACTATCATTCGTGTGTATTGAAGACTACTACCTCGCGAACCTATGTAATTCATTTTCCTTCATCGGATCTTACAAATGATTATAACGGTGGACTCAATGTATATATACGATATTCATTATCTTTTTTAAATATATAAATATTATTATATTATATATTTTCTATCATTTCCATTAATTGAAATATGATAATTTCATTCATGTGTATGAGTAAATTAACAATCCTATGACGCGATGTGATTCATTTTTCATTACCACGTCAAATTGATCACATATAGAGGTGTATATAAAATAAATAATATTTTATTTATGATATTATTATTATTATATAAATAAAAAATTACACTTACCTTCCATCATGGACATTGAAAAGTTTAATTATTACTCATGGGAACTTTCAACCTAACATCTCCCGGATTCTAAAATAGTTCATTTAAAAAAATATTTAATGGTTAGTTTTAAAAGTATATAATGATAATTGTGACATGAATATTATTACGGATGTAATTAAATAAGTAACTTTTGACCATTGTCAACCTTTTAAATACATTTTGGACTTATGGGTTGAATATCAATGTAACACCCTACTTAAACTTAAATGATTAAATAAATGAATATTACATGATAATAAATAAAATAAAAAGGATAATAAAATTGAGAAAGGTTATTATGAATTTAAATAATTAATATACATTAATTATATATTAAGATAAATAATTTTAGTGTAATTTTAGACTCATTGTAAGAAACATTAAAAAAATACTCTTTAATAGTTTCCCTTTGAACCCATTTTCTTCTCTATCCATGTTCTTATAAAATTTTATAGAAAAGTTTTATGTATTATTCAATATATTTTTAAGGAAATTTCTTACCATGTTATAATTTCTTTATAATATTTTTTAAATGTGATATTTTTATGGTTTTATTCATGAGACATTAATTTTTAATACCATGTTATATATATTTTTTAGATTTATTTTCTAGATTCATCTCTTCCATGTCCATATTATTAAAATGATTTTTTAGTGAATAATTATGTAAAAAAAGATTTAATAAAGATTTTTTGTTACTTTTTACATTATTTAAATGGTAATAAAAATCGATCTTTTTATATGTTGTATATGGAACATTTATACATCTTTTCAAAAGATAAAATCAATTTTCTTATTTTAGCGTATACTCCACCAAGGGTTTTCCCTCCGCCATAACAATTATTTTATATTTATCATTATTTATGTGATTCCTTATTTTATTAAAATAAAACCCCTCATTAAACTTATTCTATATATATTACTGTTTTTATCTAAATGGATTTGATATTTTGATATCTAGAAATGTTTTTCTTATAGTTGTAAGAGATATCTCCAGACCACCATTTTTATTTATATAATGGCAAATCAATCTATAACCCAATTTTTATCTCTATCCCTCTTTAATATTATATACTTCCTGTAAATTATGTATATATGTCTATCACGTATATATCTATCTTATTCTCTTTTACTTTTATAAGGTAATACATGCCTTTTGATAATTTCTCAAATTCCATTTTTAAGATATATATATTTGATTATAACATGTGGAATTATCACGAAACAAGTAATATTCCATGGTTAATATTTATATTTATTCAATTTTATTGATTTTATTTTTTTAGAAAAAATAATCAGGAACATGTTATGATGGGTACACCTAGATCGTTCTCAAATTAAATGGGTAAATAATTTGTCTCATGAGACTTTATGTATAGGATTATGTTGGAAAACTAATCCACTATGGGACTCTCTTTACCATGAGATGTTAACTTATCAATTATCCTTGGTGTATACTTATGTCAGGTATTTGTTTCATACACATTTCTAATGATCATGTGATATGATGTTCACTATGTTATCATCCCTTGTGGTTACTCATGAGGAAATGTTAAAAATGTATTTGATACTTTGTAAGGGAGAAATTTATAACTTTTTTAAAAAAAAGTTTCATTAATTTTTTCATCATTGAAAAGGAACAGTTATGTTTTTTATTTTTCCATTAAAATTTATTGTAAAATATTTTATGTAAATATTTTGTAAGAAAAGTTCATTTTTTGCGTAAAAAATATTTATTTTGAAGATCATTTTTAATTTTGAAAAAGAATATTATTTTATAAGTATTTAGGAACTAACAACATTGTTTCTTAATTTATATATCCAATAATGAGATTTTTGTTCTCATTGGACATTTTAAAATTTTTTCATTGGGTTTGAAGGATGAGTAGGGACAAGAATAAGGTCATGAATAAAATTTTGAACAAATATCATGAAAATACAATTTTTTAAATCATACAGTAATAGTTTTTGGGAAAAATTGATACAATGTGGAAGTTTCCAATTTTTGATGAAATATTTAAAAATCTAATGTAGATAAACTATGTTACTAAAACTATATACCATAATAAACTTAAATTAAAATAAAATAAATTCTTGAATTAATAATTAGGATTTTCTAATATTTAGGGTTGGATCCTTATAGTTTGTTTCAAAAGAAAGGTTTAGATAACTTTAGATATTTGGAATTTATCATGTGTGGTTATCTTATGAGTTGTGTACCCCACCACATGTTTATGAAGTCACAATTTATCATACATTAAAATTAGTATATATTCTTTTTGACGTTTTAGCTAATAGGATTTTAAGGTGATTAATGACATGTTTTAGGAGTTTTATTGGGTTAAGGTAAATGTAACCCTTAGGTTCGACATGAAGTATTATTTTAGGAACAATTCTCCTATTAATAAGTTTGAAGTTATTAATAACCTTTATTGATTATTTGATATTTGATGATTTAGGTTTTTTATTGATTTTCATCATATTTCAAGGAACATTATATGATATTAATTAATATAGTTTTAGTAAAAAGGACTACTTGTCACATCTGATATAGTTGTGGGGCTTGAAAAAAACTAAAGGCTGAAAATGGTGTAACACCAACCACTGGCCTACATAAATTCTTGGTTATTATTTAATTTTAATTTCTTTAATGATTTGATGGAAATATTTAAGTTCTATTTTTAGAACATATGATTTACCCTAGAGATAACAATGGGATTAAAAATTTATTTGGTGATTAGGTGAATAATATTATTTTTTAAGAAGTTAACTATTTTGGGAAAATTATATTATTATAGTAAACATAAAATTATGTGATTAAATTTTAGGAATAAAAGATGAATTCTAATTTGTAAGAATATATTATTTTAATGTGTCTTTATGTTATTTTTGGTTATTTATAAAAATGAATGGAATATCATGGTGATTATATGATTATGGAAGATACATTTTTTGTATGAGACATTAAGGGTGATTGATGTTATTTGGATATAAATGTTAAGTATATATTTAAAGAATATATAATATCTAATAATTCTAATCATTAGGTTTTAATTATTATCTAAAAACATCTATTTAATTTAATGATAATTACTTTTATGAATGTTTTAAAATGATATTTCAGTGTTATTGTTGAGGCTTCAGTGGTTAATGTTGTATTACATAATATGATGGTTTATTAATTTTGAAAATTATCTTATTCTGAAAATTATGGTTTTGGATAATGTATACATATAGGAGGAAGATATTTTTATCATTTTTTGTTTATGTGATACTTTAGAAGTTTATTTAAGTGATTCAAGCATTAAATAATCATCATGAGAACTTATCATTGGGAGAATAACATGAGACTATGGTGGAAATTGATTAAAGTGTGAACTCATACTTATAATGTACGTTTTTTATATGTATATATTGTAATTTAATTCCTCAATGCTTAGAAATGTAAAGTGAAAAACAAATTTTATCATATTACCATCATTTCTGACGAATCAATGGTCATTTTGAAATCACATCAACTTATGGTTTTGTAGTAATTAACATTATCTTATTTATTCAAATTATTGTGATTAATAGTCTATATCACTAAGTATAATAAATTTTGCATTAATGTTTTTCTCTATATCAAAATTTTCACTACAAACTAATGTTCTACTATTTGGAAACATAGTTATGTGATGACCCATGTATTTCACATTTCAATCCTTTTAAGTTGATGTTCTAGTCACCCTTTTATGAAGTGGAATTTCAAAAAAGTTAATTTAATATATAAAACCATTATTTATTAATCTAGACTTCAAATTTTGAGGATTTAATTTAGATAATATAACACCCATATATATATATAAATTGAACTATTTTAGATAACGTATAAGAAACACAATCCTGAACCCAAAAAATAATGATATATTTTTATTATTTAAGTGTGAATATTATTGGGAGGAAAGAATATAATTAACTAATTTTCAAAATATATTTAAATTTAATATTATTATAGATAATATATTAGTGAAAAATCAATAAAGTGTTTGTAAATTAATTTTACTCTTCAAAAATAATATTACTTAAAAATTGTTTATATTTATCTTAGTGACAAAATAATATAATTAATATGTGGAAATTTTAAAAATTAAATTTATAAAAATTGAAATTGTTTTGAAATAATATTGTCAAATTTAAAATAGGGTGAAACATTATATATTTTTTTGAAATTTTTATTTTTCAATGAATAGTTACACATATTTATTTTTATTCAAATATATACCTTTTTTTCAAGTATTTAGAGTGTAAAATTAATATTTTATTAGTAATAAAATTTCAGTAATTTATATTTATTAATAATAAAATAATTATTTTCTTTGAAATTAATTAACATCTTGGATATAGAATTAAAACATTTTGTAATAAAAAATCATTTTTCTGAAAAAAAGCTCTTTTCAACACTTCTCCTGGGATTATTTTTATATTAAATTTTGTCTCTTTTGTGAATTGAATCACAAAACAGGGATTCTATATTTTCAACCATGAGATCATAATTTGATTAATAGGCTCATTTTAGTTTTTACATTTTTAATAAAAAATATATTAAACAATTATCACCATTGTGTGAGGTAAATAATGTTATTAAGGTTAAATTTAATATTATTAGGACAAAATATTGACCCTAACAACTTCCATTTTCATATTTTATGAGTTTATTTCATCCATATCCATCCAAATCTAGAATATATATCCACTTAATAAAAAAATATTATTTTTTTCTTCTATAGTATTTATGTAAAAGATAAATACAAAAATGTCACTTCCCTTCTTTTAATAACAATAATTAAATAACATGGATAAAAAAATATGTTCACTTACAAAAATTCATTTGAAAGGTAAATTATTTTTTATCATGGTAATTTGTATGCTACTTTTTATCAATAAAATCATTACCTTAAATTCTTATGCAACACTGTCATAATATTTATTCAATTATAATATAATATAACAAATTATATTAAAAATATTAAAGGTAACATAAAATGAATGAATTATTATGTTGCACAAATGTTTTAAATTAATATAACATGTTTTTTATGTGATAAAGTATTATATTCAAATTCCTTTAATTTAATGTCAATTTAAAAGTCAAAATTAATGAATATTTATAGAAATGAATTTAATTATATTTCATAATAAATGATAATTTTTAAAATATTTTAAAATTCTTAAAAATACCATATGTGGAAAAGTGACTCAGATATGGTTTAAAATATCACACATGGTCCATTTATTAGAAAATTATCCTTTTATAGTAACTTTTGGGAACCCTAAATATTAAAAACTATGTTATCATGATAATTGTCAAAAAGGGTTGATGAGGGTGACCACAAATAGATAAAGTTAAACCCCTAATATAAACACGGAAAAATTTATATATGATATTATTTAGACCCATAAAAATCATATATTCTCATAATATAAGTTTCTATCATTTTTATGGAAATGTATTCATATATAAGTCTTATTACATCTTCCACCATGGAACACAATTAAAGGAAAGAAATTACAGAAAACACAGAGGCATAAGGACATTGTTGGGTCGGAACAAACGAGGAATGATGGCAAGAGGGGGGTGAATTGCCTTTTAAAAAAATGATTAACAAATTAAAATCAAAGTAAAGAATGCAGCGGAAATAAAAGAGGCAAGACACACGAAATTGATAACGGAGTTCGGCCAAAACCCGGCCTACGTCTCCGCTCCCAACTCAACCGTTGAGAGATTCCTACCGCTTGCTTTTCAATGGTTTTAGCAAGAAACCCACTAGGCTTTGAGGTAGCACTAGGACCTATTACAGCTTGCTTTTGTGGTTTAGCAAGAACCCACTTGCTTTTAATAGTTTAGCAAGAACCCACTAGCCTTTTTAACGGGTGAAGGCTAGCTCACCGAACACAAGACTTTTAAAAGGAAAGGCTTGAAGAAACCTCTTCACACCTTAGTGGTGGTGTGAGAACCCAAAGAAAGGGAGATGAGAAAAGAGTTTGGGGTTTGTAGGCACAAACCCAAAATGAAGCTCAAAATAAATAAAACTATAAAAACCGTAATTGAGGAAGACTTGGGCGCCAAGGTATGATGGAGTTGATGTAGCGTGCTCTCCCAAGCTTCTTGAGGTGCTCCTTGGATTGGGAATTGGATTGGAGCACTTGAGGATCCTTGAAGGTGGAGCGCCGGAGGTTCGCCAAATGTGCAACAATATGTCCGGGCGCTTGGTATATGATCCGATTGGTGTCCAGGGCTTCCTTGGCCTTTATTTATAGGCATGGAACCCATTGGGGGCCTTCGGAGCCGTTGGAGAAGTCCTCGGAGCCGTTGGGAGCCAAGTGGGCCAGCCTGGTCAAACTGCAACGGCTAGTTTGACTGGGCCCACCGGCTGGCCGGTACAGGTCCACCGGCTGGCCGGTGTGTGCAAAAAGGCATAGGATTCTTGTCCAGGGGCCACCGGCTGACCGGTTCCAGATCCACCGGCTGGCCGGTGGCAAGACAGTAGCTTGCCACTCTGTGCAGGTGCCACCGGTCGACCGGTGGAGGAGCCACCGGCTGGCCGGTGGCAAGACAGTAGCAAACACTATTTGAGATGGATGCCACAGGTCGACCGGTGACAGAGCCACCGGTCGACCGGTGGAACCTGGCAGTGGGCAATGCCTCTGCCAGTTCCACCGGCTGGCCGGTGCAATCACACCAGTTGGCCGGTGGACTGAATTTCAGTCCATTTGATGTCCATTCTTGGGCCAACTTCTTGGCAACCTTGTGCCTTTCAATCAAAAACACTTCAAACAATGTTAGATAAACATGAAAGTGATTGTGATCATGAAAATTAAACCACGAGGGGATACAAGAGGTACAACAATCTCCCCCTATTTTGATGATCACAATCACCGAAACAATCAAAGTAAAATACTGAAATTAAAGACATTCTTAAAGGATAATTTGAAAATAAATCAAAGCATGATAGAGAAGACTCTCCCCCAATCAATCAAGGAATTTCTCCCCCTTTGTGATTATCAAAATAGAATGGGGCATAAAACTTGATTGAGGGAGAATTGAAAATCAAGATCAATTGGAATTTTTGAAAATTGAATTGAAAAATTTGAATAACAGTTTGAATTGAAAGATTGAAATGAAAATTGAATAGAAAATTTTGAATTGAAAATTTTGATACCAAGAGTTGAAATTGAAGGTTTGAATCGAAAATTTTGAATTGAAAATTTAAATTGAAAAAATAACCGAAAGAGATTTTTGAATTTAAGAAAATTTCTCCCCCTAAATAAAACAAAAGATCATCGGGGAAACGAAACGACTTTTGGCCCAGAGAGACTCGCCAAAAGGGATTTTTCAATCCAAATTTGTTTCATGGCGGGTCTTCTCCTATAAAATTCGTCCGAAAAGAAAAAGCTTTTGGGTTGACCATACCGGGCATTTTTACAATTGCATTCATAAATAAGGTGCCCGGGTTTCTTACAATAATTACAAAATTTAAAACTAGAGCTCCCCCTTACAAAAACAGTGGGTGCGTGGGAGGAGTAGGCTTGCATGGAATAGCCAAGCCCTTGGGTGGTTCTAGAAATTCGTTGGGAACCTAGGATATTGTTCAAATTTTGTTCCCCTTGGGTGAACTTAGCTAGGGTCTCCCTTAGGTCTTTGATGGTTGATTCCATAGAATCAACATTTGGAAAATTTTGGATTTTTAGGGACATCTCCTCCTTCTCTTTGAGAAGTTGTTCTTTTTCGGAGGAGAGTTTTTTGAAAGACTTTTTTAAAGCAACAAATTTTGACGATAAGGCATGAAAACCATTTTCTAGTTGGTCTCTAGCGTGTGAGAGTTCTTCATAAGAAAGATGATTTAAAGAATTTGAAGAACTAGAACAGGAGGATGATGAGTCGGAATATGACACCTCATGATTTTCCATTAGGCATTTTTTACCTTGGTCACTCGAGGAGGAGGAGGAGGAGGATGAGGTGTCACTCCATGTGGCCTTGAGGACCTTTTTCTTTCCTTTTTCCTTTTGCGTGGCCCGTTTCTTGTTGAGTGGGCAATCGGGCTTGTAATGGCCCTTTTCGCCGCATCCGTAGCATTTTACCTTGGGATCGGATCTTTCGGTGGGTTCTTGCTTTCGCGCCTTGCGAGATTTCTTCTTCTTCTTGTGCTTCTTCATAAACTTGTGCATTTGGCGGGCGAGATTCTCCATTTCCGAGTCGCCGCTTGATGATGAGGAAGATGAGGAAGGAGATGAGGAAGAAGATGAGGAGGAGCTTACTTCCTTTTGTACCTTGAGGGCGATATTCTTTGGGGTCTTGATTGGTGTGCCCTCCTTTTGAGCTTGCCTCCTCATCATGATCTCATACGTCATAAGGGATCCGATGAGCTCCTCGACCGGCATGTTTTTGACATCCTTAGCTTCTTGGATTGCCGTCACATTAGGTGCCCATGAGCTCGGAAGGACCCATAAGATCTTCTTGACCATCGTCTCGGCTGAAACATCATCACCAAGAGATTTCCTTCCATTGCACACGTCAGTAAAGCAAGTAAACATATCGGAAATAGACTCATTTGGATGCATTGAAAATGACTCAAAATCTTGCCTATACATATCCAATCTAGTGTCTTTGACTTTGTTAGTGCCCTCATGAGTTACTTCTAAAAGTTTCCAAATTTCATGTGAGGAGGTGCAAGTAGACACTCGATTGAACTCATTTCTATCTAAGCCGCAATGGAGAGCATTCATGGCTTTGCCATCAAGCTCGAAATTTCTAATATCGGCGGGGGTACATTTGGATTCATCGGGGGAAGATAAAGAATAACCTTGCATGACAATTTTATATATGGGATACCCTATACTTCTAAGAAAAGTAGTCATGCGGGTTTTCCAATAATTATAGTCGGTCCCATCAAAAAATGGAGCCCGACCCAATGAGTATCCCTCGGGGGCGAAAGAGGTAGATGCCATCAAAAAAATAGGATCTTTAATTTGAAACCGTTTAAGGATTTATTCAAATACGTCCCTCTGATACCAATTGTTGGCTGGAAAGAAATGAGGAAATGATGGCAAGAGGGGGGGTGAATTGCCATATAAAAAATGATAAACAAATTAAAATCAAAGTAAAGAATGCAGCGGAAATAAAGAGGCAATCACACAAGAAATTGATAACGGAGTTCGGCCAAAACCCGGCCTACGTCTCCGCTCCCAACTCAACCGTTGAGAGATTCCTACCGCTTGCTTTTCAATGGTTTTAGCAAGAAACCCACTAGGCTTTGAGGTAGCACTAGGACCTATTACAGCTTGCTTTTGTGGTTTAGCAAGAACCCACTTGCTTTTAATGGTTTAGCAAGAACCCACTAGCCTTTTTAACGGGTGAAGGCTAGCTCACCGAACACAAGCCTTTTAAAAGGAAAGGCTTGAAGAAACCTCTTCACACCTTAGTGGTGGTGTGAGAACCCAAAGAAAGGGAGATGAGAAAAGAGTTTGGGGTTTGTAGGCACAAACCCAAAATGAAGCTCAAAATAAATAAAACTATAAAAACCGTAATTGAGGAAGACTTGGGCACCAAGGTATGATGGAGTTGATGTAGCGTGCTATCCCAAGCTTCTTGAGGTGCTCCTTGGATTGGGAATTGGATTGGAGCACTTGAGGATCCTTGAAGGTGGAGCGCCGGAGGTTCGCCAAATGTGCAACAATATGTCCGGGCGCTTGGTATATGATCCGATTGGTGTACGGGGCTTCCTTGGCCTTTATCTATAGGCATGGAACCCATTGGGGGCCTTCGGAGCCGTTGGAGAAGTCCTCGGAGCCGTTGGGAGCCAAGTGGGCCAGCCTGGTCAAACTGCAACGGCTAGTTTGACTGGGCCCACCGGCTGGCCGGTACAGGTCCACCGGCTGGCCGGTGTGTGCAAAAAGGCATAGGATTCTTGTCCAGGGGCCACCGGCTGACCGGTGCCAGAGCCACCGGCTGGCCGGTGGCAAGACAGTAGCTTGCCACTCTGTGCAGGTGCCACTGGTCGACCGGTGGAGGAGCCACCGGCTGGCCGGTGGCAAGACAGTAGCAAACACTATTTGAGATGGATGCCACAGGTCGACCGGTGACAGAGCCACCGGTCGACCGGTGGAACCTGGCAGTGGGCAATGCCTCTGCCAGTTCCACCGGCTGGCCGGTGCAATCACACCGGTTGGCCGGTGGACTGAATTTCAGTCCATTTGATGTCCATTCTTGGGCAAAATTCTTGGCAACCATGTGCCTTTCAATCAAAAACACTTCAAACAATGTTAGATAAACATGAAAGTGATTGTGATCATGAAAATTAAACCACGAGGGGATACAAGAGGTACAACAGACATGACCCCGCAACCTACCCCTCACCCCCCCAAGTGCCTCTCCACTAAATTATTAAACGGAGTCTTATATCCTCTTCTCTTCACACAAAAGGCCTTTTTATTTTGATAATACCTACCCAATTGTCTTTACAAATTATATTCATGTGTCCATCAGAACTTGTTTTTATTAGAAAACCTTCCGAAGAAGGCTTTTGGTTTAAACCTAAATAATTTGTTTGAAGAAGAGGTATCATTATTGAATGAGAATTTTTTTCATTTTTTATTCTTCTCCAACATAAAATCATATTAAAAAATGGTTATATAATAAAATAATTATAAAACATATATTTATATGTTATTATGTTAATTTAATATCCTAAATCCATATACTAATCCATGTATTAGGAAACAATCCTACCATTCGTATGTACGGAAGACTACTACCACAAGACTTTATGAAATTAATTTTCCATCATCACCTCTAAAATGTGATTATGAGGATGAATTTAGAATATATATATGATATCCATGAAATATTTATAATTATATTAAATTTATATATCATATATTTTCTAACATTTTCATTCATTAGAAGATAATAACATTATCCGAGCGTATGTGTGGATTGCCACCTCAAAGAAAAATTGGATTTTTTTTCTATTACCGCATCAAATGATTGGTATGTATAAGTGTATTAAAATAATTAATATAATATTTATGATATGATGATAAATATATAATTTTAAAATAAAACCAACCTTATTTCTACCTTGATCGTTGCAAAATAGAACCAATACTCATGTGCATGTATGACATACTTTCTCTATGAATATAATGTACATAATTTTCGATAACTATATTTCATGGACTGTTAAAAAAGTAAAAAAATGTTAAAAATTGCATGATTCATATTCTATATATGATAAAATACTACCCTCATTGACCACATTCAACCTACAAAAGTAATTTTGGACTTATCATTAGAAAATCATCAACCAGTATGATGCGAACTTAAGTAATTTAGTAATTGAATATTACAAGACAATAATAATTGAAAAACAAAATAGAAATTAGTTATTTATAAAGAAAATAATTAACATAGTTTTATTATGAAAAATATAAATAATGCACCACATTATTTGGACTCAAGATAAGAGATTTTACTTAAAAAATACTCTTATAAATACTCTCTTTTATCTGTTTTTCTTCAATTTCCATGTTCTTATAAATGTATCAAGTAAAACTTTTTATATTCTTTAAAGGATGAGAAATTTAATTTTTACCATATTTTACTTTATTGAATTATTTTTTAAAATAATTAATATTTTAATTGTTTTATGTTAGGTTCACTTGACTTTAAAAACCTTATTTTAAATGTTTTAGTGGTTTATCTTCAAAATATTTTTCTTCCATGTCCATAATTTTTAATTTATTTTATTAACTTATTTATAAAGAAATAAATAAATGATAAAGGGTATTTTTATAACTTTTTATTTTAATTAAAAGGGCCACAAATTAATCTTTTTATGTATCTTGTAAGGAATGTTTTTAGCTTCATTATAAAAGAAAAAAAGAAATGTTTTATTTTAATGTATATGGTATCAACGTTATTACCCATCTCCACAATAATTATTTGATATTTGGAATTACTTATTATCTTACTTATATTATTGAAATAAAACCCATATTTTCTTATATTATATGTTTTTTAGAAAAGATATTAAATGGAAGGGGTAACTGGATATCTTGAAATTTTTGGATTATGGGTGTAAGGTATCTCCCTGAACCGCCATCTTTCTCTTAGTTGTGAACATTCTCTATGTGAATAACTTTATTTATCTATTTAATGTTATGTAATCCTTATAAATTTTCTATATATGAGTCTCATTTATATTCTTAGATTACTATACCTTATTTTCACAAGATATTACCTACCCTATGATCATTTCACAAATTAATTCTTTAAGAAATCTATTTTGATTATGACACGAGGAAAGGTCATGTAACCCATTTCGTTTTATGGGTAATTATTAATTCTATGAAATATGATTGATTTATTTTCCTTAGAACACATAATCATGAATATGTTATGATGGGTGCACCTAGATAGCGCTCCAAATCATTAGGTAATGCTTTTCCCTCTTGAGACGTTATTTGTAAGAATATAGAGTAATCATAATCCCCTATTTGACTCTTTCCACCATGTGATGTTGTCTTGGAATTAACCTTGACTTATAATTGCATCATGTTTTGTGTTTCTTCCACATTTTCAGTGATCTTGTGATATAATGTTTTTTGTTATGCTCCCATGTTTTTAATGGTGGGATTATTTTTAATGGAAATTGTATACTACATTATAAGGGTGAAAGGTATAATTTTATTTGAAATTTTTCTATAAGAAAAATGTTTCTCTAAGTTTTTCATGATTTCATGGAACCATTATAATTTTTTTAATTTAATATTTATTATGATATGTTTTATGAAATTATATGGAAATAAAAGTTGAGTTGATGTGTATTTGTTTATTTATTTTGATCCAAATGATAAATTTTTGAAAAGACACATCTTTTTATAATTATCCATGAACTAAAAAATTCCTTTATTTATTTTATATGTCTATTAATATTGTTTTTTAGTTCATCCTATATATTAAAATGGTTTCATTTTGTTTTAAAGATGATTATAGATTAGGATGAGGTCAAGATGAAAATTCTGAAGCTATATCATGAAAATAAATATTTTGTATCAAAAAATATTTGTTTTTGGGAAATGGATACTGAATGGATTTGTACACTTACTATTGTAATATTTATTCATTCCTAGTTTGTGGCCAATTTATCTAAAACTCTAAATTTTAAAAATAATTTAATGTAAGAAATGAATTATTGACTTGAAAAATAATTTTTAAAAAAATTTATGTCTGGTTCCTTACAATATGTCACATCGAAGATGGGTTTGGGGGCCAAAGACAACAAAACATTACTGTTTTTGAATTTTTTTAAGGATTGTGATAAATTATAGGAATCAATTTAATTTTATAATTTTTTTTAATTTTTCAAATATAGTTTGGAATTTTATTTTTGATGTAAATATAATTATAATTATATTTTATATTTTCTACTATAGTGTGCTATAATTCTTGCAGCACAATACAACAACATTGATTTTAACAGTCTTATATCTATTAATGATAAAATATACCTCCATCAATGCTAAAAATGATGTTAAAGGGTTTCTGTTTTTAGTGCTAAAAATACCACTAATAAATATCCCCCTTTATGAGCACTAAACTAGCAAGGATAAATGACCTACCTTATCATTGATTTTTTAGTACATATGAATTTCCCCTTTACGAGGGTAACTTTTAGCACTTATGAAAAATGTTTGATTTCATGGATCTTATGACATCAATTAATTTTTAGCATCAATGGAGGCTATTTACAGTTTTGTTGCAACATCCCAAGTTTTAATAACAAAAATATTTACTTTATTATTAGAATTTTTATTTAAACATTAATTCAATGTAAAAAATAATTAAATTAAAATTAAATTATTAATTAATAAAATAAATATATAAGTTATAATGATATTTTTTTAATAATATTTTTATTGGTTAATTTTATCAATTTGAAAACAACTAAAATATTTTTTAATGTAATCAATTTTATTTACATATTAGATTATTTATATGAAATAATATTTTGGTTATAAACAATATGTTATAATAAATAAATTTTTGGAATTATAAGTAAACACTTAAAATTAAATGACTTATAATTATAAATACTTAAATTTATATAAATCAATTTAATTAAGTAGCTTTTTCATTTAGATTTATACAATGCCTTTAGTTATAATTATAGTTGTATATTTATATATATATCATTTAAAAATGATGATAAATTTATTCTTAAAATAAATAAATTATTCAATAAATAAATATAATTTATAAGGTATATAAATGATAGTGTGTTAATTATAAATATATATAGATTCTTATTATTATCAAAATATTATAAAATTTAAATTATGAACATAATAATGTAATTTTAAATGAATAAAAATTTAAAGGAAATATTGTTTTTAAATTATAAATATATTTATAAACAAAATTTTATAATAAATTTATTATTAATTTCATCAAAATATTAATAATGAAAAAATGAAATGATAAAATAAAAAGAGATAAGAAATTGAGAATCAATTTGACCAGAGTGATCAACCTCATATTGAGGTAAAACAAATCAAGTCTTCCACGGTGTCTAAGAAAAAGGGATTTGGATGAAAAAATGTAAATAAAGCACTGAGTTTTGACTATTAGGATATGGCATTGAGCATAGTCATAAGTGATCGAGCAAGGATGTTAGGCATGGGTGTGGATCTGAGGTTGGAGTCTAGATTGATCAATAGATAGGGAAATCAAAAGATTCAACCCCAGAAGGCCGAATGTGGTGGGTCGAATCCAAAGGTTTCGACCACTAATGAGAATTCAAAGGTCATATCTGAGGATAATGAGAGTTTTGAATTTGAATCACCATTTGCCTATCTTTTTCGTTAGCCAATCAATTTTAGGTAGGAATCTCATTTTCAATCATTAATTCTATTTTATTCTTCCAGCCATTCCTATTAACATATTGATTATTTTTAATGGTGGTTTAAATTTATGAACCAATTTTTTCAATGTCAATCAACCCATTTATTGTTCTATTAATTTATTTTTTCTTTCTTCAATCGATTCCACCAACAATATACTTTTTTCGATGAATATATAATTATATATGTTAGCATTGAATTTGTAGTTCAACATATTCTTCTATTCTTGTTGGGGCACGAGCATGGATTTATATTGTTCTCAATTTTCCATTTGAATTAGTTATTAGAATAAATCAGTTGAGTTGAGTGATTTATTTATGGATCTGATTGATTAGCAAGAATTTCACCTAGATCACACAATTTTTAATTGGTGGTTTCTTCATCATCTACAACCTTCAGCTAATGAATGATTTGTAATAAATTATAATACTTAATTATTCAATATAATATATCAAAAAACAATAGGGCCGATTATAAATATCTTTCCTTCTAAGGACATCAACATTATGTAATGCACCCTTTGTGTGTGTTTAGGGTTTGGGTTGCAAGGCAGAGGCATTAGTCGACAAAGCCATACTATAAGTGGAAGAATTAACCCTTCTTTTCTTTCATTTATATTTCATGGAATTCTAGGAGTACGAAATATATTGAGTGGGAGAGAAAGTAAATCTCCTGCATTGATTTTTATCTAGTTAGGTGTACTCGAGGTTTTATAGACCCCTTATTCATCCATCTTATTTGTCCAAACTCTAATAGAGGACTTCCTAGGTCATGACTAACTCTAGTAGTAGACTGATTTAACTCAAATTTTGTGGTAAGGGGATATTTTAAAAATAAAAAATATAATTATCTTGGCATTTTCATTATCAGGAAAAAATTTATTTTCTAATATTTATTTCATTACAATATTATAATTGTAAAAAAATTATTTTTAAATTTATATTTATATTTATTAAATATTAGGTATATGTATATGTTCTACAATCATACAATTTTAATTAAATTAATAAGGTAATTAATTATTTAAAATATAAATAATTCATTATGTTGATATTCAATGTTTAAATAAATTGATATTGTTTAATTTTTAATCCATTTTTTAAGAAGTTGAATTTATTAATTTTGTAGGTACTGTTTTTTAAAATCTATAATTTTTATGTGAATTTTATTAATATTAAATAAAATTTACATATTTAGTAGTTGCACATGATGTTTCATGAATTTTAATAATATCAATTGTTAATTATAATGTATTCATTTTTATGTGTTATAAATGTAAGTAATGAATTTTAAATTAGGCTTTCTCTGACAGGTTTTGAGAAAAGGTGATTTATCAATGCTAGGATGTTATATAAATATTTTATTCTACGAAAATAACATAAATGTATATTTTAGAATAAAACTTAATGTAATGTGACTGAAAAAGGTAGATCTTAAAAAAAATTAAAAATTTGATCCAACACTCGAGTATTAGGTGGGAGAATGAAGAATGAGAAGTGAATTCATGGCTTCACAAGATGATGTCCTACTATAAATATTTATTTTTGCCACATGTTTTTAATTGGATATTCCATGTATTAGTTTAATCCATAAAGGATTTATTAATATGAAAATATATTTCAAGTGAAATCCAAAGCATCTTTCCAAGGATAGTTTTTGAAATCATTTCAAAATTATAAGTATTTTGAAAATTTTTGAAAAGTATTTTATATATCAAATATATATATATATATATATATATATTAAATGGGTTTAAAAGTGTTTTAAAAGTATATTTCTATGAAAGAGTTTTCACTAGTTTTGAAACCCCTTATTAGGAATTTTAATTCTTATCCTGTGTTTTAAAAGTATTTTCACAGGTATCATGGAAGTTCTAAGACAAATGAGTTCGCTTAAGGAGTGAGCTCACACAAATACAAGTATTATTTTTTGTATAACTCTGATAAAATTGTACGATGTTGTCCATTTATAAAAACCCAAGACCAGAAAAGTTCCTGGAATGTATCTCGCACAATGTATTTTTAAATTGTATTTTACAAAAAAAAATTACACAACATGTATTGGCACTAAATCTGGATGTCTGAGTTTCGGTCATTACAATTGGTATGAGAGTAATGGTCATGAAAAAAATTAGAGATTAAACATTAAATTTGATGAAAAAAATCAATGCGATAGAATATTACATGAATCTATTATATAATTAAGTTCCCTTAAATGTTATAGATTTTATAAATTCTGAACGTGAAAATTTAGAAATTATTCAAGTTCTAAAAATGAATTTTTTTCAGCACAATTCATTTATATTAGGTGAATGTAACATCCAAATATTTAATAAAAGAATTATTATTTTTATTAGTATTTTTATTTAAACATTAATTCAATGTAATCCAAAATTTTGAATGAATATTAATTTAATAATTAAGAAAGTAACTAAATTAATGGAGATATTATGATTAAAATTTATTAAATAATAATTTTAGTAGTTAATATTATCAATTTGATAACAACTAAAATATTTATAAATGTAATTGAGTTTCTTTAATAATTATTTTATTAACCTGAAATAATATTTTTATTATAAAAAATATCTATTAATAAATAAATTAATGCAATTATAATTAAAAACCTAAAATTAAATTATTTAGAGTTATAAATAATTACATTTATATTAATCAACTTTATTAGGTAAATTTTTTAGTTAGTTTTATACGACATTAATAGTTGTAATTAAAATTTTAGATTTATATATATAACATTTAAAAACATTGATAATGTTATTATTAAAATATATTAATGATGATATTAATTAAATATAATTTATAAATATAAAATTAATTTTATGAAAATTATAACAAATATATATGGGTATTAATTTCAAAAGATTATAAAACTAAAATTTTGAATATTAGAATATAATTTGAAATAATTAAAATTTAAAAGGCAATATAGTTTTTAATATATATATATAAATATTAATATTTATAAAAAAAATTATTAAAATAAAATTATTATTAATTTCATAAAAATATTGTTTAAGAAAAAATGAAATGAAAAAATAAAAAATGGCAGGAAAATGAGAATTGATTTGATAAGAAGGATTGGCCTTGTACTAATGTAAACAAATCTAGTCTTCCTTGGGAGGCCAAGCAGAATGAATTTGGCCAAATTTTAGTAAGTTGAGCACTGAGTATTGACTGTCGGATGATGGGTTCGAGCGTAATCGAACGGGATCATGCAAGAATGTTAAGACAGAGTGAACATCTCAGGTCAGAGTTAGGATCAACCTCTTGAGATGGAAATAGAAAGATTTTCTCCTGTAAAGTCTAGCGTGGTGTGTTGAATCCAAAGGTTTCTACCACCAATTAGCATTTGAAGGTTGGATCTGAGGCTGATGAGGGTTTTGAATGCAAGTAGCCTTTCTCCTATTTTTGGATTGTTGATCTATTATAGGATGGTATCTCATTCTGAGTAAATTAATTCCAACTTCATATTCCCACCATTCATGATAACAAAATGGCTATTTTTAATAGTGGTTTTAATGTTTGAGTCGATTTTTTTAATTTTGATCCACCCAATTATTATTATTCTTAATTGTTTCTTTCAAGGATTTATTTCATCAACGATCTACATTCATTAGTGCATATATAATAATATATGGTAGTATTGGATTTTATCTTCATAAGATTTTTTAGTTTTGTTTGGGGCGTAAGAATAGATTTAATTTATGTTAATTTTTTAGGAATATTTGATAGAATCAAGCGGCTATGGTGAGGGATTCATTAATAGATATTCCTGCTCAACAAGAATTTCACCAAGATCACATAATGTTGATCTGATTTTTTATTCATATTATTCCATTGGATAATTAATGAATGATAATTAATTATAATCCAATCTTTTAAAAATATTATATATTCACAAAGAATTGAGTCAGATATAAATATTGATTATACTGATTATTTTTTTTAAGTGTCTCACCCTTTCTGAGTGCAGAGAGGTTGGATGGCAAGGAAGAGAATCTCTTTGAGTAAGGCATACAATAAGTTGAAATAATTGGACCTTTTTATTTAGTTTCCATTTTTTCAGTTATGAGAGTATAAAAGATTGTGGGTGAGAGAGAAAGAAAATATTTTGGTGTGATTCATCGCCTATTGGTTGTGACCGAGGTCTGGTATACCCCGTATCCATTCATTATGTTTATCCAAAATCCACCATAAGACTGATTATATAGTATTTTTCTCCCTGAGTAAACTAAATTAACTAAATTTTTATGTAAGGGGATATTTTAAAAATACCAATATGATTTTTTGATGTTTTGATTTTAAGTAAATTTTTATTTTCAAATATTTCTTTCATTAAAATTTTATTATTGTAAACAATTTATTTTCAAAATTTATGTTTATATTTATTATAATTTATGTATATTTATATGTTCTATAACTATAAAATTTTCTTTTAATTAATAATGAAATTTATTATTTTAAAATCATATTATCTATTATGTAGAAACCAAATGTTTAGACAAATTTATATTGTTAAATTCTAAAGCCATTTTTTTTTGAGAAGTTGAATTTATTTAGTCACAATGTAATTTTCTAAAAGCTATAATTTCTATGTGAATCTCAATAATATTATTGGAAATGACCATATTTGATAATTGCACATGACATTTCATGAATTTTAACAAAAAAATATTTTTTTAAGGCATAAATATTTATGAGTTTCAAATTAAAGTAATGAATTTTATTTTTTTATTTCTCCTATGGGTTTTGAAAAAAACTGTTTTATCAAAGCTGGGAGGTTCTAGAATTATTTTCATCAATAAATATAAATTAAGTATAAATATTTGAAATGTTTTCAATGGATTATGACTGAGGAAGTAGGATCTTCAAAATGTTTTCTTAAAACATTTATTTAACACTTTGGTATTTGGTAGGAAAATGAGGAATGGGGAGTGAACCCATGACCTCATGATACATTATCCTACTAGTGATATTGTTTGAACATAGATTTCATAGGATCTTCTAAGTATCAGTTTAATCCAAAAAGGTATTATTACATTAAATTACATTGAGAATGATATACATACTATTTTTCAAAGGATAATTTATGAAATTATTTAAAAAATATTAGTATTTATTAAAGGATTGAAAAGTATTTTATATATTAAATATATATATATATATATGTATATACATATTGGATATAAAAGGGTTTTAAAATAGTTTAAAAAAAATCTTTTTATAAATGGTTTTTCATTGGGTTTAAAACCCTTTATTTTAAAATTTAATGCTCATCCCATGTTTTAAAAAAAATTACATTTATCATAGAAGTTTAAACATAGAAAACTTTTATTAAGATTTCAATGCATTAGAATAAAATTATTATTTTTTATTTTTACAACTATGATATAGTTATAAGGTGTTCTCTAATTCTTCAGTTTGTGATATGTATGTTTCATTGTGTATTTTCAGTTATCTTTTATAAAAAAATACCTAGGATATTTTTTCATTGAATCCAGAAGTGCATGCATGGGTATTTATAGTTATTAACCCCCATTTGTGCAATAAATCATACAAATAACGGGATCCCTATATTAGTGATTTTTTATTTCTCATAATGGGTTCACTTTATCATCTTTATTTTTAAGGATGAAAAAATCCAAACAGTAGTAGTGTTCAACTAAAATTATAGTACCTTGTAGTAGTAAATATAAAATGAAATATTATTTAAATTTACATCACAATACAATTCAAAAAATTTAAAATGATTAAAAATATTTCACATTTTTTGTTTGTGTAATTAATTTGTAATATAAATGTTTTCGAAAATATAATAAAATTCAAAAACATTAATGTTTTTTTGTCTTTATACACTGACCCCCACTCAAAAGAGCCTGATCATGTCAACATTTTCTAAACAAACCACCCCATATTGAGAAAAACGATGTCCCTATTTAAAAAACAAATCATATATTAGTAGCGTAGTAAATGAATAAATTAATCATAATATTTAGAATAATGAATTAAAAATTCTTCACTTTTTAACTGAAAGCTTACACATCGAGTCTGACCGGGAACACTATGTGTCTGATTAATGTATGGATAATTCATACACATAGATATCGATTTATGGATCATTATCTATAATTATCATGACAATAATATTTTATTTTATAATTTTTAAGTACGGGACATTTGTTTTGAAGTAAAATTTGAATTTTAAATAAAAATATGCATATTTATTTATACCACTGATATCATGTGTTGGATTGATCTGAGGATGATTCATACACATCCAAAATTATTTGTAGATCATTTTTTCAAAAATATAAATATAATTTAAGTAGGTTTTTATGGTTTTCCTTGAATGACACATGTTTTGACCTAAAATGAAATTAAACTAAATTCATGCATTTTGAGTCATATCAATAACATTTTTTATCAGATTCATGTGAATCTAATTCCAAAATATCACAAAAGACTTATAGATCATTTTACTTAAGTATTAATATATTAAAAACAATTCTCATTTTTCAGTGAGGGACACATGTCTATAAAATGATTTTCATTTTTAATAGAAAACACAAATTTCAAGTAATACTGGTTACATTGTGTTTCAGATTGAGTTTTCCCTAATTGCAACACCTAAAAATGAATTATTGATCAATTTCCTATGTAGTAAAAATAATATAAATTGGTTTTCTTGGTTCCTATTTTTTCATGATTCTTTTTTACCAAAAATGTAAAATTTAAATAATAACCAAAACATGGACTAATAAAGTCACAATGTGTTTTATATTGACATGTCACTAATTCCTATACATCAAAGTTAACAAAGTATAATTTTGAAAAATCATCAGTACAATCTGATCATTTTCAATTGTTTTCAGTCAGTGAAATATGTTTGGAACTAAAATGTCATTTTGAAACTAAGAACATTCACATTGATCTATACTTGTCTCACCATATGTTATATAGATGTACAACTGATTCTTACGTATTTAAAATTAACAAAGGAACATTTTAATAAAGTATCAATACCTTTTGATTTTTTACCCTATTTTTGGTGAGTGACTCGAATTTGATAATAAAATTTCATTTTTAAATTGAATAAAAACATATAAACTTATACTAGTCACACCATGTATTGGATTTTGTTGTGTCTGGTTCCTAAATATCACAAATAACTTGTGTATCATTGTCTTAAAGTGTCAATAAGGTATACATATGTTTTCTCGGTTTTGTGTATGTCTCACACCTTTTAAAAAAATTGATATTTTTAAATATAAACACACAATTTGAGTAATATTGGAAATATCATGTATGATATCGATGTGTATTTGATTCCTACATGACAAAGATGGATTATATATCAATTCTATAATGTATCAAGACAATTTGTTTCTGATCGATTGGTTTTTAGTTAGTGACAAATTCCCTTAACTAAAGTTTAATGTTTAACTGAAAACATACACTTTGATTAATTTTTAGACTGAAAACATACATTAATTAACAAAAGTGTATTAAATAAACAAAAAATATATCTATTAAAGGAAAAATTAGTACCTAAGTGCATCATATTTTGTGAATAATTAATTGAAAATTTATTTTTCTCTACTAATTTTTTCTCTTTATCAAGCACTAAATGGTTGAATAAAAAAATATTCCTAATAAATCCATTTCCTCATGATATTTATGAAATATAACCAAATAAATATTAGATAAAAATGATATGGAAATTATTTAACTAATTTTTGATAAAATGATGATAAAACAAACTAAATAAGTATTTAGAAGCCATCTCTTCAAAAACAATATTCATATATTCAACCACCATTTATTTTTTCAATTAGTTTTGAAAAAAAACTATTTCATATTTTGAATAAGTGTAATATAGAAAATCCTGGTATTTCTGGAAAAATATAAATAAACAAATTATTAATAAATATTTTAAATAAAAATGTACTTACCATTAGAAATACCTCATCTAGGATGTTAGTTTACTGCTGGAATATGATATATACAATAAATTTTAGAATGTAATAACCACAATATTTTACATTAATATCTTTTGAAAATTTTAGTTACATTGAGAAAAAATAATTAATTTATTTAGATATATGTTTTGATAATGAAATTTTATTATATATATAGTAATACTTATAGAGTTTTATAATTTGATAGTCTACTTATACTCAAGGACCATTCTTATACCATGATTCTAATAATAATTAAACAACCCCCTATCATAAAACAAATTCATAATAACATAATCTAAGAGTTATAACATTAATATTATTTGTAAATCATTCTATTTATTGTATTATAAATGGATAAAAACATTATGTGTGGTCAATTTGTAAGGAATATTTACAGTGAATCTAAAAAATAAATCTTTTGAGTAACCAAATTTATTGAAATGAGAAAAGAATACTCCCTAAAAATAGAAAAAATAATGGAATAAATAAAAATTATATTTTATATGAATAAATTATAGAATTCTACCCCTACATCCTAAGTATTAAAAATCTTTTTTCATCTAATTTTTTTTCCATCATTTTTTCCAGTTTTTTCACTACTTCCAAATATTCTTCCTCGTCCAATGTTATTTTTTATATATAAGTGATGTGAGGACATAGGAGTCAAAAATTTTGTTTCCAATGTTTTCCCTTCAAATAGTACCTATATATACACCTAGAAAAGAAATAAGAATAGTATTTAATAGTAATTAACATTGAATATTAGTTATTTGAAAAATTGATTATAAAAACCCACCTCATATATACATTTACAATTGAGAATCCTAGCCATCCATTCTTGGGGATTTCGCCTACATTTTGTTGACTTATAAAATTTGTAATGTAATATTCATATATTTGTTATCTAAAATAATTGATTATCATATCACTGCCTATGAATTTTGTATTTGTGTGAGCTTTTTACATTTGTAAATGTGGAATTTGAACTATCAGGGTAAAGGTACTCTATGAAGGTATTTTTTATCAATTGGTTAACCCTTAATATTATATTTATTCAACAATATTTTTCTCTATTATTTTATTTATTTGTTATAAAATTCATTGCTTTATGCCTATATATTTTATAATTAAAATTTTTTAATGGGAAATTAATTGGAAAGGAGTACTTCCATGACGACATATATTTTTACCAGATTAAAATGAAATTATAAGAATGTTATAAAATCAGATTGGACTATGTGAATATCTAGATCATTAATGGGAATACGTAGCTAAGTGTTAAGCTTAAGTGATATGAGAATCCCTAGTCTAACATGACCTTTTAGAAATTTCTTATTGTGTGGAATCTCTCCAAGTATATTATATATTATACCCAATACGATATTATGATGGGTGGGTACAAATAGATATAATTCACTATTTCACCACGTACAATATTTGAACATGAATGGTATCATTATCTACCTAATTCACATTTCAGAAAAATAGTTACGAAACTAAAATTTACCTCTAGTAAGGAATTCCTTTTAGAGGAATGGGTAGCCTCAAAGTTGGGGGTCTTCATATAGTGTTTTTGTTTGTGTGTTGTTTCTTTTCTTTGATTTCATCCAATAAAATTAATTAAAACACAAACTATAAATTATATATTCCTTCTAATGTAGTTATTCATGCATGTATACACCTTATTTTATTATTTTTATCCCCTTGAGAATTTCTTCTCCAAAAATATTTTTCAGTGGTGCTCAAAAACCCATACCTCAAACAAAACCATTTTATTCTGAATGCATCAATTACCTTGAAAGTAGTAATTCATCTAATACAATTGATAAAGACTACTGGGTCTAAATGTGATAAAAATATAGGAAAATAATTATTCATGGTTATATAATACTTATTTAAATAAGAAAATAATTATTATTTCATACTTACATGTGATATGAATAACTGTTATTTTTTTTCATCTATTAGTATTCTAAAATTATTTATACAAGATCCTTTCAAAACAATATGTAGGTAGGATATGGCTTTGAATTTGGATTTATAAATCTTCTTATAAATAACGGAACATAATTATGTTTTCGTAATTTTTTCAGAAGTATGAGCTCTGAGTTATGTACATGTTATGTGTAAGTTTTGTACTTCCTCAAAATATATACATAGAACACATCATAAAATTGAGATGGGTTGGGTTTAAGTACCCACAGAAAAGAAACCTTCCCAAAATTACCAAGAATTCCAAAGGTACCAATTTATATAAAGATTTGTTTCCCCTTCTTCTTATATCTCATAACCCTCTTCCATAGAAAATTCTTAGAAACACCTAATCTCCAAATTCAAATACTATATCACACTAGAGATTATAAGTCACACTTTTTTATTTAATATGACCTTCCTTGATATTTTTTTGAATGGATCAAAATTTCTCTAGCATTTCTTTAACTCTCTTAGGCCCCAATAAGATTATTTCTCCAACAACATTCCAATACATTTGAGATCTACATCCCTTTCCATAGTTGTATTCCTAAGGAGTAATATTAATGTTTGAGTGAAAGCTATTATTGTAAGAAAACTCAATTAAATGATGGTTTTGATCCCAAACACCCTCAAAATCCAAAGAGGAAGATATAAACATATCTTATTGGGTTTGAAATATTCTTTCGGACTGATCATATATCTAAGGATGATACACAGGGTTCGAACTCAAATCCATATCAAGAGATTGTAGAATACATCACAAGAACGTTGAGGTAAACCTCAGTTCCCGATCAAACATAATTTAATATAAAACTCCATGAAAACTTATCAATTTATTAGTGTATATCCCGAGAAGTTGATCCAAATAGATATCTTCTCTGATAGTGATGAAGTGTGCTAACTTATTAAGGTGATCGACAACAACCTGTATAGAATTCTTCCCTTTACATGTTTTGGGGAGACAAACAATAAAATGCATAGTGATGTTTTCCCATTTAAATTGTGATATGGGTAATGGATGTAACATCCCCTTATACTATTTTCTTTCAGACATAACATGATGACATAACAAGTACTTATATACAAACTCTGTGATATGTTTCTTAATACTGTCCCATCAGAAATACACTTTCAAATATAAATACATTTTGATACTTAAAAGATGAATAGATAATGAACAACTATGGGCTTCCTCTAACAACAAATTTTATAAATTTCGTATGGATATAACACATACATGTTCCTACAAAATATCATTCCATCATAATCAAGGTTAATATCATGAAAATTTCTAACCTTATTTTACAGCCCATCATCTTCCTTATATGCCTCTTAAATTTTAACTTGGATAGATGGTTGATCATTCAACTGATCAATATAATATTTTCCCCCATTATTCGTGATTTCTAGATCTATCCTTTGAAAACCACAAAATATTGGATCTTTTATAATCCCCCTCATAGATAAGCTAGCACGATCCTTTTGATGAATTTAATCAGACACCTTATTCCCTTTCCAAGGGTGATAATGTATTGAGTAGTCATAATCATTAATCATATCTTACCATATGTTTTTAGAATATATTCAAATCCTTTAGTGTGAAAGTATAGTTTAATTTTTTTGATTGTTACATATATATTGTAGTTTTCCCCATACTGATAATTCCTCAATGTCATTAATGAAAAATTACCATAGCTAACTCTAAATTTTGAGTTGGGTAATTTTTCTAATGAATCTTCATGTTTTGTATAGAATAATCTATAACAATTTCATTATGCAAAAGAAATCATGAAAATACATTCTTGGATGCATCACTATATATTACAAATCCTTCTCCATTATAAGGTAATGTAATCATAGTTGTGCTGAAAAATATTCTCCTTAGTTCCTTGAAGTTTGCTTCACATTCATCAGTGTAGAGAAACATGGATGCCTTTCAAGTTAACTTGGTCAAAGGATTAGATAGTCATGATAAATTCTCCACAAAATACGAATAGTTACCAGTTCAACCAGGAAAACTATGGATCTCAGTCACCATAGTTCATTTGGGAAAGCATTTGATTGCCTCTGTCATTGATGGATATAGTAATATAGCATCTCTTCTAATTATATGAATACAAAATGGAACATTTTGCTGCACAAAATCATACATTGTAAATTTTTCACATAGTGTATCCTTCCTTACCTTCTGTAGTAAAATTATCCAGTCGTATTTATTCCCTTCCTTGTTGAATAGATTATGAAATCAACTATAATGTCTACCACAAACTGATCTAGGTAATCAAAAAAGACCCTATTAATTAAATCCATGCAGATATCAGGGGAATTATCAAGACCGAATGGAATAAATATATATTCATAGTGTACATAACTTGTATGGAATGCTATATTGAGTATATACTCTAAATTGAACCTCATTTGATAATACCCAAAACAAATATCAGTCTTGGAAAAGTATTGATCTCACACATTTGATCAAAAAAGTCCCAAATATAGGCAATATGATACTTATTCTAAACTGTGAAACTGTTCATATCCTGATAATAAATTTAGAGTCACATTGATTCGTATTTTTTAAAATAATAGTTTCTCCCCTAGGTAAAAAAATTTTCCACTAGAATACATTATTGATGTTCATCTTGAGTTCATTATTAAATTCTTATGACTCAATCGGGTCGATTCTTTTAGGAGTCCTAAAAATTTATATGGAAGATGGGATGAGTTATATTCAGAAATCAACTTCAAATTTTGGTGGAATTCTATGAATCTCTTGAATAAATGTATCAATATAATTATTTTAGAAGAGTCATATCATCGATGTTATGGTTCTCCCAAAACATTTGATATAAATACCCATTATAAATGGGAATTGAGACACATAACATGTATGTGATCTCCATCGGAAGATCATACTTATCATCAAATTGATATATGATGATAGTTTGGTTTGGAAAATAAAATTTAACTTCTCTATCTTGATAACTGATGTGGTATTTAATCATGTAATGAAAATCCATGCCCAAGATAACATCAAACTCGACCATAGAAATAATGAAAATATTTGAAGGAAGGACATAAAAACCAATATCAACTAGAGAGGAATATAATACTTGATATGCGATCATGATACCATTATGGTATATTACTACTAATTCGAAATCTATTTCCCTGGTAAGTAACTTGATACCCATATAAAATTCTTCAAATATGAATGAATGGGTATATCTAAAGTAAAATCAGATATTATAAATTCAAGAATGGATGTTAAGTGGACCGTTCAGCACATAATTATTTTAAACCTCATCAAAAATAGTGGTCACATGGGATATTACCTTGATCCTATGCTTAATAGGATACTAGAATTGGTCACCATAATTAACACTCATATATGGTCACATGTTAGTATAATTCCCAAAATCCTTTCATTTTTAATACCAAATGGTTGTTGGTGAATTATATAGAGATTTAAAATTATTTGTATCATTAAATATTTTCTTCTCATCACTTAGTCATTCATGCACTTGACTACCTACCCTTCCACACTTAAAAAAATTAGTATCCCCCTTAAGACAATTTTTTTCTGTAATTGTTCCTACACTATGAGCATAAAGGAAATCTCATATTCCTCTCTACATGGTTCTTATATTTTACTTTAAATTCTATTTTTCTCTTCTGATGATAATCATGGGATTAATACCTAAATCCAACCGATATTTACACATTGATAGTACATATAATAATCTATTGATAAATAATGAATTCTCTTATGGATGACACCCTTTATAAACATGGTTTTATGCGACTAAAGAATCCATAAACCTTAAATTCTAGTTGAAATATAATAATAGAAGAATACATCACATGTATTATAATATTTTCATCATAGGTACCCATATATTCATCGTCCTTTGGCTTTAGATCTAGAAATACTGCTCTATAATTTTACTAAGAATACAAGGAATGTTCTTATTGAAAAATTGATTTGTGGAATCATCCTAATCCAATGATTCAATTTCATCTAATTTCATAGAATTTTTATTAACAGTCAACCATTGATAATATTCACCTTCTAAATAATAAATAGCTAAAATGTATTTTTTATGTTATGAACATTAGAGAACAAAAAATATTGTTTTAGCAGAACTGATAAATTCCATAGCGACTAGGAGATAAACTATTCTATAGAATATGTGGGATATTTCCTCATGAAGAACTCAACAAAATATTTTTCCATATTTTGTTCTATTTGATGTCTAACCTAATTGATAGCTTGATAAATTTTTTTGGTCATACGTACACGATTTTTCATTTTAAATCCCAAAAAAATTAGATTATTATGGGGAAATTCATTTCATTTTATGTCCCACTCAGTATTAAGGTGATATCTCTTTGTTCTATCTATATACAAAAACAAAAAATAATTGTGCGAGAAATAATAATAATGAAGGTAAAAACCTAATCGTGAAACAAAATCACTCATATGATGATTGAAACATGACACCTTGTTTTTAATCCATGAAACCTTTGTTTTATCCTAGGTCATTCATAGTCATTATATATTTAAATACTCCATGATTGTTTGTAATAAGTTTTTGGATTTTCAATCTATTTCCCTCATGTGTGTCAAACCATGTGTGCATCAAGGTCCATTGTCATTCGCTAGGTGATGATTGATTCTAGATAAATGAATCATTTTCATAAAATACTAATCTTTTAAAATAAAATTGGAAAATTATAATAAAATCTTCAAATAAAATAAGGTTCAATAGAGAGGGAAGTTGTTTTTTCATACATGTTATAACAAATATTCATTTATCATTTTTGAAAAAATCGAAATGGGAATTTTTGGAAAAAAATCTAAAGGTTCATTTTCACACAATTTATAAAAAAGTATACCATGGGTAATAATTTCTCTTAATAAATCATAAAATTATAATAATTTTTTTGAAAAAATGTTTAGAAAACATTGGTATATAAGAAAGTGGATTTCAGACCAAAGAGATAAATATAATCCGATTTTCATAAAACCATTTTCTAAATTTTTTAAGTAACAATTATAAGAAAATAGAAATATTAATTTAAAATACCATAAAAAATAAATGTATAAGTAAATACATGAGTTTATTTAGATATGGATCATGAGATTTTATTATCTTACATATAATCATAAAAAATCCATATAAACAAATATATTATAGTATAAAATCATATTAAATTTGGTAACTATGAATTGTAAGTCCCGTGAAGTAATGACATAAAATGGAACATAAAATATCATTGGGATAAATAAATTTATGATAGTAAATGTGAATTAGTGTGTATATATACCTTGTTAAATAATATAGGTTCATAACATAACATTTTTTGCAAAGATGGATGATTGAGACAAAAATCCATTTCTAGTATTGTAGTATTTTGAATAATAATACAAAATTAATAATAACATCAAATTAATCTATAAATATAATTAAAATAATGGTATTGATGATATAAAAATTCTAATTGGCATTATATACACTAGAGAAAATATGTGAATTGTGAATTTTCATGTCTCCCAAAATTAAAAAAGAGACTAGAAATCTCATACCTTATGTCCCGAAATCATTCGTAAACATTCAACCAACATTTATAGTAAATACAAGCTTTTTATACATCTAATATATATATATATATATATATATCATACCATATATTATTTTCATATGACCTTTTATTACCTATTTATTATTAATTACAAGTTAAAATTATGTTTCAGGTAATAACCACTTTGTATTTTGTATAAGTTTTGAAATGGTATTTTTGGTCCTCTTTCATAGATCATGGTTTCATCATATCTATAATTTTAAACATGTTATAATTATAATATATATTCAATATATATATACATTTGGTAATCTGTAAAATTTAGTGATAAAAAATGAAATTATAACAGCCCATACTTTTCATACATTGATATTACGACTAAATATAAGAGTATTCATTACATTAAAAAACAAACCAGTGCTGTATAGATTTATTTTCTTTAGAAACATGGAAACATAAAAACTTAATTTGTAAATCATCTACAACATCTCCATCTTATTCCTTCATTAATAGAACCCTTTTTGACTCATCTTACTTAATAATTTTATTCATATCCATTGGAAATGAAATAAAATAATGGTCTCATATGCTCAGTTATGTTAAAAAAGGTAGATCTAAATTATATAGTAATCATAATACATAATAACATAAACACATATTTTAAAATTATATAATGCATATCAAAGAATCATGATATTATGTCATGGAAAAACTATAAAAGTTCAAAAACAATCAAATAACATTTTCCTATAGACCATAACCTAGGACATGGAATTATTTAATACATATATGAATAGAAAATCATTTCAATATTAGTCATAGATCCCTAGCATGACTATAGGAGTGGAGAAATACCTTTACAGAACCAGGTTCACTCCTTATTCCAATTCTTTTTTACTAAACTGAGTTCACACCTAATTCTAGTCTGGTCTATCTCTTGATATATAAATCTTTACCCAATTAATTTTAGAGAGGTATATGTCCCACCCATAACATAATTAAAAACAAACATATGTGTTCCAAAATAAAATAAATCATTTATTATATTAGAACCCATATAAAAATGAGTTTCATAAACATAATTCCATTATGACATAACCCATGGAAAAGAAATGGGTTTCGTAAATATCATTCCATCATAAAAATAAAACCTCCATATAAATAATAGGGATACTATCCTTGAAATATATCCTTAATAAATCATAAGTAACATCAAATAATTCTGTCAAAAATAGAAAATAACTTTTTTTGATCACATGAAATTAAATCTTGAAGCAAATTTATTTTTATTTCATAAAAAAATTCATAAAACCCCAAAATATTTTCAAGAAAAAATTATCATAGAAAAATTTATTGTTATATTTTATGGAACGAATCAATAGATTAAGGTTTCAGGAAATCAAAAAAATCAGTTCATTTTGTATATGTTGAAAAAGTCTTCCTCTCATAAGTTTTCCAAAAAACTAGTAAAGTACCTCGTTTGAAAATGACAAAAGGATTTCTTTCAAATAGTTTAGTAAAAATTAACACAAGGGTATATATGAATTTTAAAAACTATAGAATAATAGTACAAATATCTTGCAACTTTTTTAAGAAACATGGGAATGGAAGATTTATATTCCCTAGAAGATTCTAATGTATAATCAAACCCAAATAATAATGAAATTGGGAAGTCAACCCTTACCTTAGGTTTCATTTCCTTCATACATATCTAAAACTCATGTATAATTGTTTATAGAATTTTAGTAATGTATGAAATACTCATCATTATTCTTATGGTATTATATACAGTCCTCTAATATAATCTTATCTCCCATTTGATTATAATATTTCATTATGACCATTCTTTTGAGTGTTAACTACTTCATTTTCCGAAGAATGTTTTACAATTTAAGTCCCAATTATTGGGTATATATTAGACGTAATTAAAATATAGAATTATATTGATGAAATTTATAATATATTTATTCATTATATACTTTTATGTAATCATGCATGAATAGAGAACATGGAAAAATGAATCGACTTATGTCGTGGAGATAGTACGCTATACGTACGCTTGAGCGATGGTATCATTCCCTAAATGATGAAATGGTAAGGATGTGGATGGTATATATATTATTAAAAAATCAATATCATGTTATAATTATTATTATATATATATATATATTATTTACATCATTATACCCATCCAAATAAATTGTTGATGAAAAAAAGATTACACCATGACATGGATACACTAAGTCGTATGTATGCACTTGCGGTGATTTTATTTTTCATAGAAAAGATAAATGGAATAATATGGTTATTGAGTAATTATAATAACATGTTATAATATTGGTTATACCAGATTTATTACTTTATAAAATAATCATCCCATGAGGAGGAAGTATAAGAAGAAAAAATCATGAAACAGTCTCTAAAGATAATCATGTCTTCCTTGACGTACTTCATTTAAGTATCCACATAGGGAAACTAGGATTGGAATTCAGTAAAGACAATAACCTATTGAATATTTATAGGGATTTTCAGATGAGAAATTGATAGGGTATGGTTGATATTTAAGGCTTAATGTGAGGAGAATAAGTTTGGGAGGTGATGCCCTTTAATAATTGAGGTCAGTAGCACTTTTATAATTTCAATAAATATCAATTAATAATAGATTAAACATCAAAAAAATACCTAAAAAAGGAAATTTATTAAAATACAAGATGTGATAGGGTTGTAATCTCTTCAACTCATATATTATAGATAATATTTGGTATTATTTTAAACCATATCATTTTGATTAACCCTTAGTTAACCTATTTTAATTTTAACTTAGGTAAGAATTTTTCAACATTAAAAGGATGAAATTGTTTTCTTATATGATGTATATTATACCATAATTGAACAACTAATAACAGTTTAGACCACATTATAAATATTTTCAATTTTTAAATTAGATTTATAATTTTTAAATAAATTAATAAAATATTATTTTTTATAAAATATAATTAGTGCCATTTTCGATACTATTGATTACATATACTTTTAAAAATATTAATGAAAAAAATTAACTTAAAAAAATATTTTACTATATCCCTAGTAGGTAAAGGTAATCTATAAAATTTATCGATCACATTAATTTTTTGAATTTTTTTTATTTCCATTTATTTGATATTTTCATTAATAAAATAATTACTGCATCATAATTGTGTAATTATATAATATACATATTTATTAATAAATTTTTCTTAAAAATACTATGACGAAAATGAACATTACAGCATTCTGAAGAATATTAGTAGTCGAATATATATTTTGTGTAACCATATGTTAAAAATGTTAATGTAACAACTTTTAATTTTTGTTAAATAAAATATTATAAATATCATAATCTAATCTAAGTTTTCCAAAAAGTAAAAAATAAATTTATAACATTTACATATGTTTATTACATTAAAAATATACATTTATATTCATTCATAACATACCTTTTTTCTCATGTGGACACATAAGGGATATTTAAGATAATGAAATTGACGTTTCATGACTTTTTTTATGTGAATATTTTAAAAGTTAGTTTCATGGAAAAGTGTATGTTAAATATTATTATGTGTTAAGTGTTGAATTATTTAGATCAAATAAAATTTTGGAAACTATTTGGGTCACTTTATATTCATTTTCATTTTGTTTTGAACCTAAATTGCCCAATTTACCATTTACCGTGTTAACAAAATTTATCATGGTTACTATTCATATTGTCAAAACATAACATAAATCTATTAAATAAATTTGTAACATCTGAATATAAATTTATTATCCATTTTTCAAAATTCAAAACATATTATTTTTTGAATTTAATTTAAAATAATATCGGTAAAAATCCATGAAAAATATTTTTTTCAAGAAAATGCCCTTTTAAAAACAAGAAAATGTTTTTTAATAAATTATTATATAAAATACATTTCAAAAAAATTATTTAGATTATATTAAATAAAAATTTAATATGAAACATTTAAAACACATCTAAAATATGATTTGACTATGTAATGAATGTAAAAGGAAATACAGTTTTGAATAAAAATCTGTATTTTAACTTTTCATAAAAAATAAATTTTTTTAGAAAAATAATTTTAGGATAATTTGATATGATGAAATAAGTATTCAGAAACACAAAAAATATAAATTCAAAAAACAAATGTTAGATCATAAAAATAAAACATTTTCCTTTTTTGAAGAAAATGTATTTTTGAAGAATAACGTAATTTTACTAAAAATGTGTGATTATTTTATAAACACTTACCAACACATTCATATTGAATTGGAACTTTATTTTTATTTAATAAATTATTTAATCATATTTATTTCCTTCAATTTAATTAATATGTAATAACAATCATTTTATAGTGTCTTATGGTTCGTTTAAACTCATGATTGCGTGTAATGAGAACTATTGAAAAATTTAAATTATTTAATGAGAAATATTTTTTAAAATATCAGGGTGTTACATTATACCCCCAAAAATTGAAATTTTACATCATAATTCTTCACTTGGATTAAAAAATATGGGGATATGTCTACATCATCACATCATCATGTTTACACATAGCTTCCTCAAATTAGTGGTTCAACCATAAAAAATTTACTAAGCGAGTTGTCTTTATTCATTGAACATTTTCTATAAAATATAGAATCTATATATATTTTTATTCATAATAAAAGTATTTCTCCATATTATGAATTCTGATTTTGGAACATTTCAAGGATTAGGTATGTACTTTATTAGGAGAGATACATAGAACACATCAGGATCTTGAGAGAGATTCAATGGAAGCACCAATCTATAAACATCCCTTCCAATAACATCTAGAATTTAAAAAGGAATGTTGATAAGGGTTCCCTTATTTCCAAATCTCGCTAATCTCTTCTAGGGATACATTCATATAAATAAATTGTCATCTGCTTCAATCACTAGGTCCTTTCGTCGATTTTTTTCATAAAAGTTTTGATGACACTGAGATTCTCTTCGGTGCTATTGAATATATATAACCTTATCTAGAATATTCTCAATAAGATAAAGTCTCAATAGCTTTATTTGACCAAATTCATTCCATCATATTAGAGTTCTACACATTTTACTATAGATTGCATCATGATGACCCATCTGAATACTAGAGGGAAAGCTATTGTCGAATGAAAATTCTACCAATGTTAGGTGTTGATCCCAACCACCTTTTAAATATATAAAGAATTATCTCATCATGCTTTCTAATGTTTGAATTTTCCTCTCAGACTAACCATCTATATGGGGATTATAATCATTTCTAAAAATTAACTCTATATCTAGAGTCTGCTGAATGCTTCTCCAAAACTTTGAGGAAATCCTTATATCCTTGTCAAATATAAGGAAAAGTGGTACTCAAAGAAATAATACCACATTTATAATATATATATTGGGAAAATGAAAAATATTGAAATAATCGCATATATAAATATTGTGTGATGAATTCATAAGGTGATAAACTATAACCCATATCAATTATTTTTAGATGTTTTGGGAAGATTGATGGAACAATCCATGGTGATGTTTTCCCATTTCCATTATGGTATGGGTAATGGTTGTAGAATCCCCATATAATTATGTCTCTTAGACATAACATAATGAAAAAAACACTATAAAAAATATTTTCCAATATCTTTCTTCATTCCATCCCACCAGAAATACACTTTAAGGTCATTATACATCTTGTTGCTTCTTAGATTAATAGAGAATGAAGAACTATGATCCTCATAAAATATCTCCGTATTTAAATTTGTTATGATATGTTTAAAAACATGTCTCTTGAGCCTAATTATTATATCAAAATCAAATTTGAAAGGAATATTTCTCACCTTCAGTTATAGCTCAACATCTTCCTTCTACTCCTCCTTAATTTTCACTTGAATAGGTGGTCGAATATTTATTTGAGAAAGATAAGATTTAACCCCTTCCATTTATATTTCTAAATACATACATTGAAAATACATAAATATTTGATCTTTTTTGGTCCTCATCATAGATAGGCTATCATGTCTTTTTTACTCAAAGCATCTTTTACAATGTTTGCTTTCTCATGGTGGTAATGTAATGGGTAGTCGTTATAACTAATCAACTCCAACAATCCTCTTTAGGGTATATTCAGATCCTTGTTTGGGAAAATATAATTTAAACTTTTATGATCAATTTATATTCTTCACAATTCTCCATAAAAATATTCCCCCCTCATATTTAATGAAATAAATATAATATCTAACTCCAAATCATGAGTTGGCTAATCTTTCTCCTATATTATCAAAGGTTTTGAGGAATAAGCTATCAACCTATCATTTTTCATGAGAAAAAATACCAAAACCTTATTTGATATATCACTATAGATCACAGAACTGTCTCCACTATAGGGTAGTGTGAGTATTGGGGCAAGGACTAACCTTCTTTTTAGCTCCTTGAAATTCACTTCACATTCCTCTATTCGTATGAACTTAACTACTTTTTGAGTCAACTTGATGAGTCGATTAGATAATTGTGAAACATATTTCCCAAATATTAATAATATCCTAAAAACCTAATAAAATATGGTTCTCAGTTATGGTTGTTTATCTAGGACAGTGTTCAATAACTTTTGTATTTACTGGATCCAAATATATCCCTTATCTGGAGTTTATGTGACCAAAAAAGGAGACTCTCTGAATCAAAAATTCACACTTGTTAAATGTCTCAAAAAACTTGTCCTTAATTTGGGACTTTAGTACAATCCTCAAGTGACCTTCATGTTCTTCATTGGCCTTTGAATATACAATAATATAATCTATAAAGACTACCACAAACTAATCATAATAGTCTCTAAAGATTCTATTCATTAAATCTATAAATATTGAGGGTTCATTAGTACGAAAAAAAGGAATCACTATAAATTCCTAGTGTATATACTTTGTACGGAATAGAATCATGGGTATATCCTCCTTCTTTACCAAAAGTAGATAATATCTAAAATGAAGATAAATCTTATAAAATTCATTAGATTCATATATTTGATCAAATAAGTCATCAATATAGGGGATATGATATTTGTTCTCGATAATTATATTTTTATATTCACGATAATCAATAAAGTGTCTCATTGATCCATCGTTCTTCATAAAAACACGAATTAATCCACACCAAGCTAACACACTAGGGTTATGAATCCCTTTTCAATATTATCATTGAGTTTCTACTTAAATTCCTTCATTTCAATTGGGGTTATTCTATAATGAGTCCTTGAAATTGGCATTGCACCTGATATGAGTTCTATTGAAAACTCAACTTCATGGTTGAGTGGAAGACTTGAAAATTCATCAAGAAAGAACTCAAAAAACTCCTATAAAATTGGTGTATCTTAATTGGTGATTTTATCCCCAATCATCTAATATAGATAACCTTCATTTATGGGAATTAAGACCCAGAAGATTTGAAATGGAAGTTTATATTCACCCTTATATTAATAGATGAACCTATTTTTATTTTGAATATGAAATGTGACTTCCCTTCCTCAACAATTGATATGAGATCCATATAGAGAAATCTAATCCATGATATTAATCACATCAAATTAAACAAAAGGAAGGATCATAGGATTTTCTAAAATCACATTCCCACAAACTCAAATAGAAGAAGAATTGTAAACATGTGATGTGACCTTTTTTCCATTAAGAGTATTTACATAAAACACAATATATAACTGTTGAGGTAATATGAAGATACCCTTATAAAATTCATTATAATTAATATTTGGTTGTTCCAGAATCATATAAAACGTTAGTTATTTTTCAGTGGATTTTATGTATACCTTCACCTCTTCATTTTTGTAATCCAAATAATCAGTATTGATCACATGAGATTTTCTTTTATATTCTACCTTAAGATTTTTCTAATGTAGATCATCATCAATAGACGAAGGATTTTGGAATTGGTTTTCATAATGACTGTTTTCTTCTACTTTATGCATTGTAGTATGGGAGGTTCATTCAATATAGCCTTTTAATTATTCACATCATTACCTATCTTTTTCCAATCACTTCAGTAGTCAACTTCATGATGACCTTATTTTCCTCACAAAATACATTTACTTGTCCACTTAAGATAGTTTCCCAGACATTTTTTTTCAAAATATTGATCATAAATTTAAACTTACTTTCTTTTCATTATGGTTTCAATATTTTAGCATTAATTGAATTTTTCTTTTTTTATCTAACCCATTAGATTTATGAGTGACTTCAATATCTATATCAACCTTGAGAGAACATCAAATGATTTTCTTATAGATATTGAAGTCCTTTATGTCCAATTCCCTTCATATACATGGATTTTTCCACTAAATAATTGATCAACCTTAATTATATGTCGGATGATAATTACTAAAGTGTCACCTGTAAGTATTATTAAATTTTCTTCATAGGTACCAATAAATTCAACATAATGTTTCTTAATATAAAGGAAATACTTCTCCATATTCTTATAAATAATAAGAAGAAATTTAATATTAAAGATAAGTTCATGAACTAATCATATTCCATGGAGTAAATGTTATCTCACTACCTCGTATTCTTGATGAGGTTCCTCCATTTACCTGATTCACCTTCCAAATGATAAACTGTGAAAATTATTTTCTAATGTTTTGAAAATTGGAGAACCAAAAATATCTTTTGATGGGTACAAATCCATTTTTCAACCACTAGTGGATCAGAAGACACAATGAAAGAGGTGGATGCAACCTCATGAAGGACTCAACAGAAGTTGTACCCTCTTTTGTTCATTTTGAAGTCACACATGATTCATATCTTGAAATATTTGTGTGATAAAATAAATAATATTTTACATTCCATATCCCATAACATTCAGTTTCTCTGGAGGATAATTGTGGCATTTCCCATAACATTCATCATTAACATAGTTCCTTTGGGTTCCACCCATTTGAGTAATACAAAAAATCATAGTGTGAGAAACACTAATCATAGTGGGAAAACCAAATAATCAAGGGAAATTACTTCTAAAATTCCAATTCAGGACCCCTTAGTTTTTATCCTAGTTTATTCATGATCATTACCCATACTCTTGGATTATATCCTATAATTAGACATATCCTTATGATTCTTCAAAATATTTTCCCATCCTAGTTTTCAAATATTAACTAATCCTTGATCTGATACCAACTATAATGGCCCATACTTTTCATATATAAATATTACTTCTAAATAGAAGAATATTTATTAAATAAAAAAATGATTCCAGAATATTATATGTTTAGTTTATACGGAAACATGGAAACATAAAAAACTGATTCATAAATCATATACATTATCTCCCACATATTCCATAATTACTCTAACCTTTTTAGACACATCCTACTTAATAACAGTCTTCATATCTGGGGGAAAATCAACATAAGAAAGGGTTAGATTAGATGCTCAGTAAGGATAAACAAGGGAGATTTAAATTATATCATAATCATAATACATAAAAACATAAAACACATTTGAAAATTATTTCCTACATATAAAAGAATCATGATATCATGTCGTGGGATAAATCATATAAGTTCATAATGAATCAAAAAACATATCATATGAGAGAATAACATACGACATCAAATTGTGGAATAAAAATAAGTATAAAAAATCATTTCCAATTTAGTAAAGTATCATTGCGAAGACCATCATAGAATAAAAAGTCCTTTACTGAATAGGGTTCACTCCCTATTAGTACCCAGTATTACTAAACCATGTTCACTTTTCCTTCCAGTCTTGTCTATCTCATGTGATATAAATTTTTACCCATTAAATTGGAGGGATATATTGGTATCACCCGAAACATAATGAAACCCATAAAAATGTGTTCCAGGAGAATGTAATTCATTCATCATATCAGAACCTATAAAAAGAAATGAGTTTCATAAACATAATTCCATCATATCATAACACATTTAAAAGAAACGAGGTTTATAAATTTTATTCAATCAAAAATAAAATTGAACCATTAAAAGAATTGGGTGGATATACTTGGAAAATATACCCAATACTGTATAATAAATATAAAATAATGTTATAAAAAATGGAAAATAATTTTTAGAGATCACAAGAAAATAATTATTGTGGAAAATATCATTTCTTTTTAAAAAATGTTATCAAAATTTTAGAAAATTTTAAAAGAAATAATTTATTGGAAAATTAATATTTAATATTTTAAGGGATGTTTCCCAAAATTAATGTATCATGAAATCATACAAATATGTTCATGTCATATAATTTAAAAAACATTTCTTTTGAACTTTTTTCGGTAAAGTCACAAAGTACTTCATTTGAAAACGATAAAAATATTTCTTTCAAACAGTTTAATAAAAAATAACACATGGGTAAAATCGACATTCAATAAATATAGAATAATTGTAAAAATATTAGGGAAAATAAATTTTTAGAAACATGGACTTGGAAGATAAATATTCCTCAATGGATACTTACATATAATCAACCCTAAATAATAATGAAATTATGAATTTTACCCTTATCATAGGATTGATTTCATTCATTTGTATATAAAACTCTTATATAGATGTTTAAATAATGTGATTAATTTATAACATAGAAATATTCATACTTATGATATTATATATGATACTATTATATCATTTTATCACTCGTTTTCTAAAAATATTTCCTTATTACCCTTTTTTCTAGTGTTAAATACATCATTTTCATATGCATGTTTTATTGTATAATCCCAGTTCTAATGCATAAAATATAGTTAACTCATCTAAATAATTATATTAAGATAACATATATAATATTTATTCATTATATACATTTTTATAATCATGCACGAGTGTTGAACATTGAAAATGAATTGCATCGCGTCGTAGAGATGGTAGGTTGTACGTACGCACAAGCAATGATTTCATTCCATTAATAGTGAAATAGTAAGGAAGTGGATGGTGTATATATTTCTAAATAATTAATATTATATCATGTAACACCCCAAGCTTCTACGGTATGTTTCTCTTTGAATAATGCGATAGCGTGTGTTGTACGCAACATCGAGTTCTAACACACACCACAACCGATCAAACTAGCCGTTATGAATAGTAATACCTACTTTTTGAAATTATATATATTTTATATTTCAAAATGGACTTCATTTTTGGATTCTGAATATCGAATTTAGCCTAAGGTGAAATTTTGGTACTTTTCGGATAACTTTAATATTTTGATGAATAGTGAAAATTACTAAATTTTAATTAAAAACAACTTTTTTAATCGAAATAATTTATATTGATAAATTATGAATTTGAGTGGTCTTAAAGTATATTTAGAATATATTTTTACCATTTTATCCAATGGTGTTCATTAGAATTAATTTCACTTTGAAATTGGACCTAAACAATTGTAAATGTTTTGGTTTATTTTGTTTCTTAAAAACACGCTATTCATTGTAACAGCGGGAATTAATTATAAAATTAATGAATGAAACTTATAAGTTTGGAATTTTTTAAAATAGACATCATTTTTTAATTTAGAATATCAATTATATCTTAGGGTGAAATTTTGGCATTGTTCTGAAAAACTTCAATTTTTGATGAATAGTGAAACTACTAAGTGGTAGTTAAAAAACTGAATTTTTCATAAAACATAATTTTACCGCTTTTGTGAATGGAATTTCAAAAATCCGAGAGACACGGTTAATAACATGAAGTAAAATGTGGTTCAATGAGATGAAAATAATTTTTGATGAATAGTAACATTTTACTTTTATTTACCACGGTTAAAAGTTAATAGGGTAGTTAAGGGTAAAAATTATATTAATATTACCCTAACACATGTCCTAATTCTATTGGAAAATTGTATCTCGACCAAAAACAACCATAGGAATAAAATATTATCATTTAGGTCCACTTGGATTAGATTAGGACATTTATTATTATTTAATTCAAAGAAGAGTTAAAAGAGTTAAAATCAAAGTTTATTAACTTAAACATTTTTAATATAGGGTTATACTAAGCTAAATTCGATTGTAAATATTCATTAGAAATATAATATGATATCCTACATAATGATATTTTATTTATAATTTTTAGACTTTAAATAAATTAATTAATTTATGATACAATGATAATGCAGTAATTACCATAATAGTGACAAATTAAAATAATTGATATTATAAATACCCAAATAAATATAATTTGAGCCTTTTTATGAATTAAACTAATTTTATAATTTAATATGACATGTTAGGAATGATTTAATTAAATGTTTTCGAATTAATCATTCTGTTATGAGTTTCACAAAAACCAACTATTGAATAGTGTCAAAATTGACAAAAAAGAGTTTTTTTAAAAACTATTGATATTAAATTCCTAAAAATCTAAGGTTCGGCCAAGAAACTTATATCATGATAGGTATATCATTAATGGACTACTTGGGGGTCGGTTGGATGTTTATAGTATGTTTATTAACTATATAATATAAAAATACAAAGTGACATGGTAAATGTCAAACTAATTAACTAAGAGTTAAAACTAAAGGATAAGGTTAATATAGTAACTCAAACCTGTCTAAATTCTATTGGTTGAATGGTTTCCGACCTATACCCACCTTAAACTTTGAATAATCAACTTTGGAGCCATTAGAAACCGAATATGAATTTATTATAAATTAATATTTCTAGATTTTCCAAAGGTGCCCCTCACCCCTTTTATAAAAGGGCACTCCCCCTTCTCATTACTTCACACCTTCAAAGCCTTTTGGTTCGGCCATAATCTGCCCAAATACTCTCCCAAATTCCCTCACTACAACCGAGAGGCCTTAGTTTGATCATAAAGCCAACCTAAGTTTCCCTTTTGATCAAATCAAAAAGAAGAACCCAAAGAAGAGGTAATGTTTTCACCACCCTTTTTCAAATTCATTTCTTCTTCCACTTCTCCTTCTTTGTTATTACCATTATAAAATAATAACTATGGTATCATATATATACTATGATGTTATTATAAATATGTTATAACCATATTCACTATTCTATCCATCCTTTGAATAACATGTCACCATACGTGCGTACGTACGGCTTACCGTCTCCACGTCGTGGTGTAATGTTATTCAATAAATTATTATTTGGATGGGTATAATAATGATGTGTAACTCATGTAAATAATAAATATAACATGATAATGATTCTGTATATATGATATAGCATCCAATTATATGTTATGTTAATATCAAAAGAATGATATTGTCGCTCGTGCGTACGTACGGACTACCGTCTCCACGAACGCGATGAGATTCATTCTCCATTGTATCCATTCAAGTATAATTCTCATTTGATGATTAATAATAGTATATAAGGGCTTGATATCATTCTGGATGTGATTAAGATACAACCTATCCATTACAAACATGGCTTACGTAACAAAACATATAAAAGAAAACGAGTAAGTTAACACCTGAAATGACGATAATTCTAACATATTATTAACAAAGAAATGTTAAAAGATCATATATGATATCATATATATAAATATGATTGTTGAATAATTTAATAACAATTATTTCACCATTATATAGGAGGTTAACCTACCCCAACCAATGAAATGTACAATGTAAGGGTTTATTTCGCAAACTCATCATTATCCGTGGTTGTTTATACGTAATAATCTACTGGGATTTCTTTATCATCCACATCCATGTTTAATAAAATTGTATTTCAAAACATTTCTACTATTTAATAGAATATGGGTTAAAGTCATTTATACCCTTTTTTGACTTTTTATAAGAGTTTTATAAAGGAATATTTCCATCATTTTCCAAACAAGGTGCTTTTTAACCTTTTCGACAAAATTAAGGTAAGAATGTTTTTTTAACTTATACGGTGGGTGCGGTTATTTTCCGCCGTTATTAAATCGTCGAAGCTTCCTTTACAAGCTTATAAGAATATTTTCAAAGAAAATTTTTTATTTTATAAAAATATGACTCTTAAATAGAAAGAGATATTTCTCTAAAAAGAGTTTTGATTTCATCTATGTCAACATCCTTTGATGTATTTTACGCTTATTTGAAGTTGATTTATTATGATACAAAACTTCTATATTGTATTGATGGTTTTGTGATATGTTTGACTGTGGATGTGCTATTTTTCTACCATTCATATTTTATAGTGAAATTATTGACATTTCGTATGCTAGTTTTAATATGAATGTTTATGTTATGTTTAATCCTTTTCATATGGGAATGCATTGGACTTAATATGTGACGGGTGGAGCCCCCTATAGCTCCTCGATGCATCGGTAGGTCTCATGAGACAAACTTGTGTCTTGGCACAAGGCCTTGGCAAAATATTATTTGTAGTCTTGGCACGAGGCCTTGGCTATGTGGTTATGATAGTCTATAATTATGCATTCCATCATTAGGAAAGTGGTAATTGATATTTCATGTGATTATTCGATTAGTAGAATATCAATGTGAATAAGTAAATGGCATTATTTCATTTTATTTTTTCCATACTATGTTGATGTTCAAGTTTAAAAGGCTTTTGTTTTAATTTATACATTGCCTTAAATGTTTATTCTTATTTATGAAAGTTTCCACTATATTGTTATCCTTACTGGGCAGTTGAGCTCACCCCTTTTCTATGTTTTAATTTTCCCAGGATGTGAAGAAGTAATTTATGAATGATCTGTAGGGATAGTATGTGGGGATATGAGTGTGGGATAAGGAGACTATGTTGTTGTAGTAGTTTTTTTACTTTATGATGTAATGTAAAACTTTATGAATATATCTAGTGTTTCCAAGGCTACTAAACCAATCTGTCTTTCGAGATTTGATCTTTCTTGTGATCATGCCAATGTTATGTAATAATGCACTGACTCTAGGTAACTGGGATTGGGGCGTTACAGTTGGTATCAGAGGAAGTTTATTACAAACCTTGGAAGCTAGATTTACATAAACTCTTATTAGAGCACGTAGACCTAAGATGAACGTTGAGGATTAGTATAGAAGAACATCCTAGAATTTTGGTATTGTAGATATTTTGTGTGTTTTATGAGAAATACATCCATGTCGGGATACGAGGAGGTAGAGGCAGCTCTGGCACAGATGTACCTAGGGGTGAAACCCGAAAACACCGCTTTAAGCCAGACTCGAACGGGAACTAGTTCACGACAACGGGCCTTACTGCACTCTTGGATACGACACTCCCGGGGGATATGATTAGTATAACTCTAATTTTCATTAAAAATCATTATGAAGGGTTTATGAGTATATACTTCCTCAAAGAAAACATTTTTATGATTATGGATTATATCCATAAATAGTTCAATTTATGTTAAGTGTTTTATAAGTATGAGATTATGTATATTGATTCATAAACTGATCTAGTTTATGACATTGTTTAGAAATGGAGCCTAGTGGAAGAAATGGAAACTTAATCAATTCACGCACTCCATGTAGGGATTTCCCTCCTACTCAAGATAATTATAGTGGAGATGGTGATGCAACTGGTGCCGATTAGCTAATTACCATACTAGGACTACTCACTCAGGTTATGAATAATAACCTTACCCATATGGAGCACCCTGATCCGCATCGTGGAGGATCAATGTTAGATCGATTCATGAGGCAACAACCACCAACTTTCAATGGGATTACAAATCCCTTAGTAGCTGAGCAATGTATAAATTCCCTAGAGAAAATATTTCAGGCTTTTGGGAGTAGTTAAAGGGAAAAATTTATCATGGCATTTTACCGACTCACTAGAGATGTTGATCAATGGTTTTAATTGATTCAAAACACGAAGGAAGATGATGAAGTATCAAATATGGAATTGAGGGAGTTCAAAGATCTGTTTTTAGAAAAATAATTTCCTCATGAGCATCGAGCAGATATGGAAAGACAATTTCTGAGTCTGAGACAAAAGGAGGATGAGAATGTCGCAAAGTATGAGGCTAACATTACAAGGTTATTAAGGTATGTTGGAGATTATATATGTAACCTAAGAAGTAAGATTGGTCATTTCTTTGATGGGTTAAAACCATTTCTCTGTCGAGCATTAGTGTCACAATCCTTCTCGTCGTACGAAGACATTGTCTCATGTGCTATCAAGACATAGAAAGAACTCTCAAAGTCTTATGACTTTAAAGAAAAGCAAGAAAAGAAGAGATCTGCTAATCAATCTGGGAATGGAAATAAGGGTAAGAAGGGAAAGGTTGAATATCTATCCTGTGGTAAATATGGGAAGAAACACCCTGGTACTTGCTTGAAGGGAATGGGTGTCTGTTATAAGTGTGTTGAAAAAGGCCACCATGCTCGTGAATGCAAAGGGAAGAAGGAAGCTACCAATGTTCAATGCTACAATTACAGGGAGATGGGAAATTTTGCAAATAAATGTCCTCAGCATCAGGGGAACTTACCTCAGAAAAGGCCAAGGGATCAAGTCCAAGCGTATGCTATCACTACTACTGAGGTAGATGCTCCGAAAGACATGGTGGCAGGTAATTTAATGGTTTCCTCAAGTTTAGAAAATGCATTTTTTGATTATGGATCATCGCATTGTTTCATATCTTCCCAGTTTTCTAAGAAAATTAGATATTTCCAATTTGATTTAACAAGGGAGTTGTCAGTTAAAACTCCTAAGGGAAGTATCATTGCAACAAAGTTTTGTGAATCAGTCCCCATTAGAGAACATAAATGTTCTTTATCCATTGATCTCATCATCATACCTATGATTGTGTTTGATATAATGCTCGGTATGGATTGGCTTTTGTACTATGATGCAAATATTTATTGTAAGAAGAAAGTGGTTACGAATTTTTATGATGATAATAAGGAACACCTTATCTTTAGAGCAGAATCGTCACCACCTAAGTCTTATCTAGATCCACCCCCTATAGCTCAACTAAATTCAATTATTGGGGAGGAAGAGAATGAAATGACTATGGGTGAGGAAAGGAATGTTCAAAGAGAATATGTACCTGTTGTGAAAGAATATGTAGATGTATTTTCGGAATATTTACCTAGACATCCTCCAGAACAAGAAGTTTAGTTTTCCATTGATTTAATTCCGGGATCAAGGCCTATATCGAAGACCCCTTATAGAATGGCCACTGTAGAAGTAGTTGAACTAAAGAAACAACTAGAGGAATTGAGTAATAAGGGATTTATTCGCCCTAGTGTTTCTCCATGGGGATCCCCTGTTCTTTTTGTTAAAAATAAAGATTGATCTATGAGGTTATGTATCGACTATAGGGAGATTAATGCCATAACAATAAAGAACAAGTATCCCCTACCTCGCATTGATGATTTATTTGACCAACTGCATGGACCTCAATACGTTTCAATGATTGACCTTAGATTTGGATACCATCAGTTGTGTGTGAAGAAGGAAGACATTCCGAAGACAGCATTTCAAACCAGGTACAAGCATTATGAGTTTACAGTAATGCCTTTTGGATTGACAAATGCACCCTCTATATTCATGGATCTGATTAATCGATTTTTCAATGAATATCTCAATGAATTTGTGGTAGTATTTATTGATGATATCTTGGTATACTCCAAAAGCTACGAAGATAATGTAAATCACATGTGCATTATCCTAAAGACTCTGAGAAGACATGAATTATATGGGAAGTTTACCAAGTGTGAATTATAGCTTCAGGAGATTTATTTTCTTGGCCATATTCTCTCTAAAGATAGAATCTCTGTTGATCCTTCTAAGACCAAGGTAATCCAAGAATGGCCAGAACCTACAAATATAACTGAGGTACGTAGTTTTATTGGTTTAGCATGTTATTATCGACGTTTCATCCAGAATTTTTCCCGATTGACTAACCCATTAACGAAGCTCACACGTAAAGGGGTTAAATTTGTTTGGACATAAGATTGTGAAGAATGTTTTGAATAACTAAAGAGAATATTAGTCAATGCTCCTATATTGACTCTACCATTGGGGAATTATGGGTTCATTATTTATAGTGATGCATCAAAGAAAGGACTTGGTTGTGTCTTTATGTAGAATGATAGGGTTATTGCCTATGCATCACGACAGTTGAAAATTCATGAAAAAAACTATCCCACTCATGATCTCGAGTTAGTAGCTGTGATCTTTGCTTTGAAGATATGGAGTCACTAACTCTATGGTGAAAAATGTGAGATTTATACTGATCACAAGATTTTTAAGTATATTTTCTCACAAAAAGAACTCAACATGAGGCAAAGGAGATGGCTTGAATTACTCAAGGATTATGATTGTACGATACACTACCACCTGGGGAAAGAAAACAAGGTGGTAGATGATTTGAGCAGAAAAGACCACAGAGTTTTGAACATGATGAGAATTGAAAGGGATCCAATTTTGATGGATCTAGTGAAGATGGACATGGGAAAAACCAGGGAAGGTGAAACATAAATTCTTTTTCAAATGGTTGCCAAACCATCTTTACTAGAAAGGATTAAGAGTTCTCAGACCGATGATGAAGAATTTCAAAAAAGATTAAAGTTGTGAATGATGGGAGATTGAGAGACTTTGTGTATGAAGAAGGAATTTTGAAATTCGGGAAGAGACTTTGTGTTCCCGATATACCATATCTAAAAAGGGAATTTCTGGATGATTCTCATAGTTCCAATTTCTCTATACACCCTAGGGGCACCAAAATGTATAGATATTTGAAGGAACATTTTTGGTGGGACAACATGAAGAAGGAGATTGTTGATTTTGTGTCAAGATGTATGGTTTGTCAACAAGTGAAAGCTGGAAGGCAACAGTCTGTAGGATTCATGCATCCTCTTACCATACAAGAGTGGAAATGGGACAATATTGCGATGGACTTTGTCATGGGACTACCAAAGACTCCTAGAAGGAACGATGCAATATCGGTTATTGTTGATCGTCTTACCAAGTCGTCACATTTTCTTGCTATAAGAGAAGATCTACCCCTGGAATGTCTAGAAACACTATATATTAATGAAGTTGTGAGACTTCATGGAGTACCCCAATCGATTTTTTCAGATCATGATCCCCATTTTACTTCAAGGTTCTGGAAAAGTCTTCAGAAATACCTAGATACTGAACTTCATTTGAGCACTGCTTACCACCCTCAAATGGATGGACAATCAGAACGAACTATTCAAACCTTAGAAGACATGTTGAGATCTTTCTCACTTGACTTTTAGGGTATGTGGGATCAATATTTACCTCTGGTAGAATTTTCTTATAACAATAGCTTCCATTCGAGTATTCAGATGGAACTATATAAAGCGTTATATAGAAAGAGATGTCGTACACCAACCTATTGGGATGACGTTGGTGAAAGAAAACTTGTAGGCCCAGAACTGGTGGAGGAAACGATGGAAAAGGTGAAGGTAATCCAAAGTCACATCAAAGCATCTCAAAGTAGGTAGAAGAGCTATGCCGATAATCGAAGGAAGGATTTGGAATTTCAAGTCCGTGATCATGTTTTCCTTAAGGTATCTCCATGGAAGGGAGTCATACGTTTTGGTAAGAAAGGTAAATTGAGTCCCAGGTACATCGGATCTTTCGAAATTCTAGAACGAATTGGGATTGTAGCTTACCGATTGGCAATGCCACCAAGTCTCTTCAAAGTTCACGATGTGTTCCACGTATCTCCATTGAGGAAATACATGCCTGGCCCAACGTATGTACTAACCTATGAGGAATTAGAACTGGAACCCGATCTTTCTTATTGCGAAGATCTCGTCAAGATTCTTGATACGAGAGAACAAGTACTGAGAAACCGGACGACGCGTCTGGTAAAAGTTTTGTGGAGAAACCATAAGGTGGAAGAGGCAATGTGGGAGCCCGAGGAACTTATGATGAAGAACCACCATAGTCTTTTCATATTGTAGTATTTTGGAAATTTTGAGGATGAAATTATTTGAAGGAGGGTAGAATGTAACACCCCAAGCTTCTACGGTACGTTTCCCTTTGAATAATGCGATAGCGTGTGTTGTACGCAACATCGAGTTCTAACACACACCATAACCGATCAAACTAGCCGTTATGAATAGTAATACCTACTTTATGAAATTATATATATTTTATATTTCAAAATGGACTTCATTTTTGGATTTGGAATATTGAATTTTGCCTAAGGTGAAATTTTGGTACTTTTCGGATAACATTAATATTTTGATGAATAGTGAAAATTACTTAATTTTAATTAAAAACAACTTTTTTAATCGAAATAATTTATATTGATAAATTATGAATTTGAGTGGTTTAAAAGTATATTTAGAATATATTTTTAACATTTTATCCAATGGTGTTCATTAGAATTAATTTCACTTTGAAATTGGACCTAAACAATTGTCAATCTTTTGGTATATTTTGTTTCTTAAAAACACGCTATTTGTTGTAATAGCGGGAATTAATTATAAAATTAATTAATTCAACTTATATGTTTGGAATTTTGTAAAATAGACATCATTTTTGAATTCAGAATATCAATTATAGCTTAGGGTGAAATTTTGGCATTGTTCTGAAAAACTTCAATTTTGATGAATAGTGAAACTACTAAGTGGTAGTTAAAAAACTGAATTTTTCATAAAACATAATTTTACCGCTTCTGTGAATGGAATTTCGAAAATCCAAGAGACACGGTTAATATCAAAAAGTAAAATGTGGTTCAATGAGAAGAAAATAATTTTTGGTGAATAGTAACCTTTTTCATTTAGTTACCACGGTTAAAAGTAAATAGGATAATTAAGGGTAAAAATGAAATTAATATTACCCTAAAACATGTCCTAATTCTACTGGACAAGTGTATCTCGACCAAAAACAACCTTAGGAATAAAATATTATCATTTAGGTCGACTTGGATTAGATTAGGACATTTATTTTTATTTAATTCAAAGAGGAGTTAAAAGAGTTAAAATCAAAGTTTATTTACTTAAACATTTTTAATATAGGGTTATACATAAGATAAATTTGATTGTAAATACTCATTAGAAATATAATAAGATTTCCTACATAATGATATTTTATTTATAATTTTTAGAATTTAAATAATTTAATTTATTTATGACACAATGATAATGCAGTAATTACCATAATAGTGACAAATTAAAATAATTGATATTATAAATACCCAAATAAATATAATTTGAGACTTTTTATCAATTACACTAATTTTCTAAGTTAATATGACATGTTAGGAATTAATTAATTAAATTTTTTCTAAGTAATAATTCTGTTATGAGTTTCACAAAAATCAACTATTGAATAGTGTCAAAATTGACATAAAAGAGTTTTTAAAACAAATATTGATATTAAATTCCTAAAAATCTAAGGATCAGCCAAGTGACTTATATCATGATATTTGTATCATTAATGGACCACTTGGGGGTCAGTTGGATGTATATAGTATGTTTATTAACTATATAATATAAAAATACAAAGTGACATGGTAAATGTCAAACTAATTAACTAAGAGTTAAAACTAGAAGATATGGTTAATATAGTAACCCAAACCTGTCTAAATTATATTGGTTGAATGGTTTTAGACCTATTCCAACCTTAACCTTTGAATAATAAACTTTGGAGCCATTAGAAACCGAATATTAATTTATTATAAATTAATATTTCTAGATTTTCCAAAGGTGCCCCTCACCCCTTTTATAAAAGGGCACCCCCCTTCTCATTACTTCACACCTTCAAAACCTTTCGGTTCGGCCAAACTCTGCCCAAATACTCTCCCAACTTCCCTCACTACAACCTAGATGCCTTAGTTTGATCATAAATCTAACCTATGGAGCCCTTTTGATCAAATCAAAAGGAAGAACCTACAGAAGAGGTAATGTTTTCACCACCCTTTTTCAAATTCATTTCTTCTTCCACTTCTCCTTCTTTGTTATTATCATTCTAAAATAATAACTCCTGTATCATATATATACTATGATGTTATTATAAATTTGGTACAACCATATTCACTATTATATCCATCCTTTGAATAACATGTCACCATACGTGCGTACGTATGACTTACCGTCTCCACGTCGTGGTGTAATTGTTATTCAATAAATTATTATTTGGATGGGTATAATAATGATGTGTAACTCATTTAAATAATAAATATAACAAGATAATGATTCTGTATATATGATATGGCATCCAATTATATATAAATATAATATCAAAAGAATGATATTGTCGCTCGTGCGTACGTACGGACTAACGTCTCCACGAACGTGATTAAATTCATTCTCCATCGTACCCATTCAAGTATAATTCCCATTTTATGATTAATAATAGTATCTAAGGACTTGATATCATTATGTATATGATTAAGATACAACCTATCCATTACAAACATCGTTTACGTAACAAAACATATAAAATAAAATGAGTAAGTTAACACCTGAACCGACGATAATTCTAAGATATTATTAACAAAACAATGTTAAAAGATCATATACGATATCATATTAAAAAATATGATTATTGAATAATTTAATAACAATTATTTCACCATTATATAGGAGGTTATCCTACCCCATTCAAGGAAAAGTACAAGGTAAGGGTTTATTTCTCAATCTTTTCATTATCCGAGGTTGTTTATACGTAATAATCTTCTGGGATTTCTTTATCATCCACATCCATATTTCTTAAAAATGTATTTCAAAAAATTTCTACTATTTACTAGAATATCGTTTAAAGTCATTTATACCCTTGTTTGACTTTTTATACGAGTTTTATAAATTAATCTTTCCGTCGTTTTCCAAACAAGGTGCTTTTGAACCTTTTCGACAAAATTAAGGTAAGAATGTTTTTTTAACTTATACGGCGGGTGCGGTTATTTTCCGCCGTTATTAAATCATCGAAGCTTCCCTTACAAGATTATAAGAATATTTTCAAAGAAAATGATTTATTTTATAAATATATGACTCTTAAATATAAAGAGATATTTCTCTAAAAAGAGTTTTGATTTCATCTATGTCAACATCCTTTGATAGATTTTACGCTTATTTGAAGTTGATTTATTATGATACAAAACATCTATATTGTATTGAAGGTTTTTTGATATGTTTGAATGTGGATGTGCTATTTTTATACCATTCATATTTTATGGTGAAATTATTGACATTTCGTATGCTAGTTTAATACGAATGTTTATGTTATGTTTAAACCTTTTCATATGGGAATGCATTGGACTTAATATGTGACGGGTGGAGCCCACTATAGCTCCTCGATGCATCGGTGGGTCTCATGAGACAAACTAGTGTCTTGGAACAAGGCCTTGGAAAAATATTATTTGTAGTCTTGGCACGAGGCCTTGGCTATGTGGTTATGATAGTATGGCATTATGAATTCAATCATTATGAAAGTGGTAATTGATATTGCATGTGATTATTCGATTAGTAGAATATCCATGTGAATAATTAAATGGCATTATTTAATTTTATTTTTTCCATACTACGTTGAAGATCAAGTTTATAAGGCTTTTGTTTTAATTTATACATTGCCTTAAATGTTTATTCTTATTTATGAAAGTTTTTTCTATGTTGTTATCCTTACAGGGAATTTTAGCTCACCCCTTTTCTATGTTTTATTTTTTCCAGGATGTGAAGAAGTAATTTATGAATGATCTGCAGGGATAGTATGTGTGGATATGAGTGTGGGATAAGGAGACTATGTTGTTGTAGTAGTTTTTCACTTTATGATGTAATGTAAAACTTTATGAATATATATAGTGTTTCCAAGGCTACTAAACCAATCGGTCTTTCGAGATTCGATCTTTCTTGTGATCATGCCAATGTTCTGTAATAATGCACCAACTCTGGGTAACTGCGGTCGGGGTGTTACATATCATATATATATATTATTTTAATCATTAAACCAATACACACAAAGTGGGATGAAAAACAGATTACACCACGGTGTGGAGATGGTATCTTGTACTAAGCATGCATGGTACTATTATTTTTCATATGATGGAAGAATGGATGAATATGGATGTTTCATAATCATAATACCAGATAATTATATAGGTGATACTTTAGTTATATCTTTATAATTTAAAAAACACATGAAGTTTAACTATAAGAAGAAATAATCTTAAAAGGGTCGGTAAAGATGATAACCTCTTCTTTGGTGGACTTCATTTATATCCCATATTAAATACAAAAGGGTTGGTATTTTAAGAATACTAGAAACTATAAAATATTGATAATGAATTTTACTATAGAATTTGGTAGGTTATAGTAGAAATTTAAGGCTCAATTTAATTTGAAGAAGTGAGGGAGGTGGTACCCTTTTATAATTAAGGTGGAGGGAACATTTGAAATTTGAAAAACAAATATTAATTTGTAATAAACTCAATCTATATATTGATACCTCAAAAGGTCATTTATTCAAATATAATATTAGATAAGGTTTTAATATCATTAAAAAAAACTATTTGAGACATGTTTTGGGAATATCTTAAACCTTATCATTTTGATTAACCCTTAGTTAAACTTATTTAATTTTAACTCACTAAAAAAATATTTAATTATTATAAGGTAGAAATTTTTTATTATTTGATGAAAATTATAACATAAATCATAAATTTATAACGTTTTAGACTGTAATATAATTATATTTTATTATTAAATATGGTTAATAATTTTTTATAATTTAATTAAATATTATTTTGATAAAATATTTTTAATGTAAATTTTAATAATATTCATTACATTTAATTTTAATAACATCAAGATAACAAGTTATCTTCAAAAATTATTATTATATCCAAAAGAGATCAAAATAATCTATAAAACACATTTATCATTTTAATTATTTAAAATTATATTAATTTTCATAATTTTAGTAACATTTATTTGATATTTCCAACAATAAAATAATTTCTGCATCAACATTTTTTAAATATTTAATATACTTATTTTTTCTCTAAAAATTAAAAATAAAATTTGATAATTAATATAAAAATGATATATTTGACAATAGTATTTAAAGTTGAATATATATTTTGTTTAACCTTATATTAAAATGATAAAGTATTTATAAAATTAATTTGATATCATTAACATTTTATTAAATAAACTTGTATAAATTTCAAAATCTCATCTAAGTGGCCCAAAAAGTCCAAAATAAATTAATATGTAGAAAATATATGAATTAAGTTAAAAATTTACATGTAGGGTCATTTATAACATACCCTTTTCAACATGTGGTCTTATAAGTGTTATTTAAGACAACGAATGAGACATTTTGTGACTTTCTTTGATTTTAAATATTATATCAGTCATTTTCATGGAAAAGTGTCCATTAAAGAACCTAATTTCAATTCATATCTGATAATAGTTGAATTATTTTCATCAAATAAATTTTCGTATGTGTTAAGGTCATTAAATATTCTATATCATTTTATTTTGAACCTAAATTCCCCAATTTACCATTTATCATGGTAACAAAATTTACCAAGGTTACTATTCATATGAGCAAAAAATAAAAAAGAATATCTTTACTAAAATTGGACCTTATAAATATAAATTTTTTATCCAATTTTTATTTTTTTTAAAAAATAATTTTCTGAGTATAATTTAAAATAAAACCTATAAAATGCTAGGATAAAAATCTTTTCAGAAAATGTCTTTTCTAAGATATAAATTTTTTTTTAAAATAAATCCTTTTATTAAATAATTTTTCAAAACCATAATTGTATTATCTTAAGTCCAATTCAAATAATTATAATATAAAACTAATATAAAATATGATTTTAACTTGTGAAGAAGTTAAAATAAAATACATTTTTTAATGAAAAATTAGTATCTTCACTATTTCTTGAAAAAATAAATATTTCTAGAAAAAAATCATTTTAAGATAATTTTTTCATACTGAAATTAATTTTTTCAAATAAATTTTCTATAACTTATAAAAAATAATATTCTCTCATAAAAAATAAAAAAAAATTGAAGAAAATTTATTTTTGGATGAATAATGTGATATTACTAGAAATTATGGGATTATTTTCTAAGAACATAAAAATAAATTCATATTGAGTTTGACCTTGATTTTTATTTCATAAATTAATCATTCATATTTATTCCCAAAAAACGTTAATTTATAGGTTACAATTCGCATTTTATAGTCACTCATAGTTTGTTTAAAATCATGGTTACGTGAATCAAAATCTATTGAAGAATTTTAATTATTTAAAGTGAAATAGTTATTAAAATACTAAGGTGTTACATAAATGCACCAATCAAGAAGACAGTAGGCTGTACAAATGTATCCATATTGTTTCAATTTTAAATCTATATTTAAATAACGAAAAATAAATGATATATTATCATTATTGAATTGTTTTTATAAGTTATATATCACATGTTTTCATTAAACCCATCCTTATTACCTTCCATGTAATGTATGAATGAATCGCATCACTTCATGAGGTGGTAGTTCACCGTACACACGAGCGACATCATTGTATTCCCATAAAATGGAGATTATATATTTATGTGTTATATAATAATTCCAAAATTATAATAATATAATAAATATCATATATAAATAATAAATCCATCATTATGTCATTCCATGTGAGTTGGTAGTGGAAAAATGAATGACATCGGTTCGAGAGGTTGTAGTCCCATGCATACACAAACAATGATTTCGTAACCAATTTTATGGAAGTGTAGATGGTTGTAGGTCATCGAATATATTTAAAAATATCTAATATATTGAATATAATGAGGTTATTATATCATCATTGTATAATAAAAATTTAATGGGGTGGAGGAAGAAATAATCAATGATGCCTGTTGGGGAACCGTTCCTCTTCTTCAGGTAACCATCCTTGGGGTTTCCCCAAAATCCCTCCTAAATTAGATTTATATCAATAAAAAGAGTTTTAAGATGATATGATGTATTTTGGGAAGTGATTTAGGTAGGTATTTAATAAACTAAAATGGTTTGATGGTGTGAATAATAGAGGAGAAGTGGTGGCCTTTTATAACTGAGGTCAGTGGCGCAATTGTAATTTTTTAAAAGAAAGTCTTTCACCCATTTTTTTGTCACAATTTTTTAATAATACAACATTATTGATATTAGAATATATAATGTTGATATATGTACATAAAAGGGTTTTTGGATTTTTTTTAGTTATTTTGACCCTTACCATTATAGTTTAACCGCCCTCGGTAAACCCAATTTTACCATAAACGCTATAAATATTTTATTCTATTTATTCTATTAATTTTGGAAAACAATAAGTTTAACTTATTTGGTAATATAAATTATAATGATTCCAAAAATTAAATTTCTTTTGAAAAATTACAGTCACAGAAATGGAAAATTTTAATTTTCAATTAAAACTGTAGATACGACGAGAACACGGGTTTTAAAAGAGAAAATGTTCAAATGTTTACAATGATATTATTTGAAAATAAAAAATAATATTAATTATGATGACTTAATGGTATTAAAGGATGTGTAATTAAACTAAATTTACATTAAAAATTTAGAATATAATTTAACTCAATAAATAAATTAAAATAAAATGTTGTTTTTAATAAAAAGGTATCATTTTTTATATTTATTAAAAAATGAATCCTTTCAGAAAAATACATAAAATTAATTAGAAGATTATTTTGACATGTTGATTTAAAAAATGAAGTTTATTTTACAAAGCTAAGGTAATAAAATTGTGATATATTAATTTTTTAATTTTATAAAAAATAAATAAAAACCATTTTTTATGAAAATATTTTTTTTCTAATCATATAAATAATTTAATGAAAATTAAGTAATTTTTTATCAATATGTAACCTTTATATAAAAAAATATCATTAATATTTAATAATTAATAATTATTATTCATATTTCTATGTTTTATGACTTTGTTATAATACTCACATTTAAATAACTCTATTAATAATATATCATGGTTTTGATATAACTTAGTGTCATGTATAACATAGGATAACATAGTGTTGTGTGTAGTGCAAGCATAATTTGATGTTTTTGGTAATACAAGAAATCAATGAAATTAAATTTATTTGAAAAAAAACAATTCATAAAATATTAGGGTGTTACATTAAGTATAGTGAAAACAATGTTATGAACGGGTAAACTAAAGTAATAAAAATGTAAAATGATGTTAGTTAAAGGTAAAACAATGTTATTTAAGGATAAATAGAAACATAAATAGGTAAATTGTGGGTAATCTAATGTTACATAGTGGTAAATAAAAGTTCATAATTGTAAACTAAAGGTAATCAAAAGTGCATACAGGTAAGAAAAAGTTATACAACCATAAATAGAATTTATGTATGGGTAAAATAATGATATGTAAGGGTAAAAATAAACATATACATGTTATGTAAGGGTAAACTAAAGTTATTTAAGGGTTAAAAATGTTAATTAAGGGTAAACTAAGAATATTTGAGGGTACAAAATAGTTACGTATGGGTAAAAAGGTTATATAAGGGTAAACTAATGTTATATAAGGGTAAAATTGATAAGTTAATGTAAACAAATTATGTAATGGTAAAGAGGATATTTTAAATGATAATTAAGTGTAAACTAAGGGTTAGTAAAGATAAAACAATGTTACAAAGGTTAAACAGATGTTATGTAACTGGGAAAATAAGATACATAAGGGATTAAAAAGTTATATAAGGGTAAACAAATGTTATATAAGGGTATAAAAGTTTTGTCAGGGTAAAAAAGTTATATAATAGTAAAATAATTTTTTAGGGTAAATAGATGTAATGTAACGGTAAATAATAGTTATGCACGGCTAAGTAAAAACATTTACAATTTAATTAACGATAAGATAAAGTTATGTAAGTCTAAAAAAATTTAATTAAGGGTAAAAAATGTTATATAACGGTAAAAATAAGGTAATTAAGGATAAAGAAAAGTTATGTATGGGTAAAATAAATTTAGCTAAGGGTAAACATAAGTTAGTTAACGGTAATAACAATTTATGGAAGGTTAACAAAACTTATGTAGGTTATTTAAGGGTAAACTAATGTTATTTAAGGATGAAATTATGTTATGTAAGTGTAAACTAACTTTTTGTAAGGGTAAAAAAAAGTTATGAAAGGGAAAAAATTATTATGTAAGGGTAAAAATTGTTATATAATGTTTGAAAAGTTAAATTATGGTTATTTTTTCCATCATGTTATGCAGTATAATATAGTATTTATTCTTTCTCAATTCAATCCTTTTAATCACTTGTATTAAAATATTTCAATAATATGTTTGAATTATTTATAATAAGTGGTTCTTTGTGTGGGCACATATGAGTGTATTTTATTATGTTTTCACACAAGTTTGTTTATTTGAACGATTTTAAAATACACACACACACACACAAATATATATATATATATATATCAATGATTTATATGTTCTATTTTAATTCCCACTTTATTTTTATAATTATTTTATACAATCAATTCCACAATAAAATGGCATTTTCATCCAAAAAATTGTGTGGGTGGGAGATGGCCATATATGAATGAGTTATATAAATCTCATACATATTAAAAATATTAAAACTAAAAAAATGGCAAAGAAGAAAAATAATTAGATAAAATACAAACATATTCAAAATATTAAAAGTTAGTAGATTAATGTGTGTATATTTTAAAAAATGAATAAATTAAAAAAATATTAGTGTTAATAAATATCATTAATTATGAATTTAATATTATATGAAATAATATAAAAAAAGTGTAAATAAAATTAAATAATTTTCAAAACATATTTATGAAAAACATAATTTATAAAATATACAACATGAATTGAATGTACATAAATAAAGAATAAAAATGAATGAATAAATAATAATAATATTGTTAATTATATAACTATTCGCTATATTGATTGTATATAAAAATATAATTAATTATTAACAATTATAAATTTTAATAATTAGTAATAATAATATTTAATAGAATATATATAAATACATAAAAATTTATAAAAACTAACAAAATTGAAAATTTTACAAAATATGTTAAATTAATATATTTCATAATGTAATAAATATAAAAAAACAATAAATTAGACAACATACTAAAAATAGAGAAATATTAAAAATAAATGAAAAATATCCAATCAGTAAACATACATATACATACACACAAATAAATGATTAGGCATACATATGTATATATATACACATATATACAAACACAAACATATACATATACATATATATATACATATGCATATACGGATATACACACATACACAGACACTTACACATACACGTACACATACACATACACATACACATACACCTACACATACACGTACACATACACATACACATAAACATACGTATACACATATGCATACACATACACATACACATATGCATACACTTACAGATACAGATAAGCCTACATATACACATATACATATGCATACACATACGCATACACATACTCACACACATAACTGTACATATACAAATAAAAATACACATACACATACACATGTGTATGCATATATATACATACATGAATGCATATTTACATATAGGAATACATACAATTATATACACATGTATGGACATACATACACATACATATAGATACATACACATACACTCATACATACACATAGTCATAGATGTACATATACATAGATATACATATACATAGATATACTTATACATACACATAAACAGACACAAAGACACACACATACAAAAACACATACACGTACAAATATAAATAAACAAACACATACACATACACATTGTAAAAAACTACCCTACATTACCACTGAACCCAATATCTAACACAACCCACCACAAGGCCAGAAGGGAATTCTCAATCACCAAAGAATATATACCAGTGCTTGGGCATAATAAGAATACCATTGGGAATTATTTCACACAAATCATAGATAAAATAATTTAAAATAAATAATTAAAATATACAAAATAAAAAAACATTCCAACAAGTCATAAATAGATACAATGATACAACCCATTTCAATAAAAAACACCAACCATAAACAGGAAGATATAATAGGGAATAATAGGTTCAAAACTAAAAAAAATAAAACAAATTCAAACCAACGAAAAATGATCACGAACAAAGTTCATGAAACCATCGGTTGCTCACCACCACCAAACTCACCACACATTAGCCACAAAATTCAAAAAAGAATCCAACACAGAACCTGGAAACTGAAATATATAAGCATGAGTTAAATATCCAAGTAGATAACCACCACCCATAGAATCATTGAAATATTCTTCATAAGTAAATTAATAAATTATATTTTTAAAGTAAATATTGAAGGTAAAAGTTTCACATATATTTAATCAATAACCAACTAATAACATATTCATATTTAAAAAGATTTTAATTTGTTTTCTCTATCTGAAAACATTTTTTTTAATAAGGAATTGACCTAATCCATTTCAAACCACACTGTTGTTTACATTTAAGAAAACAAGAATTTTGTTTTATATAAATGTAAAAGGGAAACAAAATTCACTCACTGAATAAATCTTTAAATTAAACCAGTCATTTTTATATCCACTAAAAATTACCAACACAAGAACCATTAATTTCAAACATATTTTCTAACATCTTTAAAACCTCATTTTCCAAATAATTTATTCTAACACCCAAACACAATGGTAAATTACGACAACAAAGGCACCAATTATGTCATGAATCTTATAAAAACTCATAAACGGAATTATTCCATAACAATGTAAGTAGATGAAATCAAAAAACAAGAACCAGATCAAACTCCCTTTAATCAATGTCATCAAAATAATTGAATTTCTCATGGGATCTACCCTTCATATCCAAATGTGAAAATAAATTGATCGTATAAGATTACACAAACATACCAACCACATACTTGAATGTACTAATGTGAAAATCACAAGTCATCCAACTTTCCCACACATGACTCATTATGATTGCAGATCCGTCCAAGCCCTTAATGCCTAGCCCTATTTCAAGTCCACTAGTAGCTAGTGAACCAACTAGAGTTACAAGTTAAATATCCCACTTAACTCATGGTTTCCCTTTAAAAATGGATGTGTGGTGTAATAACATGAAATGTAAGTCTAACAAACTAAAAATAACTATAAATAACCTCACCTAGAAAACCAAAATATTGAATATACCCATATAACAAATGCACCCATGGAATAACAAAACATATTCCCGCACAAGGTGAGAAACAAGCATCTCAAAAGGATAAATAAAACCCATAAAAGGGTAAATAGGTCAAATAGGAAATCAAGGAGTGTATTTTATATAAAAAATAATAAAACAAAGTACCAAAAATGCATTTAACACTAAAAATATTCTCAAAAATCCAATCCCTTTCTCATTTCATAGAATACCAAAATTTCAAAATATTTAAAATCCACCCTTAGGACATGGCTATTACTCATTTAAATTCCCAAATATATGTAAATAATCAAAGTAGGATGAATATGGAGCTCCTCAATGGGCTCCTAAGGTTCATCTTCTATGATTAGCGGATAAGAGGGGTGAAACCCCTCTTAATCTGAGAGGGAATTTTAAGAAATCCTAACAAAATTAATCACATATAATAGATAAATGTTTTAACAAACAATGTGACAAATGTCCATAAACCACTACTTAGATATCGAGAACATGTATGGTTGGCCCCACAGTTCTCCAAAAGATTATCTAAAAGTGCAACAACTTCAGTCTAAGAAACATAGTCTACACCATAACTCATGGGGTGCCACATGGCTTGAAAAAACCATGTGGCTCACCTTAGAAAAACAAAGAGATCATCACTGATACTAGGGTCCTATATATAATTTGAAAATTTATTCAAAATTCTTGAAAAATATCACTGTCAAACTGATAGGTCGACCAATATAGGCAATAGAGGTTACTACTGACCATGCAGGATATCAATGATTCTCCCAAAAACCCTCAAACACTAGAAATTTCATATTTAAAACTAATTAAACTATAATTAAAAAATGGAATAGAAAAACTATAAAAAATAAAAAGCACACTGACATAAAGGGAATCACAAAATCCGCACTATGCTACTCCCCCTAGAATGTCTAATCGATATAAAAATGATAGAAAATGAACGATCCAAAATGACCAACAGAAAAAAAACCACCAAGTTCAATGAAAACAATAAAAATCCTTAAAATGATGAACACAAATATTTCCAAGTGTCTCCAAGAACAACCAAAATGAGAACATTTAAGAAGAAGTCCAAAGGAGAACAAGAGACATTACATGGTCACCATGACATTTATAATTCTCATAACTTGGTGAAATAAAATTAAATCAATCAAGAACACATTCTCATACAACCAATAAACCATGATAGAGAATTTATATTAACCAAAAAAACATAAAAATACAAAGGAAGGATGATCAACTAGAAGAATACTAAAGAGAATGACATGATATATTAATTCATGTCATGAAACATGTAGATAACCTTGGGTTGAAAATTGGATCACCGTAACATGGTGTATTCGAAACAACCACATTTAAACAGAAGCTTGTATACCAAATTCAACTAGTTAATTACACACCCTAGTAACCAAATCATGAACTCAAGGCTTTTCCCATATCCATACTACAAGCTCCTCAAAGGCTCAATAGAAGAACAAGCCACCAAAACTCTAAAGAATGGTCCACCAAAAAAAATGAGGCTTAACCGAATGGTACTCAAAACCAACAAAACATAATGAGGGAAAACATGCCAACAACCTCATATACACCTAGGAGTGAGAGGGTTTGGGGTATTCCACAAGAATAACTAGGATTTGCAAAAATAACGTTCAAATCTATTAACATGAAATATTCAAAAAAGAAACCATCTACAAAATTCCAATAACTACTGCCAATTATCTAAAACAAATATTACAACAATCCAAGGAAGGGTCAAAAATAAAACAATACATACCCAAAATAACAAAATTGATACCTATTCAAAAATACCATTAGAAAAATATTCTAAAGATGACCCAAGAAACCATAATGGATGAAAACTATAGGACTGTTAATATAGGAGGTATTTGCTTGACCTAGAGACACAAATTGGAAGGAAAATAAATATATTTCCCCCCACATAAAAAAACCCTTTTCCCAAAGCTCTTTCTCACCCTGATTCTATTCCATAATTTTTGGGATACACTTACACCGACCACTCTTATACTATGCATAAGATGGAATTAAAGAATAACCCAACACAAGTTTCCTATAATAGTCAGATTCTATATTAATGGCCTTATTGAAAACCTTATTGAAATGCATAAGTCTAGATACAAGTATAGCTAAACCAAAACACAAGAGAAGACTGCCTCCAAAAAATAGGCTTTATCAGGATTACTGACCACCATATTTAGAGAGAAGTTTAACAAACTTAGAAAGTGATAAATATACTACCTTCGTGATCAGTCATTATGATGACAAACTATAATCTAAAGATCCTTATCCCTTTTCACAATCTTACGAAACAACCACTAAAACAACACCATCTTGAAGATCTCCCATGACATACGTTCATGCCACATAGAAGATACAATTGACTCCAACAAAACCCATCTAAAATCGACAAATAAGATTTCAAAATATCTCAACATCGAATCATCAGGTGTCCATATATTATTTAGGATACCTTAAATCTCCTCCAACAACCTCATTTATTCTAATGATGCTTGATCACCACCAAACATAGGTGGATGATTATTTGAGAAGTATAAAATGGGGTTAAATCTCAAGAAAGGTTCCCTATCCACCACCCCACATAGATTTTGGGTAGGCACCAGAACTGAAGAAATTATTTTGACCTTTTTGTAAGGAATACTAATAAATAATATAAGGAATGAATACATCAATTCATGAAACAATGAATAAAACAAAAAATCCTCAAAAAAGTAGGAATCAACGAAAAAACATTCCATCAAGAAAGTCACGTGTCGATCACTACCAAATCCATTACAAATAACCAAACTAAACATGAATTCCTAATTCTAAACCAAACTTCCCTAGGAAGATTTAGGCTCGGTATGAAAAATATCAAGCTAGACTCCCCCTTCCTTTAAATGTTAGGTTTTTAAAAACATAATATCATTTCTACCAGGACATCCCAAAATTACACGGTCTACAATAGATTCTTAGTTTCATATCAACGAAAACCCAATGATCTTTTACCATTTCATTATGAACCTTCTCAATCTACCACTAAACCTAGTGACTGACCTGGACCCACAGAAGGCATAAAGGTCACTACCAATCCCTACAGGCTGGAAACCAGTACTGGTGTATTATAGTAATCAATTTTGGAATAATTTATCTCAAATCAAAGGTAAAATAAAAAAACATAATAAATTAAAGTTCAAAAATAAATAAATATTCCAACATGTCATAATAAACTAAAATAATCCAACTTATTTTCATAAAAAAACATATATAAACGGGATGATAAAACGTGACATAATAGTTTCAATAATAAAAAAAATAAAACAACTAAAAACCAACTCAAAAATGAGCCTAAACCAACTCCATGGAAGCTTCAGTTTCTCACCACCACTGAACTTACACAACGTCAACCATAATTATAAAAAATTATCATTGGGAACCTAGGACATTATATATATTTTCATCAGCTAAAAAACCTATTAGGTCACCATATCCCACCAAAACCTTGCATTATGTTTCGTGACAAAATTAATCAATTCTAGTTTGAAAATAAATATAGAAGGTAATATTTTCACATATATCCCATGGGGAACGAAACAATACAATAACTATCATTCCAAACAATTTATTTTATTTTCTCAGAATGAGAAAACCTGAATTGAAAATAAGGTATCTTCCAAAGATAATTCAAACCACACAATAGTTTTACTTCTAAAAACAAAACCATTATTTTATCTAAATTAAAAATTCCAAATTCAAACATTTTATCCAATAGATCCATATTTAAACTAAGACACCCATATAGAAAACCACTCCCACACACCCACACAATAGATTTTAATTTCAAATTGTTTTTCCAACATATTTTAAAACGCATTTTCCACTGAAAGTGGCCCAACACTCACTAGTCAAACACGACAAACAAGGTTTCATATATGTTAGAAATCATTTAACAATAAAGAAATGTAATGGTTCAACTATAATATATAATGGATAAATGATACAAATAATAATTAGATAAAACTCCCTTTAATAAAAAAATGATGTAATAAAGTGTGTCATGGGATCTACCCATTGATTCCTATTGTGTGAATAATCTAAGCCATTTGTTCCTAGAACCACTGGAGGGCCACCAGTAGCATGAGAACTATAAAATTTTAACAAATTAGATCTACCACTTATTACCTAGTTTCCCATAGATTTTGTGGATGTTAGTTATAGGAACATGAAATCCATGTCTAACACAGAAGGCATAACCACAACTATTGTCACCCCATCAGCCAAAAATGAATTACCCCCTAAAAAATGCACCCATGACATGAATAAGTACATTCCCACAAAATGGGATAAAATAATAATATCATAGCGATGAAGAAAACCCAGACAATGTTAAACAAGTCAAAGGGAAAATAAAGGGGGTGTATTTCACATGAACCATTTTAAAACAAAGTGAGAAACAGTCTTTAGCACAAAAAACATTTCTTAGAAAGATAATCCCCTTCCAATTTCACAAAACACCACACTTTCAAAACATTTCAAATCCACCCTTAAAATATAGGTCATAATATTTTTAAAACAATCAATATTGAAGGCCATCCATTTCCATCAAACCATATTATTTAAGGCACTAAGGAATTTTCACAAGTGGTAAGAAATAATCACATCTCAGGTAACCATTTAATATACAATAAAGGACGCCTTTATTAAGAATTTTGATGTCAACACCTATCGTTATGGAAATTTCTCCTTAAAACATAATTTTCACAAAAAAGGATAAAAATGAAACAATTTCATTTAAAAAAATTTCAAAATCAACAAGGAGTTTCAGAAAAAATATTAACCCAACAAAAAATTCCAATTCACATAGAAAAATATGAAATTTTAAAAATAAAAACATAATTCCAAGATCATAACACACAAAATTGTTTTACATCACCACAAATATATCACATGTATTAATACATTCAATAAAAAGGAATTTAGAAATCACAAGAAAAATTGAATTCCAAAATGAAATAGATGTATAGTAACACCAACCTCAAAGAGATGAGAATCAAGCTACAACTATTCAGAACACATCTCCTTCAAAGGTGACCACAACAATGGGGATAAGAATGGTGTCTAAAAATCCTAGATACTAATAACCACAACATAAGATCCACAAAAATTCTGAAAATCAGCTTACGAGATACAGGGTTTATGGGAGAAGCCAAAACCAAATGAAAAGAGAGAGGGAATGGAAGAAGAGTGAAGGAGAGGAAGAAATACTAACAATCCTCTTTGAAATTGTCAAACTGAAGACAAGAATCAATGGAACTAGAAGATGGAGCTCCACCATGGGATTACATGGGTTGGTCGATCTGAATGGGGGAGAAGAGGGTGAAACTCATCATAATTATAGAGTCAATTTCGGGAAACTCCCAAAAGTTTAAACACATTAAAGGTCGCATGGTTTGGCCACAGGGTTTCCAAAACCGTGCATCGACCGTGTGCAGAATATTTCATAGACACTAGGAACAGACACAGTTTGGCCACAAGGTTATCCAAACCATGAACCAATCATGCACTAGCCTCTTCCAAAGCAAAAGAGGTAGCATGGTTACTCTTGTGCTACCATACAGTTGAAAAAAACCATGCTCCTCGCCTCAGACACTCCCAAGTCATTCATTTCTTAAGGGGATCTCCACTCAGTTTAAAAACTAATGTTAGAGCTTTGAAAAATGGTTCTATCAAAATCATAGGCCATCCCACAAAAAAACAGCATGGTTACTATGGACCATGCGAGGTTACAATGCTTCTCCTTGAAACCCACAAAAAACATGAAACGCCATATAAAAAACTTCCGTTAGTCGAAACTACTCAAGGTAAGATAAAATTATACAAAAAAACAATGACATGGGGGGTGTCACACACACACACATGCATATTTAAACAAAACATGCATATACATGTACACATATAAACATACACATACACATACACATGATCATTTACACATACACACACAAATATATATGCATTTGCATTTACATAGACATATATGCAATTACATACACATTCATGACATATATACACATTTATACATAGGCATACATACACACACTATATAATCATACATACACATACACATACCCATACATGTACTCTTACACATACACTCTAACAAATTCATAGACTTAAATGTACACGAACACACACACACTGACACACAAATACACATGCACATACACATACACCTACATATCCACATACACATACACATACACATACACATACACATACACAAAGACAAACAAATACACATACACATACACATGCACATACACATACACATACACATCCACATACACATACACATACACATACGCATACACATACACATAAACATACACATACACATACACATACACATACACATACACATACACATACACATACACATACACATACCCATACACATACACATACTCATACAAATACACATACACATACCAATACACATACACATACACATACCAATACAGATACACATACACATACACATACACATACACATAAACATACACATACACATACACATACACATACACATACACATACACATACGCATACACATACACATACACATACACATACGCATACACATACACATACACATACACATACGCATACACATACGCATACAAATACCCATACACATACCCATACACATACACATACACATACCCATACACATACACATACACATACACATACACATACACATACACATACGCATACACATACACATACACATACACATACACATACACATACACATTCACATACACATACACATACACATACACAAACACATACACATACACATAAACATACACATACACATACACATACACATTCACATACACAAACACATACACATACACATACACATACACATACACATACACATACACATACACATACACTTACACCTACACATACACATACACATCCAGATAGACATGCAGATACACATACACATACACATGCAGATACACATACACATACACATGCAGATACACATACACATAGACATAAACATACACATACACATACACATACACATCCAAATACTAATACACATAGACATTCACATACAGATACACATCCACAACCACATACACATACACATACACATACACATACACATACACATCCACATCCACATACACATACACATCCACATACACATGCAGATACACATACACAAACAGATGCAGATACACATACAGATACACATGCAGATTCACATACACATAGACATACACATACACATACACATACAGATACACATACACATACACATACACATACACATCCACATACACATACACATACACATGCACATACACATACACATACACATCCACATACACATACACATACACATCCACATCCACATCCACATACACATACACATACACATCCACATCCACATACACATTCACATACACATACAAATACACATACACATACACGTACACCTACACATACTCATACACATACATGTACACATACACATACACATACACATACACATACACGTACACCTACACAGACACATACACATACACATACACATACACATACACGTACACGTACTCACACACATACACATACACATACACCTACACATACAGGTACACGTACACATACACCTACACATACACATACACCTACACCTACACATACACATACACATACACATAGACATACACATACACATACACATACACAAACACATACACATTCAGGTACACATACATATACACATACACATACACATACACATACACATACACATACATAGGCACATACACATAAACATACAGATACACACACACACACATATACATACACATACACATACACATACACATACACATACACATACACAAACACGTACACATACACATACACCTACACATACACATACACATACACATACACATACACGTACACGTACACGTACACATACACATACACATACACGTACACATACACCTACACATACACCTACACATACACATACACTTACACATACACATACACATACACATACACCTACACATACACATACACATACACCTACACATACACATACACATACAGTTACACATACACTTACACATACACATACACATACACATACACCAACACACACACATACACATACACATACACATACACATACACATACACATACACATACACATAAACATACACATACACATACGCATGCACATACACATACACATACACATAAACAAACACATACCCGTACACAGACCCATACACATACACAGACCCATACCCATACACATACACATACACATACACATACACATACACATACACATACACATACACATACACATACACATACACATACACATACACATACACATACACATACACATACAAATACACATACACATACATATACGAATACACATACACATACACCTACACATACACATACACGTACTCATACACGTACACATACACATACACATACACATACACATACACCTACACATACACAGACACCTACACATACACATACACCTACACATACACATACCCAAACACATACACATACACAAACATATACACATACACATACACTTACACTTACACTTACACTTACACTTACACTTACACATACACAAACACATACACATACACATACACATAAACATAGAGATACACATACACATACAGATACAAATACAGATACACATACACATACACATACACATACACATACACATACACATACACATACACATACACATACACATACACATACACATACACATACACATACACATACACATACACCTACCAATACACATACACATACACATACACTTACACATACACATACACATACACATACACATACACATACACATACACATACACATAAACATACACATACACATACACATACACATACACATACACATACACATACACATACACATACACATACACATACACATACACATACACATACACATATACATACACCTACACGTACACAAACACATACACATACACATACACGTACACATACACATACACATACACATACACCTACACATACACCTACACATACACATACAGATACAGATACACATACACATACACATACACATACACATACACATAATCATACCCAGAAACAGACACATACACTCACACATACACATATGAATACATAGACACTTACACACAGACACACGCACACACACACACACATCCATATAGACGTACACACACATACATATACATACTCATACACATGTACATACACACATTTATACACATACACATAAAAAAATTACATACATGTGTGCAAACGTACACACACATATGCATATGTAAAAAACAATATTATCATACACTTTCAACATAAACATATTTACACATACTTACACATATACATATGTCATATAAATTTATACACATATAGATACACATACAACCATACATACAAATATACATTTACAAACACATAAACAGACATACATATGCATGTACATCCACACACCCACACACATGCTAATGCACTTACTCAAATGCATACATGCATACAAACACATACCAGCATAAACATACATATACACAAAATAGACACCCACCAACATGACAAAAGAATATACGTAAAACACATACATAGAGGTGCACATAAAAATATACACATAGACCCACATACATACACATTTATATATATACATAAAGCTAAATGTATGTATATTTTAATTTATTTAATTTGAATATATATATATGAGTCAAATTTTTTTATTAATATATATATATATTTACAAATTTTCTTAAATAAATTTTTAAGAAATCATATTTATAGTAATTATATACACATTTATGACTTTTTTTTATAAATATTCTATTAATGATTATTATTGATTAATATGAATTTTGTAATTATATATATATATATATATAATTAAGAAAATGAGATTGATAAAAATTTTATATTTGAAATTATATAAATCATATTATTATATTTTATTTACAAACATAAATTTATTATAATGTAAATATTATTTAGAAATAAATTTATTTTCATATATTAGTTAACATATTCACTATTACCTTTAGCATTATTTTTTCTCATAGTTAAGAATTAAGATTTTATCAGTGCTAAAAAAACTCATTTAGTGGAACCATTATCAGTGATAAAAATTCCTTGAAAACAAGTATCCTTTTTTCAATTATTTTTTTAGTACTGATAAAATCTATTTTTATCAGCATTTTTTGCTTGATCTGATAAAAGTCCCACAAAATTATCACTTTTTTGTTGAGTATTGATAAAATCCAGTGTTGAAAATCATTTGATCTACAATAGTATATAAACTATCACTAATAAAGGAACCCCATAATTCGTTATTATTAAATTTCGATGAATGCCACTTTTATTATTGATGTTTTTAGTGCTGAAAAAAGTTGTCATCATTTATAGGAGCTTATAATAACAATGCTTTTTAGTAATGATTATTGTTATTTCTCATGATGTTAAAGGCCATATCTACTATAGTTAAAGTAACTTAAAAATGGTAATCATGATAAAGTTTAGTTAACTAAAAAATAAGTGTTGATTTTTAGTAATAAATATTGAATTTTGATTAAAATTTATAGATTTATTAAATAAATGTATAAAAAATAGTTTTGTAAAAAAATAAAATTTTCAAATCATTGGGAGTCTATATAGTGCACTAGAGTATTTGGATTACGGTCATAATCTAGTGATTTAATTTCTCAAACCCTTTCCATTATTCACATATACTTATAATAATTTTAGAAAATGTATTATTTTCAACCATGTACCATATATGTTTGAGTGGTTGTCCATTTATCTATAAATGGTGAACATTCATGATGGAAAAAAATCACAAAACCAGGAAAAATAGATGTCCCCTTCATCACTAAAACCATTATCAGAAAACCCACATTATCATCATCACTGACCATTAGAAAAAAAAATTTCTAAAAATCATACAAAATCAAGAAGAACAACCACAACCATTGAACATGTGAATAAAAAAATATAAATGTTTCACCATCCAAAAATAAAAAATGGGAACAATAACAAACTAGAATCCAAATATCTAAATAAATGATAACCATTAAACATGAATTGTTAATCCGAAGAAACAGAACCAAAATCCCACAAAACCAAACTAAAATCATACAAATCCAAACCAGAAGAAAGAAGAAAAATCACTTAGTATCCAATGGTCAGGGGAAGAAATTTAGCTCCAATTACAGGTAGATGCACTTCCACCAATCCCTGATCATTTGAGTAAAACCCCACAAAATGGACACCACTGTAGACTTACCATCAAACCAATAAGGTAGGAGAGTTAAGTGAATGGTGATTTTTCAAAAACACAAACGTAGATACAAATGAAGATGCAGATCACTAGAGGCGATCTCAGGAAAAAATATGTCAGCATAACATTGGTATGAATTTATTAAATTAGAATGAAATACAACACATAAAAATACCCTATTTATAGATATTCATGAACATAATAAAATAAACAATAAAAAAGAAGCATAAAAAGTATACAAATTGGTAGCACAGGGGGTCTCCCAATCCCCCAGCCCCAAACAAGTCAAACAAATGCTTATTAAAATTCTCCAAGCCTCCATTGAAACAAAAAAAATTGATTTTATCTACAGAAATACATTTTTATATATCAAATACCCCATAACCTTGTTTTCCTATTGAAAAATGATTTTTCACCATATCCAGGTGGATGAACAATTAGTGAAATGACCTCACTAGAGGCAATGCCATTCATTCTCATGTAGCCTTTAGAGTTTTTAAGGAAATGAATTTTCTCATCTATACCATTGTTCAATATTTTATCAGTTTTGTCTTCCTCAAAGCTTATTGGATTGGAAGTTTCCACGAGACATTATAGATTTACATACTCCACCATTGGTTCTATTCTCTCATATATATCTTCATGTCTTAAAATGTTTTAATGATGCACATAAGAAAGTTATCATCTAATCTCTTTAGATGTTAGATTATAACAGGATTTTATCAATACTTCATCAATTCCTCATTCAAGCAATGAGATTTCTTAGACTATTTATTCATCTTCTAGAGTGAGTTGTACAACAATTGAATCATCATCTTGATTACGTTTTCAAGTATAATTTTCATCAAAGATAATATAAAAAATGAATATAATCTTTTTGGTAAAGTGATTATATAAATGGTACTAATTGTTCTATCAACATATACCATAAGGACACACTTCAATCGTTTTTCATTGAGATTTGTTCATTTTTTCCTCTGAGATCTCAACATGGGAAATATATCCAAAAACAGAAATATGGATTAAATTTGGATTGTGTGTAGTCCAAGATTCATGTGACATCTTTGTTTCATGATTTTTTTCATAATCAATTGAGTTGATTCACTATGCAAAAAGAAACATCATCCCCTTATGTCATAGGAACTTCAATATATTTTAATATGCTTCTTGATATATTGAGAATGGTGAAAGTTTTAAATTTGAATACTCCATTGAGTTGAGGAGTATAAGATGGCCTCAAATAGTGCTAAATTCGATGTTGTTTGAGGTACTCTTGAAATATATAAAAGGTGTAATCCCTACCTCGATTAGATTAAAATTTTCATATGTAATGGTTTCATTGAAATTACACTAGTGCATTGAATTCTTTGAAGTTTCCAAACACATACAATTTCATCTTGAGAAAATATATCCATGTTTTCCTCTATAATCATCCCTAAATTTCAAAAAATACCTTCTTTGTCCATTTGATTTTGGATTCAATGGACCACACACATTAGTTTTAACTATCTCGAGTGGTTAAGTAGCTTTCTTAGTGGCCTTTATTTCAAACGTGTTTGTTTGTCAATTTATCTGATCACATGTTTTACATATCTGATTTGGGTGTAAAATAATAAGAATCCCATTCAACATATTATTGTAGCCTAATAATCCTAAAAAATAAAATTTTAAATTTCCAAACCTAAAATTCCTTAACCAATCGTTATCATCAAGTATCACCATAAAACACCATGGTACATTAGGTTGGATTATAGGTGAAAACATGCCATTATTCTTCTTTGGTACATTTGTGGTCAGCCTTCCTCATTCATAAAAAATCACTATTCGAATATTTTTTAAGATTTCATGAAATCATTTTTTTAAAGTTCCTAACACTCAAGATGTTGGTATTCATGTCAAGTAAATAATAGATGTTAGAGTTGAAACCATGAATTCGACCATTTTGCTTGATAATAATATCTCACCTTCTATAGAAAAATAATATTTAGAGATCTCCAAATGAAATATATCATCAAACCCTCTCATCCATGTTCATAAAAAAGTGCTTGTGCCCTATCATGTGGTTATTATCTTCACATTAAAGATTCAAAATAACTTCATTTTGGGTTAACATTTGTTCCATTATCACATGTGTCTTACCAAAATTATCTTTTACTTTCGTGATATTTTTCTCTTTACTATCATTCTCCATGGGCTACATTATACAACATACATTACTAAAATCGACATATTTTTGAAAATTAACGAATTGAAAATTTATTGTTTTATTGTATGTGATTATTAAATCCTCCTCTTTTTCCACATATTCATTATTATATAGTAAAATTTTGATATCCATGACCTTATTTATTTGGGATAATTCAAACACATCCTCCTTTTCTTGGATCAAATTCTCATCCATGGGATCCTCTAACTTGGGTTCATTTATATGTCCCACATTACTCCTTTTCCATGTTTTTGAGATAAAAATTTCGTTACAAGACATGATCCACTCCATTAGTTTCACTCCCATGGTACACCTTCAGTTCATGGGCTTAGAGACATACAAAGAGTTATTCAATGGAAATTGTCTCATGGTCTTTAGTCTCTTTGAGGGAAATGAAGATGTAATAAAATTTTATATCTAAGGATCACCAATGTTTCTAACATACTCCCATGTTGGAAATAATATCTTCTTTTATCCAAAATTGGTTCACCAAAACCATTACATGAGTATGCTACTTGGAAATAGTTTTAGAAGATTTATTAAATAGGGATTTAGATACACCTTGTAGATATTGAAGTTATATCTACTTCAATTTTTTGAAAGGTTTGAATTATTTGATAAGGTGTTCCAAAATATCCTTTGATGATACTGATGAAGTGATTAGTTTGAAACTTAATTCATCAAGGCCTTGATAAAGAAATATTTTTTCATGAAGTCCCACTTTTGTTCTACCCAAAGGGTGGACTTTTGAACATCTGGACGGGTAGCCCATCCTGATTTAGATTTCAGCTCGTTGTATCCATCCTTTAAAACATCCATTATATCTTGGGTGACAAGAAGAACTCAAATTTGGATTCACCAAGTATAATTATTGTTTTCCATGAACTTAGGGACCAAATATTATGCAATTTCATTCTTCATGAAGAATTTTTTTTTGCAGAGAAAATGATAGATGTCGATATCTGGAAGTGAAAACTATATTTTTTTAATAAAATAATTTATATTGAATTAATTAAATTTAATGAATAAATAATTTTTTTTATCTTGAGGAATGTGGGGGAAAAATGGGAAGAGGGGAGTGGATAAAAGGAGGTGAAATTAATTTTCGATACAGCTTCAATAAGGAGGTATGACAATGGGAGGCGGAAATGGAAAATAGGTCTGGAAATTTCTACTTTTAAATAGAGAGAGATAAATGTGTATACAATTGGAATTAAAGAAAATATATTTTGACAATAAAAATATTGGAGGAAAAAAAGTAGAATGGGAAGGGATAAGAATCCCAGTTTAACAAATTTCCACATTTACTATATTGAAAAATGTGAAAGAAAAATGAATGTTGGATAAAAGGATTCACTATTCGCCTTCTTATTCATTTATACACTATGATGGATTTGAAGAAAATATAACATAACTCTCATATAATTGATTGAAACACCATATAATCCCAAGGATACAATTGAATTGAGATTTTATAGAAATAAAAACACAGACGTAGAAGAAGATGTGGATCATGAGAGGTGATCAGAAGAACAAAATATAATAGTGGCATATCGATATTTATTTCTTGAACTAGAATTAAATAAAACACACACAAAAAAACCTATTTGTAGTGATACATGAACACAAAATAATTGATAAAAAACATAAACATTGCATATTTTGGTTTCAGTATGTTCTACCCAATACTCTAGCACCAACCACGTCAAAAAATATTCATTTGAAATTCACCAAGTCTCTATTTTGATGGTGGATATTTAGGGCCATCCAGAGAAGAGAAAAATTATCTATCCAACCCAAAGATAATTTATGATATGAAATTAAAATGGGAGATGGTAATGGACTAATGAAATAGAACAAATAAGAAAAAAAGAAAAATAATGAAAAATTATAATACAAGATTCAATGGATTTAGGTGAGGGGGAAATACAATATTCAAGAAGATTCATGATGTCGCAATCTGGGGAAACACTATAGAGTGAAGAAACATATCCGATATAGAAATACAGGTGAAAATGGAGAGATAAAATACATAGACACACACACATATATATATATATGATATATTTGGGTTTTTGATACCCTATACGTGGTACAAAAACACAAATAGATGAATAGTTAGGTGGCTGTTTAAGAACCTAAATTTGGTTTTGTTGAGTCATGTAAAGTTGGGTTCCTCGATAATCATATACCCTTTGAAATCCATATGAAATATGTATAGGTTTATATTTCAAAAAAAACAATTCTTAATTAATAATACACTTGATACTAAGATACTAAATAAAGAAACATTTTTTTAATTTTAAGTGTATAATCGATGAAGGGGACAACCATGATTCAACCGATCCACCAGCTTCATTTCATCTCAAATACTTGGCCTACCATCCTAAAAACTCAATGATATATGATACCAAAAATCTTCTTAAATAGATTTATTGTTTACTTATAATTACTTCTATTTCATCAAAAAAACACTGTCTAATCATGAACACTTTAAGAAGAAGACAAACATCCTTCAATGAAATCTGAATTATAATCACATAATGTTAAAAAAATCCAATACATCATCACTACATCATTATCCACTAATGACCATTGATTCCTTTGTGATTATATCATCATCAATTTGATTCATTTTTAAGGATCTTAATTCCAATACACTATTATTTACCATTATAAAAACACCAGTACATTCCATTTTTAGTACGTTATTGAATTCTATACCAACTACCTATCTGATGTGGAAGAAATTGTTCTATCATGATATCATTTCATAATGTTACTTAGGGGTGAATAATTTTTGAATAGATGTTCTCACAATTACTATTATAGAGTGGGAGATGGATCAACATTACATTTAACATAAAATTTTATAGGTTACACTATATGTTTAAACCCAAAAAGAATTTATTATGTATTTTAATCCATTAAGGGATGAAATAAGTATATCGAATAAAAATAATTGATAGTTTATTGGAATTTTTAAGACAATAGTTTTATGGATTCAAAAAGAAATTTAATTCAATTTGAAAATGCCTTCGATGGAATGCTAGAAGAAAAAAGAAGCATTTATTATCTTATAATGGGAACGTAATTAATAGTTATTAGATATATATATAAAACATGATCAATTTAGTACCATGAAAAATTATCGAGTATCAATCGTGCCTGAAGCGATGCATGTATATAGTATTAAGGATAAAAATCAAGTTCATGAGAATATGTAAAATGTTTTCCTCAACGAACGTGTATGGGAGGTGGATTGTACAACATTCTATGAGGCAAATTTTCAATGAATGTGGGTTGATAATAGGATTTTATTTACGATTTATGAAGGTTAATTTTAGTAAGCAAGGGTACATGTAAGAACCATTCATAATGGAATAACAGGAAGTACAAGTATTTTACATCACTGATCCCACATACAGAATGTGGTTAGTAATTCTATTATCGACTGAAAAAACTGCAGGTTCAGATGACAATTAAACTAAGGATGACCATTTCATTAGGATTTGACAATGATTTTTTGGTAGTCCAAATTTATATAGCATCTTGTATATCATAGGAGATCATTATGAGAAGGTTTGGATTCTCTATAGAGTTGTAAAATACCAATAACCATTGTTTCCATTGGAATTCGGGGATGACCTCCTGGATGGGAGATTCAAACGTTCCGATCAGTTTCTAACGGGTTTGTTCGTAGAACCGGAAACATCCAATGATTCCACATCCATTTGGACCTACTTTCCAAAGGTAGGCGCTCATTAGCTTGTGGACTGATGAGGATTAGGAATTTTCATTGGTCAATATGATGGGAGGTCAGACTCATCACACCTTTTTGAAGGGAATTATTGTCTATTCCGGGACTCCCTTTATAGATTTAAGTAATGTTCATGAATCCTTATTACATTACCAAGTATAAAATGAGATTTATTTCAGTTTTGACAATCCATGATTAAATATGTAAGAAATTTAGAGAATCTTTTATATGTATTTGAGGTTCTTCATCAATAGAGAATCATCTATATCTATTTTGAGATTCTTGGTCAATGGTATCCTTCAAAACATTTATATAAAAGTATCTTGGTCATTATGATGACCAGGCTGGTTTTAAAGCCACTCAGTGGGGAACTTGATGTTTATTGTCATTCAGAAGGATATGAATTATTTCAGAGTTGGGATCGAACTTGTAGATGGGCTACCTACGTATCCTTTGTTTTGGAAAAGGAATCAGAACCCACGTAGTTCGAATAAGGGAGTATGATGTTTATGATTGATGGCTCAAAGCAAGATGTCATAATTACTTTTACCCTCTAAGCTTACGTGAGTCATGCTCGGTGTGAGAAACAAGAGGTATTGGTAATAAAATAGACAATTTGGCCATGAAAGATGTAATCATAAGAAATGGTTTGGGTCTTTATGTATGTATGACTGCCCAGATAAATGAAGGTTAGGATTTACTTTAAGGAGAAAATCCGGGAACAGGGTCCACAAAAGGTATAGGTATTTCATGGAGATTTGAATACTCTAACATGGGACTTATTCCTGAAAAGGAAACCCAAATTAGGAAAATATTGATAATTGGGTTTTACTCCTGAGATGGAATCCCAAATCAAATGTAAATTAGGACTGGTTAAAGAGAATTTAAGGGACTTGGGGCTTACTCCTGAAAAGGAAGCCCAAAATTATGATTGGGGCTTACTCCTGAAAAGGAGGCCCAGGTTAGGGATTATGACTAGGACTTATTCCTAAAAAGGAGGCCCGAGTTAAGGATTAAGGTTTGGGGCTTACTCTTGAGGAGGATTCCCAAATTAGGGGACTGGGGCTTATTCCTAAGAGGATGCTCAGATTTGGGAACATTAAGAATTGGGGCTTACTCCTGAAGAAGATTCCCATATTTGAGACTGGGGCTTACTCCTAAAAAGGAAGCCCCAATTAGGGGATCTGGGGCTTACTCCTAAGAAGGATTCCCAAATTAGAGGACTTATGACTGGGGATTATTCCTGAAAAGGAGACCCAGGTTAAGGATTCTCTCATCTTAAAGGATGAGGTTGAATGAATAAACTCTACATATTTAGTGACATAAAGATATTTAAATCACTAGGTTTTGAGAGATATTCCACAGAATTCCTTTCAGATAAGGAAGTCAAATCAAGAAATCATGCCATAAATGGATTTGAAGAGTGTCTTTAATACTGAATCTTGAAAAGGAAAGGTGTAATGGCTTAAGAGGGGTGAAATGGGCAAGAAAGGCACCCAAAAAGGAAGGGTCGCGCAAGTCTTGTAAGGCGCGTAGGTACTGCGGGGGCGCGCAAGTATTGGTCGCGCAGTTATACCTGCGCGACACATGGTGTACTTGCGCGATGGTCAACCAGCATTGAAATACTTGAGAGACTCTTTATTAAAGCCTTTAGAATCCTCTTGAGGTTCTTCCAGAAAAGGGACGCGCAAGTTCTATCGAAGGAGTAAGGCGGCGTGCAAGTGTGGCCACTTCCCTTAAGGGCTAGCCACTCAGGCGCACAAGTGTTGATGAGTTTCAACACTTAGGCTTTCTTTCCTCTCTTTAGATCTTCCATTCTAGGTAAGAAATTACCTTAAAAGCGTTCCGGAAGCTTTGAGAAGAGAATTGGGCGTCGGGAGCTTAAATCCGAGTTTTTGGAAAAAAATAATCCTCCTCAAATGGGGGGCACATAGGGTCTTTTTATAAGCAGGAGAAGCCCCCGGGCGGTTACCGGGCGGTTATCACATAGGTCGCGCAAGTCACTTGCACGACCGACATCGGCGCGCCAGTGTACTTGCACAACCATTGAGGCGCGCAAGTATACTTGTGCGACCATTTTAGAACTTGCGCGACCTTTGCACAATGTACTTCTTCTTCCTTACTTTGTCAATTATTGATAGTTGTTCAAAGGATGAATCTTCATTGTTCAAGGTATTTCCCTTTTCATTCATTTAGACTCTGTGACGGAAAGGAGCGTCAACAGAAGTCCCCCCTCAGAGTTGGATCCGGAGAGAAAAGAGGATTTGACTCTAAGGTGAGAAGAAATAAGAAATATGGCAGTTTAATGTCATGCACGTCAGACATAAAGGGGCTAATGTTTAAGGTCGAAATAGCTTTGACCGAAAATGGATTAGAATTGACACAATTCCTTGAAAATTCATCTGAAAACATATAACCATACTCAATTATGAGGGAAAATATGTACGCTATGACTTAAGAATATTTGAATCTGAGGAATGATAAGAAAAAGAGCTAAAAGGCATCAGAAGAAGTAGTTTCCAAGAATGAAGTTACTATTATTTAACAAAACCCGTAAGGGGGTTTAATTATGCAGGGCCACCTAATGGCATTGGCTGCATAGTTAAATAAAATAGTATATTTTGGCTAACAAGTCTATTATGTAGACAGTTTATGCAAGGCCACCTATGGGCACGTGCTGCATAGTCAGGCAAAAAGAATTCTCATAAATTTACTTTCCTAGTGCTAAAAGCCAGTGAAATTTTATGGAGATTCAAATTTTCTAAAGTATAGAGTTTGTTGTATGGAAAGAGGTACTTGAATATGGAAAAGATATTTCCAGACAAGATTATCAAAGAACTTGATGAATATCACTCCTACGAAGGTCTGATCCAAACGTAGGGAAGAAGAATAAACCATAGACTTAAATACTTTCAGATCATGAAAAAGGATATGGGAAAAATATGTTAAGGATGGCTATTTTTTTTGCAGATCCCTACATACTGTCGTTTAATACAAATAAGGACAAAAGAGGAATTCTTCCCAAGAATGAAGTTACCATCATTTAACAAACCCGTTAGGGGGTTGAATTATGCAGGGCCACCTAGGGGCATTGGCTGCATAGTTAAATAAAATAGTATCTTTAGGCTAACAAGTCTGTTATGTGGACTGTTTATGCAATTCCACCTATGGGCACGTACTGCATAGTCAGGTAAAAGAATTCTCAGAAGTTTGACATTTTTGTGACTTAAAGTCATGAAAAGGGTTATGAAGATCTGAAAATATTTAAGGTTAGGATTATAACACATAATGATGGGTATTGTCCAATGTATATAGAGATACATAGGTCAGTCATAACCATAATCATGTTGTGGCTGGGTCCTGAATTGAAATTTTGTACTTCACTATGTATCTCATAAGAATGAGAATAAATCCATACATTGTTCTTGAAATGCAGTTTAACGTCGTGCAGGACGAAAGTATGACAGATCTTAGTTTAGGGTCATAGGGTTTGGACCATAATAATGAATACACAGTGTGTGTTTTCATGAGGACTTTTCAGCCAAGGGACTGAAAGTGAAATTTGGGGTTAGGCACAAAAGACTTGGGGCTGGATTCGAGGGATACGCGACCGTTCCTACGTATCCCATAAGGATGGGAATCAAGCCTACGTAGTTCTAGAACTACCCTTTGTACAAATTTGGTTCGTACATGTGAAGGGTGAAAGGGGAATTTAGTGCAATGATGGTTTAACCTGAGATAAAAAGTTTAGGGATTACCATGTATGCAGGTAGTCTTTTGAAATGAAACATGATTGAAAAATCAATGTAAATAATGGTTCCCTCTCAAATGAGGAAATCAAAGAGTATTGTAGTTTATTGTCGTACCGGACAAAAGTGTTGTATAGTTTAACGTCGTATAACAAGGACGAAAGTGAATCAAATGTAAAGAGATTGATTCTAAGGGCGGTTTCACAAATCAACATCGTATGAGATGAAGGTGAACCGAAGTGAAGAGATTGTTTTTGGGCTTGAACCATGGGAGGTTGCCTATGTACCCAGCCTGGAAGGCAAGGATCAAAGTCCGTGTAGTTCAATTAAAGAATGAATTAATGATCAAGTTGTTCATGGGGACAATGACCTAAAAAAATGTTGTTGGGACTTATACATGGTTAGCGGCCCAAAGAGAGTGTTACGGTTGAGGTTTTCTCTAAGCTCACGTGAGTCATACTCGGTGTGAGAAATAAAAGGTAACAACAACCTTAACGATGCATAGTTTAATGTCATGTAGGAAATATAAAGAGACTATGCAGTTTAAAGTCTTGCAGTTAGGACTATTGGTGCTGCACAGTTTAGTGTCATGTAGCAGGGAAAAAATAAAGTTTAATGTCATATAGGACATATCAAGGACTTTCTATACAGTTTAGCGTCATGTAGTTAGGACGGTGGGGACAATACAGTTTAACGTCATGTTGGACAGAAAAAAGGGGGACTGTGCAGTTTAATGTCATGTAGTAAGGACAAAATAACACACAATTTACATCATGTTGGACGCATTGGGGATTTTTTTCTACAGTTTAGTGTCATGTTGGACAAAAGGGAGAATAGTTTAAGGTCATATACATGGACCGTGGATGGTGCAGTTTAATGTCATGCTGGACATAAGTACAGTTTAAGGTCTTACAGGACCTTTGATGATTATGTAATTTAACGTCTTTCCGGACGTAAGGGACTTCCAAATAGTTTAGGTTCATATGCATGGACCATGGATGGTGCAGTTTAATGTCATACAAGACCATGGTGTAGTTTAAAGTCATACAGGACTCTTTAGGGAAATTTTTCACAGTTTAACGTCGTGTGGGACGAAGTTGCAGTTTAAGGTCATACTGGACCATTGCTGTATAATTTAACGTCATATAGCAAGGATGAACTGGTTCTGCACAGTTTAGTGTCATGTTGTGGGGACATTACGTGAATACTTTGTAGTTTATACAAAATACTTCTTCAAAAATCTGGCATTAGTTGGAGTAGTAATGAGTTCTCCATCCATCGAGATTATTGAATAAGCTCCATTGGAGTAGACCCTATGTATTGAATAAGGTCCTTCCCATTTTGGCTCAATCTTGGGAGGTTTCTTTCCTGGTATCATTGGAGTTCTGAGAACTAATACCAATTCTACCTGAATGAATGAACGAAGATGAACTTTTTTGTTAAAAGCTCGTGCTATTCGATTCGGATAGATTTCTAAGTGGTGTAAAGTGCACAATCTTTTCTCATCTAACCATTCCAATTCATTCAATCGCTTTTGGGATTTCTCATCTATAGATAACTGATCACAAATGGCTACTCTGAGTGAGGGAAATTGAACTTCAATTGGCAAGACTGCTTCTGTTCCATATACCAACGAATATGGAGTTGACCGTGTGGCATTGCAGGTGGTAGTCCGGTAAGCCCATAAAACATGAAAGAGTTTATCAGGCCATGACCTCTTATCTTTATCCACCATCGTTTGCAATATATTTGAAAGAGTCCTCTTAAAGGCTTCTATTTGGCCATTGGCTGCTGCATGATACCGATATGAATGGTTGGATTTAATGTTGTATTCTTGATACAATTTCTTCACCTCAGAAGAATAGAAGTTGGTGGAGTTGTCCTTCAATATGGTATGAGGGATTCCAAATCTAGTAATGATGTTAGACTTGATGAAGCTATCAATTCATTTAGAACTGACTTCTTTGAGAGGTACTACCTCTGCCCATTTGGAAAAGAAATCAGTGGAAGTAATAATGTACTTAAACTGCTTGGCCGTAGCTGAAGGGTAAGGTCCCACCTCATCCATTCCCCATGTGGAAAATGGCCATGAATATTTAGCTGTATGAAGCAAATCTGGAGGTTGATGAATGATGTTGGCATGTACTTGGCATGAATGACACTTCTTTGTGAAATTAACACAATCTTGTATCATTGAAGGGCAAAAGTATCCAAGCCTTCGAATTTAATCAGACAATCTATGTCTAGACTGGTGGGCACCACAGACTCCTGCATGCACTTCTTTCATGACAGCCATTGTCTCTTCACCATCAATGCATCTGAAGAGAACTCCATCAAAACCACGTTTGTAGAGAATTTTCTCTAGGTGTTTTGGGCTATCATAAAGAGTAAAATTGACCACAGGTCGCCAGATTTGTTCATTCTCGGCTCTATCAGGTGGAAGTGTTCCATTTTGAAGGTATTCCCTGATAGGTGAAATCCATCATGTAGTATGACCATACGGTTCAGGAATGGGACTAATTTCATTAATTTCCTCTGTTCTGGCTTAAACATAAGGTGAAATTGCATGATAGTGGGCAATACTGATGGTTGTCTCGTCCCGATTTGGATCTGCTAGAGCTGTGTCTATATTAGCCAGCGCATCAGCTTGAGCATTTTGTGATCTTGGGACATAAGAAAATTTTGGTTCTGAAGGTAATTCCGCCATTAACTCTCTAACGTAATCATAAAAGGGATTAATTCTTCTTTTCTGATGGCATAATCCTCATTGACTTGTTTGATTACCAGGTCTGAATCACCTTTCACCTTTAAGTGATTCACTTGTGCTTGAAGTGCTAACTCCAAGCCTGTGATAAGAGCTTGGTATTCGGCTTCATTATTGGTACCACCTTCCCACAATAAAAAGGAATAAGGTAACAATGCCTTATCTGGAGAAATGAGTAAAATTCCTGAACCAACTTTGTTGAATTTAGGATTTTCCATTTTCTTCCCTGTTGGACGTCTGGAAGCACCATCAAAATACATTTACCATGTTTGAGTACTCTCTTGAATAGAGAAAACTTCCTCATCAGGGAGTTCAATATCTGAAGACGTGTCTTCCACTGAAGGATGTTCAGCCAGGAAATCAGCCATAGCTTGCCCTTTATTGCCTTTTGAGATACATACTGAATGTCGAACTGCTGCAAAATAATTGCCCACCTTGCTAGACGTCCTATAAGCATTGGACGACTAAGGATGAATTTGAGCGGATTATTGAGAGATACCAATTGGACCTCGTGATGTTGTAGGTAGTATCTCAGTTTCTGAACTGCAAAGATTAATGCCAGGCAACACTTCTCAATACTTGAATACCGGGTTTCTGCTTCAAGCATAGTTCTACTAAGATAGTAGAGGCTATTTTCATTCCCAGCATCATTCTTTTGAGCAAGAAAGGCACCCAATGATCACTCTAGAGCTGTCACATAGAGGATAAGTGGTCTTCCTTCAACAGGTGTCATGAGTACTGGTGGACTCAAGAGGTATTTCTTGAGAACATCAAACGCTTCTTGACATTCTTCAGTCCACTGGAAAGTGACTCCTTTTTTCAATAATTTGGTAAAGGGTAAACTTTTGTCTGCCAAATTGGCGATGAAACGCCGAATATAGGCTATGTGTCCTTGAAGTCGTCTTAATTCATTCAAATTATGAAAAGGTGACATACCAAGGATTGACTTGGTCTTCTCAGGATCGACTTCAATACCACGATGGCGTACAACAAAGCCAAGGAATTTTCCTGAGGTTACCCCAAAAGAACATTTTAAAGGGTTCATCTTCAAATTATGTTGTCGAAGCTTTTGGAATATGGCTTCCAAATCAGCCAAGTTATTAGAACGTTGTTTGGATTTAACCACCAAATCATCTACATAGCATTCAACAAACTTTCCTAAGAAAGGTTTGATGATACGATGCATGGCGCGTTGATATGTTGCACCTGCATTCTTTAAACCAAAGGGCATCACCCGGTAACAAAACACACCTTGAGGGGATTTGAAGGCTGTAGATTCCTCATCTTATGAGGCCATTTGGATCTGATTATATCTGTAACATCCATCCATGAAGTAAAGTACTTCATAACCAGTCGTCGCATCAATTAAGAGTTCTGTAATCAGAACTGGGAAATCATCTTTAGGACAATACAGATTAAGATCATTGAAATCGATGCAAACCCTAATTTGTCTGTTCTTCTTCTTTAAATGGACAATATTAGCCAACCACTTGGGATACTGAACTTCTCTGACAAATTTAGCTTTGATCAGCTTATACACTTCAACTTCAATTTTGGAAGCATATGTTGGGTGTGTTCTTCTTGAGGCTTGCTTAAATCCTCGATGTTCTTTTGGTAAACCCAAATGATGAGTAGCAACATCAAGGTCAAGCCCAGGAATTTTTGTATAGTTCCAAGAAAAAATATATTTATTTTGCTTTAGAAAATCAATATACATCTCTTTCTCTTCAAGGGTCATGGCTTCACTAATTAAAGTGGGCGTGGATCTTTCTCTGTACCCAAATTTATTTCTCTGAGTTCATCCACAGTGGTATTGATACACTCTTCAAATGTTGGAGGAGAATCTCTAAGATCTTCCTCTTCCTCTTCATCATGTTCTATTTCTTCCATTTCTACTTGCATAGTAGATGAAAAAATGAAATTTTCATGATCAAGAGAGATGTCAAAATTTGCACATTTTAAAGAAGAAGCTTCCATTTCTGACCCTATTGATGATAAATGGCCTTCTTTAGGAAATAAAGCGGAGATGATGGAATGATAATTGACATCATTATTCACCTTCGATGTTGCTTTAACTTCTTCTAGCCTGATTGGCGAAGTATAGACCGGTTTGATTTCAGCAGATGAAATGAAAACGTCACTACTTGTGTTTTCATCACTGTTTGGTAGGTTACCAATTTCTCCCATGTTGTTTGGCTCGATTGCTGTAATTGACATTATGGATCTTTCCATAAGAGTATTTTGATTTGGGCCTATTTTGTCAATTTTACTGATAGGTAACACATAATATGTACTCACATGTGTAAATGGATTTGTTGGAATCTTCTCCAAACCAAATGGAGCATTAACTTTGATAATTTCCTTTATTGTTGATTTCTCTCTTCCCTTCATGTGATAAAATTATGCCTCAATGTATTGAGACTCACATGTCTTGAACGGGGCCTTATCACCATAAAATGTTCCAACTTGACCATTGAAATAGTATTTGAGACATTGATGGTATTATGAAGGGATAGCCACATGCTGATGTAGCCAGGGTCTTCCAAGCAAGACGTTGAAAGCTGAGTCTTGAACAACAATCATGAAATCCGAATTGGATACAAGATCTCCAAACTGAGTTCTGAGTGTAATTTCGCTCAGTGGTTCTTGTTCATTTTTATCATATCCTTGTAACATCATGGTATAAGGAGATAAATCAGATTCTGTGAGGCCCAATCGACGAAGTGTACGAATGGGCATGAGGTTGACTCCTGAACCATTGTCAATGAAAACTCTTTGGATATCTACACCATTAACTTTTCCAGATAAATACAGAGGTTTTATGTGACCATGAACAACATCATCTTCATCTTTATCAGTAAAAGATATCACTACATGGCATTCCGCAGGATTATTCTCTATGTGATAGACTTCAGTTGCAGCAATTTCAGCTTCAAATTCTTGAGGACTTGACAAAGTTTCGATGAGTGCTTCCCGAAGATCTTTTGACAGATTCAAATCATCCAAAATTGATAACTTGGCTGGTACTTGGTCCAAGTGTTTCAATATATCATACTTTTGATCAAGAGGTCTTCGTTTCCCAACAGGAATATGCGGTTTAGCAGGTACCTTGGAAGCAGATGCTTTGGAAGCTGATGCATCTTTTATTGGGATAGAAGTTGGAAACATCCTTGGTTTTGGAAGATTAAACCGATTAGATCCATTTACTTGCTGAGATAAAGAATATGTAACCTTCAATCGGCCTTCTAAAATAACTGTGCCAAGACTAAGTTAGCTATTAGCAGAAGAACCTGCTTGTTCTTTTTGAGCACGCGGAAGGGCTCTACCACGAGTTTCTGCTGCATACACAGTGCTAGTAGAGGTAGAATTGGAGTAGTGGCTTCGGAAATATCCACGTCTTCCCCTGTCTCCTGAACCTCAGGAACTTCCTCGGATTCCCTTATTTGATACAGGGAATTCAGGCTCATCAAAATTGAAATTACGACTGGAATATGGATCTGTTAATTGAATCATACTAACAGAACCGAAGATTAACTCTTCGTCTAATAAAGACTCTACCTGACTAGCCTGTTTAGGCTGTGCCATTTGATGGGGCGGTGCTCGTGGCTTTGAAGTAGATGACATAAAGTCTGCTAGAGTCAAATACAATTTAGGCTTTGACACATACTCATCTTCTTCTGATTCTTTTTCCTTCTTTAAATCAAACCGTTTCTTTTAGGACTTTCCCTATGATGAAGAGGGTTTTACCGCAATATTCATGGAAGAAGACACAATTGGTTTCTTTAATTGTGTTCGCAAAATGTCATGAGTCCGATTGATTGTCTTTCTGACCATCCAATCATCATACTTCTGTGCATTTCTACTTTTTTACTTCTTTCCATTCACCTTCCTCCTCTGGAACTGTAGTAGTAACACATGCAACCTGAGTCGAAGAACCTTTCAACTTGATTTGTCCCAAGTCGACCATCTTTTGCAGGAGGTCTTTGAAGTCAAAACACTCCTGGATGAGATTCTACAGCATTTGATGAAAGGGACAATAATTGGGACGGTCTTCACCTCTTTCCTTGTTTTACTTCTTGGGCACTTGTAATTGAACCAAATTATTTTCCAAATCTGAAATGAAGTAACCATGAACTTGCTCATTTTGGAAACAGTATGTTTTACTCTTTAAATCCCCAAATTGTTTTATCCATTGATCTCTTTGATCAATTGGACGAAATGGCCTTTGTTGTTGGCGTTCAGGAGGTGGAGCCCTTCGAGAAGATGAAGGTTTTGAAGTAGAAATAGGTACAGGGGCTTGTTTAAGCATAACTGTAGAAGTTTCCGCTTTACCCATTCTCTTTCCTGGAGCTGATGGAATTACACGAGATTTTGGCTTAGCCTATATAAGGGAATCTTCATTCTGCTGAGTGATTGAAGTAAGGTCTCGAAACCCTCCTGTGTATTTCATAGGGATCAATGGAGTGCGTAATTCATCAAGCAAATTTGCCACACAGATTGGAAACAAATCCTCCCGAGGGAGTGCTAAACTCAAGGAATATGTTAATCCCTTCCAGCGAGCAATGAAATCAGAGAATCTTTCATTCTCCCTTTGCTTGCAGTTTGTAAGATCGAAAACTATCATTTTTGGCAAAGTTGAGCTGAACTGAAGAAGGAATTTTTGGCGAAGATCCTCCCATCCGATGATTGACCGGGATTGCAAGCTTGTATACCAGACAAAAGATGGTCCTTGCAAGGTTCGCACGAAGCATCTGAGTTTCACTACTTTTTGCTGCTCTGGAGTTCCCATCATAGGATCACAACAAGACACATAATGTGTCAAATTTTGTTCGGGATCGCCTAATCCATTGAAAGTAGGGAAAATAGGGTTTCCAAAACTGGATGGAGGAGAAATTGAATCTACCCATTCAGGGTAAACTTTCTTTTCTGGTTGAAATTGTGCCCGTTTCCCTTCCATAGTTTCTAACCGAGCTGTTAATGACTCAATAGTAGTTATTAATTTTTGAGAAACATCCAGTTGAATTTGGTCTTGGGTAGGTGCAATGAATGAAGCTTGGACAGATGTGGTGGTTGGTGCTGAAACTAATGGTATCACTGCCAACCGTTGTTGCGCTTGACCCGTAGGATTAGACCTCTGAGGGTGTACTGATAAAGGAGGATATTCCTGATCCAACTCAGTATCTGCAACAAATTCCTTCGGCTGTTGGACTTCAGTATTCTTAAGAAGAAGACTACTCTGAAGTAGTTCTGCATTCAACCTTCTTAATTCTTTCATTTATTCCTCCTATTGTGCAAACCTTTGCTCTAATGAGAGTGATTAACCTTCTCCAGAGGAAGGATATGTAACATGATTCTTTCCCCTCCCTTTGTTGGATACTTTCTGGAGAGAAGGAAGTGGATTACATAGGTTCTGAGTAATCCTTTGACTTCGTGTACGCACACCTTCTTTATTTTATCGGTGCGTACATTTTCTTGAGCATGACGCTCTTCATCTGAGTCCCCTAAGTGAGTCTCCCCAGGTGGATTAGCAACAATGGCATTGATGACATTGATTGATGCATAATGCATCACATCCTTTCTATCAACATTTCTATGATATTTTCTTCTTTCATGTCTTTGATGAGACATTTCCTTTTGTTGATTTAATCTTTTAGGAACTTCTTGACGAGCTATAATTTGGAGGGAATCTCCTGATAATTTGGCTGTTCATTCCTCTTGGGGCTTCTTCCCCAATAGAGAAAATACCGATATTCTCCGAGAAGGGGATTGATGATTTGAAAGAGTCCCCAGTCTCGTGAACTGGGGATGTTCCTGCTCCTTCCGATCAACTCTTGAATCCCATTTGATGACTCTGAGGGTTGGGTTAAAGGAGTCCCCAGTCTGACAAGCTGGGGTGGCTCTTGACATGCTATTTCTGAGACCTTCTTAAAAGCTCTCTTGATCTTGCGAATCTTAGTTCGAAAATTAGCTGGATGCATTAACCTGTATCCACTTTTATCACCTGGTTTAACAGACGGTTGGATGATTTCCGAAACTTCTATCATTTGATGATGTGTTTGCTCCATACGAGAGGCTTGTGCAATATTCTAGCATGCTAGATGGAGGAGCAATTTAACAATGTGTTCTCTATATGCTTGATTTTGAGAGGAACTAGTTGAAGCCTGTTCTTGAGAAAGATTTTGATTACGAACAAAGCCCATTGACTGTGGCCAGCCATGGGAAATAACATTGCATGAGACCATTTTCGGTGGGCTTTGCTGACTAGAAAGCACTGTGTAATGTAGTGCTCCGTGAACACCCCATACTCTGATATGAACACAAGATGGAGCACTGGCAATTAACTGACGCAATTTTCTTAGTGCGCCAAGGCATGAACGTTGAAGGGTTCTCTGTTGCTTTTTAGCCTTCGGATACCGAGAGACTGATAGAGATGCCAAATCAATCTGACGTTATAGCCCTTCTATTATCTTAAGATGATTTTCATATTCATTATAAGATAATACCTTCTTCTTCAATTAACAAAGAGTTTTCCATATATTGAGACGAATATCATGGATTCCATCTTCCATCAACATCTTTGGAACGTCATACTGGGAGTCAGCCAAAGGCCAAAACATGACTGGTACCTCACTTTTCGCCAGTTTTTCCCTCATGTTCAGCATTTCCTCTTCGTCATTAAATGAAGATTCTTCTACCTATTTTGACCAAAGTCGGTGTTTCCTTGTTTCTTCATCAGATTCAACAAAATTGGTAGAGAGATCATTGATCAAACTATAAGATGCATGACTTAGGGGTGGTTCAGAGAATGATCTACACCCTGGGCTATCTTCTGATTGAGAAAGTATTTCACTTGGTAGCGATAAAGCATCAGACATGACTGGTTTTGCATTTGCAAGTGCCTCAAGATAAGAGTGTTTTCTCGGAACTACATTGTCCACTGGAGTATTTTCTAGGCAATGTGAATCACTACTGCGGAGAGGACTTTTGCAGCGAAATTCATCATCATGGGGAGGACCACCATAATGGGTTACAACAATAGATGAGATCTCTTGCTCTTTGGTCTTCTGACCACACAGAGGGTTCCTGTGGCTCTCATCTGAAGATGAAACTTCAAGATTGACATAATTTTCATGAAGCAAGACTTCATGAGGAAGTGTCTTTTGAAGACCTTCGGAATTAATGTTCTCGTTATTGGGAACTGGTGGAGTAGAATCTTGAATTCCAATAGATAAATGTCTGAGGGGTTCAAGAACTCCAGCATCGAGCAAGGCCTTGTTACAGATTGGCCTTTGATCTCCTGACTGTGCTGGGCGGATCTTTTTCTTAGATGCCTTCTTACTCGCTTTGGAAACCACTTGTTGACGAAAGTGTTTTCTCTGAGTAGGTGTATGTTGCTGATCAGGAAAGATGGTCATGTTATGCTGAAGATCTCTAATCAAATCAGGTGTATGTGCCTGACTTGGTTGTCCGTATGATATGGGGGAGTATGCCCCATATCCCTCTTGGACTGGAACAGATGTGTGTGTCTGTTCCGGAGTGAATCGTTGATGTGTCACTCCACTTCTAGGGATAGATTTATGTGTCTTTTCTTGAGATGATGCTGAAGCTTTTATGATATCCTGGCAAGCATCCAGAATATGAGCAGGAATTTGCTTCTGCTCTTTCACCATTGACAAAATATTCTTGGTGACTTCAGCTACCGGAACGGGGATATACATCCATTCTGGGCTTGGAGTAGGTGTATGTGCCTGCTCCTGTCCTCCTTTTCCTGTCAGTGAATCCTGACAGTACTCAAGTGTGGAGGCAGAAAGTTGAGTCTGCCGCTTGTTTGTCATTGGAGCTTTCCGACTGACTTCTCTGTGTGCTACCAAGCGAGACTGTTGGTAGGATTGATTAGTATTAGCAGGTGTATGTGCCTGCTGATTACACTTCGCCAAACTCGGTTGACGAGATCCATCATATGTAGTCAGGTGAGCCTGCTGACTAACTAATGATGTATAAGCAGGTGTATGTTCCTGCCTATAGTACTCTGCCTGAATTTCCTGGTGGGATTGGTGTGATGCTGCCAGACGAGTCTGATGGACAGCAGAATTAAAACGGGTAGGTGTGTGTGCCTTCTCGTTGTTCGCCACAATGTTAGGTTGGTGGACTTCTCCGGAGATGGCAGGGATGAGAACCTACCCATTTTAACCGGATTCCGCCTCTGGTGGTTCGTCTTGCTTGCTCGGATTCGAGGAACCTGAGCCGAATGCCTGGAGTCGGTACCCTCATCATGTTGAGGGAGCACTGTCGCACGAGTCTGGTAGCGATTGTAGATGGGAGCCCTGGAGAAGAACTCATATCTTTTTGAATTAAGGTCCTGAGGGACCTGCTCATTCACTTCCTCAGAGTAAGGTAGTGAATGGAAATTGCGTTCCAGGGATAACGACCCAAAACGGTTGGAGACGGTATTCAGCACCGCCTGCCTCTTGATCACTGGTCGTCATTGTCTGGACGACCTGTGTGAGTTGTTCACTTGGAGGGCCTATCGGGCAGCCTCCAGAGTTGTGATGCTACTGTGTTGACGGTACTCCTTAACCAGCACATTTGATACACAACATTGAAGATGCTGAGTAGGTGATGTCATTCTCAGAGCGGATGACGATCCTGTAGGAATAGAAGCAGTGGTATTTGCAGCAACAATATTCACAGGTGTGAATTTGAGAGCAGCCATTATGGAAATACAGAAGATCTTGGAAAAGAGTGCTTGTTTGATATAATAGACGTAATCAAGAAAAATTCAGCTACTTCTTCCTTTGGATGAGCACACATGCCAATGATTGTTTTTGTTATCCCTCTTATTGAGTTTTAAATAGGGTCTTAACAAATAGGTAAAACATCATTTTAACTTTGGTTAAAGATTCACATCGAGTTCACTATTTTTTTGTTTCCCTCGGAATTTGGGGATGACCTCCTGGATGGGAGATTCAAACATTCTGATTGGTTTCTAACAGGTTTGTTCGTAGAACTGGAAACATCCAGTGATTCCACATCCATTTGGACCTACTTTTCAAAGGTAGGCTCTCATTTGATTGTGGACTGATGAGGCTTATGAATTTTCATTGGTCGAGAGGATGGGAGGTCAGACTCATCACACCTTTTTGAGGTGAATTATTGTCTATTCTGACACTCTCTTTATAGATTTATGTTATGTTCGTGAATCCTTATTACATTACCAAGTATAAAATGAGATTTCCTTCAGTTTTGACAATCAATGATTAAATATGTAAGAAATTTAGAGAATATTTTATATTTTTTTGAGGTTCTTCATCAATAGAGAATCATCTATATCTATTTAGAGATTCTTGGTCTATGGTATCCTTCAAAACATTTATATAAAATTTTATTGGTCATTATGATGACCAGGCTGGTTTTAAAGCCACTCAGTGGGGCACTTGATGTTTATTGTCATTCAGAAGGACATGAATTATTTCAGATTTGGGATCGAACCTGTAGATGGGCTACCTATGTATCCTTTATTTTGGAAAAGGAATCAGAACCCACGTAGTTTGAATAAGGGAGTATGATGTTTATGATTGATGGCTCAAAGCAGGATGTCATAATTACTTTTACCCTCTAAGCTCACGTGAGTCATGCTCGGTGTGAGAAACAAGAGGTATTGGTAATAAAATAGACAATTGGGCCATGAAAGATGTAATCATAAGAAATGGTTTGGGGCTTTATGTATGTATGACTGCCCAGATAAATGATGTTTAGGATTTACTTTAAGGAGAAAATCCGGGAACAGAGTCCACAAAAGGTATATGTATTTCATGGAGATTTGAATACTCTAACTTGGGACTTATTCCTGGAAAGGAAACCCAAATTAGGAAAATATTGATAATTGGGTTTTACTCCTGAGAAGGAATCCCAAATCAAACGTAAATTAGGACTGGTTAAAGAGAATTTAAGGGACTTGGGGCTTACTCCTGAAAAGGAAGCCCAAAATTATGACTGGGACTTACTCCTGAAAAGGAGGCACAGGTCAGGGATTATGACTAGGACTTATTCTTGAAAATGAGGCCCAGGTTAAGGATTATGGTTTGGGGCATACTCCTGAGGAGGATGCCCAAATTAGGGGACTGGGGCTTATTCCTAAGAGGATGCCCAAATTTGGGAACATTATGAATTGGGGCTTAATCCTGAGGAAGATGCCCATATTTGAGACTGGGGCTTACTCTTAAAAAGGAAGCCCAAATTAGGGGATCTGGGGCTTACTCCTAAGAAGGATGACCAAATTAGAGGACTTATGACTGGGGATTATTCCTGAAAAGGAGACCCAGGTTAAGGATTCTCTCATCTTAATGGATGAGGTTGAATGAATGAACTCTCCATATTTAGTGACATAAAGATATTTAAATCACTAGGTTTTGAGAGATATTCCACAGAATTCCTTTCAGATAAGGAATTAAAATCAAGAAATCATGCCATAAATGGATTTGAAGAGTGTCTTGAAGACTGAATCTTGAAAAGGAAAGGTGTAATGGCTTAACAGGGGTGAAATGGGAAAGAAATGCACCCAAAAAGGAAGGGGCGCACAAGTCTTGTAAGGCACGCAGGTACTGCGGGGGCGCGCAAGTATTGGTCGCGCAGGTATACCTGCGCGACGCATGGTGTACTTGCACGATGGTCAACCAGAATTGTAATACTTGAGAGACTCTTTATTAAAGCCTTTAGAATCCTCTTAAGGTTCTTCCAGAAAAGGGGCGCACAAGTTCTATCGAAGGAGTAAGGAGGCGTGCAAGTGTGGACACTTCCCTTAAGGGCTATCCACTCAGGCACGCAAGTGTTGATGAGTTTCAACACATAGGCTTTCCTTCATCTCTCTATATCTTCCATTCTAGGTAAGAAATTACCTTAAAAGAATTCTGGAAGCTTTGAGAAGAGACTTGGGCGTCAGGAGCTTCAATCCGAGTTTCTGGAAAAAAGATCCTCCTCGAATGGGGGGCCCACAGGGTCTATTTATAGGCAGGAGAAGACCCCGGGCGGTTACCGGGCGGTTATCACTTAGGTTGCACAAGTCACTTTCACGACCAAAATCGGTGCGCCAATGTACTTGCACGACCATTGAGGCGCGCAAGTATACTTGCGCGACCATTTTAGAACTTGCGCGACCTTTGCACAATGTTCTTATTCTTCCTTCCTTTGTCAATTATTGAGATTTGTTCAAAGGATGAATATTCTTTGTTCAAGGTATTTTCCTTTTCATTCATTTAGACTCTGTGACAGAAAGGAGCGTCAACAACCATTAATTAAAAAATGCAGATGAATAATAATATAATATTATTTTTTAAATATACTATGAGTTACCTCATAGTATTATTTATTCACTAATAGATTTTTATAATATAAATTAAATTTTCAACCACTTCTAATAATAATGGATTTTACACATGTGTATGATCCAAACCATGAGGAACAACATGTTTCTCAACATATTGATACTCCCAATTCTAAAGAACAACTATTTTCATTGTATTTTGATCATACCAATCATGTGGAACAAAATATTAGTTATATTGAAACTAATGAAATTGAGGAAGGTGAAAAAACTATGTCTCAAAAATAACAGAAGATTCATAGAACAATGGTGTTAAAAAAAATTATCATGTAAAGCAGAGGGTCGTCAAATTTGAGGTCGAGTGGAATTTACACGGCCATCCTCTTAACCATAAAAATTATAATTTCATTAGTTACATAGGGTTCACCACTCGATTTCACACGATGATAGATGTAGGTACATGAAAAAATGATTTTATCGTGAATAAGACACTAATTTGTAGAAGGTATAATGTAATATTATGATATATTTCTCTATTTTATTAAAAATAAAATAATGAAATGTTGATTTAATCATCATTATACCTTAATGAGTGTATTTGTACTAGATGACTATTGAATGAAATTTGAATATACTATTTTGTCAACAAAAATGTTTTATATTTTATTTTGACAATATTAATAAAAATATCACACTTTATAAAATTATTTTGATAAATGGAATTTCAATTTTTAAATCATCATTTCAAAATTATATTGATGTTAATATTTGATATTTTTATGTAATGTTTCATTTTTTGATGAATATTAATAAATATTGATTTTTAATTGAAAACAATATTTTCAATTAATTTATTTATAAAGATAAATTATATTGTAAATAGTATTTAATGTAACATAATTTCAATTATACATCCATTAATCTATTTTAATTCAATGTAATCAATTTTACATAGAATTTCAAAATACAAACAATGTAATCTTTTGAACATTTTATCTATAAAACATGTGTTCTCATCACGTGTGCATGATTAATTTTAAATTAAATATTTCAAATTATGTTAGTTGAATTTGAAAAAATTTATTCAATATTTGGAATCGTAATAATTTATATTATCTAATAATTTATTCATAATTTTGGACTAAAATGTATAGTAAAAACAATAAAAATTATTCATCGTAGTTAAGGTAAAAATGGGTTTACTTAGGTGTTAAACATAAAAGATAAGGTTTAAAAATAATCTCAAACAAGTCCAATCCCAATTTTAGGACCATATTTTGAATTTAGATTTTATATTATCAAAAAACAATTATCAATGGAGCCTTGTTTCATGAAAGTAATGGTGTGTGAAATTATTTCATTCAAAAAATTACAATTGTGCCACTAACCTTGCTTATAAAAGGACATCACTCCTTCTCTCAAGTTCACACATTTAAATACATATCTTTATAAAAATTCCATCCCAAGCATTTAAAACATTTCCTCATTTCATAATAGAAGCCATATTGTTTAAATAAATCCATTCAACGATGGATTTTGGTGCAAACTAAAGGTGGATACCCAAAGTAGAGGTAACATTTATCAAAGGGAATTTTTGTTTTATTTATTCCTTCACCTCATTGAATTATTGTTATACCATTATGATATAATATCTAAAGTATATTTAAATTATTATTATTTTTGGGTTATTTAATGAAAAAAACATTATCAACTTCCATTAAATTGGTTATTAAATCATCGTTCATGTATATGGAAGACTACCGCCTCGCGAACCAATATCATTCGTTTCTCCATTACCACCTCTCAATGGTGAACATAAAGAAATATTTTATATTTATATATTATATTTATGATATTTTTATACTAATTTAATTATTATATCACATATACCTTTATACTCATCACATTCTGGGAATACAATAATATCAACTGTGTGTACAGTGAACTACCACCTTGCGAAGCGATGTGATTTATTCATGAATTACAAGGAAGGTAATAAAGATGATTTTCCTGAATATATGAGACATATATGATATAAAAATGATTCAATAATAATAATAAATAATTTATATTTCTGTCTTTGATATGAAAACAAAAAGGAAACAACGGTCATGCGTACATATGGCCCACTGTCACCATGAACGGTGTATTTCATTTTCTATTAGTGAATTTTATAGATTTTTATAAATATATATTAATAATATATATTATGTTTATATAATTGTTAAAATTATAAATATTATTATACCATTATCAATGTATGTGGAATAAAAATCAAAAATCAAAACTTAAATTTAAAACATAGTGGTTATAACATGAATCATAACATTAACATGGAATTGTCAATAAACGAGTAATAAAAGGTCATAAAAATAATAATATATATATATATATATTTATATATTTAATATAATTATTTTATATTTATATTTATTATATAGGTGTTTTGAATTTGTACAATGGAATTCAAGACTCAAGGTTTATGATTTCTAGACTCTATTTTATTTCTGGGAGACATATATAAATCCACCACTCATTTCTTATTTGTGGTGTATAGAACTACAATTTCACATGTTATATCATAAATATAATTCTTTTAATAATATTTAATGTTTAATTTTATGATTTTCATTATTTTATATTATGATTTGAAAGATTATTAAGGCGGTAAGGGATTTTTATCTCAGTTTTCTTTCTTTGAGACATATGTTATGTTATGCACCAATATTATTTCACAATGTGTATATACAACCCATTTTAAATAAAATTGAATTAATTTATTTATTATATTTCTATATTAAGTTTCATATTATTTTATTCTATCATGGGACTAATGATTCAAAATTTACCAAATTGGAAATGATTTTATGTTTCAGTCTCATCATTTATCAAGATTGTTTATGATTATGTTTTTACGATCAAATATTATAATTCATATCACAAAAAAATATTTAATTTTATTATCCCATGGTTATTCATTATATTTTCATGTAATAGAACAATTTTATTTTCATTTTTCATTAAAATAATTGAGAAAACGTTTTAATGAAAATATGGCTCTATTTCTCCTTTGATCAGAAATCTATTTTATTCCAGAGCCATGTTTTTTTTAAAAATACGAAATGTTTTTTATTCTCCTAGGTTTTAGAAAATAAATTTCTTTCAATGTTTTACTTCTTATAGAAATGTTTTGAAAGGTACCTTCAAGTTATATTCAATGAAATTCCTATTTTTATTATACCAAAAATATTAAAGGAATATTTATTTTATAATGTACTACCTGAACAAAAATTATCATCTTCTTGAACATTATTTTAATTGAATATTCATTTATATGTTTTAAATTTTATTTTCAAATAAACTTATTTTGAAAATGTTTTATTTTTAAAAAAAATCCAAAATCAAAATGGATATTTTTTCTTAATAAATATTTTAAATGAAAGATCAAATTCATTTTCTATCTAAGATGACATATTTTGATGTTACCATTTCTTTACGAGGTATATTGTCCAAGGATACCATTATTATTATTTCTATAATTGTTTTATGTTTATGATGAAATGATTTTTATGAATCTATTTTCTCTTCCATGTGTTATACCGTGATAAAATACTTATGAAATGTACTTCTTTTTCATGGGTTATGCTATGATAAAATGATGAAATTATTATGAAACCCATTTAATTTCTTAGTTTATGGTATGATTAGTTTTTTATAATATTGTGGAATGAAAATTTTTTATTTTAACTATGTGATGTGTGGGACCTATATCTCTCTAAACTTAATTGGGTAATGTTAAATGTTCTATGATTTCAGAGGATACACATGTGGTTAGCACGATCCCAAAAAAATACAGTACATAGGTGGTTATCCCAATCCTAAAATGTTATGAATTTCTTGGTGGGTATCCCTGACACAAGATTTTCTATTCTTATTTGTATGCCATAAATCATTATCTTATTCCAAATTAATGAACTCATGGATCGTGTTCTTTGATTACATTATGATTTTTTTCTAATGAACATCCAATAATTATTACATGAATTAAAATTGTGATCTTTCATATGAAGGGTATAGTTTCAAAATGATATGATCATGTTCTTATACCCTTATGTTCATATTAAGGAAACATATCTCTATTTTTTACCTATACTGAGCATTTGAGATCATCCTTTATTATTTTTACTTTCCGTAGGTTATCACAAAATATTTTATGCATGATATGTCTTAGAAAGGTGATATATATAATGATTATGGTGGGAGATGGTATAGTTTACCTATGGACTAGTTGTGTTATATTACAAGTTTCTAAAGATGCTAAACTATTACTATCCCCAAGAATATTTTTGGGTAATGTAATTGATATTCATTAAAATGATGTAATATCTATGTATGATAATCCATGGTTTCTATACATAAATTTTTGTATACCATTATATATCGTTAGTTTACTATTAAATAACTTTTTTTAACCTTAATTGACTTTAGTTTACCCTTACATAACTAATATAAGTTTCTCTTTACACTAACATAATTTTTTTACCTGAAGATAACTTTTGTTTAAAATTATATATCTTTATTTTACCCTTAAATAATTTTCTTTTACACATACAAAAATTATATTTACCCTTAAATAATATTATATTAACAATAAATAAATTTTTTAATCCTTACAAAACATTATTTTACACTTAAGTAAGCTATACATGTTTCCTTTTACCCTTACATAACTTTTTTAATCCTAATATAACTTTTTATTAACAAAATATAACATTACTTAACGTTACAAATTTCTTTTTACATATACCTAACATTTTTCACCCATAAATAAATTTAGTTTTACCTTACATTACTATGTGTTACCTTTATTTAATTTATTTGTACCCATAAATAACATTATTTAACCCTTGAATAACTTTTTTTACCCTTACATAACATAATTTTACCCTTACTTAACCAATAAATAAATATATTTACCCTTAAATTACTTTTTTTACCTTAATTAAATTCTATTTACACATAAAAAACTTTATTTTACCCTTACATAACTTTGTTTTACCCTTACATGACTTATTTTTACCATCACTTAACTGTAGTTTACACTTACACAACTTTTTTAAATGATACATAACATTAGTTTACCCTTACATAACCTGTTCAAGTTTATGTTTACCCTTATATAACATTTTTTGAGCCTTAACTCTTTTTTAATCTTACATAACATATGTTTAATAAAATATAATATTTCTAACCATACAAACTTTTTATTGTCATTACATAAATATTTTTAATCATTATGTATCTTTTTTTACCCTTACTTAACTTCAGTTTACCTTAATTATTATTACAAATTCACATTTTACATGTTTTTGTAATTTATTAAATTTTATTTATTCATTCTAAAGACTAATTAATTTTTTTAGTCCATTTTCCTTTTTATATTATTTTGGTTTTCCTCAGGGTGCAGCTCAATGTTAGCAACCCCTATGGGGGCTCGATGAGGTCTCGGGTTTAAGTCATGTTGTGTACTTCCCTATTTTTTGTGTAGAAATTTCCTCATTTCTTCCCCTTCCTCATATAGATGTAAAAAAATAATTTATTTATTTATTAATTTTATAATTTTTTTTAAAAAGTGGAATTTACTTATTTTTAAAATTTAACTTTTTATAATGTATTACTATTTATTAATATTTTCATTATGTTTTTTGTTTATATGATTAATATTTATTGAATTTTATTTATTAAGTTGTAATATTCTTAAAATGTTTGAAACTTATGTAATTTATTTATTTAAATGCATCATTTAATATATTCATCATTTTTATATGTGTTTACAATTCATGTAATTAATATTATGAATCTATTTAAAAAACATTATTTATAAAATTGTATTTACTCATTTTTAAAATTATTTCAGTTAATATTATTTATTCAAATTTATTATTTAATATTTTTTATAATTTTCAAATTTAATTATTTTATTATATTTAATTATACATATATTTTAAATTATTTAAATATTTTCAATATGTTTGTAATTAATATGAATAGTATTTATTCAATTTTTTTTAAGCTTACTACATTTTTAATATATCTGAAATTTATTTAATTATTTTATATAAATATGTTTTTAATAGGTTTTTAATTTAAAAAGTTTATATTATTCATTTTTAATAATTGTTTTGAATATATAATTAATATTTTTTATTTATCAATTTATTTAATCTTTTTGGAAGTTAGGTAATTGATGTTATAAATTCACTTTTTTCAATATTTTTGTAATTTATAATACTTAATTTATTAATTTTTAATAAATTATTTATTTATACACTTGTTAATAATTATTTATACATATAAATTTATTATATTTTAATATTTTAAATATGTTTGTAATTTATATAATTTGTTTATTTAAATAAAAAATTTAAATTTTTTGTCATTTAAATTGTTGGTTTATTTAATTTTTAATGATTTTATTAATTCTATAATTTTATAATTTTTTCATTTTAATATATTTTACCTTTTGGTGTGTTTTTAGCTCTAATACAAATTATAATTTAACAGTGATAATAATGCATTGGCCAAACTAGAATTTATCAGTGTTAGGACAAAAGTGCTAGAAAATTCTACTTTTGGTAGAACTTTATTAGTGTTTATAATAGTATATATCATTTCATATGTTTTTAGAAATGATAAAATACACATTTATCGATTCATATCAATAATAACTAATAAAACCCTTATCCCACTTAATAAAATAAGCTTAACATTATGTCTTCCTTTCACAACACTCAAACTCTCATGGATCTAAAGATTTGCGATATTAAAAGTTGATAATAGTCAATGCATGATTTAAATTCAATCATCTAGTCTATTCTTCTAATATGGATAACTATATATTTGTTTGGATATTGAAGTTGTGTGAATTATTGAAATTAGGTGTCATTATAACCCTTATGTGTGATTCAATTACTCATTATTTAATTGATAATTCTTCATTATTTTTTCTTATTAATCAACAAGTATATACTCTACAGTAAATAATCACTGATATTTAGGTGTTTTATCGTACTTATAACTATGGTAAAACTTTTTATATATTTTGTTCAACCCATGAAGAAGTTCAATTTTTAAACTATGGATTTCAAAATGAAATCCTTCAACTGTGATTCTATATATTGTAGATGAAATCCCTTTTAAAATATGAATATATCCCACAAGCTTCTCAATCCTCAAATCCTTCCCATTTAGTTGAATGTATAAGTTACCATGGTGATAATCCTTTTCCATGGGTTCAATCTTTAAATATTATTTACACTACTCTTTTAAGTTATACATTGAAGCTTCATGGAGTTTTCCATTTCCATTTATAAATTCATATCAGGAAGAATTTATTCAATTATATCATGTTGTTCCTTTAATTTCATATTCATTTTTGAAATAGAATCATTTAAATCCATCTATTCCTCCTTCAACATTTTATTATATTCTTCAAAATCAACAATATATCTACAATTTCTTCAACATTTAAAAGTTTATAATTTCACATAAATATTTGATGACATGAATCATATATTTTTTTGAAATAGAAAAACTCTTTATTTATGAAATGATGTTATTTTCTATTTATTCCATCATCCTCCAAGGAATCAGGTTAATATAATTTATACATCCACACGTAATTTCTTTTTATATAAGTTTTCATTATGAAATATTGTTATATATAACCTAACTCTTATCCATTTCTATAAATGGATAGTTTTATTGTGAGTATTGATATTGTCAGGGAGTGATCTACCTCCCTAAATGAACCAGTTTTAAAAAATAATGATATATGATATGTTACATCTTGTAATAAAAAATAAAAGTTTTATAATACATTAAATTAAATTTATTTTTAGTCATTATATTTTTAAATTTTTTTTGATGAAATGAAAATTTATATCAAATATGGTTACTACATGTGTGTATATATAAATAGTGAAATTTTATTGTTATAAGATCATAATTTATATTTCATTATTAATTTTCCAAAATATGAATATTATTGAATCAAATATGGTGGATATGAATTTGAAATTGATGGATTCCAATAGCATTACAAAACAGTTTGATGGTTTGGTGAAAAAGTTCACCATGTTTGAAAAAGATAATTAATATGACCCTTATGAAATCATTTTTCTTAGTTTACTATGTTGTTATTCAATACTAGTTATCTTGGAGAAGTTAGAAGAGAAATAGATCTATCATGGAATATATTGATTACATAGAGGTTTTACTAAACACTGGGAAGAATTGAATGTATTTTGCGATTGGGATTACACTATTTGCATTGATCATTTGATATTATTACATGTGTGAAGAATTATGAATATTTGGTCTAGGTTATAATTAAATGTGTTTTGATGATGAATATCATATTGAGGTAATGAAAATTATAGTTCAATATAAAATTCATGATTGTAAAAAAATATTTAAAATGTTAAAGGGTTTTTCAATGGAACCATTATATGCTGGTTGTACTAAATATATAGCACTGTCACCCATACTAAAGCTACATAATATAGAATCTAGAAACATATGGAGTGATACCAGCTTTACTGAACTACCGACTCTCTTAAATGATATTATACTAGAAGATAATGTGATTCCTTACTAAACATATGATTCTTAACATATTCTATGTTTATTAGGTGTGATATATGAATGAATACATAACTATCCAAATAATATTATACTATTTCACAAGGACCATAAAATACATAAAAATTCCCATTGTGTGGTGAATCTCAATATAAGAAGGATGAATTAAGTCCTTTGAATGTTTTATAGTAATTTCCAATCATTCCATGGTTTATGAACCTATATAGAAGTGAGGATATTTCAGGAAAATTGAAAATGAATGAATATACATGAAATTGTTATGGGAAACTTCATTAACTATCAGACTCTAATTAGTGGAATAAAATTGAACACAAGTATCATAAATTTTGAAACAAGATGAGAAGCCATCATTTTTCATTGTCTACAGATGGAGTGAATCCTTTTGGTATTCAATTAATCACTCACATTACATTTTTTGATATGTTCGTAAATTATAAATTGAAACCATGGTTAGGAATTAAGTGAAAATACATTATTTTTGTCACTACTTATATCCAGACCAAAAAATCAAATTAAAGATATATTTTTTTTGGATCCATTGATCAAATATTTGAATGTAATGCATTATTAAGGTGTTATGTTATTTGATTTATATAAAAATGAATATTTCACATTGAGATCCATGCCTTGTGGGAAAATAAATGACTTAAAGTAATATGGTTATTTTTCATGATATATCATTAAAGTAACTCAAGGGTGTCCCATTTGTGAACATGGTGAACACTAAGTTTAGTTGAAAAAACCATCAATGTATTTGTTTCTATCACATTTCATATGTCTACCCTGATGAAATAAATACCATTATTGGATGACAGCATTCGATGGGAATTAATAAGGGGGTACAACACTATATCAACTAATAAGTGATCAACTATTTGATAAAGTAAAATATATGGAGATCAATTTTGGTTTAACATCAACAAAAAACTATATGAAAAACTAATAGAAAAAGGGATATATTATTTTTGAATAATCATACTAATTTTTTTTCTAGGTTATACATTTTCATGATGTCATTAACATGAAAATAAATGAATTATAGTATCATTGGAACATTACAAAAATGTATTCTAAAAAACAGAATATTAAATTAAGGCTAGTATGAACATGACTAACAAGAGGATACATGGAGAGTTTGTTTTAGTGATATGTGAAATTCATAATTTTATTCATCCAACTACTTATACTCTTTACAATAAATAGTAAGTTGTCTTTTTATACTTCTTAAATGATGTAATGTTTTCATAAGGTTATTCATAAAATTTCAATAATATCATTTCAATGATTTGTTTAAATTTAATGGTCCTAAAATAACTTGAGTATCATGTTTTTATTATTGATTTAATTCATATACCATTAATTTTTATTTTTCCTAATAATTTCCATCATATATTAAAAAATATATGTTTCTTTTTCAAGGTTATATATTGTAAAGTTATAGTCCTGAATAAATTACCCACTGTTGCAAAAGAAATTATTATTATATTATGGGTGTTAGATATGTTCATCCAACCATCATTAATTGATATGATGGATCACATTATGGTTCATCAATTTATAAAGATTAAACATTGTAGTCTAACACATTATAAAAGTACATAACCCATTGAAAAGTATATGAAGATTTGGATAGGGTATGCCAAATATCATATTTAACTACAAGGTTTTGTTGTAGAGTGATATATTTTTTAGGACACTATTTAATATTGTACCAACTATCAGTTAGATGTAGAAAATATTGGTCTACCAAAATCTCATCACAGTAAGTGGCTTGTGGGTATAGGAATTTATGGAATTGAGGTTTTCTCAATTTATATTAAATATTGAGATAATTAACACCTTTATGTTTTACATTTAAATTTAGTGGTTGTTCCATAAGTTGAAACCATATAGTAATTACTAGGCATTAGATTCTAATATGTGAAAAAGTGTGGATATTAAATAAACCTAATAAAAAAAATTTTACGATAGTTTTGATACCGTATTTTTAATGAATCATCCGAAAATTACAATTCAATTTCATAATGATATTTAAATAAAACCAAAGGATCAAGTAGAAATGTATTATATTATCATTTTTATTTAATTAATGGTTATACATTATATACAATGAAACTTGATAATTTCACTACCATAAAAAATAGTGGAGTTACACATATATATGATGTGATTCATGTGTCTGGTAATAAGAAAGAAATTCATATTTATAAAAATATATCATACCTTTTCATCATGAAACAAATATGTGAGTTGGATTATATAACACTTAAAATGCTTATTCTTTAATTAAAGTTGGTTGGAAAAAGGAGTGTAGTTAAAATTATGGAATTGGGATTCCTAAAAAAGGATTTTAGTAAGGAAGTGTAAAAGTATGAACCATTTATAATGGAATAATAGGTAGTACAAGCCTTTTATATTCCAGATCATGAAAATTAAATGTGGTCAATTGTTATGTTACTGAGAAAAATATCTATAAAGGGATAGGTATCAAGTCAATTAAGGACATCCCTTTCATTGGGACATCATATTCATTTCAATAATATAGAATGGGTATGGTATTCTAGATGATACTATAATGATGGAATTTGAAAACTAGATAGAGGGATCAAATCCCTTCAACCTTAATTGAAAAAAACGAGTTTCAATAACCATGTAATATTTTTTTGTTAAATATATTATGTTACCTCATATTATTATTTTTTCACTACCATATCTACCTAATATATATTAAATGTTAAACTACATCTGTAGATAATGGATTCTGTACATGTTGATACTCCTAATCATTTGGAAAAAGATGTTTCTTAACTAGTTGATTCTCCCAATACAGAGGAACTACAAGTTTCCCCACATGATGATTTTACCAATCATGATAAATAATATATTGAAAATTTTTAAGAATAGAAAAAGGTAGAAGGTGAACACTATATGTTCCAAAAAAATAGGATCATAATATTTTGATAGTTTTATCAAAAAAATTTATGGTGGTAAGAATATTTATCAAACCCAAGATTGGATGGAAAACCTCAACCAGCTTATTAATCATAAAAGTACTTTTTCATTATGTATATTAGGATCACCAATAAAATTTATGTGCTAATTGATGTATATATGTGGAACAATGTCTTCCCATTTTTACAAAACTAATTTTGGAAGATATTTGGGTAACACTATAATATAATTTTGTTATTTTATTAAAAAAATAATGAAACATTGATTAACTATTCATTATCCATTTCAGAGGGAATTTATACTAGACAATTTAAAATGGAATTTGTATTACTGGTCACTATAAAGGATCATAGAGGCTTTCGAATAATTATTACAAATCATAATTTAACTGATTATAAAGTGAATGTAAACCAATACCCACCATAGATGTATGAAAAAAATGATAAACCAGTAAATGAGGACTTCAAGTATGTGTCCTAGTGAGGCGTAATCTTATCAAGTACATTGTGATTGGTAATACATTAAATGATAATACATTTATTACTCACTATTATTGATAATATTTAATTATTTAAAAAGTAAATAAGTGATAAAAATAAGTGACATATAAAAAAACAAACATACCATTGTTGTAAAGTAAGGATTGGGTACACTTAACTTAAAAAAGTGTTATGTATTTTAAATCAAAATTTATAATTTTCTATGGCATGAAATAATAATAATAGTTTTCTTTTATTTATATAAAAATTAAATAATAAAAATCAAAATCCATTTTTATCCTATGTATTTTTTTATAGAAGTAACCTCATGTAAATAAAAAAGGAATACCAATAGAAGAAAATACACAACAACTATGGGAAACATGTGTAAATATGACATAGAAAATTTCTACTTTATATTGGTATTATGTTACAATGTGAAGTGCCCAAATCAGTGTGAATCACTGAGAGGGGGAGTGGGTGAATCAGTGATCCTTTAAAACTTTTTACTAATTGATTCTTAATCAATTAAACCTCTATGGCTTGTTAATGCCTCGATCCACTCTTCTTATGTCTCTCAACCTTTCCCGGATAATGCAGTAATGAAAAGGCACAGGACACAAGGATTTACAAGGTTCGGCACCAAAGGCCTACATCCTTGTCATTCTCTCCCAGCATGGATTCTCCCATTATAATCTGTTAGTATTACAATGGTCGATACAGCTTCCCACCGTATCTCTCCTGAGTCCCACAGGAGGGTCTTTATACTGCGTCCCACAGTGTTACCAGAGTCCCACTGGCCTGCTCCAGAATCCCACTGAAGACTTCTTCTCCCTGAGTCCCACAGGGTCTTCTCCTGGCTCCTCAAGTCGCACGAGTAGCTCTTCTTCACTTCAAGTTCTTCAAGTATCCTCAGCAGCCTGGGATAAAGGCTGCTGGCCTTGCTCTGTACCTCTGATCACTTGAGTTGATCAGGTCTTCTCGTCTTGCTCAGGATTTATCTCCTTCTTCTAAGGATGACCCGGCCTCTCTCTTCAAGAATCTTCAACAGCCTCTGGTAAGGTCTGTTGGTCTTGCTCAGCACTTCTGATCACTTCAGTTGATCAGGCTCTTCTCAAATACTGAAAACTCAGACAAACAATATCTTTCACTTCAGTCTGGCTCAGTCTCAATCAACTCTACTTCATGCACTGAGTGCATGGAAACTCTTCATCTTCATGCACTGATAGCATGTGTTCTCAATATCTTCAAGAACTGTTGTTCCTGGACTTCTCAAAATATTCTTCAAGAACTTTCAGTCTTGGTCAACTCAAACGCACACCACTGATTTAAGCTTGTTCAGTGTGCGCGTGCATGCATGCATGCATGCACTTTCCCTTTCCTCTTCTTGGTGCAGTAGACCCACAAAGGGTGTAACACTTTAAGCACACACCAACTCCTTGAACATCATACACTTTATTCTATTTTGATTACACACATAAATGTGTGTTATACACTAGTGTGGATGTCTTCTCTTCTTCTTAGTGTGTACAAACTTTGTTTTTCACACAAACTAAGGTTCGGCCTTGTTGTCTTTTTTCACACACTTGTTTCACTTTGCACACACTTGAGACTTGGCCTATTCTCCTCTTCTTAAGGGTGTTCTTCAAATTGAATACACAAGGAGCAAGCCTTCCTCGTTTTGCACACACCCAAGGCTACGACCTTCTCTTGTTCGCTTTGCACACAAGGCACTAAGGCCTCGGCCTTCCTCTTGTTTTGCACACACACAAATGTGGTGGCCACACTCTTTTTGCTTCAAACATGCCCACGGCCTTCTTGTTCTTTTTCACTTAGCATGCACACAAAATGTGTGATCTTCACATGCCGCGCGCAAGTCCTCAAGGTGCACAAGGGTCGCGTAAACACCTCCTGCCGCGCAAGTCTGAGGGCAGAGAAGGATGCAACCACGGGCGCGCAAGGATGCGTCCACGGGTCTTCCTGTCGCGCAAGGAAGGCGCACAGGGGACTCCCTTTCTTCTTTCGTGCAAGGAGTGCACAAAAGGAACCACACGGATCAAGGGGTGCTCCGGGCTTCACTACCGCGCAGGGTGCTGCGCGGGGCTTCGACTTCGCGAGGCACAAAGTGCCTCTAACGGGACACAAATCTTCAACAAGAACTTCAGCAAGCAACTCTGAGTGCTCGGGCTCTCTTTTTATAGGCGAGGAGAGCCTCAGTCCATCCGCGTGTGATATCATTAAACTCCCGAATATCTCGGGTTTTCATGATTTTCCAAAATCTTGTTTCTCCTCTGTTTCACGCGGGTTTTCCTTTTTTTAATTTCCTCTATGTGCATGCGACTTAGAACGCATGCACGACCTTCGTTTTGGCCATCCCATGCAAAACACGAACACCCCGAGGCCTCGGCACTTCGTTTGCCTTCGGCCTTCATCGAATTTTCTCATTTGTTGCATGCAAGTCTATTTTTGTGCATGGTACTGTTCGTTATGGCCAGACGAGCACGAGGGTGCCTTCGGCTTCGAGAGAGACAGCCAGAATCTCGAAATCATCCCTCGGATGGCGCCTGGTTCGTCAGAGGCTCACGGGTGGCTTCAGGCGAGCCCGAGGAGGAAGACACGCTATTCGCCGTTGGATCAGGCGATCAATTATCCTCGGACGGCCTGGATCATATCGCCTCGCCGCGGATCAGATGTGCGGCCGAGATCTGGCGCGCGATCGATCGTGCGGCCAGGATCGCTCCCGCGGAAAAATTCCGCGTCCCACATCGAAACGGCGTCCGGTTTATCCGCGGCTTATCAACCAGGCGCTCCCTTCAACCGCCCAGTTGAACTTCCCCCTCCACGGTGCCGCCCCGCACCGTGTTCTCCCTGCGGGCGCACTCTGCGCCCACTCTGCTCCCTGCGGGCGCGCTCCTAGCGCCCACTATGCACCTCGGGCGCGCGGGTTTCACCACCGCGTGTCCTCGGGGGATTACACACGGCCCCCTTCCGCCTTGTGCTTGCACCATGGGATCCCCCATGGGCGTGGCGCCTTCGGCCCACAAGTGCCTTGGGGTTGAACCCGTGGGCTGGCCTTGGCTGGCCTAATTTTTGGCTAAGGCATGAATAAACACTTTGTTAAAAAACAAAGAATCCCATATGTAAAATGCCAAATTCCAAGCCGCTTCTCCCTTCTTCATTTCTTCTCCTCTCTTCTTCTTCTTGAGAATTCAAACATTAATCTACTTGGTTAGAAACAACTCCTCAATTTATGATTCTTCTTCATCATCTCATTTTCTACTTAGGAGAGAATTCTCAAGGATCTTCATCAACCGAACTCCTGAATCACATAACTTCTTCAATTCTCTTTGTTGATCTAATCAGAGATCAAATTGGGACTTCTTCAGATTCACATGCACTAAGTGTTAGTGCATGGATTTCATTAGCTAACTTCATCCACTTAGAAGTAGTGGATGGATCACTTCATCTCATCATGCATTGTCAATACAATGCATGGTCTTCAAACATTGTTGTGACTTTGTATCATCAGGATACAAGTTCTATGAACTTAAAGATCAGCTCCACAATCGTCAGATATCCATGGAGAATGTTTCAACCATATTCTCCAATGCCACATAGTGAATCTCCTAAGTGACATGCATCTTAGTACCATGGCCATTCTCCTTCACCACCAACACCATCACAACCTTTGTCATTCACATCTTGACATTACCTGACTTCCATTCATTCCAAGACAACTTCATGCCTCATTGACAACAAATGCAACACAGTGCACTTCAATCTCCCCCTTTGTATTTGTTGTCAATACACCACTTCAGCACATATGAATGGGTCAATATGTGTGCCAATATTTTCTCCCCCTTATTGGAAATCAAATGCAAAGGTGTGGTGTGGTACTCTTCCACAATATCTCTTCCTCCCTTCGAATAGCATCTTATTGAAAAACACTAGGAGAGGGATGATGTCACATGTTCTTCTTTAGCAAAGAACCTTTAGTTGATCAACTCTAAGTCTACTTGGGCTAACCCGGTGTAGAAAACAAGAGTGATGTAACCAAGGTACTCAATGTTGTCCAACATTCACTGTACATGTGAGATCATGCTTCAGGGGTTTGAAATTTTTCAGATATATCAATGAATTGCTAAATCCTGCACATACTTCCCAAAACACATTAGAATGTTCAGGTGCAAAGATAAAGCTCCCCCTTTCATCTACTTTCTCAAGATGATATTAATTTCAGAACATCATCTTCTCCAGATTGTCTCCCCCTCAAGGGGTGCACTCCATTCTGTCCAAACCATCCTCCAGTTGAGAATGATCATCATCTTCAATTCCCTGCAATGTCAGCACATGTAAATACCAGAAGTATAAGGGAATAAGTTGGAACCTCCTTGGTTCATCAATGTGAACAACAAGGTTGAGAAGATTCTCTCAACCGAGATGTCCCATTTTCACCATTCTTCACACATGAACATCTGATCTTCATTGATGATTGTGCTGGTGTGGTTCTCAAAACATCTTCATGTGAAACCTTCTTCTTCCCTTTTTCTTTAGCAATTTACAGGGCTTCATCTTCCACTCTTTGTAGTTCTCTGGAAAGTTGCAACTGATGTGGCCATATGACAAGTAAATCATTTGGAAGAGTGGCCCCAGTTCTGGAAGTTCCACATGGTTCCTTAGATGCTGTCAAGCTACCTTTCTTAGACAACTTGTTTTCAATAAATCCCTTCTTCTTCTTCTGGATTGATTGTCTTTTTGAGTCCAGTCTGCTTCTATTTAATTTCATGGCTTCTTTACAAAGATCCATGATATGTCCTTTCTTCCCACAGTAGAAGCATTTCTTGGTGGTCCTTCTGGATGCATCACCCTTCTTGGATTTGAATTCCAAGGACATATCTTCATTCTTCAAACTCTTCTTGGGAGCATCTTCCACTTTCTTCTGATTGCTTCCCAAGAAACCTCTTTTAGCCAGGTTCAGTGATCTTCTCTTCTTTTTAGCTCTGGATACAGTTGGAGATTGACATGTATCATTTTGACCACTTTTGCAATCATCCCAGATGTTATCAACCAATCCAAATCTATTTGCAGTAAACAGATGTCTCTGGACCTGTGGATGTTGCTTCCTTCCTTCTGGCTTGCTCCCCCTTGGCATGGGCTTCCTCTGTGCTTTGGCATTCAGTAGATTGTACCAACAATCCTTTGCACAATGCCCATACTTGTTACAACACCAGCATTGTCCCACGAATCTTGACCTCTTCAGTCCTTCTGATTGTAGGGTACTTTTCTAGACCTGTTGTGCTGTTTCAGGAGAGCTCTGCTTCATTACTGTCTTCATCCATATTTGTTTGGAATTATTCTTCCATCCTGCACTTTTTGTGGAAACACAATTAGAAGCATCAGTACAAGATGGTATGGATGGTACCTTCTTTCTAGAAGATGTTGCCCTTTTATTAGAGGATGTCTTTCTTTTAGAATCATCCTTCTCAAAGCTCACTTGAGTGGCAACATTTCTTCTTTGAGCTGACTGGGAGGATTTAGCTTTGGGTGATTGCAGATTTTTCAATATCACCTCTAGTTCTAAGTATTTCATGTTGAGGGAGTTCTTCTCATCCTCAACAGTTCTTAGCTTTCCTTCCCAATTCTCCACCAGTTGTTTCATCTGGTCTTCATGCACCTTCTTTAATTCTTGCAATGAATTGTCCAACTCCTTTACCCTTTTTGCTTTGTCTTCAAGTTGAGCATCTTTGAAAACCATTGAAACTCTGTGCCTCTTTTCCAGTGCATGGAAAACATCTTTGATTACAGTATTAAAGAATTCTTTCTCAGAAAGGCTTCTTTGCAATTCTTCAGTAGTGTCTTCATATCTTTCATTGCAAAGAGAAACAGTTTCATCTTTAGCCTTCACCAGCTTTCTGAGAATGTTGGTTATGCCAACCCTTTTTGCCAATTGATCTTCCATTGCATTGGCTTCTTCTTCTAACTGTGATTTTTCTTCATGAAGATCATGGATGCCTGTAGCTATACACTTTGCCACTTCCATGGGAACTGTCTTCTGAAGATATTTGAGTGCACTCTGAAGATCATTCATTGTTTCAACTTCATCACAGCTAGGACAGGCTTTCTTCATCTGAAGAATGATAAAAGGAATTGTCATCTGATGTGACTTTCACATTTCTTTCCATAGAGGGAGTTTCTCTGATTGCACCAACCTTCTTCCTCATCTTCTTTTCCTGTTTCTTCATTCTGTTTTTCAGAGTCTTGGCAGATATCTCCATTTGAGGCTGGTCGCTCGTTTCCTCAAATCTGCACTTCATAAAGACTCCCTTGGATCTTTTAGAGGTAACCTTCCTCTGATACCAATTGAAGTGCCCAGATCAGTGTGAATCACTAAGAGGGGGAGAGGGTGAATTAGTGATCCTTTAAAACTTTTTGCTAATTGATTCTTAATCAATTAAACCTCTATGGCTTGTTAAGACCTCGATCCACTCTTCTTATGTCTCTCAACCTTTCCCGGATAATACAGTAATGAAAAGGCACAGGACACAAGGATTTACAAGGTTCGGCACCAAAGGCCTACATCCTTGCCATGCTCTCCCAGCATGGATTCTCTCATTATAATCTGTTAGTATTACAGTGGTCGATACAGCTTCCCACCGTATCTCTCCTGAGTCCCACAAGAGGGTCTTTATACTGCGTCCCATAGTGTTACCAGAGTCCCACTGGCCTGCTCCATAATCCCACTGAAGACTTCTTCTCCCTGAGTCCCACAGGGTCTTCTCCTGGCTCCTCGAGTCGCACGAGTAGCTCTTCTTCACTTCAAGTTCTTCAAGTATCCTCAGCAGCCTGGGATAAAGGCTGATGGCCTTGCTCTGTACCTATGATCACTTGAGTTGATCAGGTCTTCTCGTCTTGCTCAGGATTTATCTCATTCTTCTAAGGATGACCCGGCCTCTCTCTTCAAGAATCTCCAACAGCCTCTGGTAAGGTCTGTTGGTCTTGCTCAGCACTTCTGATCACTTCAGTTGATCAGGCTCTTCTCAAATACTGAAAACTCAGACAAACAATATCTTTCACTTCAGTCTGACTCAGTCTCAATCAAATCTACTTCATGCACTGAGTGCATGGCAACTCTTCATCTTCATGCACTGATAGCATGGGTTCTCAATATCTTCAAGAACTGTTGTTCCTGTACTTCTCAAAATATTCTTCAAGAACTTTCAGTCTTGGTCAACTCAAACGCACACCACTGATTTAAGCTTGTTCAGTGTGCGCGTGCATGCATGCATGCATGCACTTTCCCTTTCCTCTTCTTGGTGCAGTAGACCCACAAAGGGTGTAACACTTTAAGCACACACCAACTCCTTGAACATCATACACTTTATTCTCTTTTGATTACACACATAAATGTGTGTTATACACTAGTGTGGATGTCTTCTCTTCTTCTTAGTGTGTACACACTTTGTTTTTCACACACACTAAGGTTCGGCCTTGTTGTCTTTTTGCACACACTTGTTTCACTTTGCACACACTTGAGACTTGGCCTATTCTCCTCTTCTTAAGGGTGTTCTTCAAATTGCATACACAAGGTGCAATCCTTCCTCATTTTGCACACACCCAAGGCTACGGCCTTCTCTTTTTCACTTTGCACACAAGGCACTAAGGCCTCGGCCTTCCTCTTGTTTTGCACACACACAAATGTGGTGGCCACACTCTTTTTGCTTCAAACTTGCCCACGGCCTTCTTGTTCTTTTTCACTTAGCATGCACACAAAATGTGTGATCTTCACATTCCGCGCGCAAGTCCTCAAGGTGCACAAGGGTCGCGCAAACACCTCCTGCCGCGCAAGTCCGCGGACAGAGATGGATGCAACCACAGGCGCGCAAGGATGCGGCCACGGGTCTTCCTGTCGTGCAAGGAAGGCGCACAGGGGACTCCCTTTCTTCTTTCGTGCAAGGAGTGCACAAAAGGAACCACACGGAGCAAGGGGTGCTCCGGGCTTCACTGCCGCGCAGGGTGCTGCGCGGGGCTTCGACTTCGCGAGGCACAAAGTGCTTCTCACGGGACACAAATCTTCAACAAGAACTTCAGCAAGCAACTCTGAGTGCTCGGGCTCTCTTTTTATAGGCGAGGAGAGCCTCGGTCCATCCGCGTGTGATATCTTTAAACTCCCGAATATCTCGGGTTTTCAAGATTTTCCAAAATCTTGTTTCTCCTCTGTTTCACGCGGGTTTTCCTTTTTTTAATTTCCTCTACGTGCATGCGACTTAGAACGCATGCACGACCTTCGTTTTGGCCATCCCATGCAAAACACGAACACCCCGAGGCCTCGGAACTTCGTTTGCCTTCGGCCTTCATCGAATTTTCTCATTTGTTGCATGCAAGTCTATTTTTGTGCATGGTACTGTTCGTTATGGCCAGACGAGCACGAGGGTGCCTTCGTCTTCGAGAGAGACAGCCAGAATCTCGAAATCATCCCTCGGATGGCGCCTGGTTCGTCGGAGGCTCGTGGGTGGCTTCGGGCGTTCTCGAGGAGGAAGACACGCTATTCGCCGTTGGATCAGGCGATCAATTATCCTCGGACGGCCTCGATCAGATCGCCTCGCCGCGGATCAGATGTGCGGCCGAGATCTGGCACGCGATCGATCGTGCGGCCAGGATCGCTCCCGTGGAAAAATTCCGCGTCCCACTTCGAAACGGCGTCCGGTTTATCCGCGGCTTATCAACCAGGCGCTCCCTTCAACCGCCCAGTTGAAATTCCCCCTCCACGGTGCCGCCCCGCACCGTGTTCTCCCTGCGGGCGCGCTCTGCGCCCACTCTGCTCCCTGCGGGCGCGCTCCTAGCGCCCCCTATGCACCTCGGGCGCGCGGGTTTCACCACCGCGTGTCCTCGTGGGCTTACACACGGCCCCCTGCCGCCTTGTGCTTGCACCATGGGATCCCCCATGGGCGTGGCGCCTTCGGCCCACAAGTGCCTTGGGGTTGAACCCGTGGGCTTGCCTTGGCTGGCCTAATTTTTGGCTAAGGCATGAATAAACACTTTGTTAAAAAACAAAGTATCCCATATGTAAAATGCCAAATTCCAATCCGCTTCTCCCTTCTTCATTTCTTCTCCTCTCTTCTTCTTCTTGAGAATTCAAACATTAATCTACTTGATTAGAAACAACTCCTCAATTTATGATTCTTCTTCATCATCTCATTTTCTACTTAGGAGAGAATTCTCAAGGATCTTCATCAACCGAACTCCTGAATCACATAACTTCTTCAATTCTCTTTGTTGATCTAATCAGAGATCAAATTGGGACTTCTTCAGATTCACATGCACTAAGTGTTAGTGCATGGATTTCATTAGCTCACTTCATCCACTTAGAAGTAGTGGATGGATCACTTCATCTCATCATGCATTGTCAATACAATGCATGGTCTTCAAACATTGTTGTGACTTTGTATCATCAGGATACAAGTTCTATGAACTTAAAGATCAGCTCCACAATCGTCAGATATCCATGGAGAATGTTTCAACCATATTCTCCAATGCCACTTAGTGAATCTCCTATGTGACATGCATCTTAGTACCATGGCCATTCTCCTTCACCACCAACACCATCACAACCTTTGTCATTCACATCTTGACATTCCCTGACTTCCATTCATTCCAAGACAACTTCATGCCTCATTGACAACAAATGCAACACAGTGCACTTCACAATGGAAGAAAATTTCCTTCATGTTTTACCTGGTTTAGGAACAAGAATCATCATCACATATACCTCATGAGTGACTAGTATTATCATCCTTGAAGCATCCAAAAAATATTTTCACATCAGAGGTACGAGTTTTAGATAGTTTCCCCAAAAATATTTTGATAAAATAAATTCATAGTGAGGTAAAGATAAGAAAATTGATGACATATATACATGAATAACTTCTCAAAAATAAAAACATAATTGAAAATTTTATTTGTCAGATAAATTTATAGGAATGAATAAAATAGAAGAAACACCACTATAACCACTAGTACATGAAGATCCCTCCATCTTTGAGGCAATCCATTCACCTTAATGGTCTTTCATACTAGTGGTATGAAATTTCATTTTAACTTTTTATGTAAAATGTGGATTAGATATAAATTGATAGATTTCCTATACATATATTCTATAGGTTGAAAATGATAGTGAATTATATCTTTCAGTATCCACCTAACACCTTATTACGAGGGTTACAATGTAAAATATCCAAGGAGAAATTATAGACAAAAAAACCATCCAAAAGGTCATATGAGATTAGTTATTAACACATCTCATGAGTTGATCATTGATCTTTATGTTCTCCTTGATGATCTGGATGTTTTCATGGTGTAATTTTCTATTGAAACTTTTATAGCATGGATGTTTGATCTTGTAAAAATACCTGTCAATTATGAGTTATTCAATTCCAATTTATTTTTATTAAAACCCATTAACTACTACAGAAAAAATTACCTACACAATGAATGATAACATAGATATATAAATGGAACTGTAAATATATGTTCATATCAAAACAATGTAAAGATCAACCAATTTATCTATAATTCCTTGAGACCTTAACCACAAAAGCTCACCTTTAAATTTGTTAATATTATAAGTTTATGTGGTTATTGTATTAAAAAATGGTGATTCAAACATAATTTATTTTCAAGAAAAAATGTATGAAAATTCCATTATATACTTTATTAGTCATTATAATGTAAATGAAATACTAAATCATAGATGGTTAGGGGTCTCATTCTTAAGTGTATGAATGAGGAGTTCTTTCCTATTTTTTGTATCCAATAGTTTATTTTTAGTGTTAATTATAGTTAAATATTATTAGTAAATTTTTATCCTATATAATAGAAATACTTTAATTGGAAGCACTATGAAAAAAATCCCTCATTAATTTTTATATCACGTTTTTATAAAAAAGGGCATTAGAAGAGTAGGAATATTCAGTAATAGTGGAAAAAATTGTAGCAACTTTATGAAAAAAATTAACATGATTGAATCTTATTAATACCCATGTTTCAAGGTTAAAACTTTAAATTTTAATTTTATAAAATATATTCTCATTCCTCTAATTACTTATTCTTTTTGGTTTTTTAGGTTTCATTTGATTCTCATTATAATCAATTTGGATACTCCCAATATTTAGTTTTTAGATGCAACACATGGATACACAAAAAAAATAGACCACATGTGATGAAATTATTTATTTTTTAATACACAACATCAAACATTTTACAAATAAATTTCAATTAATACACTTAATATTATGTTTTAATTAGAATTATATTATGATTGGGTAGTGTTTAGATATAATCAAAATCATGGAATGAGGATGCTCTATGAGAAAAAAGAAGCATGTTTACTTCTATAAGTATATAAGTATTATGGTATATATAATAATATTTTACTCTCAAAACATATATAAAAAATTAGTAATTTTTATAAATTTTTAGTTAGTGTCAAAATTAAACTAATAGAAAATATTTTGGGTATTATATTTGAAAATTTATAAAAGATATAATATTTCATTAACAAACTATAATACACAAAGAGGCATTTGTGATGATAATTTCAATTTCAATTAATAAATTTATTAATAATTTATTTATTTATATTTTTTCATTTATACAATGTATATTTATAATAATCATATTCAAAATAAGAAATATATTTGTTTAAAAATGGATTCCTAGACTACATGGTGTATGAATGTGTCTATACATCATGAAGAGGTGATATCCTACCACTTATTTAGTTAATTTTCTCACCATTTTACCAACTATTTTTTAGTTAATTTCCTTATCATTTTTATCTGATAAAATTTTAGCTAATTTCCATAGTGATCATGGGGGATTTACTTTATCAATAATTTTTCATTGTTTGACAATTTTTTTCTCTAGAAAGAGAATTTAATGATTAGAGAAAAAAATTCATGAAAAGGTATTCAACAAGTATGATGCACTTAGGTACTATTTTTTCACATTGTATAGATATTTGTTTCTTTATTTTACCTATGTATGTTCATAAGTGTGATTTTTCTTTTTACAAATGACTCAATGTGTGTATTTTTAGTTTAAATTAATATTTTTGTTAAATATACACATGTAACACTAAAAACCAAGAAATAACATTCATATTGTTTTAATAATTTCATAAAATTGTCTATACATCATTTGTAACCTGTATATATCATCCATGCCACAATCTGACACACACCGTGATTGGTGTGACATAAAATGTGTGTTTTTAATTTAAAAATTAAATTTTAGATAAAAAATGTTTCCCTGACTTTTATTCAAGAAAACATTCTTGTATTGACATTATAATTTTGGATAATTATCATTAAGTCTATTATGATTTTTCAAAATCATTCACATACCAATATGATGTGTGGGGATACTGATATGACTCAATGTGTGTGTTTCCAATTTAAAATATCATTTTAGTTCCAAACACGCATGAAAAACACAAAATTGAGTAAAAACATTCAAATTATTTTTATACATTATGACAACAGTCCATATGTCATTTTTGAAAAATAGGAATAAACCACTTCTCAATCAGATTCATGGTTTGACTAGTATGACTCAAACTGTGGGGTTTCAATTTAAAAATGATATTTTTTGTTAAATGGACGTGTGACATACTCAAAACTGAGAAAACACATTTATATTGATTTATATTTTAGTTAAAAGATCAATAATTAATTTGTGGCATGTAATAATAAGTATTAACTAAATCAGATACATAGTGTGACTAGTATGACTTCAGCAGAGTGTTTACAATTTAAAATTGACATTTATTAACTTGTGTCACTCACTAAAAACAATGAAAAAACCCTTGTATTGTCTTGATACTTTAATAAAATGATTCTTGATTCGTTTTTTACATATAGGAATCAGTCACATGTTAATCTGATGCATAGTGTGAATTTTATGACACATAGTGTGTCTTTATAGTTTAAAAGTGATTTTAGAACAAATGCATGTGATATACTCAAAAAAACATAAAACTTTTTAGGTTATTTTTAAACAGAGAAAAACAGTCAGGAATTCATTTTTGACCTGAGAGAATCAACCTCATTTCAATCTGACACATGGTCTGAATTCTATTATAAAAAGGTTCTGATTTTAATTAAATATGAAATTTTATTTAAAAAGTTATGGAAATTAAACAAAACTAAACAAATAAATTCAAAATGTTTTCGTACATTAGTAAAATGATCCATAAGTCATGTGTGACATGAATGATTTATAAACACCTCAATATGAAACATTACTTAAATAATATAGCTCAAAATTAATGGAACATATTTAAAAATAAAATTTTAGATAAAAACATTTTTCACTCATTACAAATAGAGAAAACACAATCATTATATGGCCCCATCTATAACCATTACATATTCTTCAGTTTTAGTCAATAAAATTACATTCTTTTACATTTAGGATCTTTTTATGTTTAGAGTTTTAATGAATTAGGTCATAATTCAGACATAAAATTTCACTTTCACACAAAGTGGATACAACTAAAATGGTATCCATTTCTTTCAAAATATAAAACTTTATAAAGAAAACATGATTTATTTTTTATGAAAAATATTTATAAAATCCATATTGAATTACTCTTTTCTATTAACCAACCTTTTACATTGTGTAAAAACATTTAAAACTTGGTATGAGAAAAACAATCTTGGTAAGGGACATAAAATAAGTAATGAAATTGTAAGTCCAAGAATAATGTATTCCCATGAAAATATTTTCACAGTGTTATAAATTTCACTCATAAAATATAATATCTTTATCTTACCTAATAAAAAAATTAAGGTTATTATAAAACTACATATAAAACATAAATCATAAAGGTAAATTATGGAATCAATTTAATATCACTCATAAAATTAATATAGTTACCATGGCTACATAGGGAGTAACCTTCATGGTAATATTTAGAATACACATTGCAATATATTTCATTAATCTCTTTGTAGAAACACTAACAATTAACTTTGCCTCATTACCCAATATATTGGAGAGCTATAACTGGCTCACTAAACATTTGTTTATCATGGACCCACCCATACTCATAAAAAATACCCAAGAACCATAACATAAACAAAACACATAAATCATGAATAAAATAAAAATCACTTCTAAAATCACTTTTCATTTTTACAAAGCCGTACACACTAAAATAAAAATTTTAACCTAGTAAAATAATAGTAAAAAATTAATGTCACATAAAATCATTAAAATACATTCATACAATTTTTTTTAAAACATTTCCTTTTACTTTTTAAAAAAGTGTTGAAAAAGATATGTAAATGAGGGTTTTTTAAAACGAAGTCCCATACCTTGAGTCTGAATCATCTCATAAAATATTTATATTCATGAATAATAAAATTAGGAAAATTATATAGTTTTTTGATTACTTTTTTATGGTTTATTATTCATTTTATATTACTTATTATCATATAACAACCATTACTTATTTATTTAAGTTAATGGAAAACATTTTGTTTATATTTGGTACTTGAGTCCAAAAATATTTTGATATGATGTCAATAGTCAAAGTGGTCATAATTCAATCATCTTCAGAATAATATTCGTCACATAATAATCAATTTTATAAAAAAATTATACTTTTAAATCAAATCATTTATGTATTGATAAGAAAAATGAACAACATTGTAATCAATGAGATGGTAGGTCGTACATATGCTTTAGTAATGTTTCCATTTTTTAATGATCATTATGAAATATATTTTATTATTATTTTATATTTCCATAATTATAATAATATCATAAATATCATATTAATCCATTTAAAATACCTATATATTTCAACTATGTGATGTGGTGATGAAAAACATATCGCATCTCTTTGTGGATGTGATAGTTCACATGTACACACGAATGACGTTATCATTTTTATGTTCATGGAAATGAATTAAAAAAATTATTTATTATTGTTTCATAATAATAAATATTTCATGAATATCTTATATAAAAATTAATTCTATCATTATAACCAATCTTGAGATACAGTGATGGAAAATGAATTATATTGGTTCTTGAGGTGGTAGTCTGTCGTACACATGATTGATTCATTCTTTTCATATTTGATAAAAACGGAGGGACATTTTGGTGATGAAATTAAAATAATAGTATTTTAGTATATTGAGGATACTTTAGTTATTATTTAATCATGGGGAAAGAATATTTGAATGAATTGGAGAAAGAAATAAAGTAGAAACACTTAATTAAAAATGATGCCTCTTCTTTGTATAATATCCTCTGATTAATAACCTAACATCTATGAGGAATTTTTTATGCATAAAATAAGGCCTATATATTTTGGGGATGTGTCAAGACCCGTCCCCTAGGGCACATTCCATGACTACCCCAATCCTTCCTTCCATAGGCCTGGGGATGAAGACTAGCACCGAAAGACGTATTCCCTAAAACCAGGAACGCATGGCCTTTATAACCAATAAACACACACAACCAGGAATATAGCAAGATACAAACACAAGTAAAATGTATAGAATCTAGGGTGTGTACAGTATGAAAAAGGGTCTGAAATACAACCCAACTAGAAAGTACAAGAAAACCAAAAAGTATAGATAAACTGAAATAGCTCCTTTGAACTCCTGCCAAGGATCCTTCTTGAAGGGTAGGTACATCTCTCGAGTGGTCGTCTTTGTGGTATGCCTCGTCTAATGTCCACCTATGAGCTACCCCCATTCCTCCTACCCTCATCCTCAGTCTGCGTTGTCCATCGTCTACACCAGACACATCAAGGTTCGGTCATAGCCTATGCAGGGGTGAGTATAACGATACTCAGTAGGGACCCTGATACCCTCGAAGGTCTCACAAAATCCACAAAAGATAAACCACGAAGCATGAAAACAACTCACAACTCTACTTAGGTATAAAAAAATACACATACCTAATTTTTCAAGTATACTCTTCTCATTCAGGAGGAAACACAAGGCCCATATCATTATCCCAAAGATCAACTGTTCCACGAAGGAAAGAATGCCACAATGGTAAAACCACAAAGGTAAGAACCACAAAGGAAATGACACATATAAGAATACCACAAAGGTATCACCACAATGGTAAGTACCACAAAGGTATGCCAAACAGAAAAATACCACAATGGTATCCCCACGAAGGTAAGTACCACAAAGGTACACCACACATAATATTTCCACATATTTAAAGACTTAGCTCACACAGATATAACTTTGGTATGGTAGTAAATATGATTAGAACTAACTACTGAATCATCTTACTCTGTTAAGAGGTAGACCCACGTAGGATCCTAAATCATCATACCCATGTAGGATCCTAATACAGCATACCCACGTAGGATTCTAGATTATTCCCACATGGATTCCTAGAGGGGATCTAGGTGAGACTCTCGAACATAGACCCACGTAGGATCCTAAAGCATGGACCCACATAGGATCCCTTCCTCAGGATACTTTGAGCTACATGGTTCCCTCACTAAGCTCACTGGATTCTGGGAGAGTCCGCTCCTCATGCCACATGTAGATACTCCAACTTCCACGAAGTCACATAAAGAATTATCCTAAAGTACCACCATGTAAAATGGGTCTCAATGAAATAGGCAGTGCGTCAATTGGACGCCTGGTCTGTATATTATTGGCCTTTTATTCTCGAGGGCTCAGATATATTTGTGTTCGATCCAACCTAGTCGTACCACAAATGTTTTCCAAACTCATGTGGGGTATACCAAATAGACTCTCTCGATCCATGGTTTCGGGTTCCACATACGGTTCGTCAAACGGACGCTTATAGTTCAAGTTATGGATGAAAGTGAGAAAAGTGGTCGAAGTTGGAAAAGGTCTGGTCCGACCCTGTTGGACTGACCCAGCCCGACCATGCCTAGGTTTACCTGACCCGGTTTGGGTCAAAACTAACCAACCCGAGTCCAGCCCTAGGTCCAACCCGATCCACTGGGTCCAGCCCAACTCACTGGGTCCAGCTCGGCTCGTTGGGTCCGGCACGGCCCGCACTGGGTGGCCCGCGTCTGGAAGCTCGCTCGGCTCATAACTGACCGGACATCCATCCCTCATCTGCATGGCACGGTCGCATGCTACACCATCACTGGTAGACGATATCCATCCAGCCACCCTCGCTTTGCTGCCACGACACAAGCATATGCCTCTTGCATGCCCAGTGGAGAGTTCGAAGGCCACTACCTCCCCTTTGTGTGGCTGGCCATGCGCCAGCCACTGCCCCTGCACTGCCACAGCCAATGGGCCACGACCCTTCTACGGTGGCGCAGTTGTGCTGTCGCCATCTTTGCGGCTGGCCGGAGATCCGGCAACCCCACCCAAGTCCCTCTGGTGCTGGTCGCCGACACGGGTCACCGATGACGTTCCTCAGGCACTGGGCGCACACTAGTGGCAAGTTCTTCATTCCAATGAATTCTACACTTGTCCTAGGACGTCTCCGTCATTTTAAGACCATCATTATTCAAAAAGGATGTGGAGAGGTCTGGTGGTGTTAGTTTTTCCCGAACACTCCACGTTAGAACTATAGCAAAGGGATTGTTTATTCTTGAATCTTGATGAACGTCATGAATGGGTAAGGGGGTATTCAAAACAACAATCCCTAACATAATGTTTCATTAGAGGTTTCGTGAGTTGAATTCGGTGAAGGTGATGAGGGTTCCAATGTTTGTCACTTCCGTAACACACTTCCAAAGTTAGGATCATGCATCGTCCTCATTCTTGATTCCAAAGTATCTTCATCATTGGAGAGAAAATTTCTCCACAACTCTCCCTAGCTCCTTTGAAAACAAAATCCTCGAACCCCACAAATAAAATGAAGAGAAAAATTATTAAAAATATGGCTAACAATTAATTAAAGTTGACACATTTAATTAATTATAGATGGCTCAATTAATTAATCAGATATTTGACAGGTTTTCCCCCGCTAAGAGGGGTTTGGGTGGTCCCCACCATAAATAATTCAAATTTGGGGGTTTTCTAGCTCATCTCGTCCCCACTTCCATAATTTCAAAATATATGTTTCAAAAAGAAAAAAAAATAATGTCAAATATTTTATTTTTCTTCTCCCACATAAAACAGAAATAATAACTTCCTCCTTGGAACTACTGTGGTCAAGGTGAAGGTCTTATTAAGTGAATATTAGCACTGCGAGTTTAATAGTGTCCTCCGATTTCAATTTCAAGCACTGGTTCAAAAGTTACAAAAACTCACCCACACGCTTACTAAAGGTACTTAAAAAAAGTTCAGAAAATCATTTTGGGCACACTGAGACTAAGAATCGTGCACAATAAATTTTTGCAAACTAGTAATATTCTCATATAATTAAAAACAATACATTAAAAAATCAGGGTCATTACATTCTCCCCAGCTCAGGGCTTTACATTCCTGAAAGCCATATAACAAAAAATAGGAAAACAAGTGGGGGTATTGAGCATGAATTTGAGCCTCCCACTCAAATGTGCTCTCCTGGAGGTTAATGTGATTCCAACATACACGCACTAAAGGTATCGACCTCCCATGAAGGACCTACTCATATAGATGCTCAATATCTAATGAATCCTCTGTAAATGTCACCCCATCGTCGATTTCTAGCTTGTTATGGTCGATGTCATGAGATGGGTCGTGAACGTATCTCCTCAGCTATAACACGTGGAAAACTTCATGCACCCAGTGTAATTGAAGGGGAAGTGATAGAAGGTAAGCCATCTCACCAACTTTGTTGAGGACCTAAAAGGGTATGATGAACCTTGAATATAACTTGTTTCCCTTGCCAAATTTCCACAAACCTCATGGAGGTGAGACATGTAGAAAGACATGGTCTCCATCCTTGAACTCCGGAGGCCTCTGTCGCCTATCCACCTAATAATTATGCATGCTCTATGCAGTCTTCATCCACTCCTGGATAGTCTGCACCTTCTCCGTTGAAGCCTGTACCACATATGGTCCCATGAGTGCTTACTGCCCAGGGTCAGTCCAGCACAAAGTTGATCTTCAAGGTTATCTGTACAGATCATTGAAAGGTGTCATCCCAATTATAGAGTTATAGTTGTTATTGTATGAAAAATCCACTAAGGGTAAGTGATCCTCCAAAATGCGACCGAAGTTGAGGATGCCAGCAAGCAGTATGTCCTCGAGGGTCTGAATGGTCTGCTCATTCTGGCCATCCGTCTGATGATGGTAGGTGGTGCTCAAATGAATCTGCATCCCAAAAGCCTCCAGAAACCCCTTCCATAGCTAGTAAGTGAAATTTGCATCATGATAGGAGAAAATAATCTAGGGTAGTCCATGTAGCTACACAATCTCCTACACATAGAGGTGTCCCATGCTCTCTACTGAACCACGCTCTCTAATTGGTAGGAAGTGGGCCGATTTGGTGAGTCGGTCGACAACCACCCAGATAGAATCATGACACCTGTATCTACATTGATGTCCTATCATTAAGTCCATGTATATCCCATCCCACTTCCCCAATATGACCTCTAAAGGCTAAACTATGTCTGTTGGTACATGATGCTCTGCCTTTACTTGCTGACAAGTGAGGCATCAAGAGACAAACTCTGCTATTACTTTCTTCATTCTCGGCCACCAGTGCAGTCTTTGAAGATCCCGATACATATTCACCACTCCTGTATGTAATTTAAGAGGGTATGTGTGGAACTCCATCAACACATCCTCCCAAAGCGACACTGGTACCATGGTATGTCCTCTGAAAAGCATGGCGTTCTCCCCCCCTTCAGTAAATCCATCAGGTGCATGTCTTTTGGATATATGATCACGTCGAGCTTTGTAATCAGTGTCCCCATGTTGTGCCTCCCTGAATCAATGATGGAGTGGAGGATTGACTATAATAGACTAAAGAAAAGATGATCCATCTCGATCCAAAAAGGATATTTGCAAAGAGTCCAGCTGCTCCATCGCCTCACCTTCCAACTGTATACCAGATCTTTTTCTAAGTGCATCTTATACAATGTTCCCCTTCCCAAGAGTATAGACTATCTCAAAGTCATAGTCTTGGAGGAACCCAAGACAATTTCATTGTCTCAGGTTTAGGTCATTCTGAGAGTAGATATACCTATGACTCTTATGATCAGAGTAGACTGTAAAACATTCACCCATCATGTAATGTCGCCACATATTTAAATAGAAGACCACTAATGCTAACTCTAGGTCATGGGTAGCATAGTACGGCTCAATATGTCTCAGTTGTCGAGAACCATATGCAATCACTACTCGCTTCTGCACCATAACACATCTGATTTTGGTCCCTGATGTGTCGTAGTATACTATGTACCCAACGCCCTCCTCCAGAAGCATCAAGATGGGGGCACTCGTCAGTCTCTACCTCTGCTCTTGGAAGCTCTGAGAGCATTTCTCCGACCACACGAAGGGTTCCCCCTTCTTCGTCAATGCTGATAAAAGCAATCTAACTCTGGAAAAATCTAACACAAACCACCAGTAGTATCCAGCCAAACCGAGGAAACTTCGTTCCTCCGTCACACCCCTGGGTGGCTCCCAAGAACGTACCACCTCAATCATCACTGGATCCACCATAACTCCAACCTCTGAAATGACATGTCCCAGGAATTGAACCTATCAGATCCAGAACTTGCAGTTCGGGAGTTTACAATAAAGCCGGTGCTCTTAGAGTGTATCCTGAACTATCTGCAAATGATAGGAATGCTCCTCCTCAGTAGCCGAGTAGATCAAAATGTCGTCGATGAAGACTACTACAAAGCGATCATAGTATGGCTGAAAGATCATGTTCATGAGTCCCATGAAAAATAATAGAGCATTGGTCATGCCAAATGGGATAACCAAGAACTCTTAGTGGCCATAATAACATTTTAAAGATGTCTTCTTGCACGTCCTCATCTCGTAATCTGAGCTGGTGATAGCCTAATCTGAGGTCTATCTTCTAGAACCACCGTGATCCCTTCAGTTGATCAAATAGGTCATCAATACTTGAAAGTGGGTACTTTTTCTTCATTGTCACCTGGTTTAGGCGCCGATAGTTAAAAAAAAGTTTCAAGCTCCCATCTGCCTTCTTGGTAAACAAAATCGGGGTTGTCCAAGGAGATACATTGGACCAGATGAACCCCTTCCCCTATAAGCCCTCTATATGTACCCCCATTTCACGATGCGCCGTGAGAGCCATCTGATATGATGTTGTAGATATCGGTGTTGTCCCGAGGTACAAGTCAATGTCAAAGACACCTCTATATGAGGATCTTGACTTAGAACATCATTAGGGAAGACATTCGCATAATTGACCACCACTACAGGATATCTTAGACTCTCTATATCAACCACTCTGAGGGTTAGGCTACCAAACTGATGAGTGATTAGGTGCACTCTCCTCCGGGTAAGTCCATCCTATGCTGCAAAGGCTCCATTCTCTCCAGTGTAGGTAATCCTGCTCTCATATATACGGACACTCTGCACTTTTCACCTGATATAGTCCATCTGAGCACGGACTATAGATAAGTATTCCATACCCAAGGTGACGTATAAAGGCCTCGACGCCGCTACTAGGAGATCCCAACCAAATCTCTTTACTCATAGAGTAAGCTCACACTTTTGGAACCAGTTTGTAATCATTTAATCCTCTCCCATAGGAGTCTCTAGCCATTTGGATCGAGCCAACGACTCCACCAGAATTTCAGAGCTCCGAAAGAGGGCAGTGGAAATAGAAAAATGACTCACACCTATGTCTATAAGTACTGCAGCTAAGGCGGAGTAGACACAGATCATACCTCATATCATCTCTGTAGAACTGTGATCGTAGGCCTCAGCATCCTAGAGCTGAGCTCACCCCTATCCACCACATCCCTACTGTTGTGGTGGACCATCAAGTGGTGGTGGCGGTAATGCCTCCAATCTTCACCCACCACCAGCTGCATGGCCAGTGCCTCTACCATGTCCGCCTACTGCTTGCGGACCTCTTCGGTCAAACCTCTATCTCTTCCAGGGTGGTCCTTCAATCGTCTACTGATCATCTGTAAGGTAGGTCGGGCAGTCACGAGCCATGTGACCCTGCCTGCCGCATGTGTAACACTGCCTACTCCTCGCATGACTAGCTCTATCTCCTGTGCTCCACACGACGAACCCAGAATCATGTGGTTGTCCTCCGGTAGGTATGGCCCTCTTAGATCTCTATGACATATGTCTTCTAATAACTTCATAAGACTCCACTATGTGACACCCAGTGGTGGATCCCACTGCTGGTGACTTCTCACCAAGAAAACGCTCCACTAAGAGGGCTCGCTCTAATACTCCCGCATGCGTCAGGAAGCTAATAGAAATAATTGAAGCCCTATTCTCCCGCCTGAGTCCCTGCTCGAAGGTTCGGGACCTTAGGAATGTGTCTCGCACCATATTTGTGGAGTAGCGTGAGAGTTTGGTGATCCTCACTGAGTAGTGAGCCACAGTCACACTGCCCCTACAGCAGATGAAGAAGCTCATGTATGCACACTACGTGAAGTGCCGCTGGGACTAAATCTACCCGAAACATGCTCTCAATGTCTACCCTAAGAAGTGTCACCTCATCGTGACCCTAGAGAATAAATCTCCACCATCTGCATATTGATTTCAGTAGAATACTAGTGGAATGAATCACCCAGAGACTAGATGGTGTCCCTACTAGTCAGAAGACTCTCACCATGGCTTCCATCCAATCCTAAGCCGCTTGTGGGTCTGTCTAACCCTTGAAAATGGGTGGCCTCTGGCACTGGAATGCATGCAACGCTCTCAAGCGGCATGCACCCTCTATAGTTGGTGCTGGTGGCATCGGTGGCCCAATGGGTAATCATACTGTTGGTGCCTCCGGTGGTACCCCTACTAATAAAGGGCCCTACACCGAGGCCTCGTCCCTCGGTGGGCTATCATCACATACTATACCTGGAACCCTAGATGGATATATTCATGGAGGAATCCTAAATAGAAATTGTTGTGCCACAATCAATAAGGTATACTTGGTGATCTGACTCAAAAAGATCACAAAGAAAACTTTTCGAAACACACACGTAATCAGTGTTTTCGTGAACTGAGTCATAAATTGTAAGTCAGGGTCCTAGTTTATGGATACGTCGGCTGCCACACCAACACTGGATTACCTAAAATGATACCCACACTCACTAACCTTAACACTATTTCTGTTAAAATTTCAGAGTCCAATGTTCTAAGGTAGAACTGACCCCTCTGATTATGGGAGTCCATGGGTCGGGTCGGGTCCGGTCGAGGGCATTTCAGGGCCCAACCCAAGGGGAAAGGGCCGATTCGGGTTGGGTCGGGTCACATACTTCATGGGAATCTGACTCGACCCAAACCAACCCGTTGGGGTTGGGTTACTAGACTCATGGTTGAACGACCCGACCCAACCCAACCCGCAGTGGGTCGGGCCAGTTTTGGTCGGGTTGCTTGTGCAAACCCGACCTCATCCCGACCACACCCGACCCCAACCCGACCCAACCCAACCCAACCCAGCCCCCCCCCCCCCCCCCCCAGATCCACCCCCGTCCGCCCCAACCTGCCTTCCCCCAAACCTAACCATCCCTTCCCACCCCCACCCCCCAGACCCTACACACCAACCTACAACACCTTGACCCCTACACAGCACCCCTGCACCTCTGCACTGCACCTGGACCCCTGCACTGCACCCCTACACTGCACCTAGACCCCTGCACTACACCCCTGCACTTCACCTAGACCCCTTCACTCACTATAACCTGCACCTAGACCCCTGCACTCACTACAACCCGAGGGGACCCCTGAACTCCCTACAACCCATTAATTTCTTAGTTAGGGCCTCTGAAATCCTATAAAATCCAACAAAAACATTTTTAAGTTATGAAGAAACATCATTTCATACAAGATGAAAATTCAAGGATTTCACAAAAAACATGTAAAACTCCAGGGGAAACCAATAAATGAGTAACTAAATATTGGGATATGTTAATGATGTATTATTAGATGTGCATGTTTTCATCTAAAAAAACTAAACCTTCTACAAACTCCAAGGCAAATACATTTCTTCATCTTATTTTGAAAAATGAAAACACATAGAATCCATCTAGAAAAAACTAACTCGAAGGAAGAGTAGCAGCATTTTGAGCAACCCCATCATGCTCTGAGGACTTTTGAGATGCATGTGCTCCAACAGTAAACTGGTTCTCCACATAAGAGTACAGGTCTCTCTTTAAGCCAAATTAACCTTTCATATCCATGATCACATGTCTACTGCACTTTAAAAAGCAATTTCAATTACAATTTCTTATAACACTGCTCCTCAAAAATTAGAGCAACCACTGCACTTCAAAAATAAATTCCATTGCAATATTAATTAGGCTATAAAATAGAGTGAAGGTGAATATAAGCAACCAAGTTTCCTTAAAAAACCAGAGAAAAATCTGTCAATCCACATTAACAAAATTAGCTCGAAAAAAAGAGAATATTAGAGGATGCAGCTTACCCAAACTCTGTCAAAACATCATATATTTCTTATAAACTGAATTAGAACATGCGTGAAGAAAATCCAATGCAACCATGAAATGCAAGCTCATACATGGATAATCAATTCAATGTGTTCAATGTGTTCAACAATTTTTAACTCATTTATTTGATTCTTATGTAGTGGTTATTTTTTTATTATATTGTAGACTGGATATCAAATATGATGGATCTTTTTAACAACACTTCTAGAAAGCTTCTTACAACAATTATATATTCTGAAAATCAATTAAAAATTATAAATGGCATTTGTTTTGTTTCTTAGAAAATACTAGCACTTAAACAAGTAATATTAAAAATAATTAAATATGAAAGATTGAAACACTTATACAGAAGGAATTATCATAAATGATAAATGTTATAAGCAGTTTTCAGTAAGTGTTGTCAAACAGAGCCGATATATATGTCAGAAATTAACTAGAATGCAACTTTCTTAACATAAAACATAAAAATGTTACATTTGAAAGTACTATTGAAAACTAATAAGCAATATAAAAAAATAATGATGAACTTTATTTACCGCAAATAAAGAGAACCATTTTTAATTGAATAATCAAGTACATGAACTTACACATTTATCATTGGCTACAATCAAGTAGAGAACATTAAAGATATTTTCATTTTAAAGAAATAAATGAGATCTGAACCAGACGCCTATATATTAGTTTTGGTTTCAATCACTGATAGAAGTTATATCATTAGAACAATACATACATGTATAAATGGAGTCCCACTGTGTGGAGAGAGTAGAAATAACAATTCATAATTTTAGATAGTGGAAATTTGATCACGAGTTGTGGATGATGATGGTGGCATATCTGAAAATAACAACAAAAGAAATAACAAGTCAGCATTTTTATTTTTCAAACAGAGATTTATAATTGATAAATGTGAACCGATAAAAAAACATAATATTTTTAATGATACCTGATTCAATCAATTCAACTTCTTCAAGTTTCTTTCGAATTTCAAATGGTTTAGACATTCTAAACCAATTTTGGTAGAAAATTAACGCCTCAACGGTATTGCGATTCAAACAACTCCGAAAAGGATCAAAGACTCATCCTCTTTTACTAAATGCAGTCTTTGAAGATACTGTAGTTAAAGGAATTGCAAGAATATCTCTAGAAATGCCTGAGAGAACATGATACATACTTGACTTTCCTTTCCACTGGCTTAAAATATCAAATCCATCGAAATCATACTCACAATCATCAATCTCTAAATAACTTTCTAATTCATTTCTCTGTTGTGTATATTGTCTTTTTCTTTTCTTTGATCTATAAGAATCTTTCTATTTTTCATCATCCTCACTACCTCTAATGGCATCATGAATATGTGCATCTTGATGAGAACTTGACTCGAATTGATCAACAACAGGGATGGGATATTTGCATTTGTAATCCTCAAAGAGGTCATTCATAACCTCGATTAATTTATTGTTCATCTGATTGTTGTCTCCATCATCAAATATCATTTCAAAACTATCCCATACATATAATAATTTATATCGGGGATCAAGAACAACTGCACAAGTAATAGAGAAATAAAATTTGAACCAATACCACAATATTTTTTCAACTTCACCTTCATTGCAATAGCCATTGCACTCACAGTCATATCATTACTCTTCATCCATTTCTTGATTTTTCTATATATGTCACAAAGAGTGTGAAAGAAAGTATGGCATGTCACATGAATTGAACCAGAAAATTCAACAGTGCTATCATAAAATATCCTTAAAAACTTGACGAATACACGAGTATGCTCCTAATCATATGTTGTTGGAGCCCCACCTTCATAGACAAGAGCGCTCCTAAAACTTGAATCCTCATAAAGACGGATAAATACTTTCTCATACTTTTCTACAAAATCTAACATAAAATTACAAGAATTCCACTTAGTAGGCACATTATGAATTATAGCCTGTTTACTAGGAACTTTTAACTCCTCAGCAATGATCTTGAAAAGATCCAATCTCGATGGTGAACTTCTCAAAATTTTACAAGAAACTCTTATTCTCAAAAGTGATGTTGAAATTTCTTCAGCCCATCCCTAATAACATGGTTTAATATATGTGCACAGTATCTCATATGCATATAATCTCTTTTAAAAATAGACCCATTCCAATCATTAACTCTCCTCACCAAATAACTGATCGTTGTATTATTAGAACTAGAATTATCCACAGTAATAGTGTTAATCCTCTCAATTCCCTAATATTTCAATGTTTGTTCTAATACCTGACCAATTATTTCCCCTTTGTGATCCAAAACATGACAAAACCTGATTATTTTTTTATTAAAGATTCAATTATCATCAATAAAATGTGAAATTACACACATATAATTCAGATTCTGAATTGAAGTCCATGTGTCGGTGGTAAGACATACCATATGAGAGAATATATCAAACATGGACTTCAATTTATCTTTCTCATTCAAATATAACTTCAAGCAATCTCTAGAAACAATTTGTATGGATGAAACGTGAAACTGAGGGTGAAAAACTTCAATAAATTCTCTAAATCCTTGATTCTAAACAAATTTAAATGATAACTCATCAATAATTATCATTTTAGTAAGAGAAATTCTACACTCTTCTTGATTAAAATGATATACTGAAACTTTAATCATTCCATCATCCTCATCTTCATACTTCCTTCTAATACCAAGAGTTGTTTGGCTTTTATCAATATTTTTGTGAGGATTTTTGTTGCACCTTGTCAAATTCCTATTCAAATAACTAGTTCCATGTTGACCAGAAGTGCAATCGTAATCTTTACCACAGTAATTACAAACAACCCTTCTATTTTTCTTATGAAAATTCCATCAAGGTTGCAAAACTCTAGAACCAGCCGCAGCTTTAGGAATTGTTACTTTTTTTAGGAGATTTCATACCTTCAGTTTCATCAACTGGTTTGCTACAACTCCCCCCTCCTATTTCTATAACTGAATTTGTAGTTGGTGCAGACCCCATCTGACATTGAGTTCCTGCTATGACAACTGGGGGATTAGAAGAACCACTTTTTATTGTACCACCTTCCATATGAATGAATTACTAGATACGTCCAATTACAGTGGAAGAAATGGTAAATAGAATTATATGAATAATAACAATTCCTCCACACTGATTTCCCATCAACCATTGAAATCTTTTTTATAAAATACATATAACTATTATTGGGCACAAATGCAAGCATGCAATACAAGAAAGCAAAGTAAGAAAATGCAAGCAAACAAATGCAAGAAAGAAAATGAAAGCAAGAAAACAAATTCAAGAAAGAAACCAATGAACCCTATATATCTTATTTAATCATGAGTATAGAAAACAAAATTTTAAGCAAGAAACAGATGTTTAAGCAACCAAACAGCCTCTAAGTCATTTTGATGCTTGGGTATTTTAAAGAAGCAACACATGTTAAACTTTTAATCTAGCTTCCCTTTACTCCACTTTCAATTTTTTTGGAGAGTATATCCTTATTATACAAATAAAATGAGTATAATTTATAAAAAACACAAGATATCATAGAACCAAATACGGAAATGCACTATCGAATATCAACATTTGGAAGTTGCGAATAGAATTCTTACTCTATTATGAGATCAAAAGTTTCATGCCGGCCTCACATGATCATTCTACTAATCATCACTTGCTTCCTAAATAAATGATAGAGATCAAGGAATCTAGGGTTATCCATTTATAGAACTGGAGTTGATGAAGACAAATTCCACTAACTAGAGTATAACATAGTGGATGGATGTTTTATGGTGGAAAAAAATAAATCTTTTGGATAAAAAGTTTAATGTTCTAGAAGAGGAGTTCTAAAAATAGATTTTCAAGATATTGGAGATGTTTAGTAGGAATTTCTGGTGTCTATAATCACATCTAATGAGATTCTACCTAAATTTGAGAGATTTCCTACATTGAGGAAAATTTCGTAACTATACATAGACTATTATAAATAATAATAAGTAATGATCCTAAAGATTCAACATAAAAAATCATTGATTGATTAAATAAATACATAAATTGATTTATAAGGTCAAAAAAATTCATAGAAAATTAATATACAAGTAAAAACTAATGAAAATTTTGTTTAAGATAAAATTTTATAGAATAAGTTTATTGTTGGAATCAAAAATTATTTTTAAAATTTAATTATTATAATATCGATGTCATCAGCAGGGGATTTTCTAATGAAGTTAGTCATTTAAATAAGAAGAAATTTAAATAATTTAATTTCATCACTACAATAGTAGTTAGCATAAAGGTTTTTATATGATGGGGGTCACTATGATAAAATAAGCACCATCCACAGGAGTCACCATCCACTATCCAAGATCAACATATCCAATTGAAATCAAATAAAAATTTAATAAAATACAAAAAGTTAACTTTTATGTAATGTATTTAACTATTTGGAATTGACATTTACTCACAATTAAAATCAAATAATTATTAAATACTATCCACTCGAGATATGATAGTTCCTTTAGAAGTAATTTTTTTTGCTACATACAACACATCAATGTTATCACTTACTGGACTAACAACAAATGCTTTTTAATACACCAGAGATTTCAGTGGGAGGGGAGCAAGAACACCCCGATTTTGAATGTCTAATGGAGTATATAATACTAACAAATAAACAACCAAATTAAATTCAAATCACTCCCTCTAATAAGGGTTTAGTGAAAAAAAATACTTAGTATTAGACAGTCAGGAGGAGGATGTGCCGCACCACAGTCCACGGGTTGGGGGAACCTCTGGGAAGGAGGAGGAAAGAAGAGAGGGAGGGTAGGGTTTCTTCTGACCTCAACTCGTGGGGGAAGTATGGGAGAGTAGGGTTTCTTTCTTCGTTGTGAGGGAAGGTCGAGGTCAGTTGGCATGAGAGAAAGGAGGAGCTGGCTGGCTGGCTGAGGTGAGGTGAGAGTGCAACTCGTGTGAGGGAGGGAGGGAGGACTGTCATCATCGTTGATCGCGAGGGAAGAGGAAGAAGGAGGGTATGGGGTAGGGTTTCTTCAGGGGGAGAGGAGGAGGGCGAGAGCGCGAGGGAGATTAGAGGAAATATTGGGGGGGAGCTGCGGCCGAGACAAAATGCTATGGATTTTTTTTGGATGGGCAGATCGGGTCACGTGTTGGGTTGGGCCTAAATGACCCCAAAACAAGACCCGACCCAACCCATGAAAAATTGACCCGATGTGAACCTGACATGGGGTTATGTTTTTGTAACCCGACTAAACCCGACCCCACCTGATCGGGTTGGGTCGAACTCGTCGGGTCGGGTCAGGTCTGGACACCCCTACCTCTGATGCCAATTTGTCACGAACCATCCCCCGGGGCCCATGTCGTGACTAACCCAAGCCTGCCTTCCATAGGACAGGGGCTGGTGACTAGCACTAAAAGGTGTATTGCTTAAAACCGGGAAGGCATTGCCTTTAAAACCAGTGAACACATAGAACCAAGCACCCAGTAAAATACTAACACAAGTAAACTGTATAGTAAATAGGGTGTGTATAGTAATAAAAAGGGGCCCAAATACAAGCCCCATTAGATAGTACAAGAAAACTGAAAAAAAACAAGTAAACTGAAACAACATATATAAACTCCCACCAAGGATCATACCTAAAGGGTAGGTACAGCTCCCGAGCGGCCGTCTCTACAGTAGGGCTCATCTAATTTCCACCTCTGAGCTACCTCTAGTCCTGGTACCCTCATCCTTAGTCAGTGTTGTCTGTTGTCTACACCAGAAAAGACAAGGTGCGAGTATAGCCTATGTAGGGGTGAGTATAAAAATACTCAGTAGGGACCATGAGTCCCTCAAAGGTCTCTCAAAATCCAAAAAAGATAAACCAAAAAGTATAAAAACAACTGATAACTCTACTTATGTATATGCCCATACATATACAAAAGTTATCAAGTATACTCATCTCATTCATGAGGAAACACAAGGCCCATTTAATTATCCCAAAGATCATCTGTTTCATGAAAGAAAGGATACAACAAAGGTAATGCCGCAATGGTAAGAACCCCAAAGGTAACTCCAGAAAAAATAATTCCACAAAGGTATCACCAAGAAGGTAAGTACCAGAAAGGAACGTTATAGAGAAGAATACCCAAAAGGTATCACCATGAAGGTAAGTACCACAGAGGTATGCCACACATAAGATTTCCAAAGAGGTAAAGACTCAACCCACATAGATATAACATTGTTATGGTAGTAAAGATGATTACATGTTATTACTGAATCAACTTACTCTATTCAGAGGAAGACCCACGTAGGATCCTAGATCATTAGACCCACGTATGATCCTAATAATTAAAACACACATAGGATCATAGAGTAGTCTCATATGGATTCCTAGAGTAGATCCTGGTGAGAATCTTGAACAAAAAACCACGTAGGATCCCGAAGCACAGACGCATATGGGATCCCTTCTTCATGTTACAGCTAGCTATATGGTTCCACACTAAGCTCACATGATTCATGGAGGGTTTTCTCCTCAAGCCAAATGTCGATACTCCAACTGCCATGACGTCCCACGAAGAAGTTTTCCAAAGGAATACCACCTAAAAGGGGTATCAATGTAACATATTGTGTGTCAATCAGACGTCCACTCTGTAAGTTATTGGCCTTTTAGACCTGAAGGCCCGGTTGGATTCATGTTTGATCCAACCCGGCTATACCCTATCTTTATCCAAAGCTCCAGTGGGGTATACCAAAAGGACCACTTTGATCCAGGGTTTCCAGCACTGCAAATGGTTCATCAAATGGACGCCCATATCACAAGTTATGGTCAAAAGAGCTAAAAGGGGTCGAATTGGGTCTGGGTCCGACCTGAGCTGGTCGGATCGACCCAGTTTGACCGACACGGCCTGGTTTGACCCGACCTGATTCGGGTCGACCCTACCTAACCCGGGTCTAGCCCTGGGTGCAACCCGGTCTGCTGGGTCCGGCCCGGCCTATGAGGTCTATCTCGGCCTGCAGGGTCTGGCCCGGCCCACCGGCGCGGCCCACGATGTGGCCTGCGTTGAGGCCCACGGTGCGGCCCGCGTTGGGAAGCCTGCTCGGCTCACGGCTGGCTAGACGGCCAGCCCTACTCAGTGTGTCACGGTCACATGACGCACCATCACCGGCGGATGATAGCAACCCAGCAGCCTTAGCTTCGCCGCCACGACACAAGGCTACAGCTCCTACATGCCCAGTGGTGCGGATGTGCACCGCCTTCTCCCCTTTACACAGACGGTCATGCACCAGCCTCCGCCGCTTCTTCACCGCATCCCTTCTCCGGAAGCATGGTTGCGCCTCCGCCAACTTTGTGGATGGCTAGAGTGCCTGCCGCCCCTCCCAAGTCCCTCTGGTGCTGATCACTGGCACGGGTCACTGGTGAGGTTCCTTGGGCACCGGGCGTGCCCCGATGGCCCGTTAATCATTCCAAATATTTTTTTACTTGTCTCGTGATGTCACCATCGTTTCAAGACCATCAAAATTTACAAAGGTTGCGGAGAGTTTGGACCATGTTCATTTGGTCTGAACCCTCTACGTTAGAATGGTAGCAAGCAGCATGTTTATTCTTGAATCGTGAAGAAACATAAGAACGGGTAAGGGGGTATTCAAAACAACAATCCCTACCTCGAAGGTTCTTTATAGGTGTCGCGAGTTGAAGTTAGTGAAGTTGATGAGTGTGCCAATGTTTTTCACTTCTGCAACACACTTCTGAAGTCAGGCTCATGCATTATCCTTATTCTTGATTCTGAACTATGTTCTTTGTTGGAGAGAACATTTCTCTACAATTCTCCCAATCTCCTTTCCCAACAAAATCCAACAACCCAACAAAAAAATGAAGAGCCAACATATCAAAAATAAGACTAAGAATTAATTAAAGATGACACATTTAATTAATTGAAGTTGGCTCAATTAATTAATTTGAGAGTTGAGAGTTTTTCTCCCATTAAGAGGGGTTTGGGTGGTCCCCACCACCAAGAGTTCAAATTGGTGGGTTTTCTTGCTCGGGTGGTCCCCACCTCAATAATTTCAAAAGTGAGGTATCAAAATGAAAAAATAAAATGTCAAATATTTTATTTTTCTTTTCCCACGTAAAATAGAAAATCTAACTTCCTCATTTAACCTACTACGGTCGGGGTGACGGTCTCATTGAGTGAATATTGCTGCTGCGAGTTCAATGGTGTCCTTAGATTTCAATTCAATGCAGCTGTTCAAAATTTACAAAAACCCACTCACATGCTTACTGATCGTACTTAAAAAAGTTCAAAAATTAATTCTGGGCACAACGGGCCTCATAATCATACACAGTCAATTTTCACAGACTTGTAATATTCCTATATAACTAAAAAAATTACATTGAAAAATCCGGGTCTTTATAGTATGGATTATATAAATGTATTTGTGTAGATATTGGCCAAACCAGTTAGGTTTTGTAGTGTAATTAAATGAGAATAATGGGTTCCTTTTTATAAGAAAGGTGAAAGGAACTTTTAGGAATCTTCAAAATATTTTTATAAGCATAAAACTAGATTTTTTCCCTATATTATGCCTATCAAATCTACTGGATGAATGTGAAAATATTTTATATAGGATTAGAATATTAATATATCGTTACCTGGATTGTTACACTCATATTGTCTTGATAATTTGGGGAAAATATCCACAAGTCATTTATGACCTTTAGGAGTTAGTTTCATGTCAATAGGACACCTAGTGTGACCATTATGTGTCCAAGTTAGTTATGTCTAGATAAAAAAGCGATATTAGTTAAAAAAACCTTTTGGTCACTAAATACATAGAAAACTTTCTCATGTTGTCTTGATACATTAAAACAATGATCTTTAATTAATTTACGTCATGTATTAATTAATATCACTTTAAAATGATGCATATTACGATAGGTATGACTCCAAGTGCAGGTTTTTATTTAAAATTGTAATTTTAGTTCAAGAGACACACCATATACATAAAACCATGAAAACACATTATGATTGTTTTGATAATTTCAGACAATGACCCATAAATCATTTCTAGCTTATAGTATTCAAACACAGCTCAATCATATGCTTGGTGTTTCTAGTATGAATCAGAATATTTTTTTAGTTAAACATGAAATTTTAGTAAAATCAAGACATAGGAAATACTCAAAAAACAATTATAAAAAATCACATTCTTTTGATAAATTAATAAAATGATCTAAAATTATTCTTTGATATGAAGGAATTATTTTTACCTGAATATGATAAATAGTAGGATCTGTATGATTCAAAATGGGTGTTTTTGGTTCAAAAATTACATTTTGGTTAAAAAAATGTGTTTCAAATAGAAAACAATGAAAAGGTGCCAATATTCTCTTGATACTTTATAAAAATTATCCATAAGACATTTATGATGTGTACAAATTAGTTTCATGTCATTCTAACACACAGTGTTACTAGTATTACTCAAATTTCTTATTGTTAGTTTAAAATGACATTTTAATTAAAAACATGTGTCACTCACTAAAAATATATCAATGAAACTCATATTTTATTGATATTTTAAGACAAAAATCCTTAATTCATTTCTCACATATATGAATTGACAACAATGTATCCCACACATGGTGTGACTATCCATACTCAAAGTGTGTGTTTTTAATTTAAATTGACATTTTAGTTCAATAGACATGTAACATAATAAAAAAATAGGAAATATGTTAATATGTTTTTGTTACATAAGGACAATGATACCAAAGTCATTTTTAGTGTATAGAAAAAGGATTCACCTCAATCTAATACTTGGTTTATTTTATATTACTTCTAATGTGTTGTTTTAACTTAAAAATGTCATTTTAGTAAAAAAAAGATGCATGAAATATTAAAAACTAAGAAAAAACATTCATATTTATTTGATACATTATTAATATGATATATAACTCATTTTTGACAGGGAGGAGCCATTTTTACCTCAATCTGATAAATATATTGACCTGTATGACTTGATAAATGTTTTTTAAGTATAAAAATGAAATTTTAGATCAAACATGTATCACTCTCTGAAAATCAACAAAATACATTATAATTTTCACAATACATTAGAAAAATGATTCATAATTCATCTTTGATGTGTATTAATTAACTACACATCATTCTGAAACATTATGTGGTTGGTATGACTCAAAGTTTGTATTTTCAATTTAAAAATTGAATTTTAGTTAAAAATTTGTGTCAGTCACTTAAAGCCAATAAAACAAACTCAAATTGTCTTTATACATTCACAAAATGATATTTAAGTCATTCATGATGTGTATGAATCAAACACTTGTTAATTTGACCCACGGGGTGATCGATATGACTCAAAGTGCGAGTTTTAATTTAAAATTGACATTTTAGTTTATATGATGCGTGACATAGTCAAAACCAATAAAAAAATTCATATTTTTTACACACATAATTATGAAATTTCATTAGTCATTATTGATGTGTACTAATAAATTTTACCTCAATTTGATACAATATGTGATTGGTTTGACTCAAAATAGGTGGTTTCTATTTTAAATTGATATTTTTTTTAAAAAAAGATTCATGACATACACAAAACTGGGAAAACACATTCATATTTCTTTATAATTTATGAAATTGATCCATTAGTCCTTATTGATGTGTTGGAATAAAATGTACTTTAATGAACCAAACATGGTTTACATCCAAACTAGCCCACCAAATACTCAAATAGCATCCCCAATCCCCTCGAGCTAATATATGGAATCAAGGGTATCAAACATAGCTGCGGGGGATAGTTTCACCGTCAATAATCAAAACATTAACATCCAAACAAGGAATAATGATAAATATAAAATGATAAATTCCAACATAAACACTTAAAATTAAAATTATCATTTAATCCAAAATTACACAACTATAATGGAATATATGGGAAAATAAAATGAAAGACCAATGAGGCTAAAATAAAACTTGATCCAATCAGTTCCTTGAAACCTATGGATGGATCAATATCTCCAAGTGACTCACAAGTCACCACCAGGATCCCAACGACCATTCACTTCCCATGGAATATCGTTCTGGTTCTAAACTGAAATTCAAGACTTAAAAACCCTACATGGGTCAATAAGAATTCATACCCACCAATGTGATTATTTATGGTGTGAGCCAAATCCAATAGGATACCACCATGAATCTATTTAATTCCTTTTATAAATAAAACCAAGTTTTCTATTTCATAGTTGATTTTTAAAAAATAGTTTTTAATTTCCCCATTACATACTATATAAATATAAAAGAATGAAACATTCCCTTTCTCAAAGAACACCCTTTATAAAACATCTGATTAATAGGGTTTTGGAAAACCATTCAAATTTCATGTGATAAAAATTTTGCTTTTAAATACCACACTTTTGAAAATAAACCGCTATATGGTTTAAAAATATTCAAATCATTTTCAACCAAAACTGGAACTTTGAAACCACTTTCCCATTTAAAATAATTTACACAGCGAACTGAAACCTGAACATGAAAAAAGAAAAAAAATAATGATAAATCAACCATAAAAAGTCACAAATTAATTTTAAAAAATGGGTGGAACCAATCTTGTAAACATAAAGCCTAATCCGAAAAATGATATATAAATCAAGAAATTATATCAATGAAATAATCAACACTCATGCAAATAAATATAAAAAATTATACAATATATGATATATAGAATGTGGTAGAACCCCAAGGACCAACATGAAAGAATATGAAACATACAAGTGGACCTAATGTCGACAGGTTAATGGTCACACTTCTGTCAGTCGAATCACTCTAACTAGACTCCTCATTGAAAATCCCACAAGTTAGTTGATACATACTACTAGGGGGACTACCCAATTGTAAATCTCAACTATCCTCAAAATTTCCTAACACTTCCCACATAGTACCCACTGTCTCCCTATATAATAGAAAAAGATGTGGGCCCTGAGAGAACAATATCATCACATCCCAATAACAATTACCCATTCTCTAAAACTACAATAATATCCTTCCCACCTCAAAAATAACCATTAAAAGATCTCCAATACATAAGAACAATATTAATCACATCGCAAAATCTATCACATGGATAGCATGGAATCATCATTAAAACCATGGGGGGTCAACAAGGGAACAAGAAACATCACATAACAAAGTTCCAACTCAGCCTTCACTTATAACATATACACTTTGAATACCCATTTTATAACAATTTTGAATCGAAAATAATATTTAAAATGAATCATAATGAACACCAATAACCAACAAATAAATCAATAGAAACTCTATTTAACATTATAAAAGACCACCATCCAACTTTTAAAGATAAGAAACACTTTTCACACAAACAATAGAAACCCTCTTTGAAAACCCCATTGGGATTAAAATAAAATGAACAAGTTTATTTTACATTGAAAACACACTTTATAATTTTATAAAACATGAAGGACGCATAATATACCATTTTAAAATCATGTTCTAAATCATCAAGATAATCCCCAATTTTTTTATTGGAAAACTCCACAAAAGTATGGAAAACTTTTATAAAATCCTAAAAAAAATATATACATCTTTACAATACTTCAAAAATAATTTTAACGCATCAATAAATCATTAAAATGTTAAATTAAAGGAAATTAAATGTATGATCCTACCTCATGTGGTGGGATCATTTTGACATCGATGAAATCCATTGGAAATTTACTCCTACGAAAGATCACTACTAGTAGAAGAAAAAATCCCAAAATCATACAAAACCTAACACAGTTAATTAACCAAACATGAGAACTAGGTTTAGTGGATAAGATTAAAATTGGGTAAACCCAAAGATGAAGGATAAGGGATTCGTAACCTTTTATGCAAGGAGATGATTCACCAATAAACCACCATCATATAACCATGTAAGATATTTAGAGAGGAAGATAAGTCCATATAAGACATCCAAATCCAGAGAAACAAAATGGGGAATATAATGGATGAAATTTATAATAATCAACACTTGACGTACATGGAAATTACATTAATTTTGGGAAATACATAATACATTACACAAAAAAATCTCAAAGACCATTTTAGTTTAGTTCCTATGGAAACTTGAAAACAAAACTTCTAGTCTAGTGAAATATCTTCAATGTTTCCCACAATGGTCTTCCCATTTTTTTACTCCTACCTAAAAAATTTCTTTATATCCTATAGAAAAGAAAACATAAGAAAGGGTAATCATAAATGCTTTGTAAGTGTAAAAAATGGGTGATATGTAAACATTAGCATAGGCATAAAGGATATGATAACATGATCATAACATTAGAATATCATCTCTTCCATATAAAAGGTAAACATCAATCATAAGTAAATCATATAACATAAACCATAAGATCATAAAATTGACATAAGGCATGGAATTTTGGAATACACATCAACATGTAACTTTTTGAAAATATATAAATAGTAACAGCGTTCCTCATTAAAGACCTGAAATCAGGACATCGAAAAACATATGGACATGGAAACTAGGTCCACTCAAAAAATAATGAACATCAAAATCAGGTCCTTACATAGAATTGTGAACATGAAATCAGGTTCATTCATAACATATATTACGCATGAGTTTTCCATATTGACCAAATCCATTATAGGGAGATATGGGTCCTGTAACGACCAATGTATTTATAGAATAATACATTTTCACTTCAATTAAAATTAATGAATAATATATTAATTTTATATTAAATATGAAACTTTTTATGATAGTTTACCTGATACACAACTGTGGGTTTTTTTAAATCTTATGTTGCACAAAACATTGAGTTATAACAAAAAATAATAAAAAAAATTTATTTCTATTTTAAACGGTTGTTAACTCCTCATAATTGTATATAAAGGAATTCATAGAATTAACTATTTTATAATTATACATGTTTTTTAAATTTATTTACATTTATCGATTAAATATTAATGTCTGAAAATGAGAATGAATCCAATTTTAACTATAAAATACTCTAATAGTTTTTTAAATTTAGTTTTACCACCATTGATAGAGAACCATTTTATAATATAGTTTTTGTCACTTTTATATGTTATATTTGAAAAAATAAACACCTTCTATAGAATTGGGACATGAAAATTTACTTTGGATAAATTTTTTGTAATTTTGTGATAAAGTTCTTTTTTAATGAATAGTTAAAAATACCACATTTTAACTCAAAACTGCTTTTTCATATAATTTATTTATATTGTAGATTATATTTTTTTATTGTTTTTATAGTTTAATTGTATTATTTTTTATCATTTAATCAAATTTTGGTCATTGGAAGCCATTTTACATTTAAATTGGACATAAACACATGTCAATCATTAGATAGTTTTTATTTCTTAAAAACCAAAATTTTGGTTTTGACAGTGAAAATTAATTTGAAATTAATTTTTGAGAACACTTTGTTTTGAATTTTTCAAAATAGAATCCATATTTGGAATCATCAGTTGCAAATTGTTTAAATATGTACCTTTAATTTTTTTGGAAACTATGAACTGTAACTTTGGTAAGTTTTATTTACCCCACTTAAAGGTAAATCATGTAAATTAGGGTAACAAACACTATGATAAGGATAATAAAATTACCCTAACACCGGAAATATCCAATCTGTTAAATAAAAGATGACTCATATCACCTAAGGTTATGAATTGATTCATTTAATGGATATTGTTCCATGAAAGTAATGTAATTACTATCAAAACAAGAGAAAGTGACCACATGTCACTCTCTTATCTCTTATAAGTGTAATAATTTTAATATGCATATAAAATTGATGAAACATCGAAAACAAATATTCTATAGAAATATAATTTAATTATTGATATAATTGGAATTTATTTTTAATTTTTATAAATTAAATAATAACCATAAATATTGACACAACTCTGATATAGTAATTATTTTATTAAGAGAAATATAAAATAAATGATATTATAAATATGAATCTAAATGTTATATGACATAACTTATGTCATACATTAATATTTTGGATGAATATGATATTTTATTATTGATTTAATGTATTTTTTTCTATTTAATAATGTTGTTATGAATTTTTTAAAAAGTCCAGTATGAATAGTGTTAAAATTTACATAATTCCTAACTACAAATATAAAATTGTTTATTAAGTGTTTTAAAATTACAAAAAATATAAGATTCATCCAAATTGTTATGATAAGTCCAAATATTTCATAAATTTTACTTTTTCGAACGTTTTAATTGTTATGGTAATTAATTTAATCCCCAATGTGTAAATAATAAAATATTTTGGTAAGATTAAAATGGGTAAAATAAAGGTTAAACAATAAATATAAGACTTTAAAAATATTCAAAACCTGTATAATTTTAATTTTATGATGATTATATGACTAAAAATCATCTTAAAGTTTAAATAAATGAGTTTGGGATAATTTTAAACAAAAAATCAATTTATAATAAAATAATATTTCAAAACATTCCTAAAGTTCCCCTCATCACTCTTATAAAAGGCCACAACCTCTTCCCACTTAATCACACCTCTCAACCCCATTGGATCATTAAAATTATGACCTAGTTATCTTATAACATCCCTAAATTCCTCTTATAAGCCTTAATTGGTCATAAGGAAATTCAAGAAATCATTTTGGCTCAAATCTAAAGATGTTACTTGATTTAGAGGTGATGTCTTCTATTAAGTTCATTCCATTAATTTTTCCTTCATTACTACCTATGATATTCTTATTAAATGATTACATAACAAAACCATATCTTCAATATTCTTTTATTTTTTAATTAGAAGGATTTTAACTACACTTACAGAAACATCTATCTAATGAATACAAAACTACTGTTTCTATGTACGATGAAGTACTACCTCACGAAATGATGATTGTTCAATTTTCTCCTACCAGCTATCATGGTGGCCATTTTGATGGAACTTTATTTACATATGATATATATTTTATTAATATTTTCAATATTATACTATAGTATTTATTTAAAACATACATTTATGCTTTCCATAATGTATAAATACGAAAATTGCATTTGAGAAAGTGAGGACTACTTCCCCCTCAATGTGATATGACTCATTCATGCCATACATGGAATGTATAAATGATGGAATTAATAAAATTATTTAACATATATAACATATATATTATACTGTAATTATAATATAACTATTAATCATTTATTTTTCACTCCTTTAATATGATAATGAATTGAAAGTAGCGTTCATGCGTACGTACAGTCTACCGTCTTTATGAATGGTGCATTTCATTTCATATCATCAAATGTTATGGAAAAATATAAATACATATATTATGGCTATATATGATATTTAAATCATTAATATCATTTTGTATCTGATTTAATTTTGACTACATGGACAATTTACATAAAAAGAAGTTTATTTTCGACTCAAGTACCGAATATCAAAAAATGACAAATGTGAACTTATATAATTATGTGCTTGGTATAAAAAGGTAATAAGTGATATAAAATGAATAATAAAATATAAGAAGGATATAAAACAATAATAAATTAACTTATGTTTAATATTCAAGAATAAAAGGAAACATACGTCATGATTTGGACTCATGGTAAGTGAACTTCTTAACCTAATTTCCATTCTTAGGGTAAATATTATACTTCTTGATTATGTTGTTCCATTATTATGTCAGAATTTTTTTTGATATAATATCTTCTATTTTAATTTTATTTATGTTTATTTGTAGTTAATACAGATAATATATTCTTTTTATTAACAAAATGGTCTTTATAAGGGAATTTCTAAACAAAATTTCCATTCAATGGGTTGTATGTATACTATGTTGATTATATTATGCCAATATTATGTGTGGAATCAATTTTTATTTATTTATGTTGCAATTTAAACTTCCCATTATGTGGATATACTATTTTTACACATAATCTCCCATTTATAGATTCATACATCATTTATAAGATATTTTTAAGGGATTTAGTCTCAATTTACATTCCATTGAAACATAATTGTTCTTATGCACTAATTCACTTTTATATGGTGTATATATAGACACTTGAAATATTTTATCATTAATCTATTTATTATACTGATATTATAAGTATAGTTTAATGTAATTAATTAATTATTTTTATTCAAGTATTTTATCAAGTGGCAAGGGACTCTTTAACTAAATCATCATTTTAAATGTTTTAGGGATTAATTATTCTAAATATTTCCCATTAATAACCATTTTTTAAAAACTCTTTTATGGATATATTCATATAAACATTAATGTTTTTAATTTTCAATTCCTATTAAAATGTTTCAAAATGGTATGGGACAATTTGATTCCAAAATATATTTATTTAATTTTTTAAACGGTTTTGTAAATGGATCGAATGTATCAATATCCTGAATTGATTACTTGTGATTGATGTATTAAATTATGATAATTTCAATCCTTTATGTGTTATGATTCAGTAACGGTACTTTGATATTTGATAGCTGGATACATGATAAACCAAATACGGGTGGTTCCGTGATAAAACTAGGGCGAGTGAGCCTGAGATAGCTCTGTAATGCATTCAGTAACATGAAGGACGTGGAATTTAAGGTATATATTAATATATTTAGGGAATATACTATGATGGGTATTCCAAATGTAACCATGATGTTTACTCCCTATATAGATATTCATATTATAATGTAAGTATGTTATGAAGGCCACAAGTATCCTTTATGATTTATGATTTCTATGAGCTATTCATAAATATTATGATTTATTGAGGTATGTTAAATATATTATGTTTTATGATTAAATATAATGATTTCATTTATTTGTATATATTCATTTAATAATGTTTTCTTTCATTATTTATTATCCCTTACGGAGCTTTTTATGCTCATCCCATGTTTTTTAAATGTTTTTCCTAGGGTATAAGGAAGGGTAAGAGAAATGGAGAATTCCAGAATATTTTTAACAAGAAATTTTTTAATTTTTTTATAATGTTTTATTTTGTCAAAAAAAATTTAGGGAGTAGAAAAGTCGACATTTTAAATTTTGAGTTGTGATGTAATAATTATGGCATAATTCCCTAAAACTCCTGAAAATATTCTATATGTGAATTAAAGTAAAATTAATTATTTAACTCAAGATTATGTAATGTCTAAGGTCAAGGCCTTATATGTCCCAACCATATCATAATCAACATATGTGTGCCATAAAAACTGAAATCATTCATAACAAAATAACCCAAGGAATAAAATGGGTTTCTTAAACATAATTACATCATAACATAATCTAGGAAAACAAATGGATTTAAAATATAGAATAAACATAATAAAACCATATGAATAATAGGTATATTATACTTGAAAGATATCCTTATTAATTAATGTTATCTTATATATAAAATAATTTTAATAAAACACTCTAAATTAATTCTTGAGGAAAATATGATTTATTCTTCAAAAATGTTTTCATTTCTTAAAAAACCATGAAATTTTAAAAGAAAAGAATTTATTTAAAAATAATATTGGAAACATTTATGGGATGTATCATGGAAATAATTAGTTATGAAAGAATAAAATATTATTTATTTTTTATAAGTTACAAAATATATTTCTCATACTTTTGATGAAAAATGTCAAAAAGTACCTCATATTGAAAACGATAACGATTCATTTCACACCATTTAATAAAAATTCACTTATGGGTAAAATTGAAATTAAAATATTTTATAGGTATAAAATGAAGATTTTGGATTGAATATTTAGGAAATATGAACATGGATGACAAATATACCTCATTAAATACTTGTGTATAATCAATTTCATATAATAATGAGATTAAAAAATTATCCCATACCTTAGGTCTGATTTCTTCTTTACCTATATGAAACTGATGTATAATGGTTTTAAAAATATTTTTAACATATAATAGAATCATAATAATATTTATGATATCATATATGATTCATTTATGAATTTATATTACCCATTCATATAACAATTCCATGTTAAAGCAATGTTTTGGGTAATAATCGCTTTGTTTATCTTAGGTTTTTTGACTTGTTATTCTTGATCTTATTACATAGATCATGATTTACTTACTTAAAAAATTTAAACAATGATTTATATATCACATATATTCATTATATAAATATATATAATAGATATATAAATGAAATTAAAGAAACCATTTAAGGAAATGGTAGGTGATACATACACATGAAAGTTGTTTCCGTTTTCTAATTGTATTGAATAAAACAAGTACATTTAAAATAAGTATATCTATATAAATAATTCTAGTAGAATTATTATGTAATATATTTCATAACTTATTCTTTATATAAATTTTAATAATCATTCATAAATGGTAGTAGTGGAGGATTAATCTCATTGAGTCGTGGAGATTGTAAGTCATACGTACACACAAGTGATGATATAACATTCATAATTGTGAAATGGTATGCAATTTGATGGAATATATTTTGTTTAAGAATCCATATCATGTTATAATAGTCATATATAGTTATTATTTCCATCATTATACTCGTCCATGTATGGTGGTGGTGAAAAATAGATGACACCACGGTGTGAAGACTTTAAGTCGTACGTACGTACGCAATATGATATTGTTTTTCATAGGATGGTTAAAAGGGGGAATATGGTTTTAAAATAATCAGAAAACATATAATAATATATTATATGTGTTATTTATTAATTTAGTATGGAAAAAACTTCGGAAAATGAAGTATAAGAAGAAGAAAATCATTGAAAGAGTTGGTAAAACAATTACCTCTTTTTGAGTGTCTCCATTTCATTCGAAAAAAAAGGACTCTTAGATTGGACTTTTAACCAAAGTATAGTCTATAGGATTAAGTGAGGTAATTTTTAATGAGAAACTGAAATTTATTTTGTGATACAAAGGGATTTATATAAGTGAATAAAAGATAAGGAGAGGTTCCCTTTTATAAGAGAGATGAGGGGCACTTTAGGAAACTCCAAAACTATTAATTTAATATAAGGTGGTTTTTTATTTCAAATAGCTCCAAAGTGAGTTATTTATAATATGGGGTGAATATGGGTCTAAATAATCTTAAAAAAAGAATATTATACATTTTTAGTTCACAAAATTAACCTTATCAGTGGGCATTAACACTAAGTTAAACAATGTATCTCTAACCGTGAAAGCATGTCTTCTTTCCCTATATGGTTAATATGGTAACTATAAAACTTCAAATGAACCCTAGATGGATCATTTATGAAATTTTTAAAAATATCCTAGTTAGTTATCATAAATATATAATTTTATAATATTTTATCATTTAATAAAATATTATTTATTTTAAATCCTTGTTTAGTTCAAATTTGACAATATTTTACAAATAACCTTTTTTAAAATCATAAAAACTTGATTCCGTAAACATATCCATTAAATCAATCATAAAATGTCATATTAATCTATAATATTTTTTTATGGCATCAAATATATCAAATTATATTTATTTCAAAAATATTAATTTCATTTATTTAATTCATTATTTAATAAATCTATTAAGACATCATCATTGTGTGACAATTCAATTTAATCATTTAATGTCTAAAAAATATAATTAAATAATAATGATGTAGATAAAACATTTAACATTCAAATGATTATTAATAGTCAAATTTTTCTTTTATATAACCTTAAATTAAAAATTATTTACTTGTAAAAAATATGAGTATGACATTATTAACGTATCATTAAATAAAGCATAATAAATGTCATGTTCTCAACCGAGTTGCTTTAAAAGTTAAAATTTTGACCTGAGATTTATTTTAGTCAAAACTCACTCATCTAATTAAATTAGTACTAGTTTTGGAGTAATTTTATAATATTATAATATTATTTTTACCCTTATTTACATAAATTACCCTTTAACCATGGTAAATAAAATACTAAATTTACACTTCACAAAAAAATTATTTTAATCCTATTTGACCAATAATTTTCTTAATGATTACATCCATCTATGTTCGTTTTTTATATTTCAATTCATAGATGTTCTAAAATTACATTTACTACTAATCTTATAGATGAGGCTAGAAGGTGGGTAAAAAAGATGTTCAAAGGATCAATAATTTTTTTAATCTAATTTCAATATTAAAATTCTCCCAATGACCTAAATTTGATTAATATATTTATTTTTTTTATCTATTTTAAAATTAAAAATCTATTTAAATTATAAAAAATATTTAAATAAAAAATTTGTTTTTATCTACTGTGTAATATTTTTTCATTATTCATCAAAAAATGAAACTTCTCAGAAAAATACAAACAATTCACCCTATGTTAATATGTATACTCTAATTTCAAAGAAGAAGTTTATTTTTTCCAGTAGAATATAAAATATGTTAAAAAAACTAGATTTTAAATCGGTGTTCCATCAAAAGGCGACAAAACTATATTTTTTGAAAAATAATTCTTTTATCTGAAAAATTGAATTGGTTCTTATATCATGTTTATAAAACAAATAGGATGAATTTTAAACATTGGATTCAATATATAAAAACCCATCAAGATTGATTTTACTATTTTATAAACTCACTTATTTTCATTTAAATAGGTTTTCAGAAAAGCATTTCCTTTTATTTAAAAAGATTTTTATTTTCATTGATAAATTAAATAAGTTAATATTTTTCATACTCAGCAATATAATGGTTAGGTTATAATGTAACATAATAATATTTAGTTGTTCTATTAAAATTGGTCTTGAATGAAATGAAATCTATAAAAAAGAACATGAAATTATGTGTAACACAAGCCACGAATAGTGTTATGTATACTACAAGTTAAGATGGTGTTGCGTATAGGACAAGATAATATTTGTGTAGCATTAAAAATACTACATAAAATAAATTAAAAAATAATGTATCTTATAAAAATCTGAGGAGGTTACATTCTACTCCATTAAAAATGAATTTCTTCTTTAAAATTAATCCGGGTTATAAAATTATTAATTCAGGATATATTCTTTCATATGAACTAATATTTTATAAATAAATTCTAAAACATGGTTTTAAAAGTGAATAGTAGGAATATAATAGTTACCCAATGTAAATTTAACAAGGTCTCTATGTAAGAGGACATATGTGATGATATTGGCATGGAGGAGAAGTGTAAATAATCAAAGAGATTGATAAAGATCACAGATTAGATGAAATTGGGTGATCCAGAGAATGTTAACAATCAAAAAACCATAAACTAAAGAAGCATGAAAGAGGAAATTAATATCATAAAAAATGATTATAACGAGACACCCTCTTACACCACAGTCTATTTTCCTAATATTGAAGTATTTTCATGAGAATATATAATAACTTGATTTTAGCACAATCTCATTATTGGTCATGCCTTGAACACATTCCATGGTATCTCTTATTTAAATAAACAATGTTGAATTTGTTCATAAATTAATCATTATCAGATCATGTGACCCATAAATAGAATCGTGGTTCATTTTATCTATCTTTATCGCAACAAATTGGTTAGCACAAGTTATCAAATATGCATAAGTACACCTATTTTGAGATAATACTTTAATCTAAAAAATTAATATTTGTTTAACTTATATAATCCATAAATAGATAACCTTACAATACTTATAAAATATTTAAATGGAAAAACATTATTAATAGGTGAACTAAATTGGATTAACATTTTTCTCCCACAACACATAAGGTTGTTCTTGGTTATCACATTCCTAACATATAAATACCTTAATCATGTTTTCTCTTGAAACATGGTAATAACTTGAATTAATATAAATATTTTTGGAAAACATTTATTACACATTATTGAATATGTCACTATATATATTCCATAAATCCCAAAAGTTCTAAACATCATCCATGCTAGCATAGAAAACTTTCTCAACTTCTCAATAATCAGATCTTGGGTAATTAGTACCATCCAATTCAATTATTTATATCCAACATGTATCTTATCCAAAAATAATTATCTTAACATTAGGAACACATTAAGGTTTATCTATCCCTTAAACTTCTGTTTCATATTAATATCACCTTTCCATTATATCATTTTCTTATCCATTAAAACTATTCGACATATTCTTGAAAATACTAAGCGAAAAACATAAATCGAATACCCCTTATATAATTCACCATTCTTAATTATTTGATCCAAATACATAAATAGTCCAATCCCTCCAATAAATGTTTGGCACTGAATAGTTCATTACATGGTTTAGAAGTATATTCTTATGTCTAGGAATTGAGTTCGGTAATGTCCTTGTTTTCCACATATGAGATATTGAACTCTATGACATTTTTTCCCACAGATATAACATATTCCCCTCTACTGGAGGTATTTTTCAATGTTATTATTTTCTTCTTAATGACATGTAGAAAGTTGAATCTTCTTTCCTCTATGATTCATAAAATTTGAACATTTATAAAATTTCATCTTGCTCTTATGCTATGTGTTTGGATTGTCACCAAAGTTGAAATTATTAATCGTATATCGTGAGAGCTGATTTGAAATAATTTCAAAATCTTTATCTCTAGTAATTATCCATTTTCAGTTCTCATAATCACAAGATTGTATATCAAACTCAATGAAAACCGAATTATTTATGGTTTCCTCAATTAACTAAAACCATAAATAATGGGGGTGAGAAACACATCTCATAGAAGAAACCCACATAATCAAGTTAAAATACATTCAATCCATAACATCTTAAGTTTAATCCTTGGTTATCCATGATCATTATCAAAATTCTAGGATTGAAAACTATAATTAGGTGAAACATATGACATCCCAAGAAATATCCTAATAAATATCTATAGTGATATCACTAAATTTTTCGCATCCTAGTATCCAAAGGATAACAGAACCTTCACTCTAATACCTACTATAATTACCCCAAATTAACATAAATGGACATTAAATTACATTTGTGGAATACATAATAAATTACACAAACAGACACACAAAGACCATATTATTTTAGTGACTTTGTAAAATTACAATACAAACTTCTAGTCTAGTGAAAGATCTAAATGTTTCCTATAAGGATCTTACACTTTTTGTATTCCAACTTAAAATATTTCTTAATAAACTAAGAAAAAGAAAACATAAGAAAGGGTGATCTCATATACTCCGATTGAGTAAACAAGGGAGATATGTAAACATAAACATGAGCATAAATGGTATGATAATGTGATAATTACATTAAAATAATATCTCCTTCATATCAAAGGTAAACATGAATCAAAAGTAAATTAAAGAACATAGTCGATAAGATCATAAAATTGACATAAGGCATGAAATTATGGCATACACATCAACATGTAACATTGTGAGCTTGTATAAATAGTAGTACTTTCACTCATTATGGAAATTAAATTAGGCCCTGAATAAACATATGGACAAGGAAACCAGGTCCACTCCTAAAAATATGTTCATCAAAACCAAGTCCTCACATAAAATTGTGAACATGAAAATAGGTTAATGCATAACATGTATATCTCAGAGTTTTGCACCTTTACCCAATGAATTTAAGGTAGATATAGGTCCCACCCATATCATAATGAAATCATACATATGTGTGCCACAAAATAGAAATCATTCATCATAAAAATAACCCAACGAATAAAATTGATTTCTTAAAAATCATTCCATCCTAACAAAATCCATGAAAACAAATGGATTTAATAAATAACATAAACATAATCAACTCATAGAAATAGTTGGTATATTATAATTGATACATATCCATATTACTTAATGTCTTCTTATATGGAAAATAGTTTTTATAAAGCCCTTGAAATTTATTTTTGAGGAAAATATCCTTTCTTATTCAAAAACATTTTATTTTCTTAAAATACGACATAATTTTACAAGAAAAAAATTTATTTGAATATAACCTTGGAAACATATAAGGGACGATTGTTGGAAATAAGATGTCATGAACATGTCAAAATATAACCATGTATTATATGTTTAAAAACATTATTCCAATATTTTTTCTGAAAAAGTTGAAAAGTACCTCATATTGAAAACGTTAAAGATTCCTTTAACAATGATTAATAATAATTAACCAATTGGTAAAATTGACATTAAAATTTATTAGTAGAATAAAATTAATATCATGAAATAAATATTTAGGATACATGAACATGGATTATAAATTTAACTCACTAAATACTTACATGTAAAGAATTTCTAATAATAATGATATTTCGAAATTATCCCTTACCTTAGGACTGCTTTCTTCCGTACGTGGCTGAAACATTGATATAGGGGTTTTAATAATATTATTAAATTCAAAATAATCATAATAATATTTATTATATCATATTTGATTCATTTATGAATTTATATTGCACATTCATTTAACAATTCCATCTTAAAGAAACATTTCATGTAATAATCACTTTGTTTACTATAGGTATATTGACTTGATATTCATGATCATATTACTTATATCATGATTTACGTACTTCCAAGATGTAAAACATGATTTATATGTCATATATTTTTAGTATATAAATATATATAATATATATATAAATTAATGGAACACACCATTTATGGAGGTGGTAGGTCGTACATACGCATGAATGCTGTTTCCGTTTTCATTTTATATTGAATGAAAGAAAGTAAAATAAATATACGTATATATATATTATTCAAATATAATTAATATGTCATATATTTCATATTTTATTAATTATATAGATTTTCATAATCATTCTTAAATGGTTGTAGTGGAGGATGAATCTCTTCACGTTGTGGAGACGGTACGACGTACATATGCATGAGCAATGATGTCATTTTAATAATTGAGAAATGATATGTAATTTAATGGTATAAATTGGGTTTCATAATATATAAAATGTTATAATAATCATATATTTTTATTAATTTATTCATTATACCAATACACATAAGGTGGTGGTGTAAAATAGATTACACCACGGCGTGGAGACGGTATGTTATACATACACATGCTTGGTGATATTGTTTTTCATGGGATCGTTAAAAAAGTAAATATGGTTCTCCAATAGTCATTAAAATTTATCAAAATATATTAATTCTAGATTTATTACTTTAGTATAGAAACAACTTAGAAAAAGGATGTAGAATAAGAAATGAACATTGAAAGAGTTGGTACAAAAATTACTTCTTCATTGATTGTCTGCTTTTTATTTTCACCAAAGGACTCTTTAGGTTGGCTTTATGCCCAAATTATGGTTTCTAAGAGGAATATAGATAAGTATTAAGGATAATTGAAATGTTATTGGAAAATAGAAGGGTCATTATTGGTTTGAATAAAATCTAAGAAGAAGATCTATTTCATAGGAGAGGGGATGGGCACTTTTGCAAACTCCATAACTATTAATTGTATATAAATTAATTTTCAATTTAAAATATATTTAAAGTGAGTTATTTATAATATGGGATGAGTATGGGTCTAACTGATTTTAAAATATTAATTTTATACATTTTTATGTCACAAAATGAACCTTATCGTTTGGCTTTAACACTTAGTTAAACAGTTTAACTCTTACCATGACAACATTCCTTTTTTACATAAGAGGGTTAATATAGTTAATATAAATTCAAAATTAAACCCAATTGGATAGTTTATAAAACTATTAACAATATAAATGTTATTTCTATTATATTTATAAATTTATAAAAAAATTATCATTTAATGAAATGTTATTTATTTTAAAATCTAATATATGTAAAATTTGATACTATTTATTACATGACTTTTAAAAAATCATAAAAACATGATTTATTCAAAAATACTAAATTAAATCATCCATAACATGAATTATTCATCCATAAAATTCATTTATGAACTCAAATTTTAAAATTAAATTAAATTTATTATTACTAATTTAATTTATTTGATTCTTCCTTTTATAAATATATTACTACATCGTCATTGTGTCACATGTAGTTTAATTTATTCAATTTCTAAAAAATATAGATAAATTACCATGATGTATAAAAACATTTTATATTTCAAATGAAAATTTATAGTCTAATTTTTCTTCTATATAACCCTATATAAAAATGATTTACTTATTAAAAATATGAGTATGATATTTTTAACTTATCTTTAAATAAAACATAATAAATATAATATTATTTACCATGTTTCTTAAGGAGGTTATAATACCTAATGTTTATTTTGGTTGAAACTCACTCATACAATGAATATTGGATAAGTGTTAGGGTAATTTTATAATATTGTAATATTATTTTTATCCTTATTTATCGAATTTACCCTTTAACCATCGTAAATAAAATACTAAAGATACTATTCACAAAAAATTATTTTCATCCTATTAGAAAAAAATTATCATAATTATTACAAACAATTATGTCCATTTATCAAAATTAAATTCACCAAAGTGGTAAAATTATGTTAAATGTTAATCCTATAGATGTGGCTAGAAGGCTGATAAAAGAGACATTCAAAAGATCAATAATTTTAAAATCTAATTTCAATATAAATATTATACCAATGGAATACACTAGATTAATACATGTATTATTGATCTACTTTGACTTTATGAAACATTTAATGCATAATTATTATTTAAATGAAAAATGTGTTTTTAACTACAATGCATTATTTTTTCATTATTCATCAAAAAATGAAACTTCTCGGAACAACACTAAAAATTCACACGATGTTAATTTTTATTCCCCACATTCAAAAAAGAATTTAATTTTTTCAAATAGAATATTAAAATGTGGCAAAAACGTTATTTAGAATGGGTGTACCATAAAAAGGAGGCAAAACTGCATTTTTTTAAAATACTTCTTTTAACTAAAAAATTTAAATTGTTCTTATATCATGTTTAGAAAACATATAAGATGAAATTTAAACAATAGATGTTATATATATAATTTCATGAATAGTTATTTTATTATTTTATCTACATATTTATTTTGTTAAAATATTTTATTCATAAAAACATTTCCTTTTATTTAAAAGAATTTTATTTTTATTTGTAATTAATTTATCACCAAAAACTAATTTTATGTGTGTGTGTGTGTGGAAAGCATATTTTCATAATTTAGTTAATAGTTTTCATTCTCTCCATTATAATGGTTAGGTTTTAGGTTATCATAATAATATTTTGTTGTTCACTTAAACTCGATCTTGCATGAAATAAAATCTTTAAAAAGAACATGAAATTGTTTGGAACACAAGACAAGCATAGTGTTATGTATACTGCAAGATAAGATGATGTTTCATGTAGCACAAGATAATTTTGGTGTAGCATAAAATAAAATAGTTCAATGAAATTAAAAAAAAATATATCCCATAAAAATCTCATAGTGTTACAAAAACATAATTCAAAAAAAAAGGAAAAAGGTGAAAAAATTCCCCTCTTTGAGTGGGTTACACAATTTACCTACACGATTAAAAAAATATAGTAACTATGTAGATTACCACTACTAAGATCTACACACATAGGCTTTATGGTTTCTAACCATGCACTGATGCACATGGATTTTACTAACATTTTTATGAATTTTTAAAATAGATTTAATTATTTTTTCTATCTTCTTTTAGTATTTTTGGGTTATTTTGTAGTTTTTTAGAGTGTTTGGTATTTTTATTTTTTTGTTCGGTTTATATAAATATTTTTTATTTTTTAATTTTTTAGTATATATTAATTTTATTTTCAATTATATTATTAGTATTATTATTATTATTATATGTATAATTATATAATTATAATATTCTAAATAACGTTTTTCAATATTATTTCATTTATATACATATTTTTATTTTATTATATATATTATCTAATATTAGTACTAACATTAAGTAGAATTTAATATTTTATTATTTATTACTCTTCTAATGTATAATAGAATTGCATATTATAAGAAATATTAGCAGTATTAATAATTGTCGTATTAAAATTATTATCTTATATTATAATTAAATTAAATTAAGATTTAATAGTTGTTTTATAAAATTTATTATTGACTATAATTTAATCTAACTACTAATTAATTTTTATATATTATATAATTATTTGTAATTATATGTACATTTATTTAATTTTTTTTTCAAATTTTTTTTTCTATATTTAGTATAATATATAAATAATTTTCATGTTAGTATACTTTACTTATTATTATAATGTATATTTATATCATTTTAATTCCACTAATGCTATTATTATTATCATTATTATTTAACACATATTGAAAATTAGATTTCGTTTCAATTTTTTTTTTCATTTCCATTTATCATGCATATTTCACCCCATTGTCTACTAAAATATATAAACCTAACATTTTATCATGTAGAGATGGTTGCATAACCCATGTCCATTCATGTAGGTTCTACCTGAACACCAAATCACCAGCAAAACCCCTCCTCCCTGCTTCACGCTACACCAGTAGGCACGACATCACCTCCATTGTTGGGGTCAAAAAATGATGGTCCCACGGTGCAGAAATAATAATGAGATAAAAATAGAGTTCAAAATAAATAACTAAATGACACAAGATGTAATGTAGCGAATCCCCTAAATTGAAGGGGTAACAAATCACCGGAAAAATAGAAGGATTACTATGGGAGAATTTGGGAACAAACTCCATCAATGTTACAAGGAGAAATCCCTCATTAAAATATCTCTTGAATAAGTGGGGAACAAACTCATAAATACTACTATATGGGATCTTCTATAGATGATATTGTCAAAGTTGACGATGAAATAGGCGGAAAATCCTACCTTTTATAGGCTTCTACCATCCCTCTTATTGCCTTCTATCGTTGGATGTTTGGTGGGTTTTGGCCACTAACCACCTACCACAACATTCCCCTCTTTGATAAAGGAGGGGGTGATGCTGTCCATAAAGAAAAATAGCTTCCAACATATCTCCCACTTGGAAATTTTATTGAGAACCAATCACATCCCCACAAATTATTTCTATCTACCAAACCATGCTGCTTAAGTCAATTCAAGTCCGCTAGAGGATCTACGCCATCAGAAATTATCAAAGCCAATCAAATTTATTAGGAAATCAACTATATTTTCTAACTTAAATATTTTCTACATGTCCAAACCTCAATCATACCCCAAATATCGAAAAAATTGATATTGTACAACAATGTGTTTTTCCCTAGAATTATAATATGGATTCTTGTAATGTGCAAGGTGCTCTAACTATCACAAAATAATGGAATATGTTCCAATATGTGCCTGATATCCTCCAACAACCTTCTAATTAAAATTACCTATTTTCAAGCTTGTGTAGCTGCCATGTACTCTATCTATGTCATGGATAAAGCCATAATTGATTGTAACTTTGAAATCTATCTCATTGATCTTCCTAAAAGAATAAAAACATAACCTGTAGTGGATTTCCTCTGGTCAGAATCACTAAGAAAATTTGAATCATCATTTCCTATGGTAGTGAAATCTGATCCTCTATAACATAATGTAGAATCTCAAGTCTCCTTGATATATCTTAGGATCCTCTTTTCTCTATACCAATGATTCCATCCCCGATTCATCATGTACCGACTAACTGGTTCCACTACATGTGCAATGCATGTTCTAGTACAAACCATAATAATCATCATACTTCCCACTACTGGTGCATACAGAACTCAAGTCATTTCCATCATCTCTACTTCACTACTATGACTAACTATGGATGATAACATTAAATTAATGGGCATAGGGGAAGAGATTGGATTAGTGTATTTCATGTTGAAGTGTTTCATGACTCTTTGTAAGTAATTCTTTTGCGATATCCAAATATCTACATTATTTCTATATCGGTAAATTCGAATCATAAGAATCTTGTTTTCTAGTCCCATTTCTTTCATATCAAACTCCCTAGACAACATTCCCATCATCTCCAAGATTTGGTCATTATTGGGACCTGTAACCAACATTTTATCCACATAAAACAAGAAGAATGATGAAATCATTACCCTCCAAACCAATAAAATAAGAACAATGATCTGAATAAAGTCTATTGTATCCATGGCTCATGATATAGGAATAAAATATCTTGTACCAACACCTTGTCACCTTCTTGATATTGTAAAAATAATTTTTAAACCTGAAAAACAAGTTATCTTTGCTGTCTTCTGCAAAAACCTTTTCAATTGATCATATAGATATCTTTATAGATATCACTGTAGTGAAAATTAGCCTTTAAATCCATATACTCTAGAAGTAAACTGTATATAGAACACATCACCAGAACTATCCGAAAAGCCATCAGTCTAAAGATATGAGAAATTATTTCATTGAAATCAATAACTTCCTTTTGAGAATATCATTTGACCAATAGTTTTGCACGATATCTTTCCACATTTTCTTTTCCATCCCTCATTATCTTAAAGAACCATTTATTTCCAATAGCCTTCATTCCTTATGTTAATTGAAAAAGATCCTATGTCTTGTTATTGTGTAGGGATTCGAGTTTCTCCTGCATCACCACCATCCATAAGGATACCTCTGGACTCTGGGTCACCTCCACAAAAGAATATGGATCTACATCCTCTATCAATAATCAATACACAATCTTGCTCTATCACGTAGTCTATGTACCATTGTAGTTCTCTTTTCTCCAGAGTTGACATTTGTGATCCAGACTCCATCGGCTCTAGATCATTCTGCTCAAGTAATGCCTCATACAAAACCAATTATTCAATGGATTTTTCATCCACCTCAACTAATGTAGTTTCTTTTTTCTCTTTTTTCAATGTCTTGATTGGTTGTCATTTTCACATTTTCTTCTCCAAAAATGTCATCTTTGTTGATTATATTATTGCAGTCAGAGGATTCCTCTAAACGATTCCCCTTCACACTATCAGCATACCTGAATAAGATGTATTTACTGAATCTGGAATCCAAAATTGATCTTTCATAGTCATTAAACACTGCATATAGCGGACTTCCAAAAGTATGTAACTGATAATAGTTGGCATGTTTACCAGTACACATCTAAATCAGTTTCTTTATGTCAATTACTAGTGAAGAAGATATATTCATCACATAACAATTGGTATTCACTACTTCTCCCCAAATTTGTTTGGAAATTTCTGTAGTCTTCAAAATCGCTCATGTTCTTTACAACAAGATTCTATTCATCTTCTCTACAACTCCATTATTATTAGAAGTGTATGCAACCATGAACTAACTCTTAATTTCTTCATGTTGAAAAAAATTATCAAAATCTTTGCTTGTATATTCTCTAGAATTTTAAGTCCTCATACACTTGATCTTATTTCCATATTCAATTTCATTCCACACTTTGAATGTTCAGATGATTTCAAAAACATCCAGATTTCTCATGATTAGGTACACCCAACGTTCTCCTGGAATAATCATCAATGATTTATATAAAGTACCTTAATCCTCCTTGGGATATAACTAGTTCTTTCAAAATGTTTGAATTGATTAAATCTAATATCTCCTGAATTCTGGCTGTTGACATCCTGAACTTTAACTTGTGTTGCTTTCTCAAAACACAATGCTCACAAAATTGTAAGGATACCTTTGTAATCCCAGGTAGGAAAATCATATATTCAAGAATCTTTTGGCCTCATTCTAACACATGGCTGAGTTTTTGATTCCATAACATCATCAATTCTTCCATTGAGGTAGTTGATGCGATAACTATCTCCACCACCATGTATATGTCACCTATAACCACATGAAGATTATTCAAGATCTTCTTAGCCTTCATTAACTCAAGTTTTCCCTTAAAAATTACCATCACACTATTCATATATTGATTACTTCATCCTATGTCATCAATGTTTCTCAAAGACCATATGTTTTCTTCAGTACCTTCACATGGCGTACTCCTTGTCCGATTCAAACAATACATGCTATCATCATCAATTTAATTGTAATGAATCCAACGATATTAATGGTTTGATCTTTCCCTATGTACACAATTCCTTCAAGGATAGTTTCATACTATTCACACCTTTCCCATTGATATATCATGTTCCATGTTACAACTTAGTTGATTATCCAAGCATCGTTGAGATGCTTCGTACATCAGCAGCCATCACCACTTCAATAACAAGAATGTCTCCCTTTCCAGAGGTACTTTCCTCATTCCCCAAAGAGCACTTTTCACTACTCTTCTTATTCCAAAAATAATTCTTGATGTTCCCATTCTTGAATAATTGAAACATGTGACATTCTTTTTCTTACTCCTTCATTTGGACTTTCCATGATTTGGCTCCCACAAGAACCACGCTCTATCATCCTTTCTCTCTCCATTAATAGATCCTCTTCTTTGTGTGAAGTTGTATGTCTTTCCTCCTTGTTCTTGAGCCAACTTTATTCTTCAAGAACTACTACTGAAACATCCTTGAAAGGGAAACATATCTGTTAGGATATAATTGGTGAGGTTGAATGTGATTTGGTTATACAAATCTGGAAAAATCTGAATCAAAATCTCTGAATGTTCAGAATCCACAATTTTATATCTCAATACCATGAGCTAAACAAATATGGTATTGATATTGTTGATGTGGTTGGTCACCGAGGATGAATCTTCCCTCTTAAGAGTGTACAATATTCTCTTTAAGAAAATTTTATTATACAGTGACTCAGCCAGATATATCTTTATTAGAGTGTCCTGTATTTCTTTCACCATATTTTTCTCTTAAATAACAAATAGGACCCCATCATCCAAGTCCAAATAGTTGTTTTCAATAACATTCTCATCCATTCCATTCAATTTCTCCTCTGTAACACCCACTGGCATTTTTCCAATTTGTAGTATGAAATTTTCATTCTACGGCATAACCTACATCTTTATTTTCCACAAAAATAATTATGCCCATTGAATTTATCAATCTCAAATTTCACTACCATTTGAACATGCCATAATTCAAAAACCTAGTCTATCTTACAAAATTGTATTCGTTAATCTCAATACTTTTTTAATTTGAATGATCAACCGGAGTCGTAATCACAGAGCATGGTCAAAATTATAATTTTAATTAATACCCAAAAAATGTGAATAATACCAGGTTAGAACCTTCTTTATGATACTACTTATTGGGACTGAAATATGATTGGACCACGATGCAATAAAAATCACCAGATAAAAATAGAGTAAAAATATGGATATAAATCACAACAAATGTAATGTGTAAACCCCCCAAATGGAAGGAGTAAAAACCACAGCAAAATAGAAGGATTAATATGGGTAAATGTGGTTACAGAATACCTCACTATTTTAATGAGAAAAACTCAAAAAAAATCTCTTTAATTAAGTAGGAAAAATGTCTGACAAATACAACTCAAAGGGATATGTTAGTGATGAGATTATCGAAATCAATGAAGAAATAGAGGAAGATGTTACCTTTTATAGGATTTTTTCATCCTTCTTGATGCATTCTCCTGTTGGACGTTTGGTGGGGTTTGGCCACTTACCACCACCTTTCCCTCTTTGACAAAGGATGACTGGTACTTTCTGTGAGGAAAAAAGATGCAGACATTCATCACTAGCAAACCACCACGCTCGACTAGGTAGGCCTCTAATCTTCCCCCTACCTTCACATCAGGTACGTTTTCCCTCACATGTGCACAATGTTTATGCCTCCTCAAATATACAGGATATCACCACACTGGACTACCTGTTGCAAGTAGTAATCCACCACCACCCTCTATTACAGACACCCATGGCCACCTCTTCCTTTATAAAAAATGGTTTGGCCACCCTCTAGCACCATGCTCCACCTCAATAGGAATACAACAACAACCAATAACTTGTGTGGCCTCCTGTATTTACCAATGGTAGTATCCTCCTATCGTACAACCACCATATCATTGAGGATCCACTTTCCCTAGTTTTGTATATATTCATGTGCATCATCCACATCCAACATGGTTTAGTTCATAATATTGATGGTTGGTAGAGTGATGACCTTTATGTTGTGATTGTATAAAGTATCTTGTATCGATCTTTGAATCGATATAATAATGGTGATTTATTTTTATTATTTCATGTGTCGTGTTTGTGTGATGGTTGGATAACTTTCATGGTGTAATATTTGTGATAAACATAATGTAAATTCCATGCCTTTATTTTGTTTTCATATTTGATATCAAGTTAATTCATATTGATTGAATTTTATTTAATTAATTATATTTTTTTCTAATATAATTGTCCTATGGAATCTACATACATGATTTGGTACCTATTCATGTGATAATTAAAAAATTAATCATGGTTAGGGAGTTATTAAGAATTATTTTTTTTGAAACTTAGTCATGTTTATGAGAGAATCGTAAATCACATACGAGTGAATTCTGAATAAAAAATATATATTAATTGAAAAATTATTATTTTTTGTGTATACCCATTATAAATTTCATTAGTTATTCTTAATAAGTCACAACATATGAGTGAACCTAACATAAACAGTTACTTTAAATTTGTGAGAAATGAGTCATTTCATTTGACCAACTAATATGATGCTAAAATGATGTCCAAATTATTCATCAAATCATTGAACAAAATGATTGATGATATTTGTCAAAATTATAATAAAATATAAAATTATATAATGATTACAGATTGTATATTTATTAAATTTGGAAATGATGATAATTAAATAATGAAATATTTAAATGCTGAAATAAAATAAATTGCATTTCCTACACCAAAAATAATTTAACTATTCTAACACTTCCATATCTATCTATTTTTATTCATAAATTAATTTACTTATCTTATATATTGTTAGTTATTTTAAATATTTTATTAAATGGTTGTCTACTTTTTTATAATTATCAGTTAGAGTTTTTAAAAACTCACCTTCCTAAACATTATTCAACCCTAATTTTTCCACAAACTGTCAAATCTATTTATGAACCACAATCTGGTAGCTTTATAGACATTTGATCAGATTGTGAAGTCCTCACTATTGATGAATTATTTTGATTTTCAATAGTGGATTTTTGAAATTAATGGAAAACCTATGGTAAGAATACATGTGTATGAAAATTGAGAAAACATTTGATCAATTAATTTGAGCAACGAGAGTGATGGTGAGGTAGGTCAATTTTATTCATGAGTGCATGCACTTTTTTTTTGTAAATAATTAAACTTGATGGGATATTTTTTCTGAAAATTGGAAATTTAAGTGAAGCAATATTTTTTATTGGTAAACAGGTCTGAATAATTTTAAACTTCTTCTTATATTGTTATTTCTTGTATATGGTGTAGTTTCATGTTGTTTTTGATTGTTTTTTCCAATAGGGGAAAAGTTTAAAAGTGTAATATTTGATGCGCATGGATTTCACTATCATTTATTTGAATTTTTATATAAGTTTTAATATTTTTCACACCCTTTAAGTGTTTGTAAGTTATTTTTGTTGTTTTTTACTATTTTGGTATTGTTATTTTTTTAGATATTTTTTAAAAAACTAGTTATTTATTATTATTTTCAGAATATATTAATTTTATAATCACTTTTAATTATTGGTATTTTTCAGTAGTTCATGTGCATAAACGATGCGCGTCATTTTTCAGTTTGGAATTGAGGTGGTCGACGGAGTGATGATTTTCATGTTATGATCGTCAGACAATGAATTTAGGGATCTTTGAATGGAAATGATCATAGAGATTTTTTTTATATCATATTTCATTCTTAAATGATGGGGGGAAAATATTTATGGTGTCGGTGTTGCAATGAAAATGAAATTAATTGAATTCCCTTATTTGTTTACCTATTTTATTGCTAATTATTTCATATTGATTGAATTTTTATTTATTTAATTATATTTTTGTATTATATAATTTTCATATGGGCTCTGCCAAAATTATTTAGTGCATGTTCTTCTAAATCCTAATAATTAATTACATGTGGTGGTCATTAAAAAATTTATTTTTTTGGAACTCGTTCATGAGAATGAGTGTATCGTAAATCACACGTGAATGAATTCATAATAAATAAAAATATTTTTTAAAAAATTAATATTTTTATTTCATTACACTTAAAAATTGTACAAGTGATACCTAATAAGTGACCTCATGTGAGTGAGATTGACACAAATAGATTCTTTGGTTTTATGAGAAACAATTCATTGAATTTCACCAAGTGATTCAATGCTAATGTGACGCGCAAATTATTCATCAAATAAGAGAACAAAATGATGAATGATATTTTGAAAAATTATATTATTATATTGCATCAGAGAAAAAAGCCTGATAGTATCTTGATTAAATTTAGAATCAATTATAATTGAATAAATAAATATTATGATATAGAAATTAAATAATTGGCATTATATGAACCTGAACAGACATTACGATACAGATACTTCCATCCTCAGGTGTGTTTCTTCATAGAATAATTTTGTTCTCTTATATAGTTTTCAAAAAATTTATCAATCTTTTTTAAATATTTGTTAAGTTTTTGAAATTATTTGTTAACCATTTTAAAATTTCATCTTACAAGACATTCTCTTAAGAGGATATTCCTACTATATTCCTTATGGTTCAATCCTGTGCACTACTTTTATGACAGTTAGTAGGTTAATAAAATTGGAAATCTAAAATGCCGCAACATGTGTACAAAATTTTTGGGCCGCACCACATAGTTACAACCAATACCACTTCCTCAGAAAATGATTTTTGCAGCACAAAACTTTATCAACACTAGTAAAAAAGCCCTGATAAAGGGGGAACCTTTAACAAAGCTTTTTTTGTAGCATTATTAAAGGGGCCCCTTTATGAGTTCTTTTTCTAGTATCACTAATAATAGGGGTTCTTTATTAGTGATTTTTTTTACTAGGATTGATAAAGGATATATTTCAAAAAATATTTATATTTTATTGAAAATAATATATTATTATATAAATTTATAAATTTATTTTCATTGATAAAAATATAATATATATTTTTAAAATATGTTTTATATAAGTATAAATAGACATTTACACTTAATATATAAGATATTTAGTGAACATTTCTAATAAAATACTTTAAAAATTATTCCTTAATAATTTTATAATATTTATCGAGTAACAGTAATTTAATAGCAATTTGAAGATATAAAAAATAAAAAAAAATAAAAGATCTAAAATAAGTTAGAAATGTAACTTGAACATCAAACGACCATAAATTTTGGTACGGATGCCTGTTTGAGCTCTACCGCATATCAAATTGATGTCTGCAATGAGATCTATTCGTTGGTGACATTAGGGAATCATCTATCAAATTTTACGAGGCCAAAAAGGCACAGAAAGCCTCCAAAACTGGGTTTATAGTCGAGATACCCAAAATGTTTTAACATTGATGGAATTTCAACCTCGTTTAAGAGGGCTTTTTTCCTTTCTCAATGGGGGATAAATGTATTCCATGGAATACATTCATATTGATATTATGACTTTGAAATTTGGTCATTTTTTATAATGTATAGTTAATTATAATCAAATATATAACAATATATAAATATCTTTGATATATTCACCCATAAAATTTAATTTTATAAATAATAAATTAAACATATTTAAATATAATCTATATTTATTAATATAAAATTCTTATCTAAATAAAACATTTTATTCATTTTATTTAAAAGAGAAATATATGAATATTTGTGTGTGTGTGTGTTACTGTGTGTCTGTGTTAACAAATTGATATATATTATCTATATATTCTCACATATGTATATTCATATTAATAAATAATATATTTAAATATATTTAAATATATATAATGAGGTATATTTATACTTACAGATATACATATATATAATATCTGTGTGTGAGTGTGTGTAGTATATATGTATTTATTTATTTATAAACATAAACAAATCATATTTAAAAAATGCATAAAAACTAATATTATAAATATATATTAATATACGAATATATATATGGATAAAAATATAACTAAATATATAAAAACAAATATATATTAATATATATTAATATATGAATAAATATATAAATATATAAATATAAATAACTATATATATATATTAATGTACGAATAAGTAAATATATATATATATATAACTATATATGCGTATATATATAGTTATAATATATGAATATCTATAAATAGATTAATATATGAATAAATATAACTATATATATATATAAAAATATATCATTAAATAGAGTATAATGCAACATGGGGGAGTGGTAAAGGGTCCATGCACATTAGAGAGAGGTCTCGAGTTCGAATCTAGGGGGATGTAGGGGTGCGCACATAGGTGAAATTGGGGATAGCAATGTTAAAGGGTGGGTGTGTCTTGGGAGTGTAGAAGGGGGAGGTTGGGGTGCGGGTAGGGGGGCTTCATAGCACTATTGAATGATGTTCAAGAACAGTTAAAATCCACTAATTTTATGAAATATTTTTAAAATATTTTTGAATTTTTTTTAACATTTATCAATGCTAAAAAAGTGTTGATAAAGGACCTTTTATCAGTTATTTCTTTAGTGCTAATAAACGGGGTCCCTTTTAATTTTTCCTCAATTATGAACATTTTTTTTGAGCTGGTAAAGGTCTTTTTTAGTACTGATAAAACCTTGTTTTATAGTAGTGTACCCACCCTACCCACCAACATTTCATGGTGTAATAGCCCAAGATTTTATGAAAAATATTCTTTTTTATTTCACTAATGTCTTGTGTTGTACGCTACACCAAAAGGAGATTGCACAACACGCATCCTTGACTTGCCTTGCATTACACGCAATCGCAACCTTCCTCGATAGCGTGTGTGGTACGTAATACTGAGTTTCACGAAACAATGATATGCTATTAAAATATTATTAAAACTAGCCGTTATGAATAGTAATAACCACTTTTTAAATTTTAGAAATTTTAGCTCTCAAAATGGACTTCATTTTTGGATTCGGAATATCGAATTTAGCCTAAGGTGAAATTTTGGTACTTTTTGGATAACTTTCATATTCTGATGAATAGTAAAAATTACTAAATTATAATTAAAAACAAAATTTTTAATCGAAATAATTAATAGTGATAAATCATTAATTTGAGTGGTTTTAAAGTATATTTAGAATATATTTTTACAATTTAATACAATGTTGGTCATTGGATGTAATTTCACATTTAAACTAGACATAAACAAGTGTCAATCTTTTGATAGATATTGTTTCTTAAAAACACGCTATTTGTTTTAACAGCGGGATTTAATTATAAAATTAATTAATGAAACTTTTATGTTATGAATTTGGTAAAATAGACTTCATTTTTGAATTTGGAATATGAAATATAGCTTGGGATGAAATTTTGGCATTGTTCTGAAAAACATCAATTTTTTATGAATAGTGAAACTACTAAGTGGTAGTTAAAAAAACTGAATTTTTCATAAAACATAATTTTACCGCTTCTGTGAATGGAATTTCAAAAATCCGAGAGACACGGTTGATGTCAGTAAGTAAAATGTGGTTCAATGAGATGAAAATAATTTTTGGTGAATAGTAACTTTTTACTTTTATTTACCACGGTTAAAAGTAAATAGGGTAATTAAGGGTAAAAATGATATTATTATTACCCTAACACATGTCCTAATTCTATTGGACAAGTTTAATTCGACCAAAAACAAGCTTAGGAATAAAATATGACCATTTAGGCCCACTTGGATTAGATTAGGACATTTATTATTATTTAATTCAAAGAAGAGTTAAAAGAGTCAAAATCAAAGTTTATTTAATAAAACATTTTTAATATAGGGTTTTACATAAGATAAATTCGATTGTAAATATTCATTAGAAATCTAAAACGATTTCCTACATGATGGTATTTTATTTGTAATTTTTAGACATCAAATAAGTTAATTTATTTATGACACAAAGATGATGCAGTAATTATCTTATTAATGAAATATTGACATAATTGATGTTATAAACACCAAACTAAATATAATTTGAGGCTTTTTATGAATTCCACTAATTTTCTAGGTTACTATGATATATTAGTGTTGATTTAATCAACTTGGTTCGAGCATATAATTCTGTTATGACTTTCACAAAAATCATGTATCAAATAGTGTCAAAATTTACACAAAATAGTTTTTAAATCAAATATTATATTATTAATTGTTATTTTATTCCTAAAAATCTAAGGTTCGGCCAATTGACTTATATAAGGATATATGTATTAATAATATACAATTTGGGGTTCGTTTGTCATGTTATAGTAAGTTTATTAACCATATAATGTAAGAAAACAAAAAGACACGGTAAAAGTTAAATTATTTAACTTAGAGTTAAATCTAATTGATAAGGTTAAAATAATAACCTAAACTTGTCTAAATCTTATTGGTTGATAGGATTTCGATCCATACCCACTTTAGCATCGAAATAAGACCCTTTGGAACCATTATAAACCGATTTTGACTTTAATATAAAATAATATTTTGAGATATTCCTAAGGTGCCCCTCTCCTCCCTTATAAAAGGACACCTCCTCCCCCTCCTCCTCACACCAATTTGAGCACTCAAGCTCGGCCAACCCATGCGAAAATCTCTTCTCCACTTCCCTAGAAACATCCTAGAGGTTCTGGTCTTCCTCAAAGACCAATTTTAGTGCCCTAAGAGGAGGTCTCAAAGAGGCACTTCAAAGAAGAGGTAATTACCGTTACCGATTCTTTCTTCTTTATTTCTTCTTCCACTTCTTCTTCTTAGGTTGTTTCATTATGAAGTAATAACATCAGTATCACTCATATACTGATATGTTATTATAAGTATGAAACAACCCTATTTCACCATCTATCCATCCTACGGAAAAAGAAATCAACGCGCGTGCGTACGTACGGAATACCGTCTCCACGCCGTGGTGTAATCAATTTTCCACCACCACCTTACATGGATGGGTATAATGGTGTAAAGAATAACTATACATAGTTATTACAACATCATATTGATTTTGATATATTTTGTAATCCACTCCAATTCAATTCAATATTTATAGAAATGATATCATCGCTCGTGCATACGTACGGACTACCGTCTCCATGACGCGATGAGATTCATTCTCCATGTTAACCATTTAAGAATGATTATAATGTATATATAAGAAATAATAATGAAATATATGAAATTATAAAGCTACTGGATTTATGTATATATATACATATGTATGTCATCTACTTACTTCCATTTCAAGACAATAAGGAAAGGAAAACAGCGTTCATGCGTACGTACGGACTACCGTCTCCATGAACGGTGTTTTTCATTTTATTTATCTAAATATTATATATATATATATATTGAATATATATGATATATAAATCATATTTTATATTCTGGAAGTGAGTAAATCATGATATAAGTAATAATGATGTCAATAACAACAAGTCAAAACACCTACGATAAATGAAACGATTTTACCCAAAACGCTTCTTTAACATGGAATTTACAAAAGAACGGGTAATATAATGTCATAAGTGAACCATATATGATATCATAACAATGAATATGATTCTGTAATAAGTCAATAACATGATTTAAATCATTATACAGGAGGTTCGGACACTTACAAAGCAAGTCGGACCTAAGGTAAGGGAAATATCACAATCTCATTTTTATCCGAGATTGTTTATTCGTAAGAATTTACTGGGGTGTATTTTATCATCCACATCCATGTTTCATCAATATGTAATATTATTTCCATCCACCTACAATTGTTTTAATCCATTTTTACCCTTCGGTGAGATTTTAGTAATATGTATGAAAGGAATCTTTTGTCGTTTTTCGTACGAGGTACATTTTGACTTTTCTGACAAAAGTACGAAGAATGTTTTTTTAACTTATACAGCATGAATGGATTTATAAATCATTATTTCCAAGAAGTTTCCTTTACAAGTTTTTAAGTTTATTTTTAATCAACTTCTTTTAGTTTATTATTGTACAACATGTTAAGAAAGGAAAAGTATTTTTGAAGCAGAAAGGATATTTTCTTCAAGAATGAAGTTCAAATATTTTATCAAAATTATTTTTCATCTAAGATAATAAAGGGTTCTGTTTCTATCCATATTTTTACATTGATTTGACTATGTTGTGATGGAATTATGTTTATGAATTCCTTTATCTTATATGAATGGTTTTATGATGTCATGTTGTTTAAGAATCCCATTTTTATGACATGGGTTATGAAATGATGTATGATTTATGATCTTGTGGCACCCATAAGAATGGTATCATTATAAGATGGGTGGGACCTATATCTCCCTCCAATGCATTGGGTAAAGATTTTATATCTCATGAGATAGACTTGGCTGAAATGGTAGGTTATACGGGTTCAGTGAAATAGGACTGAAACGAGGGTTACTCGATTCAGAAAGGGACTTTGTCCACTAAGATAGTCTTGGCAATGAGTCATGACTAACAAGAAATGATTTTCTATGATTATGTGTGCATGCCACAAAGTTTCAAGTTTCATGTTATGATTATGGGGATCTCATTTTCACTTCTATGATTTATCTCATGTTATGATATTATGAGCTCTTTTGCAGGTTAAGATTTCCAAAAGCTATGTTCTTATGTATATGATGTGATTGATATTTCTTTTGTTTACCCTTACTGAGCATTTGAGCTCACCCTTTTATGTTTTCTTTTCCCCAGGATATAAAGAAAGGTTTTTAGGTAAAAAAAGGGAAGATCTTTATGGGATATATTGAAGATCTTTCACCACGATTAGAAGATTACGTTCCGAGTTTCCAAAGACACTAAACTATTACGATCCTTATGTGTGTGTTTTTGTTATGTACTAAGTATTCCGCAAAAGTAATGTAATGTCCATGTACGATAAGCTTCGGGTCTCTACACATGGTATGGAATACAACACTACACCAAACATGAGAACCCTAGGTAATTACATTTATTTTAGTGATTATAATTCTAGTTAGTGTCATAACCCATGGAGAATCATTCACCATATTTAATTTCTAGTTCCTACCAACCATTTGATCATTTTCAATGTCAAATATTCCTAAATATATAAAACTTGATAATTCATGGTCTCTATCTGGGTTGCTAGATATTTTAGAAAACTTTTATAACACATATCCACAGTCTCAATACATTGTGTTTTATATATTATCTTTTATAATAGAATAATACATTCACCTTGACAGACAACCGTGTGAACTAAACAACTCAATAAATGGGCACATGTTGTTCTCTATTAAAAATGAGACAAATAAGATGTTTGAAATTCAAGATGAACGTGATTAAAAGTTTCTTTTCTTAATGAATGATTTAGAAAACCAAATGAAGAATATAGAAAATAAAATGAAACATCTATTCTGATTATTTTTCTTAGTACAACATGATGATCCAATTTAGAATAATTATTTTGAATAATTTATAGTAGTGGTTCTATTTGATCACATCCAGTTCATAATTTTAATAATGACATGACTTTGTTGAAAACTTATTCTTATCATAAAATTGATGACTCATCTCCACCATAATTTAATTCTTATAATACAATAAAATTTCAATAATGGGAGATCTCATTATTCCACTCCGATGGATATAATTTTCCCTTAGAAAATTTGATTTCATGTACTAATTATATCAATTATTAACCTGTCCATCAAAAAAGTGGAAGTGGACACATTAGATGTATTTTAAATTACACATTTTTTAGATGATTATGGCATTTATCTAGCACCAATATTAGTTTTGATTGATTCATAATTGATCTTAAAAACCATGTATATCTACACATAAGAGGAAATAACTTCAAATGACATTGAATCACCTATTTCTAAAAAACCTTGTGAGTCCGATACTTTTTAAAAAATAGATACATATGAATCATTTTTTGAGTTCCAATACAAAATAGTGATGGTGTTGGAGAACCCTCATAATTTAATTGAAAAAATGAACGAATGGTACTTCCTATAGGATCATGATTTCATGGTTTCAGATGTGTTAATGGAGAAATATGATGAGGGTAATATTGAAGTAAATTTTGAAAAATATTTCATTCTTGATATAATGGATTCACCTACTCTTATTGAGCCCACTACTCCTTCTCCATTCATCTGGTCTAAATAAAATTCACTTGAAAATTCCCTTGACCATGATATAATCGATGAAACTATGAAGAATGAATTTATTTATAAAAACTGGATTCACTTATGATAGTAGTTTGTGGTGAAAAAAAATTAGGATACACCATCGACCCAAATATTACATTCAAGAATGTTGTTGATATATTATTACCACTGAAAGAGTCTACTAATAACTTTTATTCCATTTTGGAAATTAAAAAAATGTAATGTTCATGACCATAATGATGATTCCATTTTGAAAAAAATCAATTATTTGTGGAATTATTCATCAAATAATGTGTATTCATTCGCTTATGATTTGTTCAATTTTCATTTCATCCCACCTATCTATTTTTCAGACAACTTTCTATTTAAATTTTTTCTATTATTGTAATATTTGATTATTTGTAATTGATATATGAAACACTCCCATAGGTGATGAGGGAAATTCATTTTATAAATTTACATTGGGTCCTAGTGGAGTTTTATCAACATCTGGTTGAATAATAAGTAAACTTATCTCTCAATTGGAGGTAATCCATCATTAGTTTATTTTCATTACACTGCATTTATGTTATATTAATTTAGTTTTTAAGAATAAAAATTACATTCAATTACCACAATCTATTATCTCCTAAAACTGAAGATTTTATGTTTTCATGATATATATTTTTACCATCTATATATTAATTTTATTTTGTTGTTATATCATTGATATGAGGTGGGTGAGTATTTTCCTTGTGTAGATTTTATAGGTACATAATTTCTAGAACTTCATCGGATACATTCCACATTTTCACATCTATCTACACATACTTATGAATTTATTTTAATCATATTTCATGCTTCCAAAAACAACATTAAAACTAACTAAGTGTAAAAAAATTGAAAAAAAACATCTAACATTCATGTCATTGTTGAACCCACATAAAATCTATATTATTTTTACCGTAACATTGTCATAGGCATAACATTTATATCACTAGGAAGTCTAAGAACATGATTATTATTTAAAATGATTTGGTCGTTGATATTATGACTTAGATTATTTCTGATATTATTCCATGCTTTGAAAAAAATTGAAAACTTTTATATTTTTCAGACACTTATATTCCCCCGTGCTCATCTATGCTTTACAACATTATATTTCCATACCCATGAGGATTTTGACCCATTTTTATATAATCTATTATGTCTATATTTCTATTTGTAATCTCAAAATTGATATATATTCTAGATATTTTAATTATTTCAATCAGAAAGATAGGAATTTTGAATGGTACAATGAAATGACTAAGGCATTTGTTTGATTTATTTAGCCCCTGTGACCCCATAAGCCACCTGAACATGTTCTCCATTGTATAGTCCATATAATCTATGAATAAATTCTTTAGGATTAACCCACAATTGATATGATTCCATCTCATTGGTTGAATATTTTTGAGATTATATTCAATCTAAGTGTGGGAGAGAGATTTGTTCACGGAGAAGGTTTTTAGAGGTATATTGAGATATTTGATGCACCTAGATCAAAAAAATATCATCATGATTATATGTGTTATTTTTCACAGTATCCATGGGAATTAATTGTATTTGGATATTGGAATATAGATTGTTTTTTCATTCAAATAATGATTACACTTTTGGTCATTATGCTGTAACTTTCATCAATAGGGATATCTATAAAGGTAATGATTGATTACACCATGAGCTAGTGAGTTTTATATATGACCTACTTTAAATAAGTAATAGCTACATGTGAACCTTTTTTGATATATTGTGTTATTTACATTTCATGGTTTTTGGAAGCTGATAGACACCTGATTACCCATCCATTATGCTTTTGTGAGTTGTGTCATTAACAAAAGAAGGAAAAAAATTAAAAACAAGACCTGTGTGACCCACTATCCTATAGCCATAGAGAAATTGGATCCTAATGTTATTTTCTAATGATTGACGAATTCTTTTTATTTCCCCTAGTGTAGATATGAAATTTATTGGAAGCCTTTTGTAAGCATGCATGTCTATGATAATTGGGAAAAAATTTGATCAAACTGTTTGAGTGATGAGAGTGACAATGAGGTAAGTCACTTTGATAAATGAGTAAATGTTCTTCTTTTTGAAAGAATGCGAGTTGAAGGGAAATTATTTTTTAAAATTGTAATTTTAAATGATGTGTGATATTGTTGGGGTAAAAGGGATTGAATTATTTTGAATTTGTGATTATATAACTCTTGTTTTTCTAGGGTGCAGTTAAATTTTATCTCTAATATTTTTCAGAGGAGTGAAGAAGTATAGGTATGAGAGATTTGATATGCATTGATTTCTCTAAAAGGTTAATGAATATATAAAATGGTTTTAATTATATTTTTCTACATGATTTTAGTGTTTGTATGTTCTTATTGTTGTTTCTTAGATTTTATTATTTTTGTATTTTTAAGTTATTTTTATATTAATATTAGCTATCTAATATAAATTTTGTTACATATTAATTTTTTTATTTGTATTATTATTATTATGTGCACTATTATATAATTCAATTATTTTAATTAATGTGATACCTTATCATATCAGATTTTTTGTATACATAATTATAGTTTATTTGAAATCTTATTTAATCTTAATATTAGCATTATCTAGGATTTAGAATTTTATTACTTATAACTTTTTCTAATTTATATTGTTGTGGAATATTATTATAATTGTTAGTAATATAAATAATAGGTGTAATAATATTATTTGTTTTTATTATCATTAAATTACATTAACATTTAATAGTAGTATCAATATATTTAGTATTGATTATAAATTTTTCTCACTTTTTATAATATTTTATGTATATATCAGAATATTTAATTATATGAACATTCATTTAATTTATATTGTTTAAATAATTTTATTTACTTATATAATTAGTATGATATATAAATAATTATCATATAATTATAACATCTATATTAGTATAATTTATATTTGTATAAATTTAATTCAACTATTATTTTATTATCATAATTATTTTACACATCAACATAATTAGATTTACATTAAATTTTTAATTTTTTTCTTTTTTCTTTTTTATATAGGTTTCTCCCCTTCATTAGATAAAATAATAAAACATTAATACCCTCTCTTGAATAGAGGGATGCAGAACCCATCCCCATCCAAGAATACACCACCTACACAGACCTACACACTAGTGGTACACCTCCTCACTGCTTCATACTACACCAACAGGCACAACCCCGCCTCCATCACCAATAGACCACTAGGCTCTGCTGACCAAGCCTCTTATACTCCTCCTACCATCACACTAGGAATGTTCTCCCTCCTATGGAGAACACTACTATTTAATCCTCCCTGATACACAAAATTACCATGTCTGACTCCATGTTAGAAGTAGAAAAACTCCACCTTCATCTATTGTAGACATCCAAGGTCACCTCCTCCTTCAACAACACCAGGTAGACCACCCTCTAGCCCTATATGCCACATCACTAGGCCCATAGATGCAACCCATACTAGGTGTGCATTCCCCCCTTTTCAAATAATGGTATCATCCTCTAACACCACCCCCACATCTCCATCCTTCCCCTTTAGAGTTTGGAATTTGTTCCTATGCGTCAACAATGCACAACATAGTTTAGTTCAACATTGTACTGTCCAGCCGAGTGATGATTTTATTATTGAAATAATTGACAGCATCTTGTAGTTATATTCTCATCAATTTATTCATGGTGATTTATGTTTATTATTTCAGTTTTCATGTTTTCATGGTCGGTGGAAAATTTTCTTGGTGTCGGAGTTGTGATGAACAAGATGTTAATTGCATGCCTTTATTTTTTCCATATTTGATTAGAAGTTAATTAATATTGATTGTATTTTTATTAATTTAATTATATATGTGTCTTCTATAATAAATATATGGGTTATACACACATGATTTGGTTTGATTCCATGTGATACCTATTATGTAATCATCAGTAGGAGGACATTAGAGAATTTATTTTTTTAGAACATCGTCATGCGCATTAGAGAATCATAAATTTCACGTGATTTAATTTTGAATAAATAAATTTATTAATTGAAAAAATAATATTTTTTGTACATTCCCCTTCAAAATTTCGTGAGTGATACCTAATAAGTGACGTCATGTGAGAGAACCCAACATAGATAGATACTTATAATTTGTGAGAAAAGAGTCGTTGAATTTCACCAAGTGATTAAATACTAAAATGGTTCCCAAATTATTCACCAAATCAGAAATTGAAATGAAATATTATTTATGTGAAAATTAGAATATTTTATAACATTATAAAATGAGACTGAATAATATATTGTTTAAATTTTGATTCGGTGATAACTGAATACATAAATATTGAGATGTGATAATTAAACATTGAGAATTTCATACAATGGAACTAACACCACAACAATGAAACATCCATATCCGTCTATTTTTTACAATAGATTTATATAGCTCACTTAGTTATTTTTAGTTGATTAATTATTCATTTTTAAATATTTTTTTATTTTTTATAATTTTTAATTACTCATTTTAAAATATCGTATGCATGAAAATTCTCAAAAGGGGAAATTCCTTGTGTCTATGAAAATTATCCCTGTGGTTCTACCCCACTCTCCACTTTTACACTAGTGATTAGGATAATTAATTGGATTATCTGTTATTTCATTATTCCTATACCATGTTTATTAATCATGTGAAAGTCCCAAAACATTAAAATTTTCAACCCAAAAACCTTAAACTCAAAGGGAAATTACATCCGTCAGAAACCCCAACATAAAAGTGATACTAGAGGTGTCACAAACCTCCCACCATGCCATTTTTTACCCCCCATAAGTTTTAATAAACATAGTACAAGTAGGAATGATAAGAAATCCTTCCCTTTAACAAGGAATTGATAATTAAAAAACATAAAATACATCAAAACTAGAGTACATGTGGTGTAAATAACCCATTCCTTGAGAAAACCACTATAGAAATCTTTTTGGATTCACCAACCAAAAATGAATTAGTATACTTAAGAGGTAGACTCCTCACTAAAAAAGTGAATAGAAAATAAAAGAAAAATTTTGATATCCACCCTTATGATTTTCCTTCAAATCAAGAATATAAAAATATCCAACAATACATCTAAAACCTTTTCAAATACCAAAGTAGATCATATGAAAAAAACAACACACCAAATCGAGAATATTTGAGGCCAATAAAGCCAAAAAATAACACATCCCAACCAAAGGCATCCCAAAGACCACTCCATAAAATATGGAATATTCATAGAGATATAGAACATGTCTCCCCACAATTTATAGTTTCCCTATAATCTTGAATATTTTTATGGGTTCACCAGAAAATGACGATCAATACCCAAAGATATATGATTTCACATACCAAAACAACCTTCTTAAAAAAGGAAAAGAGAATGAATTTTCAAAAACAATTCAAGGGTCACCGGACCCAATCACCTAGAAAAAATCACTCTATGAAACGATAGAGAGACCTCAAAATTCACATGACACAGTAAGGTAGTGTGTGGTTATACACTTAGGTCACGAGACTATAATGAGGGTAACTTATTGTTAAACTCATAGAACACCAACAAATGGAAATCTTGAAGAATAATCTGAATGAGGTGACCCTCACAACATATTAATAATCAAACAGTTCTTATTGGTTACCATATCCCACACCCAAGGCATCCCAATATAATCCATCAAATAAACATCACCATATAGTCTACACCATGCATAAAATACAATAAGAATCAATAATTAAGGAGGAATAAACACCTCCAAAGTATGAAAGCACAGTCAAAATCAATTTCATCAATAATAAAAAAAGGAACTAGTTGTAAAAATGATATAGGATAAACCCAAACCAAAAAAACAGAATTACAAAATATGATACGCCTAAAATATGGAAAAACATCCCACTCTCCAATTGAAGAAACAATCTAGATCACTAGAAAAATAAGCTAAGTCTAAGACATTTTCATCTTATACAACACCATCCCCTAGAAAATCATAATGTGACCATGATAGACATAAAGATAGCTTGTATTCAGAGTTTAATGATAAGAAGATTGAATGTACCCTGACTTCCCACATATGAAACACACAATTGGATTTTTCTAGACCAAAATGGGACGAGTAGTTCGAGAGGATAGTTTACCACCACTAATATCTTCATAATTTCTCATCTATTTAGAAAGATTATATATATTGTATCTAGTACGAATCGTAACATGTATAGATCTAGGTTTCCCTAGTAGGATTCCCTCAATGATGGTATCCTCATAGAATGATTACATAAAGGTTTTCTGGAAATGCTACGAAAAATAAAATGTAATTCTAGTCAATGGACTCTAAAAAAGAACCATTAGTTCTTCATGTCATCAATTTCCAACTGTGGAGAGAAATGATCGAAGAATGAAATAATTTCAACATATTCTTTCACTGATAGATTAACATGGATTATACCCCAAACAGATATTTCATTCCTAACTCTCACGGTGTAGGGTAAAACCACTATGAATACAAACAAAAAATATCCCTAAGATATTTCCATGAATGGTTAGGATTGAATAGTGACCTTCCACCACTCCAAACACAATCTTTTAAACAAAGGAAAGGTGAATCTCTCTATAGATTATGTAGGAGTATAAAGTAATTTGAAAATATCATTAACCATAGATAGCCACTCAATCACATCATGAAATCCTCAAATGTTATAGAATACTAGAGTTAATTTGTTTAAGAACACTCATAAATGATCAATTATTTGAGAAGAGCATGAATCTTCCAATCTATCACGTGTTTGGGTAGATTCAGAAACTAGAAGAAAAACACCTGGATCACTAGGAAAACAATAATTAGAATTACCTTCTATAATTTTCAGTTAATTCATAGTGGACTAATTCTAAAACATCACAAATCAAAACAAAGAACTCAATCAAAACACTTTTAAAATTTAAGCTGAAAAGAAATAAAAATAAAAGACTCAATTACACCACAACCTCAAAGATCCACAAACAAAAGAACTCAATCTCAAATAAAGCTAATCATGGTCAAAAATCCAATTTTAAATTTTTTAACCAAATTGTTCAAAATAATTTAATACAACACACCTAGTGAATTTGGATTCTAACACATATAAAAAAATAAATTTATTTTTTCTAAATAATAGATATTGTGGTTATGTTAATTTCCTAAAAACCACTCAAATCAACAAAAATATCTCAAGTATTTCATCACATTAAAACTCAAAAAACTATTCTTTTAAAAACTATCTCAACCTAAATAAATTTATTTAATTTTAAAAAATATTACCCTAAACAATCTCAAGTAACCAAAATATGTTTTTCAAAGAGAACACAAATTATGATAACAAAACATTTATTTTCAAAAACAATCAAGAAGAAACAAATCAATTAAGAATCTCTAAATAATCCCCATAAATCACAAGAGAGTATAATACCACTATGTGAGGGAAAACAACCAATATTCACATATTCTTGAAATATGTGTAGTTTGTTTTCATGGTTTTTCAGAACATTAACAAACCATGCGAGTGATACTGGATGTTATATTGAATGGTCAATATATACTCCACATAATTTTATAGATCATGCACTATAACCATACAACCTCAGAATCACATTAAATTTCACCTAAAAAGGAATAATTTCTCAGGTTATCTCCATAAATCCCCAAAATATCTCTTGAACAAGTGACGATAACTTATTAAATTATAATATAGCTTCATACCACCCAAAGAAACTCAATATCAAACGCATGAAAGAGCGGGCCAAGAAATTCCTTGGACTTACCACAAGATTCCCACTGGAAATTCTTCTACCACTAATCCTTGAAAAATAAGAATTTGTAGTTTAAAAATATAGACCCTTAAAAAAACCAAGTCCCTCTAATATTAATTTATAAGAACTATCCCATTCATCCTTCCAAAATACTACTCAAAATGGCCCACTACATACCTGGGAAGTTTCCCCATACCCCTAGTTTGATGAAAAGCATCAAGGGTATAAAAGAAAACAGTTGGGGATCCATTGACCCTCAATAAGATAAACAAAATCTTCCAATATGGAATAATAATATAGAGACAAAGATAAATTCAAAAAAACATACAACAAATTACAATTTTATACAGATTTACCATGATACAATTTGTGATAAGGTAAAATAAATAAGGAAGAACAATGTTGATGAAACAAAACTAGATCCAACCGTTTCTATGAAACCAATGGAATGATGAACATCATCATGTGACTCACAACTCACCAAGAATATCCCAAAAACTCACCACTTCTTGAGGAATATGGCATAGGATCCAACCAAAAATCTAACACCTAATGAACACTGAATAATACATGAAGACTACATACCAACCAATGTGAGCATTTAGGGTGTGATTTGATGATAGTAGGATTCCACCATGACATTGTTTCATTCCTTTTATAAAAAACCCAGGTCTTGTAGTTTGGAATTAATGAAAAAAATTGGTTTTAATTTACCCTTTATATAATATAGAAATAACAAAGCATGATACATTAAATTTTCAAATAATAAACATCATAAATCATTCCTTGAATTGGTTTTACCAAAACCAAAACAATTTCAAGTACTGACCATTTCTATTTTAAATACCACACTTTAGGAAATAATCCACCACATGGTTTAAACTTTTTAATAGATTTTTCAACCAAAAATAGAAATTTTTAACCACTTTCCCCTTTTTCCTTTATAATATTTTACTAACACAACTTATATTTGAAAATGAAAACAAGGTAAAAATAATGAAAACTCAACTCTAGAATGTTAAAGGTAAATACCCAAAATGGATGTAACCAAACTAGTCCACAACAAGACTAAACCATAAAAGGCTCAACACATTAAGAAATCCCTTCAAAGAAATAATATACACAAAATAAAATAAATATAGGAAACTGCATAACATAAGATTCATAGCATGATGTTTCACAATAGAGACTAATGGGACAACACATGTCATGTACAAGTGAATATATTATCAGCTATATAATGGTCACACATTAGTTAAAAAATCACTATATCCAGTATCCATGTTCAAAATCACACTGGCCATGTGTTATTTACTAATTAGGGGAAAATCTAGTGTTCAATCTCAACTAGACTAACAATTTTAGGAAAATTACCTCTCTTTAACTTTTGCCACCCCATGGAATAATAATGTATGTTTTTATGAGAAAATAATGTCATAACATAAAAATAGCAATGATTAGGGAGATAACACCACAATTAAGTCCTTCCTACCTTAAATATATCCATTAATAATATCACTAGAGAAAAATCACATATCCAATCACATTACAATGTCCATCACATGGATAATATAACATCATCAAAAAGAACAAGGGGGTCAATAAGGGAAAAATCAACATCACATCACAAAGTTACAACTGGACCATTAATTATATCATATACGTATGGAAGTCCCTTTTTAAAACAATTGGGAATCAAAAGAAAAATTCTATAAGAAACTTTAATCAACACCAATCACAACCAAATAAATCAAATAAAATTCCACTTCACTTTATAAAATGTTACCACTCCTTTTAAAACATATAATCCCTTCTAACATAATAAGGGAAAATATCATTGAAAACCCAAAATAGATTAATAACCAATCAATAAGTACATTTTACAAAGATAACCCTCTTTGGAATTTTATCAAACATTAAGGATGAATAAAATACAAATTTAAAACCATGTTCCCTAGCACCAAGTAATTGACCCAATGTTTACAAATGAAATATAATCCCAAGAAAATAAAAAACATTAAAAAATCCAAACTAAATATCATATACATCTACACAATTATTAAAAAACTATTTTAATGAATCAATATTTTATGGAACTATAAAATAAAAGGAAATATAATTGAAATACATCTGTTATGTTGTGGGATCATTGTATCCTTCAATGAAATCATCTAAAAATAAAAAACTAGGATGTACCATAACCATTAATAACCAAAATCCCAATTCCAGATAATCCCAAAAAGAAAAATATCCAAATGTGATCACTAGGGTTAAAGAAGAATAGGAAAAATATAGAACACCAAAGAAGAAGGAGATTGGATCCCTACCCTCTTTTGCTGAGTAATGATTCACCAAAAACCACCATGGAATCATCTTATAAAAAATTTTATGAGGGTTATAAGCCCATGGAATGAATCCAAGTCAGAGGAAACCAAATGGTGATGCCAGGGGAGGATCCGCAAATTAAAAAAAAGTAAAAAGGGAAAAAATAGCCATCTTTGATTAGTTTACATGGTTTTACTATGTAGTTAAACAAAATATGTAATTTCTATGTAGATTGCACTCCTAGGAGCTACACGGGCCGCACAGTTAGGATGCATGGGTTTTTAACCATTTACCTTATTCATGTGACCCTAAAAATCCCCAAATTATCACATTTTCTACCCATAACACCTTGAACTAGAGGGTAAATCCATCCATCAAATACTCTAATATAAAATTGAAACTATGAGTGTCACATATACCTCAGTTGGATACAAGGTGTAACCATTATAACTCTAAATATGTGTTATATGTTTAAAAGATACATTTTAGTTAATAAAATGTTCCAGTCACTAAAAACTAATAAAATACACTCAGATTATTTTGATACTTTATTAAAGTGATTCATAAGTCATTTTTAATGATATAAAATAATATGCATGTCTATATGACACATGGTGTGACTAGTATGACTCAAAGGGTGTGCTTTTAGTTTAAAAATGTAATTTTATTTAAAAATATGTGTTATAACTTTAAAATACTAGAAAACATGCTCTAATTTTCATGATACATTAAGAAAACATTCATTATGTCATTTTTGTTGTTTCATTGTCAACCACGCATCAATCTTATTCACATTGTGACATGTATGACTCAAAGTGTGTGTTTTATCTAAAATTGACACTTTAGTTAAAAACACACATCACAGAATTAAAACTTAGAAAATAAGATCATATTTTCTTGATAAGTTAGGAAAATTATCCATAAATCATTCATGAATAGTAAAAATACACCGCACATTAATATGAAGCATGGTATGCCTTGTATGTCTTAAAATGATGTATTTATTTTAAAATTTACATAATAGTTAAAAACACATTAAAAATACTTAAAAATTAGAAATTTTACATATATTTTATTGATAGATTAGTATAATGATCTATAAATCACTTTTGATATGTTGCAATTAACCACCTATTGATCTGACACATGGGGTTCCTGATAAGATTCCAAGTATATGTTTTTAGTTTAAATTTTATATTTTATTAGTGTATTATTTTAAATTTATGTTTTATTTATTTATTTAAAATATTAAAAACATAATATTTTTTTATATAAGTGCACTCTTTTTCATGAGATGTGATGGTTTTCTAAGAAACTGGATCAAGGACTTTTAGAGGGGATTAGGGACAAATAATAAGAATCATTAACGTTTAATTTTTTTTGATGTTTTTGATTAATTTTATGTACCAATGTAATTTTACAACCATTTCTTCTAATATAGTATTATTTCATGGATTTTTAATGTAAATTTAATTTTAATTAGATTTTTTATTTACTCTAACAGTGTACTATAATTTTATTCACACATTACTGTATTATGTAATTTATCATTATTATTCTAGAACTGATTAAATTACCAATCACCAATGATAAAAATATATAAATAAATGGATTATTTTATTAGTGATAAAAACATTATTGATAAAGGTCTCCCTTATTAGTTTCTCTTTTAGTGCTAATAAAGGGACACTTTATCAGTTTTAGTTTAGGGTTGAAAAAATTCAACAATATTTAAAGGTACTTATGACAACAAATATTTTTAGGGATGTTTCATTCTATTTATTATATAGATAAAGAAAATATATATAGTATTTAGTACTGATTATAATATTCATTTATCAATGATTTTTGTACTGTTGATAAAGGGGACACTTTATCATCATCATTCCCAGCACTGATAAAATTAGAGAACAATGTAAAATAATATAAAAACATAATTTAATTTAAATTTACATCATAATAAAATAAAAATAATATCCAATGATTATGAATATTTCTATAATTGTTTTATGATTACATTGGTTGTAAAATTTATCACAAACATAGACAAATTGAAGTTGTCTGTGAACCCTAACCCCCTCTCAAAAGAGCATGATCATGCTACCAATTACTTGAAAAAAACCCCATATTGAGAAAGAGTGTGAACCTATATACAAAAATTATTATGTCATCAATAAAATAGTGAAATAATTTTAACATAAATATTTAACAATTCATTAATAAAATATCACTTTTAAACTGTAAACACACACATTTAGACCCTTTATCAAATTAATGTTTGGTTGATTCATACACATCACAACAGATTTATGGATCATTGTCCAAAATTATTATTAAAATTCAAGTTAATTTGATATGTTTTAAGTATGTGACAATTGGTTTGATGTAAAATGTCAATTTCAAATTAAAACATGAACTTTGATTCACACGACCCACGCCACGTCTCAGAATCATGTGCGGTAGATTCCTACAAATCCAAATTTATTTAAGGATAAGTATACTAAAATTTAAAAATAATACGAGTGTATTTTTTAAGCTTTTATGGAGTAAAACATGTTTTTAAGTAAAATGTAATAATAAATTAGAACACACACTTTTAGTCATACTGCTCACACCACATGTCAGAATAACATAAATATGATTTCTAAATATCAAAAATGAAACATTTTTCATTACCCTAAAGCGTCAAAATTGTTTAGTTTATTTTTTATTTAAATGGGTGACATACATTTATCACTAAAATGTCATTTTTAATCTTATAACACACATTTCAATTCTTATCGGTCACACCATGTATCAGATAAGGTTAAGTTTATTACTACACAAAAAATGAATAATTGATAATTATAATAAAGTATAAAAAAATTGAATTTTATTTCTTGTTTTTGAATATTTCATGAGTATTTTTCAAATAAATATAAATTTTATAAGAAAAAATACACTTTGTGTCATACCGGTCACACTATGTGTCGGATTTACGTGCAATTTATTCATACACATCATAAAATATATATGGATAATTATAATAAAGTGAATATAATCATAGTAAATTGTCTCTATTTTGAGTAAGTGACATATGATTTGAACTAAGATGAAAATATTAAATAATAATACACAATTTGAGTCATACAATATACACCATGTGTCAGACTGACATGCAGTTTACTATCACATATCAAAATGAATTATATTTAATTTTCCTAGATTGTGAAGATAATAAGAGCGTGTTTTCTTGGTTTTTAGTGATAAAAAATGTGTTTAACTAAAATGTAATTTTAAAACTAAAAATGCACACCTTCAATTATTACGATCATATTGTGTGTCATATTGATCTACAGGTGATTTATGTACTTCAATGACAACATATAGTTAATTTTTTGAAAGTATCAGGACAATCCAAGTGTATTTTCTTTATTTTAAGTGAGTGACACATGTTTTTAACTAATGTTTCTTTTTTTAAATTGAAAACATACACATTGAGTAATACAGATAACACTATGTGTCATATTTATGTACAGTAGATTCATACAAATCAATAAAGAATTATGTATTATTTTTTGAATTATCAAGACCATACAATTTTGTTTACTCAATATTCAATGAGTGAAAAATGTTTTTAACTGAAATTATATTTTAAAAATGAAACAAAAATTTTGATTCATACCAGTCCTACATTGTATTGAATTATGTTTCATCAGATTATTATATTTCAAAATTAGTTGTATATCATTTTCATAAAATATAAAAACAATATAAATGTGTGCTCGTTTTTCATATATCATGCTTCATTTAACTGAAATTTCAAATTAAAATACACACAGACATTGATTCATAGCAGCCATACTCTATATCCAATTTACATGTGCTCTATTACTACTCAATACAAATCACTTATGGATCATTTCCCTAAAGTATCAATAAAATATGACTGTGTTTCATTTATTTTAATTTAATGACACATATTTTAAAAAAAATGTAATTTTAAACTAAACACACACACTCTGATTCACTAAAATAATGGAAACTCAATCTAATGAACATAAATATGGAAAGTAAATGATAAATAGCCCTTTTATGATAACAAATAGTTGACGAATGCAACATATTTAATAATTAATAAGTTAAAAATTTATTTTTCACCAAGAATTTTTTCAATTTTTAGAACACAAAATAGTTGAATAAAAATAAATTCTCAATAATGTCCTTTCTTCATGATCTCTATGTAAATAAACTAAATAATTATTAGATAAAAACTATAACTAATTTAACAAGAAAATAGATAAAATGAATAGAAAATTTACTAAATAAGGAGTAGGAATCCACCTCTTCATGATGTCTACATACATTCTGAAACCATGTATTTTCCATCTATTTCTAAACAAAACTTTTTCATTCTTTGAATATGTGGAATATAAACTATCCAGGTATTTCTGAAAAAATATAGATAAACTGAGAATTGATGAATATTTTAAAAGACATTATACTTACCATAAAAACTACCTCTTCAGGTATGCTAATTCTTTTAGTGAAAATGATATCTTTCATAAATTTACAAATATAATAACGAAAATATTTGTCAATAGTTTTTTATGACACTCCATAAACATTGAGACAAATAATTAATTTATTTTGATATATGTTTTATATTGAAATATTATTATATATATCCTAACAAAAATTCGGTTTTATAATTTTATGGGATTTATGCTAGAATGGGAATTCCTTCTATAATGATTTTGATAATATTTAAATACCACACTATCATAAAAATTTATCATTAAAGAATAATATGAAATGTATAAATTGAAGATTATTTGTAAAAAATTGCATTATATTTATTAAAACTTGATAAATTTCATCATGTGTGGTCTATATTTTGAGAATACATGCAATGAATACATAAAAATAAATCATTGGAGAATCCAAATTTATTTCAATGATTACCAAAATGATTCTTAAAAAAATTAATAAGTAATAAATTATTTGAAAATATATTTTTTATGATTAAATTGTAGAGTTTTGTCCTTATATCAATGGAATTAAGAAGATTCTATCATATATAAGTCCATTTTCAAACATTTCAGACAGTTTTTTCACTATTTATGAATATTCCTCTTCATCTAATGTAATTTTTTGTGTAGAAGTTATGTGGTGACTAATAAGTCTATATTTTTTTCAATGGTTTTTTCCTTCAAATTTTAATGATATATCACCTACAATTATATGTATTAATTCACTATAATTAACATAATATATCATTTATTGGATAGATATATTATAAAAACATACCCCATGTATATATTTATAATTGGGACTCATATCCATCCATGCCTAAGGATTTGATCCACATTATGATGAGAAATAATGTTTTTAATGACCTATCTATTCATCTTTCCTCCAAAATAATTGATGGTCTTATCACCATCTCTAAACATTGTGTCGACTTGAACATGTAATATTATTAAATACATAAGTTAAACTAGTGTGGTAAAGGGACTCTTTGAATGTATTTTAATTCGATTATTTGAACCTTTAGATTTCTTTAATTTGACCATATGTTTCTCTATTATTTAATTCTTTAGATTACAAATCCTCAATAAATACATTTTCCATTATTTTGTTAATTATTTTTCCCAAAAAATCAAATTAATATATCCTTATCAATATATATTTTAAAAAAATCTAATGGTCATTCTATGAAAGATCCAATATAATGTTAAATTGAGTGAATATCTAGATCATCAAGGGAAATCTATATCTAAGTGCTCAAATCATGATCTATGTGAATCTCAACTATAACATTACCTTTTGGATTTTTTGTGTAAAATATATCCATGGATATTATACATTGTACCAATTATTATATAGAAATTTTTGGTGATGATAGATATAAATAACAATAAATTTCAACCTATAGAATATTATTATAGAAATGTTATTATATATTATTGATTACCATTTCACAGAAATGATTACGAAAGCATTTATTACATTTGGTAAGGAAGACATTAGAGGGTAATGGATTGAATAAAAGATGGGGGATCTTAATTTAGTTGTTATATATGTGTGGTTTCATCTCTTTGATCCCATCCCATAACATTATCTAACATCTCATACTACCAATTATGTTTTTATTATATAGTATTTATTTATTCCCACATCACCTCTATTTTATTATATTTATCCCCATGTGCAATTATTTTCTCAAAATATATTCTAGGACACACTCCAAAACCCACGCCTATAACATGACAATATTTTAATATCTACTTAATATACATTAAAATTATTCATTCATTATGTATATTCAATGATAGTTCTTATATATAGACAATATAAATCAAATAGGATAATATGATGTCACTATGAGCTAATATCAATTTAATGCAGAACAAATTTTTATTATGTCAAACTTACACATGATTCTTATAATTTTTGTGTGTTTTTATCTACTAATATCCCATATTTATTTACATGAGCATCCTTCTATAACACAATCCATGGGTTGGATGTGGATTTGGTTTTTGATATATCAAAATATTGGGAATGTATTAAATCCACAATACTCTATGAATCTTGTTGATTTCAAGGCTCACAAATAACAATGTTTTTTACTAATTAAATTACTTTAACTACTTTTCCAGTTTATATTTATTGAAAAAAATTTCTTATTTATGGGTTAATGATTTTTTCTAATGTTTTTTGGAGTGTTATTTTTATGTAGTCTATAGGCACTGTGCATTCCATGTGTTTGTAAGAAGGAGGCCTGATTTTCAAACCCAATATTAGGAGTAAATGAGTAGTGGATTGGATTTTATCTATTTTTTTATAAATTAACTGGAAAATTTCTGAGACCATTTTCTAAGATGGCGTGAGATTTCGTGGCTCGGTATGTCTGGAATGATTCATCAAAAAATGATATGTTTTTATTGAAGTGAAGGTGCGATTTTTCTCTAAAATGGGAATATCTTCTAAAAAAGGTTCACATATTAGAAATATAAGGGCACTTTTTCATTAAAAATATAAAATTTACATTAGGTGGGCCTAACCTTAACTACTACTGGTTGAGGGTGAAAGTTAGAGTCTGGACGTAGATGTCATGAAAATATTTTAATAAAAATATTTTGTTTGACACAGTATAGATTATATTTTTAATCAATCCCATATTAGAAATTTAGGGTTATCTCCATTAGCATGGAGTTTCTCTAAGGCATATAAAGATGAAGGTTCTCCCAATGTATTGAATAATTTGATTGGAGCATGACGGATCAACGAAGGTTGGCGGATCAAGGATCGACAACAACACAGAACCCCATTCTTTGTCAATAACTGATCGAACCTCGAGGTAGGGTGTCACTCGCATTGTGATTTCTTTCCCCTTATTAGATTAAATGATGAATTTAGACCAACCCATGAATAGGTTGATCCTTGGTTTTTTTCATTCTTGCAGGATGGGTTTTTTTGCGGGGATTAAAGGGATGTTAGATATTTTTGAATATCAGTTGTTTTTTCTTCATTAAACCTTCTAATATGAATGGAACAAGACAATTATATAAAAGGCCATGATCCTTCCAATAGGGAGTTCATGATCTTTGTCTCTTTCCCCATAATATCTAAGTTAGTTTTTCCTCGTGATTTATGATAAAGGGATAATTGTGCCTTCGATCTAAGCCACAACGATATGAGACCTGGGATTCGATCCCGCAATGGAATAAGGAGGAGGCCGGAAGTTCCATCTCTAGTCGGTAAAGGAGAAGAACGGTCGGGCAAGGACGCTAGTGTGGCGGCTGATGGTAGAGGTGGAATCGGCCCAGCAGGGGCAGTTGGGCAAGGTGGGGAATGGTAGGAACATGACACTAGTATGGTGGCCGATAGTAGTGGAAAGATGTGGTCTAGTCAAGACCACGTTATAGGAGGCACACGAAGGTGGATGTCACAGGTGGATACTAGAGGCGGTGGTGGGAAATATCTCAAAGACTCATCGGTGGGATCCCTCTGTAGTGGTGAAGCTGTGGGACTAGGCATAGAATGTATTTTGGCCACGTAAAACGTGATCTGGCACCTTGTTGAATGGGGGAGCTGGTTTGCCACATCGCTGGGGGGACCGTGAGGATCGTAGGGATGCAGATAGGGTGGGCCACGTTGGCGGAGCAAGGCCTGCCCGCATGACATAGTCTGTGCTAGAGAATTAGGCTGCACCATGTCGACCAAGACTAACTATTTTGGGTCAGGTTGGCCGAACCGGGTTAGGTCGGGTCATCCCAACTGGATCAGGTCCAACCTGTACCATACACTTTTTACTAAATTGGCAATATCATTCAAATTGTGTGTTCTTTTGATGATATTTTTTCAGTGTTGGGACCCATGATATGATAAATTCCTTTTGAGATACTATAATTTAGTTTTTTGGAATTTTTTTTATGAACTATTGGCTTTCAGAGTAGGTTCTCCCAAAACAAGCATTCTTCAAGCGGAATCCTATAACTAGTAGTGACAATGTGATATTGGTGACAACTTGACTTAGGGAATGAATGTCCCATAAAAAATACGTGTACCATTGATACTTCATGTTCCCTCAATACTTCATTAGCCATCGACGCCCAGGGCACCATCACCGCTCCAAGTTTCTTTAACACTCCGTGTTCCATCGACACTTCATGCGCCATCAAGGCTCCATGTTCCATTGGCACTTTGTGGTCCATCAATGATCTATGTTCCATTGACGCTCCTTATACCATCGATGCTATGTGCATCATCGACACTTCTAGTGTCATATAGACTAAGGTACCTATGGACTATAACTATAAATACTTCTCTTTCTTCATTAGATTTATACCTGTGTTTGATGATTTATTGATTGTACTTCATGTGTTTTCTTTGTGGGGTACTTAGTGTGTTTCATTTTTGGTGTACCTTTTTTATTTCTTATTGGTCTTTTCCTTTGTTGTTTTAGGGTCTATATTGAGTATTGTTTCACTCAACCCTGCCTGGAATATTCATGCACATGTCGTGTATTGTGCTGATGATCGACACTTTGATGGGGTCCTTAGTGGAATGGGGCCAGGTGGTTCCTAGAGAGAGGCCTGACAGAAGAGGTGTTACTTAGAAACATCAAAAAGTCGTTTCTATACCTACCCTTTAGGTAGGGTTTTCTGCAGATGAATTTTCGGAGCTTTTACTTTTCCATTTTTGGTTGGTCTTATATTATAGCCTTGTTTACTTTTCAGTTTTGTATTTTTACAATGTGTGAGTATTTTAGTGGTTTTCATGCATGTTTACTTAGTATTTTTAAATCAATGATTTTTCATTGATACATGTTCTTGTGTACAAGTACTTAGGAAAATGCCTCCCATTTGTGGGATATTCCTACTCAGTGCTAGTTATTAGCCCCAGGCATATTGGAGGCGAGCATGGGATAGTCACGATATGGGCCCTGGTGGATGGGTGATGATAGAGTGATAATAGAGTAGGTCGGTTCAATATAAAAAACCTATAGTCTCTGAGATTGGTCGGGGGAAATAGTGGTATGTGTTTTGAGTTCTTCATATAGGATAGAGAATCTAGTGTTAGTGCGGCGGCCAACGTATCCATACCTGAGGGCTTTGAATTCTTATTTTAAACTCACCACATCATAATAGTAGTTGATGGAAAAAATATATGGTAAATGAATCATATAGGATTGAGTGTTTTTTTATATCCTTGAGTTAGTGTCACCTCACCAGGTATACTCTCTTAAATGTGGTATATCTATTTCTATTTAAGGATGCCTCCACATAGACAGCCAGCTAGGATTCCAATGCATGATAATGAGGATGATCTTCCTAGTGAGGAGGTTTCGGTATAGGGACTAGTACTAGAGATAGTACCCATTGGTGGTGTACCAGTGATACCACAACTTAGAGAGCATAAATTACTACCTACACTACCAGTAGTGGATGCATGCAATCTGATTACGTTGCATGAGATACAGAGGTTATGATATCCTTTGTTCAGGGGTGCGATAGACCCCTAGGAATATGAGGATTGGCTAGAGGCAGTTACACATGTCTTCTTCCTAGTGTGGACACCTCTCGAACAGATGATAGTATTAGATGTGATCCTTCTATAGGGATCAATAGGATGATGGTGGAATGTAGTGAACCAAATTCATAATGATACAAAACTCACTTGGACATACATAGAGCATCTCTTCATGTAGTAGTTCATTCCAACGATGTTACACTTTGGGCATTTATAGGAGCTCCTGTATCTACAATACCGTAACCAGAAAATAATGGAGTACTCTATGAGTTTTACTGATCATTCTCGGTACTCCATGAATATGGTACGAGACCCATTCATCAGGGCCTATACCTTTTTGTATGGACTACATTAAGAGATCAGGGCATCCATGATATCCCTTAGTATTTCAACACTTATTTGGGTACTAGAGTGTGCTCTGCTATTAGAGAGCTATCTGGAGGAGTAGACACTGGTAGTAGGAGATACTACTAGTTGTCTGGTAGCTGAATATTCGGAATCGGGTAGCCAATAGCTAACACAGGGATCCAAGCATATCAGAAAGCTCAGGGGACAACCCCAGGAAATGGGGCCATTGGTGAAAGGCTCACAGGGTTGATCAAGTCAGCTGAAGGAAATTCTTTGTTAATCTTGTGTAAATCGGGAAAAAAGAGATGGATATTTTATGACCCATCATACGAATGATTTGGATGCATTTGATGGACCGTCAAGGAAGTGGTGAGGAAAAAATAGGGTGGTCCACCAAAAGGTGGATGTGGTAGTGGATTTGGACATGCAATAGGAGGTTGCCTTAGGTTCAATGTACCACCACCACCACCCCCATGTGGTCCAACATGGGTCTAGGGAGCTGGTGGATAGGGAAGAGGCCAACTATAGGCAATAGAGGCTAACAATCCTAGTGCTCTGGAGAATATTAAATGAACAATCTATCTATTTTCTACCCTAATCGCAGTTTTGATAGACACTCGTTCTAGTCACCCTTTTCTCACCATGACCCTTGTTCAAGACTTTGTGATTTAAATGGAATAATTGAATTGATCCATATTCTTAGAAACTCATACGTGGCAAGATACGATGATCATACACTGGTTCTAATAGTGTTCCCTTACTCTAGGGGTTGATAGTTTGGGTTGGGATCTCTTGGTGGTACCATCGATGCCTTACAACAATATTCTTAGTATAAACTGGTTATCTGCAGTTCATGCCTAGATTTACTATTTGAGGTCCATATTATGGTGTGTATGCGGATATGGGACCGTGTTTTCTTTTTTGAGAAAAAGGGAAACACATGAATCCTGTGACAGACTCACATGTATGAGGGTACAGCTGATCACACATCAGTGGGCTAGCATAACCCTATGCATGGTAGATAAGATGAGTCCTTAGTTTCATATTGTGGTGGAAGAGTTTGAGGAGGTCATTCTTGAGTATGTCCCTAGATTAACTCTTCGCAGGGAGGTAGACTTCTGCATTGATCTGTACCCTGGGATGACACTGATATCTACACCTCCATATTTTATTGCTCCCACAGAGCTTCCTGAGTTAAGATTAATGCTAGAGGACTTGCAGAGGAAGGTCTTTGTTTGACCCAGTGCTTCACCTTGGTTGGCCCCACACTACTACAAAATCAACCTTAAAAAAACCCTAGAAAAGTTCGTTATCAGTTCTAAAAAATTTTAATAATCAATGAGAGGTTAAAAGCCTAAAATATTTATTACTGCTAAAAAATAATTTTTATGGTCCCCTTTATTAGCGCTAAAAAAAGTGCTATTAAAAGTGTCCTTCATAACTGATTTTTTATCGTTAACGAAGGCACTAATGATTAAGGGTATATAAAAAATTTCCCACCCCCCTTTATCAATGATTCCCACCTACCCACCACTTTATAAATGATTCCCCCACCCATTTATTAGTGCTTTAGATAATCTCAGCCTCCCACGTGCACCCCTTCCTCCAGGGTGGAGAGCTACTATCAAGATGCAGATGCTGGGGAGGGTACGTTCCTTTTAGATAGTCTGGTTGAATTCTCTAAGACCTTCGGGTCATGTAATATTCTAATCCTACGGGCCATGTAATCTCTGAGCCTACGTTCCTTTTAAGGGTTCCCCCTCATCCCTTGAAAGTGGGGTTATCAAAAATCAATAAAAATGAAGGCCTTCAGGCCATTCAGGCCTTTAATACTACCCTATATTGTTGTGTATTACATTTGATGATATATTGGTATATTTATATATATATTATCACATTTTTTATCCATATATTTATATATATGTATATATATATGTTTATATATTAGCAAATGTATTTTATAATTAAATATGTTTAATTTATTTATTTATAAAATTAAATTTGTATGTGTGAATATATAAAAAATATTTATATATGGTAATATATTTGATTACAAATAAAATTATTTTATGAAAAATGATAAAATTTAAAATCAATAATAAAAATATGAATGTAGTAAGTAGAAATAAATTCAATCCCTGACGAAAAAGGGAAAAAGTACCCCCATAAATGAGGCTTAGACACCATCGAAATTTAATAAAAGATTGGGGGACCCTAACTAAAACTATATTTTGGAGGCCTTATAGAGTTTTTTTTGCCATAAAAATAGTACCCAAGTTCCGCACGATAGGGACAACATAGAGCTCATTGTAGGCTTTTATTTGATATGTGGTAGAGCCCAAACAAACACCCATATCAAAATTTATGGCAGTTTGAACTTTGAGTTACATTTTCAACTTATTTGAGACCATTTATTATTTTTTTATTTTATATCTTCACGAGGATATTAAATGAATATTAGTTAGTAATAATAAGCCAATTATTAATTAAAAATATTTTTTTAGTCATTTTTTATTCCATTTTCACTAAATATCTTATATTTTAAGTGTATATACTTATTTTCCTTATCTAAAATATATTTCCAAAAATATATATTTCATTTATATCAATATAAATATATTTATTTGTTAATATTTTAGTTTTAATCATATATATATATATATATATTGAATTATACATTTATCAGCATCTGTAAAAAGAGATGATAAAGGGGGGGTCTTTATCAGCACTTCTAAAAAAGAACTGATAACCCCCCCCCCCGTATCAAAACTATTACAAGTGCTCATAAAATACCCCATTTATAAGCCCTTGTAAAAAATAACTAATAAATGTCACCCTTTAATGACTCTTTTTTTAGCATTGACTAAGGGGGGGCTTTAACAGCATTTTTATCTAGCATCATTAAAGCCCTAACACTGTATAAACCGTGTTTTGTAGTTGTGAAATTTTGTTTTCCAAGAAGGTAGATGGAGTTTAGAGATTATGTTTGGATTATCGATGCCTGAATCAGGTGACCATGAAGAATAAGTATCCACTATCGAGGATTGACGACCTTATTAATCAACTGAAGGGAGAAATGTGGATCTCGATGATATACCTCTGATCTGGCTATCACCAGCTTCCTGTATGTGATAAGGACATGCAAAATACAACCTTCAAATGTGGGTGAGACCACTATGAGTACTTGGTGATGCTGTTTCACATGAAAAACACCACAAAATATTTCTTGGGACTCATGAACCATATCTTCCCACCATACTTAGACCGGTTCATTGTGGTCTTCATTGATGACATCCTAGTATACTTGATGTCTGAAGAGGAGTATGTGAAACACTTAAGTATGTTCCTAGTCACACTCTTAGAGTACCAGCATTATGGGAAGTTCTCAAAGGCTCAATTCTGGATTTGGGATGTCCACTTTCTGGGACATGTCATTTCAGAGGCAAGAGTTGTAGTGGATCCAGCGAATATTGAAGTGGTGCTTACTTGGGATCCACCCAAGAGTGTTACGGAGGTGCGGATTTTCCTAGATTTTGTTGGGTACAATAAGTGGTTTGTATCTAACTTTTCAAAAGTAGTAGGACCCCTGACATCATTGACATGGAAAGGTAAACTTTTCATGTTGACAACGATGTTCCTGTAGTGCGTTCAGATGTTGAGGCTGAGATTAAAGAGTGCCCCTCGTCCTGAGATTGCCAGAGGATGGTGTTGAGTATGTGGTGTTCTAATATGCGTCAAGTACTAGTCTTGTTTATGTCTTGATGTAGGGGAAAGATTTGATTTCCTATGCTTCTTACCAGTCAAGGAAGCATGAGCATAACTGTATGACCCATGATCCTGAGCTTGCAATGGTAGTCTTCACATTGAAGATGTTGCAACACAACCTGATGGGTGAATGGTTTATCATCTACTCTGAACACAGTAGTCTCAAGTATAGCTTCTCTCATAGGGATTTGAACTTATGTTATAGACTATGGGTAAAGTTCCTCCAGGAATATGACATTGAGATTGTTTATAATATTGGGAGGGAGAACGTTGCGAAAGATTCTCTCAGTAGGACATCCATCGTGTAGTTGTTGAGTGAGGTGTAAGAGCAATTGGAAGTGTTACAGTTATCCTTTGGGGATGCATATGTGACAACATACTTTTATTTGATATATTTCACCCATCCACTCTTATCATTATTCAGGGAGGCACTTCTTGGAGAAACTGACTGGGAAACTTTACGTGCTCAGATATCCAGAGAGCATGCCCCTATTATATTTTTTTAAAGGTTGGGAGTACGTCATTCCCTTTAGAGGGTGCACCGTAGTACGAGTGAAGTTGACGGAGGTGGTCTTGATGAAGTTCCATAATTCCACTTTGGCAGTACATCTAGGAGTGGTAATGATGTATCAGGACCTTCTATGTAAGTTTTGGTGGTAATGCATGAATAAGGCAGTGGCAGATTTATTTTCTAGATTTATCACTTTCTATCAAGTGAAAGTTGAGCATGAAATTCCTACGGGATTGACCCAACCACTTGGGGTGCTCGAGTGGAAGTTTTTTGTGATATCTATGGAGTTCATGATGTGTATTCCATGCACGTCCAGGGACATGACATAATTTTGGTGATCATTGACTTACTCACAAAGTCACCCCACTTCCTACAAATCTATGAGCACAGTTCATTAGAGATCTCGGGATGCCTCTACATGTAAGATATATTTAATCTTTATAGAGTACCATCAATGATCATCTCAAATCATTATGCTCATTTCACATCTCTGTTGTGAAAGGGATTATAGAAGTTATTTGGGACTCTATTGCACTGGAGCACGGTGTTTCATCCCCAGACGAATGGCCTGACGGAGGGGACCATCCAAGTTATATAGTACATGTTATTCTCTGGCATTATAAATATTGGTCGTAGTTGAGAGGACCACCAACCTTGGGTGGATTTTTCATAAAACAATAGATACCAATCCACCATTGGAATGGAACTATTTGAGGCCCTATATGGGAGACACTATAGGGATCCATTTTGTAGGACAGGCTCAGTAGAGTCATTACTCATTGGTCTAGAGTAAGTAAATTCTACTATAGAGAAGGTGGTGGTCATCTAGGAATGGATGAGAACTGCACAGAGCCATCATAGGTCCTATATTGGCATGCAGTGGAGGCTTTTGTACTTCATGGAGAGGGACCATGTATTCATTCGGGTCTCACCATGATGGGGATTAGAGAGATTTGGTTGGGGTGGAATGTTTTCTCTAAGCTACATTATCCCTTTTTATATTCTGAGTAGAGTTGGAGAGGTTGTATACCACCCCATATTTATTTAGGGTGCATGATGTCTTCTATGTGTCACAGCTGAGGATGTATGTAAATGATCCATCTCACATCATCGACTGGGGTGAGATACACATTGATGATGGGGAGACTTTTGTGTAGTACCTAGTAGAGATTGAGGACCGATAGGAGCAGATCCTTTTTTGGTGCTTGATTCCTCTGGTGTGTATTCAGTGTCAGCAAGGGAATCTCTAGGAGAGAACTTTGGAGAGGGAGGCTCAGATTTGTGATCAGTACCGTAATATTTTCGAGTAGCCTTTGTTTTGGTTTTTGGGGATGTAAATCCTTAAGGTGTGGAGAATTTGATGACTCATATTTTCCCTAATTTTATTTTCATAAATTTATTGGTAAAATTAGAAGACTAGGTGCTAAGACGATGTGAGATACAAAAGTCTAGTATTCCCAAAATGATTCATAAAAAATGATATGTTTTTATAAAAGTGTGCCAACATTTTTTCACTAAAGTACGAATAACTTATAAATGGCTTCCTAGAACCGAAATCATGAGGGCACTGTTGCGCTTAGAATAGTGACTTTACATTAGGTGAGGCCAAAAATTGAACGACAAGGGTCAGGGGTAAAAGTTATATTTTAGACGTCGATGTCATTAAAATATTTAAACAAAAATATTTTGTTTAATGAAGTAGAGATTCTCTTTTAAATCAATCCCTTTTCAGAAATCCAAGGTTATCATCATAACCGTGGAGTTTCCCTAAGGTAGTGAAAGGATATGACTCTCCATACATTTTGGAGAATCTGATTAGAGTATGAAGGATTGACAAACATTGGTGGATTAAGGATTGATGATGACACGAACTCCATTCTTATTCAATAACTGATCTATACTTGAGGTTGGGTGTCAATATCTTCAGGATTTTTCCCCTTCTAAGATTCAACGATGAATGTGAACCATCCCACAAACAGTTTGATCCACGGTTCCATCATTCTTGATGGACGGTTTTTATTAAAAGGATTAGAGGGATGTCAAATCATTATGAATATTAGTTGATTGGTCTTTATTAAACCTTTTGACATGAAAGAATCATGACAAACCCGAAAAGGGAAAAGATCCATCCATTGGGGTGTTCATATGCTTCATCTCTTCCTCTCAAACTCTAGGTTCTTCACTCATCATGATAAATGATCAAAGGGATCATTGCACCTTCGATCCAGGGAATAATGATCTGAGATCGAGGATCTGATACCACAACGGTGAAAGGTGATAATAGCACAAAGTAGTGGCTAGAGGCATTGACTCTAACTATCACATGCAGAGCACGGAAAGGTAAGGCCGCCGAAGGGGTGGCTAGTGGCGGAGGCGGCAACGGTTTGGAAAGGGTGGTCGGGCCAGGAAGGGCACCGTAGGAACAATCCACTGACTAGGTGGCCAGCAGCGATGGAGAGATGTTGTCTAGCAGGTACCATGTTTTAGGTAGCCTGCAATGGCAGAGGTTGAGGGTGGTGACCAGAGGCCGCAGGTGGCGACCAGAAGCCGCGGGTGGTGACCAGTGTTTGTAGTGGAGGTCGCAAATGGTGACTAGAGGTCACATAGTCTATGGAAGGATACATCTTTGATCCACATCGGCTGTGAAGTAATAGGACCAGGTGTATAATGTGGGTCGGCCTCTTGAAACACGGTCAGGCACCGCATTGACCGGGGAAACCGTTTGGCCACACGGCCGGGTGACTGCGTGGATCATAGGGATTTGGCTAGGGCAGGATGCATCTGACAGAGTAAGCTTGTCCCACATGACGTAGGCTAGGCTCAAGAACTGATCTGGTTTGGGATAGCTTGGACCAACCAAGTATGGTCTAGTTGGTTGAACCGAGTTGGGTCGGGTAGGCTGAAACAGGTCGGTCGGTTTGGCCGAACCGGGTCGGGTTTGACCGGACCTGACCAAACCCTTTTTTCTAAATTGGTCAAATCTTTCAAATTGTGTGTCCATTTATGTAGTTTTTTCTAGTTTTGGGTCCCTGATGATGAGATAGTCTTTTTTAGATACTCTAATTAAGGTTTTGTGGAAGTTAGTTTATAACTTAATGGCTTGAGGTGTATGTTCTCTCAGGACAAGAGCTCATCTAGTGGAATCTTTTGGTTGGCTGGGATTATGTGGTCTTGGAGACTACATCACATAGGGGTTTCATGAACCATCGATGATCTATGTTCCATCGATGCTCAATGAACTATCGACACTCCATGTGCCATTGATGCTCTGTGTTCCACCGACACTCCATGCACCATCGACACCACGGGCACCATCACTACTTTGTGTGCCATCGATGTTTCATACGCCATCGATGCTCCATGCACAATGAATACTATGTGGTCTATCAATGTTCCATGCTCCATCAATGATCTATGTACCATCAATGCTTTTTGTGCCATTGACCCTCCATGCTCCCTCGATGCTCTGTGCACTGTCGACACTTTTATTGTCAGAGAGACTGACAGACATCTGCATTATAACTGAAAATAATTCTCTTTGTGCTTTAGAATTATGAATATATGATATGAACATATTGAATATACATTGTGTGTTTCCTTGTTGGTGTAATTCATATGTTTCCTTTGTGTAATACTTCATTTAGTTAATAGTGATATTTTCCTTTATGGTTTGGGTTCACTACTGAATATTGTTTTACTCAACCCTGGACTAGATATGCCCGCACGTGTCATGTCTTTTGAAGAAAATCGAATCATTGATGGATTATATGGTGGTGTTGGGCCAGGAGGGGATTAGATAGAGGTCTGATAGACTAGGTGTGCTTCAGCCACTTCAGACATCTTTTTCTTACCTACGCTATAGGTAGGGTTTTTTGCTGATAAATTTTAGGAGCTTGTACTTTTCCAATTTTGGTTGGGCATGTATTATGGACCTGTTTAATTTGCAGCTTTGTACTACTACTCTATGTTGGTATTTTAGTGTTTTTCATGCATGTTTACTTAGTATTTTCAGTATATCACATTTTCTTAGAGATGCATGTGTGTGTACAAGTACTTAAGAAAATGCGTCCAATATTTTGGGATATTCCTACTAAGTTCTCGTCTCTAGCCAATGGCCTATTGGAGGTGGGATTTGGGTAGTGACGACACAGGCCTATGGTGAAATGTTGTGAAAAAAATTTAGATTAAATACCCTACAATATATTAAAATTATGGATCAGTAACTATACTTTTGACAAGAAACCCTATGTTTTTTAAACTATTGTATTGTTCAACAGCCCAAAATTTTGAATTTAACTATGCATTTTCAACCTTATATTTAGATTGGACCCTATGTTTGACGTGGATAACTACAATATTTAAATTTAAGATATTTCCTGAGATTTATGCAATGGCCTTGGTAGGATTATTTACCCTCTTTTAAAAATTCTTAAAGACCTGTTGAAAGGCTTGTGTTCAATATATTAAACAAGTTCTATATCAAATGAAATTTAGGAATTTATTTGAATGTTTTCAATGAAAATATTCATGCTTTTTAGAAGATATTTTTTTGGTTATGTTTAAACCAATTAAAAATTTTGTTTCTCTTGATGAATAACAAGAGTTATATCAATAAAATGAGTGTCCCTTTAGAGAGAACAACAAACTTATCTATTATTATCAAGAGTTGCACCTTGGATACATTCATGTTATGATCTTGAGTAGTTTTATTAGTGTTATATTATTACTGCTACTATTTTTTTGTTGTTGTATATCATAAAGTTCATTTGAATATAGGATCTATTTGAAGCCATTCATCATTAAAGAATTTTATCTAAAAATAAGAAGATACATTATCTATTAGTTATTTATTCAACTATGATATTAATATATTTATATATTAAAAAATTAATACTGATTTCTTAGAGTATCAAGTTCTCATACTCAGTAATTATGGAGTGGTATGTTATCGTTCTAAGATATGGATATTTTAGTTCCCCATAAAAGAATATGATATAAAATCCTTGTTGTAAAGGTTACAACTTCATATTATTAGTTGTTGTGGTATTATTATACGAGGAAATATTTAGTGAAAATAACCAAGAATGCTGAGAAAGTGTTAGAGGATTGGACTAGGGGATCATTTTTCCATGAACCACTATAAAAATTTCTTCGCTAAACTTATTTATTTTTCTGGTTCATAACATCCATGAAGAATAAAATGTTGTATATCGTCATAACATATAAAGAGGGGTAAAATTATATTTTTTATGATTTATAAAAGGACACAATTCACCTTCACCCCTATTATGTATCTTAGTATTATTATAACCTAAGAATTGGCATCAAAGGAGTTATTTTCAAGAAATTTGATAAGCTCTATAAAGATAGAGTAAAATTTACATACAAAGATATATGTCAATGAAAAAACATAAACAAGGAATGTACGTGATCGGTTATCATTATTTTAATGGTGACATTTATGGTTGCTAAAAATCATGCATTATTATTAATTTTAAGAATCTTGGATTAAAAGTCTACATGAAGATTGTAAAACATTAATAAATCTCTAATGAACCAAAAAATGGGATGCATCTAAAAAATCAGAGAATGATGTCAATTTCATAGACATGAATTATATTATATGTGGACTTTGTGAAAGTGAATTTAATCTTTTATCTCAATGTACAACCATCTATGAGATATGGAATACTATCAATGTTTTTTATGAACGAATTTTCAATTTTTTGAAATTATTATACAACAGTACAAAGATAAAATTCAACACCATTGGTAGGTTTAATGGTGAAATCGTCACTCATATGAATGGATCGTTGACACAAATAGTCAATGGTGTTGCAACCTTGGGTGATCCAATTAAATAAGAAGACCAAGATTTAAAATTTCTTGGAGTCTTAACCTCAAAATGGAATTGGATATTGGCTGTAATCAGGAAATTCAGTCCAATCTTAAAAATTATAATGAAGGAGTTGGATGGAACACTAATGATGTATGAAAAAGAAATTCAATCTGAATATAATGACCATAATATGATAAAAATGCAGAATACCACTATTAAAGATACTACTCACAAATATAAAAAGTAATCAAAGTAGGATGATTTATTATAAAATGATTTATAATATTCATATTATGGAATGGAACTAGCTCATCTATCTTGAAGTTTCATTAAATTTTATAATAAGAAGAAAGGCTTCAAAAATTTCTTCAAAAGAATCAAGAAATAAGGTCAATGACTTAAAGAAGTTAGATTCTATGAATGTAAGAATATGAGGCATATCATACTTTATTACCCAAAAATAAAATAAAAGTAATTAAAAATGGAAAATAAAGAAACTAAGTATCATATGATAACTGATTATGAGAATAATGGAAAAGAAGTTATGAAGGATTCTTGGGGTGTAACTAATGACTCTAGTAGTAATTCTAAAACAAAATCTAAAAAATCACCAACCAATATTAAAGATAATATATTCTTTATAGATAAATAATAATAATATATAAAATATTATATTTCCTCTAATTATGATTTTAAAAGTTTTTATAATATTAAATTTGTTTCTTACTGTTCAATACTTCACAAAAATTATAAATCTTTCCAAAAAAACATAAAACAATAAAAAAATATTCATGGTGTTTTTTTAAATGAAATATATTCCTTGATAAAATAATACATGGACCTAAAATAAAATTTTAGAATATCTATCTCAAACTGTACTATACCTAAAAACTAAAATAAAGAGTCATATTTTGATATATAATAATTTCAATGTACTTAAATTATATTGATTATGGGAGAATATTATCTAAATTTCCTTCTTGGAAAAAAAATTCTAAACATATAAATTTGGAATAATAAACAATGGAAGAAAAAAAATATTGATATTATTCTACAGCTAGTTCTAAGAATAAAAACATATCAAGAGTCACCATTTTTATTGTTAAATTAATGACCATTATTCTAATATCTATTGTTTGAGAAAACCCAAAATCAGTAGATTAAAAAGGATTTTATTCCTAGAAATATTTTGGTAGATTATCTTATAATTTTTTTAAAATTAGTAAATTATGTTTACTTAAATCTTTTATTGGAAAACAAATCTAGAAAAAATAAAATTAGGGTATGAAAACATGATTTTCTTTAAATGTTTTGTAAGAAAAATGTCATAAGAACAAAATTTTATGATTATATATAGATAGTTGTTGTTTTATACAAATGAGTGTAGACACATCCAATATTATTAAATTAAAAAAATAATATGTCGGTTGGGTTACCTTTAATAATAACTTAAAAGAAAAAACAGTTTGGGTTGGATTAGTTTGAAATCCAAAATCAATTTCAATGAACAAAGTACTATATATTCAAGGGTTGAAGAATAATTTGATAAGTATATCTCAACTATGTGATGTGGTTTTTTATATTGATTTCTCTAATAATTCCTACACTATTTTTAATGATAAAATGCTTAAGATTAGAGCACCCAAAATTAAATTTTTTATACATTAGATCATAATTCCTTATGGGAACTAGAAATGAATTGTTTAAGTCCTATCACAGATGAATTTTGGATTTGGAATCAAATTCTTGGACACTATAATATATTTAATTTTTATATATTATCAATGAAACATTTATTTTTTGATTTTATTAGTCATAAATTTTTTAGATATATATTTATTTATTCATTCCAATTAGGTAAAAACAGAAGTCATTCTTCAAATATATTAACAATCATGGTACATCAAAAACCACTAGAACATATATATATGGATTTTTTTACACCATCAAGGGTATAAAACTTAACTAAAATATAATATGTTTTAATGAAATTTCAAGATTTAATTGGGTTTATTTCCTAAAAAATATAGTTGATTTTTTCTCTATTTTTTATGCTTTAGAAAAAAATTTCAAAAGTTAAATGATTTTAAAATAATTTCATTGAGAATTTCTCATAGTGGAGAATTTGATAATACATAATTTTACTCTTTTTACTCAAATTTTGGTATTAAATATAAATTATCTTCTCTAATAACACTTCAAAAATATAATTTTTGAATGAATAAATAGTAATATTTTATAAATGGGAAGAACTGTGTTAAATGAATATAGTCATCCTATATATTTTTTTGGAAGAATCTATTAACATAGCTTGAAATATCATGATTTCAATTTTAATAAGAACTCTCCTTAAAAATACCCCATATGAAATATGGAATAATAATAAAGTAAAGGTAATATACTTTAAATTATTTGAATTCAAGGTGTATATATTAAATACTAAGTAAATTCATAGTAAATTTGATGAAATGAATAATGAAGGTATATTTCTAAGATACTATCCTACTTCCAAATCTTATAGAATGTATAATAAAAATAAAGGATATTTGAAAAATTTGTTCATGTGAAATTTTATAAAAGTCATCATTTAGATCATAGAAAAAACAGAGAAGATGAAGTTACTAATTCTTTAGAAAACATGAGACATGAATCTTTTAAAAATGATTTTAAAAATAAAATAAAATATGATGAAATTTAGTTTGATCAAGAAGAACATGAAACTGGTGTAGCTGATAGTGTCTTACCTAAAAAACCATGAACCATAAATGATCATTATTTGGAAACTATAATAGTAAATATTGATATATGAGTTAGAAAAATAAGGAATGTATAAAATATATCTAAATTATCTTCCTTCATATCTCAATTAGAAACAAATACATTATATGAATAAGTAGAAGATGAATTTTTCATAATAAATATACAATATGAGCTTAACTGGTTTAGAAGAAATAAATTTTTGGAATTGGTTGACCGACCATCTAATCATCATATAATAGGAACGAAATGGAGGAATTTTATGTTGAACACAACCAATAGTTTTTAATGGAGGAATTTTATGTTGAACACAACCAATAGTTTTTAAAAATCACAATATACCAAATTTAGTTTCTAAACATTATAAATCTCTTATTGGCCTTAAAAATCATCAAGAGCATGGTATGAAAGATAAATTTATTCTCTACAAGAAAATTTCTTTTCTATAGGATTGTAAGATCCTACTCACTTTACGTAAAAACAATTCTGGTAATTTTTTTGTAAATATTTATATAGATGATTTAATGTTTTTTTCAACAAATAAAATGTTTTGTAATAATTTTTCAAAACATTTGTAAAAAGAATTTAAAATGAGTATGATGTGAGAAATAAATTCATTATTGGTTTCCAAATCTATGAACATGATCTTGGTAATGTTTTAAATCAATGTAAATGTATAATTGATTTACTAAAATATTTTGGACTATAAAACATTAAAAATTATACAACACCCTTTTCTAGAAATATAAAATAGGATTTGGATGAATCTAGAACATAATTTTAGAAAATGTTATATAATGTTATGATAGGTTTTTTGTTATATCATACTACTAGGAGAGAATACATTATGTTTTATGTATTTCATTGTGATATATTTCTAAAAAAATTAATCCCATTTTAAAACTATTGAAATATTTTTTGAACATTTGAATGGAACCATTTTTTCAACCATTACTTTTCATAAAAACATCTTATTTTCATTTAATCACATATTTAGATGATGATTAAGATGATGATGGTGAGATAGAAATAGTACTTGAAGAATATGTCACTTTTCTGGGAAGTACATAGTTTTATAGTTAAGTAAGAAACAACATTCATTTTTCTTCTTAATAATTGAGGTCGAATATATATCATGTAGAAGCTTATGTTCATAGGTTTTTTATGAAACACACACTACTGGACTTTTAGACTCAATTTCAATATTAAAACTACAATAAATATATCAAAAAAATCATGTATGTTACTCAAGTGAGAATACCAAACTAGATCGTTGTATCACTGAGTGGGGGGTGAGGGGAAATTAGTTACATTTTTTTCTTTTTATTTTCCATTCTTTTAGAAAAACCTTATTCTCTTATAAAAGAGATGTTACCTTACTAAAAACAAAACCAATCCCACATCCACATGAACATAAGAATTTTCAAGGTTTACTAATCAACCAGAGTAGTTGTGTACTTGGTATGGTATGGAAACAATCTAATACCACCCAATACACTATAAAACAATCTTTTGGTGTGGATAAAAGGAATAGGATATACCATTACAGTTGTGTGATAGTAAGTTCAATACAATATTTCATTTTCTTCAAGTAGAATGAAATGATGTAATAAATGTTTTGTAACAAATTAAGATACTTTCACTATATTGTTTATAACATGTTACTATGCTACCTTTTTAACTTTCAAAAATATGATCTTCAAAAAAATCATCACATTTCATACCAATAGTGGGTTAGAACTTCAAGGAATTTTTAATAATACTTATTATGATTTCCTAGTATGATCTACCCAGTCTGATTGTTCATCCCAATAATAAGGTAGCAATAATCAAATGTTGATTCTTAGGATAGTAAAATATAAAAAAAAAACTTCAAATCAGCTTTTGAAACTTCTTATAGTAACCTTTCTTGGCTTCTCCATCATTATTTAACGTGGTCCCTACTAAAATCAGTGTGGAAACAGGTATCAAATTTTCTATGCTGAACTTTTTAAGAAGTCCCTTAAAAATTATTCTTGGGAATGAATAATGGTTTTCTTCTTTTGTAAGATTTTAAACCCAAGAAAGTATTCATTTCTCCCAGCATGGAAATATCAATCAAATTTTTCATTTCTTCAGCAAATCCCCCACAACTTCACTTATCATTCCTATAAAATATAATTTCTTCGACATAAACAATTACAATAATGAAAAAATCATGACTTTAATTGATGAATAAATTATTATCAACCATTACTTTTTTAAAACTCATCTTTCTCTAGAAATTAACTAGTTTAGAATACCATAACCTTGGTTCTTACTTTATCGCTTACATGGATTTCCTCAATTTTCCCATAAAACCTTCATCCTACCTAAAAACAAGTTCATTTGGTTATTCAAAATAAACTTCCTTATCAAGATCACCATTCAAGAATGTTGATTTCACATCCATTTGAAAAATATTATAACATAATTGAGCAGAAATATCAATAAATATTCTTATTACATCTAACATTTACACTAGATCAAAAGTTTCACCAAAGTATATGCCTTCAATCTGTGAGTAACCTATTCACACTAATCTTAATTTTTTTTATCACATAAACATCTTCATTCATCTTGTTCTAAAAAACCCATTTTGTAACAATACCACTTTTATCCTTTTGTTTAGGTATAAGTTCCCATGTATCATTTTTTTCAATTATATCCATATCACTATTAATTTGATGACCCCATTTTGGATTTTCAAAATCTTCATTCACATATTTCATGTCAACATTTGTATATAAAAATGAATGTGTAACAACTTTCTATGTTCTTCTTGTTTAAAACATTTAATGATGATCACCGATAATATTTTGAGATTCCACTTGCCTGTTCATCCTTGTATGATATTTCCTAGATTATTCCTCATAACTAGAAATGGATGAGTATTATTCTTCAACTTTTGTGGGATTAACATTATTGGTATCCTTATCGTAATTTTCATCAGACATTCTTTTTTACTATTTATATTATTTATCAGTGTGTGTTTGTTTAGCATATTCCAAAGCTCTCTCAATAACTTTCACATCAAAAAAATCAATTAATCTACCTATTTCTTTATTTAAACAAATATATCATATTCCTTCTAGAGCATATCCATGAAAAAATCAATCTTCACCTCTCTTCTCAAGATTTCCATGGTTTCCACGTTTATACATTATGATGCATGGACTCCCAAAAATTCTTAAGTGTTTAAAACATGGATTTTTGTTATAAAACATTTCATATGTAGTTATATATAAACTTAGTCTATAGAAACATTGGTTTTGAATTTAATTTTTAGTGCTCATAGATTTCCTCCAAAAGTAATGATAGAGACCTTGTTTAAGTAACATACTTCTTCCCATTTTAACCAGTCTTATATTATTCCTTTTAGAAACACTATTTTTTAAGAGTACATGGTGTACTAAACTGATGCATAATTCCATGTTTCTCAATATAACTTTCAAATTAGTCATTTTTTATTCACCACCATTGTTATTTCTCATCTTCTTCACTGAATACTTATATTCCTTCTCACATTTTCAAATGAAACTTTTATCATTTTTAGTGAATATAACATATTTTGTTTATATATAACATATATAATGTTGTTAAATTCATCAATTAATTTAATTAAATACTTATCTACATTTATTTACTATTTTGTCATTGTACCATCGATATCCAAAATAATACGTTCTAGGGGTAGTTTTGATAAAATTTTCAAACTTCTTACGCATAGAGTTTTTTTATGAAAGTGGTTCTTTGGTTAAAAACCAAAGCACAATTTATTTAAAACATATACATACAATAGAATAAAATATGGGATAAGATTATAATCTTTCACAAGAAGGGGGATCAAGTCATCAGGAAGATCCTCCAACGTATTTAATTCCTAAGAGACTCCATTATTCGCAAGGCCATCAGCAATTATGTTCTCTTCATAATAGTTTTGTGTTGTAATATGTTTGATATCTTGGAGAGAACTAAGACATTCTATAAAACTTATAGTAATCGAACAGGATAGAGTGCACAGAGTTTGTTATTTTATGCTTCTGATAAATTTTGCAAAACCAACCTCTTCTTATTGACATATCGGGAATATTACAGACACTATGAATATTTGATAACTTTACCTTTTTTATTTTACACATGTAACAAACCAAACATTGATTAATGAAAAATTATATTGATCTAATTTAATGTCTCATCATGTAAAATGTGAACTTCATTTCATTTATGTTTTTGTATTTTAAAATATCGTTAAGAATTATGACTGTTGATAATATAGTCATTGAACAGTAATCACATGATTAGTACAAATATAGGGATTTAAAAAATCTAATTTACTTACAAAGGGAGCGATGGCCTCATCCAGTAGAATTTCTCCATACGAAGCCCATTTGTCAGATCTCGGAAAAGAGGTGTCATCATTGGTCTTTTCTATTGACCAAGCCCAATCTGATCTTCAATATGTTAATCTGAAATGGAACCATCTACGGGAGAAGATAAATTTAATAGAGATTACCATGCGTGTAATGTTATATGAGCCACCCCAAGAGTCTATCACCATCGCTCACCTCACCCGTAGGCCTTATGCACCTATTTTAAGATTTTATGTAACAAATCCTAGCACTATAATTATGTGAATTACTTTTTTCACAATAAATAATAGACCTTCATTTTTATTCTAACATTGTAAATAGTTTCTAAAACACCAAGTGGATGTTAGTTAATATTCATCTAAGAAATATGTTTTGATAAAATAATGGATTTTTAAATTAAATAATATTTTAAAAAAATATTATTTTTATGAATTTACTTTTTATTAAATATAAATGACCATATAATTTTTATGAATACAATTGTAATTTTTATTAGGGTTTAAAAATTGTTTTGGTCAAAACCCATGAATTTTCGATAAATGTTGGTTTTTATTTTAAAAGTTAAAATTAACTTATTTATAAAATTATTTACATAATATGGATATTATTTTTGGAATTAGGACATAGAAATTATCCAATGGTGATTTTTTCACAATTTTTTGAGATATTCGAATTATTGGGTAAAAATTAAATATCATTTAAATATAGATTTTGTTTTATAGAATCAAAATAACCCAATCGTAATGTATTCAAATAATATAAATATTATTTTAGTCCAATAATTTTTTTAAAATTAAAATAATTTGATTTTACGTTTTTTTGATTTATTTTACAAAACATTAGTGGACCCTCCAAGAGTTATAAAACTTTTTCACTTTTAAAATGAATTTCCTTGAGAGTGTGACTCACCTCCATATAAGAAACCCTATTATTTTTAGAAGTTCAGAAATTGAAATTATAAAATATTATTTTCCACTCCCCTTTTGAAAAATCCATGGGCAAAAACCATGGGATGGTTTGTGGTATTCATTAGTTAAATGTGTGGTGACCAAAACCTAAATAATAAAGAATTCTCTCTCATTTTCTATATAAACCCACCCAAGATCCCACTTTCTATTCACTCAGTACTATTGGAGTTCATCCAACCTCTTCCCTCCTCTCTCTAGAATCCTCCCAAGGTTCCCCAAGCTTTAAATAATCCCCTCTCAAGCCTCTCTTAAGCCATTGTGATCACACATCCAAGTAAGGGTTTCCTTCCTTTCTCTTTTTATAAAAATTTAATAATATTTGTATGCCCATTTATTTTCAATTATAAATGTTTGGGTATGGTTTCACACCTCCCCCATACATCCCTCTTTATTTTTATTTATTAGAGACCCCTTTATCTCTCATTAATGTCTTCAATGTACACCCATTACCATGCCAAAATTCTATAAGGATTTTCTCTCTTCTCATTTACATTCAAGAAATTATTTTGTATTATGAATCCAAATTCCATTAATTTTACTGAAAATTGTATCTATATGACCCCGTAACTGTCCATTTCATGTACATATGGTGAGACACCCCTTTCTCTCTCATCAACAATTTTTATGAGTTCTTATGTCACGTTGTTATGCTGCCAAAATTGCACCGTGATTTTCCAAGTCAAGGTCATTCTATAGTGAATACCATGCCCATTTCACTATCAAAGGTATTCACCTTTATGAATTTTTAATTATTGATTAATTTATCAATTCCACATTCCATTATCATTTAATAAATGGTGATTTTTTTTTGAATCTACATTATATGATCTATGTGGCACATTTATGCATGAAATGAAATGATTAAGAAGGGTGCACCCTAATAGCGCACCAGTGCATTGGTTAGAGGTTAGTATCATGATATATCAAGGGGAATGAGAGTTTACTCATGCTAATTCAAGTGAAATTTAGGTTTAGTCATTATCCATGTTCAATGAGGCTTGGATCATGCTAAAGTCATGTTAAATGTTGTTCCGACATTTCCAGGTTATGTTAATCATGTTATATCATTCCGTTATGTTCATGTTTCTCTTGAACACCGTTGATATGACTAATACCTAACATGTCATGTATTATTAATGTTATGACTTTTTTTACAAACTTACTGTACATTATAGATCACCCACATCTTATAAATTTCCTCAATTTATCGCAAAAAAAGCTAAGTACGAAGGATTGTAGTGGTCATTTAATGAATGTTTTCAATAAGATGTCTTGTTTTTATGTTCTAATTTTTATGTAATATTCATAATCACCAAATACATTTTACCTATTGATCATATATATTGTATCAAGTGATGGTTTTTATGTAATAAATCATGTTTAATTATGAAATAAAGATCAAGGTTGTCATAGTTGGTATCAAAGGATAGGTTTTTTTTAGATTAATATTAGAAAACCCTAGTAAAGCCATAGAGAAAAGGCTAAGTATAATGAAAACATACATAAGTTTTGGTGAGTATTTAGTAATTGGTTTATCAATAAAAGAAATCCTTGTCTGGATCTGTGCAGGTAGAGGCGACTCTAGAACAGATGTATATAGGGGTGAAAACCCTGACAAAGATTTTTGGGCTTAACCTGGGGTATCCTGGTACACAACAATGGGCATTTCTGAACTCTTGGTTATAACACTCCCGGGGGATATTCTTGGGAAAATTCATAAGCATAGTAGGAACTATAAATAAGAGAATTAAAAAATGTCCCTAAAAATATATATAGGGATTTAGATCATGGATAACATAGATTAAATATTTAGATTCATAAGTTAAGAAAATAAAAGTAATATATAATTCATCTATTTTGTCTTTGGATTACCCTTTATGTGTTACCCCCAAATTTGTTTTATTCCATCCAATGGCTGGTAATTGGAGGACTCAGGCAAACAACCGATGCGAAGATCAAGTTGATGATTGTTTTAATGAGATGTCCAATCTTATGGGTGTTGGAATTGAGAACATTGTCACGATAAACTCCCAGTTAACTGATGTCTAGAATAGAAGTGTGGGTCAAGAGAAAGGTTCAACCCCCCCCCCCCAAGAACAAGTCATTTTCAAGAGCTTCATGAGAAAAAGGCCTCCTACTTTTAATGGATCATCTGATCCCTCAATCACCGAAAAATCGATCAACTCCATTGAAAATATCTTCTCCATCCTTGAATGTTCTAAACAGGAAAGGGTTGTCCTAGATTCTTATCATATAGAGGGTGAAGATGATCAATGGTGGACGTTGATCAAAAATACGAAGCCTGAGGAGGAGTTTGAGGCATTGGAAATGACAGTTTTTTGGAAGATTTTTTTTGATAAATATTTTTCATGCACCCTCTAACTTAAGATGGAAAGGTACTTACTTTAAACCCAAGAAAAAATACGACGAATTAGTCAGAGCGTATGAGGAAAACTTCACAAGGCTTACACGATACACCTCCAGCTTTTTCATTACCCCTGAATGCAAGGTTGACCGCTTATTAGTGGGCTAAAACCTAGCTTGTAGAAAGTGCTGGCGATCCGTGACATCGAAAGCTATGAGGAAATTATCTGATGTGCCCTTATTGTCGAAATGGAGATAAGAGAATCTCAGGGGTATCATGGGGATAATTAGTTTATGGTGGACATCAATTCTGGTTTTCCAATGGAAAAATCCAATAGTGCTATGAAAATCACACACCCCACTTGCCAAAGGTGTAGAAAGAAGCACCCTGGAAATTGCCTGAAGGGGACGAGGAAATGCATTAGGTGTGGAAGAGAAGGTCACCAGGCTATTAACTGTCAAAATGAAAAATGTGCAGTTGTAATAGAGGAGTGAAACGCTCTACTCAAACCTCAAGGCATTTTTCGTTGCTTCAACTGCAAATATCCATGGCACTTTGCAAATAATTTCCCTAATCAATGGGTTTTAAGAGGCAACCAACAACCTCCAAGGCTGCAAGGGTGAGATTTTTCCATCACTACCACCAATGTGAACCACGAAAACAATGTGGTGACAGGTACAATAGTTATTAATTCAATAATTGCAAACATAATATTTGATTCTTGTTCTTTAAATTTTTTTATATCCATAAAGTTTAGTAGAACAATCCCAACACCACCACAAATCATGGAAGTAAAGATGTCAGTGAGTAAAGAAAATGGAGAAATCATTGCATCTCATGAATATAACTCCTCCCCTGTCTTAATATGTGGATTGAATTTTCTGGTGAACCTTGTAATACTGCATATACTAGAATTTAATGCAATTCGCAGCATGGATTGGTATTCCTTGTATAGAGAAAACATAAATTTCAATGAGAGGGAAATCACTCTCCATATGGATAATCCACCTCTGATTCTGTACAAGTTCAAGGAGGAGGATGAATCTTCTTTAGCTTCTTCATCTCAAGCATGGATATTACTTCTCTATGAGCATGCGCATCTGGCTCAAATTATTATGTCAAAAGAATCAACCATCCTTGAATACATGCCTATTGTTATGGAATTAACAAATGTGTTTCCTGATGAATTTCATGGTATTGCTCCTAGAAGAGATGTTGAATTCAAAATTGATCTTATACCTAGAGAGTTTCCAATATCCAAGACTCTGTATAGAATGACTATTTTGGAGCATGAAGAGCTAACGAAATTACTACTGGAGAGTCTGGATAAATGGTTTATATGCCCAAGATCATTACCATGGGGTGAACCAGTCCTCTTCGTCAAAAAGATGGATGGGTCAATGCTCCTTTTCATCGATTAACATTAGCTTAACAAAATCATGATAAAGAACAAGTATCCTCTCCCATGAATCGATGATTTGTTTGATAACCTGTGTAGAGCACAATACTTTTCCAAGGTGGTTTTACGGTCGGGATATTATCCATTAAGAGTGACTAAGGAAGATATCCCCAAGACTACTTTTCGTACAAGATACTGGCACTATGAATTCATAATAATGCCTTTAGGACTCACTAATTCTCCAGAAATCTTCATGGACTTGGTGAATAGAGTCTTTAGAGATTACCTCAACAAATTTGTGGCAGTATTTACAGAAAAAATTATAATCTACTCCAAAACCAAGGAGGATCATGAAGAGCATATATAAACTATACTAGAGACCTTGCAGAAGAAGAATCTATATGAAATGTACCGCAACTGTGATTTCTGGTTTAAGGATTTCTCATTCTTAGGCCATATTATCACATGCAATGGGATATTTGTGGATCCCTCCAAAATAGATGCAATTCAGGGATGGATGAGGCCAACATCAGTAACAGATATCCATATCTTTTTCGGGTCAGTTGGATATTATTGATGATTTGTGAGAAATTTATCACAGTTATCCAACCCTCTTACCAAGCTAACTCATAAGGGAGTAAATTTTTCTTGGAGTGATGAATGCGAAGAAAGCTTCAAGGAGTTGAAAAGGAGGCTTATCACTACACATGTGATCACTTTACCCACAAGTGGAGAACATTTTGTGGTATTCAGTGATGCTTTGAAGAATGGCCTGGGACTTGTGTAGATGAAAAATTAAAAATTCATCACCTATGCTTCAAGGAAATTAAAAGTTTATTAGTAGAATTATCCAACACATGATCTGGATTTGGTTGCGGTGATCTTCGCTTTAAAATTTTGGCAGCATTATCTCTTTGGGGAGAAGTGTGAAATATTTAAATACCAAAAAAATACTCAAGTATATATTCACATAGAAGGAGTTGAACATTTTCCAACAATGATGGTTAGAGCTGATCAAAGACTATGACTTCTCAATCTATTACCACCCTTGGAAAATAAACTGGGTCACAAATGCTCTATGTATAAAGGACCCAACGATTCTATCATTGATGAGAATTTAGAAGGATCCAATATTATTAGATTTGATGAAGAAGGACATGAGAATCATAAATTAGGGAACATCATCAATACTTTCACAAATCGTTACGGAACTGTCTCTTTTGGAAAAGTTAATGGATTCTCAAAGAAAGGATGTGGAAATTCTGAAAAGGATGGAATCTATCATAAATGTGAAATCCTCAGAGTTCTTGGTTGACAAGGATGGAATCGTGAGATTTAGGTCATGCATATGTGTACCATCTAATCTAGAGATAAAGAAGGAGCTTATGGATGACTCAAATAGGCCAACCTTCTTTATTCACATAGGGAGCAGAAAGATCTATCAAGATCTCTGAAAAAACTTTTGGTGGGACAATATGAAATGGGATATTGCAGAATATACATCAAAGTGCCTGGTATACTAGCAAGTGAAGGCTGAGAGGCAAAAATCTAAGTGGATGATGCAACCACTACCCATACCAACATGTATGTGGGACAACATTACGATGGACTATGTCACTAGACTTCCAAGGAAATCTATAGGAAACAATGCTATATGGGTCATTGTGGACCGTCTTACAAAGACAGATCACATTATCACGATTCGAGGGGACTTCTCATTGTATCAACTTGCATGGATTTACATCAATGAAGTGGTAAGTCTTCATTGAGTACCACTATCTATTATATCTGATCGTGATCCGAGTTTCACCTCAAAGTTCTAGAAAGTTTACAACTAGCTCTAATCACCGAGCTGAACTTCAGTACGGCCTATCATCCTCAAACTGATGGAAAATCTGAGCGAACTATTTAGACATTGGATGATATGCAGAGATCATATTCTATGGACATCAAAGTAGGATGGTACCAACATCTTCCACTATTTTAATTCTCCAACAATAAAAGTTTACACTATAGCATCCAAATGGCACCATATGAATCCCTTTATGGGAAAAGGTGATGAACACCGGCATGTTGTGATGAAGTTACTGAGCGTAAGCTACTAGGACTAGAAATGGTTGAAGAAATGGTAGAGAAGGTGAAAACCATTCAGCAGTATATCAAGGCAGCCCATAGTAGACATTAGAGTTATATAGATAACTGTCGATGAGACCTTGAGTTTAAATTTAAAGACATGGTATTTCTATGAATATCTCCGTGGATTAAGGTCATGATGTTTGGAAAGAAAGGGAAGTTAAGTCTCAGGTATATTGGCCCCTTCGAGATTCATGTTTGTGTTAGGACTGTGGCCTATAGAATAGAACTTCCACCTACCATGGCCACAATACATGATGTATTTCATGTATCTCTCTTAAGGAAGTACATATCTGGCCCTTCACATGTACTCTCTTCAGAGGTGGTACAGTTAGAGGATGATCTCTCTTATGAGGAGAAACCAGTGAAGATCATAGATCAAAGAGAAAACGTTCTACAAAATTTTACAATTCCCTTGTCATGGTTTTGTGGAGAATCAAGTTTGAAGAAGCGATGTGGGAATCAGAGGAAGTGATGTATAAGAGTTACCCACATCTGTTTTCATGTGGGAAAATGAAATTTAGAGGGTGAAATTTCTTAATGGGGGAAGATTGTAACGACGCAAACATTCCTTAATGAAAACTCCTCTTAATCTAATTAAATGTATAATCATGTAAAATGTGAACTTCATTGGTTTTATGTTTTTTTATTTTAAAATATTGTTAAGAATTATATTTGTTTCTAATATAGTTGTTGAACAGTTATCAAATGATTAGTATAAATATAGGGATTTAACAAATCCAATTTATTCAGACAAAGGAAGTGATGGCCTTATCCAATAGAATTGCTCCGTACGAAGCCCATTTGTCAAAGCATTTAAAGTATTTGGAATCATTGGGCTTTTCTCTTGACCTATCCCAATCCAAGAATCAGTATGTTAATCTCGAACAGAACCATCTACGAGAGAAGTGGAAGTTGATAGAGATTACCATGCGTGCAATGTTATCTGAGCCACCCCAAGAGTCTTTATCCATCACGAACCTTACCCTTAGTTCATATAATGCTATTTTAAGGGATTATGTAACAAATACATAGAACTATAATTATGTGAATTACTTTTTTATAGAATAAATAATAGACATTCATTCTTATTATTACGTTGTATATAGTTTTTAAAACAGAAATAGTATTTTAGTTAATATTCATCTAAAAAATATGTTTTGATAACTTAATGGATTTTTAATTAAATATTATTTTAATAAAATATTAGTTTTATTAAATTATATTTTGTTAAATATAAAATATTGTATAATTTTTATGAATACAACTGTAATTTTTATTAATGATTGATAGCTTTTTTTATCAAAACCTGTGAATCTTCGATAAATATCAGTTTTTATTTTAAAAGTGATAATTAAAATATTTAAAAAGTTATTTAGATAAAATAAATATTATTTTTGGAATCATGATGTCAAAATTATCCAATGGTAAATTTTTCACAATTTTCTGAGACAGTCAAATTTTTGTGTAAAACTTAAATACTGTTTAAATATATAATGTGTCTTAATGACATCACAATGACCTAATAGTGATGAAATAAAATAAAATAAACATTATGTTCTGACAATATAAATTTTATCTTTAAAATAATGTATTTTTATATTTGTTTTATTTATTTTACATAACATTATTGGACCCTCCAAAATTTAGAAAACATTTTCACTTTTTAAATGAATTTCCCTGATAGTGTGACTCACCTCCACATAAGCCACCCTATTATTTTAAGATGTTCTGCCATTGACATTAAAAAATATTGTTTTCCACTACTCTTTGGAAAAAACTATGGGAAAATAAATTGTCTTGTTTGAGGTATTGATTAGTTTAATCTGTGGTGACCCAAACCTAAATAATAAAGAATTCCTTCTCCTTTCCTATATAAACCCACCCAAGCTCCCACTTCCTCTTCATTAAAATACTTTGGAGTTCATCCAAACTCTGACCTCCTCTATCTATAATCCTTACAAGGTGACCCAAGCTCCCAAGAAGCCTCTCTCAAGCCTCTCCCAAGATTTTGGGATCACACATCCAATTAAAGGGTTTTTTCCTTTCTCTTTTTATCCAAATGTCAGAATATTGTTATGCCCATTTGTTTTAAATTATAAATGTTGGGGTACGATTTATCACCTCCCCCATATTGTCCTCTTAATTTTTAAATTATGAGAGACCCCTTTCTCACTCATCTATGTCTTCTATCTACACCTGTCACCATGCCAAAATTTTGTTAGGAGTTTCTCTCTTCTCATTTACATTCAAGTAATTATTTTGTATTATGAATCCAAATTCCATTATATTTCTTGAGACATGTATCTATATGACCCCCTTACTGTCAATTTCATGTAAATTTGATGAGACACCCCTTTAGGTCTCATTAACCATTTTTATGAGTTCTTAGGTCACACCATTATGCTCCCAAAATTACACCGCGATTTTCCAAGTCAAGGTCATTGTGTAGTGAAAACCATGCTCATTTCACTATCAAGGGTATCCACCTTTATGCACGTTTACTTATTAATTAATGTATTAATTCCTCATTCCTTTATCATGGATTAAATGGTGATGTTTATTAAATCTATGTTATACGATCCATGTGGCATATTTATGCATGAAATGAACTGATTAAGAAGGGTGTGCCTTGATAGTGCTTCAATGCATTGGGTAAAGGTTACTATCATGATACGTCAAGTGAAATGAGGGTTTACTCATGCTAAATAATGTGAAATGAGGGTTTACTGATGCTCCATGTGCAATGAGCATTTTCTCTTGCTAAAGTAATGTTAAATGTTGTTTCCACATTTCCATGTTATGTTTATCATGATATATCATGCAATTATGTTCATTTTTCTCTTGCACTCCATTTATTTTCCTATTGCATAACATGTCATGTATTCCTAATGTTATGACTTTTTTTACTCATTTACTGGGCTTTATAGCTCATCCTTTTCATATGCATTTCCTGAGGTTATCCCATTCAAATCTAAGTAAGAAGGATTGTAGTGGTCATGTAATGGAAGTTTTCAATAAGATGTTGTGTTTTTATGCTAAACGTTGTTTGTAAAATTTCTAAGCCCCAAAGAAACTAGACCTATCGATATTCTATGTTTTATCATGTGATGATTTTTATGTAATAAATCATGTTTAAGTATGAACTAAAGATCAGGGTTGTCATAACACATGTGACCCATTTTTTATTCCATAATAGATTCTCCTCCCCAATTACCATGTAATAAGTGTTTCAAGCCTCACCAACTTTGAATAGGATTCCTTTTTTTTGTCATCCTCTTTTAACAATTTTTCTATCTTCTTCATATTTCACTAAAAACTCATATTTTTTTAAAATAATTTTTTACTCCATTAAAAAGTTTTGGAATGCTTATAATGTTTTGTTTCATCCCATCAACAAACAAATATTTATTATATTTCAACTTTTATTCCCAAATGATGGTTGATCCAAAATCGTAGATTTTGAGAGATTCATCATTTTCAAATATCACTATTACTTCTATAAAATATTTTAAATTATTTTAAAAATTAAAATCTCCAATCATTTGTGAAGAACAACCACTAAGTATAATTCAAGTTCATTCTCAGTTTTTAACTTTGAGAGTAGTTTCTACAACAAGAGATTTTTCTTTCCCTTTATTTTTCTTAACTTCTGACTTCTGATAATTGATAACAAACTTTTATGGTTCCGATAACAAAATAAGACATTATTTAACAATGTTTTTAGGTTGTTCACATATTTCAAAAATATTTTCAAGAGTTTGTATCCCATTTTAAATTTTTACACCAACCATCTCAGGTTTCATATGAAAATAATTATTGGAAATATTACTTTGAGGGTATGCCCTCAAACATTTCTATCAATAATTTTTTGAATAGTGATAATGTTTTTGATTGAACCACAACATATTTTCCATGTTTCCAAATCAACTAAAATTACAGCGTTATCCATAGAAAGGGTATTCTCCTCTGAAACATCCATTCTATTCAAAGTTTTGAACATGTTTCTCAGAAACCTTCTTATCTTTCTTCTCAAAACATTCTTGACTACAAACATTTCTGTTATTAACCAGAATATTCCTTTTCAACTTGGTTTTATTTTCAACCTTATCAAAACTAGAATTAATAAAAACATTTTCATATATATAATTTTTATAAACTCATGACTTCTTGACTTTTTTAGTCTTGTTCACATACATAACCTTTCCATCTTTCTTATTCTCAGAAACAACTTTATCTTTCTTTTCATCATTTAAAGGTAATGTTTTGTCTTTCTTAGGTTTACCCTTTCCAATGCTTTCCCCAACTTTATGGATAAAATTCTTTAAACTTTTATCCATGTTTTCTGCATTAGAATGTTTTTATTGGAAAAGGTTTAACTCTTATTTCTTTTCCTCTGACTTAACAACAAAATTTTCTTTATAATTCTTTTCTTTCTCAAGATATTTCTTCAAGACATTAATATCTTCCACCAACTTAACATTCTCACCAGTAAAACATTATTTACTATTTGTTGAATCATTTTCATTTTTTAACTTTCTTATATATTTCTCTAGATTCCCAATAATTCTTCTACATTCTTTCAATTCTAATTTTAAATGAATTTATAATTGGGTTTCTTTTTATTTTGAACTACTACATCCAAAATCTTTATTATTAACAATTGTAATGAATATATTCTCATCCTTCTTAATTGATTTTTTTAATTCATCTTCACTATTTATGTTATTAATATTTTCATGACTTATTATATACTCCCTTTACTAATTTTATATTAAATGTGCATAATTTTTGTGAAATATTAATGTTTTAATACTAAGTATAATTTTTGAGCATTTTTAGAAGTAGTCCAACTGTGTCAGTTTACTATTTTATTTATAAATCTCCCCCTACAGATCCAAATTGTGTGGTTCTTGTTTTGTAGGATTTCTAATTCAATATAAAACATTTACATAGAATAGATAATTGTCCAATTATTCTATTTGAAGGCTCATATAGACCACACAAGCAGGCCCATAGAATCTGTGAGGAAACTGGACCAGCAATGAATCTTTACTTTCTAGGCTCAATCTAGAAGTTCAACTTCCTAAATTCTCCTCCAAAAATCGGGGGACAATTTAAAGAGTCTTGGATAAATATTTCAAGACCCAACTCTAAATACAAGGGTCCCAAATGATTCATTAAACTCAACCCACCATTCTTGCCAAGAAATAAAATCTGTATAGTATTCATGATATATCTCATTATGTAAGAATATAATCAAGCTGATATTTTAAAGTGTGAAGGATTCTATATAGGTGGTATACATTTTTGAATAAATCATTCAGATTTGATGGCATATTCATATTCCAAAATCCATTCATATTTTCACCATCGAAAAAGCATGGATTGAAATGAACAGTTTAACATTGTTGATGGAAACTTCCATAATATTGGGTCAATAGGTTAAAATGTCTCCAAAGTTTTAGAGTGGTCAGCCAGAATTATTATCAACAACATTTGAGAAGGAGATAACTTGAGATTTGGTTGTCTGGATGTTCAAATTGTCGAGCCAAGTGGAGGGATATATTTGGAATGCAGACATTCCACTTCCTTGGGATATAAAGACACCCCCTCCTCTCATTCAAAGGATTTGGTATTTTAGAAGAGATAAGAATCAATTGGAATGAACAAAAACCTGAAAAAGTCTTGGGAGGACCTGCCATACTCAGGTTTTTACTTGAGAGACCTTTCCTCCTCTCTTTGTTTCCTTTTACTTATGTGTGCTTCATTATTGTAATTTTGAAAGCCTTTTTTTATTCTGTAATAATGAAAGTTTCTTATTAAATATATATTATTATCATCCAAATTATTTAGTTCAATATTAATGTTCATAAAATAGTTTAAATACAGTTTAATCCCCTTCCATTATATTTCATCCTCATTCAATCGAAATTTTATATTTATTTATCATCATTGTTTGTGTGTGTGTTCGACACACCACCCTTTTCTTGTCCCTTTATTTTTCATATCTTCATAATCTATCATCATAATCATTATAAAACAAATTTATAATCATATTAATGGCTGATTAAATCTATAATTTGGGAGATTTATAATTTAGGGATGTTAAGCAATTGAGAGCTTTTGTTAAATGAGTATTCTTTGAATTAACATTGTGTATGTTGGACTTAACATGTCATGAATTAATGACATATTTTGTTTAAAGTATGGATTCCATGGATTATTGAAACCATAAATCCACTCCCACAATCAAGTAATGATCATTATTATAATCATAGTTAAGTTAAGGATTTGATTAAATCCTTAACACTTATGAATTCCGATCAAGGCTAACTTGTGACACTAGTGTTAATTTAATGCAATTCAAAGCAAGGCTCGAGGATGTCACAAGCTTAACTACCTAAAGATGAACTCACCCCAATCTTTATCAATTTTTTAAATAAAACAATCATCCATAAATTATTTCATAAGCTCTATGAACAACTCCCCTAATTAGTATACAATTAACTAAAAACAACCAACTATTAAAAAGTATAATCGCCGAGGATTCAACCCGAGTGCTTCTATACACATTAGCAGAGCATTGGAACTTTGATCGGTCGATAGGCGAAAATCGGCCGCACTTTAAAATGGTATCGTTAGCGGGGATGGTGCTTTAAGTAGTCGTTAGATTCTAGTTATTGAAAAAAAAACAAAAAAACCAAAATTTAAAAAAAAATTGAAAAAAAACAAAGAAAACCCCACCTTCCTCATAAAAACCGTAAACGGAAATCCAAAATAAAAAAACTTTCATCATATTTCTTTCAAATATCACTGAATGCCCCATAGCCTCACAAACATTCCCTTGGATTTGTTTGACCCTGAAATTGAGAGAAGTCTTTACCAAGTTATGAGGAACTTGAGGGATTATCAAATAATTCATGAACCAGTCCTCGTCCATCCTAATAAATTAGATATTTCCAATCCTTGGGAACAAACACTTAAAGAACTCGCTACCCGTGATAGGAATTACCAACCACTTGGTATTCAATATCCAAACCTATAGGTTGACTTTGAACTCAAATCGGGATTGATTCATCTTCGTCCTCCTTTTCACGGGCTAGCCAGTGAGGATCCACATCTTCACCTTAAATAGTTCCATGTGGTGTGCTCTACCATGATGCCTCAAGGGGTTTCAGAGGACTAAATCAAACTCCAAGAATTCCCATTCTCTCTAGCTGACACTGATAAGTCATGGATTTACTTCCTTCCTCCTGGTTCCATAACCACACGGAATGACATGAAGCGACTTTTCATAGAGAAATTTTTTCCTGCTTCTCGTATTGCTTCAATCCGAAAGGAATTAAGTGGTATTCGTCAGTTCCCAAGTGAATCACTCCATGAGTACTGGGAGAGGTTCAAAAATCTTGTTGTAACCTTCACACATCACCAAATTCCTGACCATCTCTGGATCCAATAATTCTATGAGGGGTTATTGGATATGGAGAGAACTCTCATTGATGCCGTAAGTGGCGGTGCTCTTGCTGATAAAACTCTCACAGCTGCAAGAGATATCATAATTAACATAGCTTCAAACACACAAAAATTCCATAATTGAGCACATGCATAAGTAAAACAAGCCCAAGATAATCAATCGATAGAGTAGAACAAGATGACAGAGTGGATGAGTGAACTTACAGGTCTTGTGAGAAAAATAACTGTGGCTACCAAATCCACAACATCATCTTCTCCACAATCAATGTTTCATGGACTTGTCAAAAACTATAGAAGATGAAACTCTTCATCTCATCCAACTGATACAAGTCCACAACATCAAGAGTATCAATCTGATTCATCTGGACCAATCGAGTTAAATGCATCATATTCTTAAAAGAACACCAACCCTCAACAATTAGGTCAGTTCATTAAAAACTTCAACCAACCTCACTTTGATCCCTTCTCTTCTTCCTATAACCAAGGCCTGAGGTATGGTAATTCTATCTCTCATCCCCCTAAATTCTCTCATCAAAACCAAAAACAGTTCCAATATGGTCAAGGTGTTGGTAACTTCCTACAACCTTATCCTTTTATTCCTCAACCTCAAAGGAAGAATCCTCCTCCCAAATTCCAATATCCTATTGAGCCTTCCCAATTCCAAAACCAACACAATCACCTTACCAAGAACCAAAATATATGTAATCCCAATTTGGAACAAGCCTCTTCTTCCATGAAACCATGGGAAAGTGTTGTGGAAGACCGTGCCTCCTTCACCTGTTCTAGCCTCAAGAATATTGAAACCCAAATTGGTCAACTGGCATCCCACCTTAGTCAGCAGCAACCATCCAATTATACCCAACTTCTAGCTCAACCATTACCCAAGACCAAAGGTAATGTAAGTGTAATTTCACATATATCTGGGAAGAAAACTTCTATGCCTCATGATATGTCCTCCAACTCCCCTTTAAATGTTGACCTAGAAAATGAAAAGAAAATGAAACTTGAAAAGGAACCTGAATCCATTCCCTCACCTCATTCTATTCCACATCGGAACACAGTTCCTTTTCCTTAAACCATTTCTATGCCAAATATATCTTTTGAACACGATCCTGAAATGCACGACATATTTCGATGTGTTGAAGTGAATATTACCCTCCTAGATGACATAAAACAAACCCCTAGGTATGCCAAGATTCTTAAGGAATTGTGCACCCACAAGAGGAAACTTAGGACCTTTGAAAATGTTTCCACCCAAGATTCCATACCCATTAAATGCAAAGATCCAGGGACCTTTACTGTTCCATACCAAAATGGAAGTTCAAACTTTGATGATGCACTCATAGACCTACGAGCCTCAATTAATGTCATGCCCGAATCCATCTTCTCCAACCTTGGTATTTGTCCCTTACATCCAACGGATGTTGTCATTCAATTGGCCAATCTAATCACAACCAATCTCGAGGGAATAACTGGGGATGTCTTTGTTCGTGTCAATGATCTTATCACCCAAGATGATTTCTATGTCCTTGACATGGAAGGTGAGACAAACTATTCTCGATATCCCTTGATTCTAGAAAGAACATTCCTAATGATAGCGAGAACCAAGATTGATGCTCATTCAGGCATCTTATACATGGAATTTGGTGACCAACTATTCAAATTCAACATTTTCCAAGCCATGCGATACCCATCTGAGGATCAATCATCATTCTCAATCCATGCTTTTGAGGACACTTCTAATAGTAAATTGAACCCCATTCAATCATGTTCATCATGTTCTAATGAGAAATCATCTTGTGAAATATGCACCATGATTATCCAAGTTATAATTGGTGAAGATGATGTAGACCACTCATTTATAGACTTCATCAATATAGGGGAACCTAAAAACTCTCTTGAATCCCACATCAACTCTGATCTCTACTGCTCCACCATGGACAATATTAAGGAAAATGAATCTAAAGAAACTGAAATCCCTTCCTCCATTTCTAAGTTATCTAGCCCAAAAGTGAATGATTTTGCTGATCTAAAACCTCTTACTACACGCCTGAAATATGCATTCCTTTTCCATGGTCACTCATATCTTGTCATTATCTTTGCCTCACTTACTGAAACCTAGGAGTCCAAACTTTTTAGGTTTTAGAGGAAATAAAATTCCCTAGGTTGGTCCCTAGATGACATACAAAGAATCAACCATTTTCATTGCATGAATCACATCCATCTTGAGGAATCATCCAAACCAATTGGAAAACCACAAATAATACTCAATCCACTCATACATGAGGTTGGTAGGGAAGAGATCACTATTCTTCTTCAAGATAGTATTATCTACCCAATTTCTGATAGTGAATGGGTTAGTCCAATTCATGTTATACCTAAAAAGGGCGGGATAACTGTTATCAAAAATGAACATGTATATGTAGTCACAACTCGAGTGAATAAAAAATGGTGTGTGTTCATCGACTATAAGAAATTGAATGTTGAAACAAGAAAATATCACTACCATATTCCATTACTTGATCAAATGTTGGAATGATTAGATGTAAAGTCACATTATTTCTTTATCTATGGATACACTGGCTACCTCCAAATCCAAATCGCACCTCAGGACAAAGAAAAGACTTATTTCACTTGCCCCTTTGGAACATATGAATATAAGAGAATGCCTTTTTTCCTTTGTAATGATCTTGAAACATTCCAAAGGTATATGATGAGTATATTTTGTGAATTCATTGAACAATGTTTGGAAGCCTTCATGGATGACTTTACCATTTATGGTGAGTCATTTGAATCTTGCTTGAATTCACACTCTCTATTCCTTCGAAAGTGTGTCAAGTGTATCCTTGTGTTAAATTTTGAAAAAATGTCACTTAATGGGTACAAATGGGATTGTTATAGGGAACATAGTTTCATAAGATGCTATTGAAGTTGATCCTGCCAATATTGAATTGATCCAATCACTTCCTCAACCCACTTCTGTTCGAGATGTCTGTTCATTTCTCGGTCATGCCAGTTTCTATCAGAGAGTCATCCATAAATTTTGTAGGATTTCCCTCTCACTCACTCGGTTGCTCCAAAAGGATGTCGCTTTCCATTTCGATGAGGTTTTCAAGAGAGCCTTCATTGAACTCAAAACTGCTCTAACTTCCCCCCCAATAATCCAACACCCAGATTGGTTGTTACCACTTGAGTTGATGTGTGATGCTTCCGATAGAGCTGTTGGGGTTGTTATTGGTAAAAGAAGAGAAAATATTCCTCTTGTTATCCATTATGATTAAAAAACATTGGATGAAACTCAATCTCACCACATTGTCACTGAAAAGAAACTTTTACTAGTGGTTTTCACCTTAGATAAATTCCGGCCCTATCTCTTAGGGGCCAAAATCATCATCTTCATAGACCATTCTACTATAAAGTTCATACTCAAGAAAAGTGATTACAAACCAAGGCTAATAAGATGGATCCTAATTCCCATAGATTTTGACCTTGAAATAAAATATAGACCAAGAAAATAAAACCATGTGGAAGATCACCTGAGTAGAATTTTCAATTCTTCTCATTCTGAAATAATTGATCCCGAATTCCCCACGGATCACATTTCATCTCTCACTCCAGAGTTACCATGGTATGCTCCAACTGTGAATTACTTGGTTTCTGGTGTTTTTCCAGAACATTTTTCAAAAGAACAAAAAATAAAGTAGAAAAGTGATTCAAAATACTAATTTTGGGAAGAAAATAAACTTTGGAAAATTAGGGCTAACATGGTTATAAAGAGATGTGTCGATGAAAATGAACATTCTTCCATCTTAGAATTACGTCACTCAATTATTGGTGGTGGCCACTTTGGACCAGAAAGGACCTCCCAAAAGGTCCTAGACTCTAGATTCATCTGGCCTTCACTCTTCAAGGACTCACATGAGTTCTATCAATAATGTCCCACTTTCCAAAAGTTTGGAACAATTTCAAAGAGAATTGAAATTCCCCCAAAACCATAAATTTTCTATGAGATCTTCGATGTTTGGGGTATCAATTTTATGGGACCATTCCCCCATTCTAATGGATTATAATACATTATTCTTGCGGTTGATTATGTTTCTAGGTGGGGCATGGCCAAACCTACTAGAAAGTTTGATTCACATACTGTTAGTGAGTTCCTAAAGACACACATCTTCCATCGATTTGGCACACCACATGCCTTGATCAGCGACATAGGAACCCATTTTTGTAATAAAACCATGGAATCTCTTTTGAAAAATAATGGGTTTTTATATAAAACTTCAACTACATATCACCCCCACACAAATGGCATGACTGAACATTCTAATAGAGAAGTGAAAAGAGTGCATGAGAGAATTGTAAAACCCACCAAAAATGAATGGCCTAGAAGACTTGGTGAGCACTTTGGGATTATCAAACTTCCTATAAAACACCCATTGGGATGTCTTCTTTTTGGTTAGTTTTTGGTAAAGCATGTCATATATGAGTTGAAATCCAACATATGTTTTTTTGCACTGTGAAAACCTGAAATTTTTATTGTGAAAAATCTGGTGAAGAATGATTGTTACAATTGGCTGAAATGGAGGAGCTTCGACTTGAATCTTACGATAATTATAATCTCTAAAAAGAAAAATACAAGGCACTCCATGACAAACACATCTTGAGAAAGGTACTCCATGAATGTGAAAAGGTAAGGCTCTTTAATTCTCGATTTTGGCTTCACCCAGGTAAGATTAATTCTCATTGGGAAGGTCCTTTTGTTATTACTAATGTTTACCCATTTGGTTCAGTACATGTCCAAGACCCCTCTTCCAAAATTACATTCACGGTTAATGGACATCGGTTAAAGCATCACCATGAGAGTACACACAATCCTGGATCAACGTTGATTTCCACTGGATCCCCAACTTCTGCAGTAGACCCACCACGAGATGGAGATGGAAACCCACCAAATTCAAACAAGGGGGAAACTCTTCCCCTTTAACTATCTTTATCTCTCTTCCTCCATATACCTATTTCTTCTTCTTCCTCTTTCATTCATTTTTTTACAACTTTCTTTAACAAACCCTTACTTTTTATCTTTTAATTTGGTGTGGGTGAGTATTTATTAAAAACTAAAAAAACCTAAATAAAAAAAACAAAAAAAGCATCACAAAAAAATATACAAGAATATATATAGTCATGCTTACTCACCATCATGTTTTGAAAATTTGCCCATCCTTTTTGGGGGGTCAACATATATTTTTTCTATCACAAATTTTTTATGTTCATCATGACTTTGGTTGAAGAATATTGTGTCAAAACTAAAAATTTTGAATTCTAACTTTTTGATTTGGAAACTGATTTCCCCCACCCATGATAAACAAAATTAGCTTTCATGCCAAGGATACATATGGAAATCTTTTCAAAATGAGTTTTTTTACCCCCATTTGTGATTATTGAGTTTGTGGAGCATTGAGCTGAATTTCCTACTTTAGTGTGCATTAATATGATAGAAACATTTTCTAAACCACATGAGAATCTCAACAGCCAAATAGCCTCCCATTTCCCTTACATTAATCCTCCTTTTGAAATCCCCTTCTGGCCAATGAAAACCATTTCTTTGATAGCTATATTACAATCCCAATACCTTTTCCCACCCAATATCAACATGGAATATCATTGCATAATTTTTTGAAATTTATGTGTGGGGGGAATAGATTTAATTTTGGGTACCCTTTTTTTATTTCACTATGTTATCATCTGCTTGAGGGAAAGCATCCATTTCTGTGTGGGGGAGAGGTTTTCCTTTATTGGGGTTTGAAATTTTATATAGTTTTATCTTGTATAATTAAAAAGTGGTCAATAAAATTAAAACAAAATCAAAAACAAAATAAAAATAAATTAAAATAATAATGGGTTGTGTCTTGGGTGGGTCAAAAATCACTCTTTCTCAACTTTTGATCTTGTTATAACTTTTACAATTAGTGTCATGAGGAGATCAATCATGGGTTGAGAGATGAGCATGAGATTTATTTCAAGTTTATCATTCGAAAAATGAAAAAAATGATTAACACGTATGTCATTGGGAGAAGTTTTGTATTTTTTAAATATTCCATATTCTCATTCCCTTCATATTTCCTTCCAATTATGTTTCTTATTTCACATTTTCATTCCCTCGTAAATATGTGTTTCCATTTCTTTTCATGTCTCATTTCAAAAAAATGTGAATTTATTTTTCCATGTTGGTGTTTTACCCCTATTCTTCTCTCACATGGACAATATATTCCTACCATCCCCTAACCATAGAAAAATCCTTCAAAAGAACTCTTGATTCTTGTGAACTTCGGATAGGGATTGGAAATTGAGAGCTATTTCATACTCTAAGATTTTCACTTTTGGTTGGTAAAAGAGTGAACCCCCACAAATGAATTTTATCATCTAGAGAGGTGTATTTATTTTGTGCCAACATTTTCCATTTATAAATTTGAGCATGAAAAAATGAATTGTTTTCAAAACATTGTTTCTATAACAACTTGTGGTGGAATTAAATATGGATGAGTGAAATTGTCTAAACCTCCCCTGATTGGGGAAAACAAAATTTTAATATCTTTAAGTGAGTGAAAATGAATTTGTCATGTTTTTATATTTTTTTCAAATGAGGACATGCACAAGAATAAGTGTAGAGGAGTTGATTTTATTAATATTTTCATGACTTATTATATAATCTCTTTACTTATTTTTTATGAAATGTGCATAAATTGTGTGAAATATTAATTTTTTAATACTAAGTATAATTTTTTAGCATTATTAGAAGTAGTCCAATTGATTCGGTCTATTATTTTATTTATAACTCTACCCCTACAGATCAAAATTGTGTGGTTATTATTTTTTAGGATTCCTAATTGAATATATGACATTTCATTAGAAGGGATCATGGGCCAATTCTTCTATTTTATGGCTCATATAGACCACACAAGAAGGCCCATAGAATCTGTGAGGAAACTCGACCAGCCATGAAGATTTAATTATGGGATCAATAAAGAAGTCCAAATTCCATAATTCTCCTCAATAGTTTGGAGGAAAATGTAATGAGACTTGGATAAAAATTTCAAGGCCCAACTCCAAAGACAAGGGGTCCAAATGATTCATTTAAACTCAGCCCACCATTCTGGCTGGGAAATGAAATCAGTATAGTTTTCATGACATATCTCATGATGTAAGAATCCAATAAAGATGGTATTTTATAGTGTGAAATTGGAAATATAGGCGGCCAACTTTTTTATTTAATGAATTCAGATTTCAAGTCATATTCCTATTCCAAAATCCATTCATATTTTGGACATTGAAAAAGCATGGATAGATACATATAGTTTAACATTGTATATTGAAACCCCCATAACATTGCCTCCTTAGGTTCACATGCCTCCAAATTTTGAGAGTAGTCAGAAAACATTATTATCTACAACTTTGTAGAAGGAGATATTTCTAGATTCTCCTATCTGGATGTCCAAATCATCTAGCCATGTTGAGGGACAGATTGGTAATGTTAACAGCCCACTTCATTGGGTTATAAAAACACCCCCTACTCTCCTTCAAAGGAGTTGAAATTTTAGAAGAGATAAGCATCAATTGGCACGACCAAAGCCTTTACAAAGTCTTGGGAGGACCTCCATACTCATATTTGTTACTTAAGAGACCCTTCTTATTCTCTTTTTTTCCTTTTACTTTTGTGTTCTTCATTATTGTAATTTTGTAAGTCCTTTTTTTGTAATTCTATTTTAATGAAATATTCTTCTTAAATATCTCTTATTATCATCCAAATTATTTAGTTTATTATTAATGTTCTTAAAATAATTTACATAAATTTGAATCCCCTTATCTTATTTTTCATCCTCAATCAATCGAAATTCTATTTTTAATTATCAACATCATTTGTGTGTGTGTTCGACGCCCCACTCTTTTCTTATCCCTTTCTTTTTATTATCTTCTTAATTTATCGTCATAATAAGTATAAACCAAATTTATAATCATATTAATGGCTTAGTAAATCTTTCATTTGGGTGAGTTATAATTTATGGATGTTACGTAATTGAAAGCTTCTGATAAATATGTATTCATTGAATTAACATTGTGTATGTTGGACTTAACATGTCCTGGATTAATGACATATTTTTTTAACGTATGGATTCCATTTATTATTGGAACCATAAATACACTACAACAATCAAGTACTGATTTTTATTAGAATCCTAGATAAGTTATGTCTTGGATTAAAGCCTTAACACATAGGAATTCAAATCAATGCCAACATGTGACATCGATGTTAATTTAATGAAATACAAAGCAAGGCTCGTGGATATCACAAGATTAACTACCTAAAGATAAACTCACCATAATATTTATCAATTTGTTATATCAAATATCATCTATAAATTATTTCACAAGATATACAAACAACCCCCCTCCAATCAGAATATAATTAATTAAAAACAACCGACTATTAAAAAGTATCATCATCGAGGATTCGACCCGAGTGTTTCTATACACATTAGCAGAGCATCTGAACTTTGACCGGTTGAGAGGCGACAATATTCAACACTTTCAACTATCTTCTTCTTTATCATCTTTAGATAAGAAACTTCTATTTTTGTATTTGAAGAATTCTTTATCCTTTCTTTTAAAATAATAATTATCTATATCGCCCTATTTATTACATGATCTTATTTTCCTTCAATGATCATTATCAATATCCTCTTATTTATTTTCTTGGGGAAAATTAGCTACAAAGTCCCCAACATCTCCTCATTTCAAACATTTCAAGGGATGTTTTTCTTTATATTTTCTTGTACCTCTTTTCACATTTCTAGAAAATAGGGATTAAAATTCATTATGATTTTTACATACCTAATTTTTTATATCATAATCACCAGCTTCTTATTCTTTAATAATATTCTTAAGATTATCTTTATGGGTCTCCTAGGAATAAATTCCATGATCAAATTTTTTCACCCATCACAACATTATCCCTTTTAATTTTATAAGTAATTAGAGAGATATAAAAATCATCCAGAGATAATATTTCTGGATATCTATCTTCGAGTGAAAAACATCTACATCAATCTTATCAGGAACATTTATTTAAATTTTTAAACAATAGTAGAATCTTTTAACATTTTAACAATGCATCTGATAGTGCAAAAAATTCCATTAACCCTAGTATATAAGTCACAAATGTATTCATACTTACCCACCTTCAGATATTCATACTTCAATATCCAAATATATAACATTTCCTTTAATTTAAATTTTTATTACCTTTGTAAATGTTCTTCATCTGATTCCAAATACCCTTGGAAGTGTCCAAACCTTTTACAGTTAAAAACTTACTTTTAGGAAGTTATGAGTGTAAATAATTCTAAATCTTCCATCAATATCGATATTCTTCTTATTAACTGATTTAAAAAGTGATTTTCCATCAATTGGGGAAAATCCATCAATTGAATCTTCAATAACATCATACCCAATAAACATAAGATATCACATCATTATATCTTTCTAGATATGATAGTTCTTACCATTGACGACCAAAATCAGTTTTTTGTTGAAAAAATTTAGATTCACTACCATAACAACTTCTTCAAAACATTAAAAAAGAGTAAAAAAATAGAACTGACACTCTGATACCAATTTAGAATTCCTAAGAGAAACATTTTATCACTGAGAGGGGGAGGGGGTTAATTAATGATATCTTCTTCTTTTGTTTTTTGATTCTTTTGAAACAACCTTCGCCTCCTATTAAAGACTCATTACCTTAGTGAAAACAATACCAATTAAACATATTTAAGAATATAATAATTTAAAAGTTTCACTACTCAACTAGAGTAGCTATGGCCTTGTTATAGTATAGAACCAAACCGATTCCACACAATCAACTAGAAATAATCCTATTTTGTGGATACAATGAGTTGGATATACCCTTATACTTGTGTATCACTATGTTCAATATAACAGTGCATGTGCTTCAATTAGAATAAAATTGTCCAATACAAGTTTTTTTATAATTTAAGAACCATTCACCAGATACATCAAAACATGTTATTGTGTTGTCTTCGTAGCTTTCACAAATATGATATTTAAAAAAATTCATCACTTTCATACCCAGAAAATGGAAATAACTTCATATACTTCATAAAAATACTCAGTCTGATTTTTATGTCTGATCTTCTAATCCATACTATTAGTTTGATAATAATAATCTTTCAGAATACTACTAAAACAATTATAAGAATCTTTTTTCTATGTTCGGAAACACCAATCCAATTAATCTGTCTGATCTATAAACTCTAATTATGATCATCTCTCTTCTACTTTACTTTTTGTGTCTGGATAACTTCCTTAGGAAAGAATGACCAAGAAACTCATTCTCTCTAACATTCATCACTCATCAGTATCTATTTAACAGTATTTAGTTTAGTATATTACAAATTACTTTTTCTATTTATAAGAGAAAAAATTGGTTTTAGGTGGAATTCGGAAAAACATTCCCACTCAACCAAATTTCCTGAAACAATGACTCCCCTTGAATTTCATATGAATCTTAAACTACTTTAGAAGTTTTGAACTCTTCTTGTTTCATATAAATACTTATATAATCTTCTCACCACATCAAATCCACCTTATTCTTTATTTATAATCTCCATTCTGATTCTAATTTCCCATTCTAATTTTCTCATTATAATGAAGACATATATTCAGCTGCAGGTTCTTCATTACGTTCCTCTTCACTAACTGATAAAAGGACTAATATGAAAAAATTATTTCTTCACATTAATATTCTTTTTATCAATTTATAGAAATCAAAAATCTTCAAAACAATATATTTCTAACCCTACAATTTTTAATCTCTCATTGAAAACCCTTTCAAGACTTCTTGACATAATTATTATTTTCTTAGTTTTCATCAAACCAATGATGTTTATCAGTGTCAGCCTATGTCAGATGGATATATCTTGGATTCCCTCTAATAATTGGTGTCAGTTTCACTCTAATGAATCTTGACCTAAATGAAACCAAATTAGAGTTATTCTTTCTCTTGACCCACTTGTTAAGGAAAACAACCAATAGTTTATCTTAATGAAATTGGTTTAATAAATTATTGATTTATATCTGATTTTCATTCTTAAATCATTCCCGATAAACCATTATTCATTTCCTAATTTATAGATCCCAACAACTCATAGTGGTAACAAATTTTCTACTGATTCTTTTTAAACCATCACAAAATCTGATTATCAGTGTCAGATTAACTTCGATAATTGGTGGAACCTCGTTTCTGATGAATTGGTGTCAATGGACTTGACTTTAGAAACTTCTTCCCTTCTCGGATTATGATTCAAACATATCATTTTCCCCTAGATTTATATCTTGTGACATATTGGTATAACTGAAATTCATCATATTCATCTTCACTCATTCAAAAAAACATCACAACCTTCATACTATTTTGTGTCTGGTTATTCAAACACTGATGATATGTGACATAAAATATTCATCTTTAGCAACGTCTTTATTCCACAAATGTATTCTTATAATCATGAATTTCTCATAATATTAGAAACATTTAAGATCAGTTTCATCATCTTCTAACATATATTTGGCATGTATTGTTACCTCCCATCCTTCCAGTAAATTCTTCCATTCCTACCATATTTAATATGATTGGTATTACAAGAACTCCACATTTTTCAGAAGTATTTCATCATAATTTTTATGAATAAATTATGAATTTTATGAATTATAAAAGATAATAACATCATCAGATATTTATAAGATCAATGGAGACTCTTTTTCAGCTTCTCATTATGATTTTCCTTTTAACACAGACCTGAGGTGAGCCTAATGAATCATTTCTTTCAAAAAAACGTCATCTCAATATGATGGACATTATTAAGCAATGTGAGTCTAATGATTTGAATATTATTGTGAGACTGATCACCAAAAAATACAATGAAATTTTATTTCTCCTTTTTTGATATTTCCTTGACAACAAAACACAATTACTGATTACGATGATGAGCCCGATTATCTTCCTTATCATCTTGGTCCAAACATCAAGAATAAGGTATACTTATATAAGTCATTATTTTCTAAGATTTCATGCTCTCAAAATGGATATATCATTAAAAAAATTTAATAATGAATATCAACTTGATAATATTTTCATTAAACTACTTTTGACTTTAATTTTTTAATTTTATAAGGGGTACTATATATATTTAATTTTAAATAATGCTTTGGGTTACATTTTATTTTAATTTAGTTTTATTTATTTTTTATAATTTATATTTATCAATTGTTTATTTATTTTTTATTTAATAAATTATGGATTTTTTCTCATTTAAAATGCATATTTTCAATAATTAAAATTTATAATGATTAATCTCAACATTTTGGCTCATGAAACTGAACTCACATAAAAAATATTTAGGAACTCTCTCTCTATCTCTCTCTTTATTACCTTAGATATCAAACCCTTTTGAATTTTAGAGCTCTCAATTTCTATTCCAAAACCTAATAAATGAACCTCAAACCCTCAAATTTTCTATAATGGAAAAGAAAAATAAGATAGAAGAATTTGAAATAAGTGGTTCTAAGAGCCAATGAACTTTAGGAGTAGATAGATGGGTCCTTCAAGGGAAGGTTGTTAACATTGAGTGGTTGTTTCAGGAAAACATAATTTTAAAGATAGATTTATATTTTCATGGTTTAGAATTTTTTTCAATAGAGAAAATATAGAGTTTTTTTCAAAAATGAATTAAATGTGATTTATGAACATGCCCTATTTAGTTTTGGTTACACATATGATGTCATCTCCCTGAAGATAAACAATATGTAGGTTTTAGTCTCTTAAGATGAAATATTCAACATATTTTAGTGTCCCTGGTATGGGGTATTTATCTTTAATATGTGGTCTATTGAAGATGAGAATCATAAATATTAGGATATAATGTCTTTAATTTTGTTGATCAACACTTGCAAGAAATTTTTCTATCAATGATCATGAAGCTATACATAAGGTATTAGTCAAATTTGTAACACCTCAAGCTTTCATGGTATGTTTCCCTTTGAATAATTCAATAACTTGCAATGTACGCAACTTCGAGATTCTAACACACTACAACCAATCAAACTATCCATTATGAATAGTAATAACAACTTTTTGAAATTTTATAAATTTTATTTTTTCAAAATGGACTTCATTTTTTAGTTTGGAATATCAAAATTATCTTTGGGTGAATTTTTAGTATAATTCTGAAAATATTCAATTTTTGATAAATAGTGGAAAACACTGCATTATTGGTTAAAACTGAATTTTTTATTTAAATAATTATTTATTTTATTTAAATTTATTTTAGGTCAAAATAGATACATAATACATATATATGTTCAATGTAATTCATTGGAGTCATTTTATAATATGTTTATATAAAAAAATTATTGAACTTTTTACCGTCTTTTACCCACCTCCAAGGAGAATTTGCAAATTTTCATAAAACATAATTTAACAGATTCTGTGAGTTTTTTTCAAAAATATGAGAGACACGGTTGACATCAGTAAGTAAAATGTGGTTTAACAAGAAGAAAATGTTTTTTTTTGTAAATAGTATCTTTTTACATTTATTTACCACGCTTAAAACTATGTAGGATAATTAAGGGTAAAAATGATATTATAATTACCATAAGACATGTCCTAATTATATTGGATAAGCTTAATTAGACCACAAACAACCTTATAAATAAAATATGATCCCATTTGGTCAACTTGGATTATATTAAGACATTTATAATTATTTTATTTAAAGAAGAGTTAAAAGAGTTAAATTCAATGTTTAATAACTAAACCATTTTTAATATAAGGTTACACACTATATAAATTAGACTATAAATATTAATTATAAAGAAAAAAATATTTAATAAAATATTTAATTTTTTATAATCTTTGACAATAAACAATTTAATTTATTTATGACACAATGATGATGCAGTAATTACCTTATAAAATAATGATTGAAATAATTGATATCATAAATATCCAAATAAATGTAACTTGAGACTTTTGATGAATTAAAATAATTTTCAAGGTTAATATGACATTTTAGGGTTGATTAAATAATTTTCTTTTGATGTAATCGTACTGTTAGGATTTTCACAAAAATCAAATACTAAATAGTGACAAAATTGACATAATTGAGTTTTTAAAACAAATACTATATTCATAATGAATATAATTTTCTTAAAAACAATGTTTTGGCTAAAGGACTTTGATAAGGATATATATTAATAATTAATCACTTAGGTTTTGTTTGGAAGTTTATAGTAATTTTATTAACCATATAATATAAAAATACAAAGAGACATGGTAAATGACAAACTATTCAACTGAGAGTTAAATCTAAAAGATAAGGTTAATATGGTGATCTGAACCTGTCTAAAACCAATTGGTTGAGAGTTTTTCAACCCATCCCCAACATAGACTCTAAATAAATCATTTTTCTGCCATTACAAACCGAAAATAACTTTATTATAAAATAATATTTCAAAATTTTCCTAATGTAACCCTCACATCTCTTATAAAAGGGAACTCCCCATTCTCTTAATTTAACACCTCCAAAGACTTTTGGATTGGAAAAACCCTTCCCAAATATCCTTCCAACCTTCCTCTATTCATCATATATGCCTTACTTTTGTCATAAATCCATCCTAAGGAGCCATTTTGATCAAATCAAAAGGAAGAAACCGAACAAGAGTTAAATATTTCATCACCACTTTCAAGTTTTTTTCTACTTCCACTTCCTCTTTCTTGGTTGTTTCTATTCTACAAAAATAACTCTAGTGTCCTCTACATAATATTATGTTATTATAAAAATGGTAAAACCATATTCATTATTCTATTCATCATAGGAATGATAAAGTCACCATACGTGTGTACGTACGACTTACCATCTCCACGTTGTGGTCTTGTTTGTTATTCAAACACTTCATTATTTAGATGGGTATAATAATGAGTATAACTAATTTAAATAATAAATATAACTAGTTATTTATTCTTTATATATGATATACCATCCTGTTACATAAGATTTAACCATCAATATAATGATATTGTTTTTCGTTCGTACGTGCGGATTATCGTCCCCAAGAATGCGATTTGATTCATTCCTCATCATAATAATTCAAGAATAATTTTCATTATATGAATAAAAATAATGTTTATGAACATAATATCATAATTCATTGAATCAAATAAATCCAATATATAACAAACATGTCTTACGTAACCAAGAATATAAAGGAAAATTAATCAGTTAACACCTGAAATGATGATACTACCGAGATATTATTAAAAAACAATTATTAGAGGATCATATTTGATATCATATTTATGTATATAGTTATTTCATAATTTAATAACAATGTCTTAACTATTATAATGGAGGTTAACATACCATCGACTAGGGAAAATTACAAGTTAAGGGTTAATTTTACAATCTTTGTATTATCCAAGATTGTATTTAAGTATCTATTGGGACCTATTTATCATCCACAACCATGTTTTCTTAAAAAGGTAATTCAAAATATTTTTACAATTTACTATACTATGGGTTAAAGTCATTTATACCCTTATTTTACCATATATGTTCTGAAAGGAATATTTCTGTCATTTTCCAAACAAGGTACTTTATGACCTTTTCGACAAAATTAATGTAAGAATGTCTTTTTTTAACTTATACGGAGGGTGTGGCTATTTTCTGTCATTATATCATCGATGAAGCTTCCCATACAAGATTATAAGAATATTTTCAAAATAAATCTTTTCTTTTATAATTATATGAGTTTTAAATGATTTCAATATAGAAAGATATATTTCTATAAAAAAATTTGATTTCATCTATGTCAACATCCTTTGATGGATTTTAGGCGTGTTTGATGTTGATTTATTACAATACAAAACATTGATGTTGTATTGAAGGTTTTGTGATAGGTTTGACTATGGATGTGTTATTATTACACCATTCATGGTTTATGGATAAAGTATTGAAATTTAGTATGCTTGTTTTAATATGAATGTTTGTGTTATGTTTAAACCTTTTCATATGATGACTGCTTTGGACTTAGTAAGTGGCGGGTGGAGCCTGTTATTGCTCCTCAATGCATCGGTAGGTCTCATGACACAAACTAGTGTCTTGGAAGAAGGCCTTGAAAAAATCTTATTTGTAGTCCTAGCAAAAGGCCATGACTATGTGGTTATGAAGTCTGACATTATGCATTCCATCATTATGAAATTGGCTATTGATATTGCATGTGATTATTCTATTAGTAGAATATCCATGTAAATAAGTAAATGGAATTATTTGATTTTATATTTTCAATATTATACTGATTTTTATGTTTAAATTGCTTTTGTTTTAGTCTAATACATTGGCTTAAATGTTTATCATTATTTTTGAAAGTTTCCGCTATATTGTTATCCTTAATGAGCATCTAAGGTCACTGCTTTCTATGTTTTTTTCTAGGATGTGAAGAAGTATTTTATGGTTGAACTATAGGGATAGGTTAATGATATAAGTGTCTTAAAACGGGGACAAAATGTTATGGATGTTTTTATTTCATGATGTAATGTATAACTTATTAATGTATCTAGTACTTCCAATGCTACTAAATTGATCAGTCTTACGGGACATGATTCTTTTTATAATGCCAATGTTATGTAATAATGCACTGACTCTGGGTAACTGAGGTCAGGGAATTATAGTTGGTATCAGAGGAAGTTTAGTACAAACCTTAGAAGCAAGATTTAGAAAAACTCTGATTGGAGAACATTACCCTAAGATAGACTATGTGGATTTGTATAGAATAAATTCCTAGAATTTTGGTATTGTAGGCATTTTGTGAGTTTTCCATGAAATACATCCCTGTCTGGATAGGAGTAGGTAGAGGTGGCTTTGGAATAGTTGTTCCTAGGGGTAAAACCTGAAAACATCTCTTTGAGCTAGACTCGAATGGGAACTAGTGCACAACAACGTGACTTGTTGTACTCTTAGTTACGACACTCCCAGGTGATATGATTAGGATAATTCTCATTTTCATTACAAACCATTATGAAGGGTTTATGAGTATATACCTCCTCAATGAAAAAATTTTATGATTATGGATTATATCCATAAACTATTCAATTTATGTTAACTGTTTTACATGTCTGGAATTATGTATTACAATTCATAAACAAATCTAGTGTAAGTTATTGTTTAGAAACAGCACCTAGTTGAAGGAATTGAAATCGTATCAATTCACATAATCCATTTTGGGATTTTCCTCCTACTAAAGATAATTATAGTAGAGCTGGTGATGAAACTAGTGCGGATCAGCTTATCACCATACTAGGAAAACTCACATAGGTTTGGAATAAGAACCTTACCCGTATGGAGCACCATGATCCACAAAGTGTAGGATCAATGTTAGACTGCTTCATGAGAAAAAACAACCAACATTAAATTGGAATATAAATCCATTAGTATCTGAGTAATGGATAAATTCATTAGAGAAAATATTTCATGCTTAGGGGAGTAGCGAAAGGGAAAAAGTTTTCATGGCATTTTATCGACTCATGGGAGATGCAGATCAATGGTGGTCATTATTCCAAAACAGTAAGGAAGATGAAGAAGTATCGAACTTGGAATATATGGGGTTTAAAATGGTTTTCATGGAAAACTACTTTCCTTGTGACCATCGAGTGGATATGGAAAGACGATTTTTGAGTTTGACACAAAAGGAGGATGCAAATGTCACAAAATATGAGTCTAACTTTAAAAGGTTAGAAATGCATTCTACAGATTATATACGTAACCTTGGAAGTAATATTGATCGATTATTTGATTGATTAAAACCATTTCTCTGGAATGCATTAGTCTCACAATCCTTCTTATCATACGATGATATTTTCTCAAGTACTATCTATACAGAAAAATAATTCTCTAAGTATTACGACTTTTATGAAAATATGGAGAATAAAAGATCTTATGAACACTCTGGAAACGGAAATATGGGGAAGAAGGGAAAAGTGGAATATTCATCTTGTGGTATATGTGGGAAGAAAAACCCCAGTACTTTACTGAAGGGAACGAGAGTTTATTACAAGTGTGGTGAAAAAGGCCACCAAGCTCGTGATTGCATGGGGAAGAAAGAGGATGTCAATGATGAATTATACAATTGTAATGAAAAGGGGAATAATGAAAATGAATGTCCTAAGCGCCAAGGGAACATAACTCAGAAAAGGAAAAGGGAGAAAGGCCGAGCTTATGTGATCACTACTGCTGAGGTTGAAGCTCTGAAAGACGTGGTGGCAGATAATTTAATGGTTTCCTCAAGTTTAGCCAATGATTTATTTGATTATTGATCATCGCATTGTTTCATATCTTCCCAGTTTTCTAAGAAAATTAGATTTTTCCAATTTGATTTAATAAGGGAGTTGTTAGTAAAAACTCCTAAGGGAATTATCACTACAATAATGTTTTGTGAATTAGTTCCCATTAGGGAATACACTTGTTCTTTATCTACTTATCTAATCATCATACCCATGATTGAATTTGATATAATCCTTGGTATAGATTGGATTTTAGACCATAATGAAAATATTTATTATAAGATGAAGGAGTTTACGATTATCGATGATAATAATCAATACCTTATCTTTAGAACAGAAATTTCACCACCTAATTCTTATCTAGATCCACCCCTAGTAGCTCAACTAAATTCAATTATTGGGGAGGAAGAGAATGAAATAACTATGGCTGAGGAAATGAATGTTCAAATAGAGGATGTACCTATTGTGCAAGAATATGTTTATGTGCTTCCATAGGATTTACCTGTACATCCTTTAGAATGAGAAATTGAGTTTTCTATTGATTTAATTCCTAGTTCAAGGCCCTATATCGTAGACCCCATATAGAATGGCCACTGTGTAATTAGTGGAACTAAAGAAACGACAAGGGGAATTGAGTAATATGGTATCTATTCGACCTAGTGTTTCTCCATGGAGAGCCTATATTCTTTTTGTTAAGAAGAAAGATGGATCTATGATGTAGTGCATTGAATACAGGGAGATAAATGCTACAAAAATAAATAACAAGTATCTCCTACCTCACATTAATGATTTATTCGACCAACTTCATAGATCTCAATATTTTTCAAAGATTGAACTTCGATCTATATATCATCATTTGTGTGTGAATAAGGAATACATTTTGAAAACAACATTTTGAACCATGTATGGGCTTTACGAGTTTATAGTAATGCCTTTTGGAATGACCAATTCAACCTATGTCTTCATGGATCTAATGAATAAATTTTTCACAGAATATCTTGATGAATTTGTAGTGATATTTATTGATGATATTTTGTAATAATCAATAGGCTATGAAGATCATGAAAATCACTTGGTCATTATCCTAAAGACTCTTAGAAGAAATGAATTATATGTGAAATTTAGCAACTGTGAATTTTGGATTTAGGATATTTATTTTCTTGCCCATATTGTCTTTAAGGACGGAATCTATGTTGAATCCTCAAAGACCAAGGCATTCCATGAATGTCTAGCACTGACAAGTATAACTAAGGTACGCAGTTTTATTGGTTTAGCAAGTTATTATCGACCTTTCATCCATAATTTTTCCGAGTTGGCTAACACATTAACCAAGATCACACTTAAATGGGTAAAATTTTGTTTGGACAAAAGATTGTGAATTTTTTTTTTTAAAAACAGAATAGAAGATCAGTCAATTCTCCCATATTGACTCTACCATCAAGGAATGATGGGTTTTTTATTTATAGTGATTCATCAAAGAGAGGAATTTGTTGTGTCCTCACGCAGAATGATAGAGTTATTTCCTATGCATCACGGCAGCTAAAAATTCAAGAACAAAACTATCCCACTCATGATATTGAGTTAGCAGTTGTAATATTTGCTTTGAAAAATATGGAGACGCTATCTCTAACATGAAAAATATGAGATTTATACTGATCACAAGAGTTTGAAGTATATTTTCTCACGAAAATAACTCAACATGAGGCAAAGGTGATGGCTTGAACAACTCAAGGATAATGATTTCACTATTCACTACCACCCAAGGATGAAAATAATATGGAATATGCTTTGAGTAGAATGGATCATAGAGTTTTGAACAAGATGAGAATTTAAATGGGTCCTTTTTTTATGGATCTAGTAAAGATATATATAGAAATAACCATGGATGGTGAAAATGAATTCTTTTTCAAATGGTTTCCAATCCATCATTACTAGAAAGGATAAAAAGTTCTTATACCGATGATGAGGAGTTTCTAAAGAAGATTAATGCTATGTAAGATGGGAGAATGAGTAACTTCGTATATGAATATGGAATTTTCAAATTTGGGAAGAGACTTTGTGTTCCCGATATACCTGATCTAAAAAAGGAATTGTTGGATAGCGCTCAAAGATCCAATTTCTCTATACACCCTGGGAGCACCAAGAAGTAAATAGATTTGAAGGAACATTTTTTGTGGGACAACATGAAGAGGGAGATTGCTGATTTTTGTGTCAAGATGTATGTTTTTTGAAAAATTGAAAGTTGGAATGCAACATCCTAGAAGAGTCATGCAACCCCCTCCCATACCTGAGTGGAAATGGGATAATAATACGATGGACTTTTTCATGGGTCTACCAAAGAATCCTAGAAGCAATGAAGAAATATATGTCATTGTTGATTGTCTTACCAAGTCAGAACATTTTCTTTCTATAAGAGACGATTTACCACTTGAACATATGGCAAGAATATATAATAATGAAGTTGTAAGACTTCATAAAGTACCCCTATCAGTTGTTTTTTATCATGATCCCCATTTTACATCAATATTCTAGAAAAGTCTTCAGAAGGCCCTAGATACTGAATGTTGTTTGAGCACTGCCTACGACCCTTAAACCGATGGATAATCTGAACAGACTATTCAAACCTTAGAGGACATGTTGAGATCTGGCTCACTTGACTTTCAAAGTACATGGGATCAATATTTACCTCTGGTATAATTTTCCTATAACTATAGCTTCCATTCATGTATTCAGATGGAACTATATGAAGCGTTATATGGAAAGAGACATCGCACACCAACCTTTTGGGATGATGTTGGTGAAAGAAAACTCATAGGCCCAGAACTTGTTAAGGACACAATGGAAAAGGTGAATGTTATCTAAACCCACATCAAAGCAGCCCAAAGTAGGAAAAAGAGCTATGCCGATAACTGAAGGAAGGATTTGGAATTATAAGTAGAATACCATATTTTCTTCATGGTATCTCCATGGAAGGGTGTTATATGTTTTAGTAAGAAGGGTAAATTGAGTCCCATGTACATCGTACCTTTCGAAATTATAGAATGAAATGGAGTTGTAGCTTATCGTTTGGAAATTACTCCAAGTCTCTCCAAATTTCTTAATGTGTTCCACGTATCACTGTTGAGAAAATACAGGCCTGACCCAATGCGTGTACTCACCTATGAGGAAATTGAAATGGAACATGATCGATATTTTTGTGAAAAGATTGTAAAAATTCTTAAAACCAGAGAACAAGTTCTGAGAAACTGGAAGACTCGTATTGTAAATGTTCTATGGAGAACTCATAAGATGGAAGAGGAAACATGGGAACCCGAGGAACTTATGATGAAGAACCACCCGAATATTTTTTTATAGTAATATTCTAGATATTTCGAAAACAAAATAATTTTAAGGAGGGTAGTATGTAACACCCCAAGATTCCACGGTATGTTTCCCTTTGAATAATATAATATCTTGCAATGTATGCAACTTTGAGATTCTAAGAAACCGTGATCAATCAAACTAGCTGTTATGAATATTAATACCCACTTTTTGAAATTTCATAAATTTTATTTTTCAAAAAGTATTTCATTTTTGAATTCAGAAAATCAAAATTAGCTTAGGGTGAATTTTTGGTATTTTTATGAAAAAATTCAATTATTTATGAATAGTGAAGAACACTGCGTTATTGGTTAAAACAGAATTTTTTATTTAAATAATTATTTATATTATTTAAATTTATTTATGGTTAAAATAGATAAATAATATCTATATATGTACAATGTAATTTATTGGAGTCATTTTATAATATGATTATACATTTAAAATTATTATTGAACTTTTTACCATCGTTTACCCACCTCCTAGGAGCATTTGTAAATTTGCATAAAACATAATATTTACTCTTCTATGAGTTGAATTTTAAATATCCAAGATACACGGTTGACATAGGTAAGTAAAATGTGGTTCAATAAGAAGAAAATATTTTTTTGGTTATTTGTAACTTTTAGCTTTTATTTACCACGGTTAAAAGTAAGTAGTGTAATTAAGGGTAAAAATGATATTATAATTACCCTAACACATGTCCAAATTATATTAGATAAGTGTAATTCGACCAAAAACAAACTTAGTAATAAAATATGATCCCCTTTGGTCCACTTGGATTAGATTAGAACATTTATTATTATTTTATTTAAAGAATAGTTAAAAGAGTTAAATTCAATGTTTAATAAGTAAACCATTTTTAATATAGGGTTACACACAATAAAAAATTTGATTATAAGTATTCATTAGAAATATAATAATATTTCCTACATAATGGTATTTTAATTATAATTTTTAGACATTAAATAATTTAATTTACTTATGACACAATGATGATGCAGTAATTACCTTATTAAAGAATGATTAAAATAATTGATATTATAAATATCCAAATAAATGTAGTTTGACACTTATGATGAATTAAACTAATTTTATAGCTTAATATGACATGTTAGGGTGGATTAAATATTTTTTTGTCAAAGTAATCATGCTGTTATGATTTTCACAAAAATCAAATACGAAATAGTGTCAAAATTGACATAATTGAATTTTTAAAACAAATACTATATTATTAATGGATATATATTCCTAGAAAAATAACATTCAGAAAAATGAAATAGATTATATTACATATATTATTAATGAACCACTTAGTGTTCTCTTGGAAGTTTATGGTATGTTTATTAACCATATAATATTAAAATACAAAGAGACATGGTAAATGAAAAACTATTTAACTAAGAGTTAAATCTAAAAGATATGGTTAATATGGTGACCTAAACCTATCTAAAAACTATTGGATGAAAGGTTTTCGACCCATCCCCACATTAGCCTCTAAATAAATCATTTTTTGTGCCATTATAAATAGAAATAGATTTTATTATAAAAAACTATTTCAATATTTTCTTAAAGTAACCCTCACATCTCTTATAAAAGGGAACGTCCCCTTATCATAATTTCACACCTCCAAATCTTTTTTTCTCAGCCAACCACTACCAAAATATCCTACCAGCTTTCCTATATTCATCCAAGAGTCCTTACACTGGTCAAAAATCCAACCTACAGAGCACTTTTGATCAAATCAAAAGGAAGAAACCGAACAAGAGGTAAATATTTCATCACCTCTTTCAAGTTCTTTTCTTCTTCCACTTCTTCTTTCTTTGTTGTTTCCATTCTAAAATAATAACTCCAGTATATTTTATATACTGTGATGTTATTATAAAAATGGTACAACCATATTCGTTATTCTATCCGTCATACGAATGACAAGGTCACCACACATGTGTACATACAGCTTACCGCCTCCATATCGTGGTGTAGTTTGTTATTAAAACACTTAATTATTTGGATGGGTATAATAATGAGTATAACTAATGTAAATAATAAATATAACATTTTAATGATTCTATATATTTGATATACCGTCCAATTTCATACTATTTCACCATCAACATAATGATATTGTCACTCGTACATACGTACGGATTACCATCTCCACGAACACGATGAGATTCATTCCCCATTGTAATCAATAAAGACTAATATTAATTTTATGATTAAAAATATTGTTTATGAATATAATATCATTCTGTATATGAATAAAATATATCCTATCCATAACAAACATGGCTTACATAGCCAAGCATATAAAGGAAAATGAATCAGTTAACACCCGAAACGATGATACGACAGAAATATTATTAACAATACAATATTAGAGGAACATATATGATATCATATCTATGTATATAGTTCTTGTATAATTTAATAACCATGTTTTAACTGTTATAAAAGAGGTTAACATACCATCAACTAAGGAAGAGTACAAGGTCAGGGTTAATTTGACAATCTATTTATTATCCGCGGTTGTTTTTATGTAATTATCTATTGGGACCTCTTTATCATCCGCATCTATGTTTTCTTAAAAATGTAATTAAAAAAAATAATATTTACTATACAGTGGGTTATAGTCATTTATACCCTTATTTTACAAAATATGTTTACAACATAGTCTTTATGTCATTTTCCAAACAAAGTACTTTATGACCTTTTCGACAAAATTAAGGTAAGAATGTATTTTTTAAACTTACACGGAGGGTGTGGATATTTTCCACCATTATATCAATGTCAAAGTTTCCCATATAAGATTATAATAATATTTTCAAAATAAATTTTTTCTTATATAATTATATGAATTTTAAATGATTTCAAAATAGAAATAGATATTTCTCTAAAAATGTTTTGATTTCATCTATGTCAACATCCTTTGATGGATTTTAAGCTTGTTTGAAGTTGATTTTTTACGATACAAAACATGAAAATTGTATTGAAGGATTGGTGATATGTTTGATTGTGGAAGTGTTATTTTTACACCATTAATGTTTTATGGATAAATTATTGACATTTTGTATGCTAGTTTTAATATGAGTGTTTATGTTATGTTTAAAACTTCTCATATGATGAATTAATTGGAGTTAGTAAGTTAAGGTTGGAGCCCTCTATAGCTCCTTGATGCATCAGTAGGTATCATGAGACACACTAGTGTCTTGGCACAAGGCCTTGACAAAATCATTTTTCTAGTCTTGGCACAAGGCCTTGACTATGTTGTTATAAAGTCTGGAATTATCCATTCCATCATTATAAAAGTGGTTGTTGATATTGCATGTGATTATTAGACTACATGAATATCTATGTGAATAAGTAAATCGAATTATTTGATTTTATCTTTTCCATATTATGATGAAGTTTATGTTTAAAAGGATTTTTTTTAGTCTTATACATTACCTTAAATGTTTATGCTTATTTATGAAATTTTCTACTATATTGTTATCCTTACTGAGCATATGAGTGCACCTTTTTCTATGTTTTATTTTTCTCAGGATATAAAGAAGTATTTAATGGATAACCTATAGGGATAGGATAAGTATATAAGTGTGTTAAAAAGGGGAAAAAAATTTGATGTTTTTAATTCATGATGTAATATAAAACGTAGGAATGTATCTAGTACTTCCAAGGATACTAAAATTATCGGCCTTTCACGACATGATTCTATTTATCTTGGCAATTTTATAAAATAATGCACTAACTCTAGGTAACGGAGGATGGGGTGTTCCAAAATTTATTTAATCTGCAATAGTTACAAGGATCGGTGAGTTAGATAAAATTATATTTCAAAATATATATTATGTTTTATAGTATAAGTTAAATAAATTTTAATATTAGTAAATGGATGCATAGGTATATACAAAATTCATGTTAAAAAAGAAGCTAAAATGTCTTTTTGTCCATATGTAAGACCTATTTCTCAATTTTATATAAAAAAAATTTGATCTATGATATTCAAATGGTTGTTAGATGTAAACAAAATAATATTTTTTATGCTATAACATTATGAAAATTTGGTTTCTATTAGAGAACATTGAAATTAAAGTAAATTCTAGTTAGTAGTGCTGGTCAACAAGTATCAGGTTCTCATGCTTAGGGGGAGAAAAGAACATAGATTTTATATGGTTAAATAATACTTCATAGAAAATGGCACATTTTCGATTTTAATTTGAGTTAATATTTTGTTTATTTCAAATATGGTAATTATCCCATAGTGTATCCTTTAGTTTTTTTGTAAAAAATGGAGATTTAGGTCCTAATTGTAGGTGAAGCATGTATGGCGCATGGTTAGGAGAAATCATGAACCCATGTAGAGGAAACTGTGCATCTAATTTCACTTCTAGATAGTGGTGACCGCATGGTTTAGAAAACTATAGGGGATAAATGTTTGGAATGTTCCTCTTAGACGTTGAGGGATGTAGTGTTTCTGTATGGTTTTAAAAACCATGCATACAAATCAAGTGACTAGTCTAGGTCAGTAAAAATTAGGAATTTACCTTCTTATCCTTCTTGGATTTAACCATAAATCACCTCTATTCCACCCCATTTTGTATTTTCATCCCTGGGAGCCTCCTACCAGACTTCTTGGACCTCTTATATTCATTCAATTGAATTTTTTGTTATGGTAAATTTAAGTAATCTTTAATTAAGCATCTTTTCCCATGATTCCTCCCTTCATCTGGGATTTCTCTTCCCTTTTTCTTGAGTTCTTATTTTCCAGCACGTTTGTTGAACTAAAGTTTGCTTGAGATTGTTTTTTTGGGAGAAGTCTAGATGTTTGTTGTTTGATCATTCCCTTATAGGGTCTTGTGGTGGTGAAGTTGTGTTTTCACACCAATTTCATGAATTTTCCAAGTGTGAGGTAGGTGGTTCCATGCTTTTACATTATTGGATGATTTTGATATGATTTGTTGCATATTTAAATATGTTCCATGAACTATTTTTGTGGTAAAAACATGATTTGTAAGGGATTTCTCGTGAATATGTAGTAAAATTAGGTTTTTGAAATAAAGAAGGTTATATTTCTTATCTGATTTGTTGTAGTGTTTCTTGAAAATGTTTTATACCTTGTGTTGAAGGTGAAAAATTGTGCATTAAAATAGATTAAAAGGTGTGAACATGTTGAAAGTGTATTTTTCAAAGAGAAATGGGTTTTTACCATGTGGTATTCCTTACTGGGAACCTTAAATGTGTATTTGAGTTGTGAAGCATGTTATAAAATGGTTTTAATGTGAGTAAGAATTTGGAAGGGGCTTTTTTCCCATGGTAAATGGTTAAATTCCATATGATATCTCCTTGTTGTGATTATAAATGGGTTTCAAAATTTTTTAAAGTGGTGGAAAATTTATTTCCAAATGGTTTTGTTGTACGTGTAAAATATAAAGTGTTATTTATAGAAAATAGTGGTTTCTAAGTGAGATTTATATAATTGGATCAATGTGAAAATGTGAAAAATGTCAAAATGTGAAAGTGGTGACTTCTTTGTGAGCTTATGTTAAATGTAAACTGTATGTGAAAGTGTTTATTTAAGTTATATGTGAAAGGAAATTTGAGCATAAAGGGAATCCTTTGCATTTTATATGTGTGAACTATAACTAGCATGCTAGTTGATTCAGAAGTTGTTGAGGCCCATATTGATCTTGTAGGATTGACGATTAAAAAACTGATTAAACAACTGATATGATCGGAGACTTCTATACCTTGGGATGAATTCCCTTATAGTGGTTGGATCATGAGAAATATGTTTGTATATTCTTATGATATAGATACCATTAGACCTTGGGAAGGGATCCCCTCTAATGGATTGTGTACAATAATGTTTTTGTTAGTTTAGTGGATAATTTTGATTATTGAGGTATGAGGTTCATATTATTCCACATATGGAAGTTACCTATAGGTATTTACCCATTGTTCTCTCTTATTACATAATTATTATGTGATGTGGTGTTATCCATTGTTATACGGTATACCTTATTTTCATTTTTTACATGAAGAAATATTATTTGTGAAAAATATTTTTCTTAAAAAGTGTTTCTTGAAAAAATATTCCTTAAAGTTCTCTTAGATATGTTTTAAATATTATTATAGAAAGGTGCATGTTGATTTGTCTTATAATTATATAGTACTAAATATTTTCTTTTGGGTGGCATCATATTGAGATATGGCTCACATTCTGTACACAACATAGTGTGTATGTAAACTTTGTTATGTATATCCCTAGTAAAGGAAATATGTGTCTTAGTGGAAATGGTGGATCTAGTTGTTGATATTCCACTTCATTAAGGTGTTAGTGGGGGTGGCTTGGGGGTGATTTCCCCAATGTCAAATGTAATTTTTTGGCATAGTTTTTTAATCCCATTCCATTGTAGTAATTTTGGTAATGGTTAAAGTTATAATCTTTTAATATAAAAATTGGTGTACCACATTTGGTTATGGTTATTAGTTATTTTGATACATATAATTGCTGGTTGTTTATGATTTCTTAATGGGTGAAATCATTCCCAAATATAATTTTTGATATCCAGGCACTGGTTTATAGCTCGTGGGGATCAGAAACACCCTTCAGACTATTCCATGAATTGGGACAGGTGTCGGGTTAGATGGAACCCTGGCTTGGTTCATAAAATTGGTATCCGAGACGGTTACTCTTTTTTTTATCAGCATATTTGGGGTTATTATTAATATAATGGATCTAGGATTATAATTGATTAAGGTTCTAGTTGTGAGTGGGGTGTCTTTACAACACACCTCGTTACAGGACTCTGATTGCCATGAGATGTTGGGAAATTAGGTTTGACTTCTCCTCTAGATGAGGCGTACAAGCTGCAAACAATTTATAGAAATTGGATGGGGTGGTGTGGTTTGGTTTGATTTTTTATTGTGTGGAATTAGGTTATTTTTTGATTCACTAAAGTGTTAGTATTTTTTGTTATTACTGGAAATTTTTAGAATTTTTGTATTGATGGTTCTCTTTATGTTTGTTGCTTTTTGTAGCAATATACCTCCCCAAAGACACCTTGTGCAACCCTGGGAAGAGTTCAGAGAGATTTATACCTCACTAGTCATACAATTATTTGTGGAAACAGTATTATGGGATATCCATGATTTGGGATAGTGAGAAGCCTCTAGTCTAGATCATGTTCGGGATGCTGATCTAGGTACTCAGAAGGATAAATCTTCGGAGTTCCATAATAACAAGAATCCATTTTATCGAGGTAGCATGAAACATCCAGAAGAAGGGTAGTGTCTTGAAAATATAGAGATGATGTTTGAGTTTATTAATACTCCTACGGTGGATAGAGTGAAATGTGCTTCATTCAGTTTTGAAGGTCCCAGACAAAAGTGGTGGGACTCTGTGGTGCATAATGGAAATCAGGAGAAAATGGTTTGGAAAGACATTAAGGTATTTTTCAATGAGTAGTATTGCACTATGATTTTGGACTCTGCTATATCCCTTGAGTTTTTTGAGCTTATATAGGGAGGCCAGAAAGTGATGGAGCATGCCAAATACATTGCAGAGCTAGTTCAGCATGCACCCAAGCTTTTTTCTAATGAGCAGATAAAGTTTCAGAATTTTAATATGGGGAAATGGACACAAATATAATCTTTGGTTTTCTTATTCAAGTTGAAAACTTATATTGAGGTGGTCGATCATGCAATGATGGTATAAATTGATCATGGTGGTAAATATTGTTTCTATGGAGTAATTTTAGTAATGGGAAGTTGTATTTAATCTCAGAAAAAGAGACAGTTGGATGGGAAGGGGAAGAAGGGAGGTGGTAGTTCAATCCATCCTTCCTGACTATCTTCATCTGTGAATTCTGATGCTTCGTCAATTTTGTGTCATCAGTGTATAGATTTAGGGAACTTATGACCTACATGTTCTTCTCTCCCCCTAAATTTCCACCGGTGTGTAACAATGGGACACTTACAGTAATTTATCAATGTTTCACACACATATCATAGTGTCACGGGATCTATGGATTTGAAGGTTATAAAATCTTAGTCCAAACCGTCCAGGATATCAGTTTCTTTGTTCGAAGGACATAGGAGTGAGAATCGATCATCTTCTAGATAGATTTATATTAGGTAAGATCCAGAGTCTAGTTTTCATTCTCGTGATAAGGCTAAGATGAGGGAACATCATGTGGTGCATTGAGCACCAATGAAATCAGATGTAGGTCCTATGTCAGTTCAAGGTACCATTCTTATTTTATCATCTTTAGTTGTGGTTCGGTTTGATATTGGTACCTCTATTTCTTTTTTTGTTTCCTTTCTGTTGGACTTCTTAATGTTACCAAGTAAGATTATTTCATATGTGATAGAGTTGGTAACTTGGCTTTGTAAAAAGTGAGAGAAGGGTTTCTGGTGTCCCTATTGGGCACTCACCGTGTTGGGGCTCAAGCTGGAATTCAATTTTATAGTAGTTAAAAGTGACCTTTTTGACCGGATCTATGGTATGGATTGGGTGGTGTGTTTTTAGGCACACATCGATTTCTATCAGTGGTGAGTAATTTTTTTGGCACCGATGGAATTACCAAGGTTTCTCAGGGTGAATGGTATCCTCAATCGGGATGGTCTAGACCTCCACATTCAGATATGGGAAACCTTGTTTATCATATCCCATTGTTCATTTTGTTAGATGGTGATGGTACTCTTAATGGTGGACTGCCGCCTATGTTGGATGAGTTCCCATTGGTTTTTCTAGAGGATTTCATGGGATTTCCTCTAGAGAAGGATGTGGATTTTACTATCGACTTGAAATTAGGAACACAATCAATATATCTTCCATTATGCTATATGACCCCATCATGTTGAAGTAATTAAATGTATATATGGGAGGTTTGGAATCTAAAGGATTAATTCACCTTATAATCTCAACATGGGCCACACTAGTGTAGATTTCTAAGAAGGCCGATGGATCTCTCTGGTTGTGCATTGATCACAAGAAGATGAACAAGGTAACGATCAAGAACAAGTACCCTTTTCACCATATTTATGAACTTTTCGATCAGTTTAATGGGGATAGGTGGTTCTCCAAGAGTTATTTGTGTTCTCAGTATCATCATGTCATATTTAAAGATGTAGATATTCTTAATACAGATCTTTGAAGTAGGTACGACCAATTTGAGTACTTGGTCATTCGCTTTTGGTTGACAAATGCTCCAATGATCTTTGTAGTTCTTATTAACAGAGTGTTACATCAGTATATCTATTTTTTCATGATATTTTTGAATGAAGTCATGGTCTATTCTGGGACTGAGGAGGAGCATGAAAAATATTTAATAATTGTGTTGGGAAGACTTTAGGACCATCATCTCTATGAGATGCTTTATAGATGAACCTTCTAGATCCAGATGGTAACGTTTTTGGGCCATGTTATATTAGAATAAGGGGTTTTAGTGGACCGTAAGAAGATTTGTGTTGATATTCAATGAAAACAACCAAAAATATTTTTTCAAAATCATTATATTTTTGTGCCTGCTATGGTATTACAGGCAGTTTGATCGAGATTTCACTTGGCTTGTTTTGTCAAGGACATTTCATACCCAGAAATTTCTAAAGTTTGAATGGAGCCCAGAGTGTTAAGTTTCCTTTGGGGATCTTAAGTGGTGGTTCATCACAACTCCTTTTTAACTTTCTGGAATCTAAAAAGGGACATTTGGTTGATTACTAGGCCTCAAATATGTGGATTGGCTGTGTGCTCTTGTAAGGTTCCCTTATGGCACCTTATTGTTCTCTCCAGCTCTGACCACATGAAAATAATTTCCCAATCATTGACCTAGACTTAGAAGTATTAATGCATTCTTTAAATAGGATAGTATTGGTGCAATATTTTAAATATTTCAATGATGAGTGGAATTTGATGGGGATATTTTCTCAAATGCACATGGAGACCACGAAACATAATTGAGGTGTCTTCTTGGACAATGTGAATCTAAAAACTTCTCTTATGGAATTAATTCAGTGGGATAAGCCTAGTGATGAGCTATGGAAGCATTCTATGAAGTTTCTAATAGGTGTGGAGATTCCTTGTGAGTGATCATAGTCTCCTAAGGTAATTTTTGTGATTTAAGGGTCTCTTTATGGTGTCATTGTCTATAAGAACAGTGGTGATATATGATATCCATAATTCCTTGTGGGTCTTACATCCTAGTACTACCATGATGTATTATAATGTGTGTCGAATGTTTTGGTGGCTAGGTATGACGTGGGATATAGCTGACATTGTATCACGATGTTATACATGACAATAGGTTAATGTAGAGCACCAATGTCCCTTTGGTTTTATTTAGATGTTGGCTATTCCTACCTAGAAGTGGGATGATATTTCCATGGATTTTATTTTTGAAATACCTTGTAATCTTTGGGGGAGTAATTCTCTTTGGGTAGTGATTGATCATATGACCAAATTATCTCATTTAATTCCAAAACATGATTCATCCAAGGTTGATGAGTAGGTAGGATTTATGTTTAAGAAGTTTATGAGGCTTCAAGGTGTGGCATTAGAAATTGTTTCGAATAGGTACCCCACTTTTACCTACCAATTTTCTAAAGGCATTTAGAAGGTGATGGGGTCGCAGATCAAGATGTACATGACCTAGCACCCTCAAATGATTGGTTAGATAGAGTGGGAATATTAGACCTTAGAAGACATGATCTGGGTATGTGTGTTAGATTTCCAAGGTTCGTGGGATAGACATATGGGATTGTTTGAGTTCTCATATAACAATAGTTACATGTCCTCATTTTGAATGGCCCCTTTTGAGGCACTTTATGGTCAGTCATTTGAATCACCGTTGTGTTGGGATAAGGTTTATGAGACCTCACTATTGGGACCAAGCCTTCTGTAGGATACATATGAGAAAGTCAATCAAATCAAATAGTGGTTGTTAACATCTTAGAGTCACTGTAAGCCTTATACCTATTAGATACACTAAGCATTATAATTTGTTAGGGTGACTAGGTGTCCCTAAAAGTGGCGCCTATATTGGATCATCGTTATTTGTGTATGTAAGGGAAGCTAAAGCCGAGGTAAGTCATACCTTTTTAGATTGGAAAGTGAATTGGTAATGTGTCATACATGTTATATTTTCCTTCTCGGCTAACATAAATTCATGATGTGTTCCATGTCTCTTAGATGAAAATTTATAACCCATATCTATATCATGCCTTCAATTTTTAAGAGTTGTAATTGGAGCATGATTTGATTGTGTTTGTCGAGATTATATCATGCCTTCAAAACTGGTATGAATGTTGGATTCATAGAAGAAAGTGCTTCTTGGGAGGTCTTTTCTGTTGGTCGAGATGATATAGAAGCATGAAAATGACCTTCTTGAGACTTGGAATCAGAAATCCTAGGTAGATAAAGAGTATATTTTTTTGTTCTCTAATCCGTATTTGGAGTGGCATTACATAGAAGAAAAAATTTCATGATGGGAAGAATTTTCACATCCATGTTTTTATTTTGATGTAATATTTTGTTTTTTTGTATTTATCCAATAGTTTTGCCTTTTGTTTTTCTGAGAAATGGAGAATTTGATCTTGAATGCAGGTGGCACACAGTTAGGGGAAACCATGCAACCTTTCCTAGGAAACATTGTGATTAATTTCATTTCTGTATAGTGGTGACTTAATGGTTGGCACACAGTTTGGAAAACTATGTGGGATAGTTTTGGGGAATGTTACTCTTGGATATTGAAGTATGCAAGCTTTACGCACGGTTTGGAAAACCATATTAACAAACCATGATACTTGTCTCAGTCATTAATAATTAGGAATTTTCCTTGTTTCCCTCATCATATTTAACACTAAATCACAACCATTCAATCCCATTTGGTATTTGCAGCCATGATAGCCTCCTCCAAGCCTTTTGGATTTCATTTTCTTTATTCCATAGGTGGTTTTTGTGTGGTAACTTCAAATAATTTTCAAGTAATCCACATTTCACATGATTTTATATTTCTTCTATGGTTTCTCATCTTCTTGAGTTATTACTTTCCAGTAGGTTTTTTGAATTAAATAGGGTTTTATCTTGTGTTTTTGGGAGAAATATTGATGTTTGTTGTTTGATCTCTCCTTTATATATTCTTATGTTGGTTCAGTTTTGGTTTCACACAAATTTCAAGAAGTTTCCAAGTGTGAGGTAGGTTGTTCTATGCATTTACATTATTGAATGATTTTGATATTATTTATTTCTTGTTTAAATATGTTCCATGAATAATTTATGTGGTGTGAAACGTAATTTAGAAGGGTTTGGACAAGAATATGTGATAGATGTTGATTTTTTGAAAGAAATTGGTTATATTTTTTATGTCCTTCATTGTGGTGTTTCTTGAAAATGTTTTAGGCCTTGTGTGGATGGGGAAAAATGTCTTTTAAAAGATATTTGAAGGTGATAATGAGTTGAAAGTAGATTTTGCAAGTGAAATAGGTTTTATTCATGACGGATTCCTTTTTGTGTACCATAAATGTATATTTTTGTAGTGAATCGTGTTATAAATTGGTTTTGATCGGAGTATGAATTTCGAAGGGGCTTTGCCCATGGGAAATAGTTGAATTCCATATGTGTTATTATTATTTTGTTTCCAAATGGGTTTCATAAATTTTGGATGGGGATAGAAATTTATTTCAAAATGGTTTTGGTGTGCATGTAAAATGGAATGTGGTTTTGTTATGGAATGTGGTGGTTTCTATGTAAACATTTGATCATTGGATAAATGTGAAAATGTGAAAATGTGAAAGTGGTGAATTCAATGTGTGATTATGATAGTTGAATGTGTATGTGAAATTGTTGATTTATGTTATATGTGAAATGGAATTTGAGCATGAATGGAATCCCATATTTTCTACCTGGGTGAACTAGAAATAGTACGCTAGTAGGTTCAGAAGTGGTTGATGCACAGATTGATCTAAATGGATCGACAATTACAACACTAACTCAACATGTGATATGATCAGATACCAATATACCTTGGTATTTATTCCCTTCTAGTAGCTCATGCATAGGAATGCTATTGGTTTTGGATTATGATATGGATACCATTAGACCTTGGGAAGGGATACCCTCTAATGGATCGTACACAAGAAAGTTATTTCTAGTTTAGTGGAGGATTCTGATCATCAAGGTATGAGGTTACTAGTGTTCCACTTGTGCAAGTTACCTATATGGATTTACACATTGTTATCTTATGTGACATCATGCTTCTCTGATGTGGTGGTAGCTATCAGTATATGGTAGACCTTGTGACCATTTTTAAATCAAGAAATCTTATTTTTGAAAATTGATATTCTTAAAAAGTGTTTCATGAGAAAGTTTTTCTTAAAATGTTTTCTTGGAAATGTATCAAATATTCCTATAGAAAAATGAAAGATGGTTTCTCTTCTAATGTTTTAGTGTGGAATCATTTCTTTTTTGTGGAATCCTACCAATAATTCTCTCACACCTTAAATGAACCTTTGGGTGTATGTAGACATTGTTGTGTAAGACCCAGGTAAAGCCAAGATGTGTTGTGGTGGTTATGGTGGACATTGTTGCTAGTGTTCCACTTCTTGTAGGTGTTGGTGGTGGTGGATTGAGGGTGATGTCCCTCATATTTCATAGAGGTTTTTGGGATAGTTTTGTGTCATCATTCTATTGTATTATTTTTGGTTTTGGTTAATGTAGTAAACTTTGAATCTAAAAAATGAAGTACCTCATTGGGTTATGGTTATCAGTTATTGTGATTATTATTATTATTCTCTTTTTATGATTTATTAAATGGGTTATATCATTCCCAAATCATATTTTCAATACCCAGCCACTAGAATCCCGCACTTGGAGATTGGGAAATCCCTATGGACCATGCCCTGAATCGGGTCAGGTGTCGGGTTGGATGACACCCCAGCTTGGTTCATGAGAGTAAAGAAGTTGGTGAATCCAGAATAGAGGATTTTTTTAAGAAATATTCATGAGACTAAGGGTTGATTTCAGTGAACCAACTACTACAAGATATATCCATAATTCTCTTTAATATACCTCATAATAAGAAAACTGTGAGGCACTTGTAACACAACCTTCAATAATAGAAGAACATGTAGTTCAAGAACAATGAGATGATGTTTCAGAAGTTGAAAACCCAATGTTTTTAGATGTAAAAACTAATTTTTTATAGAGACCAACAGAGAATAGAGATAACCTAGAAATCCAAGAAGATGATAAGGTTGAAATGAATTCTCAATATAGTGAGCATGTGTTAACATAAATGGTTGAAAATGTTAAAATAAATGAAAATTATAACATTTATATTACTATAAAATATTTTTATAAGGATACTACTAAATCTATTAAGAAAGAAAATATGTTCTAATTTTATTTTCAACATTATCTAGTGAGAAGTATGAATTTCTGTTCTTTTTTGTAGTTCAAGTATGACAGCTATCTTGAATTCAAGATGTTGAGTATCTGTATTCTCTTATTTCTAGAATTGATGATTTGGTTTTCAAATATAATAATATGAAAGAAATGGACACAACATTTAAAATCGATATAGTAGATACTTGGAAATCCTTATAATATTTGAATATTCCAAGTGTTCGATAAAAATGGTTGGAATCAGTTAAAGATCCACTGTAAAATCTAAAATAAAATTCTCTCTCCAAAAGATAGTATGGTACATTTCATAGAGAAATATACGACTAGCTTAGGAAGAACATGGAAGAATTATATTACATGTCAGAATTTATAGAAATAAATAAATACCTAGGAAGTAAATTTGAATCGATAAGAAGTAGCTCATGTACTGTGAGAGACTCTACTTCTAGTAATCCAACTTCTATATATTTAATAATAAATTTTGAATCTATTACTATAGTTATATCTTTAATAAATTATCAGATTCAGAGTCTTCAGTGTGATTTTATTCCACTTCACATATTGATGATCAACAAAAAGATTCTTATTTAGAGGTTAACATCTGATTATCCGTACATTAGAGGCCTCCTCAATCAATTAATTATGATTATGATGATGTTTTTAATGTCTTTATATAATATACATGATTTTTTAAAGATAAATTTAGATAAAAATATAAAAATAGTATAAAACTCAATGATTTTACTAAAATAATGTGTTGAGATATTTAATCATAACTTTAATTAAATTGTTGAATAACTCAATGATGTTCCTCAGGTTATTGTAAAATCATTCATAAATGAATCCTCATCTGAATCAGACCCCTCACCCTTATCCAGTCAAGCTTCTTCAATTTTTTAGATAAATATTTATTGTAATTATAAACTATTTTTTAATGAAATTATTTTCTTCATTTTAATTATTTTTTTTATTTCTTTTTACCTATCCACATTTATTAACTAAATATGAATAATGTTTTATTTTATCATAAAAAAATATTTACTTCCAATTTTTGGATACATTAACTATGTTATATACCATTTTTCAATACATTCATTTTTATATCACAAATAGGGGAGATATTTTGGGTAAAAAAATTCCTTTAACTATAATTTATTCAACATGGAGTGTAAAATAAATATAGTAATTTAAATCCTTTAAATAAATCGCTATAGTTTGGTGAAAAAAAATATTTTATAATATTTTTTTATCCATAGTTTATAAAAAATTAAATGAGAACTAAAATTTCTTTTATATATCTTTCAGACTCTATTTAATTTTTATTTAAATTTCATATATTTTATATTTGTTTATGATATATGGGTTTTGTTGTCATCAAAATTGGAGATATTCTTGGGCACGTACTATCCCAAAACATTTTCTATAAATATTGTTGATTTTGATACTCAAAAATACCCTTATTTAATTAAATGTTTTTAATTATTTACAAGATTATATTTATTGAGAATTATATCTTATATATGGGTTAATGTATTTTTTAAAGTGTTATGTATTTTTTTAAGATGTCTAGAATCAATGATAATATCCTATGATTCAATGTGAAATTTGTGTTTTTGAATCCCTATGTTTGGAGTAAAATTATTGATCAGATACACAATATTGTATTCAAATTATGGATCAAGAGCCATAAATTTTATAATTAAACCTGAATTTATGAGACTAACATATGGTTCAACAACCTAATGTTTTAAAATTAACCGTATGTTGTGAACTGTACTTTTGAAGCTAACCCTATGTTGGACGTGGTCAAATAGAGAGTTTAAAATCAAGATATTTCCTAAGATATCTATAATGTACATTAAGGTATTTTTTAATATCTTAAATATTTTTAAAGACTGATTCAAATTATTATGTTCAAAATATTAAATAATTCTTGTTTTTATTTGAATTTACATCTTTGAAAACATTAAATTCAATTATTCATGATTTTTAAGCGATATTTTTTGATGTTTTAATACTGAAATAAAATAGAGGTTCATTTTTCCAATAATGAGAATTATATCATTCACAAGGAGAGTACCTTATGAAAAATAATTAGCATCCATTCTGTTCTGAAGAGTTACACTTTGGATACATACATGTTATAATCTTGTGATTTCTGATTATTGTTCTCTTATTGTTTTTATAATTGTTAGTTTTCTCTATTTCATGAAAATAGTTTAGAAATAGGATCTATTTGATGTTTATTTTCTTAATTTATCTTATCTAGAATGAATAAAATCCATTATATATTAGCTGATACTGTAACTGTGAGATAAATATATATCTCAATCAAATCAATTAATACTAATTTTGTAGAGTATTGGCTACTCGGACTCATTACTGGCCGAGTTTCATATTTTCATTATAATATGTGGATATTTTGGTTCTATATAAAATAACTATAAGGCCCTCTAAAATATTTTTTTTAAATCTGTCAACATTCTACACTTAGTAGTGGAAGTTTTATGATAAGAGGACCTATTTAGTAAAGATCACCAAGCTCAGTAAGAGATAATTAGTGGAGTGGAAAAGGGGATATTTGTGCCATGAACCACTATAGAAATTATTGTTTTATTAATATCTTTTTTATTCTACATATCTTTATTAAATAATATAGTGCTATATATCTTCATAACATACAAATAGGGATAAAATTATAATTTTACCAAGTTTTTAAAAAGGACACAATTAACCCCCCTATTGTGTTCTTCATATTATTCCTACCTAACACAATATAAATAAAAAGAGGGATATAATTATTTTTTCATTATACATAATATTATTTCTATTGATTTTAAATACATATTAATTTTAAAGTGAATCATACCCCATATTTTATTAATGGTTGTGGTATGTTAGTTTGGATACACACTTCTTATTTCCAGCACCCTGTTACTATTTCATAAATTAAAAAATCTTAACCAAAGTGATTAATAATATTACCAATTGAAGTATCACAAATTAAAATTTTATTAAACTATTTAGGTAAAACCCCAATGTTTTATGATATATTTCTTGTTATGTAAAATTAATCTCCTATATAGCATGAGATATAGACAACCCCAAGTCTAAATGAATCTTAATGTAGTAAATAATAAATACATAACAATTAATTTGGAATTATGAATCGGATTAAACAAAGTTTATAAAATTTTATATTGTTTTTAGAAAATGAAAATACATTTTTGAGTAAAGTCTTAATATGTTTTGAAAACATACATTTCCATTAAAGTTTTTTTTATTTATTTATTTTATAAAATTATATAATTAATGTTTTCCAGAATTAGAAAATGTATATGAATAAATTAACTTTTTAAAAAAAATTAAAAAAATATATTCGAGTGAATTTTTTAGAAGTTTTTTAAAAGATAGGTTTTTTTCATGAACTATGAAAAAACTTATTTTTATTAAAACTTATCTTTGGTTTTAAAGTATTTAAAAATTAAATTTTTTTATTGTGGTTTTAATATCAATATAAGTTTAAATATATTATTATTAATTCAATTTAGGGCTTTTGAATCAAATTTATATTTAATTTTGATATAAAATTGTTTTATACTTAAGAAAAACGTTTCTTTAGAAGACCACTTTTCATCACATTTGTGGGTTTAATTTTAAAGTTAATTCTGCCACATAATTAAATTGAACTCAATAAAATTTATTCAAAATTTATAACTAGAATAATTAATATCATATAATATATTCATCATATTTTTTTGTTCATAATGAATAGTAAAAATAATAAAAATATGTTACCATGGTTATGGTTAAAACATGTTTGTATATTGTCAAACTAATGAAATAATGGTTAAAATTACCAAAAAACTTACTTAAATTCCATTTTATTTCCGTATTTCAACCATATATAATTTAAAAATTGGTATTTAATCATTTTGGTTTTATCTGGTGTCAATAAAACATTATTATATTTTATTCTTTTCAAAATTTCAAAGTGTATCCTCTCCCACACTAATAAAAGGAAACCTAATATAATATTCTATATACACTTCATGATCCTTTAATATCAAATAAGACCTACCCTAATCCATTACGTATATCTCTACCAATTAACCAGATTCCCTAGTTTGACCACAAAACCATCCTAGGAATGCTTTACTTATTAACCAAAAGAGGTTGTCCAAAGAGGAGGTATAGTTCTTAACCTTGAAGTTTTCATTTTATTTCTTCTTCTACCACCTAGAAATTGAAATCAACTATGGTTAAATAATAACACCATTATCTTCCAAATAATCATATGTTATTAAATTATTTTCATAACTAATATCCAAATTCTCTTTCATCAAATGGGAAACGAAACAGTTGATTGTGTGTACAATGGACTACCTCCTCATGAACTGATGTAATTCGTTTTCCATCACCGCATCTCAAGGAAAGATATAATGATTTCTTTAATATATATATATATATATGATATTTATGAAATATTTATAATTATTTAATTAAAATATCACATCAAATTTTATACCTTCTTACTGTTGGAAAACGATTATGTCGTTAATGCTCACGTGTAGACTACCACCTCTACGAAGCGATGAGATTAATTTTAAATTTTATTTGATATACATAGTAATAAAGTTATATTTTACAAATATATATGATATAAATTATATTAAAATTATAATTTAAGGTTTAATTACTGTTTTAATTTTCTTTTTACATATGTCAAAAATTGAAAAAAAGCATTCATGCGTTCGTACGACCTAGAGTCTCCATGAACAATGTAATTCATTTTCTATCTATAAAATTTTTCGACAAACATAAATATGTATATAATGAATATATATTATATTTATATCCTTATTTACATTATTATGTTTATGGAACCATGATTAATTTACAAGGACGATAACTACCAAACCAAAACAGACATGAACAACGAAGCAATTATTACTCAGAATATTTATTTTTTCCATTGATTGTAATTAAATGGGTGTTAGAAGAAAAAAGTAAATAATATATTGTATGATATATAACAATATGATTATATAATAAATTAATAATAAATATATAATTTTTATATATCAGTTTTTGATACGTACAATGGATGTTGAACCTCATGTAAGGGTTTATTTCACAATCCCACTATTGTTCGAGATTGTTTATGTTTAAGTATATGTTTGGAGTATTATTTTATATTTATATATTAAACACAATGTATTTTATTATAATATGTTTATTTCTATAAATTAAAATTTTTCAATTCCTTTTCACCACTTTATGTACTCATGATATCGATATAATATTTTTAAGGAAAACCAACCATTTATTTTATACATGTTCAGGAATCTTTGACTAATGTGTCCATATTTATCATTAAATGTCTAAAATAATGTTTTTATAATCATCAATTATTTATTAAAAACATTTGTAAACATTTTTTACATTTTAGAAATATGTTTAAATGTAATATTCTTCTTATTTTCTATATGAGGTACTTTTCAACCTTTTTACAAAAGATTGAAAGGATTTATTTTTTTCTTATATTGCATGTTGGAATTTCCCCCCATCATGACCACTCATTACATTGAATCTTAATTTTAAATTTAAAATGTCTCATTTCAAATAAAAAGTTTTATTTAATATTTGGGATATATTGTATACTTTAAATATGTTATTTCAATGTGAAAATTTTAATTTACTCAAGAAATTTTCCTTTTATTATTTAAAGTATTTTAATATAAGTCAACACCCTTTATTGAATATTATGATTAGAATATATGATAATGATAAAATACATCAAAATTATTATATTTTTTATCATTATATGGACTGGGGAGCATATTTATTTTCTATATACTAGTTCTTCCAATACAAATAGTTATTAATTTTTAAGTAATGTTGATTATGTTTTATTTCTTATTCATATAATGAGTACATTGGAATTATTAAGTGATATGTGGGGCCATGAATTATGTAACCCCTTGATTCATCAATAGATCTCATGAGACAAATAATATTTGTTTTTTGTCAAGGCCTTTCCATTATTGTGATATATCATGGTATGAGGCCTCGATGATAAGTTTTGATGTCTAGAAATATGCATTCCATAATTATGAATTTGGTTATTGATGTACATGTGATTATTTGTATATTTATGATATCCATTGATATATTTTAATCCCATGTGATTATTATAATCAATTATTTGAATATCATTTATTGATTTCATATTATTTTTTCCTTATTAGATTATGTTGTGCACATACCCTTGATGAGCATCAGAGATCAACCCTTTCTTTTGTTTATTTTTTCAAATATGCAAGGAAGTGTATTCTGATTGATGTGAAAAGATATCATGAGGGTAATAATGGCGTTCTAAATGAATATACTATGTCTTATTTTATGTTTTCAAATTTAATGTGATATTCAAGTTTATATCTATGTTTTCAAGACTACTAAACTATTACATCCATTGGTATTTGATAGCTTGTATTTAGTAACAGTGTAATAAAGTAACCATTGACTTTGGGTTACTAGATCCAGGGTCATTATAGTTTGTATTATAGTAATTTTATTATAAATATATTGAAATGTATTTAGGGAATCATTTATTTTTAAATATATCCATATGACTGAATTTGAGGATAATTATATATATATATGATAATATTCAAAAGTTTTGGTAAGGTTATGATTATGAGTTCTTCTTATAAATACATCCATGTCTAAATATTACAATTTGACATGGTTTTTTAATATATTAATCTTAGGGTAATAACCCTGACAAAAATTTTGAGTATTTCATAGACATCATTCTGGAGAACAATGTGTATAGCCTTAGTACACACCTATTTATGACTCTTAGGGGATAGTCTTGGGTTAATTAATGGTTTCTATACAAACCGCAATGAAGAATTTGAAAATATTTTTATGATTTGCGAATAATCCCAATGAAACCAAGTTTATGATTCTGAGATTACCTATGCATAACTTTATCAATTTATTATTAGTGTTTCCCAAGTTTTTAAATTATACATTATGATCCATAGAGTTATGTTCTAACCTAGTGTTTCCATTATTTATAAAGTGTTACTTGTGAAATAAATAGAAACCTTATCAATGAATGTAATCCATCTAGGGATTTACCTCATGTTCTTGAAAATGTATCTTGAGCTGGAGCTATAAAGATTGTAACAATATTTGGGAAGTTGAATCAAGTTATAAACAATAACCTTTCCTATATAGAGTAGCTTACAGATCAAAAATGTGTAGTAACAATGATATACCACTTCATACATTAGAAAACTCCATCATTCAATATGATAACAAATTCATTTGTAAGTATGAAATGGATATGTTCCTTAGAAAATTTATTTCTCACTTTGGGATGTAATAAAAGGGAGAAGGTTTTAATCAAAGATTATCATTTCTTAGGGGATTTAGATCAAAGGTGTTAATTGATTCAAAACTCTAGCTATAAATATGAAATATAAATCATGAAATAGATTTATTTTATGGAAATTTTCTTCAAGAAATATTCTATTCCTGAATAATGAGCATATTTAGAGAGGCATTTGTCGAGTCTAAGAAAAAAGTAAGAGGAAAATGTTTCAAAGTACAAGGATAACTTTAAAATGTTAGAAAGGAATTTTTTGGACTATGAATATATTTCAAATGGAAATATTGACCACATATTTGATGGGTATTATGAAGTCCTTCAAAGGGAACCAGTCACCCAAAAATTATCGTCATATGAGGATATAGTATCATGTAATATCAAGATAGATAAATAATTATACTATTATTAGAAAAACTAAGTAATGTAACAGAAGAAGATGAAGGTTGATAAAAAGGATATGGGGAAGATGAGAAGGGATAATTTTTAATCATGCGATATATGTAGAAATAAACACATGGTACATGCTTAAAAGAAAATGTATTTTTCTTCTAGTGTGGTGATAAAGTCCATCATTCTTACGAATGAAATGGTAATGGATAATCCATAAAAGTATAGAGAGTTGACGGTAAGGATATATTGAACTATTCTAACTAATTCCCAAAACATCAATAGAACATACCAAAAAATAATCCAAGGGGATAAGGTGAAGCTTATGAAATTACTATCACTGATATGGTAGTTCATAGAGATGTAGTGACAGTTATAATTATCTTACACTCAATGATTTAAAAGGTTTTATTTAACTATTTTTCTACCCACTCTTTAATATTTTGTGACTTTTCTATGGGTATCACATTACCACCTCATTGATAAGGTATACATTTGTTGGTTAAAACTCATAATAGTAAGATGACCGCATCTGAAGTCTATAACTCCTCCATGATAGAAGTTTGTGGGAATATTATTCCTTTGAATCCTGTAATTCTTCCTCTAGTTGAACTCCACAAAATTTTGGGTATGGATTACTTCTCTCAGTATATTTTCCATATCAATTTCTAGAGGAAGGGAAGTTTTATTTTAAATTATGAATCAACCTTGAATTTTCTATCAATATGAGTATGAACCTAAAAATCCAATGGAAAATACTTCTATCAAATGGGGGTTGTTACCCATTCATGGGGGATATTGATATCAAATGGTTATAGAAAAACTCAATATTGAAAATGTTCCCATTGTTCAAGAATTTTTTGATGTGTTTCATAAACACTTTCCTAGTATTCCCCTAAATCATGATGTTGATTTTTTAATAGATCTCATACCTAGTGTTATGTCTATTTCAAACACTTCATATATAATGGACCCAATGGAGTTATAGGAATTGAAGAATAAACTCTATAAAATATATATTCTGTATTTATATGGTCTTGTGATTCACCATGGGTGAACATGTTCTTTTTTAATAAGAAAAATGGTTCAATGCTTCTTTTAATTGATTATCGAGAATATAACAAGATCACTTTTTTAAAAAATAATCATTTACCCAATTTTGAGGACTAGTTTTATCAACTAATGGGGGATATATATTTATTTCATGATTTATCATCGATCTTTGTATCATCATCTAAGGATTAATGAGGATATACCCAATACATCATTCCACATGAATTATTGTCATTAGGAATCTATTTTAATTCCATTTAAACTTATCAATGATAATGCTATCATTATGAATATATTGAATTTATTCTTTAGATATTACCTTGATCTATATTAGGTAGTCTTTTGGGACAATATGATTATATATTTTACGATTAAAGAAGACAATTGTGCTGAAGATTTTGAGGAAGGATAAGTTACATGATAAATTTACCAAGTATGATTTTTTCTTCAAAAAGTTTCATTCTTGGGTCATGTAATCTCAATTGAGGATATATCTGGGGTTCTTTATAAGACATAAATTATTAATCGATAGACTATAATAAACATAGTAATAGAAATCCATATTTTTCTTGGGTTTTTTGGATACTACCAATGCTTTGTGAGGAATTTATCATGACTCTATAATCCACTAACCATGTTGACTAAAAAGGGGTTGAGTTCTTATGGATAGTTGAAGGTGAATAGTGTTTCAAATATCTAAATATATGGTTTGTTAGTGAGAATGTTCTAATAATACATGGTAGTGGAAAAGGGTTCTTTATCTTTATTTTTTTGCATCAAATAAGAGACCGTGATACTTCCTCATAGTGAATTACATTGTGATAGCCTATGACTTTATCTAATTAAAAATTCATGATCCAAATTTCCTTACTCATGATTTGGGGTTGGTAGCCCTACTTTTTTATCTTAAGATATAGAGGAATTATTAGTAAGGTGAAATGTTTGATATATATACAAATCATAAATGAATTAATTTTATATTTATATATATTTGTGTAGTTGAATATGAACCAAATAAGATGGTTGGATTTGAAAAAAGATTATTATTACTCAATACAATACAACCATGGTAATGATAATAAGGTTGAAGGTGCTATAATTATAAAGGATAATGCTATATTGTTTCTATTAAGGATCACAACTGATCTAATATTTTAAGATTTGCAAAGGATGGATCTTGAAATCTTGATGCAATGGGAGAAATATTATCTTCCTCAAATGAGTGACAATCCATCTGTCCTAGTGGAGATTAAAGAGGAATGGAAGGATGATGTGGAGCTACAATATAATGTAATAAATATTCCAAAGTTCAAGTTTGATTTCAATGGAATGATAAGCTACATGAACCATGTTGGAGTTCCATCTACATTAGATTTGAAGGAGTTATTGTATGAGGCTTATAGATCATCATTATCTATTCATCTTGGATGTTTGAAGATGTATATATATGAGAAAGGGTATTTATGGTGGTAAATATGAAGAGATATATAATAGAGTATGTATATTGGTTCTAGGTATATAAAAAAGTTAAGGTTGATGGACTAAAATATGAGGGTATATTGCAACCATTACCAATTCTAGAATAGAAATGGGAAAACAACACCATTGATTTTTTTTGTCAGAATACCCAAAACATCAAAAGGCAGAGTTGGAGTCGATTGTCTTATGAAGTAAGAACTCTTAATTATTAATACTGATTATTTTTATCTTTTTCACCTTTCCAAAATATACCTTATGAAGTGGTAAGGTTTCATGTAATTGAGATTCAAGGTTTACCAAAACGTTCTTGACAATTATTTAGTGTTATGTGGATAAAAAGTTGAGTTTCAATACTATTTATCATCCTCATACATGTGGGAAGTTGGATAATACAATTAATACTCTATAATAAAATTTTAAATCTTTTTCTGTAGACATTAAATGTGGTAGGAATCACTAAAATCCCCTATTTAAATTTTATAATAAAATTGTTTTCACAAAATAATTTTGGTGTATCCTTGTGAACACCTATATAATTGGAACCCATGAAATCTAGTGTGTTAGGATGAGTTTGGGAAGTAATATTATTGATTCTTGATCTAGCTATGGAAATGGTGGAGATGTTTGGATCCATTCAATAGCACAACAAGGAACCACAATGTCATGAAAAATAATTATTCTGATAACGATCAATGAGATATTGAGTTTGAAGTTTGTTATAAGGTATTATTATGAATATATTCTTAGATAATTTTAATGAGATTTAAAATTTTTGAAATGATGATATCTTGGTATATTGTCCCATTGGATATTAAAGAACATATCAGTATGGTATTGTATTTCTTGGTTCTTCAACTATATCTCTTTTAAGTTCATGATCTGCTCCAAGTACATCACATGAGAAAGTGAATAAATAATCCTTCACATATACTAAAATCAGAATAAATACCACTGGAGAAATATCTATCTTAGGAGGAACAAACGGTGGAGATTCTAGATCATAGAGAGAATGCTCTACTAAACTAGACCACACACCTATTCAAAGTATTTGGGAAAACCATACATTTGAAATTTCTTTGAGTGAACCCATGGATGAGATGAGGCATAATTAATTTAATTTTTTTATCAAATGGATGTAAGTTTTAGATTCAAAATCATTTTAATGAAGACATAATTGAACCCCATAGTATTTTATGATATATTTATAATACAATAAATGTAATCTCTTCGATAACATGCGATACATGCATTCCAAAGTCTAAATTAACCATTATATAGTATAAAATATTAAATTATACATTAAATTGGTTATATGAATATGAATAAGCACATTTTAAAATATTATATAGGATTTATATAAATAAAATATATTTACTTATAATTTCTTTATATGATTCAAAAATATGTAGTTTCATTAAAAAAATTATTTTTGTGAGAAAATTATATAATTAATTTTTTTTTTCTAATTTTATTGAATCTATTTGAAAAAAATAACATCATTTCTAAATTCAAATTTTTTAAGTCTTCTTAGTGTAATTTTTTTGGAGTTCTCCGAAAAGATTAATTTTTTGATTAATATTTAAAAATATTATTTATTATTAAAAATTTTCTTTGCATCTATTACATTTATGTAACATCCCGAATCTAGGTGCTGCCCAAAGGTGCCTCGTACCTAGTTGATCACATGGCCTCAAACACATTTCCAAGAACACCAGAGGCCATCGACTATCAGCGAGGGCCTTAGGTTTGATAGTGGGGAAACTATACCCACATTGGTGGAGTAACATAGCAGAAACAATTAGTAAACAGTAGCAGAAGAAGTAATACCATACAATAGATGTGAATAGTAGAAAACTGATAGTATAAACAACTGCATCATATATATAAATAAATATAAATGTCACATGTATCAAGGAAAGAATCCAAACAAGTCCCAATGTTGGAAATACAATACTAAATCCAAAATACCGAGATCTGTAAACTCCAACAGCAATGCAATCCTCATCATGGTCCCATGCTCTCTAGCTACAATATAAATAAAGTACCTGATGATGAATGGTGCTTTCCCTTATCTATACCTATAACCATATAGTTTGTTTGGGTCCAAAATCATGACCCAAATAGGGTGCGAAAGGAATCCCAGTAGAAAACCATCAAGAGATCTATGCCAAACTGTCATTGAATATATATATATATATATATAAGGCAATGTGAAAAATGAAGTAATAAACTAGGAAGTACTCAAAGGTAATCAATCCTACAGTTTCAATTATAAAATTTATTAGTTATTCAAACCGTTGAATAATGTAACCTTGGGATCTAGCCTAAGCTCTATATCCCCCAGTATAATATAAAAAACAGGCGTCTTACAATACCATCTAAACAAACCAGTAATACCGAGTCTAAGAATGTGATTTGCATTGGAAGACTCATCATAATAAGTCAATTATTCACAAGAAAGACCCTATAAAAGTTCACACAAGTTAACCCATCTATTTCAACATATCATCAATTCAATAAGAAATAATGAACCTCTAGGAAATCTCACATAGACTAACCATTTCGGTCCCACATGGAACTAATAATTTACAAATGACCACCCGGGTAGCTCTCACATCCAATACCCCTTGGTCTAAATAGAAACAATAAATTATAATGTCCCCTTAGTATCTCTCACAGCCAATACCCTGGGGTCCAACGTTCATTTAATAATTTCCCACAGGGTTGCTCTCACAGTCTAACCCCTCTGGTCAATGAATACCTGGAACCTCTCACAATCAATACCTATGGGTCACCCTAAAAATAACTATACATAAAATTACATATCTTAAGAATATCTCATAGTCAATTCCCCTTGGTCAAGATTTCACAATGGGAATCACATGCATATTGAATGAACAATAACTCCATCCTAACAACACGAGGTATGAAAAATATAGCAAGCCTAAACGGAATTCTAGACCAAATGACCATAATCAAACAAACATAGTAATGTACCCATAGTTAAGGTATGAAGCATTATTTGTAATGAATAACCTTTTTCTCATTCAAACACACCATAATAGTTCTTAAACATGATTAAATTCCAAAAAAATTAAATTTCCTTAACATGGGTATTTGGACATAAGCATATATAATCCAAAAAAAACAAATAAAGGCACAAACCACCTACCTCGATGTCAGGAGATTGTTAGAGTTGAATGTTGGCCCTTGATTCGGCCTAGAACATTGTTGATCTATAAAAATGAGAAATTGATCGACCTTGGATAACTCAAGAGAGAGTAGAATTCAAAAACAATGTCTCTTGTGAACGAGAAAACTCACCAATAGGAATCCAACAGACACAGTGGCATCTCAATCAGGGCTCAGACGGAGTAATGGTAGGGGTTCAAAGTTCTTGATTGTCTCGTCGCTCTCCTATATGAAACACGGGAAGAGGAAGATGGTTTTTGAGATGAGACGCAACCCCAGAATAATTAATCAATTAAAATGAAAAGTACACAGTGTGTTTATTTAATGTAAATTTCATGTACTAGCCTCAACTATCCCCCGCTTTTGATGTTATTCCAGGTCAACAACATGGCCATGTACTTGGCCATTACACGACTAGTATACGACTATATGCGGTAACCGAGTACATGGGGTGTACACAAAAGCACATGGTGTGTAAATAGAAAATTCCCCCTTTATTCCTTTTTACTCAAAAACAATCCGAAATAATGATCCATACCTGAAAAGATAATTTGGGTTCTTACAAACTTCTTCCCTAAATGCAATTTGTCCCCGAATTTCCCTTCAATGGGTGGAGAAGAATAAGCATCAAACAACACTGGCCACTGTGATTATACGCCAGCCTCCATCTCCCTAGTCTCATCCTTTACTCACTTGAGCTGCCATAGCACCCATACAAGAGGAATAGACCGACCACTAATAACCCTAGTGTTGTGATCGACAATCTGAATAGGGTGCTCCTCAAAGGATGAATCCACCACCAACTCAACCTCCTTGGGTTATAAAACATGAGATAGGTCTGATAAGTAATGTCGTAGTTTAGAAACTTGAAATACGTCATGCATAGCCCGATACCTCTAAGGTAACTACAATTGATAGGAAACCTTCCTGACTCTCTCCAAAACATCCAACAGCCCGACATATCTTAGTGAAAGCCTAACAAGACTCCTAATCCTCATACATCCCAACCTCGGTGTGACATGTAAGAAAACTTGATCTCTGAAATCGAACTCCCAAGGATATATTTTTCGATCAGCATAAGATTTTTGTCGATACTGTGTAGTTTCTATCATCTTCCAAATCATCTCCACTTTCTCAGTGGTCTCTTGGACAATACAAGGTCCCATCACAGTAGCCTCTTCTGCCTGCAGCCAACATATGGGTGATCAGAAAGGCCTAGCATACAAAGCCTCCTAATGTTCCATCTGAATCATCACATGAAAACTATTATTGTAGTAAAAATACACTAGGGGTATGTGTCTCTACCAAGATCCCCCAAAATCTATGATACATGCTCGATGAATGTCCTCCAAAACCTAACGTGTACGCTCGGGCTGGCCATATTTCTACGGATGGTAAGTCGTACTCAGAAGTACAATTATACCCAAAGACCTCTGTAATCCCTACCATACACGAGATGTAAACTTGGCATCCCTTTCTAAAATGATAGGGTGTGGATCCCCATGAAAATTTACAATCTCTCAAATGTACAACCTTCCAAGCTCATCAACACAGAAGGTTTCCTTAATCGGCAGGATGTGTGAATCCTCTATTATTCTGTCGATAACAACCCAAAATACATATTTCCTTCAAGGATACCTCATTAAAACCATCACGAAATCCATCTTTACATCATTCCATTTCCAGTCTGTTATTGGTAACTATTGTAAAATCCCATCTAGTCACTGATGAACAACCTTCACCAGATGATAGGTTGAACATATCATAACAATTCTAGAAACATCCCTCATCATACCTGACAATAAATACTGATTGTGTAGGTCCTGATACATCTTGGTGACACCAAGATGAACTTGAAAGCTGAGAAATGAAAATCTTACATCAACTCCTCATGTATTTCTGTTGACACCCATACGTGTCCATGAAAATTCATGATCTCAGCATCACCTATGGTTCACCCAGGAATACGGTCCTCTCATGATACATTATTTCATAGGAATAGGCCTTCAATATCTAATAGCTTCATCATTTTCACTCGATCCAAAAGATTAGAGGTAATACCTATAGAAGAAAGAAAGGTCTACACCTGTCAGTTGTGCACCTCCAAATAAATCTCATAGAATAGAGCCATAAGCTACCACTCACTACTGGCCTCATGAACTAATTGTATATGATTCCTCCTACTCAATAGATCAGCTAATACGTTGCCTTTCTTAGGAATTTAGGAAATCTCAAAGTCAAAATAATGAAGGTACTCAGCCCACCTTTGCTATCTAAAATTCAGATCACACTAAGTAAAGATATACTTGATACATTTTTTTGGTATATACCACAAAATGATCTCCCAAAATATAATTTCTCCAATAGTGTAAAGCATGGAAAAATGAAGCTAACTCATGATTGTGCATCAGGAAATTCCTCTCATGTTGCCTCAAGAGTTGTGACCCATACACAAAGACTCATTTTCCCTACATAATCATTTCTCGCAACCCAATACCTGATGCATCACAGTAAATAGTGTAACTCTTTCCTGGTTCTGGAAAAATCAGTATTGGTGCTGAAGTCAATCTCCCTTTCAACTCCTGAAAGACTGAATCATAGGAATCTGTCCATAAGTACTTTTCCCCATTCTTAGGGAATCCAGTCAGTGGTATTGTTAAATATGAAAGGTCGTTAATATAGTGCATGTAGTAACCAGACATCTCCAAAAAACTTCATACCTCAATGAAATTATTTGGCTGGTTCTAGTAAAATACTCCTCTCACTTTCTCTAGGTCTTCTAACACTCCTATCATTGAGTTGACATGACCCCATATGTGATTCTGGTCTATCCAAAAGTGGAATATAGAGAACATAGCATATAACTGATTCCCTCTCAGTGTACTAAAAAAGATCTCAAGATGGTTGGAATCGCCATGTTGAGTGTGAGATTACACTAAGATATATTTCATGAAGAATACCACAAAAGAATACAAGTAAGAATGGAACACTTGGTTTATCAGTTCCATGAAAACAATCCGAATGTTTGTGAGACCAAATAACATAACCACATACTCGTATAGACCATACCTGCTCTGAAAGGTTGTCTGAGGTATATCTCATGATCTAACGCATAATGGTTAATAACTTGATCTCAATTAAATCTTCGAGAACGCCCGGGATCCTCGATGCTAATCAAAGAGACCATCAATCCTTGAAAAAGGATAAAGGATCTTGACCATAAACTATTTCATCTTCCGATAATCCACAAAAAGTATAAGGGTATCGTCTCCCTTCTTTTCCCAAATGATGGGTGAACCCCAATGAGAAGTATTGGGTCAGATGAAACCCTTCACTTGCAACTCCTCCAACATATTCTTGAGCTCCTGTAACTTTGGTGTAGCCATCCAATATGGACGAATGGAAAATAGGGCCACACCTGGAATAAGATCAATAGAGAAATATACCTCTATCTTTAGAGGTAAACATGATAAGTAATTTAGAATAAAATCTATGTAATAATACACCACTAGAGGAAAGTCCATCTCTGAAGTCCACTAGTCATCCAGATAAAAACTAGCAATCATGGTTGTGATTCCTCCCAACCCAAGATGCTTGGGTCCACTATGTTTGCATGGACATCCCATTCTCCCTTGTATAGAAAAGACCCACCCTCTGGTGACATAAAACTCACCCTGCGGAAATAGTAGTCAACAAAGGACTGAAAAAAGACTAACCAATCTATTTTGAGAATGACATCGAAGCTTGTCATCTCTAAGACATAGAGGTCCCATAAAAAGTGACACCCACTAACCACAAGAGGGAACTCCTTGAACTAATGTACACTATCCATCCTAATCTCTAATGGGGTGTCTAGTATTATAAAATACTCAGAAGTAATGATACAGACCCCAAGGATCTCTACTACAACAATTGATGTGAAACTATGGGAGGCCCCAGAATCAAAAAGAGCAGAAGATAAAATAGAGGAAACTAGAATCGTAACTCTAACTGTTGAGGGTTTGGGATCCTTCTCCTCCAGGGTCTACTCCACTACAAAAGTGTGACCTATACCGCATCCCTGTGACCCTGCCTAACTACCCTAAGCTAATCTACCCTATTATCACTGAAAACCTACCAACCAGAGACCACATCCATGACCACATCCTCAACATGAATGGTCGGAATAACTCTAGTTACCTGAATGATGGGAAACTAGTGGTACATCTCTTGAATGTGGAGTCATTGCAGAACCCCTATCACTCACTGCTAGTGAGGATATACTACAAAAACTATGAAGATGACCCATCTTTCCCCAAGACCTCCACTCAACAGGGTCCTTCGAGTAATGAGGTCTCGTATTCCCACTCTTCCCGCAATTGTAACATACCACCTGGCTAGCTAAAGAAACAATGTGTGAAAGCTCCTTGCGGCGCTTCCTTCTATCCATCAAAGGAGAACCTGCCCTAGATGTTGAACCACCCTAGATCATAGCTCTCAAATCCCAAAGATTGTGCTCGGTAATCAACACTTATAGCAGTCAATGATATAATCCTGAATACATTCACCCGTGATCGAATGTCATACCTAAGACCATCCACAAATATCCTTGCCAAAGATAACTTGTCACCTCCCAGAACAGATGAGAAGCATTTAATCTCTTTGAAATGAGATGATTAGTCTGTCACTGAAAGAGTTCCCTACTCTAAATTCATGAACTCTCAGTCTTGATCAGCCCTCAACGTCTTGGGATAGAAATAATCTTAGAAGTTCCTCTTAAACTCTTCCCAAGCCATATCCTGATGGCATCCCACCTATGAGATATCATCCTGCCATCTCTTGGTGGAATCATGCAGTATGTACATCAAGAGCTTCACCCTCTGCTTCAGAGGCATCTTGAGATGATAAAAGATAGAAAGCATGGCCTCCAACCGTGAATCTACATCTTGGGGTCCTCCATCCCCTAAAAAAGTGGGAGGATGCTGCTGTTGTAACACCCACATCAACTCTTCCATAGATGGGGTAGGATGCAATGCTCTATGAAAGGTCTGTCTCACAGAATTATGCATTATCACCTATGTCTAGTATAATAGATGGTTATAAAAACGGCCCGACATGAGGATTTGATGGTATTCTCAGATCTACTATTTTTGATATCTGGTCATCGCCCTGAATCTGGTGTACAACCAGACTCCGTCTTGGTGGAATTACTCTGCAATGTCAAACACGCACCTTAGTTCAAGATTATCAAGGATAACAACATATAATTGCAAGAAAATAATAGGAGAAGAAACATTCATGTTTTACAAAATAGGGTTTCACTGCATGTATAGCCCCTACACGCTATGTTCCCTTAATATTTTAACATGGCGTGTACCTCTTCAAACCTGGTCGTGTAACACCCATACACATGACGTGTTCCTCCTATGACCAATTTCTACTTGAATTTTCCCTCTTTTCTATATTCTTCAACACAACTAGAAATACATGGTTCAATCTTGGGTAACACTACATGGCGTGTTCACCCTAGAAACAGCGTGTACTAGTTTAGTTACATATACCCATGTCGTTGGTCACACAGTTAGATACACGATCGACTTTTCAGGGCGTGTACAAGCTAGACATGGCATGTACAACCTATGTTTCATCCACATATGTTGTTCGTCACACGGCAGGTACTTGGTTCTCTACACACAGTGTGTACAATCTAGACACGGTGTGTTCTACCTGATGTTTCCTAACCCCGTGTCTCTGCTCACACAGTCAACACTACACAGCGTGTACACCTTGTACACAACGTGTAAATTGGAAAAGTTGTTTCTTCCAGAACAGAAAAACATGTGGCATGTGTTAATAACATCACACGCCAAGTCCTCTTGGTTTCCAGATAGTTAGCCTCTAAAACTTTTTTGAAACCCTTAAAAACATCTAATTTTATCAAAGGAATGACAAATTCCAACCCATGAGAGCCCATAACACCTTAGGGACCAATGTCTGGTGTCCATAAAAATAAAACAATATATATTCCAAGAACCTATAAAAATATCAAGTATTTTATCACAGAATCTATTAGAACATCATGCATATCTAGCACACCATCTATCACAACAACATGTTATAAAAAATGAACTCTAAATGGAATGAAAAGAATGCATGACATGTTATCTCTATCAAGTGCCTATATAATGCATGAGATGGCATAAACTTATCTCATTAGGTTACAACAAAAATAGAACCTCACTAATATCAATTATAACAGCAAAAAACAAGTGAATCACCCAACGATGAAACCAAATCAAATATAACAGTTGTAATACGAGAAACAGTTTCAATATTCATGGTAACATGGATTTTCCCTGTACATGGGTTAGCTACTCTCAGGAACAACTTTTTACCAAATACACATTCCTTCCTATCATTGTCTATAGGCTCAAAATATAAAGACAAAGAAAAAAAATAACCTCCTCTGATACCGCATTGTAACATACTAGATCCGCATGTTACCCAAAGGTGCCCCGTACCCGGTTGATCACATGGCCTCAAGTGCATTTCTCGAATTCCTAAGGTTTATGACTAGTTGCGTGGTCCTTGGGTGTGATTATAAGGAAACTATGCCCTAATTTGAGGAGTAACATAGTGAAAACAAACAATAAACAATAGAAGAATTAGTAATACCATACAATAAAAGAACAATGGAAGACATATAGTATAAAAAACTACATAATATATATAAATAATGATGCATGACACATGTATCTAGGAAATAATCCAAACAATCCACAATTCTAGAATTACAATTCTAAAACCAAAGTACAAAAAGTAGTAAACTTCAATAGCATCACAATCCTCAGCTTGGTCCCATGCTCTCCAACTCCAACAGAAATCAAGTACCTGATGAAGAAGGTAACTTTCCCTTATCTATACCTACAACCATATAGTCTATTAGTGTCTAAAAGCAGAAACCAAATAGGGTGTGAGATGAATCCCAGTAGGAAACCACCCTGAGGTCTATTCCTAACAATCAATGTATATCTATATATAGAAGGAAATATGAAAAATGAAGCAACAAACTATGTATTACTCAAAAGTAAACAATCATACAGTTTCCAATTACATTCATTTACATTTATTTATTATTGAAACTGTTGAATAATGTCACCATGGGATCGAGACTAAGCTCTATATTCCCTTGTATAATATAACAAACAGACATCTTATAAGACCATCTAAATAAACAAGTAATACCGAGTCCAACCTGGTATTTTGGCTTAGAAGACTTGTCAAAATAATTTAATTATACATAAGAAAACCTCTAGGAATTTTCTCATAGTCTAACCAATATTATTCAACATATCATCAATTAAATAAGTAATATTGACCCTTTGGTAAAGCTCACACCTTTTAACCCCTTTGGTCCCACATGGCATTAATCATTTAAAAACAACCACCTGGGAAGCTCTCACGGTCAGCACCTATTGGTCTTCATAGCAATAATAAATTATAATGACCCCCTGGAAGCTCTCACAGTCAATTCCCTATAGTAAGATAGTAATTTAATAACAACCCTTTCCGTAGCTCTCACAGTCTAACCCCTCTAGTTAATGACCACCCCGCTGCTCTCACAGTCAATACCTTTGGGACAACATAAAAACAATTATATATAAAAGTCTCTATCTTGGGAATCACTCATAGTCAATTCCCTTAGTTGAAACATTGAAAATGAAAATAACATGTATCTAAAATTAATAATAACTATATCGTTACAACACGAGGCATGGAAAACAAATCAAGCCTAACATGCATTCTAGACTAAACATCCATAATCAAACAAACATGGGAACGCACCCATAATCAGGGTATAAAGCCTTATATGTAATGAATAACCACTTTATCAATCAAACACACCGTAAAAGGTCTTAAATAGGGACAAATTAAAAACACATTCAACACCCTTAACATGGTTATTGGGCACTTAAGCATATATAATGAAAATACAAAACAAATAAAGGCACAAACCACATACCTTGATATCGGGAGATCACTATAGTTGAACATCGGCCCTTGAATTGGCCTAGAATGATATAGATCTACAAAAAGGTTAAAATACTTCAACCTTGGATAACCCAATATAGTGGATAAATCATGAATAGAGGCTCTAGGGAATGAGGGAACTAGCAAGTGGGAATCAAATGCACCCAGTGGTGTCTCAATCGAGGCTCAGACGAAGGAATAGTTTGGGTTTGAAGTTCTTGGCCATCTTGTCTCTATCTCTTGTATGAAACCAGGGACGAACAAGATGGTTCTGGAGTTGAGATGCACCCACGATTCAATTAACCAATAAAAAGAAAAGTACATGTCGTGTTCATTTAATGTACATGTTGTGTACTAGCCATAATTGGCCCCCACTTTAAGCACTCTGACAAGTCACCTACATGGCCATATACTCGGCTGTTACACATTCAGTACATGTCTACACATTTAAACTAGGTACATTGGGTGTACTAAAATGTACATGGCGTGTACTTAGAAAATTCCACCTCTCTTCCCTTTTCCTTAAAAAAACATGAAATAAAGATCCATACCGAAAAAGTTGATACAAGTTCTTACAATTTATATAGTTGAATTTTGTTAAAAAATGGTTTTAAATGTAAAATTAGTTCAATTATAATTTTATAAATCCAATTTGGGTCCATGAAATCTTTTTTAGGTCCAATTTTGATATAAAAACTTTTTATATTAAGAAGACCATTTCTTTTGAAAAAAACTTTTCATCGTGCTAGAACGTTTAATTTTAATTTATATTAATCAAATTATGTGAATTATATTTTATAAAATGTATTGTATATTTTTAGTCATCATAATAAATATTATCTAATAATTTCAAATTAATTTTCTTCTATCATTAATAGTAAAAATAGTAAATATGTGTTATCATGGTTAATGTTAATATAGGTTTACCCGGGCTCAACTAAATAGATATGGTTTAAAATTACCTAAAAACTATTTAATTATATTGGATGCAAATATTTATACCATATATAATCAAATATTTTTTAATGGTCTATTTTTTTATCATTTTTATTAATAATATAGAAATGTATTGTTTTCTTCTCAAAATTTTCAAGTGTGTCATCTTCCCCACTTATAAAATGTAACTGATTAACCTCTCTTCTATACACTTCAAGAGCCTTTTGGTAAAGGAATATGTATAAAATATATTACAAAATCCATAACCATTACCTAGTGTCCCTATTTTGATTAAAAACCCATTCTAGGAAGGCGTTAGGTTTAAACTTAAAGAGTTATTCTGAAGAAGAGTTATAGTTCTTAATAATACATTTTCATTTTATTTCTTATTCTACCTCCTTTAAATATTCTAAAAAAGTTATTAAATAACAACAACAGTAACTTACATATACTAATATTTTTTTATTTTCCTAAATTATAACCATCTCCTCTTCAATCAAATGAGAAATTAAACAGATGATCATGGGTACAACAGATTACCACCTCGGGAACCGATGTAATTTGTTTACCATAATCGTCTATCACAACTAGAAATAATAATTAATTTATTCTTTATAAATATATATATAATATTTATCACATAATTATATTTTTAATAGTATAATATTGCATCTACATTTTTATCTTCTTACTTCAGGAAAATGAAAACATTTATTGTGCATACGTGTGGAGTACAACATCCACGAAGCGATATGATTCATTTTTTAATTAATTTTAAAATTAATGCTAATAAGGATAGATTTAATTAATTAATATATATATATATATATATGATATATATGATAAAATGATTATTCTATAAAATTATGTTACTATCTATATTTTTTTCCATCCATTCAAATAAAAAATATTATTCAAGCATAAGTACAATGCCCCATCTCCCTGAATAGTGTAATTCATTTTCCTATCTATAAATTTTATGTATGAAAATAAATAAAGAAATAAATAAATATAATTAATATATATTACATTTTTATCTTGACTCAAATTATTATATTTATGGAACCATTATCTCAGTAAATGGACTGAAACTACTGAAACAAAACATACATGATAACGTAGGCGTTATTACTAGGAATAAAATATTTTAACATAGAATTATTAACAAACAGGTGATAAAATATTGTAATTAAATCATGTATGATATGATATATATGATTATGGTTTGTGAATATATTTATAATATATTTATAATTCTTATATAGGTGGTTCTTACACATTCAAATGAAATTGAACCTGAGGTTAGGGTTTATTTCGCAACCACGTCATTATTCAAGATTGTTTGTGTTTAAGTCTCTTCTAGGAGTATTATTTGATATTTCAATATTAAACCCAATTTTTTATATAATTTATTTATTTCTATAATAAAAAAATTTCTTTCATTTTCCTCAATTTAAGTACTCAATATAATGAGTTTTATATTTATATAAAACCGACATTGTATTTTCAACTTGATGCGAAATATTTCTCTTCCCTATCTATATTTTCATGATGATGTATAAAATAATATTTTTAAAAATATCCAATGATATAATAAAGAAATTATAAATAATTATTTAATATTTTTAAAATGGTTTTACTTTAATCTTATTGTTTTTTAAGGACGTACTTTTTTACTTTTTACAAAAGTGTGAAAGTAATGTTTTCTAACTTATCTGGCATGAACAAAATATCACACCATCATAACCTTTTATTTATTTAAATATTACAATACAAGTTTAAAAGTTTCCATTAAAATAAAAAACACTTCTTCAATATTTTTGAAATATTTTAAACTTTTAATAACTAGTTTTATAGTGAAAAGGGTATTTCCCCATCATATTTTCTATCTATCATTTTAAAGTATTTTCATCTATGTTAATATCCATTGTTGAATATAATAATGAAGATACACACTAATGATACCATCCACCATATTTCATTGTATGGTTTATAACATATTAAACTACGTAACATATTGATATTCCATATATTAGTTATTCTAATATAGATAGTTATTATCAAAAATGATCTTAGGTACTCTAATAACCCGATAACTGATCTGGCCCTAACATAGCCCAAAGGGCATTCCCGATCCCCACAATTTAGCAAATAGCTCTTAGAATTACACAAAAAGAATGTGGGAAAAAATTTTCCACAATAAATGTTGAAGAAAGATAATGAATTAGTATGCATACAAAAGAAACTCTACTAGGGGTAATGCCCCAAAATTCAAACAGGTATAAAAACATATTGTACTATAACCAGGTACCATAAAATTGGAAAACATCCCTTGTCCCAATGGAAACAACTCACCAATTCCGTATAACAACAACAAGAACCACCTCTAAGAAGTTATTTACCCCTACTCAAACCTGGAATTAGATAATCTAAAAACACCTAAATGAAGATGTATGGTGTGAGATAACAATAAAATTAGGGTCTCACCAAGGATTACATAATACATTCCTAAATTTAACTACCCAAAATATTATTTCAACTAAAAAAAGTGGTTTGGAATTTTATAATCATAATTAAAACAAATCATTTTTCACATTTCAAAAGAGGGAAATACTTTAAAAATCATGCTTCATATTTCAAAATTAGGTATAAACTTTTAAAAAATGGAATCACATTTCAATTGATGGAACATTTATGAAATAATGAAACTTTTCACAAGTGGATCAAATAAATAATTTTATATAAAAAGTTTATAAAAATCATACGACTTGTAAAATAGTTTATAAAAATGGTATATATTCATTTGAAATACAAAAAAGACAGAAACATGGATATATGGCTAAGAAGTTATGATAGTTCCAAGATATAAGAACTCCACACTCAAGGTTACAAGACACTATGTACATAAATCCCTTTAAATTCATGCAAAATAGGAATCGTCTCCATCATCTAAGGGATGTAATGAACTTATATTATGTTTTGGAATATTTTCAAGAATAAATTTTCATCCAAATAACTCACTATCTACCTAAGGCTTTCATGTGATCTAGTACAAAACAATGATGGGTGATTTATTTCATTCAAACATAAAATAAATTTAAATCCATTATCAATTTCAATTATGCCAATTTTCATTTAAAATCCAAAATGTGTTTTTAATAAAAACATTCTTTTTTCACAAAGATAAATCCCAAAGCTTTCTGTCTATAACATTTGTAATCCATTTTCAAACTGAGAATTTGAAATAAATTCACAATTAGACATCACAATCCACATAAAAAAATTAAATTAAACAATGTAATTTATTACAATATTCCAGAAATTTCACAATTTAAATAAATGATTTAAATTTAAAAACGTTCCAAAAAAACGCCCCAATTCATTGGAATTTGGTGTGTTTTCCAATATCATTCCAGAACCCATTTTTAAAACCAAAACCACCAATTATGTGGAATTTTGTTTTAAAAAAAAATTGAAATCCATTTATTCAAAATAAAAAAATATCATTTACATCAAATAATTGAAATAAAATAGTGAAGATTTGGGTTACCATAAATTAGGCATCATAATGGATCCACCTACATCGGGATCAACAAAACATGCTACGCCACACCATAATCAAGATTTTTCAACGAAGAATGATGGTCATGTAACCCAAGAAACAAGGATAAAACTAGGTTCATAATCTCAAAATTGAGGGTATTAGATACAAAAATAAATATAGAGATCTATGGAGCCCTAAGGAGGAGGAGAGAGATCATGGGAGAATGAGAGAGGGAAGAGGAAACTAATTGGGAGAAGATTGAATGGCATTCTTCAAGATTTGATGTACTTCTAGAAGAGTTAAAAGGGGGAAAACTCTTCTTGGGATATCCAAGGACGGTAGGGATCTACTATGGGTCATACCGGACTGTCATTGAAATAAAAGTGGTGTTCATCATATTTTAATCAAAATTCAGATTAATTAAAAAACTATTCTCACAGCTTCCTCGGAAGAGGTGAAGAGTTTAGATAAATAACGTACAAGTTGTATGCATGTTTTAAATGGTCCACATAGTTCCTATTAATAGGGTGAATAGTTTATAAATAATGAGACCATGCAAAATGCCCCTATCTTGGGTTTTAGTGTTTTTTCTAGCATGGAACATGGTATGGGTAAACTGTTTACCAACCATGCACTAGCCCAGAAACGTCCCAATTTTTTCAAATTTCTCCCAAAGAAACCCCAAACGAAACCCAAACAAAAAATGATTAAAATTATGGATTTAAAAATATATCAAAATAGTAATAGGATGTTATATCCTCCCCAACATAGGAACATTATGTCACTAAAAAACCTGCAAAGAAGCTTCCATGCCAATAATATGAGTCCACTACTCACTCATCAGTGCATTACTCTCCCATGTCTCATAATAATTAGAGTTGTGGTGCTATAGTACATAAACAAAATCTATCCTTCCCCCAAGATGTACCTTGATTTCAGAATCAACTATCCTAACCCGTCATTTAGTCACAATTAAAAAAGGTTAATCCTAAAGACCATTCCATCTCAAAACATGAGATGAATCAAATGGATACAATCATAACTGAGATACATAAAACACATTATGTATTGATGTCGATTGTGGTGGTAGTTCTAAATGCTAATAAACCTTCCACACCTTCTCAAAAACCTATAAATCTCCCAAAAACTATGAGCAAGTTTCCCTTGCCTCCCAAGCTTTAAATGACCCAACCGAGGTGAAACCTTCAATAACACCTATTCACTAACTAAGAACTCCAATGTTCTATTTTGATGATCAGCATAAGACTTATATTGGATCTATGTCATCAAAATTATCTTATGAATAAATATAATTTTTTTCATCTCTTGGACCAAGCTCAGACCAACCAAGTAACATTCAACAATCTAGGACCAACAAAATTAGGATTTTAAAGGGAAGCCATAGATGTCCTCAAAAGGAGCCATTATGATCACGAACCTAAAACTATTATTATAAGAAAACTACACCACATCCAAATGATCATCCCAGTCTCCATCAAATTCTAGAACACAAGTGCATAGCATATCATCAAAAATATATATAACTATTTATATCTTTCCATCTGACCATGGATGGTATGACGTGCTCAAATGGATGTGACATCCTAGTGCCTCCTTAAGGCCTCTCAAATAACTAGACGTGTACCATATATCCCTATTAGAAACTATAGCTGATGGAACTCTATGCAAACAAACATTCTAATTTATGTAGATACTTCCCAACTCCTCAACTTTGGTTCTATCATGAATGGGTATAAAGTGATCTGACTTGGTCAGTCTATCAATCATAACCCATATCGAATTATTCTTCCTCTAGGTAAGTGGTAACCCAACAAAAAATTACATAGATATCTCATCCCACTTCCAAATACGGACCTAAAGTGACTAATAGAAACCAAAAGGTTTCTAGTGATCGGCCATAACTAGTTTTCATGTGTACCTGTAACACCCCGAGATTTTATGAAAAATATTCTTTTAATTTCATTAATGTCTTGTGTTGTATGCTACACCAAGATTACCTTGTGCTATACGCAACCCGTATTATCTTGCAGTATACGCAACACTATTCTTGGATCGTGTTACACACAATTTTGATAATAGTTATTCTACGCAACATTGAGTATATATATATATATATATATTAAATGTATAAATGAAATATGGTTGGATTATGATATACGAAACAACGAAGGATTCTTGCACAGCACGCAACCCTGACTTGTCTTGCATTACACGCAATCGCGACCTTCCTTGATAGTGTGTGTTGTACGCAATACCGGGTTTTGCTAAACAACGATATATTATTATACTATTATTATGAACTAGCTGTTATGAATAGTATTAACTAAATTTTGAATCTTATAACATTATTATTTGTCTTACACATTTTCTAAAACATGGTATAAGAACAAAATAAATTTTTCGGGTAAAATACGTATTTTTCAAAAAATGCGGTGTTGCCGCCTTTTGATGGCACACCCACATTAAATCTAGTTTTTGACATGTTTATAAGTTCAATTTGACAAAATAAAATTCTTCTTTGGAATCATAAAATAAAAATTTACTTTGGATAAATTTTTCATATTATTCTAGTAAATCTCATATTTTGATGAATAGTTAAAACACGCTATATTTTAATTAAAAACAACTTTTTTCATCACAATAATTTATATGGTTAAATTATAATATTGAATGGTTTTAAAGTATAAATATAAAATATTTTTACCATTTAATATAATGTATGTCATTATCATTGATTCTACCTTGAATTCTTAGGATAAATAAATTCAATCTTTTGCAATGTTTTAAAGAAAAACCCGTTTTCTTTCAACAACGGGATTAATTTTAATTTCATTTCTGAAACTTCTGTGTATTGAATTTGAAAAAATGGATTCCATATTTGGAATCAGTGGGTCCAAATTATGTTAATAGGATACTTTTTATTTTTGGAAATTATGAATAGTAACTACGGTAAATTTTATTAACCATAGTTAAAGGTAAATCGGATAATTAAGGGTAAATATAATATTATAAAATTACCCTAACACTTGTAAAAATCCTATTGGATGACTAAACGTCGACCCATATCACCTAAGGGTTGGATTAGATTCATTTAATAGACTTTTGTCCATGAAAAGAAGTTAATTATTATTAAAACCAAATAATGTGACAACATGTCACTTTCGTAAATATTATAAGTATAATAATTTTAATTTAGTGATACACTTCATGAAACATCGAAAATTAATAGTCTCCAGAAAGATAATACAATTATCTACAACATAGGAATTTATTTAGATTTTTTAGGGATTAAATAAGTATCATTTATTATGACACAAAGATGATGCAGTAATTGTCTTATTAATGAAATATTGACATAATTGATGTTATAAATACCCAAATAAATGAAATTTAAGACTTTTTGTGAATTCCACTAATTTGCAAGGTTAATATTACATGTTAGTATTGATTTAATTAACTTTTTTCTAACTAATAATTCTTTTATGATTTTCAAAAAAATCAATTACTAAATAGTGTCAAAATTGATATAAAATAGTTTTTAAAACACATATTATATTATTAATCATTATTTTATTCCTAAAAATCTAAGGTTCGGCCAAATGACTTATATAAGGTTATATATATTAATAATAAACAACTTGGGGTTCTTTTTCCTTGTTATAGTAAGTTTATTAACCTTATAGTATAAGAACACAAGAAGACACGGTAAAAGTAAAATTATTTATCTTAATGTTAAGTCTAAAGGATAAGGTTAAAGTAGGATCCTAAACATGTATAAATTCTATTGGATGAGAGGATTTCGACCTATCCCCACCTTAGATTCGAAATAAATCAATTTGGAGCTATTTAAAATTGAATCTGACTTTATAATAAAATAATAGTTTTAGTTATTCCAAAGGTGCCCCTCTCCTCCCATATAAAAGGGCACCTCCTCCCCCTCTTCCTCACACCACTTTGAGTCTTCAAGCTTGGCCAACCCCTACCAATTTCTCCTCTACACTTACCTAGACACGTCCTAGAGGTTCTGGTCTTCTTCAAAGACCTATTTTAGTGCCCTAAAAGGAGGTCTCAAAGATGAACTTCAAAGAAGAGGTAACGTCCGTTACCGATTATTTCATCTTTATTTCTTCTTCCACTTCTTATTCTTTAGTTTTTTCTTTATGAAGTAAAAACATCAATATCACTCATATACTTATATGTTATTATAAGTATTAAACAACCCTATTTCACCATCTATCCATCCTACGGAAAAAGAAATCACCGCGCGTGTGTACGTACAGAATACCGTCTCCACGACGTGGTGTGATCTATTTTCCCCCACCACCTTAATTGGATGGGTATAATGGCGTAAATAATGACTATATATGACTATTATAAATTGATATTGATTCTGAAATAGTATACATACACTCCAATACAATTCCATGATCATAGGAACGATATCATCACTCCTGTGTACGTACGGAATACCGTCTCCATGATGTGATGTGACTCGTTCTACATGATCTTCATTGCATAATGATTATATAAATGAATTGAATGAATTAATATGATATATATTACACTAATACCATTCTGGAAATGAGGTATCTATAACCTAAAGGTAAGAATAAGAATTTATTCGACAAAACACGCATAAGAACAAAAAGTAATAAACACCCGAATAACAAGTGGTAATGTAATATTACTAATAAGAAGCTAAGAATATGACCATATATGATATCATAACAATAATTATGATTCTGTAATAAGTCAATAACATTATTTAAATCATTATACAGGAGGTTCGGACACATACGAAGAAAATCGGACCTAAGGTCAGGGAAATATCACAATCTCATTTTTATCCGAGATTATTTATATTTTGGCATTTACTGGGGTGTATTTTATCATCCACATCCATGTTTCCTCAATATGCAATATTATTTCCATCCACCTAAAATTTTTTAAATCCAATTTTACCCTTCGGTGAGTTTTTTGTAAAAGATATGAAGTGAATCTTTTGTTGTTTTTCATACGAGGTACTTTTTGACTTTTCCGACAAAAGTACGAGAAGAATGTTTTTTTAACTTATACGACATGAATGGATTTTTAAAACATTATTTCCATAAAGCTTACTTTAAAAGTTTTCAAGTTTATTTTCAATCAACTTCTTTTAGTTTAAAATTTTATGACTTGTTAAGAAAGGAAAAAGGGTTTTAAAGTAGAAAGGATATTTTCCTCAAGAATGGAGTTCAAGTGTTTTATCAAAATTATTTTCCATCTAAGATAATATAGGGTTCGGTTTCTATCCCTATTATTATATTGATTTGATTATGTTGTGATGGAATTATTTTTATGAATTTCTTTATCTTATATGAATTGTTTTATGATGTCATGTTGTTTAAGAATCCCATTTTTATTACATGGGTTATGATATTATGTATGGTTTTCTGATTTTGCGGCACACATAAGAATGGTATCATTATGAGATGGGTGGGACCTATATCTCCCTCCAATTCATTGGGTAAAGATTTTATATCTCATGTGATAGACATGGCTGGAACGGTAGGTTATACCGGTTTAGTGAAACAGGACTGAAACGAGGGTGACTCGGTTCAGAAATGGACTTTGTCCACTAAGATAGTCTTGGCAATGAGTCTTGAATAATAAGATATGATTCTCTATGATTATGTGTGTATGCCACAAAGTTTCATGTTTTATGTTATGATTATTGGGATTTTATTTCACTACTATGATTTATCCCATGTTATGAAATTATGCTCTCTTTTGCTGGTTAAGATTTCCAAAATGTTACGTTCTTATGAATATGATGTGATTGATATTTATTTTGATTTCCCTTACTGAGAATTTGAGCTCACCCTTTTATGTTTTCATTTCCCCAGGATATAAAGAATGGTTTTAGGTAAAAAAAAAAGGAAGATCTTTATGGGAGATGTTGAAGATCTTTCACCACGATTAGAAGATTATATTCCGAGTTTCCAAAGACACTAAACTATTACGATCCTTGTGTGTGTGTTTTTGTTATGTACTAAGTATTCTGCAAAAGTAATTTAATGTCCATGTACGTCAAGCTTCGGGTCTCTACAGTTGGTATCAGATGAAAGGTTTAGTCAACCTTTGGAAACTAGGATGCGAAAGCGTTAGTGAGATCCCTAGAGATATTTCTAAGGTATGTCTAGGGATGTCCCTAAGGATAAGTATACGTATAGGATATATTCCTAGAACTATGGTAACAATATTAGATTAAACCAAAGATGTTAGATATTGAAGTTACTCCCCCTTTATTATGATTTTTGCCTCTCACACTATTCTTTTTGGGTTTTAGAAAATGGCTGGAAACAAGATGATTCACGATAATGGAGGATATGATGGACAATGGAATGATATTTTTCATGAGGAACCAAATGAAATAGGATTTGGAAGTCCAGACATCATTATTATTCCGAATCAGAAATCTCATAATATGATCAATAAAGTAAAATTTGTTAAGTTTCCTGATTCGGCTAATAAGAGAAAGATGGAGTTTCATGATGATCATAGAAGAAAGAAAGTTCAATTTCCCCTATGTAAATCATGTGGAAAGAGGCATCAAGGAGAATGTTTCAAAGGAACTGGAAGATGCTTTGGGTGTGAAAAAGAAGGACACAAAGCTAGTAAGTGCAAAGGAAAAGGCTCAGTTAACACCAGGGAAGAGGATAATGGTATTGCTACGACATCAACAATGGTTAAATATTTTAAATGTGGAATGTACGGGCATTATGCAAACCAATGAACTAAGGGAACATCTCATAAAGAGAATCAGTATGGTCATATGGGTAGTATTTATGTTGATGATGATGAAGAGACTACAAATGATATGTGAGATGAAATAATTGTTGAAGCTCGGTCAATGGTTTAAGAATGTAGTGGAATGATTACATGTTTATCATGTGTAATGTTGTATAAGTAATCTCATGGTACTATGGAATAAAGAGACATCTAAGGATTGTTACAACGTTGTCTTTCTTTGAGTTTTGAAAGTTTATAATTAATGGTACCAGTATCCATGAAATGTTATTCATATATTTTTAAAATGTAGATGATATGCGCATAATGAAGGGATAAAGAGAAAATTAAATGTTTGATAGTATTCATGAGCTCATGACTGATATAAAAAGACGGTTATATCATGGTTTGAGTATATAGAATTTTTGGATTTTGGTATGTGGAAAGAGTTACCTTTTGACTGCATTCATGTTTTCACTAAGGTTCAATGGGTATTCATTTTTCAAGAGAATACATGATTAAGGTATTCACATGTTTGTAATTTGACCAACAAGATATATCTTATGATATATGGGGGATAAATGATGGCATTCACATGATCATTTCCTTTATACTATGAGCTTGGACCGAAGTATTTTAGATAAGCCTAAATATTGGAATGGATTATGTTGGACATAAGTTAGTATTGTTTAAGGATAAAACTTTTTTGATATTGTTGATGGGATGTTATAGTAATATAGCTATAGAAAAAGGACAACCTGTAGGACGGGCGACAGCCCATCGCGTTGGACAAGGCTGTGGGAATCGAACCCACAACCGAAGTGCGACTGGCCTTTATCACCTACCACTGGCCTACAAGAAGTCCCTATTTAGTAGAAACTAGTTTTATTATATTAAGAAGTATGATATATGAAGTATAAGTCCATTTTAGGAACCATATATTATTAATCTCACTATATATGGACTTATGTATTTTTTGATAACTTTTCTAACCTTTTGTTTGAGACAGATGGAATGACCCATCATTCTATCACATGATCTGCTAACACATCACGAATGACAAATTCAACTTCATTTCTTTAAGAGATGAATTGGAAATTGTCCAAAGAACGACCAACGGTGAGACTATACCAAAATCACGAAAGTATTTCTTCTAATTTAAAATTCTTCAACTTTAGGGAAATGATCATGAAAACCAAAAATGTTGTCTTAGTGATATTATATCTGATGAATCAGATGGTACCTTAGATCGTCACAAATTTATGGATTTGTGATTGCTGGATTTTCCATAGCCATGTTCTCTACCACTCTCCATCAGAACATGATGGTTAGGTTTCTCTTCCATATCCATATTTTCACCTATGTGGAAACCCAGTGATTAGTTTATTTGGGTAACCGTTACGTTTCATACTTTTGTTTTTATAGATTGGTTTTGGTATTCCTTTTTACGATGTCGATTTCTATTAAAGAAACTTTCGAATAGTAAACCATTTATAAGCCCGACGAATTTCGAGAGAGAAATTAATTTTAAGGGGGGTAGAATTTAACACCCTGAGATTTTATGAAAAATATTCTTTTAATTTCATTAATGTCTTGTGTTGTATGCTACACCTAGATTACCTTGCGCTATATGCAACACCGTACTAGCTTGCAGTATACGCAACACTATTCTTGGATCGTGTTACACACAATTTTGATAATAGTTATTTTACGCAACATTGAGTATATATATATATTCAATGTATAAATGAAATATGGTTGGATTATGATATACGAAACAAAGAAGGATTCTTGCATAGCACGCAACCCTGACTTGGCTTGCATTACATGCAATCAAGACCTTCCTCGATAGCGTGTGTTGTACGCAATACCGGGTTTTACTAAACAATGATATATTATTATAATATTATTATGAACTAGCCGTTATGAATAATTTTAACTAAATTTTGAATCTTATAACATTATTATTTGTCTTACACATTTTCTAAAACATGGTGTAAGAACAAAATAAATGTTTTGGGTAAAATAAGTAATTTACAAAAAATGCAGTTTTGCCGCCTTTTGATGGCGCACCCACATTAAATCTAGTTTTTGACATGTTTATAAGTTCAATTTGAAAAAATAAAATTCTTATTTGAAATCATAAAATAAAAATTTACTTTGGATAAATTTTTCATATTATTCTGGAAACTTTCATATTTTGATGAATAGTAAAAACACGCTATATTTTAATTAAAAACAACTTTTTTCATCGCAATAATTTATATGTTTAAATTATAATATTTAATGGTTTTAAAGTTTAAATAGAAAATATTTTTACCATTTAATATAATTTATGTCATTAGCATTGATTCTACCTTGAATTCGAAGGATAAATAAATTCAATCTTTTGCAATGTTTTAAAGAAAAAACAGTTTTCTTTCAACAACGGGATTAATTTTATTTTAATTTCTGCAACTTCTGTGTATTGAATTTGAAATAATTGGTTCCATATTTGGAATCAGTGGGTCCAAATTATGTTAATAGGCTACTTTATATTTTTGGAAATTATATATAGTAACTACGGTAAATTTTATTTACACTAGTTAAAGGTAAATCGGGTAATTAAGTTCAAATATAATATTATAAAATTACCCTAACACTTGGCAAAATCCTATTGGATGACTAAAAGTCGACTCATATTACCTAAGGGTCGGATTAGACTCATTTAATGGACTTTTTTCCTTGAAAATAAGTTAATTATTATTAAAACCAAAGAATGTGACAACATGTCACTTTCTTAAATCTTATAAGTATAATAATTTTAATTTAGTGATACACTTCATGAAACTTCGAACATGAATAGTATCCAAAACGCTAATACAATTATCTACAAAATAGGAATTTATTTAGAATTTTTAGGGATTAAATAATTATCATTTATTATGACACAAAGATGATGCAGTAATTGTCTTATTAATGAAATATTGACATATTTGATGTTATAAATACCCAAATAAATGTAATTTAAGACTCTTTATGAATTACAATAATTTTATAGGTTAATATGACATGTTAGTATCGATTTAATTATCTTTTTTCTAACTAATCATTCTGTTATGATTTTCACAAAAATCAATTACTAAATAGTGTCAAAATTGACATAAAATAGTTTTTAAAACAAATATTATATTATTAATTATTATTTTATTCCTAAAAATCTAAGGTTCAGCCAAATGACTTAGATACGATTATATATATTAATAATAAACAACTCTGGGTTCGTTTGTCTTGTTATAGTAAGTTTATTAACATTATAGTATAGGAACACAAGAAGACACGGTAAAAGTAACATTATTTAACTTAATGTTAAATCTAAATGATAAGGTTAAAATAGGAACCTAAACTTGTCTAAATTATATTGGATGAGATGATTTCGACCCATCCCCACCTTAGCTTAGAAATAAGTCAATTTGGAGCTATTTAAATCCGAATTTGACTTTATAATAAAATAAAAGTTTTAGTTATTCCAAAGGTGCCACTCTCCTCCCTTATAAAAGGGCACCTCCTCCCCCTCTTCCTCACACCACTTTGAGTCTTCAAGCTCGGCCAACCCCTGCCAATTTCTCCTCTCCACTTCCCTAGAAACATCCTAGAGGTTCTTGTCTTCTTCAAAGACCTATTTTAGTGCTCTAAAAGGAGGTCTCAAAGAATCACTTCAAAGAAGAGGTAACGTCCATTACCAATTCCTTCATCTTTATTTATTCTTCCACTTCTTCTTATTTAGTTGTTTCATTATGAAGTAATAACATCAGTATCACTCATATACTGATATGTTATTATAAGTATGAAACAACCCTATTTCACCATCTATCCATCCTACTGAAAAAGAAATCACCGCGCGTGCGTACGTATGGAATACCGTCTCCACGCCGTGGTGTAATCTATTTTCAACCACCACCTTACTTGGATAGCTATAATGGTGTAAATAATGACTATATATGACTATTATAAAGTTATATTGATTCTGAAATAGTATACATACACTCCAATAAAATTCCACGATCATAGGAACGATATCATCACTCGTGTGTACGTACGGAATACCGTCTCCACGATGTGATGCGACTCGTTCTACATGATCTTCATTGAATAATGATTATATAAATGAATTGAATGAATGAATATGATATATATTACACTAATACCATTCTGTAAATGAGGTATCTATAACCTAAAGATAATAATAAGAATTTATTCGACAAAACACGCATAAGAGCAAAAAGTAATAAACACCCGAATAACAAGTAGTAATGAAATATTACTAATAAGAAGATAATAATATGACCATATATAATATAATAACAATAAGTATGATTCTGGAATAAGTCAATAACATTATTTAAATCATTATACAGGAGGTTCAGACACTTACAAAGCAAATCAGACCTAAGGTAAGGGAAATATCACAATCTCATTTTTATCCGAGATTGTTTTGACATTGGCATTTACTAGGGTGTATTTTATCATCCACATACATGTTTCCTAAATATGTAATATTATTTCCATCCACCTACAATTGTTTAAATCCAATTTTAACTTTTGTTGAGTTTTCAGTAAAAGATATGAAGGGAATCTTTTGTCGTTTTTCGTACGAGGTACTTTTTGACTTTTCTGACAAAAGTACGAGAAGAATGTTTTTTTTAACTTATACGGCATGAATTGAATTTTAAAACATTATTTCCAAGAAGCATCCTTTACAAGTTTTCAAGTTTATTTTTAATCAACTTATTTTAGTTTAAAATTGTATGACATGTTAAGAAAGGAAAAAGCGTTTTAAAGTAGAAAGGATATTTTCCTCAAGAATGGAGTTCAAGTGTTTTATCAAAATTATTATCCATCTAAGATAATATAGGGTTCTATTTCTATCACTATTATTACATTGATTTGATTATGTTGTGATGGAATTATTTTTATGAATTCCTTTATCTTATATGAATTATTTTATGATGTCATGTTGTTTAAGAATCCCATTTTTATTACATGGTTTATGATATGATGTATGGTTTTCTGATTTTGTGGAACACATAAGAATGGTATCATTATGAGATGGGTGGGACCTATATCTCCCTCCAATGCATTGGTTAAAGATTTTATATCTCATGAGATAGACAAGGCTGGAACGGTAGGTTATACCGGTTCAGTGAAACAGGACTGAAACGAGGGTGACTCGGTTCAGAAACGGACTTTGTCCACTAAGATAGTCTTGGAAATGAATCTTGACAAATAATATATGATTCTCTATGAGTATGTTTGTATGCCAAAAAGTTTCATGTTTTAAGTTATGATTATTGGGATTTCATTTCACTACTATGATTTATCCCATGTTATGAAATTATGCTCTTTTTTGCAGGTTAAGATTTCCAAAATGTTATGTTCTTATTAATATGATGTGATTGATATTTATTTTGTTTACCCTTACTGAGCATTTGAGCTCACCCTTTTATGTTTTCTTTTCCCCAGGATATAAAGAAAGGTTTTAGGTAAAAAAAAGGATGATCTTTATGGGAGATGTTAAAGATCTTTCACCACGATTAGAAGATTATATTCCGAGTTTCCAAAGACACTAAACTATTACGATCCTTGTGTGTGTGTTTTTGTTATGTACTAAGTATTCCGCAAGAGTAATGTAATGTCCATGTATGTCAAGCTTCGGGTCTCTACAGTACCAATGAGAGACAAACTCAAAAAATAACATGTCTCACACCTAGCCACCAGAAATTCTGCCTCATGTCATTGAATAGCTTTGTGGTTCCTGAGTGCATAGCCCACTAGGTCCTATGGAAAAACCACATTACCTTATTACATACTAAAGATGGTACCACACAACACTTTTGAAATCATATAATTTTCTCTTTATTGAATGACCAATCAAGCATGGTATTCCTACCATTAAGAGAGTCTCTAATGCTATAGAACTCATCATCAACCTATTGTTTCTAAAGAATCAATTATATAAGAAATGATTTAATGTGAAAACATTAAAAAAAAACCTTGGACCTTGATTCCTAGACTCCAATATGCAGCTGTGAAAAAAGATTCATCAAGTTCCACTCTTTCGATGATTCTTTTACTGCATGCATCGGAAGTCTCCAACTCAACGAATCTTCAAAAAAATTCACATTCCCTGTGGTATATGTGATGTCAAAAATTGAAAGAGTTCATGTATTACACCCAATGCCTATGGTGGTGATACAAATATTATTGAGAAAATATATAAATCAAGGTCTTGTGGTCTGAATTCATGGTAAACCCTTCTCTGAAAAGGTAATACTACCAAATTTTATGTGCATACATCATAGCTGCATATTTGAGGTCTTGGGTAGGATAATTATTCTACTATATCCTAAGTTGATGAGATCCATAATCAACAACATGATCACCAAATTAAGAACACAACCCAATCCTAAACTCAATGCATCACAAAAGACCACATAACCCTTTATGGACTCTAGATGATTCAACACCGACACAATAGTCAAAATACATTACAACTCAATAAAAATATTATAGCTTCTATCATCACATGAAAACATTGAAAAGTTCTTAAAAACCTTGCAATAATACCCAGCTAGACCCAAGAATATCCCAATTTCAAAACCATTCTGTGAATGTTACCAAGTCATAATAGCTTTAACCATTTCAAGATCTACTAAAATACCATGTTCTGACACCACATGTCTTGAGAATATTACTTCCCAGACCCAGAAATCACATTTCAAGTGGTTGGAATAAAGTATGTGATATCTTAATAATCTCAGAACTATTCTCATATGATGCACATGATCCACCACACACTTTGAGTAAACAAGTATGTCATCCAAACAGACTACAACAAAAGTATCTTGATACTCATGGAAAATTCTATTCATTAAATCAATGAAAACTGTAGGAGTATTAGTTAGAAAAAGAAAGGTATAGAAATGTATTCATAATGTCCATTCCTATTGTGAAAGTCATTTTTCAGAATGTAAAATTCTTTTATCCTCTACTGTGGGTAACCACATGTAAGTTCAATATTCAAGAACCACTTATCCCCTTTTAATTAATCAAATATATCATCAATCTATAGAAATTTATTTTTTTCCAATATCATAAATCCATTGAGATTTCAGTAATCAACACATAGGTGAAGTGAACCATCAACTTTCTTAACCAAGAGAACGGGTGCCTCCCAAGGTGACACACTCATAATTATAAAGCATTTCACAATATCATCATTCAAATAGGTCTTTAGATATTTTATTTCATCCAGAACCATGTGGTAAGAGAGAATGGATATTTGATGAGTACCAGTTATTAATTCAATGGAAAACTATACCTCCCTCAGTGGTGGTAGATCAGAGAAGTCAAAAGGAAACATATCAGGAAACTCTAAGAAAACTGTATGGAGATCACCACTAAAATATTATCACTCTATATCAAAATAAAACATATATATCACTTTACAAAACTTCAAATAATATGGTATGACTCTTCTCTACCTTGGGTCCCATTCTCTATGAAAGATTTGGAAAACCCCATCAAGACTATAAATGAGACTTATTAAAGATAACAATAAGTATAGTATCTGTTATCAACGTTCCAATCTATCCCAAAAATGAAACCAAGTGGTTTCATGTTGAGAACCAGAAAACTCAAAACAAGCTCAACATCCGAGGGAGAGAAAACACAAGAGATACTATAGAGAATTGGATCTCTCTTCATACCAAGGGGTGTAGTAATATCCATTTCCCAATATATAATCTTTATAGAATGATTTATTTGATTAGTAATACAGGTTGAAATAAATGAATGAGATTCACCAGCATCCAATAGAGTAGTCACTTATGATGAAGCTATAGTAATGGTACCTCTCACAGTCACTATACCCATATCCACTTCCTCTAGAGACACATCCAATGCATGAAGACACTATATTCTAGATGCCTATTATTAGAACCCTTCTGTACTTGAAGCATCCAGTTTCACTATAGTTTTAGAAGGTGATGATGATCTTATGCCACTACATGGAGTGGAACAAACATGGTAGAACCTCTAAAATTGACTTGAGTATTTGGAGTAACCACATACCTTGTGTGCCTTAGTGAAAACCCTCTTTTAATTACCTACCTTTACACTTTTTTAAAACTTCAATGTTATTTTTCTAGGAACTGTAAGAGGTCTTGAATGACCCAACTCAAAACATTGATCCTGTATATTCTCATTCAAAACTATCTTTGTTCAGAAATTCATGATCTTAGAAAAACGATTTTCATACTCTATTACAGTCCTCCCAGCCTTCTCATGTTTGAAAAACTATATACACTTAGATAACAACATAAACTTTGGATAAAAATAGTTGGTGAAAAGAACTTTTTATGTCCATCCACACAAATACTTCATGCTTCCTTTCTATCAACATGGTCCCCCACTATCTCCTGCTCAGTCATTCTAGTGTAAAGGTGGCACACATTACTTTGATTTAGTTGGATTTCCTTAAGTACCCAAAAACAAGCCCCGTTATACACAACAATTCGTAATCCTCTAGAGAATAATATTACCCCTTTAATGGGGATGGATTCTGGTGAAGAAACTCTTGATAACACCTCTGTATGGTTCCACAGTTGGAGCCTGAATAGGAATTGGCGGTGGTGTCTTTCCTATAGCTTGGATAGCACGCACAATAACCTCTACTAGATGTAGGTCCAATAGGGGATTTTCTAACCATGGTTCAGTATCAAATTCCTCTTAGATCTGATTCAAACATCTTCTTTCATGCATGAGTCTACACAACATTATAAAACAACAAGGAAGACATCAGATAACACTCATACTGAGTAATAAGAGAAAATCAATCCCAACAGATAAACAAGTAAAAGTTGGATTTCAATATGGTCAATTCAAAATCCAGGAAAATACTATAACTAATATAAAAGACATCTTTCTCTAACCACCCCTGATGACTGAAGGTTCATTGTGGTGAGATCTAACCAGGAAGGCAGGAACCAATTTTCCCCAGGCAATGTGGATGAAAGATGATGAATTAGTATGAATACAAAAGGAACTCAACTGGGAGTAATGTAAAAAAAGTCAAATAGGTATAAAAAACCATAGTACTACAGCCAAGTTCTATAAAATAGGAAAAATAACCAACTATCAGCAAACTTAGCATTCTAAGTTCATGGATCCACATCTAAAACCACCTTTAAGTGGTTCTTTACCCTTGCTCAAACTTGGAAGGAGATAATCTTAAACACCCAAAGAAATAGGTAGGGTGTGAGATAAAAAACCAGTATGGTATCACCAAGGATTACATAATAGATTCCAATGATAAATTAACCAAATAAAGTGTTTTAAATTTAAAAAAAATAGGTTTTGAATTTTATCAGTATAATTAAACCATTTCTTGCATCACATTTCAAAAGATGGAAATACTTTAGTAAATAATTCTTAATATTTCAAAATAATGGAAGAAGTTTTATTTTAATGATTCACATTTAAATTAATAGAGTATTTCTAAAACAATGTAATTGTTCACAATTGTCATAAATAAACACTTTTATACAAAAGAGTTTATACAAATAAGAAGTCATGTAAAATAGTTTATAACAACAGCCTATATTCATTTAAAATACATACAAGAGGGAAACATGGTCATATTCCTAAAAGGTTTTGATACTTCTAGAATATACAGACTCCACACTCAGGGTGACCTGTCAATATATACGTATGTTCCTTTTAACATAGGCCAAAGAGGACACATCACCATCTCCTAAGGCAGTGATGTGCTAATATTATGTTTTTTAACATTCTAAAGCATAATTTATCACCCAAATAACACTCAAACTACCTAAATCTATCATGTGATCTAGTATAAAACTATGATGGGAAATTTATTTAAATAAACCTTAAAATAAAATTAATCCCATTCTCAATTTCAAATATTCCTATTTCCATTTAAAACCAAAAATGGGTTTCTAATCAAACATGCATTTTCAGGAAGATAAAACCCTAAGGTTTCTATCAAAATTATTTCCAATACATTTTCAAAATTGGAATTTGAAATCAATTCAAAATTCAATTCTACAATTTACTTTCACAAATTAAATTCAAAAATTTAATTTTTCAAAAGATTCTATGAATTTCAAAATTTAAATTAAACAATTAAAATTTCAAAAAATTCTATAAAAACACCCCCAATTAAATGGAATTGGGGTTTTCCCAAATATCATGCCAAAATCCTATTTGTTAAACCAAAACCCCCAATTCATTGGAATTGTGTTTTTCCATCAAACAAATTGAAATCCATTTAATCAAAATAAAATAATAGAATTTAATTTAAACAATTCAAATTCAAAAAATGTACGGTTAACATAAATTAGGAATCGTAACATAACCATCTACCATAGGATTATTAGAACTCACAACCCTAAACCCTAATCATATTTTTTCAATGAAGAAGGAAGATCATGTAATCCAGTAAACAAGGATCAAACTTAGGTTTATAATCCCAAAACATAGGGTATTGGATTCATAAATCAACACGATGATCCAAAGTACCCTAGGGGGAGAAGAGAGATCACATAAGAACTAAAGCGGTGAGAGGAAAATTACTGGGAGAAGATAAAATTACATTATTCAAGCATCAATCCTCTTTTGGGTGGTTTTTGAGGGGCCAAAACTCTTCTTGGGAGATCTAAGAAAGGGATAAATTGAATATGGGTTATATTTGTCTATCGGGGGCCTAAAAGTGGGGTTTGGGAATTTTTAATCAAAATTTTGAATAATTAAAATCTCATTCATATGGTCTCCTCGGAATAAGTACATGGTTTAGAGAAAATATGCACAATTAGTGCACCTATTTTATATAGTATTTATGTTTCCTCTTAAGATGGTTCACAGTTTGTGAGTGTAGGAATCAGCTACACCTCAATAAGATACACAATGTCACTTGTATGGCTCAAAATGTGTGGTTTCAGTTTAAAGGATTCATGGAATACTCAAAACAAAGAAAAGGTGATTGTGTTTTTAAAAATTATTATGGTAAAAAGTAGAGTTATCAACCTTTAACATTGATTGAGTACATGCGGAAATTCTGTTAATCCCAACAAGCCCATTTTCATTAGTTATTTTGGTATCACCACTAAAATAAACATATTGATTGATGTAAATACATTGCACAATGTTTTTTCGTTGGTTAAGGAACTAATTTAAGAAGATATTAGGTAAAAATTATAATATAGTTTCATTATTTTAAAAAATAGTAAATTAATGAAATGTTAATATACACTTCATTATCCTTTATTGAGTTCATTTTTACTAGATGATTTCCAAATTAAATTTATATTAATGATTACTTGAATGGCTCATAGATGTTTTTATAAAATTATTCTAATGAATAATATTAATGATTCTAAAGGGAACGAAACCCACCATAGATGTATGCACACATGATAAACCTAGAAATGTGGAATTCCATTATTGTTCATTGGGAGAACGCATCTTTTCATGTATATTTTGATTGGTAATACATTAAAATACGTAACCTGAATGAATTATTTTGATTATGAATTGTTAAATTATGGAATAAAAACATAGTGTTAACGATAACTATATTTCATCAAAACCAATTTACCCCTATCGTTAATCAGTGATGGGGTATGCTTCACTTTAAATGAATTGAATGAATTTGAAATCTACAATAATAATTTAATGTGTCATGAAAAAATAAAAAAAATTGTTACTTTCTGTATATATAGATTAATGAATAAAAATATAAATCAACTTCCATGTTTTATCATGTTTCTTAGAATGAGGCTCATATAAATAAAGATGAGATATTAATAAATGATAACACATGAAAAGTATTGTAATCTTTTTTAAGTATGACATAAAAATTTATCTTCTTTATATTTATATTACATAACAAGGATTACTTATAATCATATATATTTTATCTTAGTTTGAAACAAGAATCATCATCATCTATACCTGATGAATGACTTCTTTTAATGTCCGTGATGTTTCCATAATAATATGGCCCTGTCAGAGGTTTGGGTTTTTGATTGTTGCTAGGAACATATTTTGAGAAAAAAATTGAACGTGGAGATAAAGATAAGAAAATAGATCATTTGTAGACATCAAAACATTCTCTACAAGAAAAACATAATTAGTAGGCTATTTTGTTAGAGAATATAATGCAATGTTATCAAATAGAAGAAAAAAATAAACAAAACTACTACATGAAGATCCCCCCACTAGATTTTAGGTAATACATTCCCCTCAAAGGTTTGTTGTACCAAAGGTAAACATTTTTAGTAAAATTTGAATTAGGAAGACATTGAAACCTTTCAGGTCTTGATATTCAATATGGTTTACATGATTTTTATTTATATCTGTCATAACACACTCATCATCTTGATTCGAGCGATAAAATGTAAAATATCCAAGGAGATATTCTATGTATAAAAAAACTTCCAAAATTTTATGTGATAGTAGAGATTGAAAAATCTCAAGATTTTTCCACAAAGCTACTAGTTCACCTTGATGATCTAGATATTCACATCGTCAAACATTCTATTGTGACTTTCAAATAATATCCTTTTGATCTTGTAAATATACATGTCAAAAAGGTTGTATTCCTTTCCAATATAATTTTTATAAAACAGTAATAATTAATGAAAAAAATCACCTTGTGAATGTTGTTACAGATTGAGAAAGGTATTGGAAAATTGAAAGTCCAATCAAAAAAATATAAATAATTAACCAATAATTAGAAAAATAATTTCATAATACACCTTTACCCAAAAAAATCATATTTTTTATTTTATAATATTTCAACATCATGTGGATGCATTGTTCAAAAATTACAATAGAAAAATAATTGATTTTGAACAAAAAATTAAGGGAGAGTCCATTATTGACTTTCTAGGTCTTGAGAAAGCATATTAAATACTCATGTGTGGATGGATAGGATCCTAAATTATAAATGTATAAATGAGTTGTGTTTTCATAATTTATTTGTCTAGTACCTAATCTAATATTTTAATTAAAGTTAAATACTATTAATATTTTTAATGAGTATATATTAATATTATTTGAAGGAAAAACACTATAAAAAATAAGAATCATTAATCATCATATCACATTAATGAAAATAATGTCATTGGAAGAAAAGAAATATTCAGTAATAGTCAAAAAGATTGTTGTAATGTTTGAAAAAAAATATAGATGACAGATTATTCTTAATAAAATTGCTTCATGGGTAAAACTCTAAAATTCAATAATATCAAATATATTTTTATTTCATTCCTTATATATTTATTTTTGTTTTCTATAAATAATTAGTTGATCATTTCAATCAATTTGGATACTCTAAATATTACTTTTTTGTTTTCAATCCACAGATACACAACAAATCGACTACACATGATAACATTTATCAATTTATAATACACTATATGAAAAATTTTACAAATAATCTTCATGTTTTACATTTTATATAATGTTTTAATGAAAAAAAATTATAATAGGGTGGAGTTTAAGTATCATAAAAATTATGGAATAAGGATAGTAAACGAGTATAAGAAGCCTAATGACTTCTATATGTGGATATGTATTAGGGTATTATTAATAATATTTCACAATCAAAATAAATTACTTATTTATTTTAATGATTCTATAGTGTCCAAAACAAACTAATGGAAAAATATTTTGGTTATAATGTTTGAAAAATTATGAAAGTTATCATGTTTCAACAACAAACTATCATTCGTGAAGAGGTGTTTCCAATTATAATTATAATTTCATTTGATAAATTTATTTATCCTTTGTTTATTTGTATTTATTTAGTACTATGAGTACTATCTAAAATCCTCATATTCAATAGAGGAAATATATTTTTTAGAAACAATTGGGAAGTCTACAGGGTTTCTGAATATATTCATACATCATAAAGATATGACATCCTACTGCTTATTTAGTTAAATTTCCCTTCATTTTATCTATTATTTTTTTTAATTTTTTTCTTATATTTATATTATACTTATTTAGTTATGTTTTATAGATATCATTAATACATTAATTCATCAACAATTTTTTTTATTCAACCATTTTGTGCTCTATTAAGAGCATGTAATTATAAAATAAAAATAATGTGTTGAAACAATATTTAACAAGGTTGATGAAATATGGAAATAATTTTTATCTTAATAAAGATATTTGTTATTTGTTTGATATTTCTATGTTTATTAGTGTGTGTTTTAATATTACTGATGACTCAAAGTACATGTTTTTAGTTTAATTTGACATTTTAGTTAAAAATAATAATATCAAACTCAAACTGAGTAAACATTGTCATATTTTTTTGATACACTAGTAAAATAATCTATAGGTCATTTTTTATGTGTATAAATCATTCATACCTAAATATAATACACGGTGTGGCCGATATGACTCAAAATTATTATTTTCAGTTTAAAATTTTATTTTAGATAAAAACATTTGTCATTTGATGAAAAGTGAGAAAACAATATTGGGTGGTCTTGATACTTTAATAAAATGATTCTTTAGTCATTGTTTGATATATAGAATTATAGCACACTTCAATATAATGAATGGTTTGACTAGTAAGACTCAAATTATGTTTTTTCAGTTCAAAATTATAGTTTCGTTAAGAAGATTCATGGAATAATCAAAACTAAGTAACCATAATCAAATTTTGTTGATATTTGAGGAAAATGTTCTATATGTTATGTGTGACATATAGGAATTAGATTTATGTCAATATGAAACATGACAAGATTGGTATGACTCAAACTCTATGATTTTAATTTCAAATTTTAATTTTCGTAAAAATGCATTCAAAAAAATGAAAACTTTGAAAACACATTTATATAGTTTTGGTACTTTAGAAGATGGTCTCTAAGTCATTTTTTGGCATGTAGGATTACGTTTTACCCTAATCTAATACATAATTTCAACATAATGACTCAAAATGATTGTTTTAATTTTTAAAATAAGATTTCAGTTCAAACATGTTTCACTTACTAAAAACCAATAAAATGTGATTATATTTTCATGATAATTTCTGAAAAGAGTCCTTAAGTGATTTTTGATGTGCAAGAATTAGCAAAATATCAATCCAATCCAATGTGTGACTAGTAAGACTCAAAGTGTGAATTTTTTGTTTAAAATAAAATTTTAGTTAAAAAGGAGCATGGAATACTCGAAACTAATCAAACACATTCATAATTTTTTATAATTTATTGAAACAACCTATATTCCATTTTTGAAATACAAGAATCAAACTCACTTCAATATGACACACAATGTGATTATTAAAACTCATATTCTTTATTTTTATTGAAAAATAAATTTTAGATAAAAATATGCATAACATACCGAACCATGAGAAAATATATTTATATTATATTAATACATTTTGAAAATTATCCATGAGTCATTTAAGACATGTTAGAATTAGCCTCACCTCAAACTTATTAATTGTGTGACTAGTATCACTCAAAATTTGTAATTTAAATTTAAAAATGAATTTTTATGTACAAACATGTATCACATAGTGAAAATTGAGAAACCATACTCATATTCTCTTGATTATTTTGGACAATCATTCATAATTAATTTTTTATTTGTATGAGTGCATATCAATCCTCCACATGGTGTGACTAGTATGAATCAATGTGTGTGCTTCTAATTTAAAGAAACAGTTTCTTTAAAAACATTATTATCTAACTAAAAACCAATAAAACATGCTTAGATTGTCTTTATAATTTATAAAAATTATCCTTCTGTCATTTTTGTCCTGTAGGAATCTACCTATGGTCAATCTGACACATGTTGTGATCTGTATGACACAAAATGTGTTTTTATTTAAAATTGACATTTTATTTCAAAACACATATCACATAATCCAAACCAAGAAACTCATTATGATTTTTTTATACTTATGAAAAAAAATCCATAAATCATTTTTTCATCTAGTAATCATTTTTACATCAATCGAAAACATTATGTCCCTTGTATGTATTCAAATGTGTTTTTTTAGTTTAAAAATGACATTTAAGTTAAAAATATGTCTAACATACTAAGAATAATTCAACCACATTAATATTTCTTTGATGAATTATGAAATTTATCCATATATTGTTTTTTATATATCGAAATATATGTACCACAATATGATACACAATGTGACCTGTATGACTCAAAATGGATGTTTTAAGTTTAAAAATGAATTTTTTGTTAAAAATTTGTCCCCCACTAAAAATTGAGAAAATATTCGTAGATTTAATCAATTTTGTTAGTAAAATGATATAATCGTCATTTTTTTAGGATTTAGATAAATTTTTATCTGACACATGGTCTCACAGACATGACTTAAATTGCATGTTTTAAATGTAAAAATGATCTTTTAGTAAAAAACATGTGTTAGTCACTAAAAACCTATAAAAGAAAATTAGATTCTATTGATACTTTAGGGAAATTATCCTTTTGTCATTTTTGATTGTTCTGAATCAACCACACATTAATATGATACACATTGTGACTGGTATGAATCAAAGTGTGTGTTTTTATTTAAAATTGAAATACTAGTTCAAAATAATGCTGACATACTCAAAACTATGAAAACACATTAATATTATTTTTAAAAACATGTAAAACAATCCATATGTCATTTTTGAAAAGTAAGGATTTAGTGTAGCTCACTATGAAACACGATGTGACTGGTATGGCTCAAAATGTGGGGTTTCAATTTATAAATGGCATTTTAGTATAAAAAATTTTTGTAAAAAAGTCAAAACTATGAAAACTTGTTCAGTTTGTTTGGAACTTTATGAAATGATATGTAAATGATTTTTGATGTATAATAACTATCCATATGAAAATCTGATATACATTATGATTGGTATGACTCTAATTATGTTTTATTAGTCTCATAATGATATTTTCTATAAAAATGTACATCAATCACTAAAAAGAAAGAAAAAATGCTCATATTTTCTTGATACTATAATACAATATTAGATTTATGATTTTTAATTTGTAAGAATTGGGAAAACTGGAATATCACAAATGATATGGTGAGTATCACGTAAAGTATGTGTTTTCAATTTAAAATTTAGTTTTTTGTTAAAAACACATGTTGCTCACTAAAATCCAAGAAAACACACTCAAATTATATTGATACTTTAAGAAAATGATCTTTATGTCATTTGTGATATGGAGAAATCAACTACACATTAATCTGACACATGGTGTGATCAGTATGACCTAAAGTGTGTGTTTTTATTTAAAATTGACACTATAGTTCACAAGATGATTGACATACTCAAAACCAAGAAAATACATTATAATTATTTTTATGTATTACATAAATGATCAATAAGTCATTTGGCTATGTATGAATTAGTTGTACCATAATCTAATACACAATGTCACTTTTATGGCTCAAAATGTCTGGTTTCAGTTTAAAAATGATATTTTAGTTTAAAAGATTCATGGAAGAATTTAAACTGATAAAATTCATTTTTATTGTTTTTTTACTTTAATACAATGATCCATAAGTCACATTTGCTGTCTTGGAATCATTATTTCTTCTATATGATACAAAGTGTGACCGATATGACTCAAAATATGTGTTTTCATTTTAAAATGATATTTTATTCACAAACACATGCCTATCACTTAAAATAGATAAAACCATATCATATTGTTTTCATAATTTTGTAAAATGACCCATATTTCATTTCTAATGTGTAAGAATCAATCTCACATCCATTTGGAAAATGGTGTGCTCTGTATGACTCAAAGTGCACTCTTTTATTTAAAAAATTATAATTTACTTAAAAAACGTTTCGCTCACTAAAAACATATAAAAAATACTCCAATATTCTTGATAAAATATAAAAATATTCTTTAAGTCGTTTTTTACATTTTAGAGTCAACTTCATGTCTTTCCAGCACATGGTGTGACTGGTATGACTCATAGTGTATGTTTTTATTTAAAATAGATAGTTTAGTTCAAAAAGGACATCACCTACTTAATAATAAGAAAATACACTTTGACAGTCTTGATTGATTAGGAAAATGATCCATGAAGTATTTGTGATGTGTAGGTGACAACCACACATTAATATGACAACTGGTGTCCCAAGTATGTCTTGATGTGTATATTTTTAACTTAAATTTGACACTATTGTTCAAATCACATTTCACATATTTAAAAATAATAAAATTCACTTGGATTATCCTTATATTTTAGGAAAATTATCCATAAATTGTTTTTTATGTGAATTAATAAACTACACATTAATTTGTCCCATGGTGTGCATAGTATGACTCGAAGTGTATTATTCCAATTTAAAAGTGACATTTTATTAGTTTATTGTTTCATATTTATGTATAATTTATTTATTTTCAGTATTATTACTATAATAATTTATTTTATATATATTTTCAATCACCTTCATAATATAGTATTGTTTTTTTGAAAACTGGTAACATGAAAAGGCTCGTCTAATAAGGGGTTTATGTGCTAAATAATAAAAAACAATGATTTTTTTGAATTTTTTTATGTTTTTGTAACATTTTTCATACTAATTAAATTGAATAAACAAATGTTTTTTAATATCTATAATATATTTTTTCCTTTATTTGTGAAGTAAATTTAATTTCAATTAAATTTTGTATTTTTTGCCGCATTGTGCTATAATGGTTGCAGAACAATGTTACAGTAAGGATTTCATCAGTGTTATTTCTAGTACAGAAAAAATAGGCCATTCATCAGTGCTAAAAATAAAATGATAAAGGGTTTTTTTTATCATTACTAAAAATAGCATTGATAAATTTTCCTCTTTATCAGTACTGAAATAGTTCCATTAAAGGGACCCCTTTTATCATTGTTTTTTTTAAATACAAAAGGCCCCCTTTATTAGATCTAAATTTAACATTGATAAAATCCATATTATTTTAATGCCACCTATAATTTTAGTGTTTTTTAGTACTGATGAAATCTATTTGTGGCATTATTCAAGGACATATATGCATTAATTAGAATGAATAAAGGGTTCCCTTTATCAATTTTTATTATAATACTGATAAATGGGAATCTTTATCAGTGTTATTCTCATTGATGATAAAATAAAACTTATAGAAGTGGTCTTGTGAAATTACAACATAATACAACAAGAACTAAATAATTAAATTTCAATTAACTTTAAATCACAATAAAATAACAACTATACTATAAATTTATTACAAACATTTAAAAATTTTATTTGTACAATTTCATTGGTTTGTAGAATTTATCACAAACATCAAAAAATATAAATAAAAACAAAACATTATTTTATTGTTTTCATTAGACCTCAAAATCCTCTCAAAAGTTTTTGGTCATGCTACCAATTTCTACAAAAATATTCCATCTGAATAAAAAAACATTACCTTTATAAAAAAAATTCTTATGTTATTAATACAATAACGAATTAGATTAAACATAAATATAACATAATGCATTAATAAAATTTCACTTTTAAATTGATAACATACACATTGAGTCATATCAAGAACACCAACTGTTAGATTAATGTGTGACTAATTTCTTTATTTTAATAATTAATTTTGGAACATTTTGAAATAGTATCAAGAAAATACAATCACATTTGATAAATTTCAAGTATGTGCCATATGTTTGGAACAAAAATTTTAATATTAAATAAAAACATAAACATTGATTCCTGCCACCCAAACCTTGTCCCATATTGTTGTTTGGTTGATTGTTAAACATAAAAATGATGTGTGAATCAATTTCCTAAAATGTAAAGATAATGAATGTTTTTTTCTAGGTTTTCTATTAGTGACACATGTGTTTTAATGAAATGTTACTTGTAAACTAAAAACACACACTTTGATTAATAATTATCACATAATGTGTCATATTGATCTAAACCGGATTCTTAAATTTCAAAAATGAATTATGGATTATTTTCCTAAATCATCAAGAAAATATTAGTATGTATTCTTAGTTTCTATTGAGTGACATGTGTTTTTAACTAAAATGTCATTATTTAAATTGATAACACATATTTCAAGTCATAATGGTCACACCATGTATAATATTGCGGTTTAACTTATTCCTACACATCAAAAATAACATAGGGATTTTTTTTCCAAATGTATCAAAACAATATGAGTCTTCTTTTTCGGTTTTCAGTATATCATGAGTCATTAGAAATAAAATTAATTTAAATTAAATACACACACATAGAGTCATACCGATCACATGGTGTGTCAGATTAAGGTATCATTAATTCTTACATGTCAAAATTCACATGATGATAATTTTCTTAATGTATGAATAAAATATTAGTGCATTTTATTTATTTTGAGTGTGTGATTCATATTTTGTACTAAAATTTTGATTTTAAATAAAAACATAAACATTGAGTACTATCGGCCACATTGTCTGTCAAATTTAAATTGGGTTGATTATCACACATCAAAAATGACATGTGTGTCATTTTCCTAAAGTATCAAGAAAATCTGAGAAGTTTTCTTGGTCCTCGGGGAGTAACACAACCTTTTAACTAAAATTTCATTTCAAAACAAAAAACCTAAAATTTGTGTCATACCAATAAAATGTTTTTTCATAATGATGTGAAGATAATTCTTATACATCACAGATGAATTATGGATTAATTTTGAATAGTATAAAGGCAATCTAATTACATTTTCCTAGTTTTTAGTGAGTGGCCCTTGTTTTATGAAAAAAAATTCATTTTATACTAGAAACAGGCACATTGTGTTATAATAGCCACATTATGTATTAGATAAGCGCGTTGTATATTTATAAAAGTCACAATTGAAATATGGTTTGTTTTTATATTCTATCAACATCATATGAGTGTTCTTACTCAGTTAACAGTGAGTGACACATGTGTTTAACTAAACAAACTTTTATAACATGAAAATATCCATTTTGAGTCATACTAGTCACATCATGAATCAGATTAACAAACAGAATATGTCAAAAAATAACTTATGGAACAGTTTCTAAATATATTAAAACTCTCTAAATATTTTTCTCATTTTTGAGTATGTCACATGTCTTCTAAACTAAAATGTCAATTTAAACTAAAAATTCACACTTTGAGTCGTACTGATCAAACCTTTTTTGGAATAATCCCCCTCTTTGGAATAAGCACCTTCTTCTTCAAGGGACTGTCGGATTCCTCCGATATTGACAACATGTTCCTCACCGTCGTAGAGTGTGATTTTGTGGGCGTCTCCTCCTGCATCAGAGAGGTTAGCATCAGCCGAGGGGGAGATTTGCGGGCCGAGGATAATTCCTTCGCCACTCCCTCCGGAAAGCCCTTTTTAGAGACCTTCATGGGTGAAACGATAGTATAACCATTCAAGGCCAGCACCGAAAGCTTCATAGCATCTGAAGATAGCAATGAAGAAATCAGGAACCTCACCAACAGAAGGAGTTAATCCTCTAGAAATGCTTGAGAAAAAAGAGAAGAAAACCAAGGAAGTCTCTTTCTCCTGCAGAAACGAAACCCGCTGGGCACCCGTCTCCTGAGAGTGACCTTCCGCCGCCCTCCTCGTTGGCACGTCTGGCTCCAACGGTAACAAATGAGCCATCTCCACACATATACGTGGATTAACAGCTTTCATCAAGCTCTTCGTCACCTCATCAATACACAAGAACTTCCCGAGCGCATCCCCCACCGCCTCCAGAATGGAGGGATTATGAAAAGGGAGGGGTAGACCTGGAAGCTTTATCCACACAGCCCCCATGCGAGATTCTTTCCCACACTGACATTCCCATGCCCATCGTGAAAGGAAAACTTCGATAACTCCAAGACTGTCACCGGAAGATGAAGACCCCATGTTTGCACGAAACCCCTAAACTCCTCAACTGACGGCTTCACCGGACCAAAACGAGCCACCAGGGTGAGACATTGCACCTCTGCCGCACTCTCCATTTCTTTATCAGAGATGACCACCCCCGGATCCCCATCAAGAAACACTGTTTGTTGGGCCTCCATCTATATCGGAGGGATACAAACCGACCCGCCCTTCATCCCTCCCCCACATACGGCTTCCTTAAAGTAGAGCACCTTGGAACCAGCTGAGGCAGAAACTTCCTTCCCCGAACGAGAGCCTTCCCCAATCGCAGGCCAGGCTCTATCCGCCTCCGAAGAGCTCTCCCTCTTCGCGACATTTGACCCAGACATCTCACATATGGATTATCATTATCAATATAACCTTTAACACATTCAATATAACCAACAAACATACAATTATTAGCTCGAGGTTTAATCTTATCATTCTTCACATTGGCATGTGCACTGCATCCAAAGACTCATAGGTGATTATAAGAATGTGATTTGTTATACCATAGTTCATTCAAGGCATTAAAGTTATAATGAGTAGATGGGAATATATTTATAAGATGCATTATTGTAGTTGAAGCCTCTTCCTAAAATGAATTAGGGAGACCTGACCATGAAATTCTACCTCAAACTCTCTCAATAATAGTAACATCTATTCTTACAGTGAGTCAATTCTTTTAAGGAGTTTCCATACTAGCCTATTGTCTTGAAACTTTTACAAATTGTAATAATTAAATTAAATTAATAGAGAGGTATTATAATCCATTATAGTTATCATAGGTTAAATTTTTTTGTAGCCAAATTATCAACAATGATTATTCAGGTTTTAAAGGGTAAAAAGAATGAAATTTTTTCTTGAGTATGTAAATAAAAAATTTGGTAGAGAATTCATCAATAAAGGTAACAAAAAAAGCCACCATAATTAAAGGTTTTTTAGTCATTTTCGAAACCTAACTCATGTTTTTAAATTAACTATTACAGTATATAAATACCCAAGATTTCCTCCTATGAGGTTTCCACTATGGAGTTAATATGTGAAGTTTTTTTATATTTTCTATGTTTTATTATGGTTGAAACTCTATTGGAATAAATTGGTTCTATTCTCTATGTAAACAATAAAATAATTGAAATGCATAAAGGAAATAGTTTTATGAGTGAAGAAACATAAGTAATGGAGTTAACAGAATGAGAATAGTGTCATATTCTAGAAATTCTCATGGATAATCCTCACTTCATAATTTTAAATTATATTTCCTCGAAAACTTTCTCAAAACATGATTCATGATAAAACATTATGAAACTCTTTCAGTTCAAAAAGGGTGAATTCAATAACTATTTCCTCAAAAAATGGCATCCTTTCAGTAGGGGATTATCATTTTACTCGACAATAGCCAAGATTAATGATAAAGATTCTCACTCATAGTACTCATAATCCTTAATTGAGGATTGATAAATTTAAATAGATGGATTTTTCATCTAACTATTGTTCTACCTGAATTATCCAGCCTCATTCTACAATAAACCCCCTTAGATCAGGGATATATTAGTCATAGAATAGAATAATGGTGACTAACTATAAGACATATTGAAAAAACATCAAACTCAATAGAATTTTAATATTAATTCATTAGGAGAGATTTATAGTTTGAAATTGAAATAATTAAAACTCAAAAAGAATTCGCTATTTGAATCTACTATATTCTACCACAAATTATATAGCATGAAATGATTATAGTGAGGATGCAAACTCTGATCTCCATATTTATCGAAGGAGAAGTTGGAAACTCCGCCATTAGTTATCCATAAAAATCCTATGAATCTTTGTTTCAAATGATCCATAATTTATGTATATGTTCTCACATTCCATTGTATATTGTCTCTCCATATGAAGCATCACATTTATCCCTACTCACATCTTAGAATTTATTTCTTATTCTTTTTTCCAGTTAATCACTAATATCCTACACGAACTTAGCTCAAACTACTCACCTCACCAACCATGTGTCTTCATTCACAATGATAAATATTCGGAATGTGATATGAGAGAAAATTATCAAATAACTACAACAAACCCGTGTGTTTTCTGGTTTAAGTTAACTTTGATTAATATCCATCTTCATACATTCTTCATGAATTCCCTCTACCATTTTTCTGAAACGTGACTTTAAAATGTCTCATATTATTGGGAACAAAAAGTGTAAAGCATTGGAACTAGCTTGGAATATTGAATTGAATTTTATTTCTCTACTAGGTTTGGCATGATTGACTTCCCAGGTCTGCCTTCATAAAGATCATTTGATCAAGTCCTCTTTAAACATCATCATTCAAACATTTTCGGACATCAAAAGCTTCAGTCTTTTTTATGTCTATGGTCCCTCTTGATTTTAAAAACCTGGATCTCAGCATATAAATATTCTCAATACCAAATCTTAGAATCAAATATTTCAATCAAATGTATTTTACTTCAGTGCTTCATTAGTGATTCCACCAATGTAGCATGAGACATCATGCCCCAATACCCATAGTTTGGAATTTTCCTTCAGCGTTTCATCTCCAATAACAACTCGGGGTCGGACTGGGATTTTTTATATCTAGTGGAGGTAGTAAATATTTTCGTTGGGCCTCAATGAAGATTTGGACAGTATCAGCCTAATGAGAAAAATAATCTTTTTCAATCCTTATCTAAATATTCAGTTCAGATCCTATGGTGGCTCGATTTCAGTTTCATCCACTCGTATCATTCATATGATTGTATTTTCAATGAATTGATTTTGGTTTTTTATGAATTGAACCCCTTCTTGATTTTGATATATTCTAGGTTGGTGTTAGCCTCATCATCATTTTTTAGGGTTCTCATGATGATCTCAGAGTAGTACAATGGTTGCAGTTGTTATTTCTTTATTGTCCTGGAAGACTTCATCTTTCCTAGTCAAAAAGATAAAGGGTTTTTGGTGATCTTTTTCTAGTTTGGATGATGTTGTTCATGTGGATTATAAACTATTATGGCCGATCTGCTCTAGAGGTTATTCTGGTCCAAATTCACTATCATCTAATACATGTGGCCATTCCCATAGGGCATAGTCATTGTGATTTTCCTTTTCCATTTTTTATGTGGTACCCCTTACGGTCGATACAATGTCATTTTCTAAACTCTTGGTTGCTTCAAATTAGATATATTATATATCTTGGTTCATATGAAAATTCCACATTTGGTTGATCAGGGTTACATACAATCACATAAATTTTCCATTTTTATTACCTAATGATTGATTGTAAATAAATAAATAAAATATAGATTACATATTATAAATAAATTATTAAAGAAATAAAATTAATTAAGAAAAAAAAAATTTACAATTTAAATTGGAATTAAAATTGTAAATTAATTAAAATTTAATAATATAATTCAAATATCATTAAAGAATTAATTAATTAACTTAAAACAATGAAATTTAAAATTTTCTAAAGTATTAAAATTATTCATATTAATTATTAAATTATTAAATATAAATATTAAAGATTAAATTAAATTATTCCAAAATAATAAAACATTTAATTAAATTGATTAAATATTAAATTTAAAATAAATATATTAATTAATTATTCAGAAAATAAAATATTGAAATTAAAAAAAAAAAACATAATACATCAATTAAATCAAAATAACTAAAATTAATATTTAAAAGAGAATCAAAAGCTAAATAGATCACTACAAAGCTCAAAACGGTTTATAAATCCTATATAAAAACATAAATTTAAACATAAATATATTTATTTATTATTTTACATATGCAAAACCACTAAAATATAAATTTTCCTTTAAAGGAATATTTTAACATAGAAAACATGATTAAACAAAAAAACTAATGTGGAAAAATATATGATTTAAAAGCAACATTAAATTACCCCACACAATGCTTTTTTTTCCTCATGATAACAATGAGTCTAATTCAATGGAAAGAAATAGATATTATTTATGAAGGAATACATTGACATAAAAAATTCGTTTTCAAAATGATTTCCCCCATTGGAATTTCATCCAAGTGTGAAAATATTTACCCTGAAGAATATAAATATTCTCTAGTGAAATTTTGATTTTTTTTACCTAGATGATTAACCTTAAAATTTTAAATTTAGATTAAACCCACTTCTATTTACATTCAACTGAAAGTCAAAATATATCTTTACCTCCAGGAGAATAGACTCACATAATTATTAAAAAGTATATTTTAGAAACATTATTCTAGATGATAAAACATAATAAATTAAACGGCATTATAATTTACTCACCTAATTACTTAAAGAATAAAAGAAAAAATTTAACATGGACAAGGATTTTAATTTCCTAATTCATTTAAATGCGTATTTTATGATACTTACAACTGAATTTATATATTCAAGAGCAATGTTAATTTTATAAAATTTACACAATCATTTACCTAAGTGAAAATATTTTCATAATGGAAATGAAAAATGTTGTACCCAATTAAATCCATGGGGTATTTGAGAATTATTCTCTTTAATGTGGCTACACAACAATAAAATTTTCGAAACATTTAATACAACGTAAAATAACTCAATGAAACTTGAATAAAAATAAAATTTTGAAAAGTTTATGGGGGATTAATGGTTCTACGTTGTGGTATAGTTTATCCAAAAAGAGAACCCTCCCCCACACATCAAATTTAGTATTATCCACAATATTGAATCTGAAAATGGGAATACATTTAACATGTTATGATTCAAATTTATTTTATTATAAATCATGGACTAATCCAATTATAGCGCTAACATGGAAGTTATTAAATGATTTTTTCACCAAAATATCAAGAAAAACAAATAAAATTACAAAACATTCCTACGAAACATTACATCAAAACATTAAGCATGGAAAAAGATGTTCTATAATGATACACCATAATAAAACACAATGGTAGCTAAAGAAAAAATGAACCATTAATGATTTCAAGAGTAATATCATGCATTTTAATTCAAAATAGAACATCAAAAAAATCATCCATCATCTACCTAAGATAATTAAGGGAAGTAATGAAAAATCCATAAGTTAAAACAAATACTCCCCTGAATGATGAAGTTTAATTCTTCCATTGAAGTGCATCGTGTGAAAATTCCAATAAATTCATTCAAAAACTCACTATAATAGAAATAATAGATTCTATAAGAAAAAAATATTGTGAATTTTATAAGTTAAATATCGTTAATTAAAATTACTAGATGTATAGACAAGGGAGGTTTTATCCATTGTACACTATTATTAAATCATTTGATCCTTGAGGTTCATTTGACACTAATGTAACTACATTCCACTGATCCAACTAACTAACCACATGAACAAAACACCCCTCGTGAATTCATCAAGATAAATACCAAAATCCTTAGAATCACATTTTTTATTTCAAATAAAAATAAAGAAAAAAAGTAAAAAACTTTCACTACATAAGGTTATTACCATCCCCCACACTTATTCTAAACAATAACAAATTATGAGGGGAGATATAACCTAGAATACTCATTAATACATATATTTTTACATATAGATATCCTCCCTAGGAGGTTCATTGATCTCCTATCAAAATGGCTTAAGTCTATGCCTGTTTATAGTGGAGGGAAGATCCTTCTTAGGATATCTAATCATCACACCACCTAAATAGAAAACCTGAGTTAAAAAAGGTTAATCCCATTTGGAATGAAATTTACTTGGGATAAGTTTCATCTAGTATTTTTATAGTAGCACCTTATCTTGAATCCTAAATTCTTTGTTCAAGATAATACTGTCATTCATAGCCTTGGTTTTATCCTTTAAAAACCAGCTTTTTCCTAGGCATTGTTCCTTATTTAATCAAACTCTATAAAAAATACTCCTCTCTTTACCATCATCAAACAGATTAGAATGATAATATTTGACAACCCAAAAATCATTATTCTATAAACCCATGGGAAAAAAATTTCTTCCAAACATTATCCTATAAGGTGAAATTCTTATTGCAGTCTTATAGGTAATCCTATATTCCCAAAAAGAATCCTCATGAGTTAATCTCCAATCACTCCTATTCAGGTTAATAGTTTTAAAAAAAATGTTATTAATCTCACTATTTGAAACTACGGACAACCCATTCATTTGAGAATGATCAGGTGTATAATCATTATAAATAACCACATACCTTTCCAAAAATTCCACCAATGTCCTATTATAAAAATGTGTACCTTTTTATATGAGAATAAATCATGGAATCAAAAATTTAAATAAAAATATTTCTCTTGAGAAACATGGATACCATCCTAGAATAATTTATCCTATTGGGAAAACATCAATCTACATGAAAAATATATTTACACTATGAAGAAAAATACCAATATTAAAATGAATTATTAATAGTACCAATAAAATACATTTCCCAAACATAAAAGATATCAAAAAACAACAATACTTGTGGAGGAATCTCAGGTCTTTGAGAAATGTGATGCACTGATGTGCATAAGGCCTTTACACAGGGTTTAATATCAATATAATGGGTTTTTGGAAGGTTTTTTCATAGATTTTACAATTTTTATAGTCTTTAATAGGTATTTCAGTCACTAGAGGATGAAGTAGGATGTCTATGAATTTTGGAGATTCAGAAAGGAATTGGAGGCTTTTGGACCCTTTTCCCCTAACTATGCTGGATTGGAGACACCCAGATCAAGCACCGAGACATGAAGGACGAGAAATTTCAGGAATTTCAAAGATAAAGGAATCCCACATGACTGTTTCATGGTTAACCAAATTGTGTTCAAACCGTGAAGGAGAAGATTCCATTGACAGAGAGGTCCACACGCTTGGTGCACAGCTTACCAAAACCATGCAGCCCTTCAGAGAAACCATTTGAGACATGCACATATGGAAAACAACATCCACACGGTTGGTGCACGGCTTACCCAAACCGTGTGGTGAATCCTGGACTGCTATGCGGCCTTAAGTATTTGAGACAGAGACTTCCAAACGGTCGGTGCACGGCCTACCAAAAAGAGCACCCAAAACTGTGCAGACCACTACATCATTCTCCTTTTAGCTTTTTCACTTTTAACCTAGTCCTTGACTTGGGATTCCCATTTCTATCAGTTTTTGGACAACTGTAAAAAGGACTTTTCTGACTAAGAAGACCCTAGAGGTGATCCTGGATATGAGAGGATTAGAGAGGGGATAAGAGGGGGTGGGGAACTATGTTTTTTGTAAGATGAAGGTTTTGGATCAATTGTTCTCTGTATTTTTTTTGTGCTTATGATTCTTATATTTTCTATATTAATGAACTCTCTTTTGAATTTTAATAAGTTTCTTATCCTTTTCATCTTGAGTAGTTAAACCCCCCTTTGTGTTGGGGCTAGAAAAAATGTGGGTTTGTTAGAACTGATTTCTATATTCTTGTGTTTGTTAATCGTCTCTCACCGAATTCTCCTAAATTATATGTATCATTTTGCTAGAAACCCCATATCGAACCACATATGGAGTTTATAGGGATCTTTGGGAGAATTACAACAAGGATATTCATGACCATTTGATATATTTATTGTTTCTAGAGGGCGATTCCTAAATTAAGAGTCAGTATAAATCAATTTCCAGACCAAGGGATTGATTTCTACCGAATTAATCGAAACTCACCGAACCAAGGGATTTCCGACACAAATGAAACCAAAAAATGTGGGTTATTATGAAAAACACATCAAAATAGGGAATAAGGTTGAATGTACCACATAAATGTCTAGTCCCAACACATTTTTATCATTATCCATTAAAATCAAGTTTTAAGTAATCTTCGATTTTGATGTTAATTCGTAGTGAGTTAGAGAAGGCCAAGCAATTAGTTCTCTTTCGAGATCCATCATTATGAACCAAAAAATTGTATTTAAATTCAGAATCTTCACTTGAGAAATTTCAAATCAAGAGACATAAACGCCAACATGGTTTCCTTGTGGACCGACCCCGTACTTGCACACTATTCTAGTTAAAAGTTAGGGAAATTGATTTGGTGATGAAAACAACACTTCATACAAACGACACACCAAATTTTGGCATTGTTGCTGGGAAAGTAGTCTTTTTTTTATTTTAATTGGAATCATTGAGTGAAACCAAAAATTAAAAATTTCTAAAAATTATTATCTTCATCTCATTTATGTTTTTTATTTTCTTCCCTTTTACACTGGGTGTGTTGTTTGTGTTGTGCAGGTACATAGGTATATGAGTGGTCGAGTCACTCATTCCCTGATTTCTGAGTCATCGTAGTTACACTCGATAGATCCAGAAATTGAAAGAATTTTTTCCATGAAATGTCATGCACTTCTAGGTGATCACAACACAAATGATCCCGTGGCACATCAGGAGGAAGAACCAGGGGTTGTCCAATGAGTTAGAAAGCCATTCGTTATTGAAGGAAATCCACCACTAGGTGTTGAGGAAGAGCAGCATCGGAACCCACCAGGGGATTACATGGAATACCTTCCAATGAACCAACAGAGGCTACCGGCTCAATTTGTGTCGGGGTTCGGGTAGCCATAGCTGAGGAAATATATTCCACAGGAGCAACCTTCCTATTTTCATCATAATCAGAAGGCTTATTATCCTCAATAGAAACAACAATTCATTCCCCAAGCACCTCAAGAACTGATGCCGCTATGTCGTACTCTTATGGGATATGGATTACCCTCCATTTAGAGAGCGGACATTACAATATTAAGACCACCGATGCAGGCCCAACATTTTGAGATCAAGCTGGAAATAATGCAATTAATTCAAAATACAGTTTAGTTCGATGGCATTCCAATTGAAGACCCAAATGCTCACCTATCCATCTTTTTGCAGATATGTGACACTTTCCGTTACCACATGATGTCAGAGGATGCAATCTATGTTAGGTTTTTTCTCTTATCATTAAGGGATAAGGTGGAGGACTAGATCAAGGGATTACCTTAGAGATCTATTCTTACCTGGGAGGTATTTCCCCAAGCCTTTTTATCAAAACACTTACCTCCCTTGAAGATGATAACCTTAAGGAATGAAATATATAACTTCCAATAGAATGACTCGGAATCTTTATATGAGTCATGGGAATGATTGAAAGAGATGTTGAGGAAATTCCGACACCATAGACTCCCATTGTGGTTGCAAGTACAGACTTTCTACGGGGGTCTAACAACTAATACAAACTCTGTGGTTGATGAAAAAGCTGGAGGGGCAGTCATGAGGAATTCCCCTGAAGAGATTTTTGAATTTTTGGAAGACATGTCAGCCAATAGGTTTTAGTGGAATTCAGAATGGGGCACTCAGAAAAGTGGCATGCATAATATAGCTTCCACTGCCATGATTGTGGCGCAACTTGATGTTGTCTAAAAAAATATTGATTCTCTAAATCTAAAACATCCATCACAAGTTCTGGGTGTCGGCCAACCAGTATGCATTGATTACGGTGACAACCATGCTATGGGCAAGTGCCCAGGGGAAAGTGTAGGAGCCTCTACCAATGAGGTAAATTATGTTGCATAGAATAGGGGACCCAAAAACTACCCTCAGTACAAAAACCAGGGGTTGTAGGAGACTCAAAATACAGGTTGGGGGCAGCAACATCAAAATCCTCAACCCCGACCACAAAGTCCACCTGGATATGGTCAAAAATATTTTCAGACTCCGTATTCGAAGAAGTAACCTGTTAACCAATTTTAGAAAGGATCATATCAATAGCAAGGGTATCAAAACCCTCGTCCTGCTCAATAATTGCAACAGCCTCCCCCCAACAAGTAGTCCAACAACCTCAGCAAGAACCTCCCTCAAGGATGATGGAAATGACGTCTAAATTTATAATTAATTTTGAAATAAAATTTCAAAACCGAGAGGAATCAATTATAAGCCTCAAGAACCAAATTGGGTAGCTTTCCAATCTTCTCTCTCATAGACAGCCCAGTACACTACCTATCAATACTAAGAAATATCTAAGGTAGGAGGATAATTCTATTATTTTATGTAGTGGGAAGGAGCTGACGGTGAAGGTAACTATGATTCAGGGTGTTACATCATCAAAGTAGTCCACATTATCCTCAGGTGGAGAAGTTGAAGATGAGGAATCTTCCCCAAAACATGAGCTGGATAAAGAACCAAAAGTCCCACAGGATAAGAAAAAAGAAGTGGTTAAAGAGTATGAACCTCCTTTCCCATTTCCAGCAAGGATGAAACAATGGAAGCTGGACAAGTAATATTCCAAGTTCATGGAAGTCTTCTGGAATCTTCACATTAATATTCCCTTTGTAGAATCATTGATTCAAATTCCCACATATACTAAGTTCATGAAATATATCCTTTCAAATAAGTGGAAGTTAGAAGACTTGGGCACCATTCCCCTATCCAAGGAATGTTCGGCGGTAGTCCAACACACTCTCCCTCATAAGCTCTAAGATCTAGGAAGCTTTACTATCCCATGCAATATTGGACCTTGCGAGTTTGGAAAATCCCTTTGTGATTTGGGGGTGAGTGTTAATTTAATTCTCTTTGGAGTATTGAAGAAGTTAGGGCTGAATGATCTCAAGCCAACCCGAGTGGCACTCCAACTGGATGATTGTTTCATTAAATATCCTAGGGGGATATTTGAAGACATGTTGATCAAAGTAGAGAAATTAATTCTACCATTGGATTTCATTATCAAGGATATGGAAGAAGGCCAGGAGGCATATTTGATTTTTGGATGACCCTTTCTAGCTACTGGAATGGTTTTAATTGATGTGCACCTAGGTGAGTTGATCTTTTGTGTGGGTGATGAGAAGGTTTCCTACAACGTCTTCAAGGTGGTAAAACAGGTTTCACTGATAGAGTAAGAGGATTATTGTGCCTTGACAACAACGACTGACTGCTTAGGCCTAGTGGAAGATGATATGCAATATTATTCATTAATCAATGAACCCATAATGGAGGATGCCCAACATGTAGAAAACGAAGAGGAATTAAGATTTATTTTAGGACAAGGCGACCATTACTAGTAGAGGGCAGTTGTTCCATATTTATTTAAGTGAGCCAAGGTTGATCCGATCGTACCTTCCATTCTCAAGGATCCCAGATCAAGTTGAAACCTCACCCTTCCTCATTGAAATATGGCTATTTGGAAGAGGAACATACACTGTTGGTGATCTTAAATTCCTCGCTCAAAAAATTAAAATAAGAGGCTCTTCTGCAAGTCCTCTAATAGAGAAAACATTTTATTGGCTGGACAGTCCCAGACCTTAAGGGTATAATCCCCATAGTCTGAACCTAGCAGGTAGTTATGGAGGAAGGGGAAAAGCCTCTCACCAACCACAATGAAGAATAAACCCCCAAGAAAGAAGTGTTCAAGAAGGAGGCGATCAAATTAATCTATGATGGAATTATATACCCCATCTCCAACTTCTCGTGGGTGAGTCCTCTCTTAGTGGTGCCTAAAAAGGGAGGCATCATGATGGTGACCAATGAAAATAATGAGATCATCCCAACCCGCACAGTTATGGGGATAACTGGTTTATGTCGATTACAGGATGTTGAATGATATAACTAGGAAATATCATTTCCCTATTTCATTCATGGATCAAATTATGGAAAGAATAGAGGGGAATGAATTTTACTGTTTCTTAGATGGTTATTCGGGATATAACCAAATCTCTATCGCCCTAGAGGATCAAGAAAAGAGTACCATTACTTGTCCTTATGGAACCTTTGCCTACTGTCAAATGTAATTCGGGATGTCCAACACTCCAGCCACCTTTCCGAGGTGCATGATATCAATATTCCTTGATATGGTAGAGTAGATTCTAGAGGTTTTCATGGATGACTTCTAGGTATACAAGAAGTCATTAAATACTTTCTTGATGAATCTACAGTAGGTTCTTGAATGATGTGAGCATACAAATCTGGTTCTCAATTGGGAGAAGTGCCATTTTACGGTGCAAAATGGAATTGTATTAGGCCATAGGATCCCGATGAAAGTATTTGAGGTGGATCTAGAAAAACAATAAAGTTATCTCACAGCTTCACATTCCCACATCAGTCTGAGAAATTTAGAGCTTTTTGGGGAAAGCGGGTTTTTATCTATGATTCATTCGTGAATTCTCCAAGATTGCTCATCCCTTAACCAATATACTGTCCAAGGATTCCATGATTGAGTATGATGATAAATGTATCACATCATTTAAATTCTGTAGGACAAACTAGTCACCACACCAGTAATGATCGCTCCGAATTGGGAGGAGCAGTTTGAACTTACGTGAGATGCAAGCGATTATGCTATGGGGGCAGTTCTTGGATAGTGGCTTGAATGTATTTTCAGACTGATACATTATGCCACCATAGGATTAAATGAAGTGAAGCTTAATTATACCACAACTGAGAAAAAAAATTAGTTGTGGTTTTTTCATTTGACAGATTCCGCTCCAACTTAGTGCTTTCTAAAGTTGTATTATACACGGATCATGTTGCACTTAAGTATTTGTTGAACAAGAAGGACGCAAAACGGCGGCTCATCCATTCGGTGCTCCTCCTCCAAGAGTTTTATTTGGAGATTAAAGATAAGAAGGGCAGTGAGAATGAGGTGGTTAATCATCTCTACTGGATGTAACTACCCCATTTAAGGAGAGATGAAGACTAGGAGATCAAGGAAGACTTCCCTAATGAGCAGCTATTTTCCATTGGAGTACTACCTCGGCCATGGTTCGTCGACCTTGAAAATTACATAGCCACATGAGTTTTCCACCCAAACAAATAATTTCAGCAGAGGAAGCTTTTTTTTTCACTGGTAAACAGGTATTTCTGGGAAGACCCCATGATCTTCTACTCATCTGGTGATGGGGTAATCCACCATTCCATCACGGATGAAGAGATTCAAAAAATTTTGGAATTCTGTCACACTTCTCCGGCAAGAGGACATCATGGGCCTAATAGAACTGTAGAAAATGATTTACAATATGGATTTTTCGGGCCATCCATGCATAAGGACACTCATAATTTTTTCGCCTGCAGTGATCAGTGCCCACGGAAAAGAATTGTGGGTCATTGTGCACAGATGCTGCAACACCTGATAATTGAGGTTGGCATTTTTGACGTGGGGGGAATTGACTTCATGGGTCTGTTTCCCCCATTCTTTAGGAATATATAGATTTTGGTATGTGTTGATTATGTTTCCAAGTGAGTAGAGGCGGAATCCACAACTCATAATATAGCTATTCTCATCATCACTTTTCTATATAAAAATATTTTCAGTCATTTTTTGGACCCCGCGAGTGTTAATTAGCGACCGCTGTAAACATTTTGACAACACTCATAAAAAATGTGCTCATAATGTATGGGGTCATGTAAAACCAAGATACACCATACCAACCTCAAACTATTGGTCAGGTGTAGGTGTACAACTACAAGTTAAAGAAAATATTGGTGAAAATGGTAGGCGCATCAAGAAAAGAATTGGTCTAAGAAATTAGATGATGTGTTATGGGCCTACCGAACAGCCTTCAAACCTCTATTGGGAATGTCACCTTTCTAGTTGATCTATGGAAAACCCTACCACTTTCCATTGGATATGGACCACAAGGATTATTGGGATTTCAAGACCCTGAATTATGATCTCAAGGTTGTGGAAGAAAAGATTAAATTCCAGTTAACCGAGCTTGACGAGATAAGGCGGGAGGCCTATGAAAATGCGATACTTTATAAGGAGAAGATAAAGGCGGTCCATGAATGCATGATCCCCCAAAAATCCTTCCTTACAAGTGATAAAATCATAATTTTTAATTCTAATCTGATGTTTTTTCCATGTAAGATCATGTCCGGGTGGTCGGGACCCGTTACAGGGATTATGTTTTTTCGCCATGGCGCAGTTGAAGTGGTCGGCGCAGATGTTCAAAAATTCAAGGTCAATGGGTAGTGCCTGAAGCCTTATGTTAGCATGGAAGACATGGTGGGAACAGTTTCCACCATTTAATTGGGGTAGCTCAAGGCCCAGGTAAGTCAAGCTCGAGACTTTAAATGTAGCACTGACCGAGAGGTAACCCGTCATTCTAAAAAAAATTATTCAAATGATTTGAATGTTTGAGTGTGCCTAAGACTGCCTCATAGTGTGCTTTTTTGTATTCTGTATTATAGTGTATAATTTTATCCACAAGTCAAGGTATATTATTTAATTTCTATAATTCATGTCTTACACTTTATATGGAAAATATAAAGATATTTTATCTCATTCTAGGAGAGCCATATATTTTAATGCAAAGGGTGTGTTATTTGTTCAAAAAGGGAGAAATTTCAAAATTTCATCACACAGAACCAACCACCCGATTTGTGCACAGTTTCCAAAAACATGTGTAGACCGTGCTACCTGGACAACCCAAGACAGAACCAGCGCACAATTGAAACATGGTTAACCAAACCGTGTATAGCCCTTGTTCCTCGAACCCCTCACTCCAGTAGCTTCCGCACGGTTGGCGTACGATTTGATAAACCATTCTCCCTAGGCTCTACGGCCACTCAAAACCTGAAATTTTATAAAAACCCAGGACTCCCCCCACCCTTCAATTCGTATAGCTTCCCCATGCTCATCCCATATGCAACCCATGATTATCCCTCTTATTATTATTCCTCCTCCAGCCAATTCATTTTCCTCTCTCTCACTCCAATATACTTTTCCTCTCTTCCTCTTCCTTTTCTATCCTTCCTTATCTTCCTTTTTTGTCCTCTATTGTACCCTCCGTGTGGTGTCATTTTTTGACTGCAATGTTGTGATTGTGTGATGTGATTTTCTTTCCATGATGCATGTTTTTCTTTTTCTTGCTTCACATGTCTTGTTCATGTGTCTTTCCAGCAGGGGATTTCATCTGTTCCATGCCAGCCACCTTCCCTCTCATCGAGCTCTCACACACCACCTATTTTCCACACATGACCAACAATCAGGGGAGATTTTCACTTTTTCATTTTTTTTCTATTCTTTACATTTTTTCCTTCCATTTTCATGTTTCCTTTCCCACCCTTCTCTAATTTATTACCTTCACGGGGGACCATTCTCAATTTTAAGAGTGGGGGAGGGTGCCCTTAATTGGCACCCCCTTTTGATTGATTGCTTGCCCAAGTACTTAGGGTAGCGTGTTTTCTTAGGTGTTTCTAAAGGGCTGTTATAGATATAATGGGTTTATATCAATTAGATGAAAAGGAATTTTGGAAATTATCTCTGGAAATGGACCATATGTTGGGATTGTCAAACCTAGTTTGTGATATGAAGAAACCCTGTAATACATGAAAATGAACATTTATCCATTCATTGGGAAATTTTTTTTTCTTAAAAATGATTTTCGTGATGGTGTAATTCAAATTGAGAAACCCCTTATAATGGAAATAAAATTTTGCATAAGGAGAGGTGAGGTTTCGGTAATTGTTGTTGCCACACTAGTGGTTATTACGTAGACTTAATTCCATGAACTCTTGACTTACTAAAACATTCTCATAATGTGTTCACGTGAGAAAATTGGTCAAACTTTTATGCTAGCATCTCACCCCAATACAAAACAAATTGAGATATGCCAAGGCATGCCCAATAATTGTAACGACCTTTCATCATGTTCCAAATAATACATGTCAATGAGGGTGTGTGACCTATAAAAGTGATATCCTACCAATTAGAGATGAAGAAACCTGGGCTTAACTAATCTGAGTGTATAACAATATGAAAATGGAGGTAGGCACATTCTTTGAACGAAGAAGGGGAAATTTAGGTTTAAGAAAAAATGATGTATGAATGAATGGTTGACTGTTTTGGATTATTTCTACTCTGTTAGCTAACCTCATATACTTGGGGAACCATTAAGTATGAATGCTATAATTTTTAACGTTAATTAGTAAAAAGTTCATATTTATCTAATTGGTATAATATGTAATGTTTCTACATGTCTCTTTGGTAACTCCTTGGAAATGAATCTCTATGCCTTTGTTTGAGGACCAACAAATTATCAAGTGGGGGGGGGGGATTTTGATGCATTGATGTGCATAAGGCATTTCCACTTGGTTTAATATCTATCAAATGGTTTTTTTGGATGGTTTTTTCATGGATTTCACAAGTTTGATGTTCTTTAATAGATTTTTTAGTCACCAGAGGATGAAGCAGGAAGTATATGAATTTTGGAGATTCTAAAGGGAATTGGAGGCTTTGGGACCCTTTTCCTATGACTGTTCTGGATTGGAGTCACCTAGATCAAGCACTGTGACATGAAGGACAAACAATTTTAGAAATTTCAAAGAGAAAGGAAACCAGCATGACTGCCACATAGTTATCCAAACTGTGTTAAAATCATGCGGGAGAAGATTCCATTGACAGAGAGGTATGAACAGTTGGCACACGACTTACCAAAACCATGCGACCCTTCAGAGAAACCATGCGAGACATGCACATATAAACACAAACATCTTCATGATTGGCACATGACTTACCCAAATTGTGTGGCACATCCAAGAAAACCTGGAGGCCATATGGATTTGAGATAGATACTTTCACATGATTGGAGCACAGCCTACCAAACCGTGTGCCCAAATCCGTGCAGACCACTATGACCTTCCCCTTTTAGATTTTTTACATTTCACTTAATCCTAAAACTAGGGTTCCACTTTCTACATACTTTTAGGCAACTAGAAAAAGATCCTTTATGACTAAGAATTCCCTGGGGGTGATCCTGGATAAAGGAGGATTCGAGAGGGGAGAAAAGGGGGGGCAGGAAAGTAAGTCCTTTGTGAGAGGAAGGTTTTAGCGCACTTGTTCTCTATATTTTTATTGTGATTATGATTCTTATATATTCTATTGTAATGAACTCTATTATGAATTTTAGTAAGTTTCTTATCCTTTTCATCATGAGTAGCTAAACCCTCCCTTGTGTTGGGGCAGGAAAAAATGTGGTTTCGTTAGAACTGCTTTCTCTATTCTTGTGTTTGTTCATTGTCTCTCACCTAATTCTCCCACCTTCCTTTTCTTATTTCACTGGAAACCCCATATCGGACCAAGAATGGGGTTTCCATGGATCTTTTGGTGAATTATGACAATGATATCCATGAATATTGGATATACTGGTCGTTTCTAAAGGGCAGTCATAAATTAAGAGTCAGTAGAAATCAATTTCTAGACCAAGGGATTGAGTTCTTACAACTTAATCAGAACTCACCATAACAAGGGAGTTCTGACTTAAATGAAACCTAGAAATTTGGGTTATTATGAACAACACAAAATAATAGGCAATAAGTTTTATCTTCCCACATAAATTTCCAGCCATGAAACATTTTTATCATTATCCATTAAAATACAGTTTTAAGTAATCATCAATTTTGACATTAATTCATAGTGAGTTAGAAAAGTCCAGGCAATTGGTTCTCTTTTGGGATCCATCATTATGAACCAGAAAATCATATTTAAATTCAGCATCTTCACATGAGAAATTTCAAAATAGGAGACATAAACACCAGCATGGTTTCCGTGTGGACCGGCCCTGTACTTTCACACTATGCAAGTTACAAGTTACGAAAATTAATTTGGTGGTGAAAACAACACTTCAGAAAAATGACACACCAAAATGATTCATTGGGATTGATAATATTTACAAGGCCTATACAAAATCACAATAATATTTTAAAATGGAAGGCCAAAATAGACATTAATCCAGAGATTTTCTAGTACATTTATATGGCTGAAAATGACCACCACATCTCAAAATATGGAAAAATTGAAGCACTGAATAAATATCAGAATTTGGAATGCATCTCCTAACAATCTGATCACTTTTAATTTTCTGAAGGTAAGTATCATCCTAGTCTTGTTTTATTTACTCACATATAAATTTATCAACCTATTTCCTGTGAAAATATTGTGAAAAGTTTTAATAGCTATGTAATTCAAAAAATTTGAAAAAAATGGACTCTTTTAAATAGTAGTATAATACAACTTATCCCTAGGAAAAACTCTCTAATATGTTCAACAAATTATTCATCCTGAAAAAGATCAATAGGTCTCCAACTCAAATTATTATCTATAGTGTTCTCAATTCATTTTCTATCATGGATATCTATGTAAAATTTCTAAAGGAAAAATATCCATCTAACTAGCCTTGGTTTTGATACTATATTTTTCATGGGATATCTAGTATAAGAATGGGTAGTGCCAAACATATCTTTAGATCACAAAATCTATCTCTTGAACTTATCAAGGGAAAAAAATGGATAATAATTATTTCTTTATTGGTTATTAATTATATTTGAAAATATTAAGGGTTCTAGAAACATAAGAAATTATAGAATAATTTCCCTCTACTTTTCCCCAGAACATCGCCTAAAATAATTATGAAGAATAAATCATTAGTTCATAAGGAAATTCCCAATTAGGTGTTTGTTTGATTTTTGGAGACACTTGCTTCTATTTATGTTTAGTAAAGTCCTATTTACACATCTCATTAGATAAAAAATGAATATCTTTCTAAAGTGATCTTTTTAATGGAAGATTAGTTCTATTAAAGCCTTCTATAAACCTCCTATAAAACCCAGAATGGTTGAGAAAAGGAATAATATCTTTCAATTTCTTATTAAATGGTAGTTAAGAGATAATTTCAACCTTGTAATTTTACACCTAAACTCTATTCTTATACCCTTCATGACCAAGCACAATTCCTCTCTCAATCATAAAATGACATTTTTAAACGATATCAACAAGGTTCCTCTCAATACACACTATATGAATATCTCATAAACTCCTCAAACTTCTATCAAATTATGGACCATACATTTTAAATTCATTCATAAAAACATTAATAAATTCCACAATAAATTACAAAAAATAAAAGAAATATCATTGGAAGTTGGTAGTGGAATTATATAGTTTAAATGGAATTGTTTGATAAGAAAATATACTAAAAGGATATGTAAAAGTTATTTTATCCTGGTCATATGGAGCTATGTGAATCTGTAAGTAACTAGAGAAAACTTCTATAAAGCAATAATTTGATTTACTAGCTATCCTAGCAATAATTTGACCATGAAAAGTAATGGTAAAGTAGTTTTTCATAATCACAAAGTTCAGACTCCTATAATAAATGCATACCCTCTAATTTTTTGGAAGCCTTGTATGAATTTACTCTCTAAATTAAATTATGAAAACTATGAATCCTAAATTTTTTAGGACAATTTGAACTAGAATTACCCATCAACCATCAAAAATTGGGTAAATAATATACATATCCAATAAGGTATTCACTTCCTTCTTAACCATTTTCCGAAGTATCAGATCCAATCTCCTTTAAAATTGTCTAACATGTTAACATTCATCCTCTATGTGAATACTATGCATGAACACTAAAGGAATTATCCTTGTAAAATCATCTAAATACCCGCATATGGCCTTCCTATTCTTCCTAAGGACCTCTAAAATGTGATTTTATTATTTATTGGATGGACCACTTGCAATTATCATTGGGATTTTTTGTTTATCTTATAATTAGGAATATTTCAAATTTTCAGAAAGAGGTTTTAGATTCAGTGTGGGTGGGATTTTATTTTTGGAAAAAATATATTATTTTAGTTATTTATGTTTATTTTCATCCTCTACATATCCCATGTAATATCATAAGTACATTCCCCTAAATTATAAGAACAAATATTTTCAACCAATAAATATTTGTAATCTGTAAAAGAAATTTTAGATTCGATTTCACAAAAAGTGATGTGTATTTTAATCAAAATTATTAGTATAATTTATGTTCAAAATAGTGGATTCTAAAGAAACATTCTCAAAGAAAAAAATAATTTTCAACTAATCTATCATTTTAGCAGTATCAAAATCAATTTCAGTAAATGCAAGTTCAATTTCCCACAGAAATTCAAAATTTGAAGTATAATTACATGTCCCAAGAGATTTTTGAAAATTATAATTTATTTCACTATATCCCTCATAAAATTACTTATCTTTATCATGATTAAAAATTAAAAAAATAGAAAATAGTCTTATTAAAAATCAATTCATACTTGGATTCATTTCTATAGTAGATTTCAGAATATTTAGTTTCAAAATCATCTTCCACAAACTAGAGATAATTTTCAAAACATTGTTAATTTCACAAATAATATATAGGGTAGATCTCTTGAATAAAATAAAAAACAAATTTATGGAAAACCAATCAATCGTGTTTACATGATGTGAAAAATGTTCCTCCAATAGGTGTTTTATTGATTCTATGATATAAAAATTAACAAAATTTAATTCAAAATCTAAGGAAAGAGTCTTGTTATGAACATTGATTATTGACTTTGCAGTTTCCAAGAATGTTATTAATAATATAAATGGTTTATGTGAACTAAATCAAGCATAATCCATTTCTATCACATAAAAATCTGTGGAAAAGCTAAATATTTACCCTTACCAACACATCAACAATGACTCCAACAGGCTTTTCTAAACTTATATTAGCTAGATGGATGAAAATTTTAGATTTTTTAAGCTCTCCAACTATCACATATGAAAACAAGGAATAAGGAATCATATTTATATAGGATCCTAAATATAATATAGCACTTTCAAAGTGATGATTAGAAATTAAATAAAAAATAGAAAATGAACCTCGATCTTTTCATTTCATGGGGAGGGAATATTAGATCATAAAAGTAATATTCCTTCTCAAGTTAACTTCCAAGCCTCCCATGATCCTTCTTGTGTGAGTGAACTTATATTTTTTAAACTTAGGATAATGAGGGATTTGTTTAACATCATTTAATAAAGTGATATTTAACAAGAATTTTATAAACATTCATGAACTTCCATTTCCATCTTAGTTTTAACATTGTTCATGAGAAGTTGAATTCCAAAAGGATAAGTGGTAGCTACCTATACATTTGAAGATCATCTTCAAATTTATTATTCCATTTATAGTATCCAATTATGTTTATAAAATCACTATAGTTTCGCTAAATTTGGATTTATTTCTTTTTATTTGATATATATTATTCTACTGGATTATGGACAATAGATTGTTAAACCATTTCAATAGGTGGTTTAAGTACTTTAGAAGGTGGTAAAACAGGTTCAACGGGTAGATTTATGACTTAATAATGTAATTCACTATTTATTTTAGTAGTATAATTTTATTATTCAGTTTCCTGTTTAATTGTTTCATCTTGTGGGTATTGAATTTCATTTTCACTTATAAGGATTATTTCACTAACATTCTCTCTTCCTTTCACATTCACTTCAGGTTGTGACAGAAAATTTCCACTTCATTGATTATTTAAACCTCTAATTTCATTATCCATATAGCTCATTTGAGTCACCATGTCTTATAGAAACACTTATTGTTGTTGTAAAATATATTTTTTCTTTTTTACCATTTCTTCCAGGTGTGAACCATTTCTTTTATTACCTTATTGTATTTGGTTTTCTTGATTTTCAAAATTTGTGAAATTACATTCAGCTTGGTTTCCACACTGATTTTGATTGTACATAATATTTTGATAAAATTTTGGTGTGAGAAATTTTTATATGGTTTTTCATTAAGCCTATACTTATTATTCTTTTGGTTTTTTGATCATTGTTTGACATTTTTGTTTATTAAAAGGGCATAGGTTGAAAATTTTGGTTGGGAATTGGCAGTTTGGGTTATTTTGGAACGGTTTTTTAGGAAAGATCCAATTATAGGATTTAGATGTTTCGTGAAATTGATGCAATTGGTCATTGAAATTATTAATCATATAACCAATTCCACAATGCATCTGAATGTGATAAACTAATTCTAGTTGTTTTTGTGATGTAGGATAGTTATTCAACAACTACTTTATCATGCAAGAAAGTTCAATCAACTGAATCTTAATTTAGATATTATTATAATTGGATGTATACAATACTATATCTAATTTCACATAAATTAGTCCCCTATAAATGAACTTTAATCAAATATGGGCCATATAAAAATGAGATCTCTAGAATCTATTTGATTTTTATCAACAAAATATCCTCTATTCTTAGAAACTGTAATTATCGTATCCATTATGACTAAGCCTTTATAAAAATATTGGATAAGAAGTTTACTGGAAATCTATTAGGGAGGGAAGTTGGGTAGAAACTCCTTAAAATTCTCCCAATACTCATGTAGAGCCTACCCTTGGAGTTACCTAATTCCAAAAATGTATTTTATAAGAGAGATAGCCCAAGAGTAAGGTAATGATTTTTCTAGAAATATATATTTCGAGTTGTTTCCAACACCCTATTTAGTAAGATTCCATGTAGTAGAACCACTCTTAGAAAACCTATCAAGAGAAAAGGTGAAGTCCCTTCTTCTAATTTCATCATCACTGACCCCTTTTGGTTTCATGGGGATACACACCATATGAAACTTTTGAAATTCATTATATGGGTCCTCTCAAGGTGACCAATGGAATTTAGGTTGGTTATGGATCATTCTAGACCATATCTTAAAACCAAGAACTGTGTCAGGGAAACCAATGATGTTTTGTTGATTTTAAAAATTAAGAGCAGTGAGATCCTTCCAAGTTCTTTGATCATCCATAATCTTTATGGTTTTATGTTTTAGTTTTTGTGAAATTTTCTGTTGGTATTTCTTTTTCTATTGTTCTTATTTTTTCAATATTTTAAAATTCTAGTATTTTTCCCTATTTTATACTATTCTATTTAATAGATTTTATGAATTTTTTGTTTCTGTATTTTCCCAGATTTTTATTAGACATACAACAAAATCTTAAAATAAGTATATATTTTTTTCATTAAATATTTTTATATCCCCTTGGAATCCACTCCCACACTCAATCAATGGTTCCAATTTAATAAGAGTTTTTTTACAATATCTTTTAAAACCTAACACATGATTTTCACCTCACTACTGCAGTATAGCAGTACCCTAGATTGTCTCCTATGAGGATTCCTCTATGGAGTTCATCAGTCATGTTTTTTTAATATTTTATAAGTATAAAAATGGTAGTATATTTACTGGATTAAATATATTCTATTACCTATGTAAAAAATAAATGTATTTAAATACATAATAGAAACAACTATTTTAGAGTAGTAACTGAAATAATAGAGTTAATAGAATAAGAAAACTATCCTATTCTTGAAATTCTATAATAATTTCCTCTATTTATCATTTAACACTGATATTTTTCTCAAAATATGATTCATGGTCACAAATTATGCAACCCTTTTAGTTCAAATGGGTGAATTCAGACACTAATCTCTCATCATGTTACTTTCTTTCAGTAGGAGATGATCATTTAGCCTAATAGTCACTTAGAACAATGATAATGATAATCACCCGGTATAATCACTATCCTCAATAAAGGGTAGAGAAATTTAAATAGATATAATTTTTATCTGAATATTACTAGACCTCAATTAATATGCCTTATTCTATGATCAACACACTCGGATCAGAGATATATTGGTTGAAGAATGTAAGAATAGTGATTAACTAGAAGATAGATTGAATAAACTTCAATCTCAATTGAAATTTAATGTTATCTGTTTAGATAGTTTATGAGTTTGAAAATAAAATAATTAAAACTCAAAAATAATTCACCAATAGAATCCACTAGATTCTGTCACAAATAATTTATCCACATGTGATCGAAGTGCATATGTGAATTATGATCTTCAGATTTATCAATGGAGTAGTGGGATACTCATCCTTGAGGTTCTCCAGAATATCCTCTAGATAAGTGCTTCTGATGATCCACACATCACATCACTATTCTCTCATTTCACTATCTATTATATATCTATTTGAATATTCCCCTTTTTCTATGTTCTCATAGTATATTTTATTTCTTATTAGTTTTCCTGATTCATCATCTATGTTTGTAACTAACATAGCTTGAACTACTCCCCTCACTAACAATGTGTATCATAGTGATAAATCCCAATCACATGATGAGAGAAAAACATATCAAAAACTGATACAGTCTTATCAACAGACTATTTTAAATTCACCTTGATGCATTTCTGTATTGATACATTCTTGATGAATTTCCTCATACTTTTTTTCTAACTTGTGTCTTTAAAAGTCATGTTCTACTGTGAACTAACACTGTAAGCTATTGGGACTTACTCAAACATTTGACTTTAATTTTATTTATCTACCTGGTTCAACATGCTTTACTACCCAAGTGTACCTTCATGAATCTTCATTGATCGAGTCCTCTAAATGATTAATCATTGAAAACTTTCCCGACATCAAATTATTCAGCCACCTCCATGTCTCTAGTTGGGATTCTTCATATAAACTAGGATCTTATCTTATCAAATTTTCTAAAACCAAAGATCAACCTTGTATATTTCCATCAAACAAAACAAGATTTAGTGCTTCACCATTGATTCAACCAATGCATTGATAGACATAATCCTAGAATAACCTTAGTTTTTCATTGACATTCAATATGTAATATCTAATAACAAATCGAGAATGGTATAGTATTTTTAGATCCAGAAGATGTGGGATACTTATTGTAGGGTCTCTAAGTAGAATTCGTTGGAGGAAACCTCATAAGAAAAATCTTCTTATTCATGTTTTAACTTTTGTGTCAGTTCAAATCCAATGGTGGATTGATTTCAGCATCATTTTATTTGTTATTTATTAGGTTTCTATTTTCAATGAATCAGTTATGGTGTCTAATCAATTCAACCCTTTCTTGGTTTCATATATTATGGATCAGTGTCACCATAATCTTGAATATTCTTATGATAATCTTGTATTAGAACAGTGAAAGAGGCTGTTATCCCTTCATAGGCTAGAGAGACTTCATAATACATGGTCGAAAAGTTAAATCCTTTTGGTCTATCCAATGCAGGTGTAGATGATTTTCGATAGGTGAAAAAACAACTCTTTTGACCGATATGCTCTAATGGATTTTCCGATCCATATTTTTTATCATCATATAGGTGTAGTAATTCCTAAAGGGCATGGTCATTGTGATTTTATTTTTCCATTTTTATGTAGTACCTCCTGCGGTCGATATAGAGTTATTTTCCAAACAAGTGGTCCCTTCAAATTAGTTGTATGGTCCATCCTAGTTGACATGAAAATTACTCATAAGGTCACTCGGGATGACTTCTGGTCACTTGACTTGGCCATTTTTTTAATCACCAAAATATTGAATGTAAATAAATAAAAAACCAAGATTAGATACTATAAAAAATATTAAAGAAGTAAAATTATATAATAAAAACTAAATTATAAAACAAAACTTGATTCAACTTTTAATTTGAATAAAAATAATAACTGATTTTTAAAAAATCATTATATAATTAATTAATTAAATAAAAAAAAAGAATGTAACTAAATTAATACAGAATTAAAATTAATTAAAGTAATTATTTAATTTGTAAATACCTTGATTAAAAATAAAATTATAATATTCGAAAATAATAAAATATTAATAGTAAAGGATTAAAAATTGGATACAAAATACATATGTCAATTAATTAAATAAAAACTAAATTATTGAAATTAAAAATTAAATAAACAGAATACAACACTTAATTCAAAATACTAAAATTTAAAATTTAAAATTGAATTAATAGTAAAATTAAAAATAATAAATCGCAACAAATTTTTTAAATCATACTTAAATTTAAACAAAAATTGATTGATTTGTTATTTTACTTATTAAATACCACTAAACTATAAATTACTCTTTAAAAGCATATTTTAATATAGAAAACATAATTAAACTACAAATATAATGTAAGAAAAGATATTACATAATTGCCACATCACCACCACCATGGGTGCTAGTTCTTATTGGTCTGTATAAATCAGAATAAATATATTCAAAGGGTCAACTATATTTGAAGCTAGACTTATTGAAACTGATCTATTATCTTTACACATTTCAAATTCATCATGAAAAGCATGGTTACTTGGTGTAATGTTAGTTTACAACACTTATTTATATAGTTACTTAAGACATAATAAGATTACATGCCCCAATCTCTAATTCCATAACAATATGTTATCAGTATTATTTACATATGAACTACCCTACTGTCTAAAACGGGTCTTCCCAATCAATACATACAATACACTAATAAGATAACCCATGATGAAAGTTCAATACCCTATAGAGGTTTTGTGGAAAATTTATTCAAACCTAAAATTGAATCCCTTCTAGTCTATAATTCATAAGGATGTCAGGTTTCCATGGAGGATGGGAACCCACCTCGATCTAACATTGTGATAATTTTGTGTTAATCTTGTTATATTAAAATATAACCTATTCACATGACTTGAAACCTCATATTATTTCCTTAAATAACAACTCCTTATAATCCTTATACCAAATCAAGGAATGATTCTTCTTCCCCTCAAAGATATGTTCATGTTATGAAACGTTATTTCTGAATGATTTCTAAGAGGTTTTATTCATGGAACTGAAAACCCCCAATGGGTTTATATCCATGATGATTTAAGGACCTCCTTTCTATAGTCATTGGATGGTTTTGACCAATGATACTTAATAAGTCACATTGGTCAAGATGATGGAAGGTCAGGCTCATCACACCGTTTTGGTGGGATGTTTTTTCTTACATTGGGACTCTCTTATAGATTTAATATATGTTCATTAATCCTTTATTAATTCTTAAGAATAATGTGGGTCTCCGTAGAATAAAAACCCAATTTTTAGTATGCATGGAATTTAGAATCATCTTTATGTATCTGAGGTTCTTCATAAATTGAGATATTTTTATGTATTCGGGGTTCTCTATTAGTGGTATCCCTTTATGTAATAATTAGAGATTCTATGGTTATGATGACTCTAGTTTTCTATCCACAGAGTGGGTCACTCATGAATGTATTTTCATCTTGGGAGAAGTAATTTGTTTTGATGTTGGGATCAAACACATGGGATGAGATTCGAATACATCATTTTTATAGGAATCATAACCCATGTAGTTTATTGATGCTTAATGGGGAACATCATACCTTTTATAATCATGTGATAAGAACCTAACCATACAGTTTTGAATTATGTGGCAAGGATGTTTAGGCGGAAGGTTCCTAGTCAATGTTTTGTGTGGGACTTATGCCGAAGTAGCCTAGAGAACCTAGAAGTGATATGAGTTTCTTGGTTGAATTAATCCCTAGTGTGAATATGAACCATAGAGGATAGGTTTGATTTTATGTGATTGGTTTTAGACCTCACTGAGGCTTCTTAATTATCCCATTGGGCCAAGAATCAAAGACCACATAGTTTGGTTGGTCTCGTAGGGGAGTATGACCATTTGAGAGGATTAAGCTAGGGATTATTCTAAAAAATGATGCCCTAAAAAGGGACCATAAGGGATGTATCAACTAATGGTGGTTTGTAGGATTGTTTTGTGCCTTATTCCTAAGGAGGATTCCTATATTAAGGGAATTATCATTCAGTCTTACACCTGAGGAGGATATTCTTTGATCTCAGGCCCTATGTGGGTATCTTATTTATCCCTATTGTGATAGGAATCAGAGTTATCTTAGTTCATTACGTGAAACATATGCACTAAATTTCTCAATTAAATGGGGTGATATTTTGGGATTACTCTTGATGAGTATTCCGACAAGGTTTTAAATCATATGGATGTAATGACCATCGTTAACCTCTAATCCCATGTGACTTAGGTATATTATGAGAAACAAGAGGAAATAGAAGGTCCAAGAAACCATATTATCTACTTCACCCTAAGTTGGATGAATCACCCTGAGGAATCACACATATGGAAGTACTCTAATGGAAATCAAGACGAAGAATCAAAGGATGACACCCTACCAAAACATGCATCAGATAGAGTGGATGTCATGAGTGTGGGTGTCAAAGAAGAAAGAATAAAATCTAGAAAACCACACACTTATCCTTACCTGATTGTGTAACAATACAGGGTGATGGTGGTAGAGGCCCAGGGTACAACAATTTCCTCTCTTTAATTTACTCTGGATCAGTTCCAAGGTATGGAGAAGGAAGGAAATAATCAAGAGAGAGGATGATAGGGCTCGGGTACCCATCCAGTCACTAACCTAGTTGCCTATAGATAGAGAGGATCAAGAGTGAAACCTTCTACAATAAATTCTAGAGGGTTAATCACGATGATATGACCTAAAATAGATTCTATTTTAAGGTATGAGGAACTCATTGAATTCTAAATGGAAAAGGAAGTGTAATCGTCACCTCCCTTAGTAGGAACTGGAATCTCTAAGTCATACAGATGAGAACGGAATGACATGCTCCTAACCTTAGTGTCTGAGACTCAGAACTCCCTAACATTGTCCCTAGGGTTGGGGTCCTTATGACCAAAGGGATACACACCCACAAGCACTCTTAAGACCCCGATCAGCCAACTAGACAAGCCTAGGAAACATCGGACCATAGGAATACATACCCAAACGTGTGACACACTAGTGTGCCAATCACTATGGTTGTGTAAGTATGGAAATTTTACTAGAGGTTTCAACTTTTACCCTTTTAGATAAGGGATACAAATGAGGATATTACCTCCAATGGATGGCTTTAAAGAAGGCCTGATAGGTGGCTCGTGCAAGCTGGAAGTTAGGGAGAACCAAGAGGGCTCGTGTAAGGGGTTCTTCATGCAGGTAAGCCTAGATGAACTGATGGTACCCTGGGAGACATACTACATGAGAAAATAAACAAGGGAGAGGACATTCTCAAGCCTTCAAGGGCCTCCACTAGTGTTCCCAGAGGTGGCTCACGTAGATCCCTTGTTAAGGAAATGGACATCATGCTACTGTTTTTTCACCATAGTGTGAGTGAGTGACTCATGAAGGTGTTATTTATATTAAACCATGTGAGGAATATATTTTCCCCATCCCCCTTTAATACCATATCCTTCGGGTTATATAAATCTATGGAGAAGGTTTTAGAGGGGTTGAACAAAGGACTAGGGTGTACAGAGCTTCAGTTGGCCATCAAGAATTTCCATCCATACAAATAATGACCTTGTGGTCTTATTTATAGGAAAATATTGGACCCTTAGAGAAGTGTGAATCTCACTCAGGTGTCTCACTCAGGCCAATCATTCTTTTCATGTCGGCTGATGTGCAGGTGCCCTACGCGATGATGGTGCTTTGGGTGCCTAGGTGAAATGGCCTTTCAAGGATTTTGTGATCATTGGAAAACTTAATTTACCATCTTCACTTCTTATTAAGGTATTTCTATTTGTCCCATCTTAATGAATGTGACAAAATAGAGTGTCAACAAAAGCCTCCCCCCTTGGGTTTGGATCAGATTGAAATAAGAGGGTTTAATCATGAGGTAAAGGGATTAAAATTATGGGTGGTTCGCATTGGTAATATGTGAATATCTTCCCCACTAGTATTCCACTCAATTCTTCCATGTATGTGGAGCATATATGAATTCCATGAAGGGATGATTCATCATCTATAAACAGGGTCATCATTTTAGAAGCTGACTCTCGCAAACTCAATGCATTCAATTCTCGCTAAGTTAGTCTCTCATACAGACCCTCCACTAAATCACTTCAACATAGGGCCCAGTTTTCTTAAAAATGGTAGGTACATAACTACTTGATGAATACACCAGGGTGAGTGACTTGAATGCGGACCATGAGAGATGTCCCTGTGTGAGGAATGTGCGTGAGGCCCCTTAGCGGGACACTTGCATGAGTTCATGCCTTTGTGAAAATTTTCCGCACTTTTTCACTCTTTTTCATGAAATGAAATTGTTATTAATGAAATTATAGTAACTAATTTTAGGTTCAATGCATTCTACAAAGACAAGAATTTAAGATGAACAAGATGTAAATAACCATGAGGAGATAGTGAAAATGTTATGGTATGACTACTGTGATTCTTGCAATACAAATCATCCCAATTTTGAGATTCATTTGAAGAAATACCATCATAAATTATTTGAGATTAATTATATACCTCTTGAAAAAAAAGTTCTTTTGAAGGAGGTATTGATACTAGATTTTAGGAATTACACTCCCCACTTCTAGTTTCAAGACTACAGTAATTTCACTACAGTCAACATCTCCAGCATGGGTGTATTTATTAATATTGGTACATCAACTGCAACATATGTCATGAAATATAGTTAGTGTGCTTCAGATATTAATGTTTGTACACCTAAATTTATTCCTCGTTATTATTCATCAGTATTCCATGATTACCAGACTAATTTGTCAAAGGGTTGGATGAAATGTTGGGATATTTTCCCAAGAGGGGGAGTTAAGCCTGCTTGGATGTGGGTGATCTAGTACTGTCCATGAATGGTAAACCTCTCTAACCAAAATTTGGTTCGAGTTAAGGAGGTTACATTTTTTTAGATGGTCTATAATTGGGGGAGGCCCCTTCATTAGAAAGGAAAATTTATCATGCGGTTTGATGCCTTGCTATCAGGTCATCGATTATATAGCTTAACATTATATGGAATGGATGTTATGATATACAAATTAAAGTATTTTAACAAAGACATCATGCTATGTTTTTTAAATTCTTGTAGTAAGGACATCATGGGGCTATAATTTTATGGTCTTTAGCTTTAACCGAAGGGTTGATGATTCTCTTATTTTTTGTAATTTTTTCTAAAATGGGCTAAAATATTCAGGTTTGGGAGGAGAATGTTGTAAGTTATGCTTTTAGGATTTCTATATCAGAAGATCGGTATGGGTAAATGAATTATGGTGTTATAGGAGGTATCTCCTATGGTAGAAGTTACCACAGATTGAAAAAACACATTTTGTGGGTTGTTTTATCCATGGCCAACTATAGTGTGCATGGCATAGTCAGAAGAGGCATCCTTTGGCTGATATGCTCTGATATTTTTTAGCAACATATGAAAAACCATCTAGGGTGTATTACAAAATAGTTATATAAAAGTGTCTTTAATAATTCTGAAATTGTATCACTAAAAGATAGTGAAATTTTGTGGAGATCCATATTTCCATGGGAACCAAGTTTGATTAATGGAAGGAAATTACCTGAACACGGAATGGGTATTTTATATAAATATTTTCCAAGAATGGGGAAAATAGGTTTCCCATGAAGATCTGATCCTAGCATATGGAGCATAGTGTTTTTAATTTTAGTTCGTATGACTAGGACCATGATATTATGTAAAAAATATATGACATGTAACCTATCGAGCCAAGATCATTCCAACTTACATCAAACATGAATGAGAAAATCGTAAAACATTTTCTTGGGGATTATCATATTATGAGAAAGGGTATGGGATAAATATTAAATGGATGACCACTGACTTTGAATCTTGAGTTATGTCATATTTTCATCAAACATAGGGGGATAGAAGAGGCATATCCTTAGAGAGAAGTTACATCTATTTGAAAACACCTTTTTTATATTGTTTTATGTAAGGAAAACTAAGGTGAATACTGCCTAGTCAAATGGTGGAATCCTTTGACTGCCAAGCTACTTTATGGGCCATTTTATTCAAATCCAACAAGGGTATATTATAGCATATTCAGGAAAATGAGCTCTCAGGTATTAGATATTCTTCCATCAAATGATTGAGAATAATTATGATGATCTAATAATATTCAAGATTGGGAGTATGATTTGTGGAAGAAATAGGTCTGAGCACAAAGGAAATTTTTGGATCACTATTTTCCATGGGTTGGAAGTCCCTTGTATAGATCCAACTCAAAAGTAGAAGGGGTAATCTACTTTTCCTTGGTTGTCCCTTTAATGAGGGGACCAAAAATAAAGTCTCCTACAAGGATCATTGTTTATATGAAAGATAGGGAGAATTTTTCTTTACCTTGTGGCTAGGACTATGACATAATTCCTAGGTGTCATTGCATATCTCAATGGGATGATAATCAAGCCACACTAGTTCTTTGGGTACCATGCAGTTCAAAGTCATGTGGCAATGACATTATCCATGAAGTTTAATGTCATGCGGTAAGGATATAGGTATCTTGATGTAATGAATAATGTAATATTGTGTATATACTATGGAATAGGGCCTGAGTGTCACTATGAATCTTGTCATAGTAATAATCGAGACATATGTATTTCTGAAATAAAGGTCATCCACCTTAATTTAAATCATGAGTGGGGGGAATGGCTGTTTTGTTTTGATATGTGTTCCTGTATAGGGTGAGAAATCATATTGTGTCTTCTTACAAAGATCTAACTCGCACAAGGGAGAGTGACAATATTTCTCATGTTTTGTTGTGGTTGGGCCTAGGATTGGAGATCTAAATGTCACTACGTATCGTACTGAAATGAGAATAAATCCACATGTAGTTCTTGAAGAAATTTTGTTGTTTGTTTTCATCCGATGAGGAAATATGGTGTGTATATTAAGGTCGTATAGCCTAAACCATGGTAATCCCAATTTTAATTGATATGAACTACTCACATAGGTAACTGGTTTACTAATATCCCAAGCAAAAATGAGTTATTCATGGTGTGATAAACAAGGATTGTTAAAGGTTTATTTTATATAACAAGGGAAACACAAATGAGAAATAAGGGTATTTAGATTCTATGGTCTCTAGGCCACAAATATGATCTAGGAATCGCTATGTATCTTATCAAGATGATAATCAAGATACACATTGTTCTTGAGTTCCCAAGTAGTTTAACATCATGCAGTAGGGATGAAGATGAACTAACGTGAAAGGATGAATATGTTGTGGTTGGGCCTGGGTATAGGTCCCGGGTGTCACTTTTTGTCTTTATTAGAGAATGAATCAAGCCATACATAGATCAAAATAAGGATTTCCTATGTAGGTTTGAATTCATAAATAGGGTGTAAAGGTTATTTTGTGGTTTAATTGGAGTTGGACCCATGATTGTAGATATGGGTGTCACTACATATCTTGCTGAATAAATAATCAGGCCATGTGCAGTTCTTAAAAAGGTTCCTTGGGCAGGTATGATCCATATATAGGGAGTGGGGATTTTTTTTAAATTGTAGATGGATACAAGATTATAGATACGACATCTCTACGTATCTTACTAAAGTGATAATGAATCCCTATGTAGTTCTTGAAAAATATTTCCCCACACCAAATGTGTTTTGACGTGGGGAAATGTGATAAATATTTTCCATATTGACGGTTAGGCCTAAAACATGAGGTCTATGTGTTACCATACATCTCATCATAATGAGAACCAAGCTATATGTTTTGGAAAATTTACCTGTATAGATTTGGATCAAAATAGGGAAAATAAGGATTATATTCTTTTTGTCATGGTTGGGACTGAGGATGATAATATGGGTGTCACTATGAATCCCATTATAAATTATAATTAATCCACACATTGTTATTGAACAGATCGCGTAGTTTATCCTCATATGATGAGGATGTTAGCCATGAAATTTATTTTCTTGAGGTTAGGACATGAAAAGTTTGGGGCTTATACCTCTAAAGGATGCCTCATATCCATTTAGGAGTTCCTATGATGTATGTTCAGCTTATGCATGAGAGTTTCCCATATTTACATCCTCTTGTCTGGCCGAGAGGGAATCACGACCCACTGGGTGGTTAGAAGGATATGACTGGGACTTACACCAGAGATGAGGGCACATATTTAAGGTCAACAAATAGTGTTTTAACTTGTTTTACTTTGGGGATATTTTAACATCGAATGAGAGGGACTCTTACCATGCGGTTTAATGTCTTATGGTGATAAAAAATGGTGTCTTGTAGTTTTAAGTCATACGATTGGGATCTTATGTCAAGCAGTTTATTTTCATGAAACAAGGATGATGATATTTTGGGGGTTAATGTCATGTGACAAAAATGTTATTTCGGTCATTTTAAGGCCATGTAAAAAAGGCCTACAATGAAATTTAACATCTTGCATCATAGACGTATATGTTTTTATGCAGTTTAGCATCTTATATCTAGGTTGTATGTCATGTTATTACACAAAATACTTCATCATGAAAATTTCCTTGGTTGGAGTATTAATGATCTCTACATCAATTGTGATCAAGGAATAAGCTTTGTTAGAGTGACCCATATGTATGGAGTATGGTCCCTCCCACTTTGTCTCGTGCTTTGGGGGCTTCTTTCTTATTATCATTGGATTCGGGAGGCCCAATACCAATTCTCCTTGGAGGAATGAACAGAGCCAAACCCTCTTATTGAAATATATCACTATCTGATTTTGATATAATTCCAAGTGACCCAAGGTATGCAGTCTTTTCACATCTAGATAGTCCAATTCATATAGCTTTTTTGGGGATTTCTCATCTAGGGTTAAATGGTCATAGATGGCCACACCGAGCGATGGGAAATGAACTTCAATGGGAATGACTACTTTTGTCCCATATATCCGCAAATATGATCTAGCCCATGTGTCAGTATGAGTGGTAGTTTAATAAGCCCATAAGGAATGTAAGAGCTTTTCAGGCCAGGACTTATTTTCTTTTTCCATTGTCTTCTTAAGTATGTTCAATAGGGTCTTGTTGAAAGCCTCTATCTTTCCATTTTCCACTGTATGATATCGGGATGAATGATTGGATATGATATTATACTCCTAATATATCTTCTCTGCCTCAATAGAATATAAATTATTTCCAGTTTCCATCAGTATGGTATGATGGATAAAAAATCAGGTAATTATGTGGGCATTAACAAAGCAGAAAATGTTTTTAGACCAACTTCTTTGAGGAGTATCGCCTCATCCTGTTTGGAGAAAACATTGGTAGCAGTTAAGATATATTTAATTTTTTTTTCCATAGTTTTGTGGTATATTCCCATGATATCCATTATCCATGTGGGAAATTTCCAGGAGTATTTGGTTTTATATAGAAACTACAAGGGTTGATGGATGAAATTAGCATGCACTTGGAAGGAATTACATTTCATGGTGAGTTTTGTGCAATCTTGCATCATCGAAGGCCAGAAATATCCAAGCCATCATATTTGATCAGAAAACCTATATCTTGATTGTTGTGGATGACAGGTTCCTCTAATGAACTTCTTCTATGATAGCCACAGACTCTTATCCGTCAATATATCTGAGAAGGAATCCATCAAATCCTCTCCTGTAGAGGACCTTATGGTGATTTAGGCCATCATGAAGAGTAAAATTTCCCACCCTACACCATATTTTATATTTCCTAGTTCTTTTTGATGGAAGTAATCCATATTGAATGTGTTCCATGATGGGAAGCATCCATCCCATAGTATGTCTATATAGATTAGGAATGTGTCTGACTTTAATAATCTCCTTAGTTATGGATTGAACAAAATATGAGACCATGTAGCGATAGGAAATGCTAATGACTGTTTCATCCCATTTTGGATCATCCATAGCTCTACCCATGTTTTACAATTCATCCTTCTATATATTGTGTGATCATGGGAGGTGAGTTATTGTAGTTTATTAGGGGAACTCTACCATTAATCATCAAACATATTCAAACATATGGATTAACCCCTCTTTCCTGATAGTGTAGTCCTTGTTGATCTATTTTATTACCATCTATGAGTCACCATTTACCTCTATGTGGTTCACTAGTACATGAAGTGATAAATATAGGCATGTAATGAGGGCCTGATATTCTACCTCATTATCAGTGCATCCTTCTGATAACAATAAGAAATCTGGAAACACTTCCTTCATTGGGGAGATAAGGATAATCCCGAACACCGCTTTGTTGAGATTTGGGTCTTCTATTATCTTCCCCATTAGAATTATGGATGCACCATCAAAGTAAATTTCCCATGATTGTGGGTCACCTTGAAAAGAAAATACTTCTTCATATAAAAATTCAGTATTCAACGACGACATTTCTTCAAATGGGTGCTCAGTATGGAAATTTTCCACGGTCTGTCCATTCACTACATTATGAGGCATGAACTATATATCAAACTTCTATAGAATAACTACCCACCCAACCAAGAGTATGGTTATCATAAAAAGGATGAGGATATAATTGAGTAGGTTATTACTGGAGACCATCTAGACCTTGTGGGGTTGGGGCTAGGGCCTCAATTTATGAACTATAAAGATTAATATCAGGAAGCTCTTCGCAATATTTTAATAGAGAGTCTCAATGTCAAGCATGGTTCTACTAGGATAATAAAGGTTTTTTTCATTCTCATCATCATTATTTTTTGCAAGGAAGCTTCCTAATGATCATTCCATGGACATCACATATAGAATGAGTGGTTTTCCTTCTATAGGTGGAATAAATAATGGTGGACTCAAGATGTATCTCTTAAGGATAACAAATGCTTCTTGAGAGTCGTCGATCCACTGATAGGTGACCCCATTTTTCATTAGTTTGGTTAATAGAAAACACTTTCCAACAAGTTTGTCTATGAATCATCGGATGTAGGTTACGTTTCCTCGTATTCCTCTCAACTCATTTATGTTTTGAGGAGGTGAAATGTTAAGGATAATTTTTCTTCTTTGCATCAACTTCAATGTCATGATGGCACATAATGAAGCTGAAAACTTTCCCAATGTAACCCAAAAATTCATATTTTAAGGGGTTTATCTTTAGGATATGTTGTTGAAGCTTATTGATGATGGTCTCCAAGTCATCCAAGTGATTAGAAAATTATCAGGACTTGACCACCAAATCATCAACATATCATTCAAAAACTCCCTCAAAAAGGATTGAGGATGAAATAAATAGAACATTGGTATGTGGCATCGGTTTCCTTTAAGATAAATGGAATTACCTAATAGCATAATACACCTTAGGGGGATCTAAATTTTGGGGATTCATTAACCTCCAGGTTCATCTAAATCTAGTCGTACCCAAAGTAGCCATCCATGGAGGAGAGGGATTGATAACTAGTTGTTGTATCAATATAAAGTTCTCTCTGATGAAGCCGACCTTGATGAGATTATCCACTTCAACCTCAATTTTTGAATTTTGAGTTCGGTGTGTCCATCTAGCTGTCTTTTTATACCCTCGGTGGTCTTATGGAAAACCCATGTGATGGGTGGCCACCTCAGGTTTGAGGGTTGACATATCTATGTAATTTAAATAAAACATGTAATTCAAATAAAACACATCCTACTGTTTATTGAGGAAGGAAATATACATCTCATGTTCTACAAAATTCATGGACTAACTAATCAGAGTTGGTCATGGAGCTTCTTCTACACCTATATTTATTTCTCTGAGTTCATACAATGTCATTGAGATGTCTTCCACAAATTATGGAGGGGAATCCTGGAGGTCGTTCTCTTCATCATCTTCCTCAAGCTTTAATTATTTTTCCCTTTCCTATGAGGTATTAAATGAAGAAAGAATATCTGATTTAGGGGAGGAATCATCATTTGGGAATATAAAAGATGAAGCAATCATATCCAGCTCAATCAATGTCACAAGGCCTTTTTTGGTCTCCTAAGGGGAGACGAGATATTGAGAAAGAGAATCTCTATCTTCTCCCCTTGATGTGACAAATTATTATAGTCTTGCTGATGAAACATGTATTTTTTGAAGATAGAGGGATGTAATGAAAACATTTTCATCCCAGATTCATCACTGCTCGGGGAGTTGATGAATTCTCTAGTGCTACCGGGTTCAATTATCTTGACTAACATTATAGAAGTCACCAAATGAGTAAATGAATTCTAGTACACCCCTTCAATTTTATTAATGGGTAAAATGTATTCTGCACTAATCTTCATGAATGAATCAGCTGAGATTATATCTAGATCATTTGGGGCATTAATCTGAGCAACATCATCAACCATAGAATGTTTTACTCCATTATAGTAGAACCTTGCTTCAATGTATTGTGACTCATAAGATTTTAATGGGGATTTATCATGACAAAATTGTCCCAATTTGACCATTAATATAGTATTTTAGTTATTAGTGGCATGAAGAAGGAAATTCCATATGCTAATGTAGCCACGATCTTCTCAGCAGAGTATTTAAAGTTGTATCCTACAGAAAAACCATGAATTATTTATCAGATATAATGTCTTTGAATTGATTTCTAAGTGTTATCTCTCCAAGAGGGTCATTATCATTCTTTTCATAATCTTGTAACATCAGAGCAGAGGGACATAAGTAGGATTTATTGATACTTAGTTGAAAAAGTGTCTAGAGTAGAATGAGGTTGACTCCTGAGCCATTGGGAATAAAGTCTCATTAGATATCAATTTCATTCATCCTACTAGATATATTCAATGGACTAACACTTCCTTGTATTAAAACATCAACATCCTAATCTATGAAAGAGATGACAACATAGAAATCTGTAGGATTCATCTCTACATGATATTCATCAGTAGTATATTTCTTAACTTCAAACTCTTGAGGGATCCACATGGCCTCTATGAGTGATTCCATGAGGTATTTTGACAGACTCAAATCATCTAGGATTGATAACTTAGTTGTTAATTGGTTCAGTTGCTTCAAAAAATCATTCTTATGGTCCGTAGGTCTGTACCGCCCAGCATGAGAGTGTTATTTCACAAAAACTTTGGGAGCTGGAATTTTTTATCTAGATGGATTTTCTCCCAGAGTATGACTTGAAGATGCTTATGTTATTGGTGGATCAGGTCGATTGGGTCCGCCAACACATCGGGGATAATTAGGTGATGATATATATCCTAATAAATATTCTAGGATGATTGCGTTAGGGTAAAACCTATCATGCATTGGGAAATACCCTTTTTCCTGTAGAGATTTCTGAAGATCTCGTTCATGAGCTTCAACTACGTAAACAGTTCGCATAGGGGTGTGGTCGAAGTAGTGACTTCTGACATGATCGCATCTTCACATGTACCCTTGGTTCTTATGGCCTCTTCCCTATATTCCACAATTAGGTGTGGGGAATTGTGGGTTATAATCATGATTATCTTTTTATAAGGGATCCATTAAGTGAATAATGTTAATGGACCTAAAAATTAACTCCTCATCAGATGAAGATATCATCTGATGAGTCAATTATTATTATTCCATTTGGAGGGGTGGTTCCCATACATCTAGTACTATTTGCATGAAATCCACTAATGTTAAGAATAACTTTGTATTTGGTGTAGGTATGTCTTCTTGTATTTACTTATTACTCTTCCATCCATGTAGCTTCTTGGAGGATTGGCCTATGGAGGATGGAGATTCCAGTGAAGTTGGTTGTATTATAGCAGATGTTTCTGGATGTGTATATGGTTGTTTCAACTACTTTCAGAGAATAACATGACTCTGTTTGATCATTTTCTTAACCATACAATCATTGAATTTCTTCTCACTCTTTCTCTTAACTTCTTTCTATTCATTTTCCTCAATTAGATTGAGGGTAGAAGCATATTCCACCTGAGAAGGTGATTTTTTAGCTTCACATGTATGTAGTCCACCATCTTTGGCATGAGTTCATTGAATAAAAAACAATCCTAGATGTATTTCCCCTACATTTTTGGGAAGGGGAAATAGATTGGGAGATCTTCATGACCTTCTTTTCTTGTCTTCATGGGCTTTGTAAACTTGACACAGTTATTTTCTAATGTTGTGATGAAGTAACTGATGACTTTTTCATTTTAAAAATAATAGACCTCATTGTTTATCTCCTTAAATAGTTTCTTCCTATAATCTCTTTAATAATCATGACAAGGTAGACATTTTTTTCTTCTGTTCAAGAGGTAGATCTGTCTGATATAAAGCATGATTTAATGTAGGAGTGGTTATAGGGGCTTGATTAAGTGTCACAGTGGTAGCATTTTCTTTTATTTTTCTCCTTACCAAAGTTTATGGAATCACATGGGCTTTAGATTTATACTTGGTGATGGATTTTTACACATATTGATCAATTGAGGCAAGGTCCCAAAACCATCGTATTTATTTCACAGGAATTAATAGAGTGTGAAGATCAATGCAAGGATTCTCTACACATATGGGTAACCACTCTTCCTAAGGGATTGGTAGTCATATAGAGTGTGTCGGTCCTTTCCACTAGGGAATTAAATATGACACCCTTTCATTCTCTTATTATTTGCAGTTCATGAGATCAAAGATTGTTTTCTTCAAAAGTGTTGAGCTGAACTGGAAAAGGAAATTCTTATGGAGGTCTTCCCTTATAGTGAAGGACTGAGATTGAAAACGTTTTCACCACATGAAGGCTAGTCCTTGCAGTGATTTCATAAAGAACCTCATTTTTACCACCTCTTATTGTTCAGGGGTACCCATCATGGGATCAAGGCAAGAGACAGAATGCATAAAATGCTTATCTAGGTCTCAAAAGACATTAAAAACTAGAAATATAGGGTTCCAAAGGTATGGATTTGGAAGAGTTAGATCTACCCATTTAGTGTAAGGTTTTTTTAGGCTATATTGGCACACATCATTCATCCATAGATTTCAATCGATTTATTAGTGACTCAATAGTGATTATGATAATTTGAGGAATATTTGGATGATTTGAAGCCTAGATAAGTGTAAAAACTAGAGCCTAAATTTGTACAGTAGTTAGTATGTCCATTGGAGGTGGTATTCCTAGTATCCATCATGGGTAACCAATAATGGAAGTCATTTAAGGATGTGTGGGACGCTTCTCTGGTTGTTCACCCAATGAAGGTAATTATCGATCTTCTACTATAGGATCCAAATATATTGGTGATTCATATTCCAAATTAAGTAGATGTTCTAGATCTACATTAGTTGTTGTGTTGAAACCTTTTTATTGATGTGAACCTCCTAGGATTGAATGTTGAGGATTTTATTGAAAACATTTCTTGTAGGAAGGCTACCTCAGAGTAATTCAGCATTGAGTCACCTCAATTATTTCATTTCTTCCTCTTTCAGATCAAATCTTTCTTATAGTTAATGGGGGTTATCCTTTCTAAGAGGTAGGTGTGATATGATTTGACCATTATCTTTTTCCTGCTTTCAATGATGTGTAGGTAGATTTTTTGAGGGAGTTCCCAAATTTATAGAAATCCTCTAGTTTTGGGTATGCACACATCCTTTAATTGTTTTGGTGTGGACGCATCATGAACTGGAACTTCCTTTTCTAACACCTCTAAATTGGACTCATGTTCTTCGAAATCTGTTAGGGTGGAATTGATGAAATTCATTGATTAAAATTTCATTATAGGAGTTATATCAGTGTATTTACGAGATTTTATTCTTCTATATCCCCTTTAATGGTGTGTCCTATCCTTTATTTATTCTCTTGGATCTATTTTTTGGATAGTAACCAAAAGGGAATCATCAAATAGTTCAGTCTTCTGTGTCCCTAACTAGGGTATTGGATCTTATTGTGGTACTAACTATGAGGATCCACTTTGTGGCATTTTCACTAATTAGGATTAGAATAATTCCAATTGAGGAGGGGTCTGTTGAGGTGAAAAATACCCTAGCCATCAGGGATAAGGTTTTTCACATTCTTCTTTCCCAACCCTTCATGTCTGGTTCTCAAACCTAGAGCATTGGGTTCGAAAATCCCCCAACTCTATGGGCTGGTTTTCTCATGAAATATTGTGGATTATATTTTCATGAATTCCCTTCTGATTTTATAGAGTTTTTTTTGAAAATGGTCTAGGTGAATCATTCATCATGAACTCAGATCAACCATTTCCAAAGATCATTATACTATTTCTAAAATTTTCTCTATTTGATGGTTGATATCCTCTATGTGGGAGGCTTGATCAATATTCTCAAATGATTTACCCAAAATTATTTCAATAGACTTATATATTCTATCCTAATGACGAAGAGAATCAGTTGAGACCTAATTTTTTGAGAATATATATTTTCATGAATAGATGCTATTTGTTTAAGCTGGTCTGATTCTACGACATTACATGAAACAAACTTTAGAGGGCTTTGCTATTTAAAGAGCATGGTGAAATGTAACGCTCCATGCACACCCAATCCTATGATAAGAACACCGGATGTGGAATTGGGAACTAGGTGTCGTAAACACGTTAATGCACCAAGGAATGCATGTTGAAGGGATCCTTGTTGTTTCTCTATCTTTGGATATCATTAAGCTCAGATAGATACAAAGTCAATTTGGTGTTTCAAACCTCCTATTACCTTGATGTGGTTTTGATACTCATCACATGGTAACACTTTCACATTTAAGTGAAAAAATGTTTTTTATATATTGAGGTGGTTTTATTGCACACAATATTATGATAATGCCTCTATAATGCTATATTTATTGATGTCTAAGGGCCATAACATGAATGGTATGTCATCTTTATCCAACTATATTCTCATGTCAAACATGTATTCTATGTCTTTTTCCAAAGGTTCCTTTATCTGGTCTGAGCAGGGAGGAAGCTTGTCAACTACCAAGGACAAGGCATATGACGTGATTGGAATTTCATTCACAAGTTCCTCATGATAGGAGGGATTTTTTTCACTATATTTCCTATTATATAATTTTCTTAATAATGTTAAACACTATTTTAGAGAGAAATTTCACAGCGAACACTGTCTTGGGGAGGACCACCCTGGTGGATTATAGCAAGGAGAGAACCATCTTGCTCCCTGATGTAATACCCTGACCCCAGTTACCCAGAGTCGGTGCATTATTACATAAAATTGTCATGATCAGAAAAAAGATCAAGTCTCGAAAGACCGATTAGTTTAGTAGCCTTGGAAACACTAGATATATTCATAATTCTTACATTACATCATAAGGTAAAAAAACTACAACAACATCTTGTCTTCATATCATCTCATACTATCCCTGAGGGTCATTCATAAATTACTTATTCACATCCTAGGAAAAATAAAACATTTAAAGGGGTGAACTTAGATGCTCAATAAGGATAACAATATAGCAGAAGCTTTCACAGATAAGCATAAACACTTAAGACAATGTATGACTAAAACAAAAGCCTTTTAAACATGAACATCAGAATAATATGGCAATGATAAAATGAAATAATGTCATTTACTTACTCACATGGATATTCTAATAGTCGAATAGTCACATGAAATATCAATAACCACTTTCATAAAGATGGAATGCATAATTCCATACTATCATAACCACGTAGCCAAGGCCTCGTGCCAAGACTACAATTAAGATTTTATCAAGGCCTCGTGCCAGGACTCTAGTTTGTCTCATGAGACCTACCGATGCATCGAAGAGCTATAGTGGGCTCCACCCATCACTTACTAAGTCCAATTAATTCCTCATATGAAAAGATTCAAACATAACATAAACATTCGTATTAAAACTAGCATACAAAATGTCAATGGTTATCCACAAACCATGAATGGCTATAAAAATAGCACATCCACAGTCAAACATAACTCATTCGATAAAATATGGGTAATTGTATTGTATCATATTAACCTCAATCGAGAATAATGAAGGATATTGACATAGATGAAAATAATCATCAAAACTATTTGAGAGAAATATCCCCCTTTTTCTTGAAATCATTTAAAAGTCACACTATTTGTCAAGAAGCCATTTTAAAATAGATTTTTGAATCAAAGTGTCCCATACCACTTTGAAACTTTTAAAAGGAGTTTTAATTTTAAAACTTTAATGTCCATATAAATAAATCCTTAAAACCATTTTTAAAACGTGGACATTAATGAGCAAGATTTAGAAGAATAAGTCTTTAAAACATTTAAAAATGGTATTTAAGTTAGAGTTTCTAACCAAGAGACAGACACTTGAATACAAATAATTGAGGTAAGAAAAACTTTGTAATATCATGAGAATAATGGGATTCATGATATATTATTTCAAAGTACATTATATACACAACATAAAAGTGATTTGGTGTATAACAACAAAGTAGTCTCAATGGAATGTAAATTGAGATGAAATCTCTCAACAAGGCCGTATCCTTAGGTTAAGGATAAATCAACGACATAATTATGTGTGACAAATATAAATACACTAAATATGATTGGATATTCAGTGTAAAAAAGTCAAAGTACATTCACACATATTCTTGTAAAAACAACACCAATGAATTGGATGTGTGTCTCAACAAATCAAGATTGAGTAAAAATTACTCTTATCAAGTTCATACCGATGACTTGAGAATTTATCAATGGAGTGATTATGTGTAAAAAAAGTATATCCATAGAAAGGGGAGTGTAAGTTATGACATAATCATATTAATAGTGATTCTAGAGATAATCTTGGAGTAAAATAATCAATGAAGTATGCGTAAAGCCGAATGAGTGGAAATTGAAATTTCAAATTCCATTATCGATTTGGTAACTTATGAAACATGCACCCATGAAAGAAGGATAATACAATGACGATGTAAATATCCATAAATTCAATTATATTACACAATGAATACAATCATGGGTAGTACACACACCACATTCAATAAATAAGTGGTGAACAATGGAAATCTCACAGAATTAAAAGTGAGATAAGAAACCCCTTACTTTGTACTTTTTCCTTGGTAGACGGTAGGTTAACCTCCTGTATAATGGTGAAATAATTGTTATTGGTTTATACAAAATCATTTACATAAATATGATATCATGTATGATCTTTTAACATTGATTTGTTAATAATATCTTAGTATTATCGTCTTTTCTAGTGTTAACGGATTCGTTTTCCTTTATATTATTTGTTATGAGAGTCATATTTGTTATGTATGGGATGTATCTTATTCATATCCATAATCATATCATGTCTCTAAAAATTATTTTTAATCATCAAATGAGATATAAACTTGAATGGATACGATGGGGAATGAATCTCATCGCATTCGTGGAGACGGTAGTCCGTATGTACGCACGAGTGACAATATCATTATTTTGATATTAAAATAATATATAATTGGATGGTATATCATATAGACAGAATAATTATCATGTTATATTTATTATTTACATGAATTAAACATCATTATTATACCCATCCAAATAATAATATATTGAATAACAATTACACCACGACTTGGAGACGGTAAGCCGTACGTACGCATGTATGGTGACATGTCATTCAAAGGATGGAAATAATACTGAATATGGTTATAAAATATTTATAATAACATCACATTATATATAAGATACTGGATTTGTTATTTTATAATGGGAATAAAAAAGAAAGAAGAAGTGGAAGAAGAAAGGAACTTGAAAGAGGGTGGTGAAAACAATACCTCTTTTTCGGGTTCTTCTTTTTGATTTGATCAAAATTCCTCATTAGGTTGGCTTTCTGATCAAGATAAGGCCTCTAGGTTGAAGTGAGGGAAGTTGGGAGGATATTTGGGCAGATTTTGGCTGAGAAAAATGGCTTTTAAGGTGTGAATTACTGAGAAGGGGAAGTCCCCTTTTATAATAGGGGTGAGGGGGACCTTCAGAAAAACTAGAAATATTATTTTATAATAAATTAATATTCGGTTTATAATGGCTCCAAAGTAAATTATTTAAAGGTTAAGGTGGGGATGGGTCGAAAACCACTCAAACAATAGAATTTAGATAGGTTTGGGTCCTTACATTAACCTTATCTTATAGTTTTAACTCTAAGTTAATTAGTTTGACACTTACCATGTCACTTTGTAGTTTTATATTATTTAGTTAATAAACCTAATATTTACCTCCAATAAACCCCCAAGTGGTCCATTAATGATACAAATATCATGATATAAGTCTCTTGGCCGAACCATATATTTTTAGGAATTTAATATCAATTAATAATATAATATTTGTTTTAAAAACTCTTTTATGTCAATTTTGACATTATTTGGTATTTTGTTTTTCATAAATTCATAACAGCATTATTACTTCTAAACGAATTTATATAATCAATCATAATATGTCATATTAACCTATAAAATTAGTTGAATTCATAAAAAGTCTCAAATTGCATTTATTTTGATATTTATAATATCAATTATTTTAATATTTCATTAATTAGTTAATTACCGCATCACCATTGTGTCATAAATAAATGAAATTATTTAATGTCTAAAAATTATAAATAAAATACCATTATGTAGGAAATCTTTTTATATTTCTAATTAATATTTACAATTGAATTTATATTATGCATAACCCTATATTAAAATTTTTTTAGTAAATAAACATTGATTTTAACTCTTTTAACTCTTCTTTGAATTAAATAATAATAAATGTCCTAATCTAATTCAAGTGGACCTAAATGATAATATATTATTTCTAAGGTTGGTTTTGGTCGAGATACACTTGTCCAATAGAATTAGAACATGTGTTAGGGTAATATTAATATCCTTTTTACCCTTAATTACCCTATTTACTTTTAACCATGGTAAATAAAAGTAAAAAGTTACTATTCACCAAAAATTATTTTCATCTCATTGAACCACATTTTACTCCTTTATATTAACCATGTCTCTTGGATTTTCGAAATTCCAATCACCGAAGTGGTAAAATTATGTTTTATGTGAATTTCCAAATTCTCCTAGGAGGTGGGTAAAAGACGGTGAAAAGTTCAATAAAATTTTTATATATCTAAAATTATTCTAAACTAACTCCAATGAATTAAATTGAACTTATATAGGTATTATCTATCTATTTTGACCTTAATTAAATTTAAATAAAATAAATAATTATTTAAATAAAAATTCTGTTTTAAACTATAACTCAGTATTTTCACTATTCATCGAAAATTGAAAGTTTTCAGAAAAATACCAAAAATTCGACCTAAGCTATATTTTATATTATGAATTCAAAAATGATGTCTATTTTAAAAAATTCAAAACATATAAGTTTCGTTAATTTATTTAAAAATTAATTCTCGTTGTCAAAACAAATAGCGTGTTTTTAAAAAATAATAACTATCAAAAGATTGACATGTGTTTATGTCTGGTTTAAATGTGAAATTACGTCCAATGACCAAAATTGTATTTAATGGTAAAAATATATTCTAAATATACTTTAAAATCACTCAAATTCATAATTTATCACTATTAATTAATTCGATTAAAAAAGTTGTTTTTAATTAAAATTTTGTAATTTTCACTATTCATCAAAATATGAAAGTTATCCGAAAAGTACCAAAATTTCATCCTAGGCTAATTTCGATATTCCGAATCCAAAAATGAAGTCCATTTTGAAAGATAAAATGTATTAAATTACAAAAAGTAGGTATTACTATTCATAACGGCTAGTTTGATTGGTTGTGGTGTGTTAGAACATGATGTTTCGTACAACACGCGCTACTTTATTATTAAGAGAGAAGCGTACCCTGGAAGATTGGGGTGTTACACCTGATATTTTGGCCATGTGGAGGGATTCAGTGGCTCTCATCAAGAGATGGTCTCACAAGATTAATCAGATTGAATACATGAACCAAGCCTTCATAGTGAAGTGTCCGAAGAGGATGTTTGTAATTACTACTACTACTCCCATAATTTGGTAATAACAGTAGGATCTTAAGAATTCATAGTTAATCATATGAGGGATTCTAGAACTCCATCATTAAGTAGATTTGTATTGTAGATCAACTCTTGATTTTTACAATGGTTTTTATGAGGATTATTCTTGGATTCCTTTTTATGAGAGATTGGGGCCACTTAATGAGGGAAGTGGTTATCTTGGGTAGTTGTTTGTGCCTTACTTGTAGTGGCCATTGGGATAGGATGATTATCTTCAATTGGAGTGGGTTTTTGTTTTATATCCAGCTATCTGTATAATATAGGGGATTTTCCCCCATGACCCTCTTGGATGGGAGTATAAAGGTATATCTAATCTGGGGTGATATGTTGATGAGTCATCCCACTTGAGGGGATGGAGTTGTGTGTTCATCCCTCGGGCACTATTTTCATCATGGTTATAATTTCATTGAATGTCTCCAGAATGTGGAAAAGGATTTTTTTCTACCCATTCAGAATTTCTAGGATATTCTAGGTTACTTTAGTGGTCAAAATGTGGATATATTCCTATTTTTTATCTGGAGTAGGTGTATGTTCCTACTTTTGTCCTCCCTTTCTTGTTAGTGTATACTGATACTACTTGTATGTGAAGTTAGAGAGTTGAGTCTACACCCAAATTTTTGTTTGGAAATTCTGATCGAATTCTCTTGGTGGCGCCAAATGAGGTTGCTGACAGGCTTGGTGAATACAAGTAGGTTTGTGTGCCCACTCGCAGCTTGCTGTCAAAATTTCTTAGTGGGGTTCATTGAATATTTTCAAATGATTCTACTAGCAGGATTAGTGGTTGTAGTAAGGTTTATGTTCTTGCTCATAGTATGCTATAATATTTGGTTAGTAGGCTTCTTTGGATGTCGCCAGATGATTTTGTTGGCTGGTTGAATAAATGCGAAAGAGTGTATATGCCCACTAACAATTTTCCTCCAAATTGGGTTGGTGGGCTTCTCTAAAGGGGAATATGAGTTTCTATACATTGTGTTTTTTGGTTTTCATCCCTTGTGAGTTGTTTTGAATGCCGGGTTCGAAGGTCCTCAGTCAAACAGCGGAGGACAACACCCCCATCAGGTCGAGGGTTTAGTACAATACAACATTGGTGGTGGAAATTACTGACAGGATCCCTTGATGAGGTCCCCTATGACATCTATATGAGGTCATATGTGTCCTATTGATATACCTCCCTAAGGTATGGGAGGTAATGTTGCTCATGTTCAAGAGATAAGATCCCAAAATGGTTGAAGATAGTGGTCTGCGTCGTCTAGGTCATGACCACTGATAATCGTTGATTAGATAATTGATGGGTATTCTTGAAATGGGGGGATTGTCGAGCATCCTCTAGGGTTAGGATTTTACTGTTTTTTCAGTATTACTAGACCATTGAATTTGAGACCCAGTGTTAAAGATGTTGGGTTTATGATGGTGTCCTCTCCATGGACAAATATATAGTGTAAAGTGTAACATGGTTATTCATTGGTGAAAGCTAGAATGATTCCATTTCATTGAGTGGATATAGAAGAGTCAATTCCTAGAAGTTTAAAAAACACAAAAAACCCCATCAAATCAAAATCTCATATGAATGAATACATGTATGATTGATTGACTAGTGTGACCCTATTTTTTTAAGTGAAAGGGTCTTAATAGAAGGGTGACACCATTATATTGTTTAAGGATTCACATCGGGTTCACCATTTTTTTGTTTCCCCTACGAGATATGATTAGGTTAAGAAACATTATTTTTTACTGGTTTCTAATGGTTTTTCCTTGGGGAGCCAAAAACACTCAATGATTTTATATCCATGATGATTCAAGGACCTTCTTCCCACAGACAGATGCTCATTGGAAGGTATTGACCAATGATGCTTAGAAAATCACATTGATAAAAAGGACGGGAGTTCGGGCTCATCAAACCCTTTTAAGGGGAATTATTACCTAATTCAGGGCTCTCTTATAGATTTAAGATATGTTTATGAATATTTTATTAGTTCTTAAAAATAATTTCTGCCTCCCTATAATTAATAACCAATTATTATAATGTATGTAATTTAGAATCATTTTGAAATATATGAGGTTCTATGAAAATAAAGATATCTCTATGTATCTAAGGTTCTCCATTTATGGAAAATTAATGATTCTTTGGTTTTGGTGATGTGGGTTTTCTAACCGCATTGTGGGGAACTCGATAATGTATTGTCATTTATGGAGATGGATGTTTTTTGGATGTTGGGATCAAAACAATGTGATAGGATTCAAACATATCCTTGTGAAAGGAATTAGAACCAATGTTGTTCATTACTGCATAATGAGGCACATCATACCATTTAAGGTCATGTGATAAGGACCTAAATACATCGTTTAACGTCATGAGAAAAAGACATCTATACGAAAGGTCCCTAGTCAAAGTTTCATTATGGGTTTATACTGAAGCAGTCTAGGGAACAAGGATGGGATATGAGTTTCTAGGTTGAATTAAACCCTACTGAGAATGTGGCCCATATAGGATAGGGTTGATTTTAGATGAGTAGTTTTCGACCCTAGGGATTTTTCCTAGGTATCCCATTTGGATGAGAATCAAATCCCATGAAGTTTAACTGGTCTTGAATGGGAGTATAACCCTTTGAGAGGATTAATATTCGGATAATTCCTAAAAAGGATGAATTGAAAAGGTACCATGAGGGATGTCTCAACTCCTGGGGTTCTAGAGGATTGTTTTGGAGATTACTCCTAAGGGGGATTCCTGGATTAAGGGAATTATTATTGGAGCTTACTGTTGAGAAGGATTCATGTTGAGCTCAGGACCTAAGTCGGAATATTATGTATCATAAATATAACAGGAATCATAGTTCTCATAGTTAAATACATGGGTATTATTGACTGAATCTATCTTGGTAAACGGGGTGATAGTTGGGTCTTACTCTATAGGAGGATGCCCGCAAGGTTTGAAATCATATGTCTGTCATGACCATAGTCATCCTCTATGCCCACATGATTCATGATCGATTTGAGAAAAAATTGGAAATGGAAGATCTAAGAAACCACATGATCCACTTTTCATTAGTTTGGATGCATATCCTTGAGTACTTGTGCCTATCGGAGCACTCTGGGGGTAATATAGTGGAATATTCATAGGATAATCCCCTACTAAAACATGCATCTGATGATGTGGATTTTGTGATTTTGGTTGTTCAAGGAGAAAGTGGAAGATCTAGTAAACCACACATTTCCCATCCTTCATTGGTGGAAGAAGATTGGGTGATAGTGGAAGAGTCCAAGGGTATGACACTGCCCTCTCTTCACATTACCCTGGATTGGGTCTAGGGTGTGGGAAAGTAGGGAAGGGTGTAGGTGATAAGATGATGGCTCAGGTTCTCATCGCCTCTCAATCCCAGTGACCAGGATGCAGAGAGGAGAAAGAGTATAAACAACTACATGAAATTCTAAGGGATTACTTGAGGAGGGGTTCCATAAAATCAGTTTCATAGTGAGGGAGGAGGATCTCATTCTATGTTTAAGGGAAAATTAGCTAAATCCTCACCCTAACTACTAGGAACTGGAGGCTCTGGGTCTTAGAGACAATAAGGGTGGGGCATAGTCCTAACCCTAGTGCCCAAGATTGAGAAATTCCTAACATTTAAGGGTACTCATGAACATAGGTATACACGCCAACATGAACCATGAGGAATCTGAAAATCCAACCAAAAAATCATAGGAAACATATGACTGTAGGAATACACGCCTAAATGGGGGGCCAAACTAGTGTGATACTCACCATGGTTGTGTATGTAAGAAGTTTTCGGTAGATGTTTCTACTTGGTACCTTTCAGAAAAGGGAGAAAAATGAGAATAGTCCCTTCCATGGATGGATTTGAAGAAGGCCAGATGGGTGGATCTCCCATGCTGAAGGTCACGATAAATCAATAAGGACAGTGCCAATGGTTATTTGTGTATGTTCGAATAAGAAAACCGGTGGTACCCCATGGGACAGAATTCCTGGGCAACTACACTTGGGAAATACATTACTGAAGTCATCCAGGTTCTCTAAAGGTGTTCCTAGAGGTGGCTCTTGAAATTCCCTAGTGAAGGAAAGGGGCCACACACTAGTGTTCATTAACCATGGGGTGAGAAAGTTCCACACATAGGTATTGTTTATTTTAAACCCTGGGAGGACATTAGTTTCACTATAGCCATCTAATTCCCCCTCCTTCAGGTTTTATAAAGCTAACTAGATGGTTTTAGATGGGTTGAGAAAAGGACTATGGTGAGAAGATCTTCAGTTGGCCATCATGAATTTATGTCCATACAAATAAATACCCCAATGTCATATTTTTAGGCAAAATTGGACCCTGGGTGAATGGTCCATCTTTCTCAGGTGTCTCACTCAGGTTGATCATGCAATCTATCACACAAGCAAACAAATAGGTACCCTAATCGATGACATTGATTTGGGTGCTTGGGTGAAATATCCTTTTGAGGATTTTTTATCCTTTTCATCCTTCATTAACCTTCTACCCTTCTCCCAAATGTATTTATCTTTGTCCCCTATTCATCCATGTGAAAAAATGGAGTGTCAATAGACTTCCTATAATGACACATGTGGAGAGAATATCTAGAAACCAAGACCCACTCATCAATGAAGGAATGGATGGATACATTCAACACATTAGCAGTGTCACAAATAGAATATTCTAAAAGGAAATATCTAGATGGTTCTTTAGTTTTAGGGTTTTTATTTATCTTTCTAAAATCGGGTCTAGTGTTTCCAAGCTTACCGCAATAGAAGAAGAATATATTTCTTTCAGTATAATTATATATACACTTGGGTTGTTTATAGTTCATGATTTTATACTTACTATGCCTTTTCTTCTATCCCATTAACACTAGTCTACCTCTTGGGAACAGACTCTTAGACTCACCTTTAATTATATGCATATAATGTAAATACATTAAGATCATGGAAGATTTAACCTCATCAAGGGTTAGAAATTCATGTCCATACATCATTGTATCCACTAATTTTTTATATTAATTATCTAAAGGGATTTAAAGAATCATTTCTTGAACCTCATCATCAATAGTCACATTTATTTTGGATAAATCAATCATGATTTTATTGAATTCACCTATATGGGATTTAATTAAGTATAAATATTTCATATTAAATGTAAACATATGATGTTTCTTGTAAATTCAACTGATATGTGAAGTTTTCATTTATAATTTCTTTAAATTAATCCATATACCAGCATATGTTTTTTCAAAGGCAACTTCTCTAAGTATATTATCACCTAAAAAGGAATAATATAACTTTGGATGTAAACAAGAACCTCTGACTATGTGTCTTGACAAACAATAGATGTTTATATGGTATTTTATTGTGTAATAACAGGTTTCTTATGGTCATAAATGGAATCAATTTACCCTTTTGGAACATAAAAGGATCTAATTCTAATATTCAATAAACTAAAATCATTATCAACATCAAATTTTTTTATTTCAAACCTAGTTGTTTTCATGTTTACTCGAAATATTGGATACAAATTTTTTGGGGAAAATTAAAGCATAATTACTGAAGAAACAACCCAGATCAATGGATATCCATGAGTATACAAATATGTTTTTCAATTAAAATAATGTTTTTGGTTACAATGATTTCAATTGAAAATAGAAGTGTTCAGTGGTAAATTATAAAAAGATTGAAAAGATAAATTAAAAGAGAAACTGAATTAATATTCGAAAAAGATTTAAAAATATATATAAACCTAGTTAGGATCTGATACCATTTTATAGGGAAAATTTCACTATCTAAGAATTGTCTTTATAACCTTGAGAGTATTGTTTTGGGTATTCTTTTAAACAAAATTCGACTCTGATGGAAAAATAACATTCAAGATGTGAAATTAAGAAAGTAGTAAATAATGGAAACATAATATTTAACTTTTTTTGGCATATTTTAAAACTATGTACATGATAATAAATTCACCCGCATGCACCCATATTTTATTAATATTAAATGAAGAAGCGTCTAAAAGATAAGGTAGACCATAAAATATGAGTGAAATATAAGAACAAAAGATTCAATCAAATTCATTAAAAGAAGGTAGATAAAGAGTGAAGAACATAAAAATGCAGAAAAATTTAAAACTGTCTAGGGCTATTGATAACTTCTTGGTCAGCTAACTAACTTTTCGGAGCTCAAAAGGATGTAACTAGTCTCATGATTCGGTATGTAGAAGTAATACCTAACTAGATATTCTAGGTGCATCGAAATGCCACACTTCTTTATAATGAAGGATCAACATCACAAACTCCACCTGGAATAGTGCATTAGGGATCTACTACAAATATAAACTTTATTAGCTTATAAAAAGGCTTTTAACAATGGTGATAAGGGGTTTCCCCTTTATTAATGCTTTAAATAACGCTGGAAAAGGGGGCACTTTATCAGTGCTAGAAATAACGATGATAAAGGCCCCCAACTATTGTTGTGTGTTGTTTGTATAACACCACGCTATTGCAACCTATATATTGTAAAAAAATATTTAATTTAATTGAAATAAATTTTTTACATCATAAATAAAAAAACACTAATATATACATTTAAAACAATGTTTTTTATAATTACATTTATAGTTATTATCCTCAAAAATTTAAAAACAATAATGTCTGATCATCTTGGCACCTGTGATCCCCTCTCAATAATGTTTACCCATGGTATCCATTTCTGAACAAATCACCTCACACCAAATAAAATATTCCACCTATATAAGAAAAAAATACTCTGTTAGTAATATCATAAAGAAATAAATTAAACTTCCATATGAAATAATACATTAAAAAAATTTCAACTTTAAATAAAATTAAAAAATTGGAGTTATACCCATCACTTCATCTATTGTATTATGGTTTGGTTGATTCCAACATGTCACAAATTAGTAATGGATATTTTTTCCAGAGTACAGAAAAATTTCAAATGAATTTGATCAGTTTTGAGTATGTCAATTATTATTTTTGATGAAATTAATATCAATTTTTAATAAAGACACAATTAGTGTTATATCATTCACACCATGCATAGGATTGAGATGAGTTTGATTACTACGCATCAAAAATTACATATGGATCATTTTCCAATAGTATAAAGAAAATTCCAAATGCATTTTTATGGTTTTCAGTATGTCACTTTTGTTTTTAAAAAATGTCATTTCCAACTAGAAACATGCATTTTGAGCCATACTGGTCTCATTGTGTGTCTTTTTGACATTATACTACTTCCTACACATCATAAATAACATATGAATTATTATCCTAAATTATAAAGACAATCAGAGTTCATTTTCTTGGTTTTTAGTGAGTGCTACATGTTTTTAACTAAAATGTCAATTTTATACTAGTAATTGACACTTGGAGCCATAACGATCACACCATGCAACAAATTGACGTGTGGATGATTCCTAGACATCAAAAATGACTTATAGATCATTTTCATAAAGTATAAAAACAATATAAATGTGTTTTATCAGTTTTGAGTAGGTCAGTATTTCTTTTTACTAAAATTATTGTCAATTTTATGTAAAAAGATTCACTTGAAGTCATTCCAGTCAGACCATGCATTGGATATAAGTGTTCATGATTCATACATGTCTCAAATAACATGTAGATAATTTTACTAAAGTATAAAAACAAATTTAATGTTTTTTTTTATTTTTCTTATTTAGTGAGTTGTCCTTTTTACAAAAATTGGGGACAATTTTAAATAAAAAACACACTATGAGTCATAGTGGTCACACCGGGAATCATATTGAGTTTAGGATGATTTCTATATGTCTCAAATGATTTATGGATCATTTATCTTAAGTATAAAAACAATAAAAATGCATTTTCTTGGTTTTCATTATGTCACTTGATCTTTTTGAGAAAATTAACGCCAATTTAAAATAAAAAGACAATCTTGGAGTCATATCGGTCACACTGTGCATCATATTGAGGTACGGTTTATTCCTACACATAAAAAATGACATATGGATATTTTTTATAAAGTATAAAAATATTTCTAATTAATTTTCATAGTTTTGAGTTGGTTTGTTTTCCTTTTCTAAAATTGTTGTAAGTTTTAAATTAAAGGATGTACTTGGAGTCATACTGATCAAAATGTGAATCATATTGAGGTAAGGATGATTTATATATTTCTAAAATTACTTTTAGATTGTTCAACTAAATTAGAAAAACAGCTTGAATGCTTTTTCTTAGTTTTTAGTAGGTCATTCTATCTTTTTACTAAAATTAATGTCAATTTTAAATAAAAAGATTCACTTGGAGACATATCAGTCACACCATGCATCTGATTAAGGTGTGGGTGATTCTTAATCATCTCAAATTACTCATGGATAATTTCCCAAAAGTATCAAAACAATCCTTATTTTCATTCTTATTTTTTATTATGCCACAAGTTCTTTTTTCAAAAATTAACGTCAATTTAAAATAAAAAAACATACTTGGATTCATATCGGTCATACCGTGTGTCAGGCTGAGGTGTGTTTGATTACTACATTTCAAAAATGACTTATGTATCATTTAAAAAATGTATTAAAATAATCCTAATGCATTTTCGTTGTTTTGAGTATGTCAGTTGTCTTTATTACTAAAATTGATGTCAATTTTAAATAAAAAGATGCACTTAGAGTCATATTGGTCACACTATGTATAAAATTGATGTTTGGATGATTCCAACATGCCGTAAATAACCTATAGAACATTTTCCTAAAGTATAAAGACAATACCAATGTGTTTTCTCAGTTTTGAGTTGGTCAGATGCCCTTTTTACAAAAATTGGTGTCATTTTTAAATAAAAAGATTCACTTGGAGTCATACTAGTCACACCATGTATAGTATTGAGGTGCTGGTAATTCCTACACATTTCAAATGACTAATGGATCATCTTCCTAGAGTATAAAAACAATCAGAATTTATTTTCTATGTTTTTAATATGTCACTTGTTATTATTGCTAAAATTATTGTCAATATAAAATAAAAAGACACACTTAGAGTTATATCAGTCACACTGTGCATAAGATTGAGTTATGGTTGATTCCTTCACACTACAAATGAATTATTAATCATTTTCAAAAAATTGTCAAAATAATCCAAATTCATTTGCCCAGTTTTCTGTATGTCACTTTTTCCTTTTTCTAAAATTAATGTCAATTAAAAATAAAAACACACTTTGAGTCATATCATTCACACCGTGCATCAGATTGAGGTGAAGATGATTCCTACACAACAAAAATGACTTATGGATCATTTTATTAAAGATTGAAAGAAATCCAAATGTTTTTTTATTGATTTTGAGTAGGTCGTTTTTCCTTTTTACAAAAATTGATATCAATTTTAAAGAAGAAGACGCACATAGAGTCATATCAGTTAAACCATGTGTTGGATTGAGGAGCAGCTAATTCTTACGCATAAAAATTAAATTATGGATCATTTCAATAATGTATCCGAAGAATATGAATATTATTTCTTAGTTTTGAGTTGGTCAATTGTCTATTTTACTAAAATTGAAGTCAATTTTAAATTAAATGACACACCTGGTTATTTACCAGTCACATAGGGAATCAGATCGAGGTGAGGGTGATTCTTACATGTCCCAAATGAATAATTTATTTTCTTCCTAATGTATAAAAACAATAAGAATTTTTTTTCTATTTTTATTTCATCACTTTTCTTATTTACTAAAATGTCAATTTAAACTGGAAACAGGAACTCTGACTTATACCCGTCACATTGTATATCAGTTTTACATGAGACTGACTCATACATGTCACAAATTATTTATGAATCGATTTCATAAATTATAAATACAATATGAATGTGTTTTCTTGGTTTTCAATTAGTGGAACATTTTGAACTAAAATTTCAATTTTAAACTGATAACAAAAACATAGAGTCACACCGGTCACACCATGCATCAGATTAATGTTTGACTAATTCCTATACACCCTAAATAACTTATGGATCATTTTCCTAAATTATTTAATCAATATAAATGTGTTTTGTGGTTTGGAGTATGTTAGTTTTATATATTACTAAAATTAATGAAAATTTGAAATAAAAAGAAACACTTGATGTCATTCAGATCACATCGTGTGTCAGATTGAGGTGTCACTGATTCCTACATATCCAAATGTCTCATAAAAATCTTAACATCTTATGTTACCAAGATTAACATTGTGTTTCTTTATTTAAATACCATCACTGCATATTCAGTCGATGTTCTTAGTCAAAAAACATTTCTTGTTGTTGAAAACTAGAATAGTAGAGACAGATATTCTACCCATTATATCATGAGAATTCACTACAATAGGAACAAGAGCTTCATCCACTCTTTTTCTTTTCAAAAATGAGAAATTTTTTTGGATAATAACACCAACTCAATTTACAATGTTGGTAGAACGACATAGAAAAGAAACGGAAATCATTGTAACATTGGAAGAAAGGAATATGTTATCTCTTCTGTGGCTTTTTCTAGATAGTTGAATGAGAAATATGAATTCCTAAAAGATCTTTGAAACCAAATAAATATCTATTAGATAAAAATCATAGAAAAAATAACTTAAAAATAGTAAATAAAATGATGAAAACATTAATTAAATAAGTGGTAGGAATTAACCTTTTCATGGTGGTTTTACACATTCTTGACTAATTTCCTTATTTTCATTATCACATTTATAGCCTCAAAGTACAATCTCTCACAATTATGAGAAGCTTCAAATAAACCACCCCAACTCAAAAAAAGTAATACAACTTTATAAGAAAAATATTCTTATGTGATTAATACTAAAAATAAGTAAATTAAATATATATATGATACAATCTACTACTTCTATTGAAGTAAAATATTCATGAAATTTTTATAAATTTTGTTATTAGGTATACTAATCATTTTGGTCTATGAAAATCTACATCATCTGGTGAATATGGGTCTTTTTTATAGTCATAGTAGTACTAGAAATATATAAATACACAAATTATTAATTAATATTTAAAATTAAATAGTAAATATCTTCGAAAATACATCTTTTCAAATTCTTGTTTGTTTATAGAAATGACCTCTCTCATAAATATACATACATAATAACCATAATATTTTCCATTTGTTTGTTTTTTAAATTTCAGAACCATTGGGGAAAATTAGTAATTTATTTTGATATTTGTTTGGATAGTAAAATCTTATTATATATAACATGATACTGGTCTAGTTGTAAAACTTGTTAGGATCCTTGTGTTTAACCCATTTCCTCATTCCTTATTTTTCTTTATACATATACACAACTCTTAAAACATAATATAAATTATATAATGTGAATTTTAGTTCTAAAAATTTTGATGTAGTGTATTACCAATTGACAATTGTCATAATGTGTGGTCGATTTGTAGGGTATCCCTGCTGTGAATCCAAGAAATAAATCTTTGAAGTATCCAAATTGATCGCAATGTTCATAAAACATTTCCTAAAAAAAGTAATAAGTAATGAAATAAATAAGAATATATTTTATATGATTAAATATTAGAGTTTTACCCCTACATCGTTGGTATAAAGAAAATTTGGTCATCTATATGTTTTCTTTCAAACAATTAGGTCAAGTATGCCACTATTTTATCAATTTTTTGAATTCTATTTCTTTTTATTATATAGAGTTGGCATGAGGAATAATGGGTCCAAAAAAAATTCATGGGGACATCCCTTAAATTGGTATTGATATCTACAAATGTAAAAAATATGAAATTTATTTAGTCATAATTAACTTAGTATATCATCTTTTGGGAATTCAAATCATGAAAAAATAACTAATGGATACATTTACAACTAAGTCTCATATCCATTAATAGTTTAGTATTTCATTTACATTATCAAAATAAATTTAGTGTGTACCTTATTCTATGTACATATTTCCTTCAAAATCAACTACGTGACTACGACAATTTTTTAACTTTGTATCTGTATGACGCTTCAATGTTAGTAAAGGCAGATATTGAATGTGTGTGGTAAATGTGCTTTTAAAAGATATTTTCGATGGGTTGGTTGATCATTTAGATGTTTTTGAGTCGAACTTTCATTCCACACCCCTCCCTTTTCCCATCTGTAATAACAATCACCAATTCAGAAATTCTGAATTAATTTTTAAAGGTTTAGAATAAAATATTATTGGACATTATCACCTCATTGTAAACATGTGTTTTTACAAGATCTGATAGCTATGCAACAAATATTATAATATCTTGTTCAAACTTATGAATATCTTCTTCATCATGTAAAATAGATAGATCAACACTCTTCTTATAAGCTACACTAATATCGACTCTCACATGACCTATTGTAAGTGGTCTTTTGTGTATCTTGTTGCCTTGGATATTGAAAAGCGTATCCCTTGATAAAAGGTGATGGGTGGGTGTTGATAGATATAAATAATAGTCATTTTAACCTTTTATAATATCATTACTATAATGTTATCAGTGTTTGTTGGATTCACATTTCATAGATAAAATTATGAGAATCTTTATTACCCAGACTAAGATAGATCTTTGAGGGTAATGGCTCAACTCAGATCTAGTGGGGGTGGGGGGATCTTCACACAATGGTTATTCATGAGTTATTTCTTCAATTTTCTCCCCAATATATAATTTATAGCAACTCAATATGATATTGAAATTTTTCTTCAAGGGTAGCTAATCTTTCTTTAATCTATGTCATTTCTTTATATTTATCCTCCTCTTATTTTTTTCTCAAAATATGTTTGAGCTTTTGCCCCAAAACCCACACCTCTTAAGAGGACGTGCTATTTTTCCACTTTATGTCCACTGATATCAGTTGTTTATCCATTACAGGTGTTGATGATTCATGTGACTATGTTAGAGAGAAAATAGAGGGAAATAAGTAATCATTATTATGTGATAAATATTTAAAGTAAAAAACTTATGTCATACTTTCAAATGTTTCCCACACATTTTGTGTGTTTTCGTCAATTAGTATCCCATATTTATTTACATGTTCCACCTTCCATATCACATGGTGTGGTATGGAAGTAAATTTGTATTTGGATTCATTAATATTCATATAAATAGAGAAACAAAATTATGTTGTTGTTTCATGTCACATAAAATTACTATGGTGTAATTAAAATAAATACCATTATTTTGCAAGTGAATTATACCACATCCATAATTTAATGTAGGGGGACATTTTTTTTATTTTCATTCCTTATTTTTTGTGTTGATGAAAAAATCAAGGAAAAGCTTGAACAGAGGAAGAGCATTATGGTCTGCCTCGCGAAGACCGCTCGTAGAGTCCCCGGAGCCCCGCGGACGGTGCAGTTCTCTCCCTTAGTGAACCGTCGATAGAGAAAGGAGGACGGCTACTTCATGAATCCCTTTAATGTTCACAAACCCACCATGAAGTATGGAGGTGGGGTTCTCTATGAGCTGATTTGACATTCACGAACCTTCCACGGAGTAAGGAGCGGGGTACTCTGCGAGCCGATTTGATGATCGCGAACCCACTGCGGAGCAAGGAGGCAGGGTGCTCCGCGAGCTGATTTGATGTTCACGAACCCACCACAGAGCAAGATACATCTTCGCATCGAGTGAGATCTACTTCACAGTTCCTCTTGCCTATAAATACTGGGATCCCCTCAAGCCCAAAGGATGGATCCCCTGACATTTTTCCTTTTGAGCTCCCACATCGCAAAGCAATTTCTGCTCTACGAACTGTGATATTTTCAAGGTACTTTTGGATTTGAATTGGCTTCCCCTTTTCATGAATTCCACCCCTCTCCCAAGGGGGATTCCCTTCATGGAGCACATGGGCCTCTGTAAATGAAGGAGATCACCAAGGGGACTTGGGTCGTTGCGAAGTGTTTATGCTTCGTGAAACAACCTTCATACACATGTGACTCGCTTGCTAAGGTGTGGTCACTATGATTCATGAAGCACATTTCTCTACAATGTTATGCTTCACAAGGCACCTTTTCTTCGCAAGGCATTGCTTTGTGAATGCCTTTCAACTTCATGAATCACCTTCCATATGCATCTTTTCCCTATGCCTAGGCTAGGAGACTTTACCTCACGAAACCCCTCCACTTCATGGAGAACCTGAGCTTCCCAAGGCTTCTACCTATGGACCCTTTTTCTTGGCAACTCCTTTTCCCATGTTGTCCTTCAGGTTTTCATGAAGTAATTTCAATGCCCCTTGGGTGGTGCAACCCATTGCGTTGCTTCGCCTCATGATTCTTCGCATAGGCATTCTAATAGCTATTACTTCTTCTCATAGCCACAATAATGTGGACCCCCAATGGTTCAATCCATTATCCCTCCTCACCACGCCATTGTCAATGTATTCATTCCCTCAAAGGTGGGCGGGTATGAGTTATGTATGTCCTAGGGGTATGGAGCAATCCCACCTCATTCGAGCTACAGGACGTTAAACTACCAAGCATCGTCGTCCTCAGCACATGACGTTAAACTATGACCTCGCCCCATGACCTGCACATGGGGTGCCCCATCTCAGAAATTCTCTATGACCAATGGTCTCCACTAGAGTGATATCATTCCTCGCATGGAATGAAATACTATTTATCAGAGTGGAATCCATCTATGGGGAAAGGGAAACCATCCTAGTGTAAGACCCTAGACTTTCTTTCAAGAGACAGTACCCCTTCTCCTCCTATCTTACTGGGTGTCAAATCCCTCTCCCTATAGGCTTTTTCACCACTCGGGCCACCATCCTGGAGTAAGCCCCAATTTCATCTTTAGGCTGCTAACCACGCGTAGGCCCCTGTTTTCTATTTGTGCCACCAACTATGTGTAGCCCCAGTCCACTTCCCACGGACACACCTTGTGCGACGTGATTGTAAGGTCTTTGCAGCCTCATGTTTCTTACACCCAGCATAACTCACGTGGTCTTAGAGAAAGCATCGATCATGACATCCCCTTCTAGGAAACCTAGAGTGTAATCCCCATACCCAACCTGAACTACGAGGTCTTTGATCCTTGCCAAGGAGAGGTACATAGGAAGCCTCCCTGAGGTTCAAGCCCACCACCCATTGGTCCCGACCTTCTTCACGTCGGTTCACCAACAACACTCTTAAACTACATGGTCTTCGATCATTTCCATGTAAAGGTACATAAAGAGCCTCCCGGAGGTTCAAACCCAACACTCGGTCACTCTGACCCCCTTCATGTCGGTTCTACCAAACCAAGATGAACTATTTGGTCTTTGATCCTTGTCAAGGAATTGTATGTAGGAATCCACCCTGAGGTTCAAGCCCAACAACCATTGGTTCAAACCCTTTTTATAGCATTTTTTGATGCATCCATTCCCTCAAGGGTGGGCATTTATTGGTCATGTATGACTTATGGGTGCAGAGAACCCCCACGTCATCCGAGTAGTAGGATGTTAAACTACCAAGCATCATCGTCCTCAGAACATGACATTAAACTGTGACCTCGCCCCATGTCGAGCATGGGGGGTGCCCAATCTTGGACATTATCTACGCCCACTGGTCTCCATGAGAGTGAGATCATTCCTCACATGGAATGACATCCTCTTTATCAGAGCAGTGTCCATCCACAGGGAAAGGGAACCCACCTTGTTGTAAGCCTCGATCCTTTATTGCAGGAGGCAGCACCCCTGCTCCTCCTCTCGTACTGGGTCCCAAATCCTACTCCCGCTGGGCATTGTAAACACCTGGGCCTCCATTCTGGAGTATGACCCTAATTTCTATTTGGGATGCTAACCACACATAAGCCCCTATTTCCTCATTTGTCCACCAACTACATGTATCCCCAATCCACTTCACACGGACGCACATTTCATGACATGGTCGCCAGGTCTTTGCTACCTCTTGTTTCTCACACCGAGCATGACTCATGCGGTCTTAGAGTAAGCATAAACCACAAAATCCTCTCCGGGAAGCCTAGAGTGTAAGCCCCACACCAACCTGAACTATGAGGTCTTTAATCCTAGCCAAGTTGAGGTACGTGGAAAGCATCTCTGAGGTTCAATCCCAACACCCCTTGGTCCCGACCATCTTCACGTTGGTTCACCAAACTCACATGAACTATGAGGTCATTGATTATTTCCAAGGTGTGGTATGTTGGAAGCCTCCCTAAGGTTCAATCCCAACACCCCTTTGTCCTGAACATCTTATTGTTGGTTCACCAAACTCACATGAACTATAAGGTTTTTGATACTTGCTAAGGCGCGGTACATAGGAAGTCTACATGTGGTTCAAGCCAACCACCCATTGGTCCCGACCATCTTCACACCGGTTCACCCAAACCATCATGATCTACGAGGTCTTTGATCCCTGCCAAGGAAGGGCATGTAGGAAGCCTCCATAAGGTTCAATCCCATCAACCATTGGTCCCGACCATCTTCACATCAGTTCACCAAACCATAATGAACTACACAGACTTTGATCCTTATCAAGGCTAGGTATGTAGGAATCCTCCCTGATGCTCAAGACCATCAACCATTGGTTCTGACCCCACTTCACATCAGTTCCCACTCCACCAGCCTGAACAATGAGGTCTTTGATCCTTTCCAAGATAGGGTACATAGGAAGCCTCCCTGAGGTTCAATCCAGACAACCATTGTTCTTGACCATCTTCACGTTGGTTCACCAAACCCATCCTGAACTATGAGGTCTTTGATCCTTTCCAAGGAAGGGTACGTAGGAAGCCTCACTGTGGTTCAAACCCAACAATCATTGGTTCCGAACCCCCTTCGCATCAGACCACCTTTGTTTCACATGACATTAAATGGAATTCCCCCTTTTATTTATGCATGAAATTAAACAACATTCACCATTCCTAAAATACATGGGCTTTGATCCTTGTCTATTGGATAAGGTACATAGGAAGAGTCCCTGAGGTTCAACTCCATCTAGCGGTAAGCCGTTGTGACCCCATCCAGTGGTAAGCCATTGTGACCCTATCCAGTGGTAATCCTTTGTGACCCTGTCCAGTGGTAATTCATTCTCAACCCCATTCGATGGTAATCCATTGTCAGGGGTGAACTATGATGACTTTGATTCCCTACCACAGGGATACGTCGGAGTTCTCTTTGAGACTCAATCCCAACATCATCGTTGTCCTCGAGTCTTCTCCATCTCATTCTCTACCCACTTCACCTAACCATCCATCATCCATTATGGTTCTTACCCATACCGCCACATCCCGATGGGATCATGCCACCTCATTCTGGATTCCCCTTAACAACAATTGGGTAGATAACCATGCATTATCCCTAAAATCGATGTTCCCTCCCGGGGATTCACTCACCTAATTTGATCTAGTTAGTGTTCTGATCAGTCTAATCCATCTTCTCTAGACTTTAAGCTCATTGAATACCCTATGTTAAACATGGAAAGCTGAGGAAAACCTCAGATACTTGCCTATGGCATAAAATTCCTCGTGTTCTACGTGGGATGTCTCGGGCTTTCGTGCCCTCGAGAAGCCCTATAATAAGGGGAAGAAACCCATATGCTCCAATGTTCCAGCGTCCAGACATGCTAGTGATGTCCAACATGACTAGTCCCCCGAATAAAGGTTGCTGCCATGACCGGACCCCATGGAATGTCCCGAAAGAAGTGGTGTAATTAACTGGTGTCCATGAAGATATGGAACTGGGAAGAGTATCACCAACCCCATCTTAAATCTATAAGGGAGACTCAGACTAGGTGAAGAGTTTTGAGGATGAATTATCATAAGGAGAACCAACATCCCATCATCCCATTTCGATCATGGAGAAAATTCCCCCAAACAAGGAATGGATGTCGCCCGCCTTTAGAAGGTGGGAATGCAAGGAAACAAACAGTGTCGCCATCCATGAACAAGATGGATGCAAGCACCCTTAGGAAATAATTAGAAACAAAAATGGTGAACTTGGCGTGAAGTTCTACTCCTCAATATGGATATTAGTAGCATTCGAGACAACAGTGGAATTTCATGTCACCGGATCCAGCTATCTGGCACCGGGTCCTGCCATGAAAATTGCGTGCCTGGAGTGAAACTCACCAGAATTTGCGGCAGACAAACCGTTGGATATCTCAGTCTGCGATGTTGTTAGTGTGGATCCATCATACTAGCTATGGAATATGGAATGGAATTGGGTCACTGGTCATCGATTCAATTCCTTTCAATATTAATGGGTTAGTCTCCCAACTTTTTAGAAATGAAGCTACTACAGGAATTCAATCACCGCTCGCCCACCAACACAGGAGCAGGGGAAATGCCAACGCGACAGTCCCGCGTGGCTCCACCGCTTCCGAAACAATCTCCATGCCTCCAAACATTGGGCGCCCACACCCAATTTCTCCATCAGAATTAATTCAGTGGAGACTGATCAATGACCTTGTACGTTAGTATGATGAGGAGGGGATTATCTCGACTAGGGATATGGCCCACCAGGATCTAGAAGCATCTACGCCTCACTACCAACGCCACCCACAAGGGACACGTAGGGAGCCACTGATCCCCACTGCAACGTACAATCGTTTCAAGATCATTTCCCCAGAACTTCTCGATGACTCTCTCCCCTATGCCGGCAAGGTAGGGGATGTTTGGGCCACCCAAATGGGATCCCTTTTTAGGGGCACCCAAGGAGGGCTCCCACTAGGCTGTGCCAGTGCACCTACCTGGTCCCACAAGTCATGCTGCGGGTAAGCCATGCACCTACACCATTGGCCCCTGTCCACTTGACCCGATGCCAGCGTTGGGCACAAGCCGAGGAGGATGCCTGCTAAGGGGTGTAAAAGTTTGTATCTACTGTGGCTCAGGCCACCGCCAACATATATCATCAACCCCTTGTGTATGTTTAGCAGAGGAACTTGTATATCCGGCACAGATCGAGGCCCAAACAACCCCACGGGTAGGATAGGTCGACTCTCCCAGCCGCCAATACATGTAAAGGTCGTCGCTAGTATGGAGGCCCTCCCCGTACCACCACCATGGAGAATGCAGGTCTTCTTTGCTTCTAGGCTCAACATGGAGGTCTGCCTCATGCTAACCTCTGTCCAAATGAGGGACCTCCCCATGATGGTGACACCCATTATAGAATCCTCTCACATGCTCATTATATCAGTTATGGAGTCATCCCACCTGCCACATACCGCCGGTGTGGGGAAATTTCACATGTGGTCAATCTCCAGTGTGGGCTACCTCCCCATGTTCTTACAACAACTGGCGAAGTTACTCCTCACCTTAGAGACTAGAGGGGTGAAGGACAGCCTCGCCTCACCAGTACCCTGCACGGAGGCCCTCCCTGTGTTTGGCTCGACTAGTACAAAGACCTTCCTCGTACTGATTTTGCCAAGGGAAACAAGAATGGGGGTCTTACCCGAGCTTCTAGGGGCTCGAGCGGAGGTCCTACCCACTCTGTCAATTCCCCTAGAAGTCCTTCCCATATCCCCTTTGATATATGTCCCGGTGCTCCTTGAACTCTGGATTACTCAGGTGGAATCCCTCTCCACCCCAGCACTAGTATGGCTAAAGGACCTCCTCGTGTCAAAAATCAGCCCTCCCTTGAAGAACCCTCCCAGGGCAGAAGGGTGGACCATCGCTACCATAAAAGAAACACTGAGAAGATAGAGACTGAGATCAAACCAGTTTGATTCTTAGATTCCAAATCCAAATATGACACAATGATGGAACCCTCACCTAGGTCCTTCGTGTCAAGGGCTGGGGTAGGAACAAGGCGCATCAGCATCATACTGCCGAAATGCGAAGTCCACTGGATTCCTACCTCCCTATGCATGTATATCTAGTAGGAAGAAAATTTGGAAACCCCGCAAGTTATGGTCGTGAAATCACCACTGTCATCACCAGAAGCACTCTCTACCATGACTAGAGATTATGGAGAGCTATTGTGGGGACCAATGCTGGATGAGCAGCAGCGCAGTCCATCACCAGTAGCCCTAGTCCCTACACCATAAACTACTACCATCAACCCATCCTACTGTGATGTGGTGGCTAAGTTGCTACACTATTCGGAGGACGGATGGAGATGCGGAAGATTGTCAGCTCGCTTGTCGTACTCTCCACCGGCCAGCATACCGTCCCAGTGGTTTTCTTCGGTACCGCTTCCAGTTACTCATCCACCTCTAGTTGATAAGTGGGCTAATGAAGGTCCAGTACCTGAATCAAAGCCAAGGAGCATATGGAATATCCTCAGAGTGGACCACTTCTCTAAGATGTTTTGGCCTGTTGCATCACTGAATATCTGTGTGCAGGAATCCCTCACCCTAGAGGAAGTTGAGTGTTTCCGTCAAACCCTCTGGGAAACACACATCCACCTTCATCAGCAAAAAGTGTCTTATCTGAAGAGCTCGGTGCATTTTGAAGACATTTTCGAGCAGTTCCGTCTGGTAGATCTGTCTGCACTCCATGTGGCTCAACACTCGGAGTCTCCAAGACGCCATAGGCCCTCCAGCAAAGATACATCTACAGTTTCAAGGTACTCCACATGATTATCGAAGAAGATTCCCCCCATGTGTAGATATGTGGTTGGGGGAAATATGTTTCCCTCCTCTTCAGTCATATCCGGAGGCAGCTTGACATGTCTGGTGATATCGAGGACATACCCCCGGGTAGAGCCATGGTCAACATGGATAGCCTATCGGAAGAGGAGAATGAGCTAGAGCTCCTTGATGGGGACCTCCCACCTGATGGTGTGCCACAGGTATTGGTCCTGTTGTGGAGGGTCACTCACCAACAGAGGAGCCTGGTGGTTCTCCCCGTGCCCGCCAAATCATTATTCCTTAGTCAGAATCACGGTAAGGGCAAGGGACTCCTTGGAGCTGTCAAGCCCTCTGACCGGTCTGGATCAGCGTAGAAGATGGTGGAAGACCCTGAAAAAGCCACGTTGCGTCAGCAACATGCTGAACAGAAGAAGTTAGTCGCCGATCGCCTCACTGAATGTGCTGCAGAGCACTGGCCAGACTACGGTTATCATAGGTCGGGGCGGCAAGGGCAGGCACAACTTCCCCTCGGTGAATTGCCTCCAGTTTAACCTGACCATCCTGCCCACACAGATAGGGTTAGGGCCGAAGCTTATGGCAAGAGGGTGCGGTACGTATCGCCAAATCCTCCTAAACGGAATGATGACCCTCGGGATCCAACTTGGGCTCCCCTAACTACCCCGCAGGTCATTCCACCAGCCACCCCACGAGCCACTGGGCCACCTTATCATGTTGAAGAAATATCCAACGCATTGGAAGTTAGGGATCCCCATCAAGACAGGGACCCATGTACAGATGATCAATGGCATCCCTCGTTGCCTGTCTCGAGGCATTAGAGACATGACAGGGGGAACTCCCACCCAATGGAAAACTATATCCAGCGTGGGTGGATTATATTCTAGCACCCCCGGGATTCGAGAATCCCACATTTTCCCCCTTCAAGAGGACATGGTACCCACTACAGCACCTAGCCCACTTTACCTCAAGGTGTGACCCCATGTTGGGAACTCCAGTTTAGTCGGAGAACGCCAAGATCCAATATTTGGTGCAGATATTAGAAGGGCATGCATTTTTCTAGTACAACCATCTCCCCATCATATCAGTAACCGGTTGAGAGGACCTATATTCGAAATTCTTGTTCAAGTTCTGTTCCACCACATGGAAGATGAGTATCGCATACAAATTGAAGTGAAAATAGAGGACTGATGATCACGTCGCCAACTTTGACACCTGGTGAAAAGGACTCACGTATTCCCATGACATGCAGCTGACTTAGGAGAAATTGATCATGATGAGCGTAGGGAATGTCAAGAAAAAGTTGGTACCCTCTCTGATCAGCCAGAACTGTCCCAGGGGATTTAGATACTTCTCTGATGTGGCCCAGCACTTAGAGGAATCCTTACAGCAGGCCAAGCGGGCATGTTAATTGCCTCATGCGATCCCTGAGATAAGATCCTCTAGGGTCTAGCCTACTATAGTGGCCCAAACAGAGGCCCGCAGATGACTAGATTTTTTTTCAAATGGAGTTACGTCCATAGACTTGTAGAGGCCTCCTACCTCAGGTGCAACCACCTGCCCATCAACACCCACCATTGAATTGGGAGGTGCCCCCGCGCAATGCGTCGACACCGCCCAGGTGAGATAACCAAGCTCCACCTCCTTGGAAGGGTCCTCTCGCCCCTTGTCAGGGTCAATCTCTAAGGGCCCCTTTTTTGGATAGGATAAATCAAACCTACTCATTCAAGGAGGTACAGGTCCTCGGTTACTTCTGTTGTTCCTTGGAGCAGGGGATTGTACGTTTTCCTAAGTGTAGAAAACTGGAAGAGGAAAACCTCAATAATCACCCTAATTACTGCCCCTACCACAAGATCCTGGGCCACACTCTCAAGAAGTGATATGTGTTCAAAGATTGGCTTCAAGACCAGGTAGATAACAATATAGTCCATTTAGGCCCGGCTCCAGCATAGGTGGCATGCGTCTTCGTGAGGCTAGACATCAGCAGTGACCGGGAGGGCGAGTGGCATAATGTTTCCCATCACAGGTCCTAGAAGTATGATGACTAGATGGCTCGCAAAACATTCTCCCATACCCATGGTTGCATCTGGGCACACCTGAATTAGCCAGAGCCTTAAAAAGCTGCAGCCACCACTTCTGCATCGTCATTTTAGCAGGCCTCTTCCCAAATCAGAAAACACAGGAAACGCAAGGGAAAGAAAAGTATTCCACTGATTCCATCGTCATCCCACACTCTTGGTGACTTCATTCCCTCAGAGATAGAAATCCCTCCCAAAATATATCTGGTAGTGGATGAATCATCGAGTGACGGTCAAGTGTATGCCTCGATTAACACCGTAGATCTGGTAGAGCCCTACATCATTCTTGACAATGAGGAGCACCAAGCGGATCCTCCCAACATCCACAAGCTTCATCAGTGTCGAAGGAGCCATTGCAATATGGTCCATCAGAGTTCCTTGTTTAGAACTTTTAGCCAGGTTGTGCAAGCTACTAAAACTAGGAAACATGCTCAGAGTAGAGCTCAATATGCGTAACCTTATCATCTGGTGGCATCAGGCCCACCTTCACTGACGTTTGTGTTGTTGGATCAGGCAGAGCCACCCTGACCATGTTTTTACTAGCCACGACATGCTATAGGCCGATCTTGTAGAGACCCGAAGCCTGACATACATATACATTACATTAATTTTGCGGAATACTTAGTACATTACAAAAACACACACACAAGGACCGTAATAGTTTAGTGTCTTTGGAAACTCGGAATATAATATTCTAATTGTGGTAAAAGATCTTCAACATCTCCCATAAAGATCTTCTTTTTTTTACCTAAAACATTTCTTTATATCCTGGGGAAAAGAAAACATAAAAGGGTGAGCTCAAATGCTCAGTAAGGGTAATCAAAAGAAATATAAATCACATTATATTCATAAGAACATAACATTTTGAAAATCTTAACCTACAAAAGAGAACATAATTTCATAACATGGGATAAATCATGGCAGTGAAATGTAATCACAATAATCATAACATAAAACATGAAACTTTGTGGCATTCACACGTAATCATAGAGAATCATTTCTTGTTAGTCAAGACTCATTGCCAAGACTATCTTAGTGTACAAAGTCCCTTTCTGAATCGAGTAACCCTCGTTTCAGTCCTGTTTCACTGAACCGGTATAACCTACCATTCCAGCCATGTCTATCTCATGAGATATAAAATCTTTACCCAATGCATTGGAGAGAGATATAGGTCCCACACATCTTATAATGAATCCTTTCTTATGTGTGCCACATAATCATAAATCATACATCATCTCATAACACATATAACAAAAATGGGATTCTTGAAACATCATTACATCATAAACAATTCAAATACGATAATGGAATTCATAAAAATAATTCCATCACAACATAATCAAATCAATGTAATAATTGGGATAAAAACAGAACCCTTTATTATCTTAGATGGAAAATGATTTTGATAAAACACTTGAAATGAATTCTTGTGGAAAATATCCTTTCTTCTTCAAAATCAATTTCTTTTCACAAAACATCATGAAATTTTAAAAGAAAGTGATTTTATAGAAAATATTCATGAAATATTTTGGAGGAAGCTTCATGAAAATAAGGCTTTATAAAACTGTAAAAATCTATTTGTGCCATTTAAGTTAAAAAAACATTCTTCGTACTTTTGTCGGAAAAGTAAAAAAAGTACCTCGTACGAAAAAACGACAAAAGATTCCTTTCATATCTTTTACTAAAAACTCACCGAAGGGTAAAATTGAATTTAAAAAATTGTAGGTGGATGGAAATAATATTACATATTGAGGAAACATGGATGTGGATGATAAAATACACCCCAGTAAATACCAATGTATAAACAATCTCGGATAAAAATGAGATTGTGATAATTTCCCTTACCTTAGGTCTGACTTTCTTTGTAAGTGTCTGAACCTCCTGTATAATGATTTAAATCATGTTATTTACTTATTCTAGAATCATATTCATTGTTATTATATCATATAAGGTCCACTTATGACTTCATATTTCCCGTTCTTTTGTAAATTCAGGTTAAAGTAGCGTTTTGGGTAAAATCATCTCATTTGTCGTTCGTGTTTTTAACTTGTAATTATTAATATGATTACTTGGATCATGATTACTTATATCCAGAATGTAAAACATGATTTATATATAATTTATATTCAGAATATATATATATATATATATATATAATATCGATAAATGGAATGAAATACACCGTTCATGGAGACGGTAGTCCGTACGTACGCATGAACGCTGTTTTCGTTTCCTTATTGAAGTGAATGGAATTAAGTAGATGACATACATATAAATTTACATAAATCCAGTATCATTATTATGTCATATATTTCATTATTAATTATTATATATACTTTATAATCATTCATGAATGGTTAATCATTGAGAATGAATCTCATCGCGTCGTGGAGACGGTAGTCCGTACGTACGCACGAGCGATGATGTTGTTCCCATGGTCGTGGAATTTTGTTGAAGTGTATGTAGACTATTTCAGTATCAATATTACTTTATAATAATCATATATAGTTACTCATTACACCATCATACCCATCCTATTAAGGTGGTGGGGGAAAATAGAGTACACCACGGCGTGGAGACGGTATTCCGTACGTATGCATGCGCGGTGATTTCATTTTTCCATAGGATGGATAGAAGGTGAATTAGTGTTGTTTCATATTTATAATAACATATCAGTATGTAAGTAATACTGATTTTATTACTTTATCATGAAACAACTAAAGAAGAAGAAGTTGAAGAAGAAAGAAATTGAAAAGATCGGTAATGGATATTACCTCTTCTTTGAAACGCCTCTTTGAATCCTCCACTTAGGGAACTAAGATTGGTCTTTGAAGAAGACCAGGACCTCTAGGATTATTCAAGGGAAGTGGAGAAGGGATTTTGGTAGGGGTTGGCCGAGCTTGAGTGCTCACATTGGTGTGAGGAGTAGGGGGAGGAGGTGCCCTTTTTTAAGGGAGGAGAGGGGCACCTTAGGAATATCTCAAAATATTATTTTATATTAAAGTCAAAATCGGTTTATAATGGTTCCAAAGGGTCTTATTTCGAAGGTAAAGTGGGGATGGGTCGAAAACCTATCAACTAATAAGATTTAGACAAGTTTAGGTTATTATTTTAACCTTATTAATTAGATTTAACTCTAAGTTAAATAATTTAACTTTTACCGTGACTTTTTGTTTTCTTACACTATATTGTTAATACACTTACTATAACATGCCAAACGAACCCCAAGTTATTTATTATTAATATATATATCCTTATCTCAGTCATTTGTCCGAACCGTAGATTTTTAGGAATAAAATAACACTTAATAATATAATATTTGATTTAAAAACTATTTTGTGTCAATTTTGACAATATTTGATATATGATTTTTGTGAAAGTCATAACAGAATTATATGTTCGAACCAAGTTGATTAAATCAACACTAATATATCATAGTAACCTAGAAAATTAGTGTAATTCATAAAAAGTCTCAAATTACATTTATTTTGGTGTTTATAACATCAATTATGTCAATATTTCATTAATAAGATAATTATTGCATCATCATTGTGTCATAAATAAATTAAATTATTTAATGTCTAAAAATTACAAATAAAATACCATTATATAGGAAATCATTTTATATTTCTAATGAATATTTATAATCGAATTTATCTTATGTATAAACCAATATTAAAAATGTTTTAGTTATTAAACTTTGATTTTAACTATTTTCACTATTCATTAAATAAAATAATATTAAATGTCATAATCTAATCCAAGTGGACCTAAATAGTCATATTATATTCATAAGGTTGTTTTTGGTCAAATTACACTTATCCAATAGAATTAGGACATGTGTTAGGGTAATAGTAATATCATATTTATCCTTAGTTACCCTATTTACTTTTAACTGTGGTAAAAAAAGTAAAAAGTTACTATTCACCCAAAATTATTTTCATCTCATTGAACCACATTTTAGTCCATGATATTAACCGTGTCTGTCGGATTTTCGAAATTCCATTCACAGAAGCGGTAAAATTATGTTTTATGCAAAATTCAGTTTTTAACCTACCACTTAGTGGTTTCACTATTCATCAAAAATTGAAGTTTTTCAGAAAAATGCCAAAATTTCACACTAAGCTATAATTGATATTACGAATTCAAAAATGATTTCTATTTTAAAAAATTCCCAACATATAAGTTGCATTAATTAATTTTATAATTAATTTCCGTTGTCACAACAAATAGCGTGTTTTTAAAAGATAATAACTATCAAAAGATTGACACTTGTTTATAACAGGTTTAAATGTGAAATTACATCCAATGACCAACATTGTATTAAATTGTAAAAATATATTCTAAATATACTTTAAAACCACTCAAGTTAATAATTTATCACTATTAATTATTTCTATTAAAAAAGTTGTTTTTAATTAAAATTTAGTAATTTTCACTATTCATCAGAATATGAAAGTTATCCGAAAAGTACCAAAATTTCACCTTAGGCTAAATTCGATACTCAGAATCCATAAATGAAGTCCATTTTGAAAAATAAAATTTACAAACTTTCAAAAAGTGGTTATTACTATTCATAACGGCTAGTTTTAATAATATCTTAATAGCATATCGTTGTTTAGCGAAACATGGTGTTGCGTACAACACACGCTATCGTGGAAGGTCGCGATTGCGTGTAATTCAAGCCAGGTCATAGATGTGTGTTGTGAAAGCTCCTTTTGGTGTAGCGTATAACACAAGACATTAATGAAATTAAAAAGAATATTTTTCATAAAATCTCGGGGTGTTACATTCTACCCCCCTTAAAATGAATTTCGCCCTCGAAATTCGTCGGGGTTATAAATGGTTTACTACTTGAAAGTTTCTTTAATAGAAACCCACATCGTAAAAAGGAATACCAAAACCAATCTTTAAAAACAGAAGTATGAAACGTAATGGTTACCCAAATAAACTAATCACTGGGTTTCCACATAGGTGAAAATATGGATATGGAAGAAAAATCTAACCATCATGTTCTGAGGGAGAGTGGTAGAGAACATGGCTATGGAAAAGCCAACAATCACAAATCCATAAATTTGTGATGATCTAAGGTACCATTAGATATAAGAGCACTAGGACAACATTTTTGGCTTTCAAGATCTTTTCCCTAAAGTTCAAGAATTTGAATTAGAATAAATACTTACATTATTTTGGTACAATCTCATTGTTGTTCGTGCCTTGAACAATTTCTATTTCATCTCTTAAATAAATGAAGTTGAATTTGTTATTCGTGAAGTGTTAGCAGATCATGTGATAGAATGACGGGTCATTCCATCTGTCTCAAACAAAAGGTTAGCAAAAGTTATTAAATATACATAAGTCATTCTATAGTGAGATTAATCATATATGGTTCCTAAAATGGACTTATACTTCATATATAATACTGCTTAATATAATAAAACTAGTTCCTACTAAACAGGGACTTCTTGTTGGCCAGTGGTAGGCGATAACGGCTAGTCGCGCTTTGGTTGCGGGTTCGTTTCCCACAGCCTTGTCCGACGTGATGGGATGTCGCCCGTCCTGCAGGTTGTCCTTTTTCTAATGCTATATTACTATAACATCCCATCAATAATATCAAAAAACATTTTATCCTAACTTATGTCCAACATAATCCATTACAATCTTTAGGCTTATCCATAATACTTCAGTACACTCTCATAATATAGTGAAAACGATTACCAGAGATTTAATACCATCGTTGTTCCCCATATATGATAAGATATGTCTTTTTTGGTCACATTCCAAACATTCAAAGGCCTTAATCATGTACTCTCTTGGATACCCATTGAACCTTAGTGAAAACATGAATGTAGTTAAAAGTTAACACCTTCCACATACCAAAATCCTCAAAATTCTATATACTCAAACCATGATATCACTTAGTCCTTATATCAATCATGAGCTCATGAATACTCTCAAATATTTCATTTTCTCATTTTCCCTTCATTATGTGCATATCATTCTTTTTCCAAAAATATCTCAATCACTTTCCATGGTTACTGGTACCATAAAATTATTGAAAACCACAATATATCAATACATAAATTTTCCAATATTCCACGATACTATATATAACACTATTTTGGAATCCCATTACATAAACACTTAATCATTCCACCACATGGTTGTCATATTCAACATCGCCAATAGTGATTGCATGTGACTTCCCTTTATCCTTTGCCTTAATTGGTTGCTCATGTTGATCATCACTAACCCTTGGATTAGGGAATTTACTGGCATACTGTCCCATCTCCTTGCACTTGAAACATTGAAGTGTTGGTGGTGCGTTCTCTGCAGTCTTTTCTTTATTCACATCATTAGAAACCCTTTTCCCATTACTTCGACACTCAGCTGCTCAATGACCTTCTTTTCCACACTTAAAACATTTTCTAGTCCCTTTAAGACAATCTCCACCATGCTTCTTTCCACACTTTGTGCATAATGAAACATTCATCTTCTTTTCACCATTATTCTGAGATTTCTCCTTGAACTCCATCTTCCGTTTCTTGTCAAAACCATGAGATGGATATGTAACACCAACTTCCATTTCTACCTTGATAGCACAACGCACAATTTCTTCATAGCTACTGAAGTCTCTTATAGCTAATGCCCTTCGAAGACTTGGTTTTAAGACACTGAAAAATCGATCAACTTTACTTTCAGGTTGGTTGATAATGCCAGATGCGTACCTTGCAAGTCTTGTAAAATTCGCTTCGTATGTACCAACAAATTCATCATCCTTCTGCTTCAGCTCAAGAAACTCCTTTTCCATCTTTGTTGGAAGAATACGAGGGAAGTACTTACTGAAAAACATGTTATTGAACTCGTCCCATTCCATGGACTCTATTTCATCTCTTGGCCTCGTATTCTTGATAAGATTCCACCATTGATCAGCTTCCCCTTCCAAACGATATACTGCTAAGATGACTTTATCATGTTCAGAACGTTGAAGAACTGAAAATATCTTTTCAGTGGTACTGATCCATTGTTCATCCACAAGTGGATCGGAAGACCCACTAAAAGAAGGTGGACGTTGCCTCATGAAGGACTCAATAGAATATTGTTCCCTTCTCTGATCATTTGGAAGTCCAGAATGATTCATATCTTGTGTAAGTATAACAATAAGATTTTGCACTCCATCTCCCATAACATTTGTTTGTTCAGGAGGACAATCATTGCATTGTCTATTGCATTGATCAACACGGTTCCTTCGGGTTCCAGCCATCGTCTAAAACCCAAAAAGAATAGTGTGAGAGGAAAAAATCACGCTAGGGAAAACAACATTATAAAGGGGTAGTATCCTCAATATCTAACTTCTTAGGTTAAATTCTAAGATCGTTACCGTAGTTATAGGACTATATCCTATACGTATACTTATCCTCAGGGACATCCCTAGACAAACCTTATAAATATCTCTAGGGATCTCACTAAATTTCTCGCATCCTAGTTTCCAAAGGTTGACTAAACCTTTCCTCTGATACCAACTGTAGAGACTCGCAGCTTGACGTACATGTACATTACATTAATTTTGCGGAATACTTAGTACATTACAAAAACACACACACATGGACCGTAATAGTTTAGTGTCTTGGGAAACTCGGAATATAATCTTCTAATCGTTGTGAAAGATCTTCAATATCTCCCATAAAGATCTTCTTTTTTTTATACCTAAAACCTTTCTTTATATCCTGGGGAAAAGAAAACAAAAAAGGGTGAGCTCAAATGCTCAGCAAGGGTAAACAAAAGAAATATCAATCACATCATATTCATAAGAACATAACATTTTGGAAATCTTAACCTGCAAAAGAGAACATAATTTCATAACAAGGGATAAATCATGGCAGTGAAATGTAATCACAATAATCATAACATAAAACATGAAACTTTGTGTCATTCACACGTAATCATAGAGAATCATTTCTTGTTAGTCAAGACTCATTGACAAGACTATCTTAGTGGACAAAGTCCCTTTCTGAATCGAGTAACCCTCGTTTCAGTCCTGTTTCACTGAACCGGTATAACCTACCATTCCAGCCATGTCTATCTCATGAGATATAAAATCTTTACCCAATGCATTGGAGGGAGATATAGGTCCCACCCATCTTATAATGAATCCTTTCTTATGTGTGCCACATAATCATAAATCATACATCATCGCATAACACATATAACAAAAATGGGATTCTTGAAACATCATGACATCATAAACAATTCAAATACGATAAAGGAATTCATAAACATAATTCCATCACAACATAATCAAATCAATGTAATAATAGGGATAAAAACAGAACCCTTTATTATCTTAGATGGAAAATGATTTTGATAAAACACTTGAAATGAATTCTTGAAGAAAATATCCTTTCTTCTTCAAAATCATTTTCTTTTCACAAAACATCATGAAATTTTAAAAGAAAGTGATTTTATTGAAAATAGTAATGAAATATTTTGGAGGAAGCTTCATGAAAATAAGTCTTTATAAAACCGTAAAAATCCGTTCGTGCCATTTAAGTTAAAAAAAACATTCTTCGTACTTTTGTCGGAAAAGTAAAAAAAGTACCTCGTACGAAAAAACGACAAAAGATTCCTTTCATATCTTTTACTAAAAAGTCACCGAAGGGTAAAATTGGATTTAAACAATTGTAGGTGGATGGAAATAATATTACATATTGAAGAAACATGGATGTGGATGATAAAATACACCCCATTAAATACCAAAGTATAAACAATCTCGGATAAAAATGAGATTGTGATAATTTCCCTTACCTTAGGTCCGACTTGCTTTGTAGGTGTCCGAACCTCCTGTATAATGATTTAAATCATGTTATTGACATATTCCAGAATCATATTCATTTTTATTATATCATATATGGTCCACTTATGACATCATATTACCCGTTCTTTTGTAAATTCATGTTAAAGTAGCGTTTTGGGTAAAATCATCTCATTTGTCGTTCGTGTTTTTAACTTGTAATTATTAATATGATTACTTGGATCATGTTTACTTATATCCAGAATGTAAAACATGATTTATATATAATATATATTCAGAATATATATATATATATAATATATCGATAAATGGAATGAAATACACCGTTCATGGAGACGGTAGTCCGTACGTACGCATTAATGCTGTTTTCGTTTCCTTATTGAAGTGAATGGAATTAAGTAGATGACATACATATACATTTACATAAATCCAGTATCATTATTATGTCATATATTTCATTAGTACTTATTATATATACTTTATAATAATTCATGAATGGTTAATCATTGAGAATGAATCTCATCGCGTCGTGGAGACGGTAGTCCGTACGTACGCACGAGCGATGATATCGTTCCCATGGTCGTGGAATTGTGTTGAAGTGTATGTAGATTATTTCAGTATCAATATCACTTTATAATAATCATATATAGTTACTCATTACACCATCATACCCATCCTATTATGGTGGTGGTGGAAAATAGAGTACACCACGGTGTGGAGACGGTATTCCGTACGTACGCACGCGCGGTGATTTCATTTTTCCATAGGATGGATAGAAGGTGAATTAGTGTTGTTTTATAGTTATAATAACATATCAGTATGTAAGTAATACTGATGTTATTACTTTATCATGAAACAACTAAAGAAGAATATGTTGAAAAAGAAAGAAATTGAAAAGATCGGTAATGGATATTACCTCTTCTTTGAAACGCCTCTTTGAATCCTCCACTTAGGGAACTAAGATTGGTCTTTGAAGAAAACCAGGACCTATAGGATTATTATAGGGAAGTGGATAAGGGATTTTTTCAGGGGTTGGACGAGCTTGAGTGCTCAAATTGGTGTGAGGAGGAGGGGGAGGAGGTGCCCTTTTATAAGGGAGGAGAGGGGCACCTTAGGAATATCTCAAAATATTATTTTATATTAAAGTCAAAATCGGTTTATAATGGTTACAAAGGGTCTTATTTTTAAGGTAAAGTGAGTATGGGTATAAATCCTATCAACCAATAAGATTTAGACAAGTTTAGGTTATTATTTTAACCTTATCAATTAGATTTAACTCTAAGTTAAATAATTTAACTTTTACCGTGACTTTTTGTTTTCTTACACTATATGGGTAATACACTTACAATAACATGCCAAACGAACCCCAAGATGTTTATTATTAATATATATATCCTTTTCTAAGTCATTTTTCCGAACCTTAGATTTTTAGGAATAAAATAACAATTAATAATATAATATTTGATTTAAAAACTATTTTGTGTCAATTTTGACACTATTTGATATATGATTTTTGTGAAAGTCATAACAGAATTATCTGTTCGAACCAAGTTGATTAAATCAACACTAATATATCATAGTAACCTAGAAAATTAGTGGAATTCATAAAAAGTCTCAAATTACATTTATTTCAGTGTTTATAACATCAATTATGTCAATATTTCATCAATAAGGTAATTACCGCATCATCATTGTGTCATAAATAAATTAAATTATTTAATGTCTAAAAATTACAAATAAAATACCATTATATAGGAAAACTTTTTATATTTCTAATGAATATTTATAATCGAATTTATCTTATGTATAAGCCAATATTAAAAATGTTTTAGTTATTAAACTTTGATTTTAACTATTTTCACTATTCAGTAAATAAAATAATATTAAATGTCATAATCTAATCCATGTGGACCTAAATGGTCATATTATATTCATAAGGTTGTTTTTGGTCGAATTACACTTATCCAGTAGAATTAGGACATGTGTTAGGGTAATAGTAATATCATACTTACCCTTAGTTACCCTATTTACTTTTAACCGTGGTAAAAAATGTAAAAAGTTACTATTCACCAAAAATTATTTTCAACTCATTGAACCACATTTTAGTCCTTGATATTAACCGTGTCTGTTGGATTTTTGAAATTCAATTCACAGAAGCGGTAAAATTATGTTTTATGTAAAATTCAGTTTTTAACCTACCACTTAGTGGTTTCACTATTCATCAAAAATTGAAGTTTTTCAGAAAAATGCCAAAATTTCACCCTAAGCTATAATTGATATTCCGAATTCAAAAATGATTTCTATTTTACAAAATTCCCAACATATAAGTTGCATTAATTAATTTTATAATTAATTTCCACTGTCACAACAAATAGCGTGTTTTTAAAAGATAATAACTATCAAAAGATTGACACTTGTTTATAACTGGTTTAAATGTGAAATTACATCCAATGACCAACATTGTATTAAATTGTAAAAATATATTCTAAATATACTTTAAAACCACTCAAATTAATAATTTATCACTATTAATTATTTCGATTAAAAAAGTTGTTTTTAATTACAATTTAGTAATTTTCACTATTCATCAGAATTTGAAAGTTATCCGAAAAGAACCAAAATTTCACCTTAGGCTAAATTCGATACTCCGAATCCATAAATGAAGTCCATTTTGAAAAATAAAATTTATAAAATTTCAAAAAGTGGTTATTACTATTCATAACGGCTAGTTTTAATAAAATCTTAATAGCATATCGTTGTTTAGCGAAACATGGTGTTGCGTACAACACACGCTATCGTGGAAGGTCGCGATTGCGTGTAATTCAAGCCAGGTCAGAGATGTGTGTTGTGAAAGCTCCTTTTGGTGTAGCGTATAACACAAGACATTAATGAAATTAAAAAGAATATTTTTCATAAAATCTCGGGGTGTTACATTCTACCCCCCTTAAAATGAATTTCGCCCTCGAAATTCGTCGGGGTTATAAATGGTTTACTACTTGAAAGTTTCTTTAATAGAAACCCACATCGTAAAAAGGAATACCAAAACCAATCTTTAAAAACAGAAGTATGAAACGTAATGGTTACCCAAATAAACTAATCACTGGGTTTCCACATAGGTGAAAATATGGATATGAAAGAAAAATCTAACCATCATGTTCTGAGGGAGAGTGGTAGAGAACATGGCTATGGAAAATCCAACAATCACAAATCCATAAATTTGTGATGATCTAAGGTACCATCAGATATAAGAGCACTAGGACAACATTTTTGGCTTTCAAGATCGTTTCCCTAAAGTTGAAGAATTTGAATTAGAATAAATACTTACTTTATTTTGGTACAATCTCACTGTTGTTCATGCCTCGAACAATTTCTATTTCATCTCTTAAATAAATGAAGTTGAATTTGTTATTCGTGAAGTGTTAGCAGATCATGTGATAGAATGACGGGTCATTCCATCTGTCTCAAACAAAAGGTTAGCAAAAGTTATTAAATATACATAAGTCATTCTATAGTGAGATTAATCATATATGGTTCCTAAAATGGACTTATACTTCATATATAATACTGCTTAATATAATAAAACTAGTTCCTACTAAACAGGGACTTCCTGTTGGCCAGTGGTAGGCGATAACGGCCAGTCGCACTTTGGTTGTGGGTTCGATTCCCACAGCCTTGTCCGACGCGATGGGATGTCGCCCGTCCTGCAGGTTGTCCTTTTTCTAATGCTATATTACTATAACATCCCATCAATAATATCGAAAAACATTTTATCCTAACTTATGTCCAACATAATCCATTACAATCTTTAGGCTCATCCATAATACTTCAGTACACTCTCATAATATAGTGAAAACGATTACCAGAGATTTAATACCATCGTTGTTCCCCATATATCATAAGATATGTCTTTTTGGTCACATTCCAAACATTCAAAGGCCTTAATCATGTACTCTCTTGGATACCCATTGAACCTTAGTGAAAACATGAATGTAGTTAAAAGTTAACACCTTCCACATACCAAAATCCTCAAAATTCTATATACTCAAACCATGATATCACTTAGTCCTTATATCAATCATGAGCTCATGAATACTGTCAAATATTTCATTTTCTCGTTTTCCCTTCATTATGCGCATATCATTCTTTTTCCAAAAATATCTCAATCACTTGCCATGGTTACTGGTACCATAAAAATATTGAAAACCACAATAGATCAATACATAAATATTCCAATATTCCACGATACTATATATAACACTATTTTGGAATCCCATTAAATAAACACTTAATCATTCCACCACATCGTTGTCATATTCAACATCGCCAATAGTGATTGCATGTGACTTCCCTTTATCCTTTGCCTTAAGTGGTTGCTCATGTTGATCATCACTAACCCTTGGATTAGGGAATTTATTGGTATACTGTCCCATCTCCTTGCACTTGAAACATTGAAGTGTTGGTGGTGCGTTCTCTGCAGTCTTTTCTTTATTCACATCATTAGAAACCCTTTTCCCATTACTTCGACACTCAGCTGCTCGATGACCTTCTTTTCCACACTTAAAACATTTTCTAGTCCCTTTAAGACAATCTCCACCATGCTTCTTTCCACACTTTGTGCATAATGAAACATTCATCTTCTTTTCACCATTATTCAGAGATTTCTCCTTGAACTCCATCTTTCGTTTCTTGTCAAAACCATGAGATGGATATGTAACACCAACTTCCATTTCTACCTTGATAGCACAACGCACAATTTCTTCATAGCTACTGAAGTCTCTTATAGATAATGCCCTTCGAAGACTTGGTTTTAAGCCACTGAAAAATCGATCAACTTTACTTTCAGGTTGGTTGATAATGCCAGATGCGTACCTTGCAAGTCTTGTAAAATTCGCTTCGTATATACCAACAGATTCATCATCCTTCTGCTTCAGCTCAAGAAACTCCTTTTCCATCTTTGTTGGAAGAATACGAGGGATGTACTTACTGAAAAACAAGTTATTGAACTCGTCCCATTCCATGGACTCTATTTCATCTCTTGGCCTCGTATTCTTGATAAGATTCCACCATTGATCAGTTTCCCCTTCCAAACGATATACTGCTAAGATGACTTTATCATGTTCAGAACGTTGAAGAACTGAAAATATCTTTTCAGTTGTACTGATCCATTGTTCATCAACAAGTGGATCGGAAGACCCACTAAAAGAAGGTGGACGTTGCCTCATGAAGGACTCAATAGAATATTGTTCCCTTCTCTGATCATTTGGAAGTCCAGAATGATTCATAGCTTGTGTAAGTATAGCAATAAGATTTTGCACTCCATCTCCCATAACATTTGTTTGTTCAGGAGGACAATCATTGCATTGTCTATTGCATTGATCAACACGGTTCCTTCAGGTTCCAGCCATCGTCTAAAACCCAAAAAGAATAGTGTGAGAGGCAAAAATCACGCTAGGGAAAACAACATTATAAAGGGGTAGTATCCTCAATATCTAACTTCTTAGGTTAAATTCTAAGATCGTTACCGTAGTTATAGGACTATATCCTATACGTATACTTATCCTTAGGGACATCCCTAGACAAACCTTATAAATATCTCTAGGGATCTCACTAAAGTTCTCGCATCCTAGTTTCCAAAGGTTGACTAAACCTTTCCTCTGATACCAACTGTAGAGACCCGCAGCTTGACGTACATGTACATTACATTAATTTTGTGGAATACTTAGTACATTACAAAAACACACACACAAGGACCGTAATAGTTTAGTGTCTTGGGAAACTCGGAATATAATCTTCTAATCGTGGTGAAAGATCTTCATCATCTCCCATAAAGATCTTCTTTTTTTTATACCTAAAACCTTTCTTTATATCCTGGGGAAAAGAAAACAAAAAAGGGTGAGCTCAAATGCTCAGTAAAGGTAAACAAAAGAAATATCAATCACATCATATTCATAAGAACATAACATTTTGGAAATCTTAACCTGCAAAAGAGAACATAATTCCATAACAAGGGATAAATCATGGCAGTGAAATGTAATCACAATAATCATAACTTAAAACATGAAACTTTGTGGCATTCACACGTAATCATAGAGAATCATTTCTTGTTAGTCAAGACTCATTGCCAAGAATATCTTAGTGGACAAAGTCCCTTTCTGAATCGAGTAACCCTCGTTTCAATCCTGTTTCACTGAACCGGTATAACCTACCATTCCAGCCATGTCTATCTCATGAGATATAAAATCTTTACCCAATGCATTGGAGGGAGATATAGGTCCCACCCATCTTATAATGAATCCTTTCTTTTCTGTGCCACATAATCATAAATCATACATCATCGCATAACACATATAACAAAAATGGGATTCTTGAAACATCATGACATCATAAACAATTCAAATACGATAAAGGAATTCATAAAAATAATTCCATCACAACATAATCAAATCAATGTAATAATAGGGATAAAAACAGAACCCTTTATTATCTTAGATGGAAAATGATTTTGATAAAACACTTGAAATGAATTCTTGAAGAAAATATCCTTTCTTCTTCAAAATCATTTTCTTTTCACAAAACATCATGCAATTTTAAAAGAAAGTGATTTTATTGAAAATAGTAATGAAATATTTTGGAGGAAGCTTCATGAAAATAAGTCTTTATAAAACCGAAAAAATCTGTTCGTGCCATTTAAGTTAAAAAAAACATTCTTCGTACTTTTGTCGGAAAAGTAAAAAAAGTACCTCGTACGAAAAAACGACAAAAGATTCCTTTCATATCTTTTACTAAAAACTCACCGAAGGGTAAAATTGGATTTAAACAATTGTAGGTGGATGGAAATAATATTACATATTGAGGAAACATGGATGTGGATGATAAAATACACCCCAGTAAATACCAAAGTATAAACAATCTCGGATAAAAATGAGATTCTGATAATTTCCCTTACCTTAGGTCTGACTTGCTTTGTAGGTGTCCGAACCTCCTGTATAATGATTTAAATCATGTTATTGACTTATTCCAGAATCATATTCATTTTTATTATATCATATATGGTCCACTTATGACTTCATAATACCCGTTCTTTTGTAAATTCATGTTAAAGTAGCGTTTTGGGTAAAATCATCACATTTGTCGTTCCTGTTTTTTACTTGTAATTATTAATATGATTACTTGGATCATGTTTACTTATATCCAGAATGTAAAACATGATTTATATATAATATATATTCAGAATATATATATATAATATATCGATAAATGGAATTAAATACACCGTTCATGGAGACGGTAGTCCGTACGTACGCATGAATGCTATTTTCGTTTTCTTATTGAAGTGAATGGAATTAAGTAGATGAAATACATATACATTTACATAAATCCAGTATCATTATTATGTCATATATTTCATTAGTACTTATTATATATACTTTATAATCATTCATGAATGGTTAATCGTTGAGAATGAATCTCATCGCGTCGTGGAGACGGTAGTCCGTACGTACGCACGAGTGATGATATCGTTCCCATGGTCGTGGAATTGTGTTGAAGTGTATCTAGATTATTTCAGTATCAATGTCACTTTATAATAATCATATATAGTTACTAATTACACCATCATACCCATCCTATTATGGTGGTGGTGGAAAATAGAGTACACCACGGCGTGGAGACGGTATTCCGTACGTACGCACGCGCGGTGATTTCATTTTTCCATAGGATGGATAGAAGGTGAATTAGTGTTGTTTCATAGTTATAATAACATATCAGTATGTAATTAATACTGATGTTATTACTTTATCATGAAACAACTAAAGAAGAATATGTTGAAGAAGAAAGAAATTGAAAAGATCGGTAATGGATATTACCTCTTCTTTGAAACGCCTCTTTGAATCCTCCACTTAGGGAACTAAGATTGGTCTTTGAAGAAGACTAGGACCTATAGGATTATTATAGGGAAGTGGATAAGGGATTTTTGCAGGGGTTGGACGAGCTTGAGTGCTCAAATTGGTGTGAGGAGGAGGGGGAGGAGGTGCCCTTTTATAAGGGAGGAGAGGGGCACCTTAGGAATATCTCAAAATATTATTTTATATTAAAGTCAAAATCGGTTTATAATGGTTACAAAGGGTCTTATTTTGAAGGTAAAGTGGGTATGGGTATAAATCCTATCAACCAATAAGATTTAGACAAGTTTAGGTTATTATTTTAACCTTATCAATTAGATTTAACTCTAAGTTAAATAATTTAACTTTTACCGTGACTTTTTGTTTTCTTACACTATATGGGTAATACACTTACTATAACATGCCAAACGAACCCCAAGATGTTTATTATTAATATATATATCCTTTTCTAAGTCATTTGGCCGAACCTTAGATTTTTAGGAATAAAATAACAATTAATAATATAATATTTGATTTAAAAACTATTTTGTGTCAATTTTGACACTATTTGATATATGATTTTTGTGAAAGTCATAACAGAATTATATGTTCGAACCAAGTTGATTAAATCAACACTAATATATCATAGTAACCTAGAAAATTAGTGGAATTCATAAAAAGTCTCAAATTACATTTATTTCGGTGTTTATAACATCAATTATGTCAATATTTCATTAATAAGATAATTACCGCATCATCATTGTGTCATAAATAAATTAGATTATTTAATGTCTAAAAATTACAAATCAAATACCATTATATAGGAAATCTTTTTATATTTCTAATGAATATTTATAATAGAATTTATCTTATGTATAAACCAATATTTAAAATGTTTTAGTTATTAAACTTTGATTTTAACTATTTTCACTATTCATTAAATAAAATAATATTAAATGTCATAATCTAATCCATGTGGACCTAAATGGTCATATTATATTCATAAGGTTGTTTTTGGTCGAATTACACTTATCCAGTGGAATTAGGACATGTGTTAGGGTAATAGTAATATCATATTTACCCTTAGTTACCCTATTTACTTTTAACCGTGGTAAAAAAAGTAAAAAGTTATTATTCACCAAAAATTATTTTCAACTAATTGAACCACATTTTAGTCCTTGATATTAACCGTGTCTGTTGGATTTTTGAAATTCCATTCACAGAAGCGGTAAAATTATGTTTTATGCAAAATTCAGTTTTTAACCTACCACTTAGTGGTTTCACTATTCATCAAAAATTGAAGTTTTTCAGAAAAATGCCAAAATTTCACCCTAAGCTATAATTGATATTCCGAATTCAAAAATGATTTCTATTTTACAAAATTCCCAACATATAAGTTGCATTAATTAATTTTATAATTATTTTCCGCTGTCACAACAAATAGCGTGTTTTTAAAAGATAATAACTATCAAAAGATTGACACTTGTTTATAACTGGTTTAAATGTGAAATTACATCCAATGACCAACATTGTATTAAATTGTAAAAATATATTCTAAATATACTTTAAAACCACTCAAATTAATAATTTATCACTATTAATTATTTCGATTAAAAAAGTTGTTTTTAATTACAATTTAGTAATTTTCACTATTCATCAGAATTTGAAAGTTATCTGAAAAGAACCAAAATTTCACCTTAGGCTAAATTCGATACTCCGAATCCATAAATGAAGTCCATTTTGAAAAATAAAATTTACAAAATTTCAAAAAGTGGTTATTACTATTCATAACGGCTAGTTTTAATAATATCTTAATAGCATATCGTTGTTTAGCGAAACTTGGTGTTGCGTACAACACACGCTATCGTGGAAGGTCGCGATTGCGTGTAATTCAAGCCAGGTTAGAGATGTGTGTTGTGAAATCTCCTTTTGGTGTAGCGTATAACACAAGACCTTAATGAAATTAAAAAGACTATTTTTCATAAAATCTCGGGGTGTTACAGATCTCATCCATCTGGCCCTCATCTGGTAGCCACTCTGCTGGCCTCAAACAGTGGGTAGTGGGATGTTCCTTGTGCCATTAGCTGCCGGACTAGCCGGCAAGGCCCACCATACCTCTTATCATAGAGCTACCTCTTGCAATAAAAATATCACGCCTGGCGCAGAAGTACGATGTTCTTAAGAATATATCTAGTATACTAGAAAGATGATCCATCCTTGAGGCCCTTTGGCTGTCGTCAGATATGCGTGAGGCCTTCACTGATGCTTTAAGAAGCCCCCTCTAGTTTGAGATGGAAGTAACATCTGCAGAATCCATCCAAGATGAGGCAATCAGGAATGTTGAATGTCAGGCCATCATCTCATTCTCTAGATAAGATGAAGGCTCTCCCATACAGGGGAACATTATCCCATTGTAAATCATCATCCAGTTCAATGGCATTGAAGTTTGTTGCTGTATTGTCGAAATGGGATCTGGAATTACCCTATTCTCGACTCAGACACTGTGAAAGTTGAAATTGTCTGAAGATGATATGCATCCCTCTGACCTAATAATCCCAAGTTATGAAAGGACCGAATAGACACCTATAGGTAAGATCCTCTTGAAGACCCAGTTTGGTGGCCTAGTTGCTAGCACTGAATTTATAGTTGTCTCCCAGGACACCAGCTACAATGCATTGATGGTAAGGCCATGGCTCCATGTGCATGTAGTGGTTCCCTCATCATATCACCAGTGTCTCAAATACTCCCTTAATGTTTGAGTGGACGTGCTTCAAGGTGATTCATCTCCCTTTTCCTCTTGTGAAGCCTGCTACCTAGATGTTGACTACTTCAAGAGTAAGGACAAGCAGATTTAGATTAATGAGGTGGAGCATGCCACGACTGCGACCGACCCATGGATAGATCCATATGACCCCTAGGTCTTTCTAATCCACCGATTGGAGGCTACAACCCCAGACATTGGAAAATGCTATGTTGTTTCTGGGATGAGGGGAGGAATAAACTATGAGGCCTATGCAATGCTAGAAGATCACTTCATACTTCTATACAAATCAAGCTCAAGTGATCTGGAAGCCTCCAACCCCCATAATGTATCGGGATGTCTACCCCACGACAATGGAAATACATCTTGCATGCTTGTTCTTCGAGGCTAGAATCAACCAGCTCAAGCCAACGCGCCACTATTTCTTCGACATCATCAAGTGTGTCCCATTGGGCCGAAGGCTAGATGGGATCGGATCAACAACCTTCATTGCTATGGTTGCGGCAACACAAGAGTCCTCCGATGTAGTGACCACTGTCACTTAGGCAGGTACCAGCCTCCCGTACGGATCTACCGACTTAGATGAAACTCCTCCCGCTGAGGATTCCCCCTCTTCAAGTGAGGAATAGGGTTTAAAGGATTCTCCTCCCGCCTTTGAGGAGGGCGTCTCTTCCACAATCGACGAGTTGGTACAGGTGAACCTCGGTAGCAAGGCAGACCTGAGACTTACATTGATCAGTTCCTCCATTCCCCTCAAGGAGAAACAATAGTACATAGAAATCCTGAAACAACACCGTGATGTATTCGCTTGGATTTATGACGAGATGCTAAGACTAGATCCTCTAGTATCCATCCACTGCCTCTGTGTCCTGGCATATCATCGCTTGTTCAAGCATCCTCCCATAAAAATGCACCCTTCTCATGGTGCCAAGGCAGAGGTGGAAATTGATAAGCTCATTAGAGCCAGGTTTGTTAAGGAGGTCTAGTATCCCAAATGGAAGGCTAATATTGTGCTAGTAAGGAAGAAGAATGGGCAGATCAAGGTTTTCATTGACTTCTGAGATCTCATCCATCATTGTACAAAGGTTGATTTTCCCCTTCCTGTGACGGAGTTGTTGAATGATACTACATCTAGATTCCAATCCCTCTCCTTCATGGATGGATACTCCGGGTAAAAAAGGATCTGAATGGCCCCATGAGGACAAGGAGTTCACAGACTTTAGGGCACCACAAGGTACTTTCTATTACAAAGTCATGCCCTTTGGTTTAAAGAATGTAGGTGCCCCCTACCAGTGGGTTATGCATCACATATTTAAGGCGATCCCTAGAATGTTAGTGGAATTATATGTGGATGATCTAGTGGTCATATATAGCTAGCGTCAGGACCATATCAAAGACCTTGAAAAAGTGTTCATCTTCCTCTGTTCTTATCACCTAATCATTAACCCATTGAAGTGTGCCTTTGGGGTCACCTCTGGAAAGTTTCTTGACTTTGTTGTCAGATATAGGGGCACTGAGATCAACCCATAGAAGATCAAGGCCATTAGCCGGATGTCTCCTCCGAGCAACATTCGGGAGCTTCGGGGTTTCCAAGGATACTTAGCCTACATACACCGATTCATTGCGAATTTGGTCGGCAACTGTAATCCATTTTCTTGGCTCATAAAGAAAGGAACACTCTATGAGTGGGATGAAGAATGTGAGACTGCATTCGAGGAAATGAAGTAGTATCTACTCTAGCCTCCAGTCTTAATGCCACCCATCTCTTGAAATCCACTGTTCTTTATGTGACCACCTTGGAACAATATCTTGTAGCCCTTCTTTCCTAGATGAATAATGAGGGGATGGAGAAAAACCTTTACTACCTCAACCACATGCTCCTCGATATGGACACCAGATACTCCCCATTGAAAAGAGCTTCCTTGTGCTTGTATTCGCAGTAAATAAATTGTTACATTACCTACAGCACCATGAGGTATACCTAGTGTCATGAGTATATCCACTAAAGTACATCTTCAATTTTCCCATGTGGAGAGGTTCTCTAGCTTGGTGGGTGGTAATTCTCCAGCAGTTTGATATCAGTTTTGTCCGTCAAAAAGAAATTAAGGGGAAGCATTGGCGGATTTCCTTGATGCCCATCTGGCTCCTACTGAATAGTCCTTGAATCTCGATTTCTCGGATGAGGTGATCCTCTCAGTGGTCCAATACATGCGGTGATGATAGATGCACTTCGATGGTGCTTCCCGAAGCCCCACTATTAGGAGGCTCAATGACCTGAGGCTCAACATGGTAGGTCTGGGTATAATCCTTATTACCCCAGCATAAGCTATCCTATCATACTCATTCCTATTGTCCGAAGGCAGCACCAAAAATGAATCTGAATATCAGGCTCCCATCACTGGCCTCGATTTGGCCCTCGAGATTAATGTTACCCACATTCATGTGAAAGGGGTCTCAAAACTAGTCAATAAAAAGATCAACGGTGACTATGTCGTTAGAAATCCAGAGTTCTTACCATTGTTGGGACACACTCTCCAGCTAATGGACTAGTTCCAATCTCAGCCAGAAGTCACTCATGTTCCTCGATCTCAGAATGGTCGAGCTGACTCCCTGGCTTTCCTGGTTGTATCACTTGTGGAACCAGAGTAGGATGATCTGATTATCCACGTGGCACATCAGAGAGTCATTAATCCTATCACCCCAGATAAAGACGACGACCTGCAGGTGAGTCATCTTGCCGTCTGAGCCTCCACGTCAGGACCCCCAGATGGAGTGATTGATTTTACTCTTGACTGGAGAGCCCCTGTTGTTGTGTATCTCCAAAATGGTTACAGCCCACCTAATTGGGTCGAGCGTGAGTGAATCCAACACCGTGTGTTGCATTTCACCCTCCAAGAAGGCCCTCACCATGAGAAAATCATATATAAGCATGAGTTTAATAGGGTTATCCTCCATTGCATTCAAGGAGTTAAGATTTCATAGATAATGCATCAGGTTCAGGTTGGTTCCTACGGGGCTCATCAGACCGGGATGAAGCAATATCACCAGGTCTAGAGATTGGTGTACTTCTAGCCTTCCATGATTCATGACTATATCGACTTCTCCAAAATATTCCATGTTTGCTAGATTCATGAAAACTTCATTCATCGGCCACCAGAGCCTCTCCACTCCACCAAGTACTCTTGGACATTTGTGGGGTGCGTACTTGATCTTGTTGGACCATATCCACCGGTGACAGCTCGCCAGTGCAGGTTCATCCTGACTGCCACAAATTTATTTTCCAATTGGGCAGATGTAGTTCCACTCAAAGAGGTCATGGCATTTTCCATCATTTAAATTTTAAACTCCAAAATTATCTACCGATTTGGGGTCCCTCATGTCGTCCTCACTGATAACATAATGAACTTTCGAGCGGCTGAGTTGAAGAAATTGTATGCTAAGTTCAACATCCATTCTAAAGATACATCTCGCTATCATACACAAGTAAATGGATAGTTCAAGGTGTTCAAAAATAAAATCTCTAACATTCTATAGAAAATGGTGGGTCAAAATAAGAAGAGTTGGATAGATAAGCTACCCAATTACCTCTAGGTTTATTGGACAACAACCCGCAATTCCACCTTGGTGACCCCATATTCCCTGGTGTATGGGACGAAGGCCATATTTCCCATAGAGATTCAATTTCCCTCATTACGCACAGCTGTCTATGATCAGTAAGCACCATATAAAGTAGCTGAAATTCATCTGGATGAGTTCTAAGTGCTCGACGAGAATAGGCTTCGTGCCCTTCATAATCTGGAAAGGCATCAGAACAAGATAATAAGATATTTCAACAAGAAATTTCGCCTCTATTCCTTCTTGCAAGGAGACTCGATGTTGGCCTTGAGGGCGCTAATGATACCTGGAAAGAAACCACCCACATTAGATCCCAAATGGGAAGGACCATACATCATTCACAAGTTTTACTCCAATGGATCATTCTAACTAGTTACCATGGATGGTGAGTGTATAACCCCTCCCACCAAGGCGATGTTCCTCTAGCAAAACATTTCTTGAGCTCTCCAGTCCTGCATGACCATAAACTATATGGTCCAGCATGACCGTAAACTGTTCGGTCCTATACTACATCAAAGTGCTTGTCCTGTATGACTCTAAAATGCATGATGGTCCAGCATGAGCTTAAAATGTTTAGTCCTATATGAATTTAAAATGTGCATCATCCTACACGACGTTAAACTTCATCTTAAGAACTACATATGGATTGATTCCCATCCTCATGGAATATACAGGAACGTTTAGACGCATCGTCTTGAGTCCATCCCTAGATCCCTCTTTGATTATCCCCTCCTATGCATAGTTCAATGGGAGGATCTCACATGGAATTGTGTAGGATTATTTGGCCCCACCTATTTTAGGGTAATGATGATTTCACCATGTTCCCTCCTCCGTTCTTTTAATCCTCCCATGTCCTTACCACATGATGTTAAACTGCATGGCCCTTTCAGAACTACGTGTGGCTTGATTCCCATCTTTATGGGATAAGTAGGACCGCCCGGGCATTTCATCCATAGGCCCAACCCCAAAACCTAGGGACCTTCCATTAGGACGAAACACATGGTGTGGTGTAGGCCTTCTCCATCATTCATGTCAAGTTCATCATGACCGTACCATGTATCACTCTTCCATGAAGATCTCTGTCTCTTATCTTGTCCAACTTGAGTTTAGATTTCATGATCACATTTATGCTCCATCACCCCATCATTTGGGATCCCAATATCTTTCAAATCAAAAGGGTCCCCCAAACGATAAGGATACATAGCCCAAGGGCTCTCCTATCATTTTGGGCCAATGCCCTTAAGGTTTTTATAAAACAAATAGATACTAGTCCCGTGTTGTGAATATGGCCAGTAGCCAACACACATTTTTTTACCATTTCGGGTCACACGGTATAGATACTGTGTTTCAAATCTGGTCAATAACTATCTTCGGTCATTGTCATGACCCCCATATGTCCCAAACTTGGAGTAGTGGTTCATTCTTCTCCCATTATCTCTCCAAATCTTGGTATGGTTTAAGTGAGACAGTAATTCTAGATGTCGGACCCTTATGTGATGGGGAAAGCCTTATCCTACTTCTTTTTTCCCACATAGAGCATTTCTCATGTAGTATTAGGGTTTGTGAAGGCAATGCCCACATGAGAAGTCATCTGACTGCAATTGGTCGGGATGCTCAACCTCAGGTCCACCACCACCTCTCGGGCCCTTAGCCCAAGTTCCCATTTAGGATTGAGTGGTGCAGTATGGGGTCACGTCCTCATTCACGTCGGGTTATTTCACCACACCACATATATCCCCTTGATATATCCCTTCATTTATCTTTCGTCCCACGATCACAGGCCCTACCATACTTAGTATGACCCATCATTTGGGTTTCTGTCACCCTCTATATCCAGAAGGGCCCCCGAATGGCATGGATGCTTGGCCCAAGGGCTCTCCTACCATTATGATATAATTCCCTTGAGGATTTCAAGTGAGAAGTTGATACAAGTCCCATGTTGAAAATCAGGTCAACGGTCGATGTTCAATTTTTTTCCCTCCTTCTGATCACACAAGGGTGGATATAGTGTTGCGAACGTGGTCCCTAGTTTTCCTCTATCATCATTGTTGCTTTGTGGTCTTTCATAAGCATAGTGATTCTCCCGCTCTATCCCATGCTTATGAAATTAAACTAGGCATACACGGTTTGAGCTCTATGACCCAAAAATAAGATCATCTTCGTCCTCGCTGCAAGAAGTTAAACTGCAAGCTGGCCATGACATTCTATCCAGGGCCCAGCCTTAGGCATCTTGTCCTTTTTAGGAACTATGGCCCCAATTATCAATTAGGTTTGTATTTTATGGTACATGATTATATCCTCATTCACATTGGGTTTCTCTCCATGTCATACACATCTTGAGATGAGATACCATACCCCTTCCTTCGTCCTTACTACAAGACGTTAAACTGAAAACTAGCAATGATTGTCCGTCTGAGGCCCATCCTCAGACCCCATGGCCTTTTTGGGCCCCTGGCCTATGTTCTCACTGAGGGTTGTACAGTATGGACTCACATCCTTATTCACGTCGGGTTACTCACTGTGTCATACGCACCCCTCATTGGGGTATCTTACCCTTATTAGCATTATCCTTTCCCTCAGAACTATGTGTGGATTGATTCCCATCATCATGGGATATGTAGGATCGCTTGAGCATCCAGTCTTCGGGTCCAGCCCTATCTCTTAGAAACCTACCTATCATTTGGGCCCCTTGACCCATGTTCTTCTAGAAGAGGGGTATACAGCGTGGTATGGACTCATGACATAATTCACATTAGGTTTATAAAAACCACGCCACATACCTCTCTATCTCTCCCGAGTGACCTTCACTCCCTTTCCCTGCTTTCATTTATTGGTGTCGGCTGCCCTTATGTTGGGTCCCTCTGCCCTCATTGGCGATCCACCAATTGGCCTATGAGTACTCTAGTCTAGAACCCGAAATTTTTGATTCGACATGGACATTCTCTCACCCACTTTTCAGGCTTCGTTTTCTTCTTCATTTGGGATTCCATTATCTTTCACATCCTAAGGGACCCCAAAATGGCATGGATTCTAGGCCTAAGGGCTCTCATACCATTAAGGGCCCACATCCTCGAGGGATTTAGAAAACAAATAGATACTTGTACCATGCTGTGAATATGTTCAGTGGTCGATGCTCATTTGTTTTTTCCATTTTAGGCCACACGATATGGATGTTGTGTTTTAAACACGGTCAACAATTATCCTCCATTGTCACACAATCCCCTTCAATCCTTGAATGTTGTTTACCTGATTCACATTATTTTCCACCCCATCATGTCCAAATAGAATTTTGACACGCCTGGCACTATCCCTTAGTGTGCACTTTCACGTTAGGAGGACAAAAGCCGCAGTAAAGGCATCATTTGGGGCTCAGCACTGACTTCCCTTTGGCATGCATTCTAGGTATTGCAAAAACCTCTTCCTCCCTTGTTTCCGACACCAAGTTCGACTCAGGTGGTCTTAGGGATCGGGTTTTGGTCTTCACTTACTTGGAAGGATTCCTCTTCTATATGGTCTGATCTCTAAGACCTTAAACTATGATCTCTTTTTGAACTATGTATGACTTGATTCCCATTAAAATGGGATAGATAGGAATACCCTGACATCATGTCCTTGGGTTCAGCTCAACTTCCACTAATTTGTGTCTTTTGTTCTACCATTGGGGTCTAACTCTTATGGGACTGCGTGGCATGGTATGGGATTATGTCCTCATTTATGTTGGGTTTGCATTAGCTGCACCACGTACACCCATTTTTAAAATTTATCCCTCCTACTTATTGTCCCACATGACATTAAACTATATGTTGTCTCACACGACATTAAAAGGCACCTCCAAGAACGATGTGTGGCTTGATTCCAATCATCATGGGATACATAGGAATACCCAGAAATCTTGTCTTCAGGTCCAGCTCAACTGGGAGCTAGTTTTCCTACCCCTCATTATCTAACCTTTCTTGGCCACTCAGCCTGAGGTTTCCTCCTCAGAATTATTCACCATATGATGTGGACCTCATCCTCATTCACGTCGTGTATGGTTTATCACGCCATACACATTCCCTCTGTAACCTCATCTTTTGTATATATATTTGGTCCATATGAATTTAAAATATTTTTCACAGTACCACATGACTTTAAATTATTGCATCTATAGTGCACGATGTTGAAATGCTTGGATGGTCCCATCACATGACCCTAAACTGTTAAATTATCGTCCTGGACACACGAAGAAAAACGAAACTACACCATGATATCCTCACTCAAGGGGGAATCATGTTTGGTATCGGTCACACACCTTACCATTTGTAAATTAAAGCCTATGGCTTTATTCCTTTGGAGATTCCTGGACTTTCTATCCTAGGTCTGTCACTTCAAAAAAATAATACACATTCACCCTAATAGACAAACAGTATCTATCAAATACAATTTTTTCAGTGCAAGTGTAAACCCGCACAACCTCATTATCTTTGAGACTAGTATCCTAATATATATCTTTACAACTATGTGTGTCTTGATTCCCATCCTCATAGGATACATAGAAACACCCATGCATTTTTCCTTGCACTTGGCCTGACTATTGTTTTTGGTCCATCGACCTAAAAATTCCCCAAGTAACACATGGTGATCTAGACTCTAGGTCTTCATTCACACCAGGACTCATAATTACCTCACCATGTGTCTCCCACCTTCCCTACCATACATGGTCCGAGCTCTACGACTGTAAAATAATATCACTCTCCATCCTTGGTGCAAGCCGGTAAACTGCATGATATCTTCCAGAACTACATACAGCTTGACTCCCATCCTAATGGGGTATGTAGGAATGCCTGACCGCTTCTCTTTGGGCCTAACCAAACCTTCAATTTTGGTCCCTTGACTTAAATAAATTCATTTAGGGATACATGGTGTGGTGTGGAATCCTTATGTCCTCATTCATGTTGGGTTTATAGCTACCACACCACATATCCCTTCCTTGTATCTCCCTTTTCACCCCTCATCATATCATATCACGTTAAACTACACGATTCCACATATAATTGATGCATGACTCTAAATTGCAGTTCAACCCTAAACAAGTTCGGGATGCCCCATGTTAATCATGGGATACACCAGACACCTAGCTGGAGAGGATTTATCCTATCCGTGTTGTCCCCCAACCACGCCATGCTTAAGAACTACATTTGGCATTATTCTCATCCTTATGAGATACGTAGAAAACACCCAGGCATTTCACCTCGGGCTCAGCCCCAGGGTTATTAACCCTCTTAGACCTCATCCCCAATCATGGTATCGTCACTATGACCTTAAACTGGGATCCTACAACCCTGGTACCATGACTTTAAACAGTTAACTGTGGTCTAGAAAGTATGAAATAAAACTATGTGAAACGTCCTCACCATATGACATTAAAATACTTGTATATCATCCTCATTGGAATGTCGTAAAACTACATGTCATCCCTGGTCCTTACAAGAGAGATCCTGTTCAGGATTAGGTATGATCCCTAATCATGCTGATGCGCCCACCTAATGTGCCATCACCACGACGAAATAATTTCAAGAGATCCATTTGAAAAACCCGTCACTCCACACTCCACGCCTTGTGTTCCCTTTATTCAGACTCTCGTCCTCTTTTGCGTCTAAAAGATCCCCCTAACAGTTTGGATGATCAGCCTATGGCTCACCTACTATCCTGGGGTAACATTCTAGAAGGCTAATGGATGACATTTGGAGTCGGGTCCCATGTTTTGAACAAGATCAATGGTTGGCCCTCATTTGTTATTCCCATTCCTCGCTAATGCAATAAGGATACCATGTTTCAAAAACGATCAACAATCATCCTTTATTGTAATGCCACCCTTACAATGTTCTGAACTTTGGGTATCTAGATTCACACATTCCATTCCCCTATGTTGGGATTAAGAAGAAATCCCCTAACGTTACCCCACTCATGCACTAGAGAAGATTGGAAGGAAGACATGTCGATTTTTCTGAGGTCCCCTTCCTTTAAACTAGATTCTCCCATTTTTTCCAAGAAATCCGTATTTATTTTTCAAACCCTCGGATGCCCGAAGCTTGGTTTTCACTCTTACATTTGGGTGGAATAATTAGGTGGTCATCCCTTGTTTCTCACACCAAGCCTGACCCATGTGATATTAGGTATTGGTCACTGGATACTCCATGAAAATAATGGGAAAGAAATAAACCAATACAAATAACAGAACCGGTGGATGCATCTGGCATAAAACAATCAAAGCATGAATGTACATTTGATGGTTTGTAATCATTACAGTACCTGAGGGTTGATCCATCCCATGGATGGACTAACCCCTTCAAAAGAAATTTGTAGCTCTGCCACCCTCTGTCTTGTAGTGTTTAGGATTTTATGTCGTCTGTTCAGCTCTCACTTATCCTCGGTAGTGATGGGGCACAATCCATCAGCCACAATCTGAGCCCAATCTATGTCGGTCTGGATGACGACCATCTCTTCGGAGGTATTCTTCTTGCACTCCTCATCCTCTTCTAGATGGGACTTCAATCGAAATATTAGCTCTGATTGCGCATCGAGGAAGATTGAGTGCTCATCCACCCAGACCTACTGCCACTGAATCTCCTCTTTAGCCTCCCGAAGCCTCTTTAGGTTCACTACTTTCCTCTACTACTAGCCCACACCGAGGCCATGGTCATACTCTTGAATCTTCTCTACCATAAGATCTCCGAGCAACATATAGGGACCCTGGGTATCTACTCCCCCATAACACAGTTCACACAGTCGTGAGTGAAGTCTATCCATCTCATCAAGCCATTGTATGGGGGGGGGGGTTCATTGATGAAGAGCATGATCAGCTTCCACGATCGGTGACAGACTATTTTTCTATCATCTTCATCAGAGGTCATCTCATCTTAGTAAATGCTATTTACAAGATCATATGTGTGGAATGCCCCCAGGAAATCGTCAGCAGGGTCCACATATGGCTTTTGATCGGGTATGGCAGGACTCGGGTGGTATGATTGATCCTCATCACCGGACCCCACCTCAATGATATCAGGCTCAACCCTACTGATGGCCCCACAGGTGAATGAGAGAGCCACATCTTGGTCAGTCTAGATATCCGCCTACACAATCACTAGGATTTCTCTGGGAAGGATGCCACCAGAAGCCCTGACCAACCTCGCCAAGGCGGCCCACACCATTTGAAGAACAGTTCACACCAAAAAGTGGTTTGGACGTCTATTGACAGAGTCAATGGGTGATAATCATGAATTTTTTAGAGGATACTTATAGAGATCGAGTTATTAGTCTCTTTATTGGGTTGATGCCATTAGGACCCCAAGGTGTGGCCCCTCGTATGTTTTCGGAAGGTATCAAAAGCTCTGAAGAAGCCACCTTGGGTGTCCGGGCCCCGCCAGATGGCATAATCAATGCAGCTGCAGGTGTAGATTCTGATGGTCCCGCATTTTCATCTATTGAGGGGAAAGAACGGGTTCTATGTATGAGACCCTCTTGCATAGTTCAGGTATTAATGAGGAGTCTAGAAAGACCTGGAAGCAGACCCTAAAGAAGGGGCTTGGGGTTTTACCTCAAGGACCTCTGAAAATTATTCATGGTCTGAGTGTTGATCACCAACTTCACCCTCCTCTAATGGGCTCCATCTACCGGCCTCCTCCCCCAAGGAGGAATCATACAATTCCTTCGACAAAGGAAAGTGCTCCCTTAATTCAGCAGCTGACAACTACAAACGGGCTATCTGATTCAACAACACCTTCACCCAGTCTGTAATTGGACGCAAGGCACCACGGAGTGGAAAAAATCTTCCAGCTCTGTCAGGTATCTCTCTTCCTCCTACTCATATATTGTGAAGCTGGCCCTGAAAGGGAAAATTCCTAGCAAGTCCATCCGGATAGGATTAATGTGTTGCCACATCTCAGATGGTCTGAGGAATTGTCTGTTGACATCACAGATGTGCCAGACCTCTAGGAGGGCAGCATTTTTTAGCATGTCTATATGGTGAAACCACTTCCCTGGATCCTGTGTGGATATTCTACAGAATACTCACTGTGGCATCCCCTCTGGGTTACTCTATTCTTTGGAAATCACCGGGTCTGCTACCGCCACTGGATCTGCTTCCACTACCTCCCCCTCAGTAGGTACGAGACTTACTGTTATGGTAGACCCTCCACCATGGGATGTCCTCGCCGTCTTCCGTCCCTGGCCTTGAGGTTGGGGAGGCACACCATCATCGGCCCGAATGGTTGGCTACTTCAGCATCTCCCCTAGGTAAGCTGCCTCCCAGCATTTGGCATACTCCATCACCAACCTGAAGGCGGACGTGGGTGGAGGCAATTGGTTCCGTATATTTCCGTCTTCCCGTATGAACATGAGCCTCATCTGCCTTATCACACATAGATGTTCCTCATGGTGCACCCCTAAATAGACCTGTAGAGTTAGCTGCTGTATACACCGAAACTGCTTGGTGAATTGGTGCGGGGTGTACGGATCGCAGAGGGGATCACAGTCTATTCTTACCACCAGAACACCACCTTAAAAGGCAGATAGGACTGGTGCTCCTCCATTCCTTGGCCATCATCAGAAAAATCAGCTGTTGGCAGTGGGAATGGATGAAAGTTGAATTCCTCCATCTTCCAGACACGGTTTAGTATCGCTTACACGGTCATTTTGGATGGAATGCTCCCCATGGAATTCAAAATGGTAGGACAAAATATTGATCCTAGATGAGATATTGGGTTCAAATATTCATATACTCCCCTTACATGCCTCACTACCCACCCGTACAGGAGGTGGAATGGCCCGTATATCCTCTGTTGCCTCTTCCCCTCGTTAATATGCCATAGCATATTGTACCGCTAGGTGAGCATCAAGAATATGAGTTTCACCCTCCCTACTGTCTGTAATATGGATGCTAGGATAAATGTGCTTGGTCACACACCCATGTTTGTATCCCTCACCAGCAGGATCCAACCGCAGATGAGAGCCTCGATGAATGCCGCCAGCCTGAATATCGGTTGTTGCTCAGTGTTGACACTGATCCCCCAGGTTTTCCACTGGATGTCCTCCAGGAGCCACCAGTATGAATGGTCCTTGCCCCATAGATCCCCCTTTGGGAAAGTAAGATGCCTCACTGGAAACTATTTATTTTATGGGAAGTTCCAAAACTGTTTGAACCTCCATATAAAGTGCACGTCTCTCACTGCCTCTTTGTCCTCTCCTGGAACAAGTGCCATTAGTGTCATTTCCAGCGGTAGCCTTTACCCCGGATCCTCCCACACACCCATTGTAGGGAGGAATTCACCATACATCGCTCCCAGTATCAGGACACCCGTGATCTGGTGCACGTCCCACAAACTGACACCAACCTCCCCGTGATAAAATGGAAGGTATTAGTCCTTGATGAACACCTACTCAACAACTCCGGTATCAGCTACATAGATTGGTAGATATGGAATTAAGAGGCCCATGCCACCTCGTATTGACCTACTCTCCTCAACTCTTCCCCAAACTCTTCACATGAGGCACCTACCCAGTAGGCCGAGTCATCTGTAAAGCTACCGCCCTCTCATAGATCCAACTCATTAGACCATCCCTTCGATGAGTTCCTCAGGGATGCCATCACGATCTTCTGGTACATAGGGGGGATGTCTTTGGCTGCAATCCCTTCCCTTCAGCACTGTTCGGATGATTGAACAAACAATCTGCAATGAAGGGTGTGAAGCCCTCCCAGGCATGACCATCAGTCGCCCTGAACCACTAGCAATAACACGGTGTGCTTCAGAACTAGTATTATTTCCTATCCCTGTTGGCTTCAAGGATGAAGACTTTATCCTTTATCCCAAAGAAGTACAAAGGTATCCTCCTGTATAGTGGATAATTCCATTGTCTTGCCAACAGCAACTCCAACAAAACCCATGGTCAGAGTGGCTCCATACCAACTCCCCTAAACACAATATATTCATCATCTCCTCCCTTTGGGCATCATCTGGAAGGACCCCCATAGTATCCTCTGGGTGAGCCATTCAATTTTTGAATTTGGGTGTTCTTTGGGTTCGGTTCACGAAGCTACTTCGCGGAGCAAGTTCGTGGAGCTCATATGCGAAGACTGGCTGTATAGATTCGTGGAGAGCAATCACAAAGTACATAGAACATTGCTAATCGAGAGCGCTAAAATCCAAAATCACGGAGAAGAGAAAGGAAAAAAGATAGGCCATGCCTATTTATAGGTATGAACACTATGTGATTTGTGGTGTGTCTGGAATCGGCAAGATTCATGGTGCACTTAGCCCCTCACCATCACTCCACTTCGCGAGTCTTCTTCACGAGCCCGCTTCACGGTGGTTGAGGTATTTTGGCGATTGACCCTCCGATATTGACCCTCATTTTCTTCTTGGATCAAAGTCTAATGGGGGGCATTTTCTGATTCCAAAATCAAGGAAAAGACATAACAATGGAATAATATTAGGGGATGCCTTGAAGAAGACCGCTCGTGGAGTCCCCGGAGCCCCATAGCCGGCATAGAGCTCTCCCATTGTGATCCCGACGCGAATCAAGGAGGAAGGTTGCTCCAAGAATCTTTTTGACATTCACAATCATGCTGTGAAGCAAGGAGGTAGGGTGCTCCACGAGCTGATTTGACGTTCCTGAACTCTCCATGAATCAAGGAGGGGGGGGGGTGCTCTGCGAGCTGATTTGACGTTTGCGAACCCACTGTGGAGAAATTTCTATCTTCACGCCGAGGGAGCAATGATTTGTGGAGACTATTGCCTATAAATAGCAGGATCCCCTCAAGCCCAAAGGACAGATCCTCTGACATTTTTCCTTTTCAGATCCCACATCGCGAAGTAATTTCTGATCTGTGAACCGTGAGCTTTTCAAGGTACTTTTGCATCATGAAGATCCTTCCCCTTTGCATGAGTTTTTACCCTCTTAAAAGGCAGATACCATTCATGGAGCACACAGGCCTCTGAAAAGGAAGGATATCCCCATGGGGAATCAGGTTGTCGTGAAGAGTTTATGCTTCATGAAGCACACTTCATACATATGTGACTCGCATGCTGAGGTGTGGTCACTGTACTTCATGAAGCACATTGCTCCACTGTTTTATGTTTCTCAATGCACCCTTGCTTCGTGAGGCATTACTCTACGAATTCATTTCCACGTTACAAAGAACCTTACATATGCACCTATGCCCTATGCCTAGGCTAGGCGACTTCACTTCACGAAGCACATCCCTTCACGAAGCCCCTCCACTTCATGGATCACCCAATCTTCACAGGGATTCTACCTATGGACCCTTTTTCTCTACAACTCATTTTCCTGTGTGGCCCTTCAGGTTTGAATGAATCAATTTCAATGTCCCTTGGGCGGTGCTACCCATTGCGTTGCTTCGCCTCATGCTTCTTTTCATAAACATGCTAGCTGCTATTTCTTCTTCGCATAACCATGCTATCGTGGAACACACAATGGTTCACTCCATAATACCCCCTCACCACGGCATTGCCAATGCCTTCCTTCACTCAAGGGTGGGTGGGTATCAGTTGAGTATGTCGTAGGGTTTCAGAGAAAATCCACCTTGTCCGGGCAGCAGGATGTTAAACTGCCAAGCACCATCGTCCTCCACACATGACATTGAACTGTGACCTCACCCTGTGTTGTGCATGTGGGGTGCCCCATTTAGGACATTCTCTATGCCCAAAGGTCTCCATAGATGTGAGATCATTCCTCATCTATAAAGAAATCCTCTTTATTGGAGCAGCGTCTGTCTGTGGGGAAAGGGAAACCACCCTAGTGTAACCCCCTAGCCTTTCATGTTGGAGGCAGAACCTCTACACCTCCTCTGTTACTGGGTGTCAAATACATCTCCCATTGGGATTTTTCTCAACCCAGACCTCCATATTAGAGTAATCCCCCTATTTCCTCTTTGGGATACTAACCACGTGTAAGCCCCAATTTCCTCTTTGGGCCGCCAACTACGTGTAGCCCCAACCCACTTCCCACAGACACACCTTTCACGAGGTGATCGTTAGGTCTTTGCTGCCTCTTGTTTCCCACGCCGAGCATGACTCATGTGGGCTTAGTGTAAGCATCGACCATAAAATTTCCTTCTAGGAAACCCAGAGTGTAAGCTCCAAACCCAACCTGAACTATGAGGTGTTTGATCCTTTCCAAGGAGAGGTACATAAGAAGCCTCCCTGAGGTTCAAGCCCACCACCCATTGGCCCTGACCATCCTCACGTCGGTTCTCATGAACTATGTGGTATTTGATCCTTGCCAAGGAAAAGTACGTATGAAACCACCCTGAGGTTCAATCCTAACACCCAGTCACTCTGACCCCCTTCATGTCGGTTCTCCCAAACCCACATGAACTACGTGGTCTTTGATCCTTTCCAAGACAAGGTAAGTAAGAATCCTCCCTGAGTTTCAAGCCCAAAAACCATTGGTTCTGACTCTTTTTTATGGCGTTGTCAATTCCTTCCTTCCCTCAAGGGTGGGAGGGTATCGGTTATGTATGTCCTAGAAGGGCATAGTGCACCCACGTCATCCGAGCAGTATGACGTTAAACTGCCAAAAACCATCATCCTCAGCACATGACGTTAAACTGGGACATCGCTCCATGTTGTTCATGTGGGGTGCCATGTTTTGGACATTCTGTATGCCCACTGGTCTCCATGGGAGTGAGATAATTCCTCCTATGGAATGATATCCTCTTTATCAGAGCGGTGTTTGTCTGCGGGGAAAGGGCAACCGCCCTAGTGTAAGCCCCTAGAGATTCTTGTAGGAGGCATAACCCTTACTCCTCCTCTCTTACTGGGTGCCAAGTCCCTCTCCTACTGGTCTTTGTCACCACCCGGGCCTCCATCTTGGACTAAGCCCATGTTTCCTCTTTTTGCTGCTAACCACGAGTAAGCCTCTGTTTCCTCTTTGGGCTACCAACTACGTGTACCCCCAGTCAACTCCCCATAGATGCACCTTTCACGATGTGATCATCAGGTCTTTGGGGCCTCTTGTTTCTCACACCGAGCATGACTCACATGGTCTTAGATTCAGAATCGACCATGAAATCCTCTCCAAACATCCAAGAGTGTAATCCCCACACCAACCTAAACTACAAGGTCTTTGATCCATTCTAAGGTGAGGTACATAGGAAGCCTTGCTAATGTTCAAGCTCACCACCCCTTGGTACCGAACATCTTCACGATGGTTCACCAAACTCACCTGGACTACGAGGTCTTTGATCTTTTCCAAGGAGAGGTACGTAAGAAGCCTCCCTAAGGTTCAAGCCCAACACCCCTTGGTCTTGACCATCTTCACGTCGGTTCACCAAACTCACCTGAAATATGAGGTCTTTGATCCTTGCCATGGCGAGGTGCGTAGGAATCCTCCTTGAGGTTCAAGTCCACTACCCATTGGTCCTTAACATCTTCATGTTGGTTTTCCCAAACCATCCAGAACTACGAGGTCTTTAACCCCTTCCAAGGCAGGGTATATAAGAAACCTCTCTGAGGATCAAGGCCAAAAACCATTGGTCCCGACCATCTTCACATCAGTTCTGAAAACCACCATGAACTACACAGACAATGATCCTAGTCAACGAAAGGTACGTAGGAAGCCTCTCTAAGGAGCATGCCCAAAAAATTGGTTTTAACCCCTCTTCACGTCAGTTCCCACTTCACCATCCTAAACTATGAGGTCTTTGATCTTTACCAATGCAGGGTATGTAGGAAGCCTCCTTGAGGTTCAGGCCCAACAACCAATGGTCCCGACCATCTTTGCATTGGTTCACCAAATCCATCCTAAATTATTAGGTCTTTGGTCCTTTCCATGGTAGGGTGCGTAGGAAGTCTCCCTGAGGTTCAATCCCAACAATCATTGGTTTTGACCCCCCCCCCCTTCGCATCAGACCACCTTTGTCCCGCATGTCATTAAACTACATGGCCTCTTTTAGTCCTGCCTAACATTAAAATGAATTCACCATTAACAAACTATGTGGGATTTGATCCTTGTCTCCTAGATAAGGCATGTAGGAATCCTCCCTGAGGTTCAACCCCATCCAGCGGTATGCCGTTGTGACCCCATCCTGTGGTAAGCCATTGTGAACCCATCCCGTGATAAGCCATTGTGACCCCATACAGTGGTAAACCATTTTTAACCCCATTTGATGGTATTCCATTGTCAGGAGTGAACTACAAGGACATTGATTCCCTACCATAGGGATACGTAGGAGGTCTCTTCGAGACTCAATACCAACATCATTGTCATCCTCGAGATGACTCCATCTCATTATCCACCCACATCACTTAATCATCCATCATCCATTTTGGTTCTTACCCAGGCCACCACATCCCGATGGGATCATGCCACCTCATTCCCCATTCCCCTTAACATCAATAGGGTAGCAAACCACATGTTATCCCAAACATCGGTGTTCCCTCTAGGGGTTTCACTCACCTGATCTGCTTCAGTCAGAGTTCGGATCAGTCCAATCTGTCTCCGCCAAACGTTAAACTTGCGGCATACCCTATATTAAACATGGGAAGCTGAGAAAAAAAAATAGATACATTCCTATGTCATAAAATTCCAATGCGTTCAACATGGGATTCCTCAGGCTTCTGTACCCTCGAGAAGCCCTATAATAAGGGGAAGAAACCCAGATGCACCAGTGTTCCAGCGTTCAGACACACCAGTGAAGTCCAATGTGACTACTCCCCCGACCAAAGGTTGATCCCATGACCGGACCCCTTGGAATGTCTTGACAGAAGCGGTGTATATAACTGGTTTCCAAGAAGGTATGACACTAGGAAGAGTTTCACAAACCACATCTAAAATCTATAAGGAAGACCCGGACTAGGTGACGAGTTTAGAGGAGGAATTAATGGATGGAAGAACCGACATCCCATCATCCCATTTTGATCAATGAGAAAATGTCCGTAAACAAGGAATGGATGATGCCCACCTTCAGAAAGTGGGAATTCAGGGTAACAAACAACACCGCCATCCTTGAACAAGATGGATGCCAGTGCCCCAACGAAAGTGCCGGAAACATTCACCAATCAATTTTTATTTCATAAATAAAAAATTCACAATCAAAGTGATTAGTAAACATATTATCAAAAAATGTATTACCAGCCATAATGTACCTGAAAAGACACATCCCCATGATGTCCAGTAAATTCATCCTTTTCTTTTTCAGTTATGAGTTGTTCCTACATAAGTGGTGGGTGCATGTTTATTTTCCCTTCAAAATCATTAAGATGATATCTTGTTATAATTGAAAAAAAATCTCTATGAATCCTTCCAGAAAGCGTTGATTCATATTTATTGTTGGATTAAACTACTATAAATTCACTCTATAAGGGATGATGAAGAATAATTCAATGTGTCATTATTTTATTTTTTAGTAAAATAAAGAAATAATATCAAAATTTTACTGTAATCTATTCCCACATCAGTGTCTTGGGAATGGGAACAACATGGTGCCACAAATCTACATCTATCGGCATGCATTGTTGAGTGATGAGTATAATGTAACTATTCAACATGGCCTTGTTGGGATTAACATGTTGGCCTCATACATTACATCTCACCTCATATTTGATTCCTTTTCTTTTTGACTTAAGATTTTTTCTAACACCGTAAAACTATTGTGATTCTATTTTTTCTACATCACCGATCCTTCCTCGCCTACCATTTCCTCAAATTAAAAATAATCCATATGTTGTTCCTCTATATCAGTAGCATCAGTATGTGTTGAAGGTCATTGTCGCTCTTCACTAGGATCAGCAGTAGGTTGAGAAATATGTTGTTCCTCTAGAGCAGTAACATAAGCACATGCATAAGGCCATTATTCATTTGTACTAGGAGTAGTAGCAGCTTGAGGGAGTTATTGTTCCTTAGGATTGGGAGCATCATCACGTGTTGAATTCATTATCTACAGATGTTATTTAACATCTAATTTATATTACATAAATGTAGCAGTGAATAGATAATAACATGAGATAACATAATTTATATTAAAAATATATATAACCAGATTATTGAACTCTCTTTTTTTAAGGATGAAGGGATTTTACACCTATCAAGTATCCAAACCCATTCATTGTGATCTCCTCTCACATAAAAGACTCTATTTACATTGGGAAAGACATGAAATTATTGTGATGTCCCAATGAAAGTGTCATCCTATGTTGAATTTTCATTTGACACTCCAATGGTTTTGGTCGATAACAGAACAATTAACCACTTTCAGTTTGTAGGATATAGAACATAAAATACTTGTACTACATGTGATGCCATTATAAATGGTTATTTTTTATACCCTTCCTTACTGAAATCCACTTTCATGAATCCCAATTCATCTATTTTAACATCATTCTTGATATCAACCCACATGCTTAAATAAATTGGGAGTTGGAATGTTATATAATCCAACTCCAATATTTTTTTGCTGATGCCAAAGTATGACAAATTCACATAAATTGGATTTCTTTCCTTAGTACTATAAACATACATCGCTTCATCCATAAATGAAACTCCACTATTTTTCATGGTATTTTCTTCATTAAGTTTGTTTTTATAGATCTTATAATCACTAATTTCTAAATCATTATAAGATACTTTGTACTCACTTGGTCCTCTAGCTATCCCCCAAAGTCATTCTGAAATTGAATATGGATTTTCATCAAACTCCTTAAATATATGTTCCTAAAACGATCCTATAAACTATATATTAGGTGTATTTTATATCCATATTTCAGCCCTTGATGGATCCAAATGACTAATAATTTCATTGTGGGTTTCAAAATATAGGGAAACCTCCATACGATTATGAGAAATGTAAAGGTGGGCCTACTCATGACCTATAATATTGATTATGACAACACCTGTTCTAGAAATTCCTTCACCCGCAAGCTGACTGGTGGGATGATAATTCCATATACCAATACTTTCTGCACTATATAGGTAGTTGTTACAGAATTATACATCTTCCCCAATAATATATTGCTCCAAAATACAACCCTCTAGCCGACCTTGATTTTTGACATACCATTTTAAAATATTTAAATACCATTCAATGGGGTACATCCATCTATAGTGTATAAGACTAAATATTCAAATATCTCTCAACAATTGAACTATAAAGTGAACCATCATATCATAGAATGGTGGACGGAATAACATTTCCAATTCACATAATATGACAACAATTTCATTATCCAAAATAGGAAATTTATCTAGGTCTATAACTTTTCTATATATAGCATTGAAAATAAATAGATCTTGGTTAGTGTATGATGAACAATCATAAGAAAAAGAAATCTAAAGCTATATGAATTAGATCTTACATCAAAACATGGAGATCGTGTGATTTCATGCCCTTTAAATTTCAATCGGTCATTGAAATGATATTCTTTATATTCAATGCATACCCTTCTGGAACCTTTATTTACTTCAAGAAGTTGAAAAACTGATAATTGTCCTGCCTAGAAATCATGTAACAAGGTAGAGGAAGAAAATTTTGTTTTTCACCCTTCACTAGTTCCAACACTTCATATATTACGAAGTTAATTATGTCCAACCTGGCCTAAATCCCAACCATTGTTTTTTGAGGTGAATTTAGGAATTTTCCAATTACACAATATCATTAATTTTTTTCAATATGAATAATGTCAAGAATGTTTTTGAAATATAAACAATTCTAGTATGGTAATTCAAAAAAAACTGATCTCCTTTTTCAACCGGTTTTCGAAAGGTTTTTTAAAAATGGTTTATCAAAAGGAGTGACCGCATCTTTTACTTTCTCAAAAAGTTGATCACATATTAATGGAGGGAGTGTTGTATATTCTTCTGAACATACATTTAATGATATCATCTAAGATAAGTACTTATGTCATTGGGGTGAAAATTTGAGATGTTTTTGAAAAACAGACTTTGATTAATGTTTAAAACTAATTGATTGTGTACCTTGTTTGAAAATGGCACACCCTTGAGTTTCATTAATTCTATATCCTGACAAATTTCTGTAAATAGTATAGTATTTTATCATCCTATACAACATGGATCTCGATGTGAAATATTCATTACTTAAAGCATCATACATCAAAACACCTGAATCCCACAATAATTTGAAATCCTCAATCAAAGGAGCCAAATAATTATCAATATCATTACCAAGTTGTTTTGGACTTGATATAAGCATAGACGTCATGATATATTTTTTTCATACATAATCACAATGTAAAATTATAATTTACTTATCTAACAATCCATGTACTATGAGTTATGCTTTGAAAACAAAAAGGATTCACTCCATCTTTATAAAATGGAATTCGAAGGATTCTTTGCTATTTTCCAAATTCCGGATACTAATGATCAATTTTATTCCATTGAGGATAGTTTATTGAGTGGAAACGTATCCCATATTTATTTCTTATATATTTATTCCATATCAATTTCCCTCCAGCCTCCTGACATCTATATAGGAACATAAACCTTCGAATGATTGGAAAGTACCATACAAATTTCACAAGACCCAGTTCATCTTTCATGAATCGAGAATCACTGCAATTCTGGAATTATTCTAGTTATTTTTAGTCCTTGAAAAATCGTATATAGTCATTTGGGAATACATATATTCTTTCAGAGATCACACTAATAGAACATTGCATTTTTTGGGAACATTATATTCAGATTGGTAGCTCATTGTCCCCTAGGATCATATCATTCAAGAGATAAAGTAGTTTAGTAAAACTAGAATCACTCTATTTGTTGCCTACTTTCAAATTATACAGCTTTAGAATGGCTAAAAATTCTATATATTTAGTGAAACTAGAATGAAATGGAATATTTAGACAACACTTTAACGTCTCATACAATGTGGGAAAATCATGATGTTCATATTCAATTATCCTTATCATTTCCTCAAGATGGTATTCATCATCATTCAAACCTAAAATCAAATCCACGATAAGGTCTTCTTCATTTTCTATACATTCAATCTTATTAGATGATATATAAAATGAAATGATATCAAATCCACTAGTTATGTTATCTTTTCACACATGTTTATTCCAACATTTATAACTTCAATCAATTTACTGGTAGATCAAGTGTTCATCCAACTCCTTTGGACTAATTGTCCTTGAATAAGAATAGCATAAACCCCGAAAAATGATTTGAGAAAGGTCATATGCATGATCTTTTGAAAACATGATTAACTCTATCACTCCATATTCATACACTTCTGTCATACAATTGGAATTTATCCATTATTTATTCATATCCTTCCTATTTGATTCAGTAATAATATTATTTAACCAAATAAATACAAAAAATTGTTTCAATTGAAATCTCTCAAAAATATTCCTAGTGAGTGTAATTGAATGAGCCATGAGGTTTTTTATTCAATTACAATGAATTTAATGTTTTTTAATGTTCATTAATAAAATAAACATTATTTAGTATTATTTATATAAGATAATTTTTTATTATAAACATGCTTTAATTGTGCTAAAAATTTTATAAAGGCCAATATTTGGAGCTATTAAAGGTTCATCATTTGTAAGTGCATTAGTCCTGAATTTTATAAATATACACATCATTCATGATATATATATATATATATCAAAATACTTGTATAAATAATTTTTCATTGAGATTATTATATGGATTGTTATTAGACTTCATTTGAATATAGGCTAATAGAGGATATTGTATGACAATCAATATTATTTTTACTAAGAATTTACATTAATGGAAATCCCTTAAAAATCCCCAAACCACAGTATGTTCATCAAGTGCACCATCAAAAAATAATAATCACCAAAAACCACCCATGAGTGTCCAACTTCATAAATTTTTTATGTTGACCGTACCATTCCATAACCTCATGAGGATATTGGTCATCATGAAAAATTAAGGATAATGACTCAATAATTCCTAAAGTGAAAAACATCATTCCCCTACCACTCCATTCAATTTTTTTGTAAATACAATCACTAGAAAAAAAATATTAAAATAATAAGAGGATTTTCCCGATGTCATATCCTCATAATGGGCATTCTACCACATATCAATAAATTTCAAGGAGGTGAAATAAAGTAACATGAAACAGGAAACTATCTCTTTCTTGTTTTAAATGACATTGAAATCAGATAGTCCCAATGCATGCCAAGGGGTTAGATCCCAAAGAACAATCCATAGGAGAAAAAAACACAAGAAAACATTTTCAAAATTTTCATTTCTATTAAAATCACACCCCTATCCCAGGGGAGTTGAAATCATTTTCGAAATACAAGCACACATTGAATGAAATCCAAATTATTAAAAATGAAATACAGCTTCTCATGTTAAATAGTTTCCAAAAATTCCAAAAATGATCTCTAATTTTTTCATAATTAAATCAATCACATCTCAATCATTTCAAATTAAAATCAATTCATTTTTATAGGGGAATTTTCACACATGGTTTGAAAAATTAATGTATTTCTCAAAATCCCATTTTAATTTCGAAACCAAAAATTCCAAGTAAAAATGAAAAGAGAAGATAAACCGTATTTAAAACATTTTAGATCCATTAAAATATTTTTCATTCCCTCACAAATTGGTTTTTAAAATAAAATCACTCAATAAAATCCCCTTTTCCATTGATAAATATTCTTTTCCATACAAAAAAAAAGATTTTATGTCCTAAAGGTAAATACAAGGCACATGTTACCATGAAATTCAATATCTATCACTTGAAAGTGATTATAAATCACTTCATTTAAATACAAAATCATTATACTGTATATGAACTAATATATTAATTAAAAATAAATTACATCACAGGAAGAAAACATTTCTTAATAATTGATGAACATTGAGCATAACCATTCAAGAATTTATGTGTAAGAACCCGAATCTCAATTTCATGTATGGATATTTATTTCGAGATGTTTTATAGGAAAAAGGAAAAGATGAGAAATTTTATAAGTACACAAAGTGAAATTTTCAGTATATCTCGGGTACCTAGTTTCCACATGTAGTCGTGTACTGGTCATGTAAGGGCAGAGTACATGGCCTTGTAAGTAACATGGCAGACTGCCTAAAGTGGGGGCCAGTTGAGGCTAGTACACGGTGTGTACAGTAAAATGAAAACTCCATGTACTTTTCCTTTTAATTGATATATCTGAGCAGAGCCACGTCTCATTTACATGTCATTCTTCTTCTTCCAGTGTCTCATACAAGAGAGCAACGTATGGCCGATGATCTTCAAGATCCTCCCGTTGCTCCATACGAGCTCCGATTAAGACTTCGCCAGGTGCGTTGGATTCACAACGGTGACTTATATCTTCACATAGAGCCTCTATTATTTATTTCTATTCTCTAATGGGTTATACAAGATTGAACTATTTTAAAATTTTGTAGATCTACAACATTTTAGGCTGATTCCAAGGCTGATGTTCAACTATAGTGTTCTCCTAACATTGAGGTAGGTGTTTTGTGCCTTTCTTTGGTTTTATTTAGTTTATATATGCTAAAAGTGTTGAATACCCATGTTTAGGGTATTTCATGTTTTAGAATTTAACCCTATTTAATACTTGTTATGGTGTGTTTGATTGAGAAAATGGTAATTTATTACACATATGGTTTTATACCATGATTATGGGTGTGTTCCTGTGTTTGTTTGATTATGGTCGGTTGATCTAGAATGCATGTTAGGCTTAATCTTTTCCATGACTCATGTTGTTAGGATGGAGTAACTATTTATTTTATATGCAAGTGTTTTGCATTGTGATTGTATGACCAATGAGACTTTTACTGTAAGTGATTCCTGAGGTAGGGTCATTTAATTATGGATTGTTGTTATGATGACCCAGTGGTATTGACTGTGAGAGCTATCGGGTGGTCAATGACCGTAGGGGTTAGACTGTGAGAGCTACCTAGAGGGCCGTTATTAAATGAATATTGGACCATAGGGAATTGACTGTGAGAGATGCCACGGGGTCATTATATTTTATTTTTGTTATGTAGAACAAGGGAGTATTGGCTGTGAGAGATACCCAGAATGTTGATTGTAAATGATTAGTGCCATGTGTGACCAAAGGGGATAGTCTATTTAAGATTTCCCAAAGGGTTGTTATTTATTGAATTGATGATATGTTAAACTTGAGGGGTAAGACTGTGAGAACTTTACCGTAGGGTTTCTTTTGAATGTTTGATTGATTTTGATGATTCTTCCAAGCCAAATCACATGCTTGGACTCAGTCATACATGATCATTTAGATAGTCTTTTGTAATCTCTATTTGTTATATTATACAAGGTATATATAGCTTAGCCAAGATATTGATATTTAATTATTGAGCAGATTGAAAAATTAATGAATTTAAATGAATGTAATTGAAAACTATAGGATCCTTTACTTTTGAGTACTCCTTAGTTTATTGTTTCATTTCTTTTTATAACCTACTATATATATACACTGATAGTTAGGAATTGATATTCTGGTGGTTTCCTACTGGGATTCATCTCACACCCTGTTTGGGTCATGGTTTTTGAGTCGAAATAGATTATATGGTTGTAGGTATAGATAAGGTTAAGCACCCTTCATCATCTGGTACATGATTATTGTTGGAGTTGGAGGGCGTGGGACCAAGTTGAGGATTGTAATGTTGTCGGAGTTAATTGTTTTATGTACTTGTTTTTAAATATTGTATTTCCATCATTGTGACTTGTTTGGTTGTTGTCCTAGATACATGTTACATGCACCATTTATATATATATGTTGCAATTGTTTATAATATCATTCTTCTGTTGTTTACTTCTGTTTTATGGTATTAATTCTTCCACTGTTGTTTACTATTTGTATCCACTGTGTTACTCTACCAATGAGGGCATAGATTCTCCACTATTTCACCCAAAGCCCTTACTTCTAGTTGGCAGCCTCTGGCCTTTGGGGAAGTTTGTTTGATGCCATGTGACCAACCGGGTATGGGGAACCAATGGGTGGAACCCGAAACCGGGATGTTACAAATTGAATTTTTATAATCGAAAAAGTATAATTATTATTAATTAAAATAAAAAGAATTTTTAGAGTAAAATTGAATATAATTATTAGAATATGATATAAAAGATAGTGTTCCATCTTTTAGTTGAGAGCTTCTTCATTCTTTCTCAACTTCTAACCGAATTTCATTGAACTGGTTTGGGGTTCTAGGGTAATATTCCTTCAACTATTAGCCCCAATTGAATTTTTTGAGAACATATAGTCTCTTTGGAACTAACTTGAACTACCACTAATTATACTTCATCAACTAGTTTGGTTCAATCAACATGGAATGGACAAAAATAGAGAAAAGTGAATTTGAATGAATTAATATCTACTGATTCCTCTGAATCTAAAGCTAGGGTGCTGAGAAAATTAAGAAAAGAGACAGAGGAGTAAGACACATGAAAAGGATGAGAGTTCAGTTCATTAAGAGAAAGTGAAATGTGAACAAGGGAAATGATTAAAAAATAGGGTCAAACAAGATAATAACTTCAATTTGGAGGCACGGTAGAAGTGGTAGGGTTTGGCGGCAGGGGCGGAAGATGGTGGCAGGAATGGAAGATAGTGACGGACGGCAGTGGGGGCGGCGGGCGGTAGTGGAAGGGATATTAGAGCTGGCTGTGGGGCTAGTAGAGGATGGGGGGAAATGGAAGCGGTGAATGTAACACCCCGACCCCAGTTACCCAGAGTCGGTGCATTATTACATAACATTGTCATGATTACAAAAGTTCAAGTCTCGAAAGAACAGTTAGTTTAGTAGTCTTGGAAACACTAGATATATTCATAAGTCTTACATGACATCATAAAGTAAAAAAAACTACAACAATATATTTTCTTCATATCCCCTCATACTATCCCTATAGGTCATTCAGAAATTACTTCTTCACATCCTGGGAAAAATAAAACATTTAAAGGGGTGAGCTCAGATGATCAGTAAGGATAACAATATAGCAGAAACTTTCATAAATAAGCATAAACATTTAAGGCATTGTATAACTAAAACAAAATCCTTTTGAATGTGAACTTCAGCATAATATGGCAAAGATAAAATGAAATAATTCCATTTAATTATTCCCATGGATATTATACTAGTCAAATAACCACATTCAATATCAATAACCACTTTCATAATGATGGAATGCATAATGCCAGACTATTAGAACCATATAGTCAAGGCCTCATGCCAAGACTACAAATATGGTTTTGTCCAGGCCTTATGTCAGGACACTAGTTTGTCTCATGAGACCTACAAATGCATCGAGGAGCTATAGTGGGCTCCACCCATCACTTACTATGTCTAATTCATTCCTCATATGAAAATTTTGAAACATAACATAAACATTCATATTAAAACTAGCATATTGAATATCAATACTTTTAACCACAAACAATTAATGGTATAAAAATAACACATCCACAGTCAAACATAACTCATTTGATACAATATAGAAGATTGTATTGTATCATTATAACCTCAATTGATAATATTTAAGTATATTGACATAGATTAAAATATTCATCAAACTATTGAGAGAAATATCCCCATTTTTCTGAAAACATTTAAAAGTCACACTATTTTTCAAGAAGCCATTTAACATAGATATTTGAATCAAAGTGTCTCATACCACATTGAAATGTTTAAAAGGAGTTTAAATTTTAAAACATTAATGTCCATATAAATAAATCATTAAAACCATTTTTAAAACATGGACATTAATGATAATGATTTAGAATAATAAATCTCAAAATCATTTAAAATGATGTTTTAGTTAGAGTTACTAACCAAAAGTGTGACAATTGAATAAAAATAATTGAGGTAATAAAAACTTTGAAATATCATGAGAATAAAGAGATTCATGATATACTATGTCAAAGTACATTATATACACCATATTAAAGTGATTTGGTGTATAACAACAAAGAAGTCTCAATGGAATGTAAAATGAGATGAAATCTCTTATAAATACCATATCCTTAGGTTAAGGATAAATCAACAACATAATTATGTGTGATAAATATAAATACAGTCAATATGATTGGATATTCACTTTAATTGATCAGAGGACATGCACACATATTCTTGTAAAGACAACACCAACGAATTAGATATTTAACTGAACAAATGAAGAATGCGTTAAAAATTACTCTTATCATGTTCATATCGATTACTTGAGAAATTATCAATGGAGTTATTATTTGTATAAAAAGTATATCCACAGAAAGGGGAGTGGAAATTATGTCATATGCAAATGAATAGTGACTCCATAAATAATCTTGGAGTAAAATAATCAATGAAGTATGTGTAAAGCTGAATGAATGGAAATTGAAATTTCAAATTCCCTTATCGATTTGGTAACTTAAAAAACATAAACCCATGAAAGAAGGGTAATACAATGATGATCTAAATATCCATAAATTAATGTATATCACACAATGAATACAATTGTAGGCAGTACACACACCACATGCAATAAATAACTGGTGAACAATGGAAATCTCATGAAATTAAAAGTGAGATAAGAAACCCCTTACTTTTTACTTTTTCCTTGGCTGAGGGTAGGTTAGCCTCATGTATAATGGTGAAATAATTTTTATTGAATTATTCAAAAATTATATACATTAATATGATATCATATATGATCTTTTAACATTTATTTGTTAATAATATCTTAGTATTATCGTCATTTTGGGTGTCAACTTACTCGTTTTCTTTTATATGTTTTGTTACATAAGTCGTGTTTGTTATGGATAGGTTGTATATTATTCATATAAATAATTATATCAAGTCCTTAAACATTATTTTTAATCATAAAATGAGAATTAGACATGTATGGATACGATGGGGAATGAATCTCATCGTGTTCCTGGAGACGGTAGTCCGTACGTACGCACGAGCGATAATATCATTATTTCGATAATAAAATCATATAAAATTGGATGATATATCAAATATAAAGAATAATTATCATGTAATACTTATTATTTACATGAATTTCACATCATTATTATACCCATCCAAATAATAATGTATTGAATAACAATTACACCACGACATGGAGACGGCAGGCCATACATACGCACGTATGGTGACATGTCATTCAAAGGATGGATAGAATACTGAATATCGTTGTACCATATTTATAATAATATCAAAGTATATAAAAGATACTGGAGTTATTATTTTATAATGGAAATAACAAAGAAATAATAAGTTGAAGAAGAAAGGAACTTGTAAGAGGGTTGTGAAAACATTACCTCGTTTTCAGGTTCTTCCTTTTGATTTGATCAAAAGGGCTCCTTAGGTTGGCTTTCTGAACAATATAAGGCCTCTTGGTTGAATATAGTGAAGTTAAGAGAATATTTGGTCAGGTGTTGGCTGATCCAAAAGGCTTTGAAGGTGTAAATTAGAGAGAAGGGGGAGTTCCCTTTTATAAGAGAGGTGAGGGGTACCTTTCGAAATGCTAGAAATATTATTTTATAATAAATTCATATTTGGTTTCGAATGGATCCAAAGTAGATTATTTAAAATTTAAGGTGGGTATGGGAAAAAATAATTTCAACCAATATATTTTAGATATTTTTGGGTCACTATATTAACCTTATCATTTATATTTAACTCTTAGGTAAATAGTTTGACATTTACCATGTCTCTTTGTATTTTTATATTATATAGTTAATAAACATACTATATACCTCCAAGAGATCTTCAAGTGCTCCATTAATGATACACCTATCATTATATAAGTTATTTGGTCGAACCGTATATTTTTAAGAATAGAATATCAATTAATAATATAATATTTGTTTTAAAAACTCTTTTATGTCAATTTGGACACTATTGGGTATTTTGTTTTTGATAATTTTATAACAGAAATATTACCTCAAAAAAATTATATAAGAAATAATAATATGTCATATTAATCTAGAAAATTAGTGGAATTCATAAAAAGTCTCAAATTACATTTATTTTGATATTTATAATATCAATTACTTTAATATTTCATTAATTAGGTAATTACTGCATCACCATTGTGTCATAAATAAATTAAATTATTTAATGTATAAAAATTATAAAACAAATACCATTATGTAGGAAATATTTTTAGCTTTGTAATGAATATTTATAATTGAATTGATCTTATGTATAACCCTATATTAAAAATGTTTTAGTTATTAAACTTTGATTTTATCTCTTTTAACTTGTCTTTGAATTAAAAAATAATAAATGTCCTAATCTAATCCAAGTGGACCTAAATGATAATATTTTATTCCTATGGTTGTTTTTGGTCGAGATACACTTTTCCAAGAGAATTAGGATATGTGTTAGGGTAAAAGTAAAATCATTTTTACCCTTAATTACCATATTTACTTTTAACCGTGGTAAAGATAAGTAAACGGGTACTATTAACCAAAAATTATTTTCATCTCATTGAACCACATTTTAATACTTGATATTAACTATGTCTCTTGGATTTTCTAAATTCCAATCACATAAGCGTTAAAATTACGTTTTATATGAATTTCCAAATTCATCTAGGAGGTGGGTAAAAGATGGTGAAAATATCAATAAAATTTTTATATATCTAAAATTATTCTAAAATAACTCCAATGAATTACATTTAACTTATATAGGTATTATGTATCTATTTTAAACTTAATTAAATTTAAATAAAATAAATAAAAATTTAAATAAAAATTCGGTTTTAAACTATAACTCGGTGTTTTTTCACTATTCATCAAAAATTGAATGTTTCCAGAAAAAATACCAAAAAATCATACTAAGCTAATTTTGATATTCTGACTCCAAAAATGATGTCCATTTGGAAAGATGAAATTTATAAAATTTCAAAAAGTGGGTGTTACTATTCATAATCGCTAGTTTGATTGGTTGTGGTGTGTGTTAGAACTCGAAGTTGAGTACAAAACACGCTACTATATTATTCAAAGAGAATCATACCATGGAATCTTGGGGTGTTACATTCTCCCATCCGTCAAATAATTTCATCCTCGAAATTTTTAAAATTGGTCTTGGGAATATAATGGAAAGTGCCACATCAAAAAAGAGTCAATAAAACTATCGCCTTATAAGAAATAAAGAGGAGTACAAAGGTCACCCTAGATAACTCATACTAAGATTCCATGTAGGAAAACATGGATATGGACGATAAACTAAGTGTCAAGATCTGATGGAGAGGGATAGAAAATATGATCAGGAGAAAGGTAACAACAAGAAAGCCACAAACTTGTGATGAGACAAACGGTCATTAGTTTCCTAGTAGGAAAATTATATGGACAACATTTTTTTATGTTACATTACCTAATGACGAGGAATTCATTTATGAGATTTCCTAAGAAAATAAAGAGATATACTTACTTTTTATGTAGTGTTTCATTCATTAATAAATTTTCACCACTAACTCATTTTTTATTAAATGATGAGTATTCAAGAAGACTTGGTCAAACTGGAAGAGCTAGAATAAACTTCTATAGAATCACATGATCCATGAAGTATAAACTATATATTTACCTTGTATTTAGAGATTAATCAAAACCAAAACGGTTAGTACAAGATCTGATGATCCCCCAAAATGATATTCATTTAGAGAAAAAAACACTAAGCTGAATTTCTAAAATTAAACCAACAATTCCTCAATGTTAAATAAATACCATTCAATAAACAATTTTCCTTAAAATCTTTCAAGATAATCCAAACTAATTTTGAAACCCAAAACATATAGGTATTTGTTTATGTAGTCTTCCACAGCAATTGTATCTCCAAATGACATCAACTACCCTTAAAGTCACATAATTAAATGTAATTAACCTAATCACATATTCTTTATTATATGTTAATCATTTCTATAAATAACCCAAATCATTATAAATCTACAATAAAAACGTAGATAAAAATCCACCATTACTCTTCAAATGAAATTCCATAGTATTCTAGTTTCCTTGGGCATATAGTGTTCCCAAAAAAGCAAACATCTTCCAAAATAACATTTATCACTTAATCACCAAATAAATATCCTATAATAAGGGTATTTATCTGATAAGACATAAGAACACAAATCAACTTATTGTTGATCAATAAAATCATTTAACTAAAAATAATTAGTCACACTAACCAGGGACTTCACGTAGTCCAGTGGTAGGAGATAAATCCCAATCGCACATTGGTTGTGGGTTTGATTCCCACAGCTTTGTCTGACGTGACGGGTTGTCCAACGGTCTGTGTGTTGTCCTTTTTCAAAAACTATATCTTATAACATTACCAAAATGAGATAAATTCCTCAAAATAACAGTAACATAATTTTTACGAGATATGTTATCTCATACCTTGCATTTTCATCCCAAAATATAATAACTTGTAATTGCCTCAAACCCAATGATCATATATAACCAAATTGTTATTTATAACTATATCCACAAGGGAAAAGATAAGTCTTCCTCAAATATCATTATCACATGGAAAACTGTGGGGTTACAAATACAAGAGAAAATTAATCCAAAGTAATCTCATCAACAAGGAGCACTAATACTTTTAAACATTTCTCCAACCATTTATTTACACATAGATTCTTCTTTGACCAAGAAAATATCCTATAGAATAGGGCATTCACTTGGGTAATGACTGGGTCCCCTACATTTACGAAAAATGACTGTAAATGGATTTTTGGGACCATTTTTATTTTCTTCCATAGTACTCTTCATTTTTCCTCGGCAATTCTTCACTTTATGTCCATATTTCCCACACGTAAATCATTTCTTTGTTCTGTTTAGACACTTTTCAAGGTGTCTCTTTCCAAATTTCCTGCATGATGGAAATTTTGGATTCTTTTCTCCATGGTCTCCACTGCTGGAGCTCTTATCATTCATCACCTTTCTCTTCTTTATTGAGTCTGGGAGTTGGTTAATATATATGTTGTTGGTCATATTTTTGGAAAACTAATTTGGAATGAACACGATATCTTTTACGCCTATCAAAATTCCATTTTTTCCCATTTCCACCATCATTCCCACCTTGTACATCATTCTCAAAGTTACTATGACTTCGTTGGACTCCAACCATTGACTAAAACCAGAAAGCATTGTGTGAGTAACCGTAGTCATAAAATCATTTAGAGAATATCATGACACCATATTCACAATTTTAAACACCTTAGTATTAACCAAGTTCATTTATTCCCATATTATATTAAAATAATTCAAATTGGTTTTTAAATAAAATGTAATTTATCCTAAGCATATCCCCCGGGAGCGTCGTAACCAAGAGTGCAGCAAGGCCCGTTGTCATGCACCAGTTCCCATTTGAGTCTATCTCAATGTGATGTTTTTGGGTTTTACCCCTAGGTATATCTGTGCCAAAGCCATATCTACAGACTCGTATCCAGACAGGGATGTATTGCTTGGAAAACTCACAAAATCTATACAATACCAAAATTCTAGGAAGTTCTTCTATACTAATCCTCAAAGTCTAACTTAGGGCTATGTGCTCTAATCAGAGTTTATCTAAATCTAGTTTCTGTGGTTGTACTAAACTTCCTCTAAAAAAAACTGTAACGCCCTGATCCCAGTTACCCAGATTCGGTGCATTATTAGATAACATTGGCATGATCACAAAAGATCAAGTCTCAAAAGATAAATTAGTTTAGTTGTCTTTGAAAGACTAGATATATTCATAAGTCTTACATTACATCATAAAGTAAAAAAACTACAACAACATATTTTCTTAATATCCCCTCATAATATCTCTGCAGGTCATTCATAAATTACTTCTACAAATCCTGGGAAAAATAAAACATTGAAAGAGGTGAGCTCAGATGCTCAATAAGGATAACAATATAGAATAAATTTTTTAAAATAATCATAAACATTTAAGGCAATGTATAACTAAAACAAAAGCCTTTTAAACTTGAACTTCAGCATAATATGGAAAAGATGAAATAAAATAATTCCATTTAATTATTCACATTTATATTCTACTGGTCAAATAACCACATTCAATATCAATAACCACTTCCATAATGATGGAATGCATAATGCCAGACTATCATAACCACATAGTCAAGGCCTCATGCCAATACTACAAATAAGATTTTGTCAAGGACTTGTGCCAAGACACTAGTTTGTCTCATGAGACCTATCGATGCATCGAGGAGATATATCGGGCTCCACCCGTCACTTACTAAGTCCAATGCATTACTCATATGAAATGTTTGAAACATAACATAAACATTCGTATTAAAACTAGCATACGGAATGTAAATACTTTTAACCACAAACCATGAATGGTATAAAAATAGCACATCCATAGTCAAACATAACTCATTTGATACAATATGGAAGATTTTATTGTATCTGATTAACCTCAATCGAGAATAATGACGAATATTGACATAGATTAAAATAATCATCAAACTATTGAGAGAAATATCCACCTTTTTCTTTAAAACATTTAAAAGTCACACTATTTTTCAAGAAGACATTTAAAATAGAATTTTGAATCAAAGTGTCCCATACCAATTTGAAACTTTTAAAAGGATTTTCAATTTCAAAACTATAATGTCCATATAAATAAATCTTTAAAACCATTTTTAAAACATGGACATTAATGAGAAAGATTTAGAATAATAAATCTTTAAATCATTTAAAATGATATTTTAGTTAGAGTTTCTAACAAAAAGAGTGACACTTGAATACAAATAATTGAGGTAATCAAAACATTTTAATATCATGAGAATAAATAGATTCATGATATATTATGTCAAAGTACATTATATACACCATATAAAAGTGATTTGGAGTATAACAACAAAGAAGTCTCAATGGAATGTAAATTGAGATGAAATATCTTATAAAGACCATATCCTTAGGTTAAGGATAAATCAACGACATAATTATGTGTTATAATTATAAATACCCTCAATATGATTGTATATTAATTGTAAATAAATAAGAGGAAATTCACACATCTTCTTGTAAAGACAACATGAATGAATTGGATATTTAACTCAAAAAATGGAAAATGAGTTAAAAATTACTCTTATCAAGTTCATATCGATGACTTGAGAAATTACCAATGGAGTGATTATGTGTAACAAAAGTATATCCACAGAAATGGGAGTGTAAATTATGAAATAAGAAAATGAATAGTGATTCCACACATAATCTTGGAGTAAAATAATCAATGATGTATGTGTAAAGCCGAATGAATGGAAATTGAAATTTCAAATTCCATTATCGATGTGGTAACTTACAAAACATACACCCATGAAAGAAGGATAATACAATGATGATGTAAATATCCATAAATTAAAGTATATTACACAATGAATACAATCATAGGCAGTATATACACCACATGCAATAAATAAGTGGTGAACAATGGAAATCTCACGAAATTAAAAGTGAGATAAGAAACCCCTTACGTTGTACTTTTTCCTTGGACAAGGGTAGGTTTCCCTCCTGTATAATGGTTAAATAATTGTTATTTAATTATACAAGAATCATATACATTAATATGATATCATATATGATCTTTAAAATTGCTTTGTTAATAATATCTTAGTATTATCGTCGTTTCTGGTGTTAACTTACTCATTTTCTTTTATATGTTTTGTTACATAAGTCATGTTTGTTATGTATATGTTCTATATTATTCATATAAAGAATGATATCAATTCCATAATAATTATTTTCAATCATAAAATGAGAATTAGACTTGTATGGATACGATGGGGAATGAATCTCATCGCGTTCGTGGAGATGGTAGTCCGTACATACGCACGAGTTATACTATCATTCTTTTGATATTAAAATAATATATAATTGGATGATATATCATATATACAGAATAATTATCATTTTATACTTATTATTTACATGAATTACACATCATTATTATACCCATGCAAATAATAATGTATTGAATAACAATTACGCCACGACGTGGAGACGGTAGGCCGTACGTACACATTTATGGTGACATGTCATTAAAAGGATGGATAAAATACTAAATATGGTTGTAAAATATTTATAATAATATCATAGTATATATAATATACTGGAGTTATTATTTTAGAATGTAAATAAAAATGAAATAATAATTTTAAGAAGAAATGAACTTGAAAGAGGGTTGTGAAAACATTACCTCTTCTTCAGGTTCTTCCTTTTGATTTGATCAAAAGGGATCCTTAGGCTAGATTTATGATCAAAATAAGGCCTCTAGGTTGAATAGAGGAAAGTTGAGAGAATATTTGGGCCCGGTTTGGTTGATTCAAAAGGCTTTGAAGGTGTAAATTTGAGAGAAGGGGAGTACCCTTTTATAATAGGGGTGAGGGGCACCTTTGGAAAAGCTAGAAATATTATTTTATAACAAATTCATATTCCGTTTCTAATGGATAAAAAGTAGATTATTTAAAGTTTAAGGTGGGTATGGGTCTAAATCCGTTCAACCAATAGATTTTAGACAGGTTTTGGTCACTATATTAACCTTATCATTTATATTTAACTCTTAGTTAAATAGTTTGACATTTACCATGTATCTTTGTATTTTTATATTATATAGTTAATAAACATACTATATACCACCAAGAAACCCCCCATGTGGTCCATTAATGATACACCTATCATTATATAAGTAATTTGGCTGATACTTAGATTTTGAGGAATAGAATATCAATTAATAATATAATATTTGTTTTAAAAACTCTTTTATGTCAATTCTCAAACTATTGGGTTTTTTTATAATTTCATAACAGCATTATTACTTCGAAAAAAATTTATATAACCAATCCTAATATGTCATATTGACTTATAAAATTATTGGAATTCATAAAAAGTCTCAAATTACATTTATTTATGTATTTATAATATCAATTATTTTTATAATTCATTAATTAGGTAATTACTGCATCACCATTGTGTCATCAATAAATTAAATTTTTTAATGTTTAAAAATTATAAATAAAATACCATTATGTAAGAAATCGTCTTATATTTCTAATGAAAATTTATAATCGAATTTATCTTATGTATAACCCTATATTAAAAATGTTTTAGTTATTAAACATTGATTTTATCTCTTTTAACTCTTCTTTGAATTAAATAATAATAAATGTCCTAATCTAATCCAAGTGGACCTAAAAGATAATATTTTATTCCTAAGGTTGATTTCAGCCGAGATACACTTTTCCAATAGAATTAGGACACGTGTTACGGTAATATTAATATCATTTTTACCCTTAATTATCCTATTTACTTTTAACCGTGGTAAATAAAAGTAAAAAAGTTACTATTCACCAAAAAATTATTTTTATCTCATTGACCCACATTTTACTACTTGATATTAACTGTGTCTCTCAAAGTTTTAAAATTCCACTCATAGAAGAATTAAAATTAACTTTTATGTGAATTTCCAAATTCTCCTAGGAGGTGGGTAAAAGACAGTGAAAAGTTCAATAAAATTTTTATATATATAAAATTATTCTAAACTTACTCCAATGAATTACATTGAACTTATATAGGTATTATTTATCTATTTTGACCTTAATTAAATTTTAATAAATAAATAATTATTTAAATAAAAATTCAGTTTTAAACTATAACTCAGTGTTTTTAACTATTCATCAAAAATTGAATGTTTTTAGAGAAATACCAAAAATTTACCCTAAGATAATTTCGATATTCCGAATCCAGAAATGAAGTCCATTTTGAAAGATAAAATTTATAATCTTTTAAAAAGTGGGTATTACTATTCATAACGGCTAGTTTGATTAGTTGTGGTGTGTGTCAGAACTCGAAGTTATGTACAACACATGCTACTATATTATTCAAAGAGAAGCGTACCGTGGAAGCTTGGGGTGTTACATCGAAAGAGATTGAGTTCCTAGAAATCTTGAGTCAGGAGCGGTGGTAGATTTCTGATAGGGATCCATTTATAAAAACACAAAAGGCTTTTATCAGTGCTTTTTATAAAGTGCTGATAAATGAGGTTTTTATGAGTGCTAAAATATAATGCACTAATAAAATGGACCTTTATTAGTGCTTTCTTAGCCCTGATAAAACATGTCTTTATTAGTTCTAAAAATATATCACTGATAAAGACACATTTTATCAGCGCTAAAAAGAAATTTATAATAAATTTTTTAATTATATATATTTATTATAATTATATAATTATATAAATAAATATTAATATATTTATAGTTATAAGTATAATAAATATATATTTATTTAAATAATTATAAACTTATAATAAATATATATAATTAAATTTATAATTTTATAATTATTTGTATAAATATATATTTATTTATAGTTATAAGTATAAGTAATTATTTATTTATTTAAATAAATACAAAATTATAATAAATATATATATATAATTAAATTTATAATTTTATTATCCAATGTTGGGATGCATGTAGTGAATGTTGCCTGTAAAAAGTGTTGATGGAGTCCCACTAATAGTGATGGCTTAGGCGTTGTAGGGTGCACACTTATGATGTCACGAGTGGCCGATGATGGAGGTTTTCGGGGCACAGGATAGTGATCTCTGACTTGAAATGTTGTTGGCTGTATTGGCTACACATTATAGGATATGTGAAAAAGAAAAAAGATACTTCACAAAACCAAACATCTTTCAGGCATATATTTCACTTACATCATATGAACTATACATGCACCCATTTATAGACATTTCTAAAACAAAATGAAAATAAACCACAAACCATAGCATTAATTGATGAAAAAAACAAATAATAGACAACGGAACAGACTCACTGAAAACCACTGAGTCGCACCAGGAAAACACAGGGACACTGCTTTGAAAAACCAACGGGTTTGGTTTTCATTTCCAACACTCCCCTTCAAACCAAAATTAGCTTCATTCTAAGCATTTTTCTTAGTTTCTTGAATGCATCTATCAGTGATTACATTGTAAAAATATCAGCCCCCTATTCTGTAATATAGAAATATTCCAATTTTATTATTTTCTTCTTCACATGGTCTCTTAGAAAATGAAATCAGGTATCAATGTGTTTTCTTCTTCCGTGTTGCACCAGATTTCTGGCTAGTTTAATTTTTGACTTATTATACACATATATGATTGTGGATCCATCCTACAGATTCTTTGGATCCTTTAGAAAATTTCTAAACCAAATTCCTTCACAAACGGTGGAGAATGTTTCTACGTACTCCTCTTCACATGTAGATAGTGCGACCACACTCTCCTTCCTCAAATTCAATGTGAAAGTAGTCATTCCTAGAAAAAATACAGATCTAGTGGTGCTTTTTCTTTCATCTTGGTCACCTCACCAATCATTGTCTGAACCTATAGATTTTCTTCATCATTGTATGGACAGAAGAGAACAAATTCCATTGTTCCTTTGACATTCCTGATGATTCTTTTTTCCGCTAGCCAGTGTGACACTTTTGGTGCTTCCATATTCTTTCTTAGAAGACCAGCACTATACACAATGTATGGCCTTGTGATTGTGAGGTACCTTGGGCTTCTAGGAAAACTATTGAACAAAGTCGAGTCAAAACATCTTCCTTCTCTATATTTTTTCAGTTTTATGTTTTTTGTTACAAGTATGTTTTTACCATTGCAATTGGCCATATTGAACTTTTCCAACAATTATTTGGCATACTTCTTCTGAGATATATTGATTCTTCCATGTTGTTTCTTTACTTTTATGCCCAGAAAAAAAGATGTGAGACCTCCATCAGCAATCTCAAACTCCTTAATCATTGACTCCTCTAATTCATTGAATATATGTTGTATGTTCCCTATAAACAAAAAATCATAAAAATACAGGAACACTATAAGAAAAATGCGACAATAATTCTTCTTGATGTAAACATCATGCTCTTATGGACATTGGGTGAATCCATTCACTTGAAGATAATTTTTGATACTTTCATTCAATGAATTTAAAGCTTTATTTAACCCATAGATATCATTCTTCAGTCGATACACCTTGTGTTATTTCCATTTTAGAACAAAGCCTTTAAACTGGTCAACATAGAACTATTCTTCTAAAATTCCATTCAAGAATTCAGTGATCATATCCAGTTGGTAGATCATCCAACTATGATGGATAATAAAGGATATAATTATCCTCACAGTTTTAATGAGAGAAACATGAGCGAATAATTCTTCATAGTCCACCCTATACTTCTGTTTAAACCCCTTTTCTATGAGTCTTGCCTTGTTGTGATCAATCTCTTCATCAGCATTTGACCTAATCTTTTACACCCATTTGATAATGATGGATTTATGGATTTTAGAAAGTGTAATTATCTCCCATGTGTCATTTTTCTCTATGGCATAAATTTCTTATTTCATAGTGATTATCTATAATTCTCATCTTAAGGATTCCTGAATCTTTAGAGGCTCCTGATCATCATACATACAATAAATATTTACCTATTCAGTTTTCTCATAGATGTCACATAAGCTCTTCATTTTTATAGACACAAGGGGTGAGGAATATCTGTCCATATTATGACTTTATGGAGTTCTTTGAGGATTGATGGAATTTACTTATGGCTTTCAATTAATGATGTTCCCAAGGAAGGTTTTGTGGGGAGTTTCATCCTGATGATCATGCCTTTCATCAAAATATTCTTTTTCGAGTGGAAAAACATTGTCTGGTTCTTCATCATTCCATTTCCAATCTTATTCCTCAATAAATATCACATCTATACTCACCACCACTTTATTGGTTAGTGGATTTTTGATCTTATAGGCTTTAGAATCTACACTCTATTGGATGGAGATGCATTTTTCTCCATGATCATCAATCTTCCTTCTTCATGCTTCCAGGACTTGAGCATTGGCAACACTCCCAATGATTTTTAGGTGTTCCAAACTCAGTTTCTAGCCACTCCAGGCCACTTGTGGTGTCGAATTTTTAACACTATTGGTTGGAAGCAAATTGAGTAGGTAGGTAGTACATGAAACTTCCTCTGCCAAGAAGCTCTCACTACACCAAACTAAGAGTTTAGCAGTGGTTTTTAGTAGTGTTTTATTAAACTGGCGCTATTTTTTTAAATAATTTATTGGTGGATTCTTACAAAAATTCGCTAAATCATTAAATTTTTTCATACCCATGATACTCCCCCCCTGCGACAACACTGACCCCCACCATTTTAACTCCCCGATGCCCTACCAGTCCCCATCGCCACCCATCGTCACCCCTCCCTGTCCCTCACTGTTCATCATCGTGACTCGTCATGGCTCACTGCACCTCTCTATCCTTCGTTGGCCCTTATAACCATGGTTCTTCAACTCAAATATTATATAAAGTGTAAAATAGAAAAAATATTGATCATTTCATGCCAAGGTAGGTTATCTTAGGTAATTCAATTTTTGATTGAAGTTAAATAATGATTAATACATCGTCTATTAAATTGTGACATATCTGGAAGCCTGTTTGTGGTAGATGATTTTCCAAGAACTATAGATATTAGATGGAAATTGAGTTGGCATCCCTGTTACATGTGGTATAACTTTTGGGTATTGAGTTGGATTCCCATTAACATGTGTTTACTTTACAAATTCAATTTTTATGAAATTACAAATATTTTTTATATACCAATTGTTTTTTTAAAATATTTTGTGGTGTTTTGAGGTTGGTATAAATGGGTTTTCACATGAATACCATGTTTTCATTTTTTTAAATGGAAATTTTTATTATGATAATATTCTTTTGAAATATCTTATTTCCTTTGGAAATTGTTGTCATGTTTTGAAATGGGGTTTGACCCGATTATGATTTTGAATATCTGAAAGCAAGGTTTTAAAAAGTATTTGATATTGAATTTGGGTTTTACCTCTAAATGTTTTTAAAAAGGATGTTTTAATGTATTTAAAATTGTTATTTTAAATCTGTACATGGTTTAAAACATATAAAATGTCTTGTTGGATTTTTTTAAATGGGTTGATGGATGTGGTTGTCCCTTTTTCCTTATTTTGACTTTCAAATAGAAATAAACTTATTGAAGTGAATTTTTGAAACATTTTAAAGTAAATGGTTGGTTTTTGTGGACCTATTAAAACGTTTCAAGTTGTGTTCATGTGATTTTTGAGGTAAATTAAGTTCATTGACCATGATTTCTTTTTCAAAGTTGATAATGCATGTGTAAGGGTGACATTGAAATATTTTAAATGATTTGGTGTTTTACATAATTTTTTTATATTGTAAAACGTAATTATTTTATGAAAAATTAAATTTTATTCATTCTAAGACATGTTTTGGTGTCCAAGTACTCTTTAGAACATTATTTCTAAGTGTTGTATGTGGAAGGAAACCCTTGATCAACCATTTCTCGTTTACCACTTGTGTGGGTTTGTGATAAATATGTGATGATTGTTTCTCCCCATGCATGAGAATGTGATATTATTCCTTGAATGTATGTTATGTATGTTTGAGTTACTACATCATTGTGTTTTAGGGTTGAGTGTATTTATGGTTATTCCTCATGTGTTAAACTGGTCTCATTTTCACTATGGCCCAGTTACACTATTAGACATGGGGAACTAGGTACAAATTGGATGACCTAACTTATCTATCTAGTTAGTTCACATGATGCTAGTTTCAAACTAGTCATTATAGGAACAAGGTCTGATTGGGGGGGGGGGGTCATGACAAGGCTTGTGTGGGAAACTTGGTTTTCAATTATTTATTTAGCATATACTGGTAGATAGATAATTCAGGTGGTTATGCCCATATATGATTAACTGCTTATCACATTAAGATTCCAAGGGTAGATCCCATGACACATTCAATTATATGGTTACTTAGTTATTTAGGGGTGTTTTATCTAATTCTGTAATATATCATTTCTCCTAATTTCTTCATTATGGAATATTTCTTGTTTATATTGTATTTTTATATTCCTTACGTAACTGTTTATCTTACCCTTGCATGGAATTTATAGTTTGTTTGTTACCTTAACATATTTACCTTTTTACCCTTATGCTTGCTTTTTATTCATGGTTTTACCTGTCAGTAAGCTCTACATACAATTACCCAAGTTTTTCACCTTTACTCAAGTTATTCTTACATTTACACAAGTGTTTATTACCTTTACACAAGGGTTGCTTACCTCTATGCAAGGGCTAAGCTGCACTTAAGCTGGAAGAAAAAAAATGTAAGTTGCCCTTGTGTATTGAATTATCTACCTTTAAATAGTGTATGGAATTTATTTCTCTCATTTAGGTGTGATTTATAAAATGAATATTACACTTATGTAACTTCCGATTACCTTTATACAACTTTTCTAGTTACCTTTATATGACGAATTAAAGTAAAAGATTACCATTACACATCTTTACTAGTTTCCCTTATGTAATTCTTATAACTTGTTCTTACCCTTACACTGCATTATAATTTACCTATATAGAGCTTGTGTAAAATGCATCTTATCTTTATATGAGATATATATTATAGAGGTTACCTTTACAAAAATTATAAACATAATGAGGTACCCTTATGCAGCCTGTGGAAAAATTATTTTACCCTTACGTGGGCTATATAAGTATAAACATTCCTATTATATTTAATTAGTATCCTCTCTCATCTATCTGAATGGTAGAAAGCCTATGTCACTAGAAAAAAATATTATTAATGAAATACATTGAGTATTTTTTAATTTGAGCATCATTTTTTAAATAGTAATATATTTCTATTTTAATTTATAACTTTTTGGTTTTAAATATATGATGAAGAGTTAAGAAACACGTGTGTATAGAATATTCAATCGATTTCAAAAGAATGTTTTCCATTTGGGTTTTTTCTATAAATACAAGCTAAGGGTAGAAGTGGATAAAGAATAATAAAGACATTTAGAACATCATGGATTCATTATACTGATTTTTTGAGGAATTTATAGTTTTTCTATATTTCCTTGTTCTGTATCAATTAAATAAGGGATGAAGATCACTACTCTATACGAGTTTCATCATTGACTTATTATAATAGTACAAATAATTTTGTTATTTTTTAGAAGTGTATATAATTCTTATTTCACAGATGGTTATACGTTCATTTAAAAGGTTGTGTTCGGTTATTTAACATATTCATATTTTTTCAACTAGTATAATTGAATCTCTTTTCCTATAAAGTAATAGTTATGTGTTTTAATTTTTTTTCATAATGCGTAGGAACATTACTGAGGAACATACCTCAATATGCTAACGGTTCGGAGGAGTTTTATATTTTTCAATTTCTAATTGATCTTTTTATGGGAGAATAATATGTACATGTCAGAAATGTCAATTTAGAATATGGTTGAAGAGAGATGAATTTTTTGAAAACTTGATATTTATAGAATTACCTGCCCATTATTTGTTTTGGATTTGACATCGATAATTGAACATTACAGCAATGTTGAGCACTGATGTCAATCCACAGATTGAGGTCCCAATTTCGCTGACAATGGAAAATGAAATTCAAAACCTTATAAATGATGCATTCGTCATTATAAGACACCAACAACAAAATCGAAACATATCTGGACAAAAATTTTAGGGTGATACAAATATAAACGTGACAAGTGATTTTTTTGAGACTACAAGGCAACCAAATCAAGATTGTAACATATCATTGGATCCTTATCTAGATTTAGTAGATAATAATGAAAAAGGAAACTTTACTGAGCAGGAAAATGAATTTCATGGTATAGTTGATAAAGGAAATCACGAGTTGTATAGTGGATGTTTGAAATATTCAAAACATTCTTTTCTACTAAAGTTGTACCATATTAAATTAATATGTGGAATAACAAATAAGGTGATGTCCATGATATTGGAATTATTGCATGATGCGTTTCCTGAATCAAAGATCTCTGAGTCTTTTTATGATATTAAAAACATTGTTAACAAGGATGGCCTGAATTATAAAAAAATAAATGTCTCTCATATTAATTTTATGCTTTATTGGGGAGAGGATTCAAGCAGATATGATTGCAAATAAATAATCTTCTTATAGATGGTAATCTATGGATGATGTTGGAAGTATGAATCATCACACTACCATGAAAAACAAGAAAAGGAACACACCTTCAAAGGTTTTTCATTACATTACTTTGAATACTCCATTGTAAATATTATTCAAGACACCAAGAACCACAGAACATAGAAAATGGAATTATATATATAATAACAATGATGGGTTAATGCATCATCCAAGATATTCACAATCATAGAAGAAATTTGATTTATTATATTCATATTTCTCATCTGATCCTAGGAATGTTCGATTAGGATTGGATGTTAATGGATTCAACCCATTTGGGACATTGAGTACCAGTTATAGTATTTGTCCTGTTGTTTTGAACCCTTACAATCTGCCTTTGTTGATGTATATGAAACAAATGTCTTATATCATTTCAATGATTATTTCTTGAAAACAAATTCATGGAAATGATATTGAAGTATACATGTATAATTTAATTGAATAATTATAGGAGTTATCGAGAAATAGTGTTGACACATATAATGCATCTTCTAGAAAAATGTTCATAATGAAAGTTGCTCTAATGTGGACCATTAGTGACTTCCCTAGACTTGGGAGTTTATCTGGTTGGAACACTTACATGGGTTTGGATTGTCCTATTTGTAACATTGATTTTGAGACAAAATGGCTACCTCATAGTAGAAAATGGTGCTTCTTGTTTCATTGAATATTTCTTTATATATTTTTTATATTTTGGCTGAACAAGTCAAAATTCAACGGTTTCATTGATTGTATGCCGCCTCCAAAGTTGTTAAAAGGTTCTGAAAAATTAGAACTAATTGGAAATGTTGAAATAAAAATTTTGAAGGTGCTTCATTTGAATGATAGTTGGAAACAATTTCAAAGTTCATCATCAAGGGAAATTGGAATGCAACAATGGAAGAGAAAAAGCATATTCTTCAAAGTTCCATATTGGGAATTTAATTTTTTGTGGCATAATCATGATGTGATGCATATTGAGAAGAATGTTTGGGAATATTTGATTTCTACATTACATAATGAGCTTATATAGTTGAATGATCATCATAATTCTTGTAAAGACTTATAATCAATGAACAAAAAGTGTGATCTCTAGCCAGATGAGAATGGAAGGTATGTTCTGGAAATTATTGCAATAAAAATAGGGATAAAGACACATTCCTTCAAATTTGAAAACATGTGAAGATATTTGATGGGTATTCAAGTAACATATCAAGGTTTGTTGACTTAAAGCATCATATGTTACATGGATTTAAGAGGCATGATTCACATATTTTTTTACAGCAGTTACTTCTATTGGCATTACGTACATTATTACCTGAAAAGGTTATTGTGGTTTTACTCCAATTATGAACATTTTTTAAAAAATTATGTGAGAAAACACTACATCCATTTCATCTTAAAAAACTTAAAGAGATATTTATATTGACACTTTGTTCAATGGGGATGATCTTTCCTTTTTTATTTTGTACAATCATGATGCATTTAATTGTGCATTTGGTTGAGAAAGCTAAATTAGGATGCCCTGTACATTATCGATGGATGTATCCAATTGACAGATACATTATTTTTATGTTTTTGTTTTAGTAAACAATTCTTGGAACCTCATTAAATAATTAATTATGTTTTTTTATTTCATATATATCTTGGGAATTTGAAATATTACATGAAAAATAATGCTCAACTTGAATGCTCTATTTCAGAAGGCTATTTGTAAGAGGAGTGCCTTACCTTTTTTTCTAGATACATAGATGACATTGAGAAAAGATTCAATTGAGTTGGACGAGTTGATAACACATCAACTCAATATAAAATACATGGGATATCAAAAATCATTCCTGCAATTGACCGATCAGTTAGGAGGAGCTCAACTGTTACATTGACCAAAATAAAATTATTACAAGCACATAGATATCTGCTGATAAGTAGTGAAAATTCATATCCAATTATTCAATAGTTGAGGATACAAATAAAGAGACAAATGAGAGGATGTATAATAAATTAGAAATATATAACAAAAGGTTTTAATAATGATTTTATAGAATGGTTTTCATGATGTGTAAATTCATAAATATTGCAATCAATACGGATATTGGATTGTCACATATATTTTCTAAATATAATAATATATATTACGTTTTTTAGATCACAAATACTAATACTTGGCCACAGTTGTTAGAATATTTGAGGTTTCTTGATCAAGGTCCTCTAAAACAATTTATTAAGTTTTAAACTTACAATGTGAATGGATTTAGATTTCGTCTAGTCATTCTGGAAGATGGTTTGAATACATAGAATAGTGATGTATTTATGTCTTATAAAGTGGAATACTATGTAAATTTGACTGATATTTTCAAAATAAACTACCATGGGGATTTTTTAGTTCTTTATTCAAAATAAATTGGGTGGATATTATAAGGGTTATTAAAATAGATTCTTTGCAATTTACTTATGTGAACTTCTCTCGCTTGATGGATGATAGTGACCACGAACTACACGATATTTATATCTTATCATTATAAAAAATGGTATATTATTGGAATGATGTTGTGGATGAAGGGTGGAGTGTAGTTGCTCATGTAAAACAAAGAGATGTGTATGATATGGGTGATGAAGTGGAAGATTTGACCTCTGGCATTAAATATCATCATCAGAAAGAAGCATAATTATTTTTCCATCATGATATTGAAGATATTAGTCTTATAAGAGTGGATGAAGTAGATCAAGTAATGATGGAGAAGGAAACTTGCATCATTGAAGGATAAAATGATTGTATGTACAGTTATCCATTCATTTATCAACCACTTATGTCATTTGTGTAGTCATTCATTATCATTTTTTGGTATATTTTGTTTGTCAGTACTATGAATATGTTATCATTTCTATTTTTTCTACATGAATTTTTTGACATAAATGTTTTGAACTTAATTTTATTTTATTAAATGATAGGAATGCCAAGGAAGAAGCATTATACTCACACTAAGGGGTCAATGTGTTTTTATAGAAATCGATCGAATATGGTAATATTTTCATTAGTTTAAATATTTATCATAAAATTTTATTTATTTGATATATTAAATTATTGATTTATCTTTGTTTGATGTAGTCACATAGTTTAGGTCATAAAGCATGAAGAACTGAAGTGTGGTTGAATGTTCATAAAAAAATTTTATGGGATTTTTGTTATTGAGTCTACCAAAGTAGTTGGGGAATGAATTCATTTTTCATTATAATAAATTATTATCATTTGTCACTATGTTAATATATATTGCTTATAATATTGTTGATATTTGACTTATAAGTAAAAATTAAAGAACTATGGAATTTCAATCCCACAATGTCCTAATCAGTCTCCTAGGATGACCAGTTGATAAAGTTCTTTGGGAAGGAGCATCCTAGTCATGTGTGTGGGATGGGTTTGGGACCATTACCATCTGAGGTCTTTGGAAGGGAAATAAATATTAAAAGTGATGATTGGTGGTGAAAAGGTACTTAACACAACTTCAAAATCATTTAGTTCATAAAATTTAATTAATTTTATTTTTAAATACAAATATACAACATTGTTTAATTTTTGATATAATTTTCTTACATGTGGTGGTAGAAGGATGTAGAGATAGATAGGGAGAGGGTGATCAGTAGAGTTCATCAGTGGGAAATGATTAGTGGAGGGGGTTTGTTCATGTATCAGTACATCCAATGTGGGTATTTTTTTACCTTTTGCTTATATTTTAGATGGGATCAGGACAACAGGTGTTATATGTATGTATTGTATAACCATGTGTCTATATGATGTGTTTCCACTATCTGTGGAGATTGAACATTCTTTATGATTATAAATGATGTTTAGTTTCTTATTTATATTATACATATAGGTTTATCTGACTATTATATTCTATTATTTCCCACCTTTTTTTCATGGTGCCTTATTAAGAATGTTTATACTCACAACTAAATGGGCTTTGCATGTATGCTCTTTTTTCTTATACAGAAAACTGCTAGATGGTGTCCTTATTAAAAATAGTATTTATGTAACTAAGAAGTAAGTGGAGGCACTAACCATATATGATAATATAACAATTTTGACATATCATCTCATCAATAACCCTAAGGGTATGACAATGTACCATATCATACCAATACCCAATAGGGTTTTCCAATACCTCACGTAAAGATCGATACTATATTGGGTCTTATAGTACATCATGTACAACTATATATTTCATAAAATATACTAGTGCAACATATTCCATGAGTATATATAATGTGGGTTTATCTAGTACATCCTATACCAATACCCTATAGGGTTTTCTAAAACCAATAATTGGTATGGTTTTCCTATATTCCATAAGAGTTCATACTATTCCTCAAACCTTGAAGGGAGATTAGGGGAGTGGGAGAAGTCTACCATATGTTCTATCACCAACTGAGATGTTTATGTGTAAACTCAGTACCCAGAATGTGCGGAATTGGTTTGGTTATTCAACATAAGATTGGTGTAAATAGAAATAAAAAGAAATTAAATATCAAATCTACTCCTTGAAGCCCTTACTAGAGGGTTCCCAACCAATGTATGCTAATAAGGCCCATACAACCTTTGATCATCTATACAATCGACCAAGCCACTACTGCCTCATGATGAAACCACTTCCATTAGCTACCTAAAACTAGCCATCATTTATAAGGTATAATTTATTTTCAGTAACAAGTAATGTGGAAAATAAGGGCATATAATCAAGGATTTAAAGCCATAATAATAAATGGTCTTGCTCCATCCTTAGAATTTATCTTTTAAAACAACCTTTTCATTACCATATTGGATTATCTAATTCATTATAAAAAATTCTATTTCACAAAATAAATTATAATCAACAGTTGACAATCACTAAGAGAAACCAAAATAGACTTCGAGACTTTATCAATCTCAGGAGGAATGATAAACATATTACATTACTCTAATATTTGTTTTCACAATATTACCATATTTATGTTTTAAATCAATTTCCATGTGATAAAACCACGCTAACAACAAAAAAAAATAATTGAATACACACTACTTAACAAACCATGATGCAAAATAGGGCATAAAAACATCTGATAGAATATCTCAACCTAGTTCATTCTTAATTCAAGATATTTTATTCATTAGGTTGGTCTGTACCATCCACCCAATGGAAACATATGAATTCTAAATCAAAAATTTACATGTAAAAAAGAGACTTCTCATACACCTTACCTCAATTTAATATTTATGAGATTCTATAAAGTAAAACTGGGAGATAAAACACCCACATGAGGAAGGAACCCTAGATTAAAATAGATCACTTTAGCATCTCCTAAAAAATATAGCCCAACCATACCATGATTCAATGTCTGTAATTATGGAAGGATCATTGGAGAAGAACCAGAAGACAATAAAAGGGATAAAGGGGAGAACTCACCTCTGATTTCCAATGCTGAACCTGTAGAATCCAAGGATCAAAAAAAGGAAGCAGGGATGGAAGAGATATTAAAATAACATAAGTTTTTCCTGAATACCAAGACAAATGAGATAACTCTACAATTCTCCATAATTTTATGTAGTCTAGAAATATCCCATTAAAAACATGATAATGTGATTCATGTCCTGAATATTCATTACGACCCCAAATTCAGGGAATGTATTCTTAAATTTAGCGGTGTTTTTCTAAAACTGTTGCAGGAGAATATAGCGGCGGTTTAAACCACCACTATATTTTCATTTTTTCATAGTGTATTTGGAAGGTCATTTTCTTTCAGCATGGTCCTCATTATGTCGAGGATTGTGCAGTTCTTTTGTTCTGCAATGCCATTTTATTGTGGCGTGTAGGCTGTAGTGTATATCTTATTGATGCCTTGTTCCCTATAGACATCTTTAAATGCATTTGAAGTGTATTCTCCACCTCTACCATACCTGAGTACATCGACTTAATGACCACTTTCCGTTTCAACATAGGATTTGAAAAATTTAACGATAGTAAAAGCAGAAGATTTTTTTTTGATGCAATACACCCAATGTTTTCTGCAAAAATCATCAATGAGGTTAATAAAATACTTATTAGCACTAACTGTGGGTGTTTCAAGTGGTCTGAAAATATCAGTGTGAACCAACTGAAGTGGATCCTTTTCTCTTTTGGACACTCCCCTTGGGAATGAATTACATTGTTTCTTACTGAGTGTACAAACCTCACATACATGATTTGGAACTTCAGTCGCCGGTAAGCCACACACCATGCTTGATGAGGATAAAAATTTAAGGCCGCTGAAATGGAGATCTCGAAAGTGCAGATGCCATCTCCATGAGTCATTCTTCATGAGTCCAAAGAGACACTCCTCATCCATTGTGTTAATATGCAGCGGAAACATGAGATTCTTCGTCATTTGGACTTGAGAAAAAAGTCTCATGTGAGCATCTCTTATAGATAGGGTAGAGTTCTCCATGTGTATAACATGCCTGTTATCAAGGAGTTGGCTGATACTGATGATATTATTTTTCATGTTTGGCAAGTAATACACATTAGAGATGTAATTTGAATCAGCATTCATCTAATAAATATATATTTATCAAATTATAAATGTTATAAAAATATATTTATTATAGTTTCATAATTATTAGTATTTTTATATATTTATTTATAATTATAACTATAAATATATATATTTATAAATATTTGTATATAATTATAAATATATTAATATATAGTCATGTTTATATTTATTAATATATAAATATATTTATTTATAAAATTATAATAAATCTATTTATTTTAATTTTATAATTATTTAAATATATATTGTTATATAGTTATAATAACAATTATAGATAAATATATTTACAAAGTATTTATATATAAATAAAAATTTATAATTAACAATATAATAAATATATTTATTATTTAAATATATTTATTGTAATTTTATAAGTATTTATTAGAACATAATAAGTTCATCAGTATAACATTAATGAATAATACGAGTGTAAATATATAAATGAACATTCATAATGATGAATACATAACATATGCATGCACATCATCATAATATATAGATAATCTTAACATTTGGAACATAACATACAATAATGTCCACAAATAAACATTATGATCATATAAAGTCGATTATACTGACATGTCAATATATAATCATAAATAACGACAATCATATCCATGAATATCATCATTATCTCATGATATATATATATATACATAAAAAATTCATTAGACATATATTTATTTAAATATATATATTTACATATCTATAATTATAATGATAAATGATTGTATTTAAAAGTATTTATATATAATTATAAATAAAATAAATATTTTTATCATTTAAAAAATTTAGTATAAATTTATAATTATTTTAATATTTATCTATTTATTTTTAAAATAATAAATATAGTTCTTAAAACATTATATATATATATTTGAATTATTAAAAAAATATATATTATAATATAACATATTTATATTAATTATAAACATGAATTTTTTAATTAATGTATATAAATAAAAACTATTTTTGAATATTAATGTAGTAATTATATATAAATATAGTATTTTTTTATTAAAATATTTTATTAATGCTAATAATAATGGTTATAAAGCCATCTTTTATCAATATAAAAAAAAGGTGATAAAGGATACACTTTTTTCAGTGTTCTTTTAGTGTTGAAAAACGTAATCTTTATCAGTGTTATTAGCTAGTTCTGATAAAGATGGGGATTTTATCAACGCATTCTATTTAGTGCTGAAAAAAGATAGCCAGAATATGTGGTAGTGGGGGTGTAACGACCCTAAATTTTGAATAAATCTTGTTTCCTAATTTTATGTGTTATTTTTATACTCAACAAAAATGTTTCATTTGATAACATGAGTATAATTAAAATGATATCATTGGTTTTTTATTGTTATATGACCATTGGTCAATATGACTGCTGGAAACTACACGTTTTGATTATTGTCTCTAAATACAAGTAATCATGGTTAATTAATATAGAAAGAAGATTCGATGGCCTCACCCAGTAGACTTGGACCGATCGAAGCCCATCTAACAGAACTTGGGAAGGAGGTAGCACCACTGGGCTTTGCTCTGGACCAAACCCAAGCTGAACATCATCGTGTGAGCTAGAACGGGATCACCTTCGTGAGAAGTTCAAACTGATAGAAATTACTACTCGTGCGATGTTGTCCGAGCCTCCCTCAGATTCTCTAACCTTAGCACACCTTACACTTAGGTCCTATGCTGGTGTGATAAGGGGCTATGTAAGGAGACCATAACTGCCTTGTGTAGTCCTTTGTTTTAAATAAAAATTGGAATTTCTTCTTATGATGAAGTTTATGAATTTTCAAATGACCAGATAAATATAGTATGCATATTTTTGATGAATTTTAGAGAAAGGATATTTTAAAAATGTTTATTTAAACCTTAAATAAATAAAAAATGTGTAATGATTTTTTAAAAATGGTCTTCTACAAATATGTTCAGTACAGAATTTAGAGTCTAATAAGATCAACTTAATTTTTGATGAATAGTAAATTATGAATAGTGATTTTATGCTTAGGATTAGTAATGTGACCAAATGGATTAGTAATCTCACTTAAAGAAAGTATTAATATAATCTAGGCACCTTGATTTAAGTAATGTGATTCAATAAAATGGTTAAAAACGGTTTCATAAATTATTATTCAAGTATTAGTTTTTTCGGGTGAATAGTGTTTTTTAATTAAAATTTAAAATATTTAGAAAATTATTTTTATAAAATGGATTTCATTTTTGAACTCAGAGCATCGATATTATGTTTAGGTAATTTTTGGGGTTTTTTCTAAAAATAATGAATTTTCGGTGAATAGTGTATTTATTTAAAAAATAAATGAAAAATATTTAGAAAATTATTTTTATAAAATGGAGTTCATTTTTGAAATCAGAGCATTGATATTTGGTTAAGGTGAAATTTTGGGATTTTTCTGAGAAAGTTGATTTTTCAGTGAATAGTAAAATTACAGTTTTAGGGTTTCAGTATGTTTAATGACATCATAACTATGTCATGATGATTTCATGAGATATTTTAAAGGATGTTCGACTAAAGAGGATTAATTATTGTGTGGGGGTCCCCATGTGTCCTAACTTTATGGGAAGTACCATGGGAGGGCCCATGCTTTTGAGAAAACCACTTTTGAGGTGTCCCTTGGCCATTAATGCCTTGTCCCCTCACTTTCCCTACAAATACCAAGCCCTCCTCTCATCGTTTCGACTCCAAAACCATCCTCATCGAAGTTCTGGTCTCCTTAACTCCCAAGGAGTCCTCCCAAGGTTCCCCCAAGCCCTCAAGGTCCCAACCTTTGAGTTTTAAGAGTTACGTTTTAAGGTAAGGGATCCGACCTCTCTCTTTAATTTCATGTAATCTCTTTTATGTCATTCATTTTATGCTCCATGTTCTTATGTTGGAGGATGTTATTTTATACTCCTCTTACTGCCCTTTTCATGTTCACATAATGAGAGATCCCCTCTTACTCTCATTATTTCGTTTTATGGTGTTTTAAGTGGCGCCGTTAGGCTGCCAAAATTTTTGTAACAGATTCTTTCTCCCTTCTCATTTTTCAAGATCTATTTTCATTTAAGTATTTCAAGTTACTTTTTATTATCTTGGGGTATGATCTCTAAATTTATCATACTGATCTTTTATGTTCATATGATGAGAGACCCCATTTGAACTCTTCAATTCAGTATTTTGATGTTTTAAGTGGCGCCGTTAGGCTGCCGAATTTTTAAGTGGTTCTTCACCCTTCTCGTTTTGAAGTTCTACTTTCATGTCAATTTTTTCAAGTTCCTTTTTGTTATGTTGGGGTATGATCTCTATATCTATCATACTGGACTCTTATTTTCATATGATTAGAGACCCCATTTAATCTCTTCAATTCAGTATTTTGAAGTTTTAAGTGGCGTCGTTAGGCTGCCGAGTTTTTAAGTGGTTCTTCACCCTTCTCGTTTTGAAGTTCTACTTTCATGTCAATTCTTTCAAGTTCCTTTTTGTTATGTTGGGGTAAGATCTCTATATCTATCATACTGGACTCTTATTTTCATATGATGAGAGACCCCATTTGATCTGTTCAATTCAGTATTTTGATGTTTTAAGTGGCCCCGTTAGGCTGCCGAATTTTTAGGGGATTCTTTCACCCTTCTCATTCTTTTCAAAGTTTCACTTTCATGTCAAGTCTTTCAAGTTCCTTTTTAATTATGTTGGGGAATTATCTTTATATCTATCATACTGAACTCTTATTTTCACATGATGATAGACCCTATTTGATCTTTTCAAATCATTTTGTTTGAAGTTTAAGTAACGTCGTTAGGCTGTCGAACTTTCATAAGAGAAATCTAATTTTTGTCTTCCTTCCATGTTTTTCATTTCAAATGGCATGTCCTTGAAATTTCATTACAATGATCATGTATCCTTCTTATTATGTCCATATACTGTTTTATGGGTCATTTATGAATGTTTGACCCATTTTCCCTCTCTTTTTAATGTCTTCTAAAACCTCGTAACATAGCCGTTATGCTGCAGAATTTCCATCTCAAAATGTCTCTCTCTTTTTCTAAAGTTCTTTTATATTATTAAGTGAATACTCAAAGCTCTTTCTTCTAAAGGGGTATTCACATATATACCAAAATGTTCTATTTTAAATTATGGGATTTACATACATGAGACCCACCTTCCATTTCTGTGGGTTTTAAAGTGACGTAAAGATCATGTCTTTAAAACAGTTTTTAAAAACGTTATGATTATGAAATGAAACCCATTTATTTTATGCTATATGGGTTATTTATGAAATGTTTGATGATGATATATGTGGCTCACATGATAATAAAGGCAAATTTAAGGGTGCACCCTGATAGCGCTCCAATGCATTGGGTAATGATGTAACCACTAGAGATTACAATTTTCACGATACCTTGGTGAATAACCTTGGTAATTTTCAAATGACACCTTGGGGATGGACCTTGGTGATATTTTCATGATTGTATATGTTAAATGATGTAGCCACATCTTCAAGTTATGAAAAAGTTTTATTTTTATTATGATATGCCTCATGATTTCATTTTCATGCCTTAAAGTTCTTTTCATGACTTTATTGATGTATCTCAAGTTCATATGTAAAATGTCTCACTTGTTTCCCTTGCTGGGCCTTCTGCTCACCCTTTCTTTTGATGTATGTCCCCAGGTTATGAGATTCAGTAATGAGCCTAGGGTGAACATGAGGAGAATCCTTTCAAGTGTTTAAGAAGAATGTTTTTTGTTTTCATGTTTTAAGTTCCTAGTTTCCAAGACACTAAACCTTAAAGATCCTCAGTTTTGTAAAATGTAATGAAATTTTATGTGATAAAAAGGCAAGATGCTATAGGGGGCACAAAGAACAGACTGACAGATGAATCAGCAGTGCAGAGCCTCAAAACAGCGGGATGAATCAACAGCTGGCATGGAGCCATGCCAAACAGTAACAAAGCGGTCTATTGAATAGGATTAACCTTGTGGTCGATATAGATCAAACAGGTGGCAATAATAATCAACGGTGAGAAATAAAACCTATGCGGATCATTGACTCGGCAATCATGAGCCAATGGAAAAGAAACATGCCATGTACAACAGCTCAGATCAGCGGCCCGCGAGGTAAATCAGCAGCCAAACTCACGAGTATCCCAACACATATAAAATTGAGCATATAAAATAATCACAAAAGTTTTTCATTCATGCATTATAAATAACACCATAATGAACACATGTAATTTCAATATGAAAACACAACATTTCAAAACAATTTTATATGATACAATACTAATTGTAGCATTCAAATTAAAATCAACAAATTTTATAAAATTTATATACAGTTAGTTATAGAAAATAATTTTAGTGTATTTCCATTCGTTATAATGCAAAGATGCAATACTAATTATGGCACACTTATTCATAAAGCTCCCACAACACACTCCGAGTAGACCCATTTGTAATACACAAAATACAATATTAATTGTCACATTCCGCATAATGCAAAGATACAATACTTATCATTTCATTTTTATTCATAAATCTCCTACAAACTCACTCTGTGGAGAAGCATTTGTGATACACAATATACAATGTATTAGTAGTAGGAAACTTAAATTCGAACCCAACTGCACCAGCGAGTGCCCCTGAAGGAACTGCCGCTGACAAGCTGGTTATGATTAGATGGGTTAAAAAATGGAGGACCACTTCAAACGTATGCTGGACAGGTTTTTATATATATATGGGTTGTATAAAGTTTTTTACGGAAATGAGATAGGGTTTGAAATATTTTTAAAAATGGGTCTTAAGATTCGTGAACCCCATTCAGGCATCTTTGATGCAGAGAGATGCGTCAACCCCATTCACGCATTCGGCTGAGAAAATCTATAAAAGGGCCCCCCAAATTTATTCTCCTCTAGATTTTGCTGGAAATCCCTACAGAATTTCTTTCTCAACAAATTTTTTATACTTTTAAGAAGGTAAAATTTATATTTAAATTTTCAATTGTTTAATTGTTTTTATTTATTTCAATTATATGATTTGTTTATTTGATTTGTGATATGTAGACACTAGTTTTTGTGTGTATGGTTTATTTATTTCATATGTATTGATGTTTAAATTAGTGTCTTTTATATGATTTAATTTATGAACAATGTTTTTGTAATATGAATTCGTATTGAATGTTTATGAAAATTAAATATGTTATAAAAAATGTTATTTTGAAAGTAATATTAATTTAAATTATAATATTTTTATACAGTAGTAATATAATTTGGGAATAATATATTAGTTATATGTATTATATTTAAATTTATTAAAAAATATATAGAAATTGTTTTCTGTTAATGGAATAAAAACTGTTTTGTATAATGATTTTTTTTAAATTATATTAGTTATAATTAAACTTATTAAATATAAAATAGGTGTAGATATTTAATATGTATTATATATTAATAGATATAATAAGTATACCCTAAAACATGGTAATTTGGGTGATGACTGATCTTGAGATGACCGACCGATATATAATTGAAATTTTATGTCTTGTTTTGTGAATGTGGTTATCAAATTTGTAATAATTGCATTTATTTTTCTGTATTGATGACATGTGAGTCATCTTTGACTATGTATGTAAGGAACTGTGTGTACACTTAAAAAAAGTTTTGTATTTCATACCCCTATACCCCCTCACATACAAGTCAGTAAATTTGTAATTAAAAGGCAATCAATAAGAGGTGTCCCTAGAGAGGTGTCCTCAGAAAGGGGTCCCTGAAGAGGCATTCATGGAAAAGCATTCGAAATGAGGCGTTTCTCTTTGAAAGGAGACTAATTTTTGTTGAAATATTTGATAATAGAGACTCCATGAGTCTACCCATAGGTTTTGGTTAGTTTATCAAATAATGATAAACGAATCATAAGTCTCAAGATCAAGGCAAGATTAGTTATTCATAACTAATTAAAATATATAATGTTATATTAAATAATGTAAAATATTGATGCATTATATAATATTTTATTAATTATTTTTAATAGGTAATAAAGTCTTAGAAAATATATTGCAATGGTGAGACTATTTATACAGAGAAGGGATTTAGATATAGTGTGCCACCTTTCGGAGTGGTAAATCTTCACGGTTGTATGACATTGGATGCAGTTCGTAATAAGATTCATAATTGATTAAAACTAAAGGTTGATCAATCCATTTCTTCAATCACATATTTCTATCTACAACATATTGAATGTTTCCGGCACGCCGAGTACCCTTTGGTCGATGATGATGATTGGGTGGATGCATCTTCTTTATTTAGACATCAGTGTGCAAATGGTTTTATGGAGCTGTATGTGGTGATTTCTGATGTAGATGTGGTGCAAATGACTACTACAGAACCATGTTTTGTGAGCTGTGTAGAAGTTAGTCCTTCACATCAGTCTTTTGTATTGCCTTCTTCTCATTTGACGCAAATAGTATAAGAAAATTATGAAGAATATGATCATAATTTAGAAGGAAATGTAGATGACATCCCATTATGTGCTGATATAGTGAATGAAAGTTTATTAGAGGAGGAAGAATCATGGGATCCATTAGAAGATGATGTGGGTGAGTGTGATGTGGGGAATGAACCTTTTGAGGTTCCTTTGAGAGATGTGGGTGAGGGTGATGTGGGAAATGAACCATCTAAGGTTCATTTAAGAGACATACATCCACGACATCCACCGGTTAGTGGTAATAATCCTTCTATATTGAGTTCATTAGTTGAAGGAATATCTCATGAACAACATTTTGATTGGGATGTCATTACACTGGCTTCTGAATTCCCTGGCATTATAGGGAATAGGTCTGCATCAAATGATAACTCCATCTATGTCAGGCATGAGTTTGAAAGTAAATTGGTCATGAAAAATGTGATAAATAAATACCACAATGGGAGACATTTCACATTTGTGGTTGATGAGTCAAAGAAGAAAAAATATATCATTTGTTGTGAAGAATATGGGTCAGAATGTAAATTTTGATTAATGGCAATATTTGATAAAATTTTTGCATGTTGGTGGATAACGAAATTAGAAGGGCCACACACTTGTCTGAATCCAAGCTTGTCAGAGGATCACTCTTCTCTTGATTCAGAGTTTATATTAAATGTTATTTGTGAGATGATACGAACATGTCAAGATGTTCCCATTTCCCTTGTTCAAGAAATAATTCAATAGTTGTATAACTACAAGATATCATATACCAAAGCATGGAATGAAAAACAGAAGGCAATTGTAAAAGTGTATCGTGATTGGGAAGAATCTTATGCTATGTTGCCACAAATTATGGAATTTGTATCTCTCAAGGATCATATTTTTTATCAGTTGGACACTGTTGAGTACGTATCCCCCAATCACCGAGTTGATCGAACAATGGTGAAGTTCAATAGGGTTTTTTGGGCATTTAGGCCATGCATTGCTGCCTTTTCCTATTGTAAACCATTTATTCAAGCTGATGGAACTTTCCTGTATGGAAAGTATACAGGTGTTCTAATCATTGTAGCCACACAGGATAGTAATCGTGCACCTCTACCACTTTCTTTTTCTATTGTTGAAAAGGAGAATTTTGAATGTTGGATCTGGTTTTTGGAAGGTGTACCTGTTCATGTCACACAAAACCATGGCATGTGTCCAATATCTGATCGCCATCAAGATATTATAGGGGATGTTGTTAGTGATGAGGTTTCACGGACTGAGCTGAATGCTTATCCACATTATTTCATTTGACATATTGTAAGTAATGTGCATAAGAATTTTAGAGAGAATTCCACAAAGAAGGTGATCCTCAAGTCGGGTATGTTTTTCTAAACTATTTTTTTTAAAACAAAATTTATTCTCAATTTTAATATATTATTCCCTTATGGTTTCATCATATGAGCCCCAACACGAAAGGTTTGATCGATGCCTTAAAAATATCTGAACTGCTAATGAACATGTGAATGAATATATGATGCAAATTTTGAAGGAAAAGTGGTCATTAGCATATGATGGTGGTAGAAGATATGGCCACATGACCACTAATATAGTGGAGTGCATAAATGGGTTGCTCAACGGTGTTCACAAACATTCCATCACAGGGTTAGTGCAAGAGACATTTTATAGATCTGTTCAGTACTTTTTTGACTGGTCTCAAAAGGCCTATCAGGATAAGGAAAATGGAATGTGTTTTACGAAGCATTTCCAAAGTGATATTGATTAGATACTGAATAAGGCACCAAGATGGGCTGTTCTAGCCTTTGACAGGGAAAAGATGAGATTTCAGGTAAGATTGTGCTACGACAGGGCTACATGCACTTATGGTCGAGTGTTTGTAGTGATGTTAGATAATAGATACTATGATTGCGACAACTTTTAAGAGTTTAGATATCCATGTGCACATGCTATCGCAGCTTGTGTTTTAGAAAATATATCATGGGAGCCATATGTTGACCCAGTGTATCGCTTGAGCACTTTGGTGAACTGTTATAGTGCAGCCTGGATACCTGTTGGTGACATTCATTCTATCTCATTACCTGTTGATCAACCAACCATCAACCCTGATATTTCCAGGTTTCATAATTTGGTTATGTTTTCATTTATGATTTTTTCAATATCGGTAGTTTTTTAAATTATTGGCTTCATACTACTAGGTTACAACCTCGAGGAAGACCAAAATCAAGTCGAATCAGAAATGAAATGCATTGGGATCGACAATGAGGAAGGAGAATACGATGCAATATTTTTCATGCAAACGGACATACTCATAATAGATGTCCCCAAGTGGTAGCACAGAGCTCCACATCTCGTGATCCATGATTGAGTTTGTGTATTGTATCACGAATATGTATATTTTTATTTGTACGTGGAAGTTTCAGTATTGAATCCTTTTATTTCTAACTTGCTCTATTTCTAACATGTTTCAATTTTTGTTTGTCTAGTTTTTTGATAGATTAATAATGAATTTTGTGATACTCAATCTATTCAAAAGAAAACAAACATAGAACGAAAGAACTAGCTCATTGAATCCCACATACAATGCTTAGAATAACGCTATATGTTTTAATTAATGCAGAACTCATAAATACTGATTCTCAAAATTAGGAAATAGGCTGTTTTATTTAATGAGGGGATTGGTCATGTAATACAAACACTAATCCACACACAAAAAATCAAGTATAAATCGAAAATATTAACACAATAATTTTTCATTTCATTGTTCTAGATTTATTTAAATAATAGTTGATTTTTTATTGAATTCACTATAATAAAGTAACAATGCTTGCTACTGGCTATTTTAGGGTTCCATTAATTCATTTTCATATAGTTGAGTGGCATCAGACTGACAGAGTTATGAGGTAGTTCAGATTCTCTCAACCTGTTCCTGACCCGTCCAGCCAGTTAGATTCACTGCATTCCTTGAAGATGTCAGGGAAAAAAGATTTTTATTAGAGGAGATACCACACCAGATATATTGATTTATGGGATAGACGATTGGACTTCCAGTTGCAAGGGGTGGGGACAATGTGTTTTCATATGGTGGATCAGATGGATTAAGTAGCTTGGTACTACAGGTCCCCAGTTAGATTTCTGACATGACATGGGCGAGGCTTTCATGAGCTTGTATACATAGTTTCTTCCACAATTCAGTGAAATTTTTAATCATATTACATAACAACATAATTGTTTTTCATATGATGCTCAGATTTTTCATCTAATACACATGTTTGATCCTGTAGAGCACACAGTATTTTACCCATCATATTTTCACACCCTTGTATCACAGTTGATTCCCTCGATGGATGAGATTTATCATGGCATTTTCTTTGATCCACCACATGGTGACGAGGCTGCGAAGCCTGCTAAAGCTCATATAGATGTACCAGGGGGTGACGACCTTGTTATGGATCTTGTTGTTCCACAAGAGGAGGATGTTCAAATTGATCAGTTAGATACTGTTGTTCCATAGGAGGAGGGTTTTTCTCATGATCATTCATATGCTCCTCCATCTTATTAGGCTCAGCCACACGTAGATACAGACGATGACTAGGTTGAGCTCCATTATTTATTACAGACATCCTCAGCACAACAAACATCTTCTTTCCATGTTGGTGAGAGTTCCAGCCATCCTCCACTATCATTAGATGCAGGACAGGGTACAAACGGTGAGACTGTACATCCATTGCCTGTCACAGAGGAGGATGTGGGGGTGGCTGTTGAGGATGAAGTGCAACGTATGCCAGAGCGCAGACAGAGACGGACACGACGTGGACGCATCTAGTATATGCCTGGTTGTGGGATAGAGGAGTGTCCACGCTAGAGGCATAGATTGGGTTGATTTTTTATTTACAATACAGAATATATGTGCATTACTATTATCATTTATAGAGTTTTACTTTTTTTAACAAGTGTCTTACTATCATCAAATTATCTTCCAAAATGAATAATTTCTATTTCGTATTCATTAACAAATATTAATACTATGGATAAAAAGATCCGTGAACATCAAGAAATCTTGACAAATATTATTGATCTAAATGATTTGAATACTAAAATCATAGAACATGATTCTTTGTTTAAAAAAATTAAATTTCATAAAGAATAATTTCAATGAATAATGAATAATTGTGAAGAGTAGATGATTATGATTGAAGATCAAAAAAACCACTATATGAGATGTATGGAATTAGCAGTTCATTTGGACAATTTTGAGAAAATACATATTAAAATGTTATAAAAGGGAACATGTTCTACTGGTACACAATCTTCACTGGAGGATTTTACAGTTAAAATGCATCCATCAAGTGATAAAATTATGGACATTATGAAAAATATTTATTACATATTATTCTAAAATAAGAAACACTCTTTAAGAGGGTTAGGAATATGATAGCATATCTAAGAATAAGTATTGAATAAGATCATCATTGGTGAAGTTATATAAGATTTCAAAACTAATTTTTATGAGTGCTTCTCTTTAGGGGGGTGTAAATGAAGAAATATTAAATTACTTAAAGAATTAATATATCAATTAAAATCAAATATAATTAATGCAGAACATCCACGAAGATCATGTTATTAAAAAATAAATGATTTTTAAAATATCTCATACTTTTTTAAGAAAAAAAAATACCGAATATAAAGGGGTTTTAATTGAATTAATAAAATACATAAGAAAATTTTGCCTCTAAATAAATGATGAATTTTTTAACCTTTCTATGGGATGCGTGAACGGGGTTCATGCATCATTTGGAAACTTCATGAAGGATGCATGAACCCCATTCAGGCATCTACAATTGCTAGGATGTGTGAACAAGGTTTACTCATCCTTCGAAGATGGGATAAAGGATGTGTGAACCCTGTTCATGCATCTCTCTACACCGAAGATGCGTGAATGGGGTTCACGCATCTAAAGACCAATTTTTTAAAATATTTCAAACCCTGTCCTTTTTCCATAATGTTTTTTTCTAAAACCCATATATATATATAAACCCTATGTCATATGGGTAAAAAAGGGACTTCATCTAAAATGATTATAAGTTCATTTCTGTGATGGGCGGGGGTTGAAAAAATAACTCCCAGGAGAGTCACTGTAATTCATGTCCGACAGTGCAATGTGGAGACCCGAGGCCATTTGGAAACTATATTTAAGTACCAAAAGTTATTCCTACTTAAACTTACTTACCCATGATGAGATTAGTGAAGAGTTTATGAACACATCCTCCCCTAAAATACATCAAAAATTCGATTTTGAAGTAACATTCACTAAGGCCAATATAATATTTAACAGTGCTAGAAAAAGTCTATATTGTAAGCATACAAATAACTTTTATCAATGCTAAAAATATGACTGATAAAATAATTCGTTAATCGATGAAAAAAACATTAATTAAACGAGTTCTTTATCGACGTTTTTTCAACAACTATAGTAGATAGTGCGATTTTCAACACTAACTTTTATCTACAGTCAATATGATATAATACATTTTGAATAAAGCAATTATAGAAATACATAGATGAATATATTTATTTAAATATGTGATCTGCATTTTAAAATCACTATAGTAAAATAGGGTTTTATCAGTGCTAAAAATGGTCTTTATAAGCGCTAATAAGCACTGATAATCGAAGAACTATTAAAAGGGAGGTCTCTTTTATCAGCCATAAAAAAAGCTGATAAAAGAGGTATTTTATCAGTGCTAAAAGAAGCGCTGATAAAATGTGTCATTATCAGCATTTTTCTTTAGCACTAATAAAAGACCACTTTTAGGAGTGTCTTTATATTAATATATATTTATTCATAAATTAATATATATATATATATATAGTTAGTTATATTTATATATTTATTTATATATTAATATGTATTTATATCTATTTATTTATATATATTTAGTTATATTTGTTTATTGATATATTTAATCTTATATTAATATATATTTATAAGATCAGTTTTAAATATATCTATAAAATATGTTTGTGTGTGTGTGTTTATAAATAAATAAATACATATATACAACACACACACACATTATATATATGTGTATCTGTAAGTATAATTATACATATTTAGATATATTTACATATATTATATATTAATATGTATATACATATGTTAGAATATATATATAATATATATCATATTGTTAATACGAACATACACAAATATATATATATATACACAAACACACACACAATCCTTATATAGGTATATAAATACTCATATATTTTTATTTTAAACAAAATGTATTATAGTTTTAATTTAAATAAGGATTACATATTGAGAATTATAATTTATATGTAAGTATGTTTAATTATTTATTTATAAAATTAAAATTTTATGTGTATAAATATATAAAAAATATAAATATTGTTATATAATTTATTTTAAATAACATTACATTGTGAAAAATGATAATATTTCAAAACCAAAATATCATTATGAATGTAATCCCTCAGAATAAATTCATTCCCCACGGAAAAAGGGCAAAAGACCCCTTTAAACGAGGCTGAGATTCCATGGAATGTTAAAAAATTTGGATATCCCAACTAAAAACTTGGTTTTAGAGAACTTTAGTAGCTTTTTGGGGCTTAAAAAATGTGACATAGGTTTACCTATGACACTAAGGGCGTATAACTCATCACATGATTCAATTTGATATGTGGTGGAGCCCAAACGAACACCTAGATCAAAAGTTATGTTTGTTTGAAGTTTGAGTTACGTCTTCAACTTATTTATCATCATTTATTCATTTTTTGATTTTTTTTATTTTCAAATTTTTATTAATGACTGTTAATTGATAATAATTAGCAAATTATTAATCAAAAAATATTTTTTAATTTTTTTATAATCCATTTTCACTAAATATCTTATTTATTAAGTGTAAATGTCTTTTTATACTTATCTAAAACATATTTAAAAATTATATATTATATTTATATATTTATATATATATTTAAAATGAAATATAATTTTTTAAAAATTTACCCTTTTCCCATGCTAGTAAAAAAACGATGAAAAAGACCTCCTTTATCAACACTACTATAAAAGTGTTGATAAAGTGGGTCCCTTTAATAATGCTAAAAAAACACTGATAAAGAACCCCCCTTTTAATCACTCCTAAAAATATATTGATAAAGAGGGTCCCTTTAACAATGCTAAAAATGCATTGATAAATGGGCACCTTTATCTGCGTTTTTAGCGTTGTTAAAGGGTGGTGCTACGAAACACCATTTTTTGGTAGTGAATTTATATTTATATTCATATTAGATAATTTAAAATATAGGTGAATGTATCTTTATGTATATTTTTTCATGTGCATCTATGTGGTTGTATGTGTATGTTTGTATGTGCACATGTATGTATGTGTATGCATGTGTTGTGAGTGTGCATGCATGCATTTTGTTCATGTGAATGTTTATGTGTGTACGTGTATGTATGAATTTGTGTGTGAATGTGTATATGTTCATGTACGTGTATGTGTGTATATGTGTGTGCATGTGGATGAACATGCATGTGTATGTATGTGTATGTGTATGTTTATGTGTATGTGTATGTGCATGTGTATGTGTATTTTTTGTGTATGTGTTGTATTTCTATGACATGTGTATATTTGTACAAATATTGATGTGGCATGTGTTTGTTTATATAGTATGTATGTATGCACACGTGTATGTAATTGTACGCATGTGTATGGGTATAAATGTGTGTAACTGTTCATTTATGTGTATGTACTAGTAGAAAATCTTGTTTTCAGGGAGGGGGTTTTGAGCGACCGCTATTTAGCGGTTGCTATTGACCTTATTAGTAATCAACAAATGGTGGTCTTTGTAGATTTCAATCTCTACCCTAAATTCACCCTCCCGCGACCCTGCTACCCCCACTCCCACCTCCCCACATCATCATCCTTCGTTGTCCATACTGTTGTTGTTGAACCGTCCTGCTCCCGTCACGTCCCACCGTCAAGCCCTTCTGCCGACATCGAGACCTGCTGCCCCCGTCAAGCCCCCATCATTGAGTCCCCTATCGTGCACCGTTGTGGATCCCAAATCCAGTCACCCCTTACTCATGGTCCAGTCCCCTCTTGATGAGTTGTTTATTGATTTATTATTTTATGGTTTTATCATCATCACTTATCTAAATCTTTGTAATATATTTTTTATTTCATGCCATATTTTGAATTCGTGTATATGATACAATATGTTGAAAGAAACTTGTAAAGCATGGCGACTTATTTGATTATTATTATGAAGTGATGAATTCAATGATTCTTATTTTGATTATGGATGTTAAGAAAAATATTGAAATTGTACAAAGAAAATACAACTATACCTATGGGCAACAATTGCTGATTCATAGTGGTAAAATATTGAAGGATAGAAGCACATTGTGAGAGAGAAAGGTTTTTGAATATGACTTTCTTATTTTAATTCTTGGAAAGGTTATTTAGTCTTCATTATTTTTTAATTTTATGTATTGTTCATATATAAAACTTCTCATGGATATTCTTTCTTGAAGAATGTTTTTTTATTTAGAATGCCATTACTATAAATGATTATCTCTTTAAACCGATGGTCCACTACATGAATTTATGTGTATGAAACATCATTTAACCCTTTATTCGTGATGTCGAACCTAGTAAATTTCATCTCTCCCGCCCTCCCTCCATTCCTCCCTTTGCTAATGTTTTGTTATGGAAGTGGTTTACCTAATAACAAGTTTTTTAATTCATTGTCAGAGTGCTTATTTTCCTTTTTAAATAACATATTTTTGAGTTGGTGGAATTTCAGTATCTCATATATCCTGATCATATTTTTCAATGCAGTTATATACAATGAAACAATGTCAAGTTTTGAATGAAAACGTGGGAGCATGAGTTAAAACTATAGCTTTATCTAAATTCTTGTTTTTACAACATTTTCTTGGAATTTTAATTTATCCAGACCTATAATGTGTTAGAACAAGGCTAGTATTTTATGTAAATGGAAAAAGTTCATGAAATATTTATAATGTGTGAAAGAGACTTACGCACCAAATACGACGTCAAAAGAGGTTTTCTGTGCTCAGAGTGAAACGTACGCGCACATAAAAAGACACATCAAAATCTTACACATAGGGTCATAAAGGCCTATAAATAGGTGGATAACCCTTACCAAGAGTTAGAACTTTGCAATGAATATCAGGTTCCTCTATCGCGTGGAAGATAAGAAGTAAGCAAATCATACATGCAAATTGTTTCTTTGGTCTTTAAAGAGCAAGTGAATCATGTGGTGTAGCTGTGTGAAAGTTAAAGGTTGCATGAAAAGTAAGGGTTGTGTGGAAGTCATCTTACATGACAATCCCAAATCTTAAATTCAATAGAAGGTGTTGCGTGAAAGATCCAGTGTGAGCTTTTAGCAGGTTTTGAATATCTGGTTTGTTTGATCAGTGCTTTCAAATGCATCAATTTCGGACTTCGATGCAAGAGGAGTCTCGTGCTCGATAGAGAGAAAGTCTTCATTGAAAATCTGATGAAGAGACCTTCAAGTTGATAAAACGGGAAATACATCACCCAAGGAAGTTAGCTAGGGGTAGTTGACAGAATTCTTATGTGGGACGTAGTGTGTTATCCCTAAAATAATATAAATGTAGTGTGCCTAGCACAAAGTGACTATGTCTAAACTTTTGTACTCCAAAACTAGTAGAGATTAGTGGATTTTGGTATGACCAAAACAATGCCAGTGTATGCTCCTTGGACTAGTCCTTAGTGATGAACCAAGGAAAACTAATGTGTTGCCTCTTTGCGTGTGAAAGTTTTATTACTATACTATTCTATCATACATATTTAACTAGTTCCGACCAAAATGGGAACAAGATCCATCACTTTAAATGAAAAATTTTTACACCTATATTCACCCCTCCCCTCTCAAAGTGTTATGAGGTCCTACATAATGCATCTTCTAATACGACATGATTATGCTATTTTAACTCTAGCCTACTCAGGATCTTATATATATTTTTTAATAATCAAGTAAATTAATAGCAATGGAAATTGTGAGGTTTGAATATGAACCCCATGTTTCAATAAAATCTCATCTGATAACATAATTACTAATTTTTTATGGAATCTAGTTGGATTTTTACTTCGATTAAAGTTTTTGTCATTTATAAAATGATAATTGGTTTTTAATATTTTATTTAACCAGTTGATAATTTTTTTGGATAGTTAAACATGTTAATAATGATACTATGATGTTAAAAATTTTGGCACGAAATTTTCTCTCTTTGATTCATTTTTTTATTTTTGGTGTTACATTTTTCATTTCATTACTTTTAGATATTTTGATGTTGTTCCATAAAATAACATAAGCCTACAATACTATGTTTCATGAAGATTAATGGTATCTATAATGAGACAATTAGTCGATCTTGTTTTGAATCATCTTTCCTTACGGTATGGTTTCAGTTGCAAACTAGTACATGCCGTTTTCATGATATGATGTTTATTTTATTTATATTAGTTGATAAAATATCTAGAATACCCTATTTCATTATTGTCATTTATTCAATTTATTCTTGTATGCATATAAAGAAAAACTATGGGAACATCAGGGGCTCCATCCACACCTGTAACTTATTCTATATTTTATGTTACCACTTTCGTAAATGATGGAGTTGTCTTTATTTGATGCTTTCAGCAAAAACAACTCAAAGTAATAACGTTGAAAATATGCTAGCTCATGAAACTATATCAACTCCTAGTCTTATTTATGCACCAAATAAATCTCTTGTAAATGCATCTGACTATTGTGAATCTACACCCTCAGTTCTTGAACATGTTGTGTGAGATGATCTATTGGTAAATGGTTCTCTTTGTTTTTGCTTCATAGTTCACGCATGTTCTGGATTCTTGTTTTACAGAGATGAAAATGGAATCCCTTCCACTTCTGATGACATAGAAGAAAAGTAAGGAATCAAGTGCTGTATTTATATTCTTGCAAGTTTGGAATCTCCTTAAATTTTTGGTGTGGTGGTTGAGATTTTCCCTACGCTTAAACCTTCACATCTTAATGAAATCTTGACTTAATTAGATGGAAATTAACGATCGACGATGAAATTACGTTCTTTGTTAAAGGTGGAAATTTAGGTTCATGAGCTCGGTTTTTGGCGGTTGACCTTTCTATAAACCCATTTAAGATGAATCCTAACTCAACCCAACCAATTTATGAAGGGATTACCCTTATATGACCTTCCAATCTGTGACTTTACATATTGTTTAATTACATGTCCAACTCATTAGTTTCACAAAAACTCAATGATCTAACAAAATTAAATTGTCTCATTTAAACTAAATATAAACTAATGATCATGAAAATAAATCAAGGGATTGTATTTCCTTTAAATATAGGAATGGGAAGGGGGACTCACACATGGATGGATATGAAATCTCATTCTTAGTACTAAGAATAGGAAGAAAAAATCCATTATAATTTTTTATAAATATTAAAAAAATTAGTTATTAATGTGTTATAAAAAATTGATTAGTTTACTTATAAAGAATGATGATTATTTTTTAAAAAATAATCATTAATTTTATAGATTATTAATTTATGAAAATAATTATTTATATTTTTTTTAAGAATTTAATTATTATTTTAAGTATTTTTATAATCATGACACATCAAATGTAGTACTTTTTCTGGTTCAATTTCATTTCAAACTCTTTAAACCAAAATGTACCTTATGATCATCCTAATATTTCGACATCCATTTTCAATATCACTCTTCTTCGAATAACATGTTAGATGTTTCTAAAACAATTGGATATATGTTCTTTCATGTGTTACTATTGAACAAAAATGTGTTTTTATTCATGATTTCAATTCCATGTATCTTGTAGCCACTCAACTCTTAGTTGTTCTTGTTGGAGTTAGTTCCCTAGAACCAACTTATGTATAATTTATGATAATCATGTATCCATTTTTTTTATATTAATAAACCTCTTATCAAATCTTGATTTTTCTTCTATGTGACCTAGTATGTGATAATATCTGAAGAGTAGGTGCCGCACTAAAAGGTCACAATAGATCCTTGCTATGATGAGAACCCAAAAGTGAAACCACACTATTCTTGAATAAATGATCTATAGTTGTAAGATATCATTTAAGGGAAATAAATGATGGAGGATATAATGGGTGGAGACTCATAGGACTTTGATGCACCTTCTCTAGGTGTACTCCCTTGGTAATTTCCAGTAGGATATTATAAGAACATGAACTACAAGTAGGAAATACATGTTTATATGTGTCATTGGATACTTCTATCAACATACATCTGTATTGGTCCTTATGTTTTAAGATTATTATTAATGAGTATTTTGTGTCACACACTTAGATGTATTGAAAAAAACGATGACGATAGATGTTCGCGGTGAAGTAGAATAAGTTGGGTGTGTCACGAGTAATATTGAATTAATAAATAATTCGAGAAAATATTTGTACCATTTATTTATTAACAAAACTTGATATATTAGTACAGTTGATGGAAATGACATAGCCTAAGTAAATCCTTGTCAATGGTGTTCTAAAGGAAAGTTCATTTTCTGGAAGTCAAAGAAAGAGACACCGAGCACATAGGTTGATGGAACCAAAATGCAACCTTCTTGATTAGAGATATCCTGATAATGAGATTATATTACACAGTAATCATCCATATGAGGTTAAATGTCATTTCAACATTAACTTATTTCTACATGGGTTCCTTGGTATGTTACTAGATGCTAACCTTAGACTTTAGGCTGCATCACCTAATGCCACTAAGAAAGAGTCCTAAATGTCCACACACTAAGTGTATCAAAAATATTAGTTAAATAATATATATTATTATTTATTATTTAACTGGTTGAATAAATTTTATTCTCATTCGTAGTTTAATAATTATTCATGTATCCTTGATTGCATATAAATATTTATTTTCTATTTAGTAAATTTAATATTTATTTATTTATTAGTGAATAATGTAGTGATTTTTATTTATTAAATTAATAGTCATTATTCAATGACCAATAAATATAATGGAGGAATAGTGGACCGATTTCATAGGTCCAGTGAGAAATAATAAATAAAAAAATATTATTTGATTAAATAATATTTAATTATAATTCACAAGTTAAGCAAATGTCAATAAATAATGATATTATTATTATTATTTGACATGCGGTTTATTAGGATTAAATAAATAATTAAGGTCACCTGTGTAATTATTTTATTTTAACCCAAGCGATATATAAACCAAGTTATGATATTTTCTCATTAATTCAATTCATTTTCTTGGTTGTGCACAACAGATTTGGAGAAACCTCTCAAGCCTAGAGAGATACCTTATCCAACAACACTCATAAGAGCCAGGAGAAATACTCCTCCATTAGATCAAGAAGAAAGCTTTTGAAGCGGTTCATGAAGCGATCAAAGGTGGAAGATGCAAGCGCAAGTATCTATCGTGCTAACACATAAAGATTCCTTCGGCGACGTCTGACAATTCATGGAACACGTGTAGATCACTTCTATATTAACTCTACACTTGGTTTCTACAATGAAATGAAAATGGATTGTAAATATGCCACAAGATTCATAAATGAAGAACGAATTATTTAAATGTAATTCCTTATTTAATTAAATTAATTAAAAATAAAATGTGATGATCCTCCTTCTGGTTCTGGTGTGATTTCCTATGTCTTTTTTCTTTGATTAAATTCCACAAATCTCAACATTTATCATTATCTAGATCTCAGATTGATCATCGATCATGAAAAAAGCAATGTTGGGCACTGCCCATTGCACACTTCCACTGCTCCCAGAACCTAAAAGTGGTATTAGAGCGGTCAGTCAGACTACATGTCGTGTAGCCCACATACACAACATGTAGTCCCTTCAAGTCATATACGGGTCGTGTATTCCATACATGGCCTACTAAACTAGTGATTGCATAACTAGAAGTTCTGAAAACATGTGGCCCACTGGACACACTGTGTACTCCAACTTTTCTAAGGCACATATTACATGATGATTCCCCAAGTGTGTGTCTCAGATAAATAGTGGGAGGTGTATATGCAGTGAAGATCAGATCAACATGCCGTTTACTTATACCATGTTACATATATTTAAAATTTATTTATTTTACTATATAAAACTTGAGACATGTACTTGCATGTGGTCATAAATATGTGACATTCTATGTGATAGGTTTTAATATTCAAAAATATTTAAATGTTTAATTAATATCTGTGTAATGTTCATATGTTCTTATCATGTATGATTTGTATTAAAAATTGTTACTCTATTTGCATTTAAGCATAACACTTGACCAAAAATCATGTATTTGGTGTAATCTTTCATGGAGTACACATCTTGAAGGTAAATGATAAGTTGTGCATGCCATATGTCACAAGAGTAAAATAGTATACAATTATAATACTTGTTGGGAAGAATCAGACGAGTGTTCACCGTATTTCCTCCAAGGTACATTTATGTACAAAGTTAATTTTAAATAAATTTATTTAATTTGTTTAAAATCATAATGGATGAGAATAACAATGAAATTTGGATGAGAATAAAGAAAAAATGAATGATTAATTAAAGATAATAATTAATTGATTCAAGCATGATTTATCTTAAATAATAAGGATTAATAATTGAATGCTAGTTTTATTAAATGTGTGATTAATTATATGCATGTGGATGATCATGAGCTTGACCAAAAATTTTGTATGCAATTGGTTTCCTTTAATTTATTATTAAATTATATTGTTTTTCTATGTTCCTTCTCTCCTTCCATTATGTAGGGCCTGCATGCCCATGGTTTCTTTTATGATAACCCATTTTCCCCTCACTTCCATGTGAGTAAATGGCATATATAACTGACGGGGATCCCAAGATAGTGGAGGTAGTTCAAGTTCAAAGTAAGGGTGAAACGAATTTGAGGGGATACATAGGTGGACAGGTGGAAAGCTACAACACAAACATTAATTGGTTCAATGTGTTTTATCCCTCGGTCAATTGTTATTTTATCAACCACTAGATAAAATAACCACTCGTAAGAGCTCATGGTCATACCACTTAACATATTTTTGTCAGTTTCATGGTAATTTCCTTATGTATATCTTTTTATGATCACATAATTAATGAATTAATAGGCATGAACGATATAACTAAAATAAACTAGCTTATGCATAAATATTATCTAAGACATGGTTAATCACATAAGTAAATATACTTAATTTTAACAAGAATGTTATAAAGATAATAATTGGAAATTTACACATAAAAGGATAAAATACCTCTATCAAATATATTAAGTTATTATATCCTTCCATTTCTTTGGTTAAAATCAAACCATAGTTCATTGTGCTTGACCAAACTATGTTGGGGTGATTTCAATTATTGAGGAATTTTAACTTGATGTTTTGAGTTGAATTAACATAGTTCAAATCAAGGGTTGAATTTCCAAGAAGGTATTGGTGTAACAGGAAGACAATGATCAATGAAATACAATCAAGAATTTTTAGATTGCGGAGTCGACTCAGCAGATCAAGGAATTGTGAGTTAATGCAGTTGACATTTGAAATGCCTACCTAAAACCATTCAAGTTGCTTGACCAACCCAAGTTGGGGTAATGATAAAGAGAATATGGATCCTTTCCACTAGAATGTACAAGACACAATATATTATGAATCCAATTGTGAGGGATATTGGGTTTGGACAAAATAGTGAGAGACTAATAAATATAATATTTATTTATTTGTCTAAATTTTATCAGATAAAGTAACAAAATTGTGCTTATATTATTTTGTAGAAATGACAATAAAATGACATAAAACATATCATTGTGATCCATACATGATAAGGAAAACTTTATCATAGACAAAAATTTCCATGAATGAAAAAATAGACTACATTTCATCCTTCCCTATGAAAAGAAATTGTATGCGCTGAAAGAGACTTTTCCAGTTGCGCCTGGTAATGAGGAAAGTGATGAAGAATTATCTCTTTATGAGAAACATATGAATGATTATATATATGTTCTATGTTTCATGCTATAATACATGTATAATAATATTATAAAGCAACGTGAGGATATGGATTCCTATAGTATGATGTCTCACCTTCAAGATCTCTATCAAGAGAAGGTGAGACAAGAGAGGTACAATATCTCCAATGATTTGTTTACAAATAATCTTGGAGAGTATGTGCTGGATGGGACTCATGTGGTTAAGATTATTGGATTCATTGAACTCCTAGACATCTTAGGGATTAAATTGACATATAAGTTTCATATATATATCTCATACTTTTATGACTGCCCAAAAACACATCAAATTTTATTTGTTAATTATAATATGATATATAATGAGAATAGTCTTTCATAAATTCTTACTTTGATTCTCCAAGTGGATAAGGACATGGGGCATGAAAAAACCACATTCCTTATGGTGAATAAGAAAAATAAGAATAAGGAAAAGTTTTCAAAGACTTATAAACCGTTTAAATCTCCTGAGCACCATCTTTCCAAGGAGATGAAGATCCAGAGGTAGGGAAGGAAAAGGAGGCAGAATGTTTTTCATGTGGCATGTTAGGACACTAAAAGATAAAATGCACCAAGAAGAAATGGGTAGCTAAAGGTGAATTCGTTATCGAATGTAATCTTTCAATATCTACACATTTGGTATTAGATATACCTTGTAGGGATCACATCTGTACCCAAATATATGAACCACGTAGATTCCAAAATACTTCTAGTGGAGAGGTTTATCTAAGAGCTACTAACGGTGAAATTATAGTTGCTCTGGAAATTGGTGACTACCACCAATCATTTCCAAAATAAATTATTTAGTTTTTTAATGATTTCTATTACATACCTATATTTACTAAAAACATAATTTCTATATCATACATAGATACATATGGGTTTATTTTCAAATTTGGAAATAAAAGTTGTTTCATTTATAAGGATGACATATGTTATGGTATGGAACATTTAAATAACATTCTTTATGTACTAAATTAAAAAAAAATTCTGGAAATTGAAAACAAATCATGTTTACACGACCATACAACACCCAACTTTGGCATCACCATCTTAGTCATGTAAACGAGAAGCGTTTGACAAAGATCTATCGAGATGGATATTTTGAATATTCTGAGATAAAACCACTTGAAAGATGTCATTATTAATTACTATAAAAATGGCCAAACCTCTATTTTGTGGATAGGGTAAAGGGGCTATAGTGCTTCTAGTATTGGTACACACTAATGTGTGTGGATCATTTCTAGTAGAAGATAGATGCGGATATTCTCACATCATAAATTTTACTGATGACTTGAGTATATATGGATATATCTAATTGATGGTATATAAGTATGAGAACCTTTGATAAATTAAATGAATTCAAGAATGAAGTATATAATAATCTTGGAATGAAAAATAATCTTCAATCAGATCGAGGTGGTAAATATCTTAACCGAGGGTTCATCGACTTTTTACGAGATTTTAGGATTCTATCTCAACTCACTCCACCTTATACATCATAGTAGAATGGTGTTAGGTAAAGGAGGAACCATACCTTTTTATATATCGTATTTTTGATGGTGATTCATGCCGATATTTCATTATCATTTTGGGTATATGCGTTAGAAAATATGTCATACGCACAAAATCGAGTTCCAAAAAAAGAAACAAAATGGAATTCCCTTTAAACTATATAGTGGGAATAAACCTATATTGTAGCACACACATGTTTGGAGTTGCGAGGCATTTTTATGGCCTTATCAAGAAAAAAATAGCACCGAGGGTAACGAAGTGTATATTTATAGGTTATCCCAAGGAAATAATGGGATGCTACATATACAAACCCTAAGATAAGAAAGCAAATGTCTTCAGACAAACAATATTTCTTGAGAGGGATAATATCATCAAAAAGGATTGTGGGAGTGAGATTGACTTTGATGAAGTTGACACTCTAGATTCAAAAGAGTTGGAGCAGAAACATATTCCAAAGGGCCCCATGGAAGATCTAGTTCCTGAAATAGAAGTACTACATAGGAGTGTGTGAGAGGTAAGAAAACCAAAAAGATATAATTTTCTAGTCATTGAAGACAGTGACTCCTTATTAGTTAAAAATGATGAACCTCTATCCTATAAGGAAATAGAAGAAATTTTAAAAGCTACAAGATAGAATTAATCCATGAATTTTTAAATGGATTCCATGTATCAGAACCACGTTTGGGTTTTGGTCGATCTACCCGTTGATGTAAAGCATGTTGGATGTAAATGCGTATTCAAGAGGAGACTGGACATAGAACGTAAAGTAAATACCTATAAAGAAAGGCTGGTGGCTAAAGGGTTTCAACAACATCAATTAATTTATTATGATGAGAAATTTTCCATAGTTTCCATTTTTAAATTAATAATAATTCTACTTTCTATACCAACTTACCATGATTATGAGATTTTGAATTTGGATGTCAAAACAGTATTCCTTAATTGGAACCTTCAGGAAGATTTCTATATGAAACAACCATAAGGGTTTCTGACTCTAGGTGATTCCAAAAGGATTTTCAAGTTGTAGAGATCAATTCATGGATTGAATCAAGAATCCATGTTATAGAACATTTGATTTGAAAAATCTATAATATAATTGGGTTTCATTAAGAATGAATGTGAGCTATGTGTTTATCATAGGTTTAATGGAGAGGAATTTGATATACTAGTTGTATATTTTGATGACATATTACTTTTTCAAAATGACATACAAGTATTACAGTCAGTTAAGAACATGTTAAATAGGTTTTTCTCCATGAAAGACTTAAGGCAAAGTAGCCTATATTCTAGGGATCAAGATCATCCATGATGAATCCAAGAGGCTTCATAGACTACGTCAAAATACATTTTTTGACCAGATGCTGCAAAGATTTAGTAAGGAACAATCCAAGAGGGTATCCATTATAGTGTTATATAATTTACAAATTTCTAAGAAAATGTGGCCTCATTACATGCAAGATAAATAGAGAATGAGTAAGATCCCATACACTTCAGAGATAGGATCAATCATGTATTCCATGTTATATACTAGACTTGATGTTTCATACGCATTGATCATGGTAGGTAGATATCATGAAGATCTAGGATAACAATATTGGACTACTGTTAAGGCTATCATTAATTATCTAAGAAGAACTATGGATAAGTTCCTTGTGTATGGAGGAGATGAGGATTTGGTCATCAGGGGTTATTATGATGCTCGTTTTTAAAGAGATCAAAATAAAAAAAAATTACAAATAGGATATGTTTTCTATCTAAATGGAGGATTTGTGAGATGGAAGAGTTCAAAGTAGCTAGTTGTCACTGAATCTACAATGGATTCCAAGTGTATAGAGGCTTCTGATGTTGCCATGGAATCCATTTAGATTTCAAACATTTTCCAAGATATTGATGTGGTACTTGGAAGTAATGACCATATCACATTGTATTGTGATAATAATACAACAGTGACTCTTGAAAAAGAGATAAGGAAACAACAGTGGAAAAAATCCCATACTCTATGAGTATCTACTCTTGAGGGATTTCTATCAGAGGGGTGAAGTTACAGTAACCAGAGTACCCATGGAAGGGAATGTGGTGGACCCTTTGATTAAAGCCTATATTAGCAAGAGCATGAGTATCATGTGGGATCTATAGGGCTGATGGTTGTTAGTAGTTGGATCTAGTGAAAGTGGGAGTTTTTTAGAGTTGGTTCCCTAGAACTAACATCTGTGTACTTTAAGATAAAAATTTATTCATTGTTTTGAATATTAATAATCTATTAATCACATCATGATTTTTCTTCTGCATGACATCGTGTGTGATAATGTCCTTAGAGTAGTTTTCATATAAAAAGGTCACAATAGTTCCCCACTATGATGAAAATTCAAAATTTCAATGAAACTATTATTTAATAAATCTTCTATAGCTGGATGATATCATTTGAGGGGAAAATGATATAGGCTATCAGGGGTGGAAACTCATAGAACGCGGAGGCACCTTCTCATAGTATACGCCCTTGGTAATATTCAATAGGATATTATGAGAACGATATCCAGAAATAGGAAATTGACAATTATATGTTTTATTGTATCACTACTATAAATTTAGGCTATATCCACAGACCTAAAACCACAGTTTTATAGGTATGTTGCTATAGCTAGTTTATACAAATTATTTAGTTTTACGATTATGGCTAAAAAAAGTTTCTTCCTTTTTATTCCAAAATGCGTCGGGATCCTCCTACATCATCCCTCGATCTTCAGCACTCCAAACCCTTAACCTCTCTAATGGATTCACCCTTCTCCATGATACCCCCTTTCCTTGACCCATCATGACCTCTCCTCTCCCAGATCCTCCTCCACTTATGGTGCCCCTCACTACCACCAAACAAGGAAACCCCACCGTGAGCTACTGCCACTAAACATGGGACACCTCATCTCCCCCCACTTAAACTGCTCCAAGGTGTCCTCCCTACCTCCTCCGGTGTGCCTCCAATGTGGACAACCCCCTCTAGGTGATCCTCCCCCTCTTTATTATGAACAATTATGTGTTCATTATTCTTTTATCAGTTTATGTAGAAGTAAACTGAAATAGTTTCACATGTTTGAGTATGGTAAATAGGTTTTGGAATTATATACATTACTATAATTATAATTGATATGAGTGTAGTGAGGGTAATGTAGTTTTAGTGAAGAGATAATTAGTTTAGATTGGGAATCTACATAATGGAGTTGTGGACAATTTTAATTGATAATAAATTTTGGTATCAAAATTTTATGGTTAAATTGGGAATATTGGGATCATCCTAGATGCTTCTCAAGGATTTTAATTCTTATGGTTGGGTGTTTTTAATGACCCACAAAATTATAAGGTCTGTATTTTCAAAAGAAAATTGGTTTTTTTCCAGATGTAGAGAGATTTTTTTGAATTGGCATATGAATTAGAATTTCAAGAGTTAGTACATCTCTGGGATGTGTTTTCACTAGAGTCTAATGGTTATTTAGATATTTGGGTGCCAAATATTAGGGTGGTGGCTAATATCAAAAAACTACAGTAGTCATAGGGTATTCGATTGGGGGCACTAGGTGACTCTTAATGGGTTTGTAAAAAACTACAGTCTTTATAAGGTACCCGATGGAGGGGTACTAGGTACTAAGTGGGCTGGAATGTGTAGTGGACCTTTTATAAGGACCATCATGTACATAGTGGAGGTGTATTGGTTACCATGTTGGGATTGGTGTTGTTTTTTAAGGATAACCGAATAGTTATTAAAGATTCCACCTTTAAAAATGCATCATGGGGTTCTTCTCATTTAAATGGATAGAACCATGGGAAGAGATCTCCCCTATCTTCTCCTTTTTTTCTTTTACTTTATTAGAGTATAGAGATCCAAGATTATTTTATCATGAAATATAGATGTAAATATTCCTCTTATAACTCTATTATTCATTCTTATTCATATCATTTAATATATATTTTTTTAGGGTATGGATTATGTTAGATTTCACCAAGACATGGTGAAATTGGACCATTATTATGGGTATTCATAGGGTGGTGGAATAAGAATTATTTTTTAACACCCTCCCCCACACCACAATAACTAATTAATGCATAGATCATATGATTAGTCATTGTGACCATAGATGGTCCTCCCTGTATTCCAAATGCCATCCATCACCAAATAGGGCAATGTTTCCATGATTTATTTATCTATTGACGTTTGCGAAATATTTTGGCACAGGGAAACATTGTTTTTTATTTTCTCATTATGTTAGATAATCCAATTCCTTCTTTATTTATTAATGGTATCCTTGATGATATCATTACATTCTCACCATTCCCTCATATAATGTGGTGCAATGAAATTAATATTCCACATTCTCATCTTTATCCAAGATTTCATGTGATTATATTCTTATATTTTGATATATTTACAAGAAAAAACTTACCAAATTATATAATATATGTTTACTAGAAAGATTATTATTCATCATTGTTGATTCCCTGTATAAATATTCCCACAACATTGTTTCTTATAGATTTTATTTCAATACTATTCTAATATTTCTTAGATTCTGGTATGAGAAAACATGACCAAGATGTATCATGATCATATTTTTTTGTTATATTTAAAAATATAGATATTCCAAAATCATCCCCAAGATAACGGTGAGCTCATGGAATCTACGGATCTATCCTATAGTGATAAAATCGATTATTTAATCACTAATTATTCTTTGGTGGTTCATCATTTTTAGATTTAAAATTCTCAAAAGTGATAATGATGTTACAATCATTGAAGCTACTATGTGATGAAATGGGCTAATGATATTCTCCCCACTAAGAAAAATTTAAATGTTACATCGTCCTATTTACCTCTAGTTATCAAATATAATATTTTTTTCTAAAAGTAAAAAGTAATTTCAAAATTTTGAAACTAAACCGCTAAACATGTTACAGTGAATTGATGTTCTTCAACATGTTCAATTTACTACTTTCCTAAATAGTTCTAAAATAAAACATAGTGGAGACATGGAGTTTTTATTGAATTTCATCTCTTAATTTATAGGAAAACATTATGACATTTCATTATAAGATACAAGTATAATATTAACCAATTATTTTATATAGAAGATCATAGATGGTTGGATGTGATCCTCATAACCATATAATGATAATAAAATCCCAATAGTTTATTCATGTATCCCACATATGATATAATAATCCTTCAAATTTTCATCAATATGTGATGTTTCGTAGGTTAATAATGAATCCATTCTTGAATAACCTTTATATATTCACCCAATAACATATGGTGTTCCCCCTATATGGATTAATATTTCATTTATTTTTTATAATTATAATAATTTCCCCCTTTCATGAAATCCATACATGAATGAACATATAGAATAATAGAATCATTAAATAAATATTATTTAATATTTTAACCATCTCCAAACTTGAATACTCTCTCATTATTATTTTGATCTATTTAGACCATTAAAATCATACTATTGGTCTATAATCTTAACATCCTTGTTATTTATCTTCAATTTTAGGTTCATGAATTATCATACAGAAGAATATTTCAATGTTTCCATTAATTAAATGTGTTGTAATTTGTATGAATTATTTTTATTAGAGTATCTTTTCAGTGACATAATTATATAATATGAATCACCATATAAACATTGAATATTTTCATATATTAAATTTGTTCACATTTTTATGCATTATGTTTATTAGGATTCTTCGATCCTTCAACTAACATATGTGCATTACCTTGGAATATTTAAATGATCCTGATAATGATGGTGGTGTTGGTGGTCTAAGAGGAGTTGATAATGATGTCAGTTTTTCTATAGGAGATGATTTGGGTCATGATGGTTCTGATGATACTGATATTGAGGTACATTTCAGATATAAATTTTATTCTTAGTTTATACATTTAATTTTATCAAATATTTTTTTTATAATGATGATATTGATAATGAAATTTTATATTGTTTATATTAGATATAGTTTTAATTCTTATGATATATATTGTATTATGTTTGAGTTCATTTTTATTTGGAAGGTTGTGTTTATTTTTCTCGTAGCTAGAGGATGCGAGTACTACTATAAGGTGCAGTTATTATGGAAGCATTTGGTTATTAAGTATTGTTGGGTAGGAATCAATATACATGGTTATTAAATATTGATTTAGGGTCAATTTTCTATGGTATTGAAATATTTATTAGTGACTAAGAACCATAGTTTAACTGTGGGTGTAGTTAAAAATTACCATTGTAAAGATCATGGCTTTATCCTATAATTTTCATGGGATTAATTGAATTATTATACTCTAATTTCCAAGTTTAACCCAAAGCCATACATGTAATACATATACAGCTAAGAAAATTTATAAACATGGATTAATTAAAGGGATTAAAACATGGAAGTTGAAAACCCCTACTATAACAACTTTAGCGGCCCCAATTTGGGAAACTATGGATATAGCCTATTTCTATAGATTTTTGACCTACTACGATAGTTCCAAACCATAAATATAAGTGATTTTTCTATTTATGATAGAACATGGATCATGAGACCATGAATATTAGAATACACCCCTAATTCTTGGAAAATGTACCTCACTGCCCTAAAATATTAGACTATATAAATGATATACCAACTTCTTATATAGGAAAAAACCAAAATTTTTAAAAATACGAGTGTAAAAAATTTATATGAAACCCACTAATGGATAAATTTAGTTGTTAAGTATATCTAAGATGAATAGTTCAATAAAATGATCACAAAAGTGTGAAGGGACATCTGAAAAATAGTAAGTGTTTCTAGTAGAAAAATCTTGACAGATTTCATTAATAAGGTAAAAGGGGTTTATAGGCTACTGCATGTGTTGTTGGAGGTTTAGTCACAAGATCATAGATTTTTTTTCACAACATGTAAACATAATAATGTTATATGAGACCAAGTTATATGTGATAAAATATGAAATAGAGAACAAACTTGTTGTAAAAAAGAAACATGTTTCATAGAATAAGAATAAATTATCATGGAAGGATAAATTATATTCATGAAAAATTATGTGAAACTGGAATCATATATGGAAACACATATGATGATTTCATTTATGTTACAACCTTCAACTTCAGTCATAATTATAATGTAACGAGTCCACAATATTATATGAAAAATTATAATGACTGGAATAAAATGTCTTCCTTGGAAAATCATACAACTTCCTAAAATCCAAAGAAGGATTAAGAGGATATTATGTAGTATTGAAGTAATGAATAAATTAATTAATTTCAAACTATTAAGAATAATTCTAACTAGGATGTCAGAAAAAAAATATGCTTCCATTGTGTTAGTGAGTTCCTTTCAAGCATTCTTAGGAAGTGTGAATGTGGAAAACAGTATGAAAACACGTGTTATTCCATGAAGATAATCATTTTTCTAATAAGTAACCCTAATATATCATATTTTCTGATGTCCATGGTGTTATGGAGGTCCTTAGGTTTACCTAATTAGAGGTTATTTAAGAAGTGTGAGTGTGAACGAAACAAACTGAAAAAATATGTATTGGTTTGTGGGGATAGTAATTGTTCTAATAAGTTGGATCTAAAATGTAATAGATTGTGGTCCGATGATTAATAAAATATTAAGGAAAGTGGTCATGATTGTTAAAACATATATTTTATTTACATATATTAACATGCTTTTCAAGGACAGCACTGATGATATTTTACCTTTTTGTAATTTAAATTTGATTTACTTCTCTTAAAATACAGTTCCTATGTTATTTTTAAATATTGCCTATGCATATTAGTTTTTTATCCATTCTATGTCATTAAAGAGGATTATGTACACTCTATTGATAAGGATAAAGATCTCATGATCAAATAAGAATGAAAAAAGAATTAGTAGGGAGTGGTGGGGGCTGGGTGGGTGTTGGGGGTGTGCAAGGGGTAGGGTGAGGGGGGAATGTGGGTGTGTAGGGGGGGTAGGTGGTGTGCAGGGGGGAGGGGTAGGGATGATAGGAGTGTGCAGGGGGAAGGATGGGGGGGAGGTGCTAGTGGGGTGTGCAATGTGGAGGGGCATGAGGGTGCAAGAGGAAGAGGGTGGGTGCAGGTGGGGTGCAAGGGGGGAGGGGGTGGGGCATGTGGGTGTGCGGGGGGTGGGGGTGTGTAGTGAGGATGGGGAAGGGGGTGAAAGGGGAAGGGGGTGGGGTAGGTGGGTGTGCAGGGGGCATGGTGGGGGTGGGGGTGTGCAGTGAGGATGGGTCAAGGGGTGGAAGGGGTATGGGGAGTGGTGAAACGGCATGGGTAGGGTGTAGGTGGTGTGCAAGCGGGGAGGGGTGCGATTAGAGGGGTGATAAGGGTGAGGAGAAGGGGGTGTCTTGCGGGAGGGGGGTAGGGTGAGGGGGTGCAATGGGGGTTCGAAGTGAGGAGGGGGAGTGAAAGGGTGAAAGTGGGCCATGGGGGTGTGCAAGAGAAGGGGGTGGGGGTGCTGGTGCATAGTGCATGGTGGGGGTGTGGGTGTGGCTTGGGTGAAGGGAGGCTGGTGTAGGAGGGATATGTGTAGTGGGTCTAGGGTTTTATTTCATGTTTGAGGTGATTTAACCATGGGGTATTTGGTGTCTAGAGCTTATAGATGATGTCACTTCAATGCATCTTTATTTATGATATACAAATGATTTCTAAACTAGTATTCCATTTTTATATAGCCATTATTTATAATTAGGATTTATTCAATATACAAATTAATTATTATATAGTAGATATTTGTGATTTAGATTTGTTCAAGATCCCCTTCCAATTGTGTATTGTGTATGAATTTTCACACATATGCATTTTGTTATGCTTTTGTCTCATATTAGCATATTCTTATGCTTATGTCTAGTTCATTCATATTTATACATTTGAAATATTCTCAAAGTAGACTTGTTTCATTCTTCCACTATTATTGGATTCATTATTGATTTGGATTTTAAACATACATAACTGAACTAGAAAACCATTCATCACTCCTTTAACAACATTTATTACAATTACAATAGATTGTCTTCGTGTTTTAAAAATGGAAGTGGCTAGACTTCGCAGAACTACATCTTGAATATAATAGTCATTGATAAAGGTATGATTATCCTATATTTATTCCTTTTTAGTAGGATAGGTAACAAATGTTTTCAATATTTTTCCAGACGTTCAGCAATAAAAGTGGGATTCCACAAGAGTATTAAGTTTCTATAGAAAAATGCATTAGGCTAGATTTCTTTGAACATCATCTTGAATATAACAAAAAATGATAAAGGTATGATTCTACTCTCTACTTATTTAGTATAAAAGTTATGAATTATTAATGAAAAATTGATTTTCCTATCACACTTTGATATTAAGAGTCAACAATAGGTTTTTTTGTTATCCTAAACTCTCGTCTCTGCTTCTAAAATTCATAGTTGCATGTGCATGGGGAGTGTGCAGGGGGTGTCAGGGGGGTCTGTCTAGGGATGGGGGTGTGTAGGGGGTCTGTGTGTGTGTGTGGGGGGGTATCTTCCTATTGAGGGGGTGGGAGGTGAATATCTAGGGGGCTGTGTAGGGTGATGGTGGGTGGGTGGGTGGGTGGGTGGGGGGGTTACAGGGGATGTTGAGGGCTGTATGTGGGGGGCTGTCCTGGGGGGTGTCCAATGGTGGGAGGGGCTGTAGGGGGAGTGGTTGTGGTGGTGGTGGGGGGGGGGATTGTCCATTGGAAGTGAGGGGCTGTTTGGGGATGGTGGGTGGGTGGGGTGGGGGGATATCTAGGGGGGTGGGAGGGGGATATTAAGGGGTCTGTGTAGGGTGAGGGAATCTAGGAGGGGCTACCCAAGGGGGGTTGTCTAAGGAAAGGGATGGGTTTGTCTAGGGAAATGGAGGGGGGATGTAGGGGGAGTGGTGGTGGTGGTGGGGGGGGGGGGGTTTCCAGGTGGGGGTGGGGGGTTGTCTAGGTGGGAGGGGGGATGCAGGTGTAGTGGTGGGGGGTTGTCCAAGTGGGAGGGGGATGTAGGGGGAGGGGGGATATCTTGGGGGTGGGAGGGGGCTATCCATGGGGGGATGTGCGGGGTGGGGGTTGTCCAGGGGGAGGGATGGGGGAGGGGGAAGTGGTGCTGTCTAGGGGCTAGGAGGGGTCTGTCGGGGAAAGGGAGGTTGTCCACCGAAAGGGGGTCTAGAGAATTATAAGGGGGTTTTAAGGGGGGTGGTGGTGTGCGTGTGGGGGGGGGGGTCTGTCTAGGGAAAGGGAGGGGGATGCATGGGGAGGGTGGAGTTGTCCAGGGGGAGAGAGGGGGATGCAGGTGGAGTGGTGGTGGTGGGGAGGGTGTCCAGGGGTAGGGAGGGGTTGGGGGGATGTTTCCAGGGGGCTGTGTAGGGTGGGGGACATCTGGGGGGATCCCGGGAAAGTTGGGAGGGCTATAGGGGTGGGTTGGGGGTTGTCCAGGGGGAGGGAGGGGGCTGTAGGGTGGGGGGGACTATCTAGGGAGAGAGGGGGGGGGGATTCCTAGGGGATGGGAGGGGGGGTGATCCAGGGGGGATGTATATGGTGGGGGGATATCTGGGGGAGATGTCTAGGGAAAGAGAGTCGGGCTATAGGGGGAGTGCTGGTGCTGGTGATGGGGGTGTTGTCCAGGGGGAAGGAGGGGGCTCAAGGTGGAGTGGTTTGTGGGGGGTGGTGTCTAGGGGGATGTGTAGGGTGGAGGGGGGCTGTCCAGGGAGAGGGAGGGGCTGCATTTCATGGGGTGGGAGGGGGATGCAGGGGGAGGGGGGTTGTATAGGGAATAGGAGGGGGGCTATAGGGGGAGTTGTAGAGGGGGGTGTGAGTGTCTAGGGGGAGGACAGGGGGGGTTGCATGTGGGGGTGTCCAAGGGGAGTGAGGGGAGGTGTCCAAGGGGAGGGCAGGGGGGTACAGTTGGGGGTGTCCAAGAGGAGAGAGGGGTGGTGGTTCTATCCAGTTGGTGGGAGGGGGATATAGGGGGAGGGGGTGGGTTGTCCACAAATAATGGAGGGGGTCTACCAGAGAAGTGGTGGTGGGGGTGTCCAGGGAAAGGGAGGGGGCTGTAGGTGGAGTGGTGGGGGGGGGAGGGGGGGTCAAGGGCGAGGGAGGGGGCTGTGTGGGGTGGGTGGGGAATGTCTTGGGGGTATTTTTTTATAGATTTCCAAACCCTATAGCCAAGGTTTCTAACCATGGATATAGGTCTATTTCCACTGTTTTTAATAGTGTCAATATGTGTAATTCCATGGTTAGAAACTGTGGAAATAGAGTGTGTTCGTCTTGTGGTATAGATATTTCTCTAAACTATGGCTATAGTAACACTCTCATAGTTGGAACCATAACTATAGGTCTAGGTTTATAGCCCTTCCAAACATATCCACAGTTCCTTAAACTGTGGCTATTACCTATAGCCACAGTTTGAGGACCAATAGCCATGGTTTTAAACTGTGGCTATAGCCCAAATTTCTAGTAGTGGATGTTCCTATTTACAAATGTGTATATTGGTCCTTAAAAATTAAGATTATTATTAATGAGTATTACGAGTCATTCACTTAGATGCATTGATGAAAACCATGATAATAGATTTTTATAGTGAAGTAGGAAATGCTGGGTGTGTCACAAGTAAAATTACAATAATGAATTTTGAAAGAAAGGATATGTCCGTAGTGATTATTAATGTAACTTGATATCTCAATCCCTTTGATGGAAAAGATATAGCTAAATAATTCCATGGCCATAGTATTCTAAGGGAATGTTCATTTTCTATGAATTAAAATAAAGAGACATCGTGCACATAGGTTTATGAAACCAGCATGCAACCTACTTGATTAGAGATATCAAGATAAAGGGATTATATGACTCAGTAATAATCCATATGATGTGATATGTCATTTCTAGATGCAAAACATGGACATTAGGCTGCTCCACCTAATCCAACTGAGAAATAGGCCTATAAGGTCACACACTAACTATATATAGAATCTCAATTAATTAATATATACTATTAATTATTTTTAAAAGGTTGAATAAATATTATTCCCGAATGTGGTTTAATAATTATTCATGTATGATTGATCACATATAACTAATTATTTTCTATTTAGTAAATATAATATTTATTTTTTTATTGGTGAATAATGATGTTATATTTATTTATTAAAGAAATTTTAATTATTCAATGTTTTCCAAATATTATGGAGGAATGTAGGAAGAAGTATTTTGGTCTAGTGAGAAATAATAAATATTTTTATTATTTGATGAAATAATATTTAATTATAATTCTCATGTTAAGTGCATGTTAATAAATAATGATATAATTATTATTATTTGACCTTGGGTTTTTCTTGGATTAAATTAATAAATAATGGAACCTGTGCAATTATTTTATTTTAACCATAGATATATATAAACTTAGTTATGTTATTTTATCAATAATCCAATTCATTTGTCTTGGATGTACGAAACATATTTGGAGAAACCTCCCTATCCTTGAGATATCCCTTCTCTAAGAATACAACCAAGCACGGAGAGAAATCCTCCTCCAACAGATCAAGGAGAACTCTTTGGAAGTATTTATCTAAGTCATCAGAAGCGGATGACATATGTTTAAGGATCTGTCATGCTAGTGACTGATGATTTCGTCAGTGACGTATGAAGATTCATGTAACCCATGTGTATTAGCACTAGAGTAAATCAACACATGGTTTCTACAACACAATAAAAGTTGAATTTAGATCTAACACTAGATTTATCAACCAATAAATAATTACATAAAGGTAATTATTTATTTAATTAAATAGATTATAAATAATATGTGATGATCCTCCCTCTGGATCTGGCCTGATTTCCCTTTCCTATTTTCATTGATTCAATTCGATAGATATCAATATTTATCGTCATTTAGATCTTAGATTGATCATCGATCATGATAAAAGAAAAGTTGGGTGCCACCCATTGCACACATCTGCTATGCCCAAAACCTATAGTTCTGGACTTTACATTCACTAGAAAAGTGATAATTTTGTGATACAATATGAAAATTTTGTAGTTATGTATTATTTACAGTGTGGAGGGTATTTTTATGGTCACTATGCTTCCAATTTAACTACCAGTAGTGATCTTGAGGATATTATTCAAGAGATAATGGACATGAGTGATAGGAGTTAGTACAAGGAAACTATTACTCATGCATTACAAGAAACCTATAATAATCTAGAGTGAGCTATGGAATACCTTTATTATGTATGATCATGCTCATAATGTATTCTACATAGTTTTTTTTGTAGTTTTTGGCTACTTATACTTCACTTTTTTCCTTCTTTTTTAAGTAATTCCAGTTGTAGTTGATATTGCGGCACCAACCATAGATAGTACTATTACTGAAACAAGTTCATCTTTGGTAGCACTTGTCTCTGGAGTACCTAATTCACCACCTTTGAATAAGCTTCCACTGGACTAACTTTTTTTAGTCAACCCTTTGTTGAGATTTTAGTTATAAAATATAGATTATCCCTCCAACTTTGGGTCTTTTTAAAATTAACATATAGTTTTAATTTCAAAAATAAATCTTGCATGGTATGGAATTTCTAAAATAAAGGATGATATATAATGAGGAAGCATCTACAAAAATATCTAAACGATAAAAAATTTGGTAACTTTTCTTGATCTTTTTATCCATTTTTTATTAGAAAATACTATAGTATTTAAAACCTAACCAATATTGTATTGTGTTCTAGGATTTAATCAATAAAATATAATAGGATGTGGTTAAAATTTTTCATAAAATTTTTAGGGTGGCCTTTTATCTATTGAATTTATAATTAACTCTCATCCTTTTGGGGAGTATTTCCTAGTTTTTTGAAAAAAAATTATTCAACCACATATCTTATTCATATTTCTTAAATAATTACCTATAAATGCAAGAGTTAAAAAATGACTTAATATGTTAACAAGTTAGAGGAATTATTCCCCTTTATTCTCTTATATGAGAGTGGGGAGGGGTTATTTTTGGGTTTTCATTGGAAAAATGATTGTGTAAAACATGAATCTATAATTTTAGGTCACACTTTCAAGCATTGAATGTGGAGGAGTACTTGGATCTGTTGATTCTCTATGAAAATACCAAGAGGTGTTTTTAAACTTATATTAATTTAAATTTTTATTTAATCATTATAGTGTGTGCCAGGATTAATTAAACACAACCCTATTATTCATTCATTATTTCGTTCTTAGAGAATTGGGTTTAATAATTAATATTGTATTTGGGCGACAATGTTTCATTAAAGGTGATAATTTAGTTTTAATAATTGGGTCGAATGTCTTGTAAACCAATTTAAACTCAATCCTTTTTTGATTTATTTAATTAAAATGGTTGATCTGATCCAATATATTTTTAAAGGGGTCAATTATAACTAGGCTATCCCACCTGTTTAAAATAAAATATTTGACTTACAATATCTTGTCAAAATATTAGTTGAGTAAAGAATGATAAACCTGAATCTGATCCAAATATTATTCATGCCAAATTACCCAAATTGATTACAATCTAAATCCATTTATGATTGACCCAAACACATTTAACTCTTGTTTAATTATACAAGGTTCCAAATTTTCATCTCTACATTTGATTACAATTATTTAATACTTGGAATGAAGCTTAACCATCAGTACAGTTGCATCTCAAAATGTGAAAAGATACCTCTTGATTTTCCTATGCATTTACATGATATTTTTTATGCAAATAATGTATCATTGAGTGTTTGGATGTTTTTCTCATTTATAGGACCACTTAGGATGCAGTTAACACTAGGGGTTGAATCGGTGCAGATATAATTTTCCTTCCAAATCCAAATCTCTCTCCTACTTATTCAGAATTTCTCTCTTTAACATAAAACTACTCTAAAAATAAAAATAACACAACACATTTTCTAATGAGTTTCACCTCTAATAAATATGAATACAAATCACCCTAGTGTGTGGTGGTTTCTATACCACACACACACAACACTTCTATTTTTATAAAGAAGTATCCATAAGGAAGGGAATGAACATGAACATGCTGGAAACATTGTGGCTAACCAAACATAGAGAATCACTAAAATAAGGACACTTATATGAATAAAAATCACTGAAGCATGAATGAGGCACCGATGGACTAATCTAATATTGATATTTTTCCTCTTATCCTCATACAACAATCCTCCTGGGTTGTTCTCAACTCACTGTATTTTTCTATAATAGTTGCTACATCATCTAACACTTTTCTTCTCCTTTCTTTTCCCCTTATATACTTAGCATCCCACTTGAATGTTATTTTCATAAAATTCATATGAAATCCTTTTAATCTTGAAAAATTTATTCTTTATCATTCTCAATCATCAAAACTAATGTAACAAATCACCCAATAGTATGTTCATTTAATCTTTAAACATCATCTAGAAGTATCATAAAACACAAAATTATGTGCATGATGGTTAAATATATAGAAAAAGACCATATAATTACTTGAAATCATATGAAAATAGTATTATTATTATTATTTATATGTACAAGTAGATGACATGTAAATCGGATGTGCGGTATGCTCGGAATGACGGAATATGAAGTTTTTAATGGTTTGATGCTCTTTAAAAGGGAGCACCTAGGGGTGAGACCAACCGAACAATATATGAATGCCATGAAAGCATATAAAAATTATTATAGAGTGAATTTTAAAATGGTTGAGTAGACGGAACATCAATCTGAGCTGGTGTTTTCTCGAGAGGACTGAAATCATACTTTTAGTGCGCTAAAACACAAAAACACACATTTAACAATAAAATCAATAGGAAACGACCTCATAATTACTTGAAATCAGTGGACAACCATATTTTTATTATTTATGATGTTTATGAGGATATTTAAAATCAATTAGGGGTGCATTATACTTGGAAGAACTGAATATGCGGTATTTAAAGGTTTAACACCATTTAAAAACATGCAGGGGTCAAAACGTGCCCCTAGACCTTGGAATAATATGAAATCTGATGAAAATGACTGAGAAATTAATTGGGAAATGGTTGAATAGACGATAATTCAATATGAGGTATCTTTTTTCCTACAAGATATAAAACACACTTTTAGTGTCCTAAAACATCAAAATGTGCATTTAAGTGTTAGATATATAGAAAAAGACATCATAATGACTTGAAATTATAAAAAAAATATTATTAATATATTTTTTATGTTTATGAGTAGGAAACATGTCAATTGGTTGTGAGATATGCCCAGAACTACTGAATATGTGGGTTTTAATGGTTTGAAGCCCTTTAAAAATGTTCATCTGGGGGTCAAAACCAATGGAATGACATCCAAATTCCAAAAAATCAGATGGAAACAACTGTAGCATGATTTTTTAAATTGTTGAGTAGAATAAATGTCAATTTCAGTTGAATTTTTCTCAAGAGGACCAAAACTACACTTTTAGTGTCAGAAAACACCAAAACACACATTTAACGATCACATCCATAGAAAAGTACCTCAGAATGACTTGAAATCATATGAAAAAATATTATTATTATTTGTGATGTGTACCAGGAGACAACACAACAATTGAATGTGCAGTCTACCCAAAACGATCGAATATGATTTTTTTAAATGTTTTTCATCTTTTAAAAACACATGGGTGGTCAAAAGAAACTGAATGACCTCAAAATGAGGTTAAATCAGATGAAAACAATCATAGAGTGAATTTTTAAATGCTAGAGCAGATGGTACGTCAATCAGAGGTTCTGTTTGTCTGGGATGATAAGAAAAATATTTTTACACTTACAAAACACAAAAACATGTCTTCAATATCATATTTGTAGAAAACAATCTCAAATGACTTGAAATAAAAAGAAAACCATATTATTATTTTTAATTATGTGTAAGTGTAGATGGAACATCAATCAGACATGCGGTCTTCTCGGAACTACTGAATATGCGGTTATTAAAGGTGTGATGCCCTTTAAAGTGGTGCGCCCGAAGGTCAAAACCAACTAGATGACATTTGGATGTTGTGAAATAGGAATACAAAAAGTGTGGAGTAAATTCTAAAATAGTCATGTAGAAAAAATGTAAATCATAGGCGTCATTTTCCCGGGATGACCAAAAATCCCCTTTTAGTGTCAAAAAACACCAAAACGTGCATTAAAAGGTCAAATCCATAGAGAAAGACATTATAATGACTTTAAATCATTGAAAACCTGTATTAGTATTATTCATAATGTGTATAAGGAGATGACACATAAATCTGATGTGTGATCTACCCGAAATGACTGAATATGTGGTTTTTAAGATTTAATGCCCTTTAAAAAGGTGTGGGTGGGGGTCAAAACAAACTAAATGACATCTGAATACTGTGATATCAAACCAAAACAACCATTGTGTGTGTTTTGAAATGGTCAAATATTCAAAATGTCAATCTGAGATGGAGTTTTCCAGAGAGGACTAAAAACACACTTTTAATGTCATAAAACACTATAACATGTGTTTAATAGTCAGATACAAAGACTAAAACATCAAAATGACTTGAAATAAAAGAAAAAACTTCTTATTATTATTCATGACATGTAATAGTAGAAAAAATGTTAATCAGATGTGCATTTTCTGTGGAAGGACTAATTATGTGATTTTTAAAGATATGACGCCCTTTTAAAAAGGTTTTTCCGAGGGTGAAAACCATTTGATCAGCCTCTAAATTCTGTAAAATCTGATGAAAATAACTATAGAGTGAATTTGTAAATTATCTAGTAGACAGTACATCAATTCAAGATGGCGTTTTCTCTGGAGGACCAAAAACACACTTGTAGTGTCATAAAACACATAAAATGTGCATTTTATGGACAGATCCATAAAAAACAACCAAAAAAGGATTTTAAATCATAGGAAAATCATCTTATTTTTATTAGTGACATGTAAGAGAATACGAAACATCAATTGGACATGTGGCCTTCTTGGAACGACTGAATATGTGGTTTTTAAATATTTGACTTCCTTTAAAAAGATGGATTTGGGAGTTAAAACAAGCCGAACGACCTCCAAATTCCATGAAATCAGACAAAAACTGTTGTAGAATAATATTTTAAATGGTGGAGTGGAAAGAACATCAATCTGATATAGTGTTTTCAAGGGATGACCGAAAAAAACTTTTTTTTCATAAAACACCAAAAAATATATTTAGTAGTCATATCAAAGAAAACCACCTCAGAATGACTTAAAATCCTAGGAATACCATATTATTATTATTAATGAGGTGGAAGAGTAGACTTCACATCAATTAGACATGTAGTCTACACAGTATGACTGAATATGTGGTTTTAAATATTTGATACCATTTAAAAAGGTGCTTCTGGTGGTCAAAACTAGCTAAACATCCTCAGATTTCCATTAAATTAGACGAAAACAACTGTGGAGTGAATTCTGAAATGGTAGATAAGACGATAAATCAATAGAAGGTTTTATTTTACTAAAATTATTGAAAACAATATTTTAGTATCATAAAACATAAAAATGGGTGTTTAATGGTCAGATCTATAGAAAAAGACCTCATAACGACACGAAATCGCTATAAAATCATATTATTATTATTTATGACATGTACGAGTAGATGGAATACCAATAAAACATCCAATATTCTTCGAACGACTTTATTTTTGTATTTAAATATTTTAATCCCTTTTAAAAGGTGTGTTTGGGCGTCAGAACCAACTGAACGATATCCAAATTCCATGAAATCATACGAAAACAATTGTATAATGAATTATGAAATGGTCGAGTAAAATAAATGTCAATATGAGATGGTGTTTTCCCGAGAGGACAAAAAACACACTTTTAGTGTTATAAAACACCAAAACACACATTTAACAGTAATATCCATAGAAAATGACCTCATAATGTCTTTAAATCATAGGAAGACCATATTATTTTTATTCGTTATTTGTAAGAGAATACATAACATCAATCAGAGCTAGCATTTTCTTGGGAATGCCAAAAATGTACTTTTACTGTCATAAAACCCCAAAATGTTTGTTTAACAATATTTTGGGACCATAAATTAATTTCCCACTCATGTAGAAATAATAAAAAGATAAAATAATGTGCCAAAATTCGAAAATAAATAGAAAATGGGTGTATTGTGGGAAAAACTAAAAAATTAAAGGGGTAAAAAATCATAGGCAAATAGAAGGATCTCACTATGGGTAAAAGTGGGTACACTCTTCCTCACTATTACAGGGAGAAAAACCTCACAAATATCTCTTTTGAGTAAGAGGGGAAACCACCTCAGAAATACAACTTAAATAACGATGGATTACTGGTGATTAGAAATTGGGTAAAGCTAAGGATGAAAAACCATTGGGAGAGAGATCCATGTAAATTATGCCTCTCTCCTACCTCATATTCCTCCCATGGTGAGTTTAGATGGGTTTGGCCACCCACCACCTACCATCGCCATCCCCCTTGACAAATCAAAGGGGGCAGTGCCGTCTGAAAACAAATTCATCAACACATCTACCACTTAGAGATTTGATTGAGAATAAATCACATCTCTAAACATGGATTCTATCTATCAACCGTGATGCTCAAGAATATACACGGAGGCTTTAGGATTTACACAATATCAACTTATCAGATTCAACCACCATTATTAGGAAATCTGTCATATTTTCTTTAGTGGAAATTTTCGGCATGTGCACACTTCCTTCCTCCACCACATCTCAGAAAAAGTGATACCGTACCCTAATGTGCTTCATCTTGGAATGAAAATATGTATTCCTTGTAATGTGAAAGGTTCTATGATTGTTAAAAAAATGAATTTACTCTTATCTATTCCCAAGCTCCTCCAAAAACCAACTCTTTAAAATTGCCTCTTTGTAAGCCTGTGTAGCTGCCATGTACTCTATCTCCATAAGGATAATGCCACAACTAACTGTAACTTTGAAATTAATCTCAAAACTTCTCCTGGAAGAGTAAACACATAACATGTATTGGATTTCCTTTTTGTAGAATCACGTGTAAAATATTAATCAAAAAATCCTCAGATAGTGAAATCTAATCCTCGATAACATATAGAAACATTTGATTTCTTTTTGATGTTTCTTAGGATCCTCTTCACTATAATCAAGTCCTCACATCCTATATTCTCCATTAACCGACTAATTTCTCCCACTACATGTGCAATGTATAGTTTAGTACAAACCATAGAGAACATCAAACTCTCAAATACTAATGCATATGGTACTCGAGACATCACCATCCTCTCCGCTTTATGGCTAGGACTCATCACTAAGGATAACATGAAATTTATAGGAATAGGGGTAAATATTTTCTTACATTACTATATATTAAAGTGTTTTAAGACTTTTTGTAAGTAATTATTCTATGATATCCAAATATTCACGTTATTTATGTCTCAGTAAATCTGAATCCAAAGAATATTATTTTTTGGTCCCAAGTCCATCATATCAAACTCTCTAGCCAACTATGACATCATCTCCTAGATCTGGTATTTTTTGGGGCCTAAAACTAATATGTCATCCACATACAAAATAAAAATGCTAAAATCATTACCATATGAACCCTTGAAATATTAAAAATTTTCTTAACGATGTATGATGTACCCATGGATCACGATATAAGAATCCAATCACTTGTAACAACACCTCGACGCCTACTTGAGGTCGTACAAAGGTTTTTTCAACTTGATAACCAATTTATCATTACCGTATTCCACAAAAACATCCTGTTGGAGAATATTGATCTCTTCATCAAGACTGCCTTGGAGAAATCAAGTCTTCAAATCCAACTACTCTAGATGTAAACTATATGTAGAACACATTGAAAAATCTAACAGAATAGTCATCAGTCTAATAACAAGAGAAAATATTTCATTGAAATCAATACCTTCCTTTTGAGCATATCCTTTGCCCACCAGTCATGAATCATATCATTACACATGGTCCTTTTTATCCCGTTTTATCTTAATGAACCATTTGTATCCAATAGCCTTCCTTCAATGAGGTAATGGAACAAGATCTCAAGTCTTGTTTCTATTCAGGGCTTCAAGTTCCATCAGCATCACTGCCATCCATGAGGATACATCTGAACTATGAGTCATATCAAAAAAATAACATGTCTCTCCACACTCCATCAATACTTAATACACAATATTTATCTCATTCACATACTCCGAGTACAATATTGGTACTCCTTTCCCCCGAGTTGACCGTCGTGGTCCGACTCGACTTGAACATGATTGTCGTCTCTAGTAATTCTTCATAAGAAAATGGTTCATACTTGGATTGTTCATCTACCTCTAATGTCTTAGTTTCTATACTCTCCTTATCCATGTCTTTATTAGTTGTCATTTTCATATTGTCTTATGGAAACATGACATCTCTGCTGATTATATGTTTTTAGGTAGCGGGGTCCCACAAATGATACCCCTTCACACCATCAGCATACCCCAAGAAGATATATTTCTTAGATCTTGAATCTGACATCGATATTTCTTGGTCGTTAAACATTTTATATACAATAAATCTAAAATTATGTAACCATGAATAGTTATCAGGTTTACTTGTCCACATCTCCATCAGTTTATGTCGATCAATCACCATTAAAGTAGATCAGTTGATCACATAATAGGTAGTATTCACTAATTCTATCCAAAATGATTTGGAAATTCCCACAATCTTCATCATTTCCCTTATATTATCCAATACAGTTCTTCTAATCCACTCAGCCACTCCATTCTACTGAGGAGTGTACACCACTACGAACTATATCTTGATTCCTTCTTATTAAAAAAAGTTTCAATCTTTTATATTGTATATTATCCACCCTTGTTAGTCCTTAGACACTTGATATTCTTTTTATATTCAAGTTCCTTCCGTTCTTTGAATGTTACGAAGTATTCAAAAGCATCTGATTTAAACTTGACTGGGTATTCCAGACATCTCCTAAAATAATCATTAATCAAGGAAACAAAGTCCTTTTCTCCTCCCTGGGATATTGACGGTTCTTTCCAAAAATCGAAATAGATCAACTCTAAAATCGCATGACTTATTACTGTTGACGTCCCAAACATTAAACCACGTTTCTTTGTCAAAAAAACTCTCACAAAATTGTAAGGATAACTTTGTAAGCCCATATAGTAACTTTAGATCCATTAGAATCTTTAGGCTTCATTCTGAAATATGGCTAAGCTTATGATTCCATAACATCATCAATGCTTCCATCGAGGTATTTAATGCGACAACTATCTCCTCATACTTATACATTTCTCCCATAAACATTCACATGTTATTTGATACATTCTCTACCCTTATCACCACACGTGTACCCTTCAAAATTCTCATCACTCCATTATTGGTGAGAGTCTTGTATCCAAAGTCATCAAATTGTCCCAAAGAAAATATTTTCTTCTATAGGCCCTTCACATGACATACTCCTTGGATGGTTCAAACAATACCATAAAGAATATTCAGTTTGATGGTACCAAATCCAACAATCATTAAGGTGTGATCATTAACCATGTACACACATCCTTTCAGGATAGTTTCGTATTGGTCATACCATTCCTGTTGGGATGTTACACTCCATGTTTCTCTTAATTTAATAATCTATGCATCGTTGCGATGCTTCTTGATTCAAATAGTTGTCTCTAATACATGGAAAAATTTTCTCCCTTTCCATAATTACTCATTGAATTCCCCAGAAAGACCATTTCACTACTCTTCTTATTCTAACAACCTTCTTAATGTTATCCTTCTTTCCATAATTGAAACATTTTACACTCTTCGTATTACACCTCCATTTAGACCTTTCATGATTTGGGCTCCCATTGGAACTAATATCCATCATCCTTCCTCTCTTTATTCACAGATCCTCTACTTGGTGTGGAGTATCCTATTTTTTCGTCTTGTTCATACACTGTCTTTCTTCTTAAATAATGGTTTTTCAACATCATATAAGGGAAATGTATCCTTTAAGATATTTTTGTTGAGGTTGATGACAAGTTGGTCTTTAGAATATGAAAAAAATGGAGTATAATCTCTACTCATCAGTATCCAATTTTTTTGGCCAAAATCCATGAGTTGAGCGAATAGAGTATTGATGTTTTTTATGTGGTCAATAACTATTGAAGATTCTTCCATTTGAAGAGTTTAAAAATTTATCTTTAGTAATGTTTTATTGGGTAGGGACTTGGACTTATATAGCTTCTTCAAAATATCCCATATTTCCTTTGTCATATTTTTCTCTAAAATGATCAATAGGACCCCATATTACAAATACAAATGGATGTAGAGAATTTCATTCCCATATTTGTCATTCAATTTATCCTCCATCACATCCTCTAGTCTTTGGAGTATTTATAGTTGACACTTATCCTTCCAAATTACTTCATGTATCTTCATTTTTCTCATGGAAAAATTATTCCCATTGAATTTTTCAATATTTAATTTAGATTCTATAGAGACAAATCATTAGTCCATAACCTCCTCTATTTCACAATGGAGTATTTAATAATCATAATAATTTTTTTTTTGACGTGGAATATCAACTTGATTCTCAATCAAATAGAATACTAAAATTTAAAATAATTATTAATACCCAAACAAATTAACACCACCAGGATAAATACTTCCTCTAATACCACTTGTTGGGACCTTAAATTATTATCCCACAAGTAAAGAAATAATTATAATATATGATAATGTTAAATAATCATGAAATAGATGGAAATCATATATAACGTGAAAAAAACCCCAAAAATAGAATGGGTAAAAACCAAAGGAAAATAAAAGGATATCAATATGGGTAAAAGTGGGTACAAACTCCCTCACTATTACAAGGGGAAAAATCTCCTAAATATATCTCTTGTATGAGTGGTGAAACCAACTCACAAATATTGCTCGAATAATGATGGACTACTGGTGATGAGAAACCAGGTGAAGATAATGATGAAAATACACTATGAAAGAGCCCCATTTATATGTTACCTATCCCCCCACATCTTATTCCTCCACTACTAAGATTGGAGAGATTTTTCCACCAACCACCTACCATCTCCACCCCCTTTAACCAATCATGGGGGTGGTCCCATCTGAAAAAAAGCTATCAACATGGTCAAATCCATAGAAAAAGACACTGTAATGACATAAAATGAGAGTAAAATCCTATTATTACTATTTTTGATGTGTAAGGGTAGGCGACATGTCAATAGGACATGCGGTCTACACAGAATGATTGATTATGTGGTTTTTAAAGATTTGACACCCTTTAAAAAGGTGTGTTCGGGGGACAAAAATAGCTGAACAACCTTATAATTGCATGAAATTAGATGAAAACAACTATGGAGTGATTTATGAAATGGTGGACAAATGGTACATCCATCGGAGGTGGTGTTTGACTGGGATGACACAAAACACACTTTTAGTGTCATAAAATGCCAAAACATGAATTTAATGGTTAGATGAATAGAAAAAACCTCATAAATACATGAAATAATATGAAAAATGGATTATTATTATTTGTGACATGTGAGAGTAGACGACACGTCAATCAGACAAGCGGTCTGCTCAGAATGATAGAATAAGTAGTTTGAAATTTTTAAAAAATGATTAAAAATCATTAATATATATTTTAAATATAATAAATTTGATATGTTATGTAAAGATTTAATTGAAATATTTTATTCCATTTCAATTATTATTTGGGATATTATTTTTTCTTTACTAATTATTTTATTAAAATTTTTCATAATGTTTTATTTGATGATGGATGTGGAGCATGGAACATAATGAAGAAAATAATTTAATGTGCCTATGATTTTACATATTTTGGAAATATTTTTTTTAATTTTTGAAATATAGTGGTTTTCTAAATTTTGCTGTGATTTTTTTTAAATAAAAAACATATAGTGGATTCCATGTAACAGTCGCTATAGGTGTTTCCTAATTCGGCTATAGTGATCTTCAAATGGTAGTTGCTATAGGAATTGTCTATAGTGACCACCGTTTGTGGGTCCCTATAGGTAATCCCTATATACTCTATAGTGTCTAACAAATGAAAGACACTATAGGAATCATCGATGAGCCTATAACATCCATAATTTGGAAGACGCTAGGTGGCTGCTATAGGAATTTAGCGACAACTTTTGGCGGTCACTAAAAGCATTTTTTACCAGTGACTCATATACATGTTCATGTATAAATATGTATACTTGTGTATATATATATATATTTATGTGTATGTGTATGTATATATATGTGTACATTTATGTGTACATATGTATGTCTTTGCGTATATATGTGTGTACGTGTATGTGTATGTATATGTGTATTTGTTTGTATATGTATATGTGTATATGTATTAGTTTGTGTTTGTGTATGTGTATGTGTATGTGTATGTGTATGTGTATGGGTATGTGTATGTGTATGTGTATGTGTATGTGTATGTGTATGTGTATGTGTATGTGTATGTGTATGTGTATGTGTATGTGTATGTGTATGTACGTGTATGTGTATGTGTATGTGTATGTGTATGTGTATGTGTATGTGTATGTGTCTGGGTATGTGTATGTGTATGTGTTTGTGTATGCGTATTTGTATATTTATGTGTATGTGTATGTGTATATGTATGTGTATGTGTATGTGTATGTGTATGTGTATGTGTATGTGTATGTGTATTTTTATGTGTATGTTTATGTGTATTTTTATATGTGTATATGTATGTGTATGTGTATGTATGTGTACATTTATGTCTATGAATAGGTATGAGTGTATACATATGTGTATGTGTTTGTTTATGTATGTTTATATATTATCTATATGTATGAATTTGTATAAATGTGTATTTTTGTGCATGCACGTGTATATAATTTCATGTATGTATAGGTGTATGCATAGGTGTATGTGTTTGTTTATTAAAATGAATGTGTAAGTTTATTTTTTTTGTATGTGTATTTTTATGTGTGTATGAATATGCGTATATGGATGTGTAAGTCTATATGTTTATGGGTATGTGCATGTATTTTTTCATATGCATGTTTATACATATGTTTGTCTATATGTGTATGTGTATGTGTATGTGTATGTGTGTGTGTATATATGTGTCTGCATATGTGTTTGTATATGTGTATGTGTATGTCTATGTTTATGAGCATGTATATATGTGTATTTGTAAGTATATGCATATGTATGTTTATGTATATGTATGAGTGTATGTGTGTGTGTATGCATATGTATGTTTTTGTAGTATGAGTATGTTTTCATATTATGTGTATCTATGTGCATGCACGTTTATTTAATTATACGTATGTGTATGAGTATACATATTTGTATGTGCCCCCGAATGGCCCGAAGTCCTTCTTTTTATTTTATTATAGATAATCCCCCTTTTAAGGGTTGAAGGGGAACCCGTACATGACCCGAAGGCCCAAGGAACAAGGCCTGACCTTACCCGTAATAAATGACTCGAAGGCCCAGAGGCATACCATGCTCATTACATGACCCATAGGCCCAGCCCACTAGAACTGCCCCTCCCCAAAATCTTTAATCATTGATCTCCTTAGCTCCCCACCTGGCATTATTGATCGGCTAGCATTGCCCCGTACAAAGCTGCGCGGTGCCTGGTCCTGATGGCGGCTGTCATACCCTCTCATTCTTCCAATCATATTAGCTCTGCATCTGGTGGCTGCTACTCATGTTGCTCTGATCCTCTTCTAGGGAATGTTCTATGTGAACTGGGCTACTTCATGGTCTACGTGACCCAAAGGCCCTGTGGCCTGAAGGCCTTTGTTAACCCTAAGGCCCTGGAGACCCGTAGGCCCAAACCGGTGCCCCAAAGGCCCAAATCGGGTGAATAGTTCCGGCTACTACAGTACCGAACAGTGACTGCTACAGTAAATGCTAAAGTGACTGCTACAGTACTACTATAGTTCTGCTACAATGCCCCAGAAATTCGCCTCCACCCGGTTTTGAACCCGGGTCTCTTGGAGGCCAAGCACGAGCCCTTACCACTTGGGTACGTGCTCGTTGGCATATTTGTATGTGTATGTATATGATTATATGTGTGTATGTGTATGTGTATATCAGTGTGTATGTGTACGTGTATGTATATATGTGTATATATAAGTGTATGTATCTTTACATGTTTATCTATGCATATGTATGTATGTACGTGTATGTATGTTTATTGATTTAATTTTATTTATTCATTTTTAATATTTTTCCATTTTTATGTTTTTTTAATTAATTTTTTATGAAAATTAATTTATTTTTAATATATATTCATTTAATATTTTTGTAATATATTCAATTTTTATAGTTATATATACATTTTTAGATATTTATTTATTTAATTTTATAATAATGTTTTTAATTATTATTAAAATTTCTAATAGTTATTAATTAATGCCTGAATGGCCCGAAGGCCTTCTTTTTTATTTTTATTATGGATAATCCCCCATTTAAGGTTTTAAGGGGAAAAAGTACATGACCCGTAGGCCCAAGGCACAAGGCCCGACAAACCCACAATACATGACCTGAAGTCCCAGAGGCATACCATGCCCAATACATGACCCGTAGGCCTAGCACAATTGAACTACCCCTCCCTAGCTTTCTGCGGCATTGATCACCTGGCTCCCCACCTTGCATTGCTAATCAGCTAGCATTGCCCCATACAAAGCTACACAGTGCCTAGTCCCGATGGTGGCTACCATACCCTCTCATTCTTCCAATCCGCTCCACAGTGTTTTACTTCATATTTCATGGAGATTCCTTAGGTTAACCAAGGTTTATCTCTGTTTTGGGATCCCTGCTGAATATGATACATTGGAGTTGGGTTTGATTTCTCATTAGGATCTAATTTCTTCTTCCATTCTTCTTAGAGTGGTGTGAGGGAGAGTAATCTAGTGAATCGATGTAAAAATATCTCACTAGAAGATAAGGAGAAATATCCCATTATCACCAAGAAAGATGAAGATGAGTTTCTTTGCATCAAATTTCTCTCTTCACTATGAGTAAATTAATCCTCTGTCATCCCTTCAATTTGAATGCCTTGAAAAATACATGGAAAACTATATGGAAATTAGTGGACGATGTGACCATAAGTGAAATTGGTTTGATTCATATGATTTTGGAATTCTTTAATGAGAAGGACAAACAAATGGTGATTGTTGGGAGACCACAATCTTTTTATAACCATCTCATTCTAATGAAGGATTTTATAGATAACAGGGAAATTTTAAATATCAAATTTTCTATTACACACTTTTTTGTTTGAGTTAAAGGCATCCCATTTGGTGGAAGACCAAAATAAGTTATGAAAAATATTGGAGTTTGTATAAGAGATTTTATTGAATGGGATAGTTATGTCCTATTCATTGGGGGTCATTTGTGCAGATAAGGATCCTAATCCGCATTTCACAGCTTCTTATAAAAGGTATGTTCCTATCTATAGAGGAATCAAAAGTTTGGATTTATTTTGAATATGAAACATTTCCTATCTTTTTCTTCTTTTGGGGATGCCTCATGCATATGAAGAAATATTTCTTCTCGAAGGAAGTGGATAGATAGGGAAACATCATTATGAAGTATAGCCCATTGCTTTGAGAAATGAAATCTATGATGTCATTATTCCATATTCAAAAAATAAAAGGGATAGGGAACAAGTTTATATGGCCCTATGTGTACAATCTCCTTCTAGACGGACTAAAGTCATCATGTTGGGACCGATGGTGTTTTTCACATACCATTATAATAATGTGTTGTCAAAGGGTTTAGAGAAAAAAGATGCCCATGTTATTTTTGGTGACACTGAAAAGGCCAGTGAAGCCCCGGTGAAATCTACTATGATGATGGTCATCGAGTCTACATTCACTTCTGCAACCATTGAGGGGAAATTTAAACATCCCACCACCACAAACATGATTTTTCTAGTTCCACCCAACCAGGTTATCCCCTAGGATTCAATCCTTTCAACACACCTACCAAATATTTGAGGATCTTAATGATACTATGATGGTTGGCCCTAAAAAACCGAAAACTTGGAAGAGTAATGTAGATGGGATAATAATACTGATCCTTTTATCACAGAGCCCAGTTGCTTAAAAAGATGCATGGAGGCTCCACATTTGAACAAATGATATTTTAAAAGGTGGGAAACAGTGGAAGAAGGTACATTTAATGAACACACTGTGGTTTAGGATAGAGTGATCCATCCCTACCTAGCTTAAGAAAAATATTAAGATAGAACTATCTTAGGCTTGGAAACATAATAAATATTCGTATTCCCTAGAATTAGAGTGCTAAATGTATTCCTAATATGATTTTCCTCTATGAAAACATGTCAAATGTAAAAAAAAAATTATCAGAGTTCTGACAATGTTAAGAATTCACTATTACTTTCTGGTTTCTCAACAAGGTCACTATAGAGGCCTTTTCCTACTTTGCAAGGAGGACATGTATGCACTACTGGAAATATATCCTATACATATGGCTCTAAACCATAGGTATAGCCCATAAAATTACTGGTATCATCTATACTGATGGTTATATGACTGATGGATGATGGAGTCATAGGTATATTGCTATACCCATGGTTTCTATAGAAACCACAGGTATAGACTTGGATATTTTCATCGTACCTATGATTTTAGTTAAACTGTGGGTATATATCTATACCCATGGTTAGGATAATCATGTGTATAAATTTTCCCACCAAACACCATATACTTATGGTTCATTGAATCGTGTTTATAAATACATATCCCAAACTAGAAACACCAGCCTTTCTCTCCCATCCTAAACATATAAAAATATGAAAACCATAGTACACATTCAATGAAATAGATATATTCTATATTTAAAATTCAACCAACTTTTTTTAATAATTTTAAAACCATTTACAATAATATAATATAAATATACATCCATACAAACAATCAATTCAATTCATTAAACAACGTCGACATGTCTCTTTATTACTAACTAAAACACGGATGGGATCAATATCTCCCCCATAACCAACATCCTCATTCTTATCACTATTAACAGTATCCTAATCACCACCATCACCAAAAACATCGTCTGGAACACTAGCATCATTATCACCACCACCTTCACCCCCACCTGTAGTCCCTTCAACATGACCACCAATAAGACGACATTAACATCACTCGGGGCATCATATAAGGAGAGAATTGATTCTATAAATAAATAAAAACCAGAGAAAACATCTAATAGAAATATAATTGGTATATATTTCAGGAATTATTTGGTGGCATGTTTCCCTCTTTCACAATCCATTATAACTATAGTTTTGGCCTTGGTTGCTTCCACACAAACGTTTGGAAGCTTGTGGGTGTGAGAGGCTTAATCGGTGCTCGATGAGGGAAAATACCTTGTGGGGATGATGTTTTTTCTGGGTCAACATCAGACTATGCTTTGATGCTCCTCACCTAATACTGATATCAAATGATCATTTGGCCTGAAGTTTTCATCTTATTTACCATCAAGGGCCTCCAATGAACACTATTGAAAATATAAAAAAGATATTTAATTATGACTTGCATATCAAAATACAAAAATATCAATAAAAACATACAATATTTTCTTATTTCTATACATTTACAACACTTAAATATTTTTCATCATACTTGTGAAAAATAATTTTTCTCGAGGCACATGACCTTCGATGGCTAATTTCGCTTCTTTCAAATGACATTGATTAGTATAATAATGTAATATTGAATAATATAAAAGTGCTAAAACATAGAATGAATTAAAATTATAGATATTGAGGAAACAAATTAAAGGAAGAAGCTTCTAAAAATACATTTAATAAAAAAATTAATACAAGTGGAATAACATAAACTATAAGACCCTCCTCTTTTATGAATTTTGATTAAAAAATTTAAAATTCTTTGATGGATTTCATTTGATGCTACAGTCAGTTAAGATTACATTAAACACAACAAAAATTTATGTTTTCACTACATGCAACACCGAGCGTAGCTTGTATTACACAAAAAACTATGTTTACACTATTTTATATATAATGCCTAGTTCGTTAAACAACTCGCGTTACATGTCAGACCAAGTTTTATCGAACTACAATATACTATTAATAATAATATTAAAATATTATTATAGTTATCAACTAGCCATTTCTATGGATGTTTTGAATAAGATTAAAAAATTGTGAAAATATGATTTAAAAATGTATATAAAATGAATCCTTTTGTTACATATACCTAGAAATGAAAGTATGAACTATTTGAAAATAATGAAATTCATTTTATAATGAAGCTATTTTTCTATTTACAAACACGCTTTATAACAATAAATTAAAAAAACCACTTTTAATGCTTTTTTATTAAAATTTATATATTATAAATTTAATAGAATATTTTGACATTCACCCAATAAGTTTGATAGGTATAAAATAAGAAAAAAAATCTAATTTTAGGATTAAAAAGCTGATTTATTATAAACTGCAGTGTTACCAACTTTTAATAAAATAATAGTTTGAAAACAAATTTTTGACACATTAATAATTCTTATTTGAAACAATAAACTCAATTTTTTAAAATATTATATCAAAATTTAATTTGGGTAAATTTTAGGTATTTTTTGAGAATTTTTATTTTTTTGATGAATAATGAAAAACATTAAATTTTAATTGAAAATGACATTTTTGTCTAATTTATTTAAATAGATAAAATTATTTTAATTTTTTTAATTATAATTAGTAAAATTATACAATAATAAATCGAATTTAGGTTATTGGAATCAATTTAACATTGAAATTGGATATAAAAACATGTTAAACTATTAATCTTTTTTACTTTAAAAACTTGTTATTACATCTTGTATGGGGGATTAATTTTAAATTATTATCGTTAACTTAAATTTTAAGAATTTGGAAAAATAGATTCCATATTTGGAATTCAAATAATTTATAATTTCTATTAACATCAACTTCATTTTTGATAAAAAAATATTAGCGATTTTTTAAATAAAATAATTAGTGATTAAGGTAAAAACGAGTATACTTAGTCGTTAAAATTTAACTGAAGGGGGAAAAACCATATAAAAAATGTAAAAAATCAATTTTATGGTAATATTTCTAATATATCAACCATTTCATCTAAAATATAAAAATATTGGAGGCACATGATATAAGGGAGACCTCTCAATAGTGCTTACTTTTTATATTGACACTAATTTCACCCCCCCTCCACTATAAATGGGAACTCACCCCCTAAATTATTCAAAACTATAAATAAATTTTAATCATATAAAAACTAACCCAATAAGCTCCCAAATTTCCTATATTCATCCTATAAGCCTCTATTTGGGCATAAATCCATTCAAGGAAGCCTTTTGGTGAAAACCAAAAGGAGTTACCCAAAGAAGAGGTAACATCCTTCCACAACCACTTTTGTTTTCTTTATTTCTCCACAACATCGATTATTATTATTATATTATTATATAATCACCTCAATATAATAAATATACTAAGATGTATTTATGTTATGGGTATGACCTACAATGAAACACACTTCCATCAAATGGGATACACAATCATCGTTTGTGTGTACTGTGGATTACCGTATTAAGAATCGATGTCATTCGTTCTTCCATAAACATCTTTCAATGATGGTAATAATGATTCAATTTGTGTTTTTATATGATATATATGATATTTATAATTTATTTAAGCTAATTTAATTATTATATAACACATAACTTTATTCTTTTCATTTTGTAGGAATACAATAACTTTGTTTGTGGACGTGTGGATTGCACCCTCTTCAAAGCGATACGATTCATTCACACATTATATAGAATGTATTAATGACGGGTTTAGTAAATTTATATAATTGTATGACATAAAAATTATTATTTATTTAATATATATATATATATATATATTTCATTTAATTTCTCACTTTCTATACGATAAGAAAATAGAAACAACATTCAGGCAATCGTATATCCTACTATCTCCATAAATAGTGTATTCCATTTAATGTTTCTATTTTTTATATATTTTTATAAGTAATTATATAATTAATATATATGATATTTACATATTGTTTTTTAATTTTTATATAATTAAATTATTATCTAAGTAACAGGATCAAGAATAACAAGTTAAAACATATACAAAAAAACAAAGCAGTTATCACTCGAAATGTAAATTGAACATGAAATTGTTAATAAAAAAGTAATATAAATTCATAATAAAATCATAGATGGTATGATATATAATAAAATGGTTTTTTGGTAGATTTATAATAAAATAATATTTATTATAAATGAGGTTTGAATGTGTAAGAATAAATTCAAGATATAAGGTAAGAGTTTTCTCATATCACTTTTATTTATGAGAGATATATATTATATTCACTACATATTCTTATTTTAGGGTATATATACTGACCTATTCAATATTATGTCATAAAAATAATTTATTTAATTATATTTAATGTTTAAATTTATTTTATTCTTTCAAGGATCTCATGATTCAAAATCTACTATGGTAGTAAGGGGATTTCTAGTCTCACTTTTATTTATTTGAGACTTATGTATTTTTCACCACTAGTTTCTTTTTTGTGGTGTATATAATAACCTTTAATGTATTTTTTGATACTTATCCTTATTTTGTTGTTATTTAAAAATCCATTTTTTGATCCCTCTTTCATTGGTTTTATGGTTTAAAAGTTACCAAATCAGTAATGTATTTTTGTATCAATTTTTCTTCTTTGGGACACATCTTATTTTATGAACATATATTCTTTTACAAGGTGTATAAACGTACAGTTGATGTGTTATATCATGAAAATCATTATTTTCATGATATTTTACACTTCATGTAAATTAATAATTTCATAAGGATTATAATTCAATGTTACTAAATTGGTAATAGTTTATTACTATAATATCATCTATCTAGATTGTTTATGATTATACTTCAATTGATGAAATATTATGATCCATATCTCAAGAAATATCATGAAATTTCATCACCTCTAGTAATTTGTGAAATCTTCATGAAATGATACCATTTATAAACTCTTTGGTACTTATAAATATGTAAATGTTTTTAATAAAATCTCACATTATTTCTCTCTTCAGCTAGAAATCTATTTTATTGAATAAATATATTTTCTGAAAATGTTTTCAAAAATGTTTTCAAATGATATTTTAAGATTATTTTCTGGGAAATTATTGTAAAAATATTTCATGGGTCTTAAAATCTTTATTTATATATTCTCAATGTTATTTTAAAATTACAAATGTTTTCAAAATGTTTTATGTTTTAAAAAGTATTTTTCAAAGTATAAATGATTTTTTCCTCAAGAAATATTATAAATGATATTTAAAAACCATTATCCAACTAATATGGAATCCTTTGATATAGTTTATGTATTACTAGGTATATGATCAAAGGAAACAATTCTTATTCTTTCATTGAAGGGTTTATGATTAAGATGAAATGTTTTTATGACTCACTGAAAATTTACTTTTTTTATTTCCATATAATTTTAAGGTAGAAGTGAGAAAACATAAGTTAAACTACTAAAAGAAATAATAGATCCATTGTAGTAAATTTTAAGTCTAGAAGACATAATCTCCTGACATAATTTCCAAGAAATAGTGTTTACCTGAGTATTTGGTTTTTCCATTTAATGATATTCAAATGGATATGCCGGCTTTTCTCAAGATTGAATGTAATACTATTGATTGATCTTCCCATCATTGAATCCTTTTATCAATATCATATCTTGATTTTTGATGCAGGGAATCTCCTCATCATTGGTAAACACCCTTAATGGGCCTCCCATAATCCTCTTATCTTCTTTTATAGTCGCATTAATCACCATAACAAATTCAACTAATTCTTCTTATGACTATATAAGAAACTCCAAAGAATGATCAAGAATAACACCAAAATCCTACTTTTGACCAGAAGAATCCATGGGGGAAAAGTGAGGAGCACTGACCATCAACGTAACTTTTGACTTCTTCATGGATCTTATCTCCTTTGGTAGTGGAGATTATGATTAGTCCATTCTCCATTTTCAATTGCCACTCTAGGTCTTAATTCTCCTTAGGATTGAAAGCCTAATACCCTAAACTCATTCTTCTATATCACCTGAAAAATAGATATAACACTCATCAATGGACTCAATCTCAAGGATCCCCTACTCAACCAATGAAGGCCTAACCGTAATAGTTTAAAACTCCTAAACCAGATTAGCATTTTCCAATCCTTCAAAATGATTGCTTAGCTCAATAACTACCACCTACCTTCTTGGACTTGTCCTAATCAATGCCTCACCCCCTAAATCACACTCCATAACTTTACAACTGGAATATTCACCCACCCTCAATGCCTTAAGAACCTCTTCCTGACCACTACCAAAGTTATCATTCCCTAAACACACCGCCTCAGCATATGAAGCAACCGAGGGAGTCTTGGGGCCTCCCCCATAAACTATTTATTGTTCCAAATCAATGTTAAGACCAATTCAAAAGCGCACAACTCCACCTTGAGAACCCTCAATAGAGTTAAGAGGAGTTTCACCATCAAAAACCTTCCTAACATCAGAACCCACCTTCCCCAACATGCCTTTCAATGAAGGTTGGGGATCACCCATATCCTTTCTCAAGAAACTGAAGATATCAGTCATCATTGGAATACCTTCCCATGATCCACACTGCACATCCTTTATAGAATTTATCTTCGTATCCACACCCATCATCCCTCTTTATAGATGAGCCTTCCTTAGCACGTGACCTTATGTCCTTGTCACTGCCTCCTATATCTTCACCCTTCTACTTATTATTATTTTTTGACCCATGCCTATAGGATATTGTCAAATGATCCATTATCTTATAGGAAGAATGAAAATAAAACCATGATTTGTATAAAACATGATGTATGTAATGAAACACTTCTGCTATAATAATCCAAACATATTAAGAATGTATTCTTGATGCGTGAACTTCCACAAAAAATCGAGGATTTGTAGGATGATAAAAAGACATAGTTTGGCTATCTAAACACAAGTATCTACCCAAGAGGTTCCCACAAATTCTAATAACTAAAGGGTTTTGAAATGTTAAAGTAAGATTATGGAAACTTACCCAAATATTCCCTGAAAGAGATTTGCATATCATATAAAAATCATAAGTCTATCGGATAAGGTTGAACTAAGATTCGTTGAATCTACAAGGAGCACTAGACCGAGCTATGATAATGTCTTCCTCCTATATCAGGTCGATCATAATGTTTTTTTCAAGAAAACACATCATTTCACTATCCTATAAATCCCAAGACCTGAAAATGAACATATAAAATGAATTAAATAAAGGTTGTATATGTGTAAACATAACAATCAATTTCATATTCAAAAGGGTTTAAGATTCATTAAATTATATGATTGAAATCATAATTTTATGGAAACCATCGAAAAGAGATATGACTTTATGGAATAAGGATATTTGGGGAAACAGAAGAAGATGATCAGGGTTGGAAAAAGGGGGAAAAGATGGTTTTTTTCCTTGAAAGATGTTATATTTCCCTCCCTTACCAGTGGGAGAGGGACTGTCTCATTCACCACCACCATCATGATCCTGAAGTGGACATCATAGACCCCCCCTGTGAGAGCCCCCTTATTTTTTTGGTTTTACAATATGTTCATGAAAACTGTTTCTTTTACATGGGTTATACCATGATAAAGTGATTATAAAACCCACTTTAATTAAAGGGTTAATATATAATGAAATGAACAGGAAAAATGTGATTTTTTCATAGGATATAATATTATTAATGTTACTAATACCCATTTCATTTCATGGTTTATGATATGATATTTACCAAACCCATCTCTTTTTATGGGTCATAAAATGATGAATGTTTTATTATGTTGGGGAATATGTATATATGATCTCATTAAGTGATTAGTGGGTCCAAATGTACCTACAATTAATTTGGTAAACATTTATATGTCATGATAATGATTGGTCTACAATAAGGAATGGACTATGTTCTGTATGACATGACTGGAATGAGGAGTCAACTCAGTTCCGTATGACAGGGCTGAAATAAGGAGTGGACTCAGTTTATTTATACAGGTTTGGAATGAGGAGTTTACCTAATTCAGTAATACATGGATGGAATTAGGAGTGAACACAGTTCAATAACGAAGGGATATAACAAGAACTGAACTTATATCGGAAATATAGGTCTGGAATGGGATGTGAACCCAATTTAGTAATACATGGCTGGAATAAGGAGTGAACCCGATTTAGTAAATGAAATTTTCCCCTAATATGGCATTGGGCGTGAACCTTGAATACTAATATGGTTTGGGGGTGAACTCATTCCACTTATATGGTCTTGGAAGTACTCCTTAACCACCATGGAAATAATTTTATATGGTTTTGTGTCTTCTATAATTCCATGTCTCATTCTTATGTTATGCTTTCATGGATTATGCTCTTAGTCCCTTTATTATTCATGTCTTATGAACTTACAATATTTATTCAATGACTCATGTATATGATCTTTGATATGTATTGTATGATCTTCAAATGTAATTCTCATGTTATCAAAACCTTATGTTCAAATTTTTCTTACATATCTTACTTGTTTACCACTACTAGGAATCTGAGATCACCATTTCTTTTGTTTACTTTCATAAGGATAAGAAGAAAATTTTTAATTAGCATTACTAAAGGGGATGATATTTATGGGATAATTTAGAGATCCCTCACCATGTTAGACGATATTGTTCAATGTTTCCAATGTCAATAAACTATTATGGTCATCAGGTATGTATTTTTGTAATGTGTTGAATATTAGACGAAAATCATGTAATATGAATGTATGTTTATCCTGGGTTAGTATAGTTGGTATCAAATGAAATTTTTAGTCAACCCTTGTAAACTAGGATGAGAAACCCTTAGTGATATACCTAAGGATATTTCTAATGATATTTCAAGTGATGTCTCTATGAAAAAGTCTAAGGATGAGTCAAACATTAGGGGAATGTTTTAGAATTTTGTTAAAGGTTAGAGAGAGTGGTTTCCTATAAATACATACATGTCTGGATACTACAAGTGGATGCTTCTCTAGCACAAATATAATTTCGTTAACAACCCTGAAAACACTGCATTGAACTATACTTGATTGAGAACTGGTGCATGAAAACATGCCTTACTGAACACCTGGTTTGACACTGATGGGGTATAGGCTTTGGTAATTCAAAAACTCATTATGAACCATAATGAATAAATTAAATAGAATAGGACTTTGAATAACCTTGGATAATCCTAAGGTGTCATAGATTAAATAATTGTGCTTCATGATTTAGAAATACTATATGTGGTTTTTATGATTATGAGGTTTTCTAATATGATAAGTGTTGATCACACTATGATTTCTGATTTTAGTCAATAAATGGAAATAGAAGGAACTCGGTTTACATTGAATGTTTTAGCTGTTAAAAAATATGAGAATTATAAAAATCAATGTCCTAAGTGGAAATCTCATGAATATAATCAGAAAGAGATACTATTATTGGTTATACTACTGAAGATAAAGAGACCGTGAATGACATGTAAAAGGTATGGGATTTTCTAAGAACATTGTTTATATTAAACATAAGAATAATGATTAAATTATGGTTGAGGAACCTTAATACATGATTATTATTTCATATTATTGGAAAGGGGTATTATGGAATAAGATGATAAAGCATGAGTAATGGACTAAGACTAAAGATGGATGATTGAAGTATACATGTTTTGGAATTAAAAGACCATTTTATATGAATCATGAAATATATATAAGTATTTTTAGTTGAAGTTTTTCATAGTTTTTTTTAAAATATATGTCGAATTGTGAAGATGACATAGAAAAGCGATTTAATGAAAAAGTGATATTTTGATCAAGGGAAAGTAAACCATAATGTGTTCTTGATGTTGAGAAAATTATCATTATCATAGATAAGGATAATATTGAAATGGAGTATGTAATTTGGATAGAACTGATTAATATGGAAATGATCATTGATTTATCAAAAATGTGGCCAATGTTATCAGGGATGAATTTTACAAACTTTTTTTTTGAATCTCAAGGAATATATCCAATAATATTTGGAATAATATTGAACACATGGTTTCAATAAGGTTTTATGCTACTTCAATTTATTACCATGTTTTAAGAGAAAACATGATTCACATGTTTCATATGTGAAAACCAAGAGCAACTTTATGATATATGGGGGATCAATGTTATGTAATTTAGTGACCTTATTTCTAATGTTTTGGATTTTCATCTTTTGGAAGGGTTAAATGGTTATCTATTTATTTAATTTTTTAAGTTATACATTAGATGAGGTTTTATATATTAATGTATTATCTTGAAATATAAGGATTTATGCATATTGGATAACTAGTGTTAACCATTTTGGTGTGATGATAACTAATGTTAGATGGAATGACCTATCATTCTATTTATGGACCACAAGATATTTTATAACTTTAGGAATAAAAAATTCACCTTCATTTCTTAGAGTAAGAGATAACGTGGAAATCATGTAAGGCACGACCGAAGGGTGATATTGTGCATATGAAAAGGATTGAAATAAAGTATGTATATTTCTTTATGTTATTAGATAGTAAAATAATTACTCTATTATTCGAATATGATATTGAAAAATATTTATCCTAATACATTAATGTTTATTGAACCGATGGTCTTATAAATCCTCACAAAATTATGGTTATGAGGCCCTTAACATTCCATCGATCATTTACTTGCTTGTGATCGATGAACTCAATCATGATCTATAATTATTTAAACTTTTCTTCCAGGTCCAATATTCCCTTCCCAAATATGTTCCCCTATTTATAAACTTAGTAATGAGTTACTTTGGGTAACAGTTATTTTTCCTATGTTCTTTTTTTAAATAAAGTTTTCATATTACTATGTGGGTTTTTATGAAAGGAACTTTCATGTATAAAAACTCTAATGACCCAGATGCATTTATAGGGTAAAATTAATTATAAGGGTGGTATAATTTAACACCCTATTTTTTTAGAAATTATTATTTTTGATTAAATTAAAACTCTTTGATTGATTTCATTGAATGCTACACTGAGTTAAGCTTACCCTAAACACAACACCAAGTTAATCATGTGCTACAAACAACACTGAGATTAGAATAAGTCACATAAAACCCTGACCTTAGATTATGTTACAGACAACAATATGCTTGTCTTGTGTTATACAAAATTCTGAGTTCCTTCAATATATTTTGTTACACAAAAGTCCTAGTTTTACCGAACTGCAATGTACTAATAATAATATTATTAAAATATTATTATAGTTATCACCTAGACATTGAAATGGATGTTATGAATAATATTAACAAAATTGTGAAAATATGGTTTACACAAATATATAATATGAATCCTTTAGTTATCAATTTTATAGAAATGAATGTTTGGAATATTTGAAAATAAATAAATTCCATTTCTAAGAAATCTATTTTTCTATATATAATCACATTGTATATAAATAAATTAAACCAATAAATATTTTGAAATTTATAATAAAATTTATATATTATAAATTCTATTTTTTGACAGTTATCCAATAAGTTTTATAGGAATAAAATTAGAAAAAATCTAGTTTTAGGCATAAAAGGTTGTTTTATTAAAAAATGTTGTTTTACATCCTTTTAAGGGATTATTTGTTTTAAAACTAATTTTTTAAACTTTTATAATTTTCATTAGATAAAATAAACTAAATTTTTGATATATTAATTTAAAAATTTACTTTGGGAAAAATATTGGTATTTTTCTGATACGTTTAATTTTTTTGATGAATAGTGAAAAACACTAGATTTTAATTGAAAAGTGTATTTTATTCTAATTTATTGGTATAGTTAAATTATATTTTAAATTGTATATAAATTATAATTAGTTAAATTATTAATACAATATATCCAATTTAGGTTATTATAATCAATTTCACAATTAAATTGATTATGAAAATATTTCAGACTTTTGAGCTTTTTACTTTAAAACTCGTTGTTATATCCTGTCTGCGTGATTAATTTTAAATTAGTTGCATCAACATATTTATTTATTATTTTAAAAATGGATTCCATATTTTTAATAATTATAATTTATATTTTTTTAGTAATGTCTAATATATTTTCAACCAAAAATGTTAGTGAAAGTAATTAAAATCAATTACAGTGATTAAGGTAAAAACAAGTTTACTTAGTGGTTAAAATTTATCTTCTGGAGAAAAATACCCTATAAACATATCCAAAATCCATTGTAGGGATATATTTATAAAAATTATTACCATTTATATAAAATTTAAAATTATTATCGGAACATGATGTAAGGGAAACAACCCAATTTTGTTTACCTTTTTATATTTACAAGAATTCCTCTCCTCTGCTACTATAAAAGGGCTCTCATCCCCATCACTTATTCAAACCTATCAAGCCATTTTAATCATCCAAAAAATTACAAAATAATTTAAAAACTATCATATATTCATACTAGAATCTAACCTTTTGTAATAAATCTATCCAAGGAAGATCTTTGGTGTAAACCAAAATATGTTTACGAAAGAGGAGGTAACATCCTTCAACAAGCATTATTGTTTTATTTATTTCTCCACCATTTAGATTACTATTATTATATTATTATTTAATAACATAATTATCCTAAATATACTGATATTTTATAATTTTATTAGTATTAAATTCACTCACACACACTTCCATCAAATGGGATACACAATCATCATTCGTGTGTATGGCAGACAACCGCCTCGAGAACCGATGTCGTTCGTTCTTCAATTACCATATTTCAATGATGGTAATAATGATGGAATGAATATTTTTATAATATATATATTATATTTATTATGTATGTATTATTTTTCAATTATTATATAACATATATCATCATTATTTCCATTTTATGGGATTATGATAACTTCATTTGTGTATGTGTGGACTACCGCCGCCTCAAAGTGATGTGATTTATTAAACTATTTCATGGAATCTATTTAGGAAATATTTAGTGAATATATATAATATATAAGAAATAATAATTGTAATATAATGATAATATATATATATATATCATATAATGTTTTCCTTTTAATACAATCAGAAAACGGAAAAAACATTCACACGTATGTACGTCCTACCATCTCCAGGAATGGTGTATTCCATTTAATATTTATATCTTCTACAGATTGTCATAAATAGTTATATACTGATAATAAATTTTATTTAAATAATGTTTTACATTATGTAAATAAGTAAATAATGACCTAAATTATAGGATCAAGAAACAAAGTCAAAACATATACAAAAAACAAAGCGGTTATGACCCGAAACATTACTTTTACATGAAATTGTTAATAAATGGGCAATATAAATTCATAATAAAACAATATATGGTATGATACATAATAATTTGTTTCTTATTTATATTTATAATAAACTTATAGTTATTATACAGGAGGTTTTAACATGTAAGAGGAAAGTCACGACTTAAGGTAAGAGTTTTTTGATCTCACTTTAATTTCAATAAGATATATTCTATATTCACCACTCATTATTATTATTTGGTGTATATAATGACCTATAAAATTAAATATAATTAATTTAATTTATTTAATGATATAATAATTTTTAATTTATGTTATTCTTTAATGGATCTCTCGATTTAAATGTTACTCAAGTAGTAAGGGGATTTCTAGTCTCACTTTTATTTTTGCAGGATTAATGCCTTATTCACCACTCATTTCTATTGTGTGGTTTATATACTTACCATTAATTTATTAAATTATTATTATACATAAATTTTTAGGTACTTAAATATCCATTTCATGATATCTCTTTCATGGGGTTTATTGTTAAAAAGTTTCCAAATTGGTAATGTAATTTTGTCTAAATGTACCTTTTTGGAGACACATGTTATGTTATTCACCTATAATATTTTACAAGGTGTATATAATGAAATTTAAAATGTTTTATAATTAATATAATTATTATCATGTTAATTTATGGTTAATTTAATTTATTTATTTTATGGGGGTTACAATTCCATGTTATCAAAGTGGTAAATGTTTATTACTACAATCACATTGTATCTAAATTGTTTATGATCGTACTTCCATTGATGAAATATTATAATCAAAATCTCAATATATATCATGAATTTAATTAAAAATTTTTTATTCATTATATCTTCATGTAATGGTTCTATTTTTAAACTCTTTGTTACTGAAGATAAAGAATATTGTTTTTATAAAAACACAAGTTTATTTCCCTCTTTGATCAGAAATTTGTTTTTTTCAAAAAATGTGTTTTTTAAAAATTATTTCTTTTTTTAAAATAATATTTTAATCTAATTTTAATTTAAATGAATTTAAAAATGTTTTATGGACATACAATCTTTATTTATACATATTTAAATTTATTTTAAAATAAAAAATGTGTTAAAAATGTTTTATGATTTCAAAATAATTTTTCAAAGAGGAAATATTATTTTATTCACGAAATGTTTTAAAAGATCATTAAGAATCATTCTCCACAAAATATGACATCATTTTTAATAGTTTATCCATTACTAGGGATATTATCCAAGGACACCATTCTTATTATTTCTTTGAATGGTTTATGTTTAAGATGAAAAGTTATTTATGAAACCCATTTCTCTTCCATGGGTTATACCACGATAAATTGATTACAAACCATGCTTCCTTTCATGGGTTATTTTATGATGAAATTATAATTAAACCTATATCTTTTTCATAGTTTATAATATTATTAATGATTTATAATATCCATTTATCTTTATGGGTTTTGATATGATGTTTACGAAACCCATCTCTTTTTATGGGTCATAAAATGATGAATATTTTATTTTCATATAGATCATTTATGTATGATTTAATTATGTGAAAGTTGGGAAATAATATAACTCCAATTTATTGTGTAATTATTTATATATGATGAGAAATATAGGGCTGTAATGACGTGTGAACTCGATTTAGTATGATAGGACTAGAATGAGGAGTGAACTTTGTTTAGCATGATAGGGAAGGAATGATAAATGAACCCGATTCAGTAATATAAGGATGGAATGAGGATTGAAATCAGTTTAGTAATACAGGGCTGGAATGAGGAGTTAAGTCGGTTTAGTAACAAAGGTACGAAATGAGAATTGAACGTGGTTTATTAATATAGGGCTATAATGGGAACTAATCCCGGTTCAGTAATAGAGCGATGAGATGGGGAGTGAACCCGATTTATTAAAGGACATTTTCCACTAATATGGCCTTTGGAGTAGACATTGAATACTAATATATACGTTCCGGATACAGTAGATGCATGTTGGTGGGAGATCCCAACATTGATTTTAGCATTAAATAACGTTCAAACCAAGATCCATCACGATATAAAACACATGATCATCAGAATAGACTGAAGAATGAAAAACATAAGAGGAAGTCCCGGAACAATAGAGATAGTATCATCGGATTATGGTTATAATTAATTTTATTAATTCAAAAGAATGACCTTGGTTGAATTCTTTCTTCGTTGATGTCTCCGGTCACGATCCGGTGTGATCCATCGTTGTGTTGTAGAATCCAAGTGTAGGATTCCTCTAGCGACGATCCACATGTGCTCCATGTATCTATGGATGTCATCGAAGGGATCATTGGGTGCTAGTGCGGATGAACCTTCGCTTGGGATGTCCAACTTCGATCGCCTTGATCCAGTGGTGGTGGATATCTCTCGGTCATGAGAGCGTTCTTGAAGGAAGAAGTTCTTTTGGCCTTGAAATAATTCTCCAGAATTGTTGTGCACAACTATTCTCTATGGAAATGTGTTGGGGTTGTGAGGATATTTATAATCGGGTTTGAGGTTATATAACTATGACAATAAAAAAACATGTTACATGTTTTATTTATTTCATTAACACTTATTGAAAACCCCCCATGCCAAATTATTAATTCCTTGACATGCACCAATGCTGATTATAATAACTATCATTTAATAATACATTATTATATCCTCAAAATCTATCCTGGAAAAACTACACACCATTTAATCATTAATACAAATCATGTACTCGTTTTCCATAAAAATACATGACGTGTATATTTAATATACATGGCGTGTACTTTTATTTTCCATTTTTCATTATTTCCTCTACTATATTTATTAGTCCTTGAGTAATGGATATTTATTTCTTAAATAAATGTAACTTCATTACTCGCTAATAAATATATATTATTTCATCCACAATATATTCTCTCTAATAACTAGTGTCTAAATAAATGTGATCCTGTATCCTGAAATAATTATTAAACCACACTCCAGAATAATATTTATTTAACTTGTTAAATTAATATTTAACTGAGATATGTGGACACACTTAGTGTGTGACCCTCTAGGCCTCTTTCTTAGTGGCATTAGGTGGATCCTACCAAAAGTCCAAGGTTAGCATCTAGAAACACACCAAGTAACCCATAAAGAAAGAAGTTAACATTGAAATTACGTGTCACCTCATACGAATGCTTACCGTTTAATACAATCCCTTTGTCTCGATATCTCTAATCAAGGGGGTTGCTTGCTAGTGCCATCAACCCATGTGCTCGATTATTCTTTCTTTGACTTTACGAAATTGAACTTTCCCATTCCTTACCATGGCCATGGATTTACTTAGGCTATATCAATTCCATCAAAGGGCCTGAGATATCTACTTCCATTATGGAATAGAAGGGACAAATCCTTTCTCATATTATATATTAATGCAGTATTACTCATGATGCAACCAACGTATCCTACCTCATTGCAAACAGTGGGTCATCACAGTTTTCTTCAATATATCTATGTGCGTGAGTTGTAATACCCATTAATAATAATCTTAAAGTCTAAGGACTAATACACACGTCCGTAGATAGAAATATCCAATGACATTGTGAAATGTGGATTTATACTGGCGGGTCTCGTTCTTATAATATCCTCTTAGATATTACCAAGAGTGCACACCATGAGAAGGTGCCTCACAGTTTTCTGAGTCCTCACCCCTAATGGCTTGTAGTATTTGTGTCCCTCAAATAACCTAAGATTTCTATAGACCATATATTCAAGAACAGTATTATGGAACTTCCGGGTTCTCATCATAACAGGGATCTGCTATGACCCTTTAATGCAACAACTATTCGTGGGACATTATCACATGCATTGTCACACAAAAGAACAATCAAGATGTGATAAGATGTTTATTTAATGAATAATGTACAAAGTATTTTGTTATAGGCCACCAACTCTAACAGACTCCCACTTGGACTAGAGACAACTGCTAACAAACTTTAACCCACTACCTCTCAAATGATATTCATGCTTCTGCTGAGATAGGCCTTTAGTCATGGGGTTCTCCACGTTCTCCTCCGTGGACACTCTTCTCAATGAAAATTCACCCCTTTTATAGAAATCCCTCAAGTGGTGATACTTCCAGAGTATGTGATTTGTCCGTTGATGTGACCATGGTTCTTTTGCAAGAGCCACTACTGCAGTATTATCACAATATAATGTGACATGGTCTTTACTGCTTGGAACCACATCAAGCTCCTGGATAAATTCCCGAATCCATATGGATTCCTTGGCTGCATCAGAAGCCACTATATATTTAGATTCTTATATAGAATCGACAACAACTGGCTTCTTTGAACTCTTCTAGCTAATAGCTCCTCCTTTGAGATAGAAAACATCTCCAGATTGCGACTTCAGATCATTATGATTTGTCTGAACACCAGCATCAGCATACACTCTGATGACAAGCTGCTTATCTCCTCCATACACTAGGAACATATCCTTAGTTCTTCTCAGATTATTAAGGATAGTCTTAACAATAGTCCAATGCTGTTCTCCTGGATCTGCTTGATATCTACCAACCATGCTCAGTGCATAGGCAACATCATACTGGATACATAACATGGCATACATGATGTATCCTATAGCCAAAGCATATGGGATCTTACTCATTCTATCTTTCTCCTATTGTGTTTGGGGACACATTTTCTTAGAATGATGTAAGCTATGTGACACTAGAACCAATCCCCTCATGGATTTTTCCATACTAAAAATCTTTAATATTTGGTCAATTTATGTACCCTTACTTAGTCCAAGCAGCCTCTTTGATCTATCACGAATGATCTTGATCCCTAGAATGTAGACTATTTCACCCAATACCTTTATGGAGAAACACTTGTTCAACCATTCCTTAATTTATTGTAGGACTGGAACATTGTTTCCAATAAAAATATGTCATAAACATATACTACTAAGATAACGATCACATTCCCATTAAACCGCTTATAAACACATGGCTCACATTCGTTCTTAATGAACCCAAATTCCTTTATGGCTTCATCAAATCAAATGTTCCATGACCTGGATGCATGCTTTAATCCATAAATTAATTTTTGCAACTTGAAAACCCGTTTGGCTTCACCTGGTGTCACAAAACCTTTTGGTTGTGACATATAGACATCTTTCTGAAGGCTCCCTTTAAGGAATGCTGTTTTAAAATCCATTTACCAAATCTCGTAGTCATGGTAAGCTGCTATGGAAATTATGATTCTTATGGATTTAAACATGGAAACTGGCGAAGAGGTTTTATCATTGTCAATTCCTTGATGCTGTCTGAATCGTTTTGCCACTAGCCTTGCTTTATAGGTGCTAACTTGACCTTCTATGTCTAGATTTCTCTTGAATACCCATTTGCATCCAATAGGATTTACATCAATAGACTCATCAACCAAAACCCAGACTTGGTTCCGATACATGGAATCCATCTCAGAATTCATAGCTTCTATCCATCTTGCATATTTTGAGCTTTCTATTACTTCTTTGTAGAAGAGAGGATCATCATTGTCCAACAATAATGATTATCCATCATCGGTGACTAGAAAACCAAATCTTTATGGTTCCCTTACCTCTCTTGATCTCCTATGCAGTACTTGTATTTCTGGAACCTCTTCCACGGGGACCTGTAGAACTTGTTCCAGTACCAACTTCTGTGTATCTTGAGAATCAACTTCGTTGAATTAAATCTTTCTCCCACTAGCCTTTTTGAGGATGTGCTCCCTCTCGAGAAAGACGTCTTGTCTGGCGACAATCACTTTCTTTTCTGAAAGGTTATATAGGTAATATCCTTTCGTTTCCTTAGGATATCCTATAAAGATACACTTCGTGCCCCGAGGTGCTAGTTTGATGCCCGATGAGGCCTTAACAAATTCTTCACATCACCATACACGTGTGTACAATAAAATGAGTTTCTTTCCATTCCATAACTCAGATGGAATTCTATTTTCCGCCTTAGTTGGTACTTGGTTTAATGTGTATCCAGCAATTCGTAATGAATTTCCCCAAATGGAAAATGGAAGATATGCATGACTCATCATCATCCTCCCCATGTAAAACAAGTGGTGGTTCCTCCTTTCACTAACATCATTCCATTGTGGTGTATAAGGAAGAGTGAGTTGAGATAGAATTCCAGACACCCGTAGAAGATCGATGAACTCTTGGTTCAGATATTCTCCAAATCGATCCGATCGAAGTTTTGTTAACTTTTTACCAAGCTGACTCTTCACTTCATTCTTGAATTCCATAAATGTCTCTATGGTCTCTGACTTATAACTCATTAAGTAGAAACATCCATATCTACTTAAATGATCCGTAAAAGTAATGAAGTAAGAATATCCACCATAAGCTTCTACTATAAATGGTCAACATACATCCATGTGCACCAATCCTAGAAGCTCTATGGCCCTTTCACTCTGTCCATCGAAAGGAGTATTGGTCATTTTTCATTGTAAACAAGCGTGAGATCTATCAAGTGGTTTTAGCTCTGTAGAGTCCAAATAACCATCTTGGAAGAGCTTTGTCAAACATTTCTCGTTAACATGACCGAGACGGTGATTCCACAACTGTGTGATGTATGAGTCATGTGAGTTTATTTCATTATCGATTTCCAACACTTGATTATCATAATTTAATACATAAAAACCATTTTTAAATGTTCCATATCATAACATATGTTATTCTTATAAAAAACACAACCCTTATTTCCAATCATGAAAATAAATCCATCCATATCCAAACAAGATACAGAAATTACGTTCTTGGTAACACTAGGCACATAATAACAGTTATGAAAAACCAAAATCATCCCAGTCAGTAATGAGAGGTGGTAATCACCAATATCCAACATAGCCAGCCTTGCGCCATTAGCAGCTCTAAGATCCACCTATCCTCTGGAAATCATTCTAAATCTACTTGGTTCTTGCATTTTAATACATATGTGAGCCCCACAAGCATTATCTAATATCCAATGTGTAGAAATAGAAAGATACACTCGATAACGAATGCACCTTTAGCGTCCCCACACTTCTGGGTGCAGTTCCACTTCTATTAGATATTCTTGCCACATGCAAAACACGCTGGATCTCGTTCCATGCCATGCCTATGTATCTTCCCGTTCTTGGATGGATGGCGGTTAGGGGCTTCAGACCGTTTATAAGACTTTGGCCCCTTTGCCCTGTCCTTCCTTTTCTTATTCACCATAAGGACTGCAGGTTTGTCATGCCCCATGTCTTTATCTACATGGAAAATCAAGTTCAGAAGTTCCGATAGGCTCTTCTCATTATTTCTCATGTTGTAGTTGACAACAAATCTTGATAAGGTCATGGGAAGTGACGATAGGATGACATCTATACACAACCCATCCGGGAATTTAATCCCCAAGATGTCTTGGCATTCAATGTAGCCAATAATCTTGACTACATGACGCCCATCTGGAACAGACTCTCCAAGATTAGTTGTAAACAAAGCATTGGAGATCTCATGCCTCTCCTGTCTTGCCTTCTCTTGGTAGAGATCATTAAGGTGAGACATCATGATATATGTATCCATGTTGTCATGTTTCTTAGAGAGATCATTGGACATGGCCGATAGCATGAAACACTAGAAATATGTGGCATCATCCATGTGTTTCATGTAGAGAGATAGTTCCTCATCACTGTCCTCCTTTCCAGGAACAACTGGAATAGGCTCTTCAAACACATACAATTTCCATTCGTGGCGAAGGATGATGCGTAAATGCCTCTGTCACTCATGGAAATTGGTGTCGGCGAGAAGGTTTTCATTCTCGAGTATGGTTAACAATGATATCTTTGAAGTAATTTTCTTTCAGTTTCTAAAAATTAAGATGAGAAAAGGTTTATTAATTCATTATATAATTGAAACAAATAAATAAATTAATACTTATTAGTCTCCCACTATTTTATCGAAATCCAATATCCCTCACCATTAACATCAGAATATTCTGTTGCCTAAATATTCTAGGGGAAAGGATCTATATTGCCCTTCGCATTACCCCAACTAGGGTTGGTAAAGAAACTTGAAGGGTTTTAGGTAGGCATTCCAAATGCCAACTGCATTAACTCACAACTCCTTGATCCGCTGAGGGGACTCCCCAATCCTGAAATCATTTTATTTTGGATTTTCTCAACCTCTGCCTCTTAGTCACACCATGTCCTGCTATGGCAGTCAACCATTTATGTGAACCAAGTCATTTCAACTCAAAACCTTGAATTAGAATTCCCCAATAATTGAAAGCACCCCAACTAGGGTTGTTCGAGATCTTTGAACTATGGTTTGATTCTAACCAAGATTATGGAAGGCTATACCAACTTAAGATTTCTTTAAGGGATTTTATCCTTATACGTAAATTACCATTTTATCATCTTTGATTAAATTCTTGTTAATATTAAGTAGTATATGCTTAATTGATTAACCAAGTCTAAGATAATATTTATGTATAAGGCGATTTTATTTTAGTTCCATATTCCATGCTCGTTTAATTCATTAATTGTGTGATCGTGACAACACAGCCACAATAAATAAACCATGCAACTGACAGAAATAAAATAAATGTTATGATCATGAGCTTTTTGTATTGGTTGGTTTATCGAGCGGTTGATAAACTAACCTAATACTTAAGGGAGAAACACCTTGAACCTTTCGGGTTCTTGCTTACAACTTTCCACCTATCCACCTTTGAATCTCCATGGATTGGTTTCACCATGGATACTGAATTGAGACTCATCCACTATCTTGGGAGCTCCATCCATTACATATGCATTTATCTCACATGCAGGTGAGGGGAAAAAGGGGGTTTTTACATAAAATAATCAGTGGGCACGTAGGCCCTATATATTAACGAGGAGAAGGCTTGCAAGCCAACAAATTTAATTTAAATAAATTAAAGAAAACATTCACAAACAAAGGTCTTGGTCTAGCTAATGATCATCCATAAATGAAACAATATTTACACATAAATAAAACTAGCATTCAATTCTTAAATCATTCTTTTTTAAGATAAATCACACTCAAATTAATTAATTGTCTTTAATTAATCAATCCTTTTATCTTAAACCCTTTTCTAAATTTCCTTGAGATTCTCATCCATCATAATTTTAAACAAATAAATTCATTAAAAAATTTATTTTTACGTATGTTGTGCCTTGGAGACAACCCAGTGAATTGTCGTTCATTATGCATATGATAAATTAAACACATATATATAAAACACATATCACGTGTTGTGCCTCAGCTTTATGCCTACACTATGGTACACTTCACAATGGTTAGTATAATATAATAATAAATTTTAATAAATCTACATAATTTGGGTGAGTACACGGTGTGTAGTTCCGACTACACGGCGTGTAATTTTCCTCACCGTCCATCCGAAGTACACGCCCGGGGACATGGCATGTTGATGTAATTCGGAAATATTTGGAGTACATGGCATGTTCAGTTGGAAACATGCCATGTTGTATCCGTGTTACACGGTTTCCATTCGGGCGAGCCGTGTACAGTGTACACAGTCTAATCCCATCCCAAAGAGACTACACATCGTGTTTAGTGGACCACATGGAGTGTAATCCAAAAATAGTGTGCCACCTATTCCTGGTCAACACATGGTGTCATAAATGACTTAGATATGATCTAATACACAACCTGATTTGGCGGGCCAATCCAATAAATTGAACCTAGACTACACGACATGTACTTCTGAATACACGCCGTGTATTCAGGTGTTGTACATCCAGGAACATTTGGCACCTTCGGATGAGTTCCTCTATTTTATTTTAATCAAAATTAAAAGAAACATTCATTTCTATAAGGTTAATGAGAAACGATAGGGGAGAAACAAATCTCAAGATTCAAATTTTAAAGAAAAATTGACATGAATTGAAATAACTAAGTTACTAAATGTATAAATCACCAACGAAAAACTAAATAATTATAATCAATGCAATGACTGCTATGATACCACTTGTAGGTTCCGGGCACAGCGGAAGCACATCAGTGGGAGATCCCAACATTGATTTTAGCATTAAACAACATTCAAACTAAGATCTTTCACGATATAAAACACCGGATCTTCGAAATAGAACAATGAAAAAAAAGAGGGAGTCCTGGAACCATCAAGATAGGATCATCACATGTTGGTTATAATTAATTTAATTAATTCACAAGAATTAACTTGGAGGAATTATTTCTTCATTGAAGACTATGGTAACGATCCGTTGTTATCCATCGTTGCGTTGTAGAATCCAAATATAGGATTCCTCTAGCGGTGAACCACATATGCTCTATGTATCTGTGGATGTTTTTGAAGGGATCTCTGGGTGATAGCACGGAATAACCATCACTTGTGATGTATTCCTTCGATCAACTTGATCCAGGGGTGGTGGATCTCTCTCAGTCTTGAGAGTGTTCTTGGAAGAAGCAGTTCTTTTGGCCTTGAATGAATTCTCCAGAATTGTTGTGCACAACGATTCTCTATGAAAAAGTGTTGGGGTTATGAGGATATTTATAATCAGGTTTGTGGTTATATAATTATTACAAAAAATAAACATGTTACATGTTTTATTTATTTCATTAACTCTTATAAAACCCCCACATGTCGAATTATTAATTCTTTGACATGCGGCAACGCTGATTATAATAAATATCATTTAATAAAAAAATATTATACCCTCAAAATCCTGACTGGAAAAACTAAACTCTGTGTAATCATTAATACATGATGTGTACTAATTTTCCATAAAACTACACGGCGTGTACAATTAATATGCACGACATGTACTTTTATTTTCCATTTTTCATTATTTCCTCCACCATATTTATTAGTCCTTAAGTAATTGCTATTTATTTTTTAAATATATGTAACAACATTACTCGCTAATAAATATATATTATTTCATCCACAATATATTCTCTCTAATAAATAGTGTCAAAATAAATGTGATCAGGCACCCTTAAATAATTATTAAACCACGGTCGGGAATAATCTTTATTTAACTTGTTAAATTAATATTTAACTGCGATACATGGACACACTTAATGTATGACCCTCTAGGCCTCTTTCTCAATGGCATTAGGTAGAGCCTGCCTAAAGTCCAAGGTTAGTGTCTAGAAACATGCCAAGACCCACATAGAGAAAGAATTTAACACTGCATTGACGTGTCACCTCATATGAATGCTTACCGAGTAATACAATCACTTTGTCTTGATATCTCTAACCAAATGGGTTGTGTGATAGTGCCATCAACCCATGTGATCCATTATTCTTTCTTTGACTTTCTGAAATTAAACTTTCCCATTACTTACTATGGCCATGGATTTACTTAGGCTATATCAATTCCATCAAAGGACCTGAGATATCTACTTCCGTTATGGAACAGAAGTGACAAATCCTTTGTCACATTATCTATTAATGCAGTATTACTTGTGACAGACCCAACGTTTCCTACCTTGCTGTTAAGAGTGTGTCGTCACAATTTTCATCAATACATCCAAGTGCGTGAGTTGTAGTACCCATTAATAATAATCTGAAATTCTAAGGACCAATACACACATCCACAGATAGGAACATCCAATGACACTAAGAAATGTGTATTTTCTACTGGCGGGTCTAGTTCTCATAATATCCTCCAGGATATTACCAAAGGCACACACCATGAGAAGGTGCCACACAGTTTTATGAGTCCTCACCCCTAATGGAATGTATTATTTGTGTCCCTCAAGTTACATCATCTGACCATAGAACATATATTCAAGAACAATGTTATGTCACTTCCGGGTTCTCATCATAACAGGGATCGACTATGACCCTTTAATGAAACAACTATCCATGGGACATTGTCACATGCATTGTCATATAGAAGAACAATCAAGATGTGATAAGATGTTTATTCAATAAATAAAGTACAAAGTAGTTTGTTCAAGGCCACCAACTCCAACATAATATGGTTTGGGGAAGGATCCCATTCCACTTATATGGCCTTGGCAGTAAGCCATTAATACTATGGAAATCATTTTATATGTTTTTGTGTCAGCCAAAATTCTATGTCTTATTCTTATGTTATGATTTAATGGCTTATTCTCTTGATTACATTATGATTCATGTCTTATGAAATGCTAATATTTATACCATGAATAATGTATATGATCTTTGATATTTCAGGTATTCTCATCAAATGTTATTCTCATTTTTTCATATCTTTATGTTCATGTTATGCTCACATATCTTACTTTATTACCTTTATTGAGAATCTAATATCACCCTTTCTTATTTTTACTTTCCCCAGGTTATAAATAAAAGTTTTATGTAGGATTACTAAAGAGTAAGATACTTATAAGATACTTTGTAGATCTTTCACCATGTTAGAATATATTGTACCATGTTTCTAAAGACACTAAACTATTATGGTCCTCAGGAATGTATTATTTTAATGTAATGAATGTTCATCTAAAATGATGTAATATCTATGTATGTTAATCATTGTTTTCCATATAAGCAATACAAACTAATTAGTATTCATATCATGGGTATGATATGTATTCCACTTATATCATCATTTTTGTCCAATTCTATTTGTGTTATGTTATTTGGTTATTTGATCTCATAGTAATTTTTATCATTTGGTCATTAGGTTCATGTTTCTATTAATTTTTCAATTTATCCATTTTAGAAAATAATTTATTTTCCATTTTTTTATTAGGTTCATTTTTTGGTTAGGTTGTTTGGTAATTTGGTCATTTGGCCATTTGAACATTTAGCCATTTGAACATTTGGCCATTTGAACATTTGGCCATTTGGACATTCAGTCACATGATAATTTTGATCATTTGACCATTTAGCCTTTTATCAATTTGGAAAACATCCAAATTAGAAAATTTCCCATTTTTCCATTTGGACATTTGGTTATTATGTTCAATTGATAATTTTGATCATTATTCCATTTAGCTAATTGGCCATTTGGTCACTTGGTAATTTTGACCATTTATCCATTTAGATATTTGGTTATTACTTCACTTGATAATTTTCATCAATAAGCCATTTGATCATTTGGTTATTAATTTTATTTTTTTGGTTATGTTGTTTGGTAATTTTGAAATTTGGAAATTTAACCATTCGACCATTTGGTTATTTGGTCAATTGGTAATTTTGATTATTTGACCATTTGACCATTTGACCATTTGGCCATTGGGATATTAGGTTGATTTTTTGGATATGTTTTTTTGTTAATTTTTCTATTGGAACATTTTTCAATTTCTTTATTTTTTCACTTGGTTATTTTGATCATTTTTCAATGTGGCAGTTTGATCATTTGTCCAATTGGCTAATTAGACATTTGGCTATTTTGACAATTGTTAGTTTGGCCAATTGACCTTTTGTTGGTTTTCCCAATTATCCATTTGTAAATTTTTTCATTTACCTCGTTGGCCATTTGGCCCTTGGGAAGTTTTCCCATTTATCCAGTTGGAAAATTTCCCACTTGACCATTTGGTATCAGGATCATTTTTCTGTTAGGGTTTTTAACCATTTTTCCATTTGGTTATTCATTCACTTTGTAATTTTGATCATTTGGACAATTGACCCTTTAGCTATTTAGTATCTTGTCCATTTAGCCATTTGGCCCTTTAGTAATTGAGCCCTTTGGTTGTTTGAAATTTTTTTCTAATTACCCAATTTTTCACTTTCCCACTTGGTTATTTTTCCATTTAGAAACTGGGAAAATTTGACATTTGGACATAAGGCCCTTTCACAATTTTTTCAATTGAAAAATTGTCCATTTATCCATTTAGACTAATAGAAAAATTTATAATGGTCAAACGACTAAATGAAAAAATGTACAAATGGGAAAAATTCAAAAATGGCTAAATGACCAAAAGTCCAAACTGCCAAACGACCAAACCACCAAACAAACAAACAGCCAAAACGAAAAATGACCAAATAAAAAATGGCCAAATTGTCAAATGAAAAAACAACCAAACGGATAGAGGGACAAATGGGCAAATTTCCAATTTTCCAAATGAAAAAATGGCCAAAGGGCCAATGGAATAATGGTCGAAATGAAAAATTGACCGGTTTGTCAAATGGCCATTTGTCCATTTGGACAATTTTGTAAGGGGAATTCCCAGTCTTATATTAAAGGGATTAATGAATATAAAACATAAATTTCAGATTGAAAATCTAACTAAAATAAAATATATATATATATATATATATATATTATTTCTACTCGTATTAAATTATATGGCACCTCTGTTGCCTAACCATTGAATTACGCCCCAAAGTGTGTAAATGTGTCATTAAATCTTTTTTTTTTCCCGATTCTTCCTAATAAAATTAAATACAATTTATAAGAAATATATTTTTTATGATGAAAATTAAAGATTATGAATACCATAAAATAAATACTCTTCCAATACATGATCATTTCCTGATACTATGTTTGTTGGATAGTCGGGGAATATCTGTATACCCTGTAAATCTGAAACAAAACTACTCTTTCAACCAATATATAACTCGTGTTTATATGATCACCAGAACTCCCCAATATCCATCATCCTTTTTACCTTAGTATATTCTACATCAATGATGTTAAATCAATATTACGATGAATATATTAAATCATATAAAGACAAAAATAATATAGAGTTAAATTCAATAAATTTTCTTACCCATATCACTACCCATTGTTTCTCCTTGAATTCATTACTAATACACCTATATGAGAATGGTGGAATCAGAATGATATAATTGTACATGGATAAATTTCCCATGGAACTTCTATACTACCTATAATTTTTACCTATCATATGATGGTCATCATTGTAATCCACTATTATTTAGGTTTGGTGATTCAAGGAATCACAAATATAGGTTCACCCACACTGCCTATTAGAAGATATCACTGATTGAGGTCGAAGGAAAAAAAATTAATACACACTACAATATGGAAAAAACGGATGTGATATAATTTTACATAATTATAAAAAACAATATGCTAGATACTCATCAATCTCTGATAGATCAATTGGATTTTTTAGATTGGTATCCTATAATGGTTATTCATATTCTAATGCAGGCACTGAGTCATCTCTATGAGCCAGAGTTGAAGCTGTAGGAACATAATCATCAGATACAGAATGGATAGTAGGAAATTGATGCATCGTAGACATGGTAGGGAAATGATAGATAGGTTGGGGGTATATCAGATGATATGGATATGGTAAATGCGAGAACAACACGAGAGTTGGCATAGACATGGTATGTGAAGAAGAGGCTTAATGAAATGATGATGGAGTCATGGGTGGGAACATCCATGGAGGATCAAGTGGAGGATGTAAAGGTGTGGTATATGGTGTGTCCACTAGAGGATCTAGGTGTGAATGGGTTCGACGGGTTCTCCGTTTAAATATAGGTGCACTACCGCTCCAACCCATACTAGTAGTTTAATAAGAATTTTAATCTAGTTGAGTTGTATTTCCCAAAAATAAATTTGGTAGAGAATAAAAACATGAAGTTAAATGTAATATAGAAGAAAAATATTACAATTATTATAATCACTAGGAGAACCATAAGAGGAAACTTGAGCTCATGCATCTGTTGATCATTATGAAATAATATATTCCTTATAACTTCCTCAATATCATTACCAATCTATATAAGAAAGAAATGTACAATTTTTATAAATAGATTTTAAAAATTCTACAACAAAATTAAAATTCAACGAACTCATAAACAATTTCATAACATGTTTTATCAAAGATAATTTTAAAAAAAGTTATATGTTTTTTAAAAACGCTTTTTAAAATTGGTTTTCTGAATTGAAATAAATATAATTAAATGAAAAGACAACAAAAAATAATAATACAAACATATCATTCAAAACTGGAGAATCAATATTTATAGATAAAGAAATATTCCAGATTTACTTACAATATTATAATCATGTACATCATCCTATAATTAACTCTTTTTAGGATGAAAAATCCAATAAATAGTTTAACCATAGTTCATGATATAAAAATTAAATTTTAATAATTAAATCACATAACTTAAGGATAATAATATAGAAAATTAACACATAAAATTAACTAAAATATGATTCCTAACTCTAAACATATCTAAATTTGTAAAATATTCCACCAAAATAATATCAAATTTAATTTAAATTCATAAAAATCTATAATATAGTTTTAAAAATGAAGAAATTATAATAAATATATACATATAGAAATTTAATAGACCATATTTGATCTCTATTAAACAATAAATTTTAAAATAGAGTGATATATGTGATGCCAATAGGATACAATAGAATCACATGCATAGATAACAAATGATAGAAATTAAGGATGAATTACAATAATTAAAATAAAATTATAACTAATGAGGAAAACCCAAACCAAGACCAATGAATTCCTATAATATAACCATCAAATAGATCCCGATGACAATTCTATTTTCTTTCATGAAAGCTGCTTTAAAGGAAAGAGGGAACCACATACACAAGCAGGAATCCAAATACAAGATGCTTAAACGAAATTTGAAATTAAAAACCAAAATCCAAAAAATAAAACATCACCCACAAAGAACCATATTTCAAATAATATAGAAAAATAATGATCAAAATAAATCTTTTTTAGGTTTTCATATATAGATAAAAAAATTAATACAATAGTGTGACGAATAGATGAAGGATTCATAACTCACTAATATGACGCAAAAAATTATTAGAATTAAAAAAAAATGGTGAATTAGGGGAGAACATTGGAGGATGAGATCCATGTGGTTTCTCGGGTGAGGGGATATCGACTAAAGGAGGATATTTGGATCAGGTGAAGGTGGGGAAGGGTGAATGAAATATAGGGGAACCTATCCCAACAGTTTTTTTTAAAATCATTGGGATAACCATCTTATACCATTTTTATACATAAATCATGGGCATAAGCAGAGAACAACCAATTAATACCCAGAAATTTTGTAAATTGTGAGTATAGATTCATGGGGATATACCCATTTTTCAATAGTGATGCTAGGGTTAATTTTCTGTAATTGGATCAAATAACTTATAATTTCTACCAGTTAGATGTTCTCATTTGGCCATTTGTGGATTTTTAAGGGTGGTATTCTCATAGCGATTAATGGAAGTCTTGGGCGATTCTTAATTCTTTAATGGATAGTATAAAAATGCCTCTAGTAATTTAAGGGACTTTAATGAAATCATGATTCAAAATTAAAATATAGGGGAGCTTGTAGGGACTGTGCTCCGATGATTGACATCTTGCATGAATTTCAAAATGTGGAATTTTATGAAATGGTTTATTCGAGAACCCCTTTACATGTTTTTGTGGAAACCCTGAATGTTCTCATATTAGATAGTGTTTGGATAAGTTATTGGGTTTTTGCTATTGGAATTATTTCTTCAAAATTTTATTGGTTTCACATATCTCTCCTACTATATCAGACCAATGCTATATCCTCGTCAACTTATCCAATGATTACAAGCATTCTGATCCTTATATATTTTTAAGGCTCGAATATATTTAGTCCTGGGAATGGGATTGTGAGTAGGTGGTCTACTCATGTTGGACAGTTGGGGGGTCCAATTTTAGAAGGAATATTTAGAAGGTGGCCTCTATGATAAAACTATTGAGTGATAAGATATTACTCGAGCATAAAATTTATAGTGACACTATTGAAAGAATACTGAACGAGGTTTACACTTAACCATCCTTAGAAGAAGTGTTATCTAGGATCTCATCTCTTAAAGAGGAGTTAGAATCAACACTCAGAATAAAAGAAAGTATTTAGTCCTTTCTCACTCATGAATCTCATATTAAAGAATGTGACTCCCAGAAATTACAATTCAATTAGAATGCCTCAGCGGACACTGCAATAATCTTAAATCAAGTGTCACTATGTTGGATGGTAGATCTAATTTAAAAAATATTGATATTTACGATATGATTATTCAATTTTTCTAGTATCTACATTCAGTTGGGGAGTCTTCTAATTCTTCATACACCACACCTTACATCGCTCTAGTGACCAGAGTCTCGATGAACCAAAATCATGTTCATAACATTAAATATGATGAAATTATTTTTTCCCTCAAGAAAATTCATTCCACCTAAGTATTGAGACCTTATGGTTTCTAGGATTTATTTCCTATGAATTTATATCACATTTTAGACCCATATATCTATGGCCTTATGATGTTTTTTTGGATGGGTAAGGAAGATTTTATTCTCAATAATGAAACTATTATTACTCTCATTACTAAGGATAAAAAACTTATTTATTATTAGACATCAAGAACTATTTGATCGTGTATTTTTACTTATAAAATCTTTCCAAATATCATGGTCAACAACTTGCACATATAGTTCCCCCTACTATTTCAAATAATCAATGTGTTCTGGTTCCAAGAAGACATTTTTAAGATAATTCTATTATCACCAAAGAAAGTTTTCATTCCATGAAAGCACACTCTGCAACCATAAGTGGTTTCATGGCATAGAAAATAGATTTGAATAATGTTTATTATATTTTGTAATGAAATTTTCTCTAATTTGTAATGGGTAAAATGGGTTTCTACTATAACTGGATCAAGGTCATTATGAGATGCATTACTTAATTTTATTTAAATATTTGGATCAATGGTTGAATAACTAAAAACATTTTCCCCTATAGGGGTCTCATCGATGGGGATCCTCTCTCCCACTTCATCTTTATCATTAGATAGGGTTAACCAATTTTATTATCAGGTGTTGGTTGTGATGAATGTGGTGCGGATGGAAATTTGTGGGAAGGCAATGTCGGTGGTATAAAAAACAATATTTTATTACACTTTATTCCATGATTTAATACTTAAAGGTACACATAATAAATTCCAGGTAATCATAAAACCTATTTATTTTTGTTAAATTTGGTACATAACATAATAAATTTAAATAGAAATATAATTTTTTTTTGAAAACTTCCTTAACATGATCATAAAATTCCATCATTCTTCTAAAACTGTACGGGATTACCATGGGATGTATATAAGAAATGGGTAAAATATATAGCACATAAAGGGAATAATCAAACCATATAATTAGTTAATGTAGTAATTTTAATCCAATAAGAAAAATAAGGTTACCCAAGATGGGTTAGAATCATAATCATGAACAATGAGGCATAATATAACATTATATCATAAAGAAAACATGGAAATATGGAAAGAAAAAAAATAATATCACATTCATAAATCATGGATAACTACCAAGAAAAAATTACATGGTTGATATAGAACCACAATGGATTACATTTATAATATAGTACCATATACGATGTCTTATGAGACTAAAAAATTACCCAATGCATTATGGAACTATTTAGGTGAACCCATCATAATATGTACGTGTTCACATGTTCAACTAAGATCATTTAACAAAAGTCATACTTCATAAAATATAATTCCATGATTAAAGTGTGTGTCTTACATAAATCAAATTTCCCAATCAATAATAGATAGGTATATCTAGGTGAATACCCTTGAGTGGAAATGCTGATGGATATTCAGAATACAAAATTTTGACATGGAAAAATTATACGATAATTCTGGCATCGTAAGAGGGGTACATAAAGATCCATGGGAGGGATTAACAAGAGTTAAATGGGACTCCCATCACTATTAAATCACAAGGTTAGTAAGAGGGGAATGTGATAATAGATTCTAGCATGGAAAATGAAGAAAGTAATATCATAAAGGAGGTGCTAAATGTATAAGAGAAGGAGAGGATCCCTTACAGTGAGAGGGTGTTTCAAAAATCATGGGAGGATATTATTGAATGATTGGGGACACATTATAAAGGCCTCTAGAGTGGGAATTATAGACTAATTTTATTCTAAAATATTTTTTACTAAGGGTAAATGGGAAGTTTTGTGGGTTTATATAGAAAAGAGGGGAGATTTCAAAAATGATTTCCTAATAGAAGGTTTGGACACTATATGATAAAGTAACCCAAACTAGAAACTATAAGATGGGTTTCCAATGGTTTAGTACAAATTGGAGTGTCATTAATTTTTTTACCTTATAAAAACTAATCCCATTAAAATAGTACCCTTGGTGATGTGGAAGAGAGTCAAGTCTATAAAAAATATTTTAAAAGAATAAAATAAAATATAGACATTGGAGGATTCATTGAGGCTTTATAAAATAATTAAAATAATATAATAAACACATAATTTTAAGTGGAGAATATATATTTAATAATCAATACCTTTTATGGAAAATAATATATCACTTTTGGGTCATTCTGATATAAAAATAATGCCATATATTTATACCGTATTTATTTTTAACCAAAAAATTCAGCTGTCACGGAATATTATGAAAAATTAATAGTTGGATAATTTTGATATTTTTATTTCAAAAATATTATTTATTTTATCAGTATAAATATCATAAATATGATCATTTATATTTTTCAATAAAAAATCTCAATTTATTAAAAATACTGGTTTTTGGACAATAACATTTTTCTAACACTTATAAAAATTATTCCTGACATCATTAAACTATATTATAATTTATATTTAATATAATTTTTCAGATATTTATATTTTATTCAAATACGATTTATTTCAAATTTTATTTAATTCATCAATATAGAGTTACTTGATTGAAATAATATATTTCCCAAAATAAAATCTAGGTTCTATCATATACAAATATATTTTTTATCAAACTTATTATTTAATAATTATAATGTATTAAAAGAAAAATTATCATTATTTTTAAAATATAAAAATAGAAAAATTCATACTATTTGGCTCTAGATATATAGCTCTTTATTAACCCAGAAAAATCCCTTATGGCAACGTGTAATATGGTGATATTTTCATTGGTTGGTTCGATAAACATTGGCTGGGCCCTGATCTCGATGATCTTTAACTTCTCCCATAAAAGGTTTCAGTTATTTTTTTGTTATTTAATGGACTTTATCATAACCATATAAATATAATAGTCATACAATCATGGTTAAATGACTATATTATCAAAGTTTATGATGTTTAATTTTCATTTAAATTTGATAGGATATGACTTATAACAACCTAAAATAACCAAAGTAGGGAATGTTTTTCTATAACCACATTACATAATAGATAATTTAATTTAATCATAAATATAAATTCATTTATTAAATCTAAAGATGTTACATTATTCCCCCTTCAGAAATTTCATCCTCTAAATTTTTATTTCATACACTGAAATAGATGAGGGTACTTCTATTTCATCACCACATTTAGTTCCAATATTGCTTCCTGAAACATATGGTTCCTCCAAAGCACTTTGACCAGATGAGTTTTGTATTTTCTATAAAACCTTATCTCTATGATCTAATATATTTAAAGATCATTCCTTATATAGAATATAATATTCCAGTGGTACCACATCTAAATTCATTGCATGGGATGGGTCTCGTATGTACTTCCTCAAGAGGAATACAAGTAAGAAATCATGTATTAAGATATGTTTGGGGGTGCTAAATGATATTTCAAAACAATAATGTGATCAAGGATCTTAAATGAACTTATTAATCTTGAACTAAGCTTTCCATTCTTCCCAAACCTCTGAAATTTCTTCCATGGTGACATACAAAGGAATAATTTATCTCTGACCATAATTTCTAGTTATTTTTTCATGAATATCTATACAAACATTCTATTGAGAAAACATGGTGCTTACAAGATGTATAGAGAAGGATGAGATATGTGTATCATCTAGAAGTTCCCTCTACAGTTTAGGTTTTTATGGGACATAAATATGTCTTCCAAACCTTATAACTCTATCACCAACAATGCTGAACATCTGAATATTCTCTACCTTCTTCTGCAGCACCTCATCTCTACAAGCCTCCTGGATCATCTAAAGAATGGATGGTTGAGTAGTTATTTGATAAAGTTAGGATAAATATCCTTTTATTATTCCCTATATCCATCATTTCCATGTCCAAGAAGATTGGATCTCTTTCAATCCTCATCATGGATATGGTTTCATTGTCCTTACTACTTAAATAATCTTGCACATTTTCAAATTACCAGGATGGTAATGGATTGAACAATCATAATACTGGATCATTTCTAACCACCTTCATTGACACATATGAAACTCCATTTGTTTGAATATTTACTTGAGTATTTTATGATATGTGTATATGTCACACTTTTATCTATAGATATAATACTGCCAAATCATTAAAGTGAAGATCACCACAACCATTTTTAGATCAAGATTTGGTGTGTTTTTATCTGGTATCATTAGTCTGGTAGAGTTATAGGCTATCAATTTCTCATCATGCATAAATGAAAAACCTAATACCATTCTCGATAGTTTTCTATATATCAAAAATCCATCCCCACTAATGGGTAATGTGAGAGTATGTGTAGTGATAATAAATTTATTCCCCATTTTAAAACATTCCTTATATTCCTTATTCTCGAAAAAAATTACCCCTTTTGAGTTATAAGGGTTAATGATCTTGAAAATATTGGTAAGTTTCTCAAAAAATCAACAATATTACCATGCTAATCCAAGGAAAATATGAATATCTATCAAAGGGGTTGGTCTGGTCCATCCTTCAATTGTTTTTTATGTGTCCATAGATATCCCTTTGTTGGTGATAACATGACCTAGTAATGTCACTTTATCCAACAATAATTTTCATTTATTGTACTTATCATACATCTTTTCAATCAGAATTGTATCTAGTATAGTATTCAAATACTCCCCATATTCCTCATTTCATTTGGATTATATAAGAATATCATCTATAAATACTACCAAATTTTTTTGAGGTAATATATATATACTATTCATCAAGTCCATGAAGATTAATAGTGAATTATTGAGTCCAGATGGGATCACTACGAACTCATAGTATATGTACATTGTATGAAAAGTAGTCATGGGATATCCTTCACCTTCACTTGATAGTATCCAGAATGAAGATGAACCTTAGATAAATACTGAGCTATATATAGATGATCAAACAAGACACCAATCCATATTAGATGATACTTATTATCTATCAATATCATTTTGAGATCATTATAATCAATACAGAGGCCCATTGACCCATCCTACATCTTGAAGAAGAGAACGGGTGCACCTCATGGAGAAGCACTTGGATGTATGAACCCTTTATCTAGACTCACCTATAGATTCTTATTCATATCCTCAAGTTCAAAAACATATATTCAATATAGAGTCTTGGGTATTGGAAATCTCTATGTGTAATCTTGATTTAAAATTCAACCACTCTGTAAGAAATAAGACTGGAAAAATATTCGAGAGACACTTCAGTGTATCCCCTTACAGTGGGCATGTCATCAAGGATGCTTTTTTTCTTTAATATCAATCACTTGAAAAAGATATTCTTTCTTAGAGGGTAATAATTTCCATGGTTGATGTGATGATACTAATAAAAATTCATCCTCCTTCTTACACTAGTATATAATCTAAGGATGATTTTTAATACAGGGGTAATTTCATTCACTTAGAAAAAAATGTTTTCTCTATATAAGGAATGACAATACATACCAAGAATTTCATCAAATTACACTAAAGGGGGCATCATAAGGTTTTCTGGGTTGTTCAAGACATAAAGTTTGACAAGGAAGGATTTATAGAATTTGCATGAAATAATTACCAAATTTTCTATTTTCACAGATAGATATACTTCCATGATTTTCCATAGTGTTTCAATAATTCTACTAAATGAAAGAATTTATAGAACTAAAATCAAAATTTTTGTTCACTATTCATAAATAAATAACTAGTATACATATCTTCACTTTATTTTTCAAATCAACATTAGTAGTTTTGATGGAATAAGCTTTCCCCTACTACCTTAGAGGTTCTTATCATTGATTTTCTTTAATGATACTTATTTTAGGGAATTAGATTACATAATTCCCATGTTCCTTACAGTTGAAACACTATACTACTAGTTCTGGTTTGAGAGGAAAATTCCTTTCTTCCATAACATTAATGAGTTTTTTCTATTTGTAATTTCTAGCTAGGTTCCCTTTCGTACCATACTTAAATCATTTCCTTACCCCCTTAGTAAATTTATAAGATGATTTTGGCCACACTTTTGACAAGTGGAATGTTGTGATTTCTTTACACCATTTAATTTTTACATCATACCTTTATTATTACACTCTATTTTGTACTTAATATCACCATGAAATCATTGAGAATCACTAATCTCCATTTTCCATAGAGGGAAAATCAAAAAAAATTCTTATAGCTTTCAATGACCCAAATGGATAAGGTTTTTGATAGAGGTGGATTCAGTCCTCTAAAGAAGTAGTCAACTATATATTTTGGGGTAAACAAAAAGCTCAAGGTGTATCATGAAAGACATTTAAAGTTTTCCTCCTATGTTCTAATGGATTCATAGTACTTTTACCTAAGGCCCTGTATGTCTCTATCTATTTTCATTTAATGAGTGTGAGGAAAATATTTTGTCAAAAACATTTTACAGAACACCTTTCAATTCATTTCTTCAATATCCTCCTTAGGATTCATATTTATTTTACCAACATCCACTATTTATTAGGTTCTCATTCAATATGCTAAAAATGCTTCATGATCATCTCTAGCTAAATGAATTGAAGGATTGACATGATATTCTTAATGTAATTTATCCATTTCTCTATAATTAAGGGATCATAATATCCACTTAACATAAAAGGTCTTTATTTCATAAAGGTATCAATATCAACATTCTCTTTATTAGGGGGATTAACGCATTCCTCACAATTCATGTTTCAATTAAAACATTGAATCAATTGGGAAATTATTATCATGAATTTATGAATTATATCTCCTTTAAGGTTGGTAATTTTATTTGGGCTATCATTACATTGTTTTTCACATTGATTGTTGACTCAGTCACTCATATTCCAAACCATTTACTAGAATAAAGAAAAAATAAGGGATAGTATTTTCAAACAAGTATCAATATAAATGGAAAACCATGAACATTAAAGGGATTACTCAAAAATGATATATATTCCTTAACCTATGAATCTCTGGGATTGAATCTAAGTTATCCTTATTCTATTTCCTAACATAAAATCCTATTGGAATTCTTATTTACTTAATAATGGTTCATTAATAAAATGTGAATTTACAAAACAATATCACCTAGGAGTTTCAAACCAGGTGTGTATAAAGACACATTTTCATGCACCAACTGATAATCAAGCCAAGATCAATGCACCATTTTCATAGTTATTACCCCTAGGTACATCTGTTCTAGAGCCACATTACTTATAGTATCCATATATGTATATATGTTCTTAGAAAACAATTACTCCATAATTTAACAATATCTATGTATGTTTTCATTTTTTTGTTATTATCTATAATTAATTCACAATATATTACTAACCCTAATAAAATAAATAACTAAAAATTTCTTTGATACCTACTATAAAAACCCATATTATATTACGCTTTATTTAAGGATTTATTACATAACGGTACTCTTGATACAATCCCATAATATAATTAAGCCTATTTTATTTGGTAAATTAGTTACATATCATGAAAACATTCATCATAAATAAAATAAAATTATGGAAAACATCCTTAACCTTCTACTAAAATTCAATTGTTCTTCTAAACAGATAACCTAGGGGTGTATATTAGAAAGTGGACAACTACAAACCCCAGTAAGGGAATAAACAAATAATATCACAAGATAAAGTAGTACATGTGATTTAATAGGAACATCAAAGTATTATAATACGAGTGATAATCATAATCTTTAATAATGAGTCATGATATAACAAGATAACATAAATGCGACATGATAATGCGGCGTCAAAATAAATCATGTCATATTCATAAGTCAAAGATAACAAATAAGACAAAATCACATGGTGGAAAGAATCCCATAATCGATTATGTTTACTCCCTTATCCCATACACAATTTCCTATTAGACCCAAACATTACCCAATGCATTGGAGTGATATTTGGGAACACCCATCATAATATGTACATGCTCATGTGTTCCACTAGATCATTCAATATAATGATATGTGGCATCACATTTAATCACTCTATTATGGAATTTGGGTTATATACAGGTAAGTCTCTAATAAATTAAAGATATTTACCTCTAAGATAATACCCTTTAGTGGAAACAGTGATGGCCATTTACAATACAAATGCTTGGCATGGAAAAATCACATGATTGTTTTTGCAGCATAACAAGTTTTATAATGATTCATGGAAGGGATTAATGAGAGATAAATAGGTATATATTCACTTGAAAAACATATAGAAATTATTATAGATGTTTTAGAATATATCCCAATAGGAATAAATGTAAAAAATTTATAACATAAAGGAGGTGCTTGAATAAAGTCATGAATGAGATGATCCGTTACCTTGAAAGGGTATTTCCAAAATCATAGGAGGAGCTTCTTGAGATCTTGGGGAAACTTTGGGAGAAATATAGAGAGGGAATTTAATATTAGTTCCATGATCCAAGGGTTTTTAATAAATAGAAATAGGATGTTGGGTGGGTTTATATAGAAAAATAGAGAAGATTTTTTATTAATTTTCAGACGCACATTAGGGAAACTATACAGTATAGTAATGAAAATCCAAAAAACATCCCATGGTTTCTACCCATCATTACTACCAAAGTGGAGTGGTTTTCATTATATTACATGTTTAAGAATCTAGATCTTTAAAATAATATACATAGTGATTTGTAAGTGAGTAATTCTTATAAAGAATTGATTTTAAAACTGTAAAACATAATATAGATTTTGGAGGATTAATTAAAGATTTATAAAATCAATAAAATAATATAAAAAACACCATATTCATAAAGGGAATTATAAATTTATTCATGGATAACTTTTATGTAATATATTACATTAATTTTGGGTCATTATGATTTCATTATACACAATGTATATTTATACTGTATTTAATATTTACCCAAAAATTTGAATCTCTCTAAAAATTACGAAAAATTTAATACAAGATAATATTAACCTGAAAATTTTGAAAATATTATTTATTTTATCAGAATAAATATATAAATATTAGAATTAATATTTTTAAATAAAAAAATCCACATTTATTAAAAAATATTAGATTTTTTAATAATATTATTTCGACACTTATAATTTTTTTTGAAATCATAAAAGTATATTATCATTTATATTTAATAAATATTATTTAGTAATAATATTTTATTAAAACATAATTTATCTATAAATTCATGAATCCATTAAAATATATTTTTCACATTAAACTATATATTTCATGAAAATACCATTTTTTGTCATAACAAAATCTAATTTTTATCAAAATTACTGTTTAATCATAATAATGGAAAAAAAGATAAAAATAATCAGTATTTTTTAAAAAATAAAAATATATTAATTCCTATTTTTAGTGTCTAGATACATATCCCATTGTTACACTTGAAAATTATATTTGGGTAAGGTATGCAATGGTCAGATTTTCATGGGGTGGGTTGGAAAACATAGTTTGGGCCATGATATCAATGATCTTGAACTCATCTTATAAATGGTTTCACTCATAATTTAGTTTTTGAATCTAAAATTGGCTAGGTCAAGGAAAAATCTTAGAGATGTTATTTCCCATATAATCTCTGATAAATGGGATTCATAGGGTATAATCCTACCGGTTGAGGTCGTCACATCTTTTGTTTATGTCAAATGGACTTCAACATAACCCTATATATATATAATTTTTATATGATCACTATTTACCATCTATATTATCAATGGTTATGATTATTAATGGCCATTTAAATTCAAGAGGATACAACTTATAATGGTCTAAAACAACCATAGTAGTGCATGCGTTTTCTATAACAACATTACATAACATGGAATTTAATTTAATCACAAAGGAAAATTGGTTTATAAATATTTAGTACATTACATTTGTTGTTGTTTTGGGGTGATATGGTGTCACCATCCTCAATTACTTAGGATATTATTTTATGGTTATGATGGTGAAGACGTAGAGAGAGGAAATGAGAAAAGGGTGGAGGAGTGGTTGGGAAAAAATCAAAAGAAGGGAAAGGGATGTCATTTATTCCATTGTTGGGGGTCTGATGATTTTTACCTATAGGGATGTCAACCATTTATAGCCAATGGGATGAACCCTAAAACGTATATGATATGGGGTTGAAAATTAAACTTTTTCTAAATTGACTATAAGTTTATTTGTGTGACGGTTATGTGTTGAGAGAATAACTCACCTGATTATGTCTATAATCCGCATCCGATAGTGTTGTGTGGGGACCCTTGGTGATCTGGGAAGTGTATAATTTTTTCACATGACTATTTTTTATACATATCTTTTGTATACCTTAAAATTTTCCATCAATTTTTCGAACTTATAAAGAATTAAAATCTATATTTTAATTTACTAAAATGTATCAACAAGTCCATTTTGAACTATCATTCACTAATACATATATTGGCTTTAATAGTGCTAGAAATACTCTTCATCGTTGCTAAAATAGGTCTTATATTGTAAGAGCCTTTAAAATATGTCAATTTTTTTATATCTAAAAATGAGATAATAAATGGGTTATTCATTGATGCTAAAAAAATTCTGATTATTGGGGACTTTTGAAGTGCTAGTTTATTAACCTCTTTAGAATGATTGAATTTTAGCACTGACTTTTATCAGTATTAAACACTACTATAGAATCTGTGATAAATGACCCTCCCCTTTATTAGTGCTATAAAAAAGTGACAATAAGGGTTTCATTTTCCATCACTAAAAAAATGAAAATAAAGGACCCCTTTATCCTTTCTTTTTTTTAGCTCAGATAAATGGAACATTTATCTGTGCTTTTTAGCGCTGATAAAGGGTATATTTAATAAAAACATTATATCATTAAAAAATATATATTAATATATAAACATATTTATGTTGATAAAAATATAATATATTTTATTAAATATATTTTAAATATGGTAAAATAAACATTTAAAATGATTTATAATATATTTAATTAAAAATGGAATATAAAATATTATATATATTTCTAAAAATCCAATTTCATATAGAAATATATGTTAGTATTTATTTATATATGTATATGTATATATATATATATACATTTATTTAGTATTATTTATATAATAATAAATATGTATAGTAAATCATATTTATATGTCATATATTTAGTGAATTGTTTTTATAATTTAAATAAAAATTAATATTAATTAAATATTTTTACTAACTGATAATAATAGAAAATTAAAAACATTTTTTTTCAATGCATATGTTTTTTATATTTGGAATATATATAAATTTATAAATATTTATTTATAAACTAATTCAATTGACTAAAGGTGTTACACTTAATATGTTATACAAAAATTTAACCCATAAATATTCAAAATTATTTCAATTTTATAGAGATGTGCATACATAAATAAAAAATGTTTAATATTATCATTTTAGATTTTAGTTTATTAATATTTAATATTAATATATTATGTTTTAGGCATTTGGGGGCTTAACCAAGTGGTAAAGGCTCCCCGTAATCCAACATCAGACTCAGATTCAAATCCGAGTGGGTGAAAATTTCCGCTGGCAGGTGGTGATGTTGGCATGACGATGGTAGCCGGTGATATAGGCATATGATGATGCATACATGATGTAGGCTTGATGTTTTATAAGGCCTTTTAGCCAGTTTGTGGGCCCTTGGGCCATCTAATAGGCTTTGTTCCCCTAGGCCTTTGGGCCATGTAGTAAATAAAATATGTCTTGATGGGTGGGCTCTCCCTCAGGGGGGGGGTGGGGATTATTGCCCGCCTTTCAGGCCTATGTGTGTAGTGTCTATGTTTAATGTAATTATTCCCCCAAACACTTAATATATATTATGTTATTCTTTTTTAAAATTAATTCATTTTTATTAAAATTTATTATAAACTTTTTACTAATTTTTAATTAATATATATATTTAAATATATTATTATTTATTATTATTTATTTCCATTATAATTTTTGTAATTATTTTTTTTAATTTATTCATTTTTAATTTTTATTTGTTTAATATTACAATAATTTTATTCATTTTTAACATTTAATTATATTTATTGATTAACATTTGATGTTTGTAATTCAATTGAAATTTACTTGATTAATATATTTAATCTTTTTTATTTAAACATTTATGTATTTTTATGTTTTAAACCTTTATATAATTAATAACTCAAACTAATTTTTTAATATTTTTTCAATCCATTCATCTTTTAATTATATTTAACTCATTTTTAATATTAATTCATTCAATATTATTTATAAATTAATCATTTTAAATTATTTTTTCTCACTTTATTATTAATTATTCATTTTGAGTATTTATTCATTTACCATGTTTTTAATTTATTCATTATCAATTTATGTTTAATATATTTTTTATTTTATCAATTTTTAATATTTATTTAAAGTTATTTATTCATTACAATTTACTAATTTTTATATAGTTGTAATTTATATAAATAATATGTATTCATTTTCATATTAACATATATTCATTTCAATTTTTTGATAAACTATATAATTAAAAAGACTTATTAATTTTTTACTTATTTGTAATATACAGAATTTTTAAATATTAAATTTCATTATTTTTTACCATTTATTTATAGAATGTTATTTTGTATTATTTTTTCACTCATAGTGTTAATTATTATTTTTAATTTTCTTTATAATTTATTGATTTTTAGTATTTATCAGATTAACATTTTTTAATTGATTATTTTTAAATTTTTATACATAATTATTCATCAATATTTTTAATATTTTTAATATAGATATATTTTAATATATATATATCTATATCAATATATATAATATCTATTTAAATATGATTTATAGAATACAAAATGTGTATTTACATTTAATAAGTCATATATTTAGTGAGAAATGGTTTATAATTAAAAATTAACATTAATTAGAAATGTCGACTAATTTGTATCGAGTAATATATGTTTTATAAATTGTTATCTGGTTTTTCAATTTTGTATACATAAAACTTGTGTTACATTAATTTCACATAAACATATACATATATAATGCAATATTATATAGAAACACACACACATATTATTTCTATTATTTAGTAAAAGTTTAATATTCCATTCAGAATTTTATATTTTAATATAATAAATTAGTTATATATCATGTTTTTAATTAATAAATTTAATTTAATTTTTATTATTTTATTTTATATATATTATTTATTATATTTTAATTTTTTCTAGAAATATTCTTTTTTAATATTATTTATTCTATAATAAACTTAATATTTTTAAATATTTTGGTAATTTATTCATTTTCAATTTCTCTTGGTTTAATAATTTTATTAATTTTATCCATTCATAATATTTATTTACACATGTTTTTTCATTAACATTAAATGTTTTGACTATGGTCGTAATTTATATATTTATTATGTATTCATTTGCATTTTATCATATATTCAATATTAATTTTTTAATAATCTATATAATTAATAACACTTATTCATTATTTATATATTATTTCAATTTATTGATTTTTAATTATTAAATATTACTCTTTTTTAATATCCATTCATTTTATATTATTTTTTATTATTTATTCACTAATAATGTTAATTATTTTTTTATTTTTTTATAATTTATTCATTTTTTATCTTTATTTGTTAATTTTTTGTAATATATTAAATTTTTAAAATTTATATATACATGTGTACTCATTAAAATTTCTAATATGGTATTAATGTATATATTTATTTTTATTCATCTTCATTTAAATATATATCAATTTATTATTATTTTCAATAATTCATATAATTAGTAAAAAATCATTTTTTAATATTTTTGATGTCTTTTCATTTTTAGTTATTAAATTTCACGGATTTATACCATTCAAACACTTAATATTATTTATTCATTACTAATGTAATTAATTATTATTTTTTAAAATCTATTCATTTTTAATATATACTCATTCTTTTGGTTTAAATTTATTTCTTATAGTTTTTGGTAGTGCTTTCTATTGTAGCACTTATAATACCTATATTTATCAGTGATTTCTGGAAATAACTGGTTAAACCATTTCAGTCTTTTAAATAAAACCCTACGAGAGAACCCCATCACTTGTTTCCTTCAAGCTCTTATGGAAACGAACCTTTTCTGCCACTCCCCCACGAACATATTGGAATAATTGACACTTTCAAAACCCAAGGTATGTGTTTCTTTGTAACGCCCCGACCCCAGCTACCCAGAGTCGGTGCATTACTTTGTAACATTGGCATGATCACAAAAGATCAAGTCTCGAAAGACCGATTAGTTTAGTAGCCTTGGAAACACTAGATACATTCATAAATGTTACATTACATCATAAAGTGAAAAACTAATAACAAAGTCTTCATAGTCCACACTCATATCCTCTTCTTACTATCCCTGCATGTCATTCATAAAATACTTCTTCACATCCTTGAAAATATTAAAACATTGAAAGGGGTGAGCTCAGATGCTCAGTAAGGATAACAATATTACGGAAGCTTTCATAAATAAAAACTAACAATTAAGGCAGTGTATAACTAAACAAAAGCCTTTTTAAACTTGAACTTCAGCATAATATGGCAAAAGTAAAATCAAATAATCCCACTTACTTACTCACATGGATATTCTACTAGACGAATAATCACATGCAATAACAATAACCACTTTCATAATGAGGGAATGTATAATGCCGGACTTTCTGAAACATTTTGTCAAGGCCTCGGCCAAGACGTCTAAAATGATTAAGGCCTCGGCCAAAACCATAAATCAAATTGGGAAAGTGCCTCGGCCAATTCCACGTCTAGTTGTCTCATGAGACCTACCGATGCATCGAGGAGCTATAGCGGGCTCCACCCGTCACTTATAAAGTCCAATGCATTCCTCATATGAATAGGTTTAAACATATCATAAACCATAACATAATTGTATCACATAAAACACGCATAAAAGAAACATAAAATTTCCACATTTAAATCACAAGATATCAATACAACACATTTATATAGTAAAAACACTTTCAAAACCATTTTTAATACCAAAATAAAAGAATGTTGAAACTTTGTATTTATTTTTCATTAAAAAAAAGTGATGGCTTATAGAGGAAGCCGAAACTCAAATAATGGTCACGGCGGCGGAGAAGTCATTGTCGCCGCATATGTACGGAAAGAAAAACATTCCCTTTTTGTCATTTAGTAAAACGCTTCGTATAAAAAAGATTCCTTTTAAATAAACGTAAAATTCAAAGGGGTTTATACACCGTATAAAAGAAAGTTGTGTATAAAACCAAATATGCCTCAACGAAAGGAGATTGAGACGAAGTCCTTAAAAAGATCATTTTTAAAATAAAATAGATCTATTATGTGTATTCACTATAGGTACACATAAAGATAGTAAAAATACAAAATAAGACATAATAATATCATGACATAATTTGAAAGTAGGAGATTAACCCAAAGAATGGAAATTGGGTTAAGAAGTTCCCTTACCTTGTGTCTGACTTGACTCAACCGTTCTTTAACCTCCTGAATAATAAACTAGAGTTAATATCTACCTTATTAAGAACCATTTTCAATTCCATTATCCTTTTTATATCACTTATTACAATGATATGAACATTATGTAATTATTTAAGTTAATAACGGTCGTTTTGTCGATCTTTGGTACTTGAGTCAACAATAAACTTCTTATAATTACAAGTTGTTTATGTGGTAGAATATCCATTATCTCCAGAATTATATTTATGATTTAGATGTCATATATGTCATATATATCCAGTATATACATTCATTTATAATATTACGTAACATTTAGAGGTAAGAAATGAAATGCACCGTTCATGGAGACGGTAAGCCGTACGTACGCATGAACGCTACTTTCATTTCTATTTCATATTTAATGGAATGAAATCATAATTATATAAAGGTATAATATAGTTCCAGTATAATATCATATATAATATCATTTACTCCATCCTTTATACATCCCACATATGGCATTAACGATTCACATCACTTTGAGGGGGAGGTAGTCCGCACTTCCTAAAATGAAATTATCGCGTTTTACCCATAATGGAAATCATAAAGTATGCCATAAATGAGAAATACAGAAGCATAACTAAAACATAAACATATTACATATCATATATAAAAATAGTGACATCTTAATGGCCACCTTTGAAGGTGTTATATGAGTGTTGAACAATCATCGTTTCGTGAGGCAGAAATTCGCCATCCACAGAAACCGTATGTTCATTAACCATTAGATGTAGGTGTGTGTAAGTGTAGCTCGAATACTTCTTATAACAACATACTAGTATATTGAGGATACTGGTGTTGTCACAAAATAAATGAATAAAAAGAGTTTAGGGGGTTGGAGAACAAAAATATACCAAAACAACATTAGAGAAGACATTACCTCAAAATCGGGTAACTCTTTTTGATTTGAGCCAAAGGCTTCCTTGGGAAGAGTTCTTCCCAAAGTGAGGCTACTAGGAGTAAGATAGGGATGTTGGGAGAGTATTTGGGTAGAGGTTGGCCGATCCAAATGGCTTGATGGTGTGAATAAGGTGGGAGAGGTGGGGGCCTTTTATAAGTGGAGAGGAGGGGCTCTTTTGGAAAGATTGAAATGTTACATTATTACACAATGATTTTCGGATTATAAAGGTCCCACACTTATATAATTCGAGGCTAAGGTGATAAGGGTTCTAAATATCCTCATCCAATTGGCTTTGGACAAGTTTAAGCCTTGTATTTTGCATTATCTTCCCATTTTATTTAAATCGTTAAATAATGAGGTCATCGCTGCATCATCATGATGTCATAAATAATTTAATTTATTTAATGTCTAAAAATTATAAAAAAAATATTATGATGTAGGAAATCTTTTTAACTTTCTAATGAATATTTATAATCAAACTGTGGACTTGTGTAACCCCACTTAAAAACTGTTTTAGTAAAACAACTCATGTTTGTGTCAATTTAATTTTAACATTAAATAAATATATATTAATGTCATTTTCCAAATAAAGTGGCTCCATGGGGTCCCCAAGTTGACCCATGGGTTTTCTTGGTCTGCCATGACTCATACAATAGGAGTAGGAAAAGTTTCATTCTCATATCATATTATTATAACATTATTTGTACCATAAACTACACTAATTACCTCTAATCGCGATTAAAAACTTAAAAGTTACTATTCACCAAAAAATTATTTTAATCTCATTGAACCACATTTTACTTCATAATGACAACCATGTATGTTTTATTTTTGAAAATGAAATCACAGAAGTGGTAATATTTCATTTAAACGAAAAATCAGTTATTTAACTACCACTTAGTGGTTTCACTATTCATCAAAAATTGATGTTTTTCAGAACAATGCCAAAATTTCACCCTAAGCTATAATTGATATTTTGAATTCAAAAATGATGTCTATTTTACAAAATTCCAATTATATAAGTTGAATTAATTAATTTTATAATTAATTCCGCTGTCACAACAAATAGCGTGTTTTTAAGAAACAATTTATACCAAAAGATTGACAATTGTTTATGTCCAATTTTAATGTTAAATTAATTCTAATGACCACCATTGGATAAAATAGTAAAAATATATTCTAATTATAATTTAAAACCACTAAATAGTATAATTTATCACTATAAATTATTTTGATTAAAAAAGTTGTTTTTAAGTATTTTTCACAATTCATAAAAAATTAGAAGTTCTCAGAAAAATACCAAAAATTCAACATAGGCTAATTTCGATATTACGAATACAAAAATGAAGTCCATTTTGAAATATAAAATTTCTATAATTTTAAAAAGTGGTTATTACTATTCATAACGGCTACTTTGATTAGTCGCGGTGTTTTAGAACTCGAAGTTGCGTACAATGCAAGCTATTGCATTATTGAAAGAGAAGCGTCTAATGGAAGCTCGGGGTGTTACATTCTCCCATCCTTCAATAAATTGCGTCCTCGCAATTTGAAATTTTTTTTCTTTGAAAATAAAAGGTTGAAAAGAGAAAATACCTTTGTGGAAAACCCACATCGGAAATAAGATTAATAAAATTTAGCCTTAATAAGAGGGAAATGGAAATAAGAAAGTCACCAACAAATTATGATCTCGATAAGGAGAACATTGGTGGCAATTAGAGACATATAATTGGAGTAAAAACGTAAATATTTGTAGGGAGTGATTGAGGTCATCAATCACAATCAACTGTCAAATTGAGGGCCTCCAAGCCTTCAATCTATGTTGATTTAAAATATCTTCAGTTCAACAAAACATAAGGTATTAGGATAACACATTTTTTTGTTTTAATATCCCTTTACTAAAGTTTAAGAATTAATTTATTCATTGAATAAGAGATAGGTATATATATATTTATGCTTGACAATTTGAGTTTCAACTTCAACTCACCTTTCACTCAAAAAGATAATAGAACCCAAAAATATTATACTTATCCTAATTGTATAAGGTTCCAAATATTAAAACATACCATTTAGATTAGTAAAATTATTTTGTAATAAACAGGGACTTCCTATAGGCTAGTGGTAGGAAATAAAGGCCTGTCGCACTATGGTTGTGGGTTCGATTCCTGCACCTTTGTCCGACGCGACGGGTTATGCCCCACCCTGCAGGTTGTCCTTTTCCTAAAACTATAGTATCATAATATTCCAAAAATAATCTTCATAAATTTTTTTAACCTTAAACAATACTATTCAAAGATCAACTTAATCCACTCCAACCTTTATAGTTATCCAAAATACCTCTGTCCAGACTTTCTCTAAAAGGTCTCTTAATTCCAAAATCAATTTATCAGATTCCCCAAACAAAGTAAAGTTTCTCTTATTGTCACATACTAAAAATATAATTACCTTCATCATACTAAAACCTTACTGAAATCAACAAGTACTGCAGTACAATCCTTATATATCACATTATTCTTATAACCATAATCTAGTTCTTGAGTCCAAAAACACAAATACAATAATTATTCCGCTTCAATTGTAGTCACAGCATAAGATTGGCCTTGATCCCTTGGCCTTTTCTGAGGTAAGTTTCCTTGACGCTTAGGACATTCATTTGCATAATGACCCATTTCTCTACAATTGTAGCATTCAACTTTGACAACCTCTTTCTTTCCCTTGCAATCACGAGCCTGGTGACCCTTTTCTCCACATTTATAACAAACTCCCATTCCTTTTAGGCATGTACCAGGGTGATTCTTCCCACAATTATCACATAATGGAAAATCCTTCTTTCCCTTTTTCCCTTTATCTGTCTCTTGTTCCACCGTTCTCTTCTTCTCTTGCTTTACTTTGTTGTCATAAGACTTAGAGAATTTCTGTCTTGATAGCACACGAGACAATATCTTCGTTATGATGAGAAAGAAGGATTGTGATACTAAAGCTCGACGGAGAAATGGTTTTTAACCCATCAAAGAAACGATCAATATTACTCCTTGGGTTTACGTATATAATCGGAAGCATGCCTCCCTAACCTTGTAAAGTTAGCCTCATACTTTGCGACATTCTCATCCTCCTTCTGCCTCAGACTCCGAAATTGCCTTTCCATATCTGCTCGATGGTCACGAGGAAAGTATTTTTCTAAGAAAAGCTCTTTAAACTCCTCCATTCCATATTCGATACGCCATCATCTTCCTTTGTGTTTTGAATCAGCGACCACCACTGATCGGCATCTCCAGTGAGGCGGTAAACTGCCATGACAACCTTCTCCCTTTCACTACTCCCAAAGGCATGAAATATTATCTCTAAGGAATTTATCCATTCCTCAGCTACTATAGGATTTGAACTCCATTGAAGGTTGGTGGTTGTTGCCTCATGAATAGATCTAACATTGACCCTCCACGCTGTGGATCAGGGTGCTCCATACGAGTAAGGTTGTTATTCATAACCTGCGTGAGTTTCCCAGTATGGTGAGAAGCTGATCAGCACCAGTTGTATCACTAGCTCCACCATAATTATCTTGAGCAGGAGGGCAATCCCTACATGGAGTGCGTGCATTGATACGGTTTCCATTCCTTCCACTAGGCGCCATTTCTAAATAATGGCATAAACTGGATTAGTTTATGAATCAAAATACATAATTCCATACTTGTAAAAAAACTTAACATAAATTGAACTAATTATGGATATAATCCATAATTATAAAAATGTTTTCTTTGAGGAAGTATACACTCGTAACCCTTCATAGTGGGTTTGTAAAGAAAATGGGAATTATCCTAAGCATATCCCCCCGGGAGTGTCGTAACCAAAAGTGCAGCAAGGACCGTTGTCGTGCACTAGTTCCCGTTCAAGTCTAGCTCAAAGCGGTGTTTTTCGGGTTTTACCCCTAGGTACATCTGTGCCAGATCCGCCTCTACCTGCTCGTATCCAGACAGGGATGTATTTCTTGGAAAACACACAAAATCTCTACAATACCAAAATTTTCAGGAAGTTCTTCTATACTAATCCTCAAAGTTCATCTTAGTTCTACGTTCACTAATCAGAGTTTGTCTAAATCTAGCTTCCAAGGTTAGTACTAAACTGCCTCTGATACCAACTGTAACGCCACGACCCCAGCTACCCAGAGTTGGTGCATTACTTCGTAACATTGGAATGATCACAAAAGATCAAGTCTCGAAAGACCGATTAGTTTAGTAGTCTTGGAAACACTAGACACATTCATAAATGTTACATTACATCATAAAGTGAAAAACTAATAACAAAGTCTTCATAGTCCACAATCATATCGTCTTCTGACTATCCCTTCTGTCATTCATAAAATACTTCTTCACATCCTGGAAAATATTAAAACATTGAATGGGGTGAGCTCAGATGCTCAGTAAGGATAACAATATTGCAGAAGCTTTCATAAATAAAAACTAACAATTAAGGCAGTGTATAACTAAACAAAAGCCTTTTTAAACTTGAACTTCAGCATAATATGGCAAAAGTAAAATCAAATAATGCCACTTACTTACTCACATGGATATTCTACTAGACGAATAATCACATGCAATAACAATAACCACTTTCATAATGAGGGAATGTATAATGCCGGACATTCTGAAACATTTTGTCAAGGCCTCGGCCAAGACGTCTAAAATGATTAAGGCCTCGGCCAAAACCATAAATCAAATTGGGAAAGGGCCACGGCCAATTCCACGTCTAGTTGTCTCATGAGACCTACCGATGCATCGAGGAGCTATAGCGGGCTCCACCCGTCACTTATTAAGTCCAATGCATTCCTCATATGAATAGGATTAAACATATCATAAACCATAACATAATTGTATCACATAAAACACGTATAAAGGAAACATAACATTTACACATTTCAATAATAAGATATCAATACAACACATTGATATAGTAAAAACACTTTCAAAACCATTTTTAATACCAAAATAAAAGAATGTTGAAACTTTGTATTTATTTTTCATTAAAAAAAAGTGATGGCTTATAGAGGAAGCCGAAACTCAAATAATGGTCACGGCGGCGGAGAAGTCGTTGTCGCCGCATATGTATCGAATGAAAAACATTCCCTTTTTGTCGTTTAGTAAAACGCTTCGTATAAAAAAGATTCCTTTTGAATAAACGTAAAATTCAAAGGGGTTTATACACCGTATAAAAGAAAGTTGGGTATAAAACCAAATATGCCTCAACGAAAGGAGATTGAGACGAAGTCCTTAAAAAGGTCATTTTTAAAATAAAATAGATCTATTATGTGTATTCACTATAGGTACACATAAATAAAGTAAAAATACAAAATAAGACATAATAATATCATGACATAATTTGAAAGTAGGAGATTAACCCAAAGAATGGAAATTGGGTTAAGAAGTTCCCTTACCTTGTGTCTGACTTGACTCAACCATTCTTTAACCTCCTGAATAATAAACTAGATTTAATATATACCTTATTAAGAACCATTTTCAATTCCATTGTCCTTTTTATATCACTTATTACAATGATATGAACATTATGTAATTATTTAAGTTAATAACGGTCGTTTTGTCGATCTTTGTTACTTGAGTCAACAAGAAACTTCTTATAATTACGAGTTGTTTATGTGGTTGAATATCCATTATCTCCAGAATTATATTCATGATTTATATGTCATATATGTCATATATATCCAGTATATACATTCATTTATAATATTACGTAACATTTAGAGGTAAGAAATGAAATGCACCGTTCATGGAGACGGTAAGCCGTACGTACGCATGAACGCTACTTTCATTTCTATTTCATATTTAATGGAATTAAATCATAATTATATAAAGGTATAATATAATTCCAGTATAATATCATATATAATATCATTTACTCCATCCTTTATACATCCCACATATGGCATTAACGATTCACATCACTTTGAGGGGGCGGTAGTCCGCACTTCTTAAAATGAAATTATTGCGTTTTACCCATAATGGAAATCATAAAGTATGCCATAAATGAGAAATACAGAAGCATAAGTAAAACATAAACATATTATATATCATATATAAAAATAGTGACATCTTAATGGCCACCTTTGAAGGTGTTATATGAGTGTTGAACAATCATCGTTTCGTGAGGCAGAAATTCGCCATCCACAGAAACCATATGTTCATTAACCATTAGATGTAGGTGTGTGTAAGTGTAGCTCAAATCATTCTTATAACAACATACTAGTATATTGAGGATACTGGTTTTGTCACAAAATAAATGAATAAAAAGAGTTTAGGGGGTTGGAGAAGAAAAATAAACCAAAACAACATTAGAGAAGACATTACCTCATAATCGGGTAACTCTTTTTGATTTGAGCCAAAGGCTTCCTTGGGAAGCGTTCTGCCCAATTTGAGGCTTCTAGGAGTAATAGAGGGATATTGGGAGAGTATTTGGGCAGAGGTTGGCCGAGAAAAATGGCTTGAAGGTGTGAATAAGGTGGGAGAGGTGGGGGCCTTTTATAAGTGGAGAGGAGGGGCTCTTTTGGAAAGATTGAAATGTTACATTATTACACAATTCTTTTCGGATTATAAAGGTCCCACACTTATATAATTCTAGGATAAGGTGATAAGGGTTCTAAAACGCCTCATCCAATTGGCTTTGGACAAGTGTAAGCCTTGGATTTTGCATTATCTTCCCATTTTATTTAAATCGTTAAATAATGAGGTCATCGCTGCATCATCATGATGTCATAAATAATTTAATTTATTTAATGTCTAAAAATTATAAAAAAAAAATTATGATGTAGGAAATCTTTTTATCTTTCTAATTAATATTTATAATCAAAATTTGGACTTGTGTAACACCACGTAAAAACTGTTTTAGTAAAACAACTCATGTTTGTGTCAATTTAATTTTAACATTAAATAAATATATATTAATGTCATTTTCCAACTAAAGTGGCTCCATGGGGTCCCCAAGTTGACCCATGGTTTGTCTTGGTCGGCCATGACTCATCCAATAGGATTAGGACAAGTGTCATGCTCATCTCATATTATTATAACATTATTTGTACCTTAAATTACACTAATTACCTCTAATCGCGATTAAGAACTTAAAAGTTACTATTCAAAAAAAATTATTTTAATCTCATTGAACCACATTTTACTTCTTAATGAAAACCATGTATGTCGGATTTTTGAAAATCAAATCACAGAAGTGGTAATATTTAATTTAAACGAAAAATCAGTTATTTAACTACCACTTAGTGGTTTCACTATTCATCAAAAATTGAAGTTTTTCAGAACAATGCCAAAATTTCACCCTATGCTATAATTGATATTCTGAATTCAAAAATGATGTCTATTTTAAAAAATTCCAATTATATAAGTTGCATTAATTAATTTTATAATTAATTCCCGCTGTCACAACAAATAGCGTGTTTTTAAGAAACAATTTATATCAAAAGATTGACAATTGTTTATGTCCAATTTTAATGTTAAATTAATTCTAATGACCACCATTGGATAAAATAGTAAAAATATATTCTAATTATACTTTAAAACCACTAAATAGTATAATTTATCACTATAAATTATTTTTATTAAAAAAGTTGTTTTTAAGTATTTTTCACAATTCATAAAAAATTAGAAGTTCTCAGAAAAATACCAAAAATTCAAAATAGGCTAATTTCGATATTACGAATACAAAAATGAAGTCCATTTTGAAATATAAAATTTCTATAATTTTAAAAAGTGGTTATTACTATTCATAACGGCTACTTTGATTAGTCGCGGTGTTTTAGAACTCGAAGTTGCGTACAATGCAAGCTATTTCATTATTGAAAGAGAAGCGTATAATCGAAGCTCGGGGTGTTACATTCTTTCTACACCTTTTTAGTCGATATTACAATGTTTTATCCTTTTTACTTCTTCTATACTCATACATGTAGCATATGGACCTCATTCCCCTTGGCATACCGTAGTTGATTGCCTGTGAACCATATGACCATCATTTTAAATTTCCAATGTTTTTGGATACCAAATGTTTGGGAGTTTTTAACGTTTCATGTTTAACAGTTGATCTCATACATATTATTGGTATAATTTCATGTGATTATTTATTATTACCCCTAGGAATGTTTTTACAAAAATGGAAATGAAATCACAATGTTAAAATTTTATCAGATTTAACAAGAAAAACTCCCTTAATGAAATCACATATATATACTATATTTCCATTTTTTTATTTTTTATACTATATCCATGTATAAAATAAATATGGGCACACACATGAAGATAATAAATAAATAATTTATTATATATGAATATATATATATATATATATATCTTTATATATATACACACTCACACACACACACACACACACACACACACACACACATATATATATTTGGTGTATATGTTGCTAGGGGTTTGGAAAAGTTATGTATTTTATGCACTAGGTAGTTAGTTCTAATAGTATGTTTATAAAGAGTTAATAAGGATTGATATAGGTTAATGATATTCTAAGGAATGTATGTTCATGGAAATCAATTGGCTGACACTCCATTTAATTTTCTCTCATATGTGTATGACACTTTTAATTAATTATGAATTATTCATATGGTGTTAGAGTGTGAAAATGCTATATTATTAACATGATATCTAGAGGACACACAGACACACACACACACACACATATATTATTTTCAGGTGATTTATTCATATGATTTATTTATTTTATTAATATGATTTTAAAACTGTTTGGATACTCAAGATATTATTTACTTCAGAATGAAACATATCATTATTTAGTTGTCTCTCAAGTAGGTTTCTAAATGTGTTATTTTTCACAAGAAATATTAATTTATTCAAAATTAATAGAATAATATTTACTGTAAAAATGTTTATGATGTAATGAAAAATGGTGTTTTTATTGGAAAATGAGCGTGGAATGAATGGTCTTTGAATAATGAAAAAAAGAAATTTTTTCAAAGGGTTGAAAAGGGAATAATTTATCTTTCAATTAAAGTAAGAACTATATTTAGAGTATTGAACATAAATATCCTCAAGCTATCTAATAATTCCAAAAATAGAGCATGAATACCCCCAAATAATGATAATTTGTTTTAATATCAATGCATATATCCATTATTTTCATACCTTATGTGTATTTATATATATATATATATATTTTTTTAAAAATAAATATTATTGAACCTTATTGGATGGATATGTATCAAAATTTGATTAATGATAATCATATGAAAAATTATTTTGAGGATGAATTTAAAGAGTTCATTAAGTTTACAATAGAGTATACATACGACCCATCTCAAATCCCTTATCCCTATTTTCATTATTTGTTTTCAGATGAATTCATCCATAAGATTTAGAAGAATATTTTATCCATCACAGAATTAATCAGATCTATAAATGATTGACTAAACATGAGGAAAAACTAAATTTATATATAGACTTGCATTATACTACCATTTAGGGAGGATTTGATATAAATACTAGTGTAAAGATGATGGAGATAATAAAGAAGAAATGAAAATGATAACTAAAAATGGCCTTTGCGATTTTCCTTGTTATTTGATATTTTAAACAGGTATGTAAAGAGACCATTGTATACTGGTTATACTAAATATACAACATTATCAGTTGTATTGAAGTTATATAATTTGAAAGCTTCCATATGATGGGGTGGTACCAGTTTTACCCAACTACTTGGTACCCTAAATGATATTCTACTATTAGAAAATGAGATTCTATGTCATATATACAATGCCAAGAGAAATCTATGCTCAATGGGTATGTTCTTTGAAAATTACATTTCTGTCAAAATGAGTTTATATTGTATCTCATGAACCATAAATCACTCAAAAATTTCTTTCTATGTAGCATATATTAATACCAGAAAGATTAATCAAGTCTTTTGAATGAATTTTGGTGCTTTCTTATCATTCCAAGATTTGGAATGTGATATTGATGTTAATAAATCACTAGATATTGACATAGAACATAGAAACATGAACTAAATATGGGAAGCTAAATCACCCTACGGACTCTCATCAATGGAATAAAATTGATATTTGAGTATCCTAAATTTGGAAAAGAGATGAGAAACCTCTTTCTTCCATTATCTACAGATGGAATTAATCCCATTGGTGTATAAAGTAGTATTCATAGTAAATTTCATGTTATGATGGAAAATTATAACTTTACACCATGGTTATGAATTAATCATAAATACATTACGTTTTATCTACTTATATATTCACAAAAAATCCCAATAATGATATTGATATCTATTTGGATTAGTTTATTGAAGGTTTAAAGATGATAAGGGATATAGGTTTTACATTTTATGATGCTCATAAAAGTGAAGATTTCATATTGAGATCCATGTTGTATGAGATGGTAAATCAATTTTATTCTTATGTAAATTTATCAAACTATAGTATTTATATAATTTTGGGATGCACCATTTTTAAAGAAGGTGCACACCCAGTTAGGTTGAAACATTTCATAAAGACGTTCTTTTTAAGGAATCACAAAGTTTTACCCCAAGGACATAAATATATATATCCTTGATGACATCCATCGATAGGAATATAGATAAGTGTAGAAAGCTATCTCCACTAATGGGTGATCAACTATTTGAGAAATTAAAAGATATTAACACTAATAATGTTAAGCCATTATAAAAAACATATGAAATTAGGTTAAAAAGAGAGATTATTTTTATTTGAATTTTCATACTGGAATTGTTTGTATATTTGGAATTTTATTAATATCAAGAACATAGAAAAAAATGTATCTAATAATGTCTTTATAACATTACTAATTTTATAGGGAATTTTTTTTCATTATTTATATGGGGATAAGAGAAGATTTGGCACTGGTGAAAGAAGAAAGATGAACTTTTCTTACTCCAGCAGTTTACACTCTTTATATGAAATAAAATTTTCAAATTTTCAAATTTATTAATGGTATAAATGTCCCATAGGGATATTTATAAAATATCATGAATGTCATTGTAATGATTAATTTGAAGTTGTAGGGTATAAAATCTAATGGTTTTCCTTTTCTGATGTAAGATTTATAGCCTATAAATTTCTGTTTCTTTCTTCCAAAAAATGAATAAAAAAAATGTTCTGGGTGAAATAAAAGATTCTTATTGGGAAATAAAGGATTTTTTTTGATTTAGTGGATCATTCATAATATTTTACATGATGTGAACAGCATGAACAATGAGATATTTCCACTAAATATTGACACAGGGGAACCTAAAAACCAAAGAGAGGATCTTTTTATGTAAAATTTATAAGTAGTTTATTTATGATAGGAGGAAATAATTACCTCATATTAAGATATTTCTCTAATTTAGATATTGTTCATTCTGAAGAACCCTTTTTTGTTTACCTCCATTTCTCATTCCATATCCAAGTGTATAATCTCTCTTGCAATGATCCACATGTGCTCCAGTAACCACCAAATGAAACCCACTAATTTCAATGTGCTTTTGTAGAGAATCAATCAACTATCATTGTTTATCTTGATCGCTTCAGGATCATTCATGGTTGAAGGATTTATTTTTTATTCATTATATTATTAGAGAAATAATTTGAGAGAGAGAATTCTATTTTATGTATTTAATTTTTATTCTAATTTTCTTATATTAACCCTACAAAATAGACATAATCATAAATTTATAGAGATAGAGTTTTGGTTATTATATTACTTAATTTAATTACAAATATTAACTAATATGTTAATTCTTAAAAAACCCAAATCCATATAATAATTTTAATAATAATATTATTTTATCGAATGAACACACTCACAAAATGATAAATATTATTTACAATTATGAAAATAAATATTCATCTCTAATGAAAACCATTATTTTCTCAAATTCTTTAATGATTATCTAAAACCTAAATAAATATTTAATCAAATATTTATGTAATTAATAAATATTTGTGGTTAAAAAAATGAGTAAAATTATTCCTAGGTTTTGATAAGAATAATTTTCCATTAATTAAATTTAAATAGAATTTAATAAAGATCAATGAAAATACTAAGTGTGTGAACCTAAAGGATTATTTATCATTGTAATTTACAAGGCTTTCATAATTTCCAAGATTAATATCTAGAAATTTTTAAAGGAAATCAATATAAAGAGCTTAATGTCAAAATTTAGACAACCACATATGAAAAATTATTGTGAAAATGTAATCCATTTGTCACAATATCTCATCAAATAACACGCACAATTGTGTCATCAACCAATATTCTCAATACATATTTCTTTGTCTCTTTGGAATACAAAAATCATTAAACAATGAACATTTAATTTTAGGTAATAGTTATATTCAAATAAATGGTCTAATATATCAACCTCTATAAATATGGATGGTATAAATCCTTCATTGAATTATCTGTTAATAACATGTCATTTGTGACATACCCAACATACCCTACTTCCCATGAACATATGGAATCATGTTTTTCATCAGTAAATAAAAAAATTAAAGTAATGAAATAGATTAATGATAATCTTAATGTCTAATTACCATTACAAATTCTCACAAACATGAATATTCGATGACACCAAAACATTTGGAATTCCAACTAACTGGTATGTTCTCATAATCTACCATCATGAATATTACCAAGTGAGAAGTTCATGAGATGAAGCCTCATCCTCTTATGAGTACTTATAACTAAAAATCTATATAATGTGTGTCTTATAATAGTATATTATCCAACCATAAAACTATATTCAATAATAACTTCATGACATTTCAAGGTTCTCATAATAGTGGGGAACTGCTATGGCCTTTTCAATGAAATATTTACTCATGGAAATTATTTCATCAAAGTCATGTAGAACAATGAACAATATATAATAATGTATTTTATTAATATTAAAATATTTAATAATATATGTAATCAAAGTAAAAAACCATTGTAACTTGAACACCAACTCCAACAAACCCCCACTTAGACTAGAGCCAACTGCCCACAACGTTCAGTCCACCAGACCACACATAGTGATCATGGTTTTGTGGAGTTAAGGATTTAATCAAGGGGTCAAACAAATTGTCTTCCATGGGTATTATTCTCAGTAAAAATTCAACTATATGAGAAAAAATCCCTTAATATATGATACTTATGAATTATATGCTTCGTCCATTAATATAACCTAGGATCCTTTGTGAGATTCACCACTGCATAATTATCATAATAAAGTGTGATAGGATATTTATATCTTAGTACCATGTCATGTTCTTAAAATAATTTTAATATTCCTAATACTTATTTAACTAACTCAAATTAAAAAATATACATAGAATATATTATAGAATCTATGTCTACAACCTAATTTGAGATCTTCTAGCTCCGAGAACCTCCATTCAAAGTGGAGACATATCCTATCTATAATTTTAGATCTTCTTGATATATTTGGAAACCAGTATCTACGTATACCCTGATGACTAGTTTCTTGTCTCTTCTCTAGACCAGTAACACCTCCTTAGTATGTCTCATATAATTATGGATGGTCTTGGATACCTTCTAATTGTGGTCACTTAGGTCAGATTGATATATCCCTACCACACTCAAGGGATTGGCAACATCTAACCTAGTACATAGCATAACATACATGACTGAACCCATTATCAATGTGTGAAGAATCCTTTATATATGTTGTATATCCCCATGTGTGTGAGGATAATTTTTACATGAAATATCAATGCCACATGACCTCAGAAATAATAACCTGTTTTATTTTTCTATATAGAACCTCTTCAATATTATTTCAATATATATATTTTGACATAGAACAACTAGTCTCTGAGATATATCATGATAGATATTATTCCCAATAACATATTATGCAATACCTAAGTCTATGATGGATAATTATTTGTTCAATTTGGATTTATGAAACTATAAGAATGATATTTCATCTCCAATAAGTAATATGTCCATGACATATATTATTATGTCAATGAATACATTCCCAATAAAATGATTATAGACAAAAAGTTAATAATCATTATTTTTAAACAAAATTCAATTATGGATTCAAAAAATCAAATGTCCCATGATCTTGATGCTTTATTTAAAATATAAATGGATCATTGAAATTTGAAACCCGTAACAGAATCATTTTGAGTTAAAAACCATTTGAGTTGTGTCAGATAGACATATTTCATTGGGTTCTCCATAAGGAATTATGTTTTGACATCATTTTTCAAAATCTCAAGGTCATGGATAGTCTCAATGTAATTTAGAATTATGATGTATTTTGGCATTGTAGCTGGTGAATAGGTTTTGTTGTAGTATATTACTTGATGTTGTCTGAACCCTTTGGAGAATACTTGTTCCCTATAAGTACTAACTTGTCCATTGATGTACAATTTCTTCTTTAATACCATTTATAACCAATAGTCTCAAAATCTGACACAGGATCTAGTGAAATATAGACTTGGGTTTGGTACATGTAATCCATTTCATAATTCATGTATTATTTCCACTTTGAAACATATATACCACTTATATCTTCATTATATGTTAAATGATTATTATTATCAATTAATAATGAGTTATCATCCTCAGTGAATGGAAAACATACCATTACCATTATTTAACCTCTATTGTACTTTTATATAGTACTTTTGACTCTCATACGCTAATTTCATGGGGATTTATGGGAGTTTTTTCAATTATAACACTTGTGTACCTTATGAAAATACTTCATCGTAGTCTATCTCAATCCCACTATATCATTTAGAGATCTTTTCTATCTCATTGAATATGGAATTTGATTTCATTAGGACTTTTTTGTGTTAGATTTTTAATGGGAAATATCACCTTATATATTTTGGATATCCTATAAAGGTAAACATTGTACCGCAAGGTGCATGTTTGTTACCTGAAGAAGGATTAAACAATTATTCACAACCCCACACTTGTATGTATGACAACCCGAGTTTCATTCCATTCAACAAATAGTATGGTACACAATCTTCCATATTTTTTTGAATTTTATTTAATATTTCTGATGTGATTTGTAATGTGTATCCCCAAAAGTATAATAGAAGACTCACATAAACCGTTATTGATCTCCATATATCTAATAAGGTGTGGTTTACTCATTCACTTACACCATTACAGTAAGGTATATAAGGAGGTGTATATTGGTATAGGATCCCGAACAACCATAAATAATCCTAGAATTCGTGATAAAGGTATTCTCCACCACATTCTAAGCAGAGCTTCTTAATCTTCATACCATGATTTTACTCAACCCCATTCTTGTATTCCTTTAATAACTCAAATAATATGAATTATACCACATGAAGTAAACATATCCATATATACTAAAATCATTAGTAAAAGTTGTGAAATATGAGTACCCACCCCTTTATTCGACTTAAAATGGTCGACACACATCGGTATAAACTAATATAAGATGTTATTTGGCTTTTTCACCTTTTACACTAAATGGGTCTTTTTTTATCATTCTTTTTAAAGTTTCATGACATATACCAAGTGGTTTCCATTTAAAAGAGTCTAAATATCCATCTTGGTATAATTTAGCCAAACATTTATCATTTACATGATCTAGCCTACAATTCCATAGTTGGGTGTGGAATGATTCATGTAAAGTAGTTTTCTTGTCGGGTTCCATTACTTGGTTTGTGTAATCAAACTAAAAAATACTATTATTTAAATAAGCCTTACCATAACTAATTTTATCATTATAAAGGAAGAAACATTTATTACCAAACATGAAAATGAATCCATCTATATTAAGTCTATAAAATTAAATAATGTTTTGGTAACATATATTATGAAATAAAAATTATTTAAACAAAAATCTTTTATATTGGAAACATGAGGTGGTAGTTCCCAATAGCCTTTCCAACTAGTTTTAATATGTTGGTCTCTCATTGATCTTCCTCCCCTTGATAAATCATCCTAAATATACTTTGTTCCTGCATTTGAATATATATATATGGGCACCACAAGCTATATCTAATACCCAATTTGTAGAAATAGATAAATTTTACATGAAAAAAATGCTCTTGAAGTTTCCCCATATTAATCTAGATGAGTGAATTTTTTCTTCCAGTGGACCTTCTTGACAGATGTAAAATAGAGAGAATTATTTTCTCTTTATTTCGCATTGATATTCCTCTTATAAGAAGAGTTTTGTGAAGAGGTTTCAGGCCACGATCTCTGCACTTGGATTTTCTATTTATTCACCATAACGAAGGGAGGTTTTTTTTGCACTTAATATCTTAATATACTTGGGGATGATGGGTGATTAGATCTATAAGAGACATCTAAATATAGTTTATATTAAAATTGTTAACAAATATTTAAGGATCTAAGGGGGTGATGAAATAATGATATCAGTTTATAGTTTATTTGAAAATTTAAACCCTATATATTCTAAGAGATTAATGTAGCCGATGAGTTTGACTACATGAGGGATAGATGGTGCACCATCCCTGAGCTTACTCAGAAATATTTTCAAGGAAATCTTAAACCATTATAGTCTTGACCCATCCTTGTATAAACTACAGAGATGATTTACCATGTAATAATAAAAAATTTTTTTTCATGAGACATCATGAGTTCATTATAAATAAATTTATGAATTTAATACTAAATGTAGACTATTTCACTCATTTTTTTATCATAGATATCAAACATTTCATTACTTTTGTGATGAACCTCTCCTAGATACCATCTCAATATTGGTACATGAGTTGAATTTTACACATATCTGATTGAAATTTCTAATCATCATTGGTTGGAAACTAACACCCAAGCATCAAACAACAGCCAAAGGGAACAATTTACCCCATCCTAAATCCTACAAAATTATATATATTGGAACACCCCAAAATTATAATGTACAACTTTGTATTCAATGGTGTGTGTGACAAGAAACACCAAATGTAAAAAGGGAATATAATAATCTTATACTTTACAATATATTTACTATCTTAAATATATATAATATATTCTATAGAATGTAATGAATGCAACACCATGTTATCTTTCATTATATACAAGAATGAACTTTCTTTATATCTTGTGTTACATGCATAAAGACCTTCCATGATAGCTTGTGTTATACGCAAGACCGAGTTTCACCAAATAACAATGTATTATTTAAATATTATTATTTAATATAATATGATATATCCTAGATATTATGTTAGAAATTATTAATAGTATTAACTAACTTATGAATATTTATGGTTTATATTAATATAATATGAATTCATTGGTTTCCAATTAATTAGAAATGAAAATAATAACCAATTGGATATAAAAAGAAATATTATAATTTTTATGATTCCAAATGATTTTTGTCTTAATAAACATAACTAATTATAATTATTTAACGATTTTAAAGAAATATATATTTTATATATTAAATCAATTATATTTTATATTCATCCATTATGTTTGTTAGGCATAAGATAATAAAAAACTCTCTTTTATACTTAATACCCTATATTTTATGAAGGTCATTTTATGACATTTTAAAGGAGAAACCATATTAAATCTGAATTTTGATAATTTAAATGATTTAACATATCAAAATAAACATCATCAATTAAAAAAAATAAGAATTAGTTTACGGTTATTTTTTTAAATTTTTATAAAAAAATTCATTTTTTAATGAATAGTTAAAGATACTATGAAGACTCGGAATTTCCATGTGTTTTTTTAAATAAATGTGAATTTTAGGAGTATGTGAAAATTTGTAGAACATGATTCTTAGGCTCAGAGTGCGTGGATTGAATTTTTTAACTTTTTTTTGGGTACGTTCAGTAAACGTGCGAGCGAGTTTTTCTAACTTTTGAACCGGTGCTCGGAATTGAAATTCAGAGGCATAGTTGAACTCACAACGCAAGTTTTCTCTTAAAGAGACTTTTACCTCGACGATAGTAGGTTGAGGGTGAAAGTTAGTTTTTCAGTTTTTCATGAAAAATAGAATAAAAATAAAATTGTACAAAATATTGTTTTTATTGTATTTGTTAAAAAAATCCATGTGGAAGTTGGGAAGTGGGGACCGCTAGACCTTAACCAATTATGAGAGGTTATGGTGGTGAGGACCACCCGAGAATAGCCTCCCATGAATGGTTATGGTGGTGGGGACCACCCGAGAATAGCCTCCCATGAATGGTTATGGTGGTGGGGACCACCCAAGGCCTAAACCTCTTTAACTCCCTCATTAATGTGGAGGAGCCTCTTGAGATTCCCCCACATTAATTGTGACAACCCTCTTTAATTAATTGTTCCAACCCATAAAACAATTAATTATGCCAACCTATGTGTTTACTTATCCCTATTTTAATTATACCAACATATTCTATAATATTTTCTAATTCATTTTTGGTGGAATTGGGGGAAACTATTGGGAAAAGGGAGTGCTCTTGGGAAAAATATCTCCAAGTGTTCTTCCACGAAGAATGCTCTGCCAACAAAGAACGATCCGCCAAGGAAGAACGTGGACCTCAACTTTGACCTTCTTTATCAGGACTTCTTCTGATGTGTGACATCTTCATCTATGATGAACCTAAATCCTTACACCCTCTCGCACCAATGTCAATGAACTACCTAAGGTAGTGGTTTATTGTGAATGATTATATTTTTTACCCTTGTTCTTCCCTTCTAAAACAAGGAACGTGAATCAACATTCTAATTAATAGATTTGCATATATTTTCGTTTGTGGGTTTAGAGAATAATCACTGTGGGAGGGTTTTACATTCTTCATTCTTGTTTATGTTGAGTGATTTTCCACTGCCCTATCATGGAGGGTGTGGAACAAAGAAACATGGCCCGACCCCCTCGGTCGTTCTACTTCTTTTGGGTGTTCTTCGTAATGGACGAAGGAGACGACGACGAACGAAGAGAGTGGTCGGATAAACCGGCCACTGGCAAAGGAACGTCGCCCCAAAACCCCGCAACACCACCGTTCGTGACCTCTACGCCTTACCGTCCGAGCGACCGTCACTGCCGCCACCCGAGCCACCGCCTCCGCAGCCACCCAAGCCAGCGTCGCTACCCGAACTGCCCCCGCCTCTGCCCGAGCCGCCACTGCCGCCTCCCGAGGCACTACCCTGAAGCCAGATTGTCATCCTGTAGCTGGACCGCCACCCCGTGGTCGGACCTCCGCCTCACGGCTAGACCACCACCATGTGGCGGGACCGCCTACCGGTGGCCGGACCACCTCCCTACGGCCGGACCGACGCCCCGCGGCCAGACCCTCTCCCCGCAGCCGGACCGCCTCCCTGCGGTCGGACCGCCACCCCGCAGTCGGACCGCCTCCCTGTGGCCAGCCCACCGTCCCACAGCTAGATCACCTCCCCAAGGCCAGAAGGCTGCCCCACGGTCTCACTCTTCCCTTCGACGAGCTGCATTAGGCCAGGCCGACACGCCCCGCGCCCTCGTGGTACCCCTAGGCCGAGCCGCCCTGCGCCCTCACGGTACCCCTCAGCCGAACCACCCTTGTGTTACCCCTCTTCTAAGCTACCCTCATGGGCCAGGCTGCCAAGAGCGGGCCGGGCCAGACCTAGTGGGTCAGGCCGGGTCAAAACGGACCCGGTCCCACTACAACCCATTTACTTTTTTGGCCAAAACTTTTGCACCGGCCGTCCGTTCGACGAACTGTCAACGATGCTGGAAACCTTGTAGCAAGTCGGTCCCTTTGAGGGATAAACCACTATGTTTTGAATTATGATGGGGGGGGGCGATAGTCATTTTAGATTTATAAGAAATCCAACTGCCCCCCCCCCCGGGGACTAAAAGGCTAATAACTCACAGATCGGTAATCCGATTGATACACCGTCTATTATGTTGAGACCCCTGTGAAATTGAGGACCTTTGTGACACATCTTCGTGGGACTTCATGGAAGTTTGAGTATCGCCCAGTAGCTTGTAGAGAGGATCCTTTCAGAGATGACTGAGCATAGTGCGATGACCTAGTGGTTGGATGGGACTTGACGACTGCTAACTGTTTCGACCTGGAGTGACTCGACTGGCCCAGTGGGGAGCACCTAGGTGACGCGGAAGACCCACTATGGGGAGAGGCTTGGTGACGAGATAGACCCACGGTACTCGATTGGAAGAGTACCTCAGTAGGCTACGAGGGGGAGTACCTCTATGTGATGTGGCAGACCCACGGTGGGGAGCACCTCTGTGTGACATGGCAGCCCCATGGTACTTGATAGGATGATTACCTCAGTAGTCTAAGGTTAGTTGGAAGTGCCTCTTTGTGACATGGAAGGCCCACTGTACTCGATATTGGAGGAGTTCTCCAGTAGCCGAGGTGTTCGATGTTGTGTTTGGAAATTTTACATGATACTACCCCTAGAATAAATCCCAGTGTAATCTGAGTTAGTACCTTTGTGTTTTCCTCATGATTGAGATGGATTACGTGATAAATTAGGTATATGAATGGGCATATACTTAAGTGAGGTTATATGATGATTTCATACTTTTTTATTTATCCTTGATAGATTTTGTGAGACCTAGAGGATCTCGGGGTCCCTGCTGAGTATCGTTATACTCACCCCTGCATGGGATATTCCCACACCTTGTTGGGTTGGATGCAAACGATGGACAGTGCTGACTGAGGCTGAGAGTACCAGGACTGGACGGTACTTGGAGGTGGACCATATAGGGTGTCGGTATGTAGAAGAGATGGGTGGATGTGGAGTGCTAAGGAGGTAATCTGTACATACCCATCATGTAGGAACCTTGGAGGATGACTCAGTAGCTATTTTACTTTTTCTTCAGTTGTAATTGTATTTTTATTTTCTTGTACCTTTACTATTGGGGTTGTATTTCTGGCCCCCTTTACTTTCAGCACTCTTTTGGTTATACATTTTGCTTCTGTTTGTATATTTTTGTCTGCTTGTTTACATGAGTTTGATGGTTATAAAGGCAATGCCTTCCCAGTGTTTGGGAAAACGCCTTTAGGTGCTAGCCGCCAGCCCCTGGCCTATTGAAGGTAGGCTTGGGGGTAGTCCCGGCAAGGGCCCCGAGGGATGACACATAACAAATTGGTAGGAGAGGAGTCTGTTCAATCGCAAAAAATAAGACTATAATCTTTCTTTTTAACTGAAATAGTGTTTAGTGTAGTGAGTGTGGTTATTAGTTTAGGGAATCCAATGTCAGTACGACGACAAACATATCCATACACTAGGACCCTGACTTCTGATTTCTGACTCAGTGCACGAAAACACTGAAAACATGTGTGTTTTCAAGAGTCTTCTTGTGAACTCTTTGAGCCATCTCACCAAGTATAACTTATTAACTGTGGAACACCTGTTTCTTTTTAGGATTACTCCAGTAAGACAACCAACTAGGGTTCCAAGAGTTGTAAGAACTCATAGCCCACCGAGCGACGAGGCCTCAGTTCATGGCCCTTTTTTATTTGAGTCACCATCGGAGGCACCAATAGTATATCTCCCCATTGGGCCACCAATGCCGCCAGCCCCAACAGAAGACAGTGCACACTACTTGAGAGTATTGCACGAGATCCAGCGCTACAGGCCACCCAGGTTCAGGGGAGAGATGGACCCACATGCGGTTGAGGATTTGCAGGAGGCTGTGGTGAGAGTCTTTCGACGTGTAGGGACACCGACTGATATCATGGTGAGCCTTACCGCCATCTTTCTACAGGAAACAATAGGAAGATGGTGGAGGTTGATTCTCTAGGTTCACAATGATGTGACGCTTCTCTGGGAAGCCTTTAGGAGCCTGTTTCGGGAAGAGTTTGTCCCAGTGACTCTTCACACAGAGTGCATACAAGATCTTCTTCATCTGCAGCAGGGAAACATGAAAGTGGATTAGTACTTAGTGAGGTTCAATGACCTCTCATGATACTCTAAAGATATGGTGTGGGACCTTTTTTTAGATCTCAGACCTTCGAGCTGGGGCTCAGGTGAGAGATCAGGGCTTCGATGATCTCACCCAGTATCCCGACACATGAAGGGGTGTTAGAGATAGCCCTCTTGGTGGAGATTTTCATTGATGAGTAGTCACCAACAGGGAGACCCACTACCAGTCATCATGTAGCAGCATCTTATGTAGCTGGAAGCAGACATACATCATAGAGGACTAAGAGGACCAGACCTAGAGGTGGATGACCTCATGACTCAATATCGGTGGAGTGGGGCACCCGATGCTGATCCACTTATACGTGGAGAAGGTAGTGTTTCACATGTGGCGGGTAGGGTTACATGGCTCATGACTGCCCAAACCATCATAGAGATGATAAACAGGTGGTCGAAAGACTTCCCAATCAGAGACAGAGGTTCGACCATGGAGGTTTGTAGGGACTAGGTGGACGTGGAAGGGGAGATGGCCGTGAAACTGGCGGTGGGTGATGATTTGAGATGCTATCGCCACCACCACCTAGAGGTCCATGCTGACTGCAGGGTGTAGCTGGATTGGGGATAGCTCAGCTCAAGATAGATGTGCCCAACAATCACGATGCTCCGGAGATGATACGAGGTACGATCTGTGTCTACTCTACCTTAGCTTTAGTACTTTTAGACACAGGTTCAAATAATTATTTAATTTCCACTTCCCTCATTCGGAGCTCGGATATTTTTTTGGAGTCGTTGGCTCAATATTTAGGCTAGAGACTCTTACGGGAGCAGATTCGATGATTATGCACTGGTGCTGATAGTGTGAGATTACTCTAGGAGGTGATATCTTCGGCTGGGATCACGTAGTAGCATTGTCGAGGCCTTACGACTTCACTTTTGGTATGGAATGGTTATCTACAATCCACTCTCAAATTGATTGTATTAGGAACATGGTGCGGTGTGTCCGCATAGATGGGACCAAGTTTACTTCCACCGGAAAGAAAAAAGCCTTTGCAGAGCAGTATGGACTTACTCAGCGGAGAGTGCAGCTGATAACTCATCATTTAGCTAGCCTTACCATCGAAGCTGTTGATGTGGAGAGTCCGAGCTATTCTGTAGTGGTGGACCAATATGCGAATATTTTCCCTGATGATTTTTGGGGTCTACGGGACGTCATCGATATCTACACCAGCATATCGGATGGCTCCAGGGGAGCTTCGCGGGCTGTGGGTATAGTTGGAGGACTTGTAGGGAAAGGGATTCATCAGGCCCAGTATTTCACCTTGGGCAGCCTAGATTTTGTTCACCAAAAAGGCAGATGTGAGTTTGAGACTTTGTGTCGAATACCGGTGCCTGAACTATGTGACCATGAACAACAAGTACCCACTCATGAGGATTGACGTCCTCGTTGATCAGCTAAAGGGATCACAGTGGTTCTCGAAGATAGAACTCATATCAGGCTATCACCAGCTCAGATTGCGAGATGATGAAATGCAGAAGATGACCTTCAAGTGTCGGTATGGACACTCTGAGTTCTTGGTTATGCCATTCGGTGTAACCAACACTCCAGCTATGTTCATGGGACTAATGAACATGATCTTCCATCCATACCTTGATCACTTTGTATTAGTCTTCAAATATGAAATTTTGATCTACTCGGCTACTGAGGAGGATTTTGCCTATCATTTACAGATAGTTCTGGACACACTCTGAGAGCACCAGCTTTATAGTAATCTCTTGAAGTGCCAGCTCTTGATCTGAGAGGTTCACTTTCGGGGACTTGTCATATCAGAGGCTGGATTTGCAGTTGATCTAGTGAAGAATGAGGTGGTACTTGCTTGGGAGCCACCCAGAATTGTGACAGAGGTACAATGTTTCCTTGGTTTGGCTGGGTACTATTGAAGATTTGTTCCAGATTTCTCCAAAGTTGCAGCACCTCTATCAGTGTTGATCAATAAGGGGAAACCCTTCATGTGGTCAGAGAGATACTAGCGGAGTTTTAAGTAGATGACTTAGAGGCTGACAAGTGACACCATCTTGAGCCTACTAGAGGAGGGCATATGGTACTTAATCTTCTGCGACGCATCAGGGACCAGACTCGGGTGTGTCCTGATGCAGGAGCATGTAGTGATCACTTATGGTTCTCAACAGTTGAGATAACATGAACAAAACTACACTACCCCTGACTTGGAGTTAGCAGTAGTGGTCTTCGTCTTGAATATGTGGTGAAAATATCCGATGGGAGAACATTTAACAGTATACTCTGATCATAAGAGTCTCATGTATATCTTCTCTCAGAAGGACCTTAATTTGAGATAGTTATGTTGGCTTGAGTTCCTCCGTGACTATGACTTTGTGATAGTCTATAGTCTTGGGAAATGGAATGTTGTAGTAGATGCACTAAGCTAGAGATCTAGTATATAGCTGCAAGGTGAGGTGACAGATCATCTGACCACTTTTCAGATAAAATTTGTGGATATAGATGGACCAGCTTTTCTTCAGTCTCTTATAGTCACTCCCCCACTTCTTTAGTGGGTTAGGGAGGTGTGACATGGGGATGTTGACTGTGTGAGATGATGTGCTCAGATATCCATGGGACAGGCACCTGATGGATTTTCTAAAGGTGGGGAGAATGTCATCCTCTTCAGAGGACGTACTATGGTACCAGTGTCACTTAGGGAGGAAGTGATGAGGATGTTTCACACATCCCCTCTAGCAGAACATCTAGGAGTGGCGAAGATGTTCCAAGATCTTTGACGATGGCACTGGTGGCTGATAATGAAGAAAGCAGTTGTAGAGTTTGTCTATTGGTGCCTCACTTGTCAGTAAGTGAAGGTGGAGCATTAGGTACCAGCAGAATTAGTTCAACCTTTAGAGGTACTAGAGTGAAATTGGGATGGGATATCCATGGACTTCGTGATAGGACTTCCACATACATCCAGAGGTCATGACTCGATTTGGGTGATCATTGACCGACTCACCAAGTCGGCCAACTTCCTACCGATCAGAGAGCTGGGTTCCGTAGAGAGTTTGAGATGCCTCTATGTGTAAGATATTTTATGGTTACATGGAGTACACTAAGTTATTATCTCGGATCATGATGCATGTTTTACTTCCCGAATATGGAAGGGGTTGTAGGATGTTTCAGGGACACAGCTTTGTTTGAGCACCGCCTTCTATCCTAAGATGGATGACCATACTGAGTGGACCATTCAGACCCTTGAGGAAATGTTGCGTGCATGTGTTCTTGACATTGATCATAGTTGGGAGGATCACTTTCCTTTGGTAGAGTTTTCATATAGCTAAAACTATCACCCCACCATAGGGATGGCACCTTTTGAGGCATTGTACGAGAGACCTTACAGATCACCTTTGTGCTGGACTGACGTAGGGGAGTTAGCACTCGTGGGACCAGAGATGGTATGGGATACCACAGAGAAGGTGAAGAACATCCAGGAGCAGATGAAGACTGCACAAAGAAGGCATAAATCTTATGATGGGAGGAGGCGAAGACCTCTAGGGTTCAAGGATGGCGACCACGTCTTTCTATGGGTCTCATATCAATGAGGATTGTAGAGATTTGGCCGAGGAAGCAAGTTATATCTGAGGTTCATCGGGCCTTTTCATGTCCATAGAAGAGTTTGTAAGGTGGCATACCACTTAGCTCTTCCACCTCAGTTCCACCGGGTGTATGACGTCTTCCACATATCCCAGCTGGGGAGATACATACATGACCCTTCTCACATCATCGACCATGGAGAGCTGGATGTTGATGATGGGGTGACATTTACAGAGGTTCCAGTAGAGATTGAGGATCGACAGGAGTGGGTCCTTTGTCGATGTTTTATACCTATGGTTCGCATTCGATGGTATCACAGAAACCTCCAGGAAAGCTTATTGGAGCGGCAGGCTCATATTCATGCTCATTACCCCCACTTGTTCCCTAGTTTGAGTTGTGGCTTACGGTGATGTAGAGCCCTAAGGTGGGAAGAATGTAAAGACCGAAAATTTCATTTAAATTTGTTTTCAAATAAATGGGAAATTTATGATTCCGTGAAAATGGACGACACGTGATTCTGAGACCCAGAGTGCCTGGAATGAATTTCCGAACTTTTGTTTGGGTACGTTCTGTAAACGTGTGAGTGGGTTTTTCTAACTTTGTACCAGTGCTCAGAATTAAAATCAGAGGATAGTGTTGAACTCGCAGTGCCTATTTTCTCTTAAAGAGACTTTCAACATGACGACAGTTGGTCAGGGGTGGAAGTTAGTTTTGGTGTTTTTTATGAAAAATAGAATAAAAATAAATTTGTACAACATTTTATTTTTATTTTATTTGTTAAAACCTCTATTTGGAATTTGGGAAGTGGGGACTACCAGAACCTAACCTCCCATGACAGGTTATGGCGGTGAGGACCAACCGAGTATAACCTCCCATGAATGGTTATGGGGGTGGGGACCACCCAAGGCCTAAACCTCTTTAGCTCCCTCATTAATGTGGAGGAGCCTCATGACCTTCCTCCACATTAATTATGCCAACCCTCCTTAATTAATTATGCCAACCCATTAAAAAATTCATTATGCCAACCTATGTGTTTAATTCTCCCAATTTGAATTATGCCAACATATTCTCTAATGTTGGATAAATAATTTTTTGTGGAATTGGGGGAAACAATTGGCAGAAGAGAGAGCTCTTGGGAGAATGCTCTCTAATGGAGAACGTGTTCTTCCACGAAGAACGCTCTGTTAATTAAGAATGCTCCGCCAATGAAGAACGTTGACCTGGACTTCGAATTGCTTCCTCGGGACTTCTTCCGATGTGGGATGTCCTCATCTATGATGAATCAACGTCCGTACTTCCTCTCGCGCCAACGTCAATGAACTACCTGAGGTAGGGGTTTATTGTGAATGATTATATTTTTTACCCATGTTATTCCCGTTTAAAACAAGGAATGTGGATCAACATTCTAATTAGTTGATCCGAATATGTTTTATTTGGCGGGATTAGAGAATAATCATTGCGGGAGGGTTTGACATTCTTCATTCTAGTTTATGATGAGCAGTTTGCTACCGCCCTAATGCGGATGGTGCGGGCCAAACAAACATGGCCCGACCCCCTCTGCCGTTTTGCTTCTTTTGTGTGTTATTTACAATGGATGAATGCGATGATGAAGAACGAAGAGAGAGGCTGGATAATCCGGCTGCCGACGAAGGCACGACGCCCCACCGCCCTGCAGCTCCGCCGTCCGTGACTTCCACGCCTTACCGTCCGAGCCACCGATGCCGCTACCGCACGAGATCCCGCAGCTGCCGCCGCACAAGATGTCGCTGCTGTCACCGCCTGAGGCCCCACCCTGTGGCTGGACCCCAACCCTATATCCAGAACCCCGCCCTGTGGCCGGACCGCCTCCCTGGGGTCGGACCGCCTCCCCTCGGCCGGACCGCCTCCCTACAGGCGGACCGCCGCCCAGCGACATGACCACCGCCCCATGGTCGGACCGCCTCCCTGTGGCCGAACAACCTTCCCATAGGCAAATCGCCTCCCTGCGGCCGGACCGCCTCCCTATGGTCGGATATCCGCCCTGCAGAAGGAACACCTCCCTGCGGATGGACCATCACCCCGCGGTCTCGCGCCACCCTCGAGTGAGCCGCCCCAGGCCAGGTCGAGCAGCCCGGTGCCCTCACGGTACCTATAACACCCCGACCCCAAAATACCAAAGTCGATGCATTATTACGTATCATAGTTATGATAAAAAAGATCAGGTCTCAAAATTCCGATTAGTTTAGTAGCCTTGGAAGTACTAGATACATTCATAAGGTTTACATTACATCATAAAATGGAAAACTACAACAACATTGTTTCCATGGACAACACTGAGATCCCATAGACTATCTCGATAGCTTAGTCATAATATAATTTTTTTCATCCTGGGAAAAATAAAACACATAAAGGGGTGAGCTCAAATGCTCAGTAAGTATAACAATATAGGGGAAACATTCATAAATAAGAATAAATATGTAAGGAAATGTATAAAACTAAAATAAAAGCTTTTTAGACATAAACATCATCATAATATGGAAAATGTAAATAAAAATAATTACATTTAATTACTTAGAGGGATATTATACTATTCGAATAATCACATGCAATATCAATAGCCACTTTCATAATGATGGAATGCATAATGCTAGACTTTCATAACCACATAGTCAAGGCCTTATTCCTAGACTACAAATACGATTTTGTCAAGGACTTGTGTCAAGACACTAGTTTGTCTCATGAGACCTACAGATGCATCGAGGAGCTATAACAGGCTCCACCTGTCACTTACTAAGTCCAATTCATTCCTCATATGAAAATGTTTAAACATAACAAAATCATTCGTATCAAAAATGGCATAAGAAATGTCAATACATTATCTGTAAACCATGAATGGTATGAAATAACACAACAATAGTCAAACATATCACCAAACCTTCAATACAATATGAATGTTTTTTATTATAACAAATCAACTTCAAACAATCTTAAAATACATCAAAGGATGTTGACATAGATGAAATCAAAAACTTTTTATAGAAATATCTCTTTCTATTTTGAAATGAATTAAAAGTCACATAATTATAGAGGAAAACATTTATATTTGAAAATATTGTTATAATCTTGTAAGGTATGCTTCGATGATGTTATAATGGCATAAAATAGTTGCACCTGCCATATAAGTTAAAAAAACATTCTTACCATAATTTTGTCGAAAAAGTCATAAAGTACCTTGTTTGGAAAATGATGGAAATATTCCTTTCAAACCATTTATAAAAAGTAAAATAAGGGTATAAATAACTTCAACCCACAGTCTAGTAAATATTAAAAATGTTTTGAAATACATTTTTAAGAAACATGGATGTGGATGATAAAGAGGTCACAATATATAATTACATATAAACAACCTTGAATAATGAAGAGGTTTTAGAATTAACCCTTAAATTATACATTTCCTTCGTCGAGGGTAGGATAACCTCTTGTATAATGGTGAAATAATTGTTATTAAATTATACTATAATCATAATATTAATAGGATATCATATATGACCTTTTAACATTTCTTTGTTAATAATATCTTATTATTATCGTCGTTTCAGGTGTTAACTGATTCATTTTCCTTTATATGATTTGTTACGTAAATAATATTTGTTATGAATAGGATGTATCTTATTCATATTAAAGTTTTTATTATGTATTTAAACATTATTTTTAATCATCTAATGAAAATTATTCTTGAATAGATTATGACGGGGAATGAATCTCTTTTCATTTGTGGAGACGGTACTCTGTACGTACGCACGAGCGGCAATATCATTCTTTTGTTATTAAAATAATATATTATTGGATTCTATATCATATATACAGAATAATTATAATTATATATTTGTTATTTAAATCAGTTAATCATTATTATTATACCCATCCTAATAATGATGTATTGAATAATAATTACACCATGCCGTGGAGATAGTAAGCCGTACATACGCACGTATGGTGACATGTAATTCAAAGGATGGATAGAATAATAAATATGGTTTTACCATATTTATAATAACGTCATAGTATATAGAATATACTGCAGTTATTATTTTAGAATGGAAACTACAAAGAAAGAGGATGTGGAAAAGGAAAGGAACATGAAAGAGGTGACGAAATATTTACCCCTTCTTCGGGTACTTCCTTTTTATTTGATCAAAATGGATCCCTAGGATGGATTTATGACTAAAGGAAGGCCTATAGGATAAATGTAGGACAGTTTAGAGGGTATTTGATCAGGTTTTGGCTGATCCAAATGGCTTTGAGTGTGTGAATTAGAGAGAAGGGTGAGTGCCTTTTTATAAGAGGGGTGAGGGGAACCTTTGGAAAAGCTAGAAATATTATTTTATAATAAAATCATTTTCGGTTTCTAATGGCTCCAAAATGAATTATTTAATGGATAATGTGGTGATGGGTCTAAAACCACTCTTCCAATAGGTTTTAGACAGGTTTGGGTCGCTATGTTAACATTATCTTTTATGTTTTACTCTTAGTTAAATAGTTTGACATTTACCATGTCTCTTTGTATTTTTATATTATTTGAATATTAAAATTACTATATACTTCTAAGATAACCCCAAGTGGTTAATTAATGATACAACTATCATTATATAAGTCTTTTGGCCGAACATTATATTTTAAGGAATAGAATATCAATTAATAATATAATATTTGTTTTAAAAACACTTTTATGTCAATTTTGATACTAATTGGTATTTTTTTTATAAATTCATAACAGCATTATTACTTTGCAAACAATACATTTAACCAACCATAACATGTCATAGCAACCTATAAAATTATTGGAATTCATAAAAAGTCTCAAATTACTTTTATTTGTATATTTATATTATCAAATATATTATTATTTCATTAATTCGGTAATTATTGCATCATTACTGTGTCATAAAAAAATTAAAATATTTAATGTTTAAAAAATATAAATAAAATAATATTATGTAGGAAATCATTTTATATTTATAATTAATATTTATAGTTGAATTTATCTTATGTGTAACCCTATTTTAAAAATGGTTTAGTTATTAAAATTTGAATTTTACACTTTTAACTCTTCTTTGAATTAAAAAATAATAAATTTCTTAATCTAATCCAAGTGGACTTAACCGATCATATTTTATACCTAAGGTTTTTCTGGTAGTATTACACTTAATTAATAGAATTATGACATGTGTTATGGTAATAATAATATAATTTGTACCTCTAATTACCCAATTTACTTTTAATCGTGGTAAATAAAAGTCAAAAGTTACTATTACACCCAAATTATTTTCATCTCATTAAACTAAATATTACTTAATAATATCATCTGGGCCTCTCAGAGTTTTTAAATTCAACTCACAAAAGTGGTAAAATTATGTTTTATGCAAATTTGAAATTTCTCTTAGGAGGTGGGTAAAAGACTGTGAAAAGGTTAATAAAAATATATATATCTAATATTAATAAAAAATGACTCTAATTGATTACATTGAACATATATAGGTATTATGTATCTATTTTTACCTAATATAAATTTAAATTAAATAAATAATTATTTAAATGAAAAGTCACTTTTAACCAATAACACCGTGTTTTTTCACTATTCATCAAAAATTGAATGTTTTCAGAAACATACCAAAAATTAACCATAAGATAATTTTGATATTCTGAATTAAAAAATTAATTCTATTTTACCAAATTTATAATATAGAAATTTCATTTATTAATTTAAAATTAATTCACGTTGTTAAAACCAAAAAGCATATTTTTAAGAAATAATAACTACCAAAAGATTAACACTTGTTTATGTCCAATTTCAAAGTAAAATGACTTCCAATGACTGAAATTGGATTAAATGTTAAATATAAAATCTAATTTTTCTTCAAAACCATTCATATGTATAGTTGAACACTATAAATTATTTTGATTAAAAAAGTTGTTTTCAGTTAAAAATTAGTATTTTTCACTATTCACCCAAATATTAAAGTTATCAGAAAAACACCAAAAATTTATTTAAAATAAATTTTTATGTCTTAATTCTAAAGAAAAATTTTATTTTGTAAAATTTAATATATAAAAGTTTCAAATATTGAATTTAAAAAGGGTTCTCCTTTAAAAGACGTTAAAATTACATTTTAAAAAAAATACGACATTTATCTAAAAAAACTGAAGTTGTTCTTATATAATGTCTAAGAAACTCATCACATGGATTCTAAAATTATAAGGATTATATTAAATTCAAAATTTAGTTAATAATATTCATAACCTCTTTTGAACGGCATGTTTGGTAAGTCGTCCTTCGTTGGAACTCAATGTTGTGTGTAGTGCAAGTTATTGAATTACATTGTAGAAATAATGTACTATGAAATATTGGGGTGTTACATTCTCCCATCCTTCAATAAATTGAATCCTCTCAATTTGAAATTTTTATTTGAAAATAAAAGGGTAAAAATAGAAAAATACATTTGTGGAGAACTCACATCAGAAATTGGGTAAATAAAATTCAGTCTTAATAAGAGAGAAAGGAAAATGAAAAAGTTTACCACTAAATTATGATCTCTATTAGGATAACATTGGTGGAAATTAGAGTCATATAATTGGAGGGAAAACGTAAATATTTATTTGGATTGATTGATGTCATCAATCACAATATATCATTTAAATATATTGACATAACAAATCCATTATCAAAACCACTTTTCATACCAAAATACGTAAAAAGAGTATATTGTATTTATTTTCTTAAAAAAAACATTTTTGCTTGTTAAGGAATCCAAAGATGAAATAAAACTCTTGGCGGCGGAAAGTTCATTGTCACTGCTTACATAAAAAATAACATTCCTTTTTTCTGTCGTTTAGTAAAATGCTTCATAGAAAAAGATTCCCCTTGAAATTAAAAGTCAAAGGGTTTTATACAACGTATAAAATAATGTCATTTAGAAATCAAAGGATGCCTCAATGAAAGTAGATTGATATGGAGACACTTAGATAAAGTTTAATAATTAATTTTATCATAGAATAAATGATAATATATATATATATACTTGACACGTAGAGTTACACACATTAACTAATTCCTACATCAAACTCATCTTTCGCTTAAAAAAATTTAAAAAATATATTCTACTTATCCTAATCATATAAGGTTCCAAAAACAATGATTTTTAATTAAAATATCTTGCCTTTTGAAAGAAAAACTACATTATACAATCCAGAACAACATGTAGTCCAGTGGTAGGTAATTCACCATTGTCACCATTCGGTTGTTGGTTCAAGTCTTGCGGCCTTGCTGGACGCGACAGGTTATCACCTGACATCTAGGTTGTCCTTTTTATTAGAATCCAAAAATAACCTTAACAATTGTGTCCAATTTCAAGAATAATTTATTCGAACCTTTATACTTATGAAAAATACTTCTATCCAAACTTACAGTCCAAAATTTATAAGGTAGTTAAACACAATGAAGGTATTTTTTCCACATAAACATGTGAAAACCTTCATCATGTATTATTTTAACACATGATAAAACCCTAAATTACCATAAAACCTTATTGATTACATTCATTCTCTCTTATCCTTTATATAATACTGGATATGTTCCTTATATCTAAAAATATTGAATATTCCAACAATGATGAAATAAACAAACAGTTAATGAATTCCATGGAAGTCATGAATATCTAAGGTAATTTATCCAAATCAACCATATCTTATTCAAAAAATTACTACCATAGTATCAGGACTATATAAGCTCAAATTCCCATTGAAATAGTACTAAAGTAAAATCCTTATTTATTTCCATAACTCATATAACCAGTACATCATTGACACAAAACTCAAATGACACAATACTTTAATAACAGCAAAAGAACTCTCAATCATTTATCTCTATCTTCAGTAGTATCATAACATGATTCTTAACCAATAGCAGCATTTGGTGTATACTCTGATGATTTGGACATTGATTTTCATAGTTTTCCAACTCTTTGTTGATGAAGCATTGTACATTTGAAACCATTTTCTCACCCTTGAAATGACGTACTTGGTGCCTTTTTCTCCACACTTATAAAAGAATCTCATTCCATTTAAACATTTATAAAGGTGGTTTTTTCCATAATTATCACATATGGGAAAATCCTTCTTTCCATTATTCCATTTATCCATCTTTATCTCTACCATCCTTTTCGTCTCTTGCTTCCCTTAAAATCCACAGGACTCAGAGAATTCTATACTTATGTTATTAACACATGATACTATTTCTTCTTATTTTAAAAATGCATGGGAGACTATTTTCATTCTAAATGTTGGCCTAATACTATGAAAGATTTGATCCTTATTTATCTTTGGAACATACATATTACTGGAGTTCCCATTCCTTCTATTGGGCGCCATTTCTAAACAATGGCAAACACTAAGTCAGTTTATGAATCGCAATGAATAATTTAAAACTTCTAAAATACCTAACCTAAATTGAATAGTTTATGGATCTAATTGATAATAATAAAAATGTTTTCTTTGAGTAAGTATTTACTCTTAAATCCTTCATAATGTCTTCTAATGAAAATTTGAATTATCCTAAGCATATCCCCCAGGTGTGTCGTAACCAAGAGTGCACCAAGGCCCGTTTTCATGAACTGGTTCTCGTTTGAGTCTTGCTCAATGTAGTGTTTTCAAGTTTTACCCCTAGGTACATCTATGCCAAATCCGGCTCTACCTACTCGTATCCAGACAAGGATGTATTGCTTGGAAAACTCACAAAATCTATATAGTACCAAAATTCTTGGATGTTCTTCTATACTAATTCTCAATGGATATCGTAGGATAATGTGCTCTAATTAGTGTTTATACAAATCTAGTTTCCATGATTTGTACTAAACTTCCTCTGATACTAACTATAACACCCCGGCCCGAAAAGCCCAGAGTGGGTGCATTATTACATATCATGGGCATGATCACAAAAGATCAAGTCTCGATAGACTGAATAGTTTAGTAGCCATTGAATTACTAGATACATTCATAAGGTTTAAATTACATCATAAAATTGAAAACTACAACAACATTGCTTCTATGGAAAACACTAATATCCAATAGACTATCCTTGAAGGTTAGTCATAATACACTTTTTCGAATCCTGGGAAAAATAAAACATAGAAAGGAGTGAGATCAAATGCTCAGTAAGGATTACAGTATAGTGGAAACTTCCATAAATAAACGTAAACATTTAAGGAAATTTATAAAACTAAAACAAAAGCCTTTTCAACATAAACTTCATCATTATATAGAAAATATAATTCAAAATAATTACATTTACTTACTCACATGGATGTTCTACTAGTCTAATAATCACATACAATATCAATATCCACATTCATAATGATGGAATGCATAAACCCAAACTTTTATAACCACATAGTCAAGGCCTTGTGCCAAGACTACAAATAAGAATTTTTCAAGGACTTGTGCCAAGACAATAGTTTGTCTCATGAGACCTACAGATGCATCGAGGAGCTATAGCAGGCACCACCCGTCACTTACTAAGTCTAATGCATTCATCATATGAAAAGGTTTAAACATAACATAAACATTCATATTAAAAATGGGATAAGAAATTTCAACACTTTATCCATAAACCATGAATGGTATGAAATAGAACATCCACAGTCAAACATATCACAAAAACTCCAATACAATATTGAAGTTTTGTATTATAATATATCAACTTCAAACAAACTTAAAATACATCAAAGGATGTTGACATAAATGGAATAAAAACCTTTTTAGAGAAATATATCTTTCTATTTTGAAATAATTTTGAATTCAAGTAATTATAGAAGAAAAAATTTATATTTTAAAATAATCTTATAAGATTGTAAGGGAATCTTCGATGATGTTATAAAGGCGGAAAATAGCCGCACCCGCCATATAAGTTAAAAAACATTCTTACTTTAATTTTGTCGAAAAGGATGTAAAGTAACTTGTTTGAAAATTAAGGAATGATTCCTTTCAAACCATTTATAAAAGTTTAAATAAGGGTATAAATGACTTTAAACCATAGTCTAGTAAATAGTAAATTTTTTTTGAAATACATTTTTAAGAAACATGGATGTGGATGATAAAGAGGTCCTAGTAGATAATTACATATAAACAACCTTGAATAATGAAGAGGTTCTAGAATTAACCCGTACCATGTAATTTTCCTTGGTAGAGGGTAGGTTAACCTCCTTTATAATGGTGAAATAATTATTATTAAAATATACTAGAATCATATACATTAATATGATATCATATATGACCTTTTAACATTGCTTTGTTAAAAATATCTTAGTATTATCATCGTTTCGGGTGTTAACTGATTCATTTTCCTTTATAAGATTTGATACATAAGTAATGTTTGTTTTGGATAGGTTGTATCATTTTTGTATTCAGAATTATATTTAGTATTTAAAAATTATTTTTAATCATCTAATGCAAATTAGTCTTGAATGGATTACGACGGGGAATGAATCTCATCACGTTCGTGGAGACAGTAATCCGTACGTACACACGAGCGACAATATCATTCTTTTGATATTAAAATAATATATAATTGGATGGTATATCATATTTAAAGAATAATTATCATGTTATATTTATTATTTACATAAATTACACATCATCACTATACCCATCCAAATAATAATGTATAGAATAACAATTACACCACAACGTGGAGACGGTAAACCGTACATACGCATGTATGGCGACATGTCATTCAAAGGATGGATAGAATAATTAATATTGTTGTACCATATTATATAATAACATCACAGTATATAGATGATACTGGAGTTATTATTTTAGAATTAAAACAACAAAGAAAAAGGAAGTGGAAGATGAAAGGAACTTGAAAGAGGTGATGAAATATTTACATCTTCTTCGGGTTCTTCCTTTTCATTTGATCAAAAGGGCTCTATAGGTTGGATTTATTACTAACTTAAGGACTATAGGATAAAGGTAAAATATTTTAGAGGGTATTTGAGTAGGTTTTTTCTGATCCAAATTTCTTTTAAGGAGTGAATTATAGAGAAGGGGAGTGCCGTTTTATAAGAGGGGTGAGGGGCACATATGGAAATGATAGAAATATTATTTTATAATTAAATCATTTTAGGTTTCTAATGGCTCTAAAATAAATTATATAATGTATAAGGTGTTTATGGGTAGAAAACCACTCAAATAATAGGTTTTATATAGTTTTGGGTCACTTTACTAACCTTATCTTTTACTTTTAACTCTTAGTTAAATAGGTTGACATTTACCATGTCTCTTTGTATTTTTATATTATACGGTTAATAAACATACTATATACTTCCAAGAGAACCTAATGTAGTTCATTAATGATAGAAAATCCTTATATAAGTCTTTTGGATGAACCTTATATTTGTAGGAATAGAATATCAATTAATAATATAATATTTGTTTTAAAAACTCTTTTATGTCAATTTTGACTCTATTTGGTATTTTGATTTTTCTAAATTCATAACAGCATTTCTACTTCGAAAAACATTCATCTAACCAACACTATAATGTCATATTAACCTATAAAATTAGTGGAATTAATAAAAAGTCTCATATTACTTTTATTTTGATATTTATAATATCAAATATTTTAATATTTCGTTAATTTGGTAAGTACTGTATCATAATTGTGTCAAAACTAAATTAAACTATTTAAAGATTAAAAAATATAAATAAAATCCCATTGTGTCGGAAATATTTTTATATTTCAAATTAATATTTATAGTCGAATTTATCTTATGTGTAACCCTATATTAAAAATGGTTTAGTTATTAAACTTTGAATTTAACACTTTTAACTCTTCTTTGAATTAAATAATAATAAATGTCCTAATCTAATCCATGTGGACCTAAAGGATCATATTGTATTCCTAAGGTTGTTTTTGGTAGAATTACACTTATACAATAGAATTAGGACATGTTTTATGGTAATAAAAATAATATCATTTTCACCTTTAATTACAATATTTATTTTTAACTGTGGTAAATAAAAGTCAAAAGTTACTATTCACCATAAATTATTTTCATCTCATTAAAGCACATTATACTTACTAATATCAACCGTGTCTCTCAAATTTTTTAAATTCAACCTACAGATGTGGGAAAATTATGTTTTATGCAAATTTGCAAATTTTCCTAGGAGGTGGGTAAAAGACGGTGAAAAGTTAAATAAAATTTTATATATCTAATATTATTAAAAAAGGACTCTAATGAACTAAATTGAACATATATAGATACTATGTATCTATTTTGAGATAAAACAAATTTAAATAAAATAAATAATTATTTAAATGAAATATCGGTTTTAACCTATAACGCAGTGTTTGTCACTATTCATCAAAAATTAAATGTTTTCAGAAACATACCAAAACATTTACCCAAAGATAATTTTGATATTAAAAATTCAAAAATGAAGTCTATTTAACCAAATTCGAAACACAGAAATAACATTTTTTAATTTAAAAATAATTCCTGTTGTCAAAACCAAAAGGCATATTTTTAAGAAATAATAACTACCAAAAGATTGACACTTGTTTATGACCAATTTCCAAGTAAAATTACTTCTAATGACTGAAATTGGATTAATTTCTAAATATATAATCTAATAATTATTCCAAACGATTCATATGTATAGTTTAACACTATAAATTATTTTGATTAAAAAAGTTGTTTTCAGTTAAATTTTTTGTATTTTTCACTATTCACCCAAATAAGAAAGTTATCAGAAAAACAACAAAAATTTATCAAATGTAAATTTTTATGTCCCTATTATAAAGAAGAAGTTAATTTTGTTAAATTTAATATATAAAAGTTTACAATATTTGATTTAAAAAGGGTTCTCCATTAAAAGGTGGTAAAATTTCATTTTTAAAAAATTCTACTTCTATATGAAAAAAATGGATTTGTTCTTATATTATGTCTAATAAACTCATAATGCAGATTCTAAAATTATAAGGATTATATAAAATTCAAATTTTAGTCAATACTATTCATAACCTCTTTTGAACAGCTTGTTTGTTAAGTCGTGTTACGCGTGAACTCAGTGTTGTGTGTAGTGAATGTTATTGAATTACATTGAAGAAATAATGTACTATGAAATAATGGGGTGTTATAGTACCCCTAGGCCAAGCCACCCTCACGACACCCTTGTGGCCCTCACGGGCCTGGATGGACCCAGCAGGTCTAGCTTGGTCAGTCCGACCGAGTCTGACCGGACCCAGGACCACTACGACCCATTTACTTCTTTTGGCCACAACATTGGCACCAGCCGTCCGTTTGACAAACCATCAGTGGTGCTGGAAAACATGGAGAAAGTTTTCCCCTTTGAGTGATACCCCATTGTGTTTTGGATTAATATTGGGAATAGTCAGGATGGATTGAGCACGAATCCAATGAGGCCCCCAGGGACTAAAAGACTAATAACTCACAGACCCAACGTCCGATTAACACACCGCCTATTATGTTGAGACCCTTGTGACATGAAGGACATTTGTGACACTTCTTCATGAGACATAGTGGTAGTTAGCGTATCAACCGGTAGCTTGTGAGTGGATCCTCCTGGAGATGAGTGAGCATACTGTGGAGACCTAGTGGCTGGATGAGACTTGACAACTACTGCCCATTTCAACTCGATGTGACTCTACTAACCTAGTGGGGAGTGACTTGGTGACGCGGAAGACCCATGGTGGGGATCACCTTGGCAACGCGGCAGATCCACGGTACTCGACAGGAGGAGTACCTCAACAGGTTATGAGGGGGAGCGCCTCTGTGTGACGTGGCAGACCCACAGGGGGGAGTTTCTCTATGTGATGTGGCAGACCCACGGTACTTGACAGGTGGAGTACCTCAGCAGTATAAGGTTAGTGGGAAGTGCCTCTTTGTGATGCGGCGGGCCCGCTGTACTCGATATAGGATGAGTTCACCAGTATCCGAGGTGATCAATGTTGTGTTTGGAAATGTTACTAGATACTACCCCTTGAATAAATCATTGTGTGAGCTGAGTCAGTACCTATGTGTTTTCCTCATGATTGAGATGGATTACTTGATAACTTAGGTATATGTATGGGAATATACCAAAGTAAGGTTATCTATTGATTTTATACTTTTTTATCCTTGATAGATTTTGTGAGACCAAGAGGGTATCAGGGTCCCTACTACATATCGTTATACTCACCCCTGCATGGGCTATGCATGCACCTTGTTGTGTTGGATGCAGATGATAGACAACGCTGACTAAGACTGAGAGTACAAATACTAGACGGTTCCTGGAGGTGGACCATACGGCATGTCAGTACGCATAGGAGACGGGTGTACATGGAGTTGTGAGGAGGCGATCTCTACATACCCTTCAGTTAGGAACCTTGGAGGATTACCTAGTAGTTGTTTTCCTTTTTCATCAATTGTACTTGTACTTTCAGTTTCTAGTACCTTTACTCTTGGGCTTGTATTTCCGACCCCCTTTACATTCAACACTATTTTAGTTATACAATTTTCTTGGGTTCGTATCATGCTGTGTGCTTGGTTACGTGAGATTGCAGGTTATATAGGCAATGCCTTACCAGTTTTAGGGAAAACTCCTTTTGGTTCCAGTCTCCAGCCCCTGGCCTATTGGAGGCGGTCTAGGAGTAGTAACGGTACGAGCCCTGGGGGACTAGTTGTGACAGATATTGAATTTATGTTCAAATTTTTTTTCATCAACTTTATTTATAAGTATAAATTATATTTTTAATTGGTTTTAAAGATCAATTAGACAATATTTTTATCAATTAATAAAATTTATGTCATTGGAATCAATTTTACTTCGAAATTTACTATAAAAACAACAGAAACATTCATACGTTTTTATTTTCAAAAGTCTCAATGTTGACCTCCTTGTGAGATTAATTTTAAATTAATTTCTACCAATTATATGATTATTGTTAAAAAAAATTGATTACTTATTTAGAATCATGATGATTTATAATTTCTAATTAAACAAAATTTCTTTTTTACCAAAAATATTAGAAAAATTAATTAAAATTATTTATAATTAATAAGGAGAAATTTACCTTAATAAAGGAATTAACCATTAACTTAAAAGATATAATTACCTAGAAACTTGTAATAAACCCATTTTATGGTCATAAATATCCCAGTAACCTTAAATTATTGTATTTTTTTGGTTTGGTATGAATTGTTTTAGGAAAGAACTTGTGTACGACTAACTTGTTTCCAAAAATTCCATGTCAGTCATTTTCCTTCCATAAAAAATGCCACCACCTCTCCAGCTGCCGCACACCTCTAAAACCACGTAGAATCTCTCAATATCTGACCAAATAGATTCCAAAAAAACCACTAATTTATCTTAAATCCACCTTTTTTTAAAAATCCTTCCAATTAATCCTTTTTGTACAAAACAAAAGTAGCCACCCGATTAAGAGGTAACATCTTCTCTCAAGCCTTTTGATTTTATTATCATTCTCCAATACCTCATCACTTATTATAATATTATTGTTTAAAAATCCAAGTATACTAAATATAATCGGATGTTGTTATGATAAGGGTTATACCTACAGTTACACACACTTCCATTTAATGGGTGACGAACATACTGTTTCTGTGTATGACGAACTACTGCCTCACAAAACGATTACTGTTCATTATTCCTTTACTACCTATCATGGAGGAAATTATGATGGAAAATATGATTATATAGGATATATACGATATTTATTATTTATTTATACTTATTTAATCGTTTTATAACACATACATTTAATACTTTCTATTTTTCATTAATACATTAACATCGTTTTAGAAAGTGTTGACTACCGCCCCCTCAAAGCGATGTGTTTCATTCACAAGATCCATGGAATGTATAAATTATGATTATAATTAAATATACGAGACATTAAAAAATCATTATATTCCGAAAATAATTAAATTTATCTAAATATACTATATATATATTTTTATCATTTTCGTTATTACACTTTCACACACTAAAAAGTGATAATGTTGGTCATGGATGTGTGGACTACCGCCTCCTTGACACAATGTGATTACTTTTACATCACAATAATTATATATATAAGTAAATATGATTAGATAATAAGGTATTTATGATATAGGTATCATTATATAAATATATGGTGTCACTTTCCTTCTTTCCATAACGATCATTGAAAAATAAGAACGTTACTCAAGCGTACATACGACCTACTGTCTCCAAGATTGTGACATTGACTAATTTTTAATAAAGGTATGTAATAATTGTTTTTGAAGGTATAATAGATGTATAAATATGATAATTATTTCATGATTATTCTTATGTATATGTTATATAATGATCCCTTTTTCTATAGTTGGCCGACCAAAGTCGTTTGTGACACTTAAACATAATTTTTTCAAAACACCCAATGTAAAATTAATTGTTTAAGTATTTTTACAGAATAATGTAATAAGTGAAATATAATCAATGATATTCCTGAAAAATGTTATCATGAAAGTATAAAATTAACATTAGTTTATTATGAAGGAAGTTAAAGGACATTCACCCAAAGGGAAATTCAAGGTAAGGGATTCTCATATCACATTTTACATCTATGAGATAAATGGAATGTTCATCACATACATATTTTGTATAGTGTATCTACTTCACATTATATTATATTATATCATTAATCCATTTATCTTAATGGTAATTTAAAATTTAATTTAATTTTTTTCGGTCATAATTATTATGATTTAAAATGTTTCAAAGTGGTATGGGGCACTTTTGAATGTTAAATTATTATCTTCCTCAATAATAATATTAATTATATTTCAATGGTATTTACATTTGAGTAAATGTACTGACCATTGGTAAATAAAAACTTTAATTTTATCTCCTCTGGTAATTCACGACCATTTTCAAGTATTAGTACCATTTTCCCACTCCTTGGTACTCAAAATTGATTAGTAAATGTTTTTCAGAAAACCCGACTTTGTATCTCTTTTTAGTCAGAGAACCTGTTTTCTTATAAAAATAATATTTTATTAAAATGTTCTCAAAAATGTTTTTAAAAGTTTTTGTGAAATAAATTTCTATCCTTTTTGTCTTTTTCCAATGTTTTCAAGGGTAGCTTCTTGTCGATTTCCAAATAATTTTTTTTTCATTCATTTAACCATGAAAATGGAATGTTATTTTTAACTTATTCAGCTTATACAAATTTACATACCATTATTTATTTGAAGCTTCTATTTCATGTTAAAGGATAAATTATAAAAAACATGTTTTCAGAAGTGATTTTTCAATAACAGGTTTTTCAGAAAGTTTAAAAAATGATATTTTCCTCAAGAATGTTTTTAAAAGAAATTTTTATAATGTTTCTATTCATCAATTAAAACAACCCTTTATTTCCCTCCACATGGGTTATGTTTTATTAATGACATTATTAATATTACATTGGATGGATTATGATTTATTTTTCCAAGGATAGTATTTAGATTCACTTCTTGAATTCCATTTAGTCCCCATGAAATATTCAATATCTTATGATCAATTGACACTAAATTTCCCCAAAATATCCATATGTATTTTCATGAATATGATTAGTGCCTAAATAATATAACATTTTTAAATTAGTGATTATGTTGAATTTTATTTGATTATTCTTAGAAATATTTATCACTTCGTATATGAATATTTGATAAGGCATATTGTTTATTCAATAAGAGGAATTGTTTGGAGATGAAATACACAGGTTGGGGACCATTTAAGGAAAGCCTTACAGGTGGGGGAAAATTTAATGAAAGCCCCTCGATGCATTAGTCAACTCGTGGGATGAATTAGTTGTGAAAATTGGAATAGTTAAACAATCTCTTGATGATATCAATTCCATGTACCTAGGGAATATGGTGTCCAATAAATAATAATTTCCCTCCTTTAGTTTCAGTTATTATTCATCCATGAGATCTTTCATTGATGTATATATGGATAAATATCATTTATAGTTCATTGATTAAAGAGAAAGTGTTTTAGGTTATTATATTTTCCTATTTATTTTCACATATTTAGTTATTTTAATGGTAGGTGTTTCCTGTTATTACCCGTTCATATTGTTTATGCACATCCTTCCTAGTTTTTTGATTATATAGTATTTATGTTCAATTATTTACTATACCATAATTATTACTCACATTGATTCATTATTTCTTCCTCTATAATTTAACCTTACTATGCATTTGAGCTCACCCATATTATGTTTACTTCTCCAAAAATCCAAAAAGCATAATATAAAATATATTCAGGGATATACTAAACAAATTAGAGTTATCCTTGATTTTATTTATTTATATAGAAATAAGAAAAAAATTATGTTGTAATTAATGTAATAAATTTGTAACACAAGTCTCATTTTTGAATCTGGTTTACCAAGACTACTAAACTCTTCAGTCCTTTTGGATTTATTCCTTCTAATAATATAAATGTAATTAGTAGCATACATCGGCTCTTTTCTTCTTATGTAGGGTCACTATAGTTAGTATCATAGGAATTTTAGTAGAAATATTGGGAACTAGATTTATGGAAAAATTTGTAAGAGAACATAACCATAAGGTATAATTTGAGTATATGTATAGATGAAAACCCTAGAATTTTTTAATGTATATATTATGTGGGTCTACTTAGAAAAAAATATTTTTTTGGATACTACATGTGGATGTGGTTTTGGTTTAGATGAACCTAGGAGTAAAAACTCTGAAAAGGTGTTTTCATCCTGACTCTGGACAACATGGTATATGAAAATGGGCTTTAATATGCATTGGGTTTCAAATTACTACAGGATATTCTTAGGATAATCCACGTTTTCTTTATAACCCACTATAATGGATTTTGATAATGAATAACCAAGGATAAACCTATTGTGTTTTAGAATAAAGATAAGGTGTCATGATTTATAAATCCGATAAATTATATTTTGAATAAACCTTTGAACAATTAAGGACCCATGTGGAAATAAAAGGATGAAGTATTTAGGTATTGGAGAAGTATTGAAAATCATAGCTAAGAGTCTATTTAATGGTTAAATTTCAGGGATGTATATTAGATTTATTTTCGAAATTCTATTAATTTGGTTTTAGAAAAGGAAAACCTGTAAGATGGGTGATAACCAATCCAATCTAACAAATTGTGGTTCCTGAACCGATGACAATACGATGATAAGGGTTTCACACTATCCACTAACCTAGTAAATTTCCTACTTAATTTTTCATTATTTTTTGTTAAATAATATAAATAATAAATTTTAATAATAAACCAATAGTATCTCTTTTGAGGATTAGAGATCAATATATCTTCCATATGAGTTTTGGGAAATATTTTAAGAAATATAGTAAGAATTTTCACACTTTTATGGGCCTTACGATCCTTAAAATTTTTCTTTTAGTGCCTTAGGCCTAAAAAATTCACTATTGGTAAATAATTTTTAGTCATAAAGGGATAGATTAGAATTTGATCAAAGCACAACAGAAATTTAGGATTGTTCATATGAAATTGAAACCCATCAAGTATAAATGCTTCATTATAATCATGGTTTTTAAAATAATTACCCAAAATTTAGAAAAGGACTTCAAAATAAAAGTTTTGTCTAATGCCTTAATTTCTATTGATCTGATGGTCTCTTAAATCATTATAGATTTATTGCATTGAGGCCCTCAACTTTCTATTGATCATTATTTTTTTTGATTGATGATTTCAATAAATCAGAATAAATATCTATTATTTTCCTCTAATTATGTATTTTCACTTGAAACTAATATTACCCTAAATAGAGACATAGTTATATGTTATTCCAGGTGACCCTTGTACTTCCCATTTTATCTTTTTTAGAGGATGTTTTATGAACCCTTCTGACATGTGGGATTTTAAAATAAGAAAAACCAAAAAATATATCACCAAGATTTAGTTCAAATATCAAGATAATAATTTAATTAAGGTGGGTAGAATTTAACACCCAAAAATTCTAATATAAAACTTTATATTCAATGGAGTGTAGGAAAAGAGACACCAAGTGTAAAAAGAGAATATAATAACCCGATACTTTATAATATATTTAATATCTTAAATAAATATAATATATTATAAAGAATGTAATGAAAAGAACACTGAGTTATCATGCATTATATGCAAGAGAGATATTCCTCTACATCTTGTGTTACACATAAGAGCGACCGTCTGTGATAGTTTTCATTACAAAAAAGACCGAGTTTCACCAAATAACAATGTATTAGTAAAATATTATTGTTTAACATAATTTTATATAACCTAGATGTTATGTTAGTGGTTATGAATAGTATTAAATAACTTATGAATATTTATGGTTTATATAAATATAAAATTAATTCAATGGTTTACAATTAATTAGAAACAAAAATAATAACCAATTTGATGTAAATTGAAATATTATAATTTTAATGCTTCCAAAAGATTTTTGTCTTAATAAACATAATTAATTACAATTTTCTAATTATTTTAATGAAATATATATGTTATATATTCAATAATTTTATTTATATTCATACATTATGTTTTATAGGCATAATATGAGAACCAACTTTGTTTTACACATAAAAACCTGTGTTTTCATAAAGGCAATTTTACCACCATTTAATGAGGAACGCATTTTAAATCTGAATTTTTATTATTTAATTGATTTAATATGTCAAATTAAACTTATAATTTTAAATAGAAACATACTAATTAGTTTATGGTTAATTTTTTATATTTTTCATAAACATTTCATTTTTAAATGAATAATTAAAAATACCAAATTTTAGTTCAAAACTGATTTTTCATATAATGTATTTAAAAGTTTAAATAATATTTTTAATTAGTTTTAAAGTTTAATTATATAAATTTTTTTATCAATTAATACAATTTTTTATTGTATTTATTTTCACTTTGAAATTGATTATAAAAACATAGCAAACTTTTAGACGTTCTTACATTGAAAACCAACAATGTTGTCCCGCTTGCGGGATAAATTTTAAAATAATTTCAACCAATTAAGTGATTAGAATTTGTGGAAATGGATTCCATATTTGGATTCATAATAATTTATAATTTATAATAAGTCCATTTTTTACCATAAATATTAGTGAAAGTAATTTAAATTAATTACAATTATTAATGAAAAATTAATCTTAATAAAAAACTAAACCTTTAACTTAAGGGACCAAATGACCTATCCAATTTCACAAAACCTATTGCATGGTACTAATTTGGTCATTAATATTAAATTGTTCTATTTTTTTGGTTTGGTATGACTTTTTTTAGGTAATAACATGTGTATGCCTAACTAGTTTCCAAAACTTTTATGTGAGTTATTTTCCTTCCCTATAAAAGTCCCCCACCTATAACACTTCATCACACCTCTAAAACCATATAATATTGGCCAATATGTACCCAAATAAATTCCCAAAATCCTTCAAATTTAGCTTGAATCATCCATTTGGGTAAAAACCCTTCCAATGTATCCTTTTGGAACAAACAAAACGTAGTTACCCGATTAAGAGCAAAATTCATCTCACAAGATTTTTAATTTTATTTCCATTCTCCAATACCTCATATCGTATTATTATAAAATTATATAAAAAACCAGTATCATAAAAATATTTGGATTTTTTAGTCTAAGGGTTTTACATACACTTATGCACACTTCCATCTAATGGGTAACAAACGTACTATTTCTACGCCAAACTACTGCCTCAAGAAACGATGATTACTCATTTTTCCTTTACCACCTATCATGGTTGCAATTATGAAGATAACTCTAATTATATATGATTTTTATGATATTTATTATGTATTTATACTTCTTTTATCATTTTATAACACATATCATTAATACATTCTATTTTGTGTTAATATGATAACATCGTTTGAGGAAGTATGGACTACCGCCCCCTCCAAGCAACGTGATTTGTTGACACAATACATGGAATATATTAAGGATTATCATAATTAAACATATAATATATAAAAAACATAAATATTATATTTATAACATAATTATCATTCTCGAAATATAATATATATACATATATCATTTTCTTTATTATCCTTTCACACACTAAAAATTGTTGTTATTGGTCGTGGACGTGTGGAATATTGTCTCCTCAAGATGATGTGATTCATTTTACATCAGAATAATTATATATAAGTATATATGAATAAACAATATGATATTTATTATATAATTATATTTATTTAAATATATGGTGTTACTTACCTTTTTTCCATAACAATCACTGATAAATATGAATGTTACTCATGCGTATGTACGACCTACCATCTCCATGATTATAACATTGATTCATTTTTCATAACTGTATTTCATAATTTTTTTAAAAGTACAATTGGTGTATAAATATGATAATTATTTCATGATAATTATTTTTTAGATGTTCTATAATTACCCGTTATTCCATAGTTGACCTATCAAAATCATTTTTGACTCATAAACTGAATTTTTTCAAATCACCCGACGTAAACTTAATTTTTTATGTAGTTGTAAAAAACATAGTAATAATTGAAAATAATGTAATGATAATGATGAAAAAGGTTCTAAATCAAGTATAAAACTATCATATGTTTATTATATATAAATTTAAAGGATGTTCACCTTAAAAGAAACTCAAGGTAAGGGATTCTCATACCACTTTTTACATCTGGGAGGTAAATGTCATGTTAAGCACATACATATTTCGTGTGTTGTATGTACATTTCTTTTTGGAATATTATATCATTAATCCTTTTATATTCATTTTATTTCAAACTTTAATTTAATTTTATCCCTTCAAGTGGATTAGTATTTAAAATGTTTCCAAGTGGTATGTGATACATTGAAATGTTTAAAGATTATCTTCCGCAATAAAAACAATAATGATATTTCAATGGTATTTCCATTTGACGAAATTACATGATAATTGTTCAATAAAACCTTTAATTTTATCTCATATGTTTATTCCTGAACTTTGTCTTTTTTTAGTACCATTTTCCCACTCTTTGGTACTCAAAATATTTTGGAAATTTTTTTCTCCAGAAAACCCATATTTGTATCTCTATTTTGTTGGAGAATTAGTTTTATTCTAAAAACCATATTATATTATTTTTTTTGAATTTTTTTAACATGATTTTGTAGAGTCATTTTTATACTTTTTTTCTTTTACCATTTTTTTCAAAGGAATTGTCTTGTCGGTTTCCAGACATGTCATTTTTTAATCATTAACCATGAAAAGGAATGTTATTTTTACCTCGTAGAACTTCATTAGATTTACCCACTATAATTTCTTTGAAACATACATTTCATGTTTAAAAAGGATAATTTCTAAAGAAGATATTTTCAAAATTTATTTTCATAGAGTTTTTTTTGAATGGTTTTTCAAAACAAAAGGATATTTCCCACAAGAATTTTTTTATAGATATTTTAATAATGATTCAATTCATCAATGACATAAATTATTTATTTTACTCCACATGGGTTGTGCTGTATTGATACCATACTTAATATTCTCAAGGATGTATTTTTTTTATGTATTGTACTCTCATTCACTTCCTTGATTCCTTTTATTACCCTTAAAATATTCAGTTTCCTAGGATTATTTGATAGTGAATTTACCCTAAATATCCATATCATTTTTAATTGATATGATTATTGCCTAAACTGTATAACATTTTTCTATAGTGTTTTTAATTAATGTTATTTTATTATTCCGGGAAATATTGATAAATTTGTATAGTAATTTAAAGAAACATATTTGATAAGGAATATTGTTTATTCAATATGAGGAATGTTTTGGGCATGAAATACATGGGTAGGGGACCCATTAAGGAAAGCCTTACAGGTTGGGGATTGATTAATGAAATCACCTCAATGCATCAGTAGTCTCATGGGATGAATTAGCTGCAAAAATTTGAATTGGTAAACTATCTCATGATGGTACTAGTACCATGTACCTATGAAACATGGAATCCAATAAATAAGAATTTCCCAAATTTAGTTTTACTGATTATTCATCCATGATACATTTCATTAACATATCTATGGATACATTTCATTTTTTTAGTTTATTGATCAAATGGAATGTGTTTCAGTTTCATACCATTCCATATTGATTTTTCCATATCTAGTCATTTGAATGGAATCTGTTTCCATTTATTACCTTTCCAAAATTCTTATGAATATCCATCTCAATTTGTTGATTACATGGTATATGTGTTCAATTATTTTCCATGCCATAATTATTACTCTCATTGGTTCAATATTTCTACCACTAAACATTAACCTTACTGAGCATTTGAGCTCACCCTTATTATGTGTCTTTCCCAAGGAATCTATGAATCATACTATGAAAGATATAATGGGATATACTTGATGGATTATAGTTATCCTTGAAGATATTTATTTTTATATAAAGAAGAGAAAGATTATGTTGTAATTTGTGTAGTAAATATTTAATACAATACCCATTTCTGTATCTAGTTTACCAATACTACTATACACTTTGGTACGTCGAGTTTATATACCTTGTAATAATGCCAATGTAATTAGTAGAAAACACCATCTCTTTGATTATGGGGTCATTTCACTACATATATACATATACAAGAATGAAATAATGGAAGAAATAATGAATATATATGTCATAATAGATACAGATCAATGGAAGCAATAACACTAATATGGTAGAAAAAAATATCTTAGAGACATGTAAAACTATAACAAATGACAAAAAAAACTACTCCAACAGTCTCCATGTGAAGGCATGGTAAAACTACATCCATCTCACCAACCATCTAACCAAACCCATCTGACAAAAAACCACACCATCTCACTTCAGTTCCCTTCTATTCCTAGCATCAAAATACATAACAAGGTCTATGCACCAATGAAGGGGTGCACAATTTGTGATCTTATAGGATCAGTAGTATCTCACCCAGATGATCCACAAAGGGATCTATAAAATAATCCAAACAGGTTTACCTTTATGGAAAACAACGCATGATATACAATTTAATAATATAATATCAAAATCAAGGAAATAAAAGTTAATTTCCCCTCTTCAAAATTTCCAAATAAAGAATGTAAATCGGTTTCAAACCATTTAATATACTTTATTAGAATAGATATATAAAAAAATTATTCTTCACATATCATAAAAAATCCATGTAAGTACATTCAAAACAGTTCTAGCCTAAACTGCCCTAATTAGCCAATGCATAGGTACCATCATGCCATGGATCAGAATAAGTCATAATATCTTAGAAACTCATACCTGAAAAATACAATCACATGCGTATCCAGCCTCTAGATATATGAATCAAATCTAGGGAGTATTTGAACAACCTATTAAGTGAACCCCCAACAGGTCTAACAAGTCCCTAGAACAACAAGCCTATAGAGCAAAGGAACACCCCTTGAGTGAACCCCCTAATAGTAGACAAGGCCTATTACAAAAGCATCAACCTAAGAATCAAAGGATACTCATGTTATCTATTTTCCAAACCATTTCATCATTCTATTTTCATCAAAACCATGATTTTAAAATAATTTTATAAAACTATTTAACAATTCTTTGAAAGAACCTTATAATTTACCGAAAACTAGGGGAAACCCATCTTTTATAAAAAAATCCATTTCCACACATACAAATAAATTAATTAAATCAATAAATTTCATTTATAAAATAATTTATCAAAACAAAAGCAATTTAGTTCACCAACACCGACTAGAGACAGAACCACCTACCTCGAGAATTGAGTCGCACATGCCCGCAACACGATCCACCATCCAAGAAAAAAACAATAGTGAATGCCCTATGACAAATCCTCACAAGTTAAAATTGATTCAATTTAACAAAAATGGTTGGTGAAGAGGATATATCATGACATAACATAAGATCGCACAACCACCACACCGTAACCAACAATGGAATGACCCACGATTGAAGTTCTCAAAACTGATAATGATTAAATCAAGAAGAGTCATCACCACGAGACAATGGATCTGATAACACAATAGAAAGGAGCTAACATAGTCAAAGGAAATGAATAAGTAATAATAATTACTCACTAATAGAGAAGATGTGATAGAGATCAATCACTAAAAATATGATTTAGATGGTGTAGAGGTAACCAAACTCACCGAAGGATGATTCTAGTGTGAGAGGGAAGAGGGATGAAAAATAATGAAATAAGAATCAATCATGCAACACCCTAAAATCGTATATTATGATGATTACATGGAGTGTACTCCCTTTACACATCTTCTAATCCATGGGTCCATATACACGGAAAAACATTACACTTTTTTAATGAAAAGCTAATCATTAGCATTACATAGTGTGAAACCCTGACACTGAATGTAACCATTCATGTTGTGTACCATGATCTTTGCATCCACTTGATGAATAATACATAGCATTTAATACCATTACATTGCATGTAATCACCGAGGAAACAACAAAAACACCATATTTCAATTGATAACTCCAAAACAACATGGGTATTCTATAAAATCTTAGAGAACACCATTAGACTATTACACATTTATACATGGACTCCATTAATTAAAATAAACATCAATCCATAAAATTTAGGTAATTTTAGCCAATAAATTACCTCCATACCCGGGTGTCCTAATACACACCAAATTAAAGATGAAAACGAATAAAGAGAAGGGAATTACCTAAAGGTAGGTAATGGGATATTAGAAAATCCCCACCATAGTAATTTATATCCATATAAAATCATGTCAAAGTATGAGGTCTAGTAAATAAGTGAGGCCACTACTCCCTTATCAATGAATCGATCTCCCATGTGCGTTGAGAACTAGATACATGCAGCTATAACACTCTAACCAATAGAATCGACTCCCCCCGCAAGGCTTTCAATTGAGATTCAATGATATCTACTTGATGCTCCATTATAGAAATATACGCCTCTAACTAAATCTGTTACAAACATAGAATGTGGGAGGAATCAGGATGGTATTTCTTGAGTTGTGATTTTTGAAAAAAACCTCAATTCTTGTAAACTAAACCATCTATAACAAATGATTGGAAACCTTCCCAATCCTCTCAGTGACCTCAAATAGTCCAACATATATCAGAGCCAAATTTCTCTATTTCCCAAGATGATAGTGACCCAAACAAGGAGAACTTTTCAAGGAAACCTAGTCACCCACAAGGAACTCCAAAGGAAAACCCCACCAATCTGAATAAGATTTCAATCAACTCTGCATTGTAACCAGCTGCCAACATATATCCTGAATCCTCATAGATGTCCACTGGACTAAACTTAATCCCACTTCATATTCTAAAAAATGAGTTGACCTGAATTGGTGACCATACAAAGCCTCAAAAGAGTAAATTATTATCTATGGATGATAACTTTTGTTATAAGAAAACTCTACCATTCTCAAATACATATCCCAAAATCCACCAAAATCCATGACAAAACCATAAAGAATATCCTCCAAGATCTGAATAACATTCTCTATCTGACCATTTTCCTTTGGATGGTAAGCTATACTCAACCTAATGTGAGTCCCAATTTTTTCATGGAGGCTCCTCCAGAACCACTATGTAAACATGGGATTATTATTTTATACAATGGTGGAAGGAACCCCATGTAACTTTATAATCCCTAACACATACTACATACCTAGATCTTCAACCATAAGGGTGTACCAAATAAGAATGATGTGAAGATGACTTCTTCAACTGATCAATAACCACCTAGATAGAATTACTACTTTGGAGAGTCTATGGTGATCCAAAAAATAATCCATGAATACCTCATCCCATTCCCAAACCAGCAAAAAAAGTGGATAAAGCAAACTAAAAGTTTTTATATTCTCTATCTTTATCTATTGAAAGTGTAATAGTGGAACACATAATTAATAATGTCATGCTTCATACCTATTCACAAAAACATCTATCTCATGTCATAATATATCTTTTTATTTCTTAGTTAAAAGGCCCATAAAGAAATATGATAGTAACAAATACAAAACTCTTCACTGATACTAGGATGAAAAATCAATCCCTAAAATTGTGAATACCACCTGAAGAGAGAGACCAACCAGAAATGACCCCCCCCCACTGTATAGGGTTTATCAAATTCCTTTGAACTCATCATCATGCTGCTGGATTTTCAGAATAGACTCATGGAGAGATGATGATAAATTAAGATTAGTCCTAACCGTACCTGAAGCATTGTCCTGAGAAACCAAATGAAACTATGAAAAATTACCCATAACGTTCCACTCCTCCTTTGATTTCAAAATATCATCCAATGGAACATTCTTACAGAGAGTGTATATAATGACATTACCCTTCCCTAAGGTGTATGTGATATTGAATTAAAATATATTATGTTATTCCACTCATCATCTGTATCTAAGATTCACTTCATTCGAATAAAGGATTTATCTCAAACCATAAGGGACAAAAAAGACTGTGAACCTCTCCCCAAAAGGATAGTGCCATAAAAATTTAAGTGCATTCATAATTGCAGAAAGCTCTAAATCATGAGTGTGGTAATTATTATCATGTGGTAAAATCTTACGAGATTCATCAGCTACTATATGATAATCATGTTTGAGAAAACAACAAGAACTTTCACCCGAAGAATAAAATAAACCCACATTTCCCCATTACTAGGATCATGTATGATCAAAATAGGGGTTGATGTCAGAATCTATTTCAGGTCATCAAAATTAAACTGACACTTTCCATCTAATGTGAATTACACCCATTTCATGGTAAGAGATATCAAATGTGATTCCAACATTTAGAAATCCTTGATGAACCATAGGTAATATCTAGAAAGTCCAAGAAAACTATGAAATCTAAAATATATTATATATATCTTCCCATGAAAATAAACCATTCACCTTCTCAGGATCAACTGATAATCCATTCACATATATCACATGTCCCACGAACTTCACTTCTTGAATCCATTAATTTCATCTCAGAAGCATTCTATAAAATGGATTCTTCTTATAATTTCTAGAACCAAATCCAAATAGTGATCATTCCCATGACAAGATCTCAAATAAACCAAAATATCCATAATGAACACTTTTAAAAAAGTTTAGTGATATTGATAAAATATCTGATTCATCAAAGACATAGAAACTATAAAAGAGTTATTCAGACCAAACCTCATCACAAGATATTCATACTGTCTATACATACTTCTAAAAGCCATATTTGATATATAATACTCCATAAAAAATGAGTTGATGATAACCTGACTGAAGATAAATATTTGAAAATGACTTTACCACTTTAAATGATTGAAAACAAATTCCACATGAGGAAAAAGATACTTATTTTTAAACGTTAGTCGGTTCAACTTATGATAATAAACAGAAAATAAATGTGAAATTTACGCCTTATTGGAAAATAGTATAGGGGATTTCCAAAGAAAAATAGTAGGGAGAACAAATAGATTTTCTAATAGGTATTTCAACTAAATCATGATATCATTCTACTATATTGATTCCATGTGACAGGAAGGTATAGAAATTATCTACACATCTAGCACCAAATAAATAGTAAACTCTACCTCACTCTCTAGAGGGACACTAGATAAATCTTATGAGAAACATTTAGGAACCCCCCCCCCCAAAAAAAAATTGGATTGATCATCAAAAAAAGGAACCTCATTGGGTTGAACTACTACAACAGATAAAGAAACTCATGAGCATTATGTGGAAAGTTCCAACATATATAGAACTAAGATCCCACTCTCCCTAAAATACCCATGATATTACATTGGCTGCAAGAAATGTGTCATGATGATGATAAACTTCTACCACAACACAACGATATATAATCTACTACGTACTAATAATGACTTTAAAAAATCTAGTTACAGAATCAGAAAATCCCTGACTATCTCTACATCAACTATCAATAGTGGATAATAAGGACACCAAAACCCATGCTCATTCCTCCCCCTAAATGGTTTCTCTAACTTCAAAACAAAGGACATGAGCTTGATAGATGTTTAAGACTATAATAAAATAACAATATATAAATGAGTGTGAAGAACCAGTATCAAATAAAAAAATCACTACTAATGATGAAATAAAGATAGTACCTCTCACTATTGTTAGACCCTCATATATCTCCATCAGAAACTAATATATAATGTGAATATGCTTCAATCATAAGGGATGTGGTTGGAGCCTTGTAATATTTGAGGAATATTATTATTCCATAGTATCCTTTGGAACCGAGGATCTTGGACCATATTGATGTGTAAACATGGAACGATAGAAATGAATTAGATGACTATAACATCCATAATTATTCCACATCTTTTAGGTTAATGAAAAGAAGGTTGGGGGTGTTCTAACTTTCCACACTGATAAAAATTCATAAGAACATTTCTAGAAACAACTGGAGGTGCTGTAGAGGCCAACTATCGAAAACCACTTCCACTACTTTAGCGATGATCTTGCCACATCCTCTTTTCCCTGGCATGCCACCACAGCTTCTATTGGGTTAAATAGATGAGATAGAATATCCACCCTTTCCTACCATATTCATCTCTTACATAATATCCCTATCCACTATCTTATCATAGGTCATAATCTTTAGCATAAATAAACACATTATGGTATCTGATCTCAAATCATATAGGTACTTCTGAACTTTTAGTGGATTATTATTTGCAACCTCTTGATCTAAATGAAATATCTCTACAAACTGATTAGTGTATGTAAATTCCAAATGATCTCACTATTGTAAATTGAATAACTCCAGAAACTTCACCATCAACAATGAATCTATAAAAAAAATCCAGAAAATGAGTTTTAAAAATCTTCTAGTCCATTCATATGTGCATATCTGCTGATACAATGGAATCTCACCATCTCTGCCTATGAACCTCAAGTCTAAACACTGCACACTTCACCGTGATACTCTTGGTGGTATTAAATAATTCAAATAACCAACTGATCATGTCAAGATAGTCCTCCCCATCTTAAGGTTCATTTTTACCATTAAAAGAATGTTGGATTCTCATGCAAGAACTCCCATGATTGATTCTTATCTCCTACAGCTATTGGTTATACCTCCACAACTGCATTCTGAACATGTTGTTCATTTTTGTTGATATCACGAACTATACACATGATAACCTCAACAAAATTCTAATCCATATCAGGATTCCCTTAATGATCATTCGATGCATCCTCATATAGAACTCACAGAACATGTCTCAAAGGCATACTTTTTCGCACCAAAACAAACTAAAATGATCAAATAACATATTAATCTTAGTTAAAACTTGAAATAAAACAATAAAAAACTAATATTAAGATATATAACTCAAAAATGGAGACACACATCCCAAAATACCATTCCAAATTGCATCTCGTCACAAAAAGAGCTAGCCAGACACTCACTGCAACCTATCTCTCAAGTCCTAACAATCCTATCTAGAGTCTACCAAATGTATAATGACAAGGAATCTTGAGAAAATACCACATATTATACCATACTATGATAAAATTGACTTGGATTCCCCATTAATACTAGTACCATTCCTGGGTTCTCCCCATTCTTGAAGGGAGTTACTGATTCCCACAGGCTGATGACTAGCACTCGGGCATCAAACAACAACAAGAGGGAATTATTCCCCCCAACCAGAAGTAGGAATCATGAAATAGAAACACATATAGAAATAAAAGGTTGAATAAAACATGAATATATATGTCGTAAGAGATACATAACAACATATGTGATACACATAAAACAGTAGTAAAACAATCTCTAAGAGAGAAGTCCAACTGAAAAGGATGAAAAAACCAAACAACTAATCCAATAGTCTCGATATGATAGAATAGGAAAACTCCCCCCATAACCCAAAATAGAAACCCAAATCTAGTTAATAGAAAACCTCTCATACTTATTATAATTCCTTGCCTTCCCCAGCATACAAATACATGACAAGGTCTTTACACCATTGAAGGGGTGTATATGGTTTGAGAAAACATGCACATAAAGAGCAAACATGGGTGTTCTATAAAAGGTTTCTGTACAATAAACCAATCATGATTTACTATAAGGAAAAAAAGGAATGATGTGTAATTTAACAATTTTATATCAAAATCATTGAAAGACAATTTAATTTTCCCATTTTCCACATATCTAAAAAATGTTGGTAAAGTAGTTTCAAATAATCAAATATCGATGTATCAAAAAAGATATATCAAAACAAATAAAATAATTCATCAAATAACATATAAAATCCATGGAAGTATAACCAAAATAGTACATAGTAAAATTTCCCAAATCGGCCAATGCAAAGTTAACATCACTATAAGGATCAAACTAGTTCAGGATAACTAGGACATTCCTAGCTAGCATTACAAATCATGCATGCGTCAAGAAATTAGACATATGCATCTCACCCAGATAGTATATGAACACCCTAGTAAGTGAACTACCAAATATTTAAAACAATTCACCAGAACAAAATGCCTAGAGAGAGGAGGAACACCCCATGAGAGAACCCCTTGATAGTGGATGAGTCATATTAAAAAATCTTTTACCTATGTACCCAAGGATTCCAATATTATCTATTTTCAAATCCATTTCATCAATCCATTTTCATCAAAACTATTCGTGGATAACAATTTCATAAAACTATTTCAAAATTATTTTAAAATACCTTTTAATTTACCCAAAACCAAGAGAAACAATATTTTATCAAAAACCCATTTCCACATACAAAAATTAAATTATTAAATCATGCCATTTAATTTGTAAAATAATTTATTAGAACAAATTAAATTTATTTAACCAACATAGGCTTGCAATGGAACCAATTACATCAGAACTCAAGTTGTACAAGACAACAATGGGATCCACCAACTAAGTAGAACTTAAAAATGACAACGAATGTCCTATAACAAATTCTCAAATATTAGAATTGATTCAATTTAACAAAAAGGGTCAAAAAGATGAAAGATAATGAAATTCCCAAAGAACAAACACTACCTTCACCACAACCAAAAATTGAATGACCCCTGAAGAAAGATCTCACAAAGGATATAAATAGATCAATAAGCATTATCACCATGGGTCACAGAATCCAATAAATTAATGCAACAATGCCACCATATTAAAAGTAACTAAAGATGAAGAAATGATTACTCACCCAGAGACAAAATTCAAATAAAACAAACATCAATCACTAAAACAAATGATTAATATAGAGTATAGGTACCCAAAATTATTAGATAATAGCTTCCAGATTTTAAGGAAAAGGACTGTAGAAGAATGAAATAAGAATCATCCATATAAAACCCTCAAATCCAAAATCATGATGATTTCACGGTGTAGAATCCCTCTAAACACCATTTAATACCGGGGTTCCATATACACTGAGAAACCCATCACCTTTCTTATTAAAAACATATTCTTTAACATTACACAGAATGTAATCCTTACATGACGTGTATCCATTCATGTTGTGTGCCATGATAATGGATTCTTCCAAAAAGAAAATACATGTCTTGTAATCACTTTACAACTTTTTTAATCACCCAAAAGACCATGAAAATAGAATATTTTATCAGAAAAATCCAGAATACCTCATATGTTATCTAAACTTGGGAAGAAACCTATTAATATATTTCATATTTTTACCCAAACCCCACTAATTAAATCAAATATACATCTCATAAAATTAGGTCATTTTAACCCAAAAATTTTCTACATCATTGGGATTACCAATATGTTCTCAATTAAATAAAAAATTGACTACATAGATGGAAATTACCAAAACATTAGTATAAAGATGTTTCATCTCATCTACATAGTAGGAAAATTAGGTGGTGAGTATTCTTGGACATAATATTTCTTTCCTTGGTGTAACACAACCTGAAGGCATCTAAACCAATCATGGAAGTTACTACCAATGAGGAGATTCTATTTCTCTAATATAAATAGTAGGGATAATGTGTATTAGGATATTTATATCATTATATAGTTATAAAAGAGCATGTAATTAGTACTTTTCATGATTAAAACTTATGTGAGAGATAATAATTAATTTTACTTTGTCTCCCACATTTTTATCAAGTCCCTATAGCCCCCACCACTGAACTCAGAATGTCTTGTTTCAAAAAATTATAGTGTTAAAGATCCATATTTCACTTTACATAACCCACATGAGGGTTAGTCAAGATACTTGAAGGTATTTAGGGAGGAAGGTTTTTTACAAATATTAGATTATAGATCCTTGATCCATTGAGTGGACTCCCTAATCCTGAAATCCTTACTTGGATTTCTTAAACACTTGCCTCAAAATTACATAAAGTCTAGCAAGACTTACTTCTATTTATGTAAAAATTTTACGTCAACCCATGCCATTCATAAGAACTCCATGATAAATTTAATTTTCGTAGAAGGGGTTGGGAAAACCCAATGTTCTAAGGATTTAATTCCTAATAAATTAAAGGAAGGATAAGTATGGCATAATATATAATTGAGGGATATTTTTTTTTTTTATAAAATTATATTATTTTGTCTTCCACATGACTAGTTAATATTTAGTGGATTTTACAAAAAAATTTAACCATGTTTTGATAAAACATTTAAAAAAACCCAATTATTTAAATTCCATATTTACATATTAGTTTTGTTTCCTATGTGATCATGATATTTTGTCCATAAAATATATAATTCATATGAAATAAATAATAAATAAATATTTTTCCCATTCATAAACTTATCTAATGGTTGATTTATTGAGAATAAAATAAATCAACCTATAACCTAGGGAAAAATTCTTTATGTTATCCTTGGAACAAGTTACAACATTCCACCAAATCACATATGTATCACATGTGTTTGTACCATCTTGGATCCATCTTGAATTTCCTTTACCATCCTTGAGACCCTCCATTTTTTACATATATTTTTAACTCATATTCGAGTGAGGGGAACCAAAGGACTGGGTAAGAGAAATTACATAAATCACCTTGGAATCATACATCATATATAATAATGGAGGGATTGATGAAATTGTGTCTATCATTCTAATTTAATAATTAATAATTTGGAACCCATGTAATAAATTAAATTAAATAAAACCAAAGCATACACATATCTTGGTGAAGTTCATGAATGGTTATACACTCACAATGAATATGAAAAAGTAAAACCGATTATCATTTATTTCAATTTTTTATTTATTATTAAGTTAAAAACACCTACATTAATTAATTCCATTTTATATTAATGACTATACGAATTCTCTTGGAGATACTAATCAAAAATATATTCATGGAATATAAAGGGAAGAACCAATAATCATAGTTAATTATAATAAATAATATTTTCATTTAATAGTTCTTTAAATCATGAATTAAATGGTCAAACATATATCGTTGCAATAAATATAATACATTTTTAATTTTAAATTTAGCAATGTGGTGCAATTTTATTCTATCATTTTTTTTGGAAGACAACATGATGTGTACTTACAAGCTACATGTCATGTAATTTAATTTTTGTGTACCCGGGATAAATTCATGTGGTTTTGGAATGTACATCGGATGGACTAAATTGCATGAAAAATCAAGTTACATGCCTTGGGTTCCACTTTCTATGTTAATGGGATAAACACTCGGATCTTTGGCATGTATCATTTATAGATTATATGGACTATAATAATGAGCTACACACTTGTGGTCAGAATTCCTTATTTATGTGCAACCCACCGAAAGAATCGTAATGTTCATCATACACGGGACTGCGTGAAATGTTAAATAGAGCTACACTTTATGTATCTCTCATGTCATGTGTCATCATAACAAAAAAAAAGAGCTCAATGTGTATTTTGGATGTGAAAATTAATGCGATATTCATCATGTACATCTTCTACATACCACGTATTTCATTAATGCTCTAGGTTGTCATTCTCATGTGCTTTTGACAGTGTATTTGATCACACAGTTTGTGTAAAATTCACCACTAAACGATGTATACTACATCCTGTGTATTATAGCTACATGACATGTAATCCAAAAAGTCATGTTCCAGACAGGATCAGTCAACTTGTGATGTGAAATAAATGAATGGTGTGTAATTTCTTCTTGGTGTTTAATTTATCCTGCAACATAGCTATATGTAGTGCCCATGGGTACACAATATGTATTCTAGATACACATTCTGTACCCCATTCGTACTAGCAAAAAAATCATTGTCACATCTTTTAGGACTCTCTGATAATACTTTATTTTTATTAGATCTTTAATAAAATGATATAATGAATAATGAAAATTAAAATGTTGAAATAATGTCAATTAAATAGTTGGATTAATGAAATATTATTTTGGAAATTATGAATTTAAACACTATTTCTCACATAGATAAAAAATGAAATAAATAACTAGAAATATGAAATTTGACTAGTATGATACAACTTGGTGGTTCAAGGCACAATGGAAGTGCCTTGGTGGGAAAAAACCTGAAGGTGTTCTTGATTTGATGGATCATTAGGAATATTTTACATGATGTGAATGTCATGAACAATGTTATTTTTCTATATAATATCGGTATAGTGGAACCCAAAACGAAAAAAGATGATATTTTCATGTCAAATTTATAAATAATTCATTTATTAATGGGAGAAATGGCTACCTCATCTTAGTATCTTTCTTTGATATAGATGTTGATCATTTTGAAAAACCTATTTCATATTACCTTCATTGAACTTGTAGGATCCAAGTATAGAATCCCTCTACTGGTGATCCATACATGCCCATTTGAAATCCAAATAATGTCACTTAATTTACAAGTATAAGTCTAGAGAATCAATCATCATGAATTTTTCATCTTGATTTCTTGAATATCCTTCGATCATGATAGAGTTATTTTCATTCTTGAGAATATAGAGGAATAATTCATGATAGTTAAGTCCTCTATGTACTATTATTCTTTATTCTCTTTTTTATTAAACCTATAGGATAGAGATAAGAATACTTTTATTTAGATAGGGTTTAGGTTAATGTATTATTTAATTTCATACTATCCATTAAATAATATAGTAATTATTATGAACCCCAAGATATATTATGATAATAATATTATTAGTTAATGGAATACACAATATTTCACTACGATAAATATTATTTATCAGCTTGGAAATAAATATCCATCCCTGGACATGATGTTAGTTAACTCCAATTCCTCATCATTTATTAAATACGTAAATAAATATTTAATTAAGAATTTAATTAATTAATTAATATTCTTTATTGATAAAACATTAAAGAAAATTATACCTAATTCTTGAAAATAATATTAATTCTGTTAATGTAATTAAAATATAACTTAATCAAGATCAATAAAAATACTTAGTATGTGACCCTATATTATTCTTTCATAGTGGAATTAGGTGGTATTTTATAATGTATATGATTAATATCTAGATTCGGGTCAGGGAACTTGGGATAAATAATTTAACGACACAATATCAACCACCACATACAAACACTCATTATGAAATATAATCCATTATTTCATAATATCCTTTCAAGAAGGTTTCACATCTATATAATCAACCTATATTATCAATATGTCATTATTTTACTCTCTAAAATAAACATGTCGATACACCATGACCATGTAATTTAAAGTAACAATTATATTCCAATAATAGCGATAAAATATCAAATTCTAAAAAGATGTAAGGGACAAATAATTCCCTAACTTATCCATTAATAACATGTTATTCACGATGAAACCAATGTGACCTATATCCTATAAATATATGGTGCCACTATATTATTTATTAAACTTATATGAATGATTTGTGACATAAAATAATGATAATATTGTAGTCTAAGTACCATTGCACATCCTCATAAATGGGAATATCTGATTACACTAAAACATGTAGAATTACCATGTGTGGTTATGTTATCATAATCTCTCATCTTGGATATTACCATGTGTGATATTAACGATAAGAGGCCACATCCTATTATGTTTTCTCACATCTAGAAGTGTACATACTATGTGTCCTTTTATATAAATTTATCCAATTGTAGAACTATATTTTAGAATATCATCGTGGAATTTTATGGTTCTCGTCATAACATGGAACATCTTTGACCTTATCAATGTGATATATACTATAGGACATTATTACATTAAATTCATGTAGAACTCTGTAGAATATCTAATAATATGCTTTATTATTATTCGAATATTTTAATATACATGTAATCAAAGTAAAAAATAGTTGGTTCTAAAACACGAACTCAAAAAAACTCCCACCTAGTCTAGAGAGAACTATGTATACATTTCCATCTACTAGTAATCACATGATGATCATGTTTCGATTGAATTAAGGATTTATTCAAGGGGAACAATGGGTTATATTCCATAGATATTCTACTAATTTCACCTTCCCCTCTATGAAAAAAATACCTCAATAGGTTATGCTTCTAAAGAATATTCTTCATTCGTTGATATGACCTTGGATCCTTTGCGGGATCCATTACTACATTATTATCAAAATATTGTGTGGTATGACCTTTACTATTAGATACCATATTAATGTATTAGAAAAATTTCTAAAACCATATTTCTTATTTAGTTTCCTCATAAGTTGTAATATACTTGGAAAATTTTATATAATCTATGATCATGACCTTCTTTGAGACCTTCTATCAAATATCACCACTATTAAAGGTGAAGTAGTATTTTTTTTATGATTTCATATAATAATGATATTTTTGTAAACTATCATATTCATATCCATTGATTTCTAGTTCCTCATATCCTCTAGAGTCTGGTAATATTTCTTTATTACTCATCATATACACAGGGATAGTCTTGACTTCCATACAAAGGTAGTAACCTAGGCTATCTTGATGTATCTATACTACACTAAAGGATTATGTGACATCTATCATAGTTTATAAAATACCATACAAGAATGATAAAATCATTGATTAATATTAAATTTTTACCATTAATTATCTTTAACCATGTGTTTGAGGATATATTTTCTTGGGAAGCTAAATTCCATGTGACATTGGAAACAATCCCATCTTAGATTTTTCCATACTAAAACTCTTCAATATCTTATTAATATACATACTTTCACATAGACTAAGTTGTCTCTTGGATTTATCATTATGGATCCTGATTTAAATAATATATTCTCCATCACCTAATTTCATCATTGAGAAGCATTTATTCAACGAAGATTTAATAGATAGTAAGACATATATTTAATTTCAAATATGTTTTTTGTCATCAAAATATACTTTTAAGAAAATTAACTCAATTATAATAAACCACTTATAAACATAAATCTCACATTTGTTCTTTATGGAATAAAATTTAATTATGGATTTTTGAATCAAAGTGTTACAGGATCTGGATTCTTTTTTTATTCTATAAAGTGATCTTTTAAATTTTCAATCTTTACTAGAATCCATTGATGTCAGAAACCCTTCTTTCTATCTCATATAGAAATCTTACTAATGGTTCCCATTAACGAAGACTATTTTGATATCAATTTTATAAATCTCATTGTCATCAAAATATGTAATGTAAAGATTAATTATGATGGATTTTATTATTTTAATTGGTGAAAAGGTTTCACTGTAGTAATTTCCGTGATGCTTTTTGAACAATTTTTCAACCAGTCATTTTTTATAAGTACTAACACGTCCATCAATATCAATTTTATACTTGAATGAAAATTTAAAACTATTAGTCTTTAAATCCATGAGAATATATAAAAAAATCCATACTTGTATTTTTTACATGAAATCAATTTCAAAATATATGGCTTCATTCCACTTGGAAATAATAGTGCCACTTACTACTTCTTTATAGGTTATAAGATCATTATTATTAACTAATAATGAGTTTCAATCCTCTATGACTATAAAAAATTCCATTATGGTTATCTAACCTATCTTATAATCCTATGAATTACTTATGTCTCAAGAATGTATTCTATAGGGACTTATGGAATTTTTTCCTATGAAAAATCTTAAATACCTTGATTCTATACTTTATTGATGTCTACCTCACTCCCACTATATATTTTTGAGATATGGTCCCTCTCAATGAATACTAAACATTATTCCACTATTATGTTTTTTCTGAAGGGTTACATTGGAAATATTCCAAGTTTCCTTGGGGTATCTTATAAAGGTACACTTTGTGCCTTAGGGTGAAAGTTTGGTACATGAAGAGGCATTAAAACCACTTGGAAACACCACACATGTAATTGTGAAAAAAGATATTATTTCCACTTAAAAACTGGTATGATATAATTTATACCACTTTATGTTGGACTTGGTTTAGTATTTGTGTTGAAATTTGTAACATATATCCCCTAATGTATAGTTGAAGACTTTCATGACATGTCATTGATCTAAAATTGTCTAACAATGTACATTTTATCTTTACACTCACAACACTCCCATGAAGTGTATGTAAATATTAGATCCTAGACACCCGTAAATAATAAATAATGTCCTGATTAAGATATTATCTATGATGGTCTTAGTGAAATTTTTCCATCTTGTTACCAATATGCTTCAGAAATTCATTTTTGTTTCCCTCGAATCTCTTAAATGAATCTAACTTATACCTCAATAAGTATAAATATATATCTACTAAAATAATCTGAAAAAGTTTTGAATTATGATTACCCACCCCCTGATTCAACTCGATATGGTCCACATACATTGTTATGAACAAATTAAAGTATCTATTTAACCATTTCAACTTTTCCACTAAATAAGGCATTGGTAATTTTCCTTATAAATGTACATTTAATACATGAACTTGTATTGGTTTAAAAGAATCTAAATATAAATCTTGGTATTATTTTGAAAACCATTTTTCATTTACACGATCTAGATGGTGATTCCATAGTTGGGTTTGGTATGATTTTTTTAAATGGTTTTATTATGGATTTCTATTACTTGGTTAATGTAATACAAAAGATAAATATTGTTATTTAAATGTACCTTAAAATAAAAAAATGATATATTTATAAAATTAGAATCATTTATTTTGAAAAATTTAACTAAAACCATCTATATGATGTCTAGATATAAAAATAATGTTTTTGCTAACAGACCGAACAAAATAACAGTCATTTAAACCCACAATAATTCCCATCAGCAATGCGAGGAGGTAGTCTCCAATAGCCACACTAACTAGTTTGGCTCCATTGTATTATCATTGATCTACATACCCTTGGTCAATCTTTTAGAATCCTCTTTGTTCCTATATTTGAATATGTATGTCAGTTTCAAATGCTGTATATAGTAAAAAATTTGTAGAAACAAATAAATTTCACACAAAAAAATTACACGTGAAGCTTCCTCTTTCTTTTTGGATGGGTGTAGTTTTCATCCAATTTTCCTTATCACTGCATTTGAAATAGATAGAATCACACTCTATTTATTTCCAAATCATCTTTCACTTCTTATAGGGTTGATGGGAAGAGGATTTGGGCATAGATATCTTTTCTTGTCCTTTCTATTTATTCACCATGAATATAAATAAAATAATGCTTCAAATCATAATCTACTTGTTGAGGAAGAGTAAGTGGATTTGAAAGATACTTTTCAATGTTAAACAAATTAATATTGAAGCGAATATGGGGCCGCTTTAATAGAGTGATGGAAGAATTATATTTTTGTGTATTCTATCAATAATTTTAAACTATATAATTTCTAAGTGTTAAATATAGCCAATAAGTTTGACTACATGAGGACAAGATGGTGAACCCCTTCCATGATTTCACTGAAAGAGTGACTTAGAAATCTAAAATCATTCTCATATTTCTCTCACCTAGTATAAACCATGAATATACTCAATAATACGATAAGAATCCATGTTTTCATGATACTTTATTATTTCACTTGACATAAATGAAAGAACTAGACATTTAACATTGAAAACATCAGTCATGTATTTATCATAGACATAGATATTTTCATCACTCTTTTCTTTAATAGGTGGATCGGGTAGTGAGGAATCCATTTCTTAAAATTTATGTTTATAGTGAAACATATCCAAAAGTAATAAAAACTAATCCTAGAAGTTTCCACCAATGAGAATATGGTTTTTATCTAATACATATCACATGGATAATGTGAATGATGAGATTTCAACTATTCTAAAATTATTAATGAGATTATTATTATTAATTTTATTGATTAATGTTTTTTTGAGAAATAATAAAAATTAATTTAATTAAGTCTCTTTATCATTCCCCAATATCCCTCATCATTAAAATTAAAATGTATGGTTTCTAATAAATTTTATTGGAAAGGATCTATATGACCCTTTTTATAACCCCAATAAGGATTGTTGAAGATACCTAATGATATTTAGGTAGGTAGGTTTTTTCCAACTATAGTCTTGTGGCTCCTCAATCCAGTGAGAAGACTTCCCAATCCTGAAATCTGGACATGGATTTCCTTAACAGTTAAATCTGTGTTATATCAAGTCTAGTTAGGGATAATTCTCTTCCTAAATAATGCTTAATAAAAACCATAAACATCATAATTACTCCATGATTAATGTAAGTGTACTAATTAGGGTCAGTCAAAACCATAGGTCTATGGATTCCTTTCCTAATCTAGTAATGGAAGGCCATGTCCAACTTAATATTTACTTGAGTTATTTTTTTTATTATGGTTAAAATTATCTTGATTTATCTTTCAAAATACACATAAATTTTAAGTGGATTTTACTTAAGTTATTGAACTTGTTTTGATAAACTATTTATGCATAATCCATTTATTCAAATTCCATCTCTGTATATTAGTTCTTTTATTTATGTGATCGCAGTTTTGCATCCATAAAATAAATAACATATATGAGAATAAATAAATAAAAGAACCATTCCTGATCTTATATAATGGTAGATTTATTATGGAGATAATAAATCAACATATATCCTAGGAGAAAACTTTTTATGCCAGCCTTGAAATGAGTTACATCATTCCATCTATCCACTTCTGTATCACAACAATTTTCATCACCTTGGATCCATCTTGAACAACCTCCACACACCTTGGTATACTCCATTTATTACATGTATTTATAATACATAGGTATGTGTGGGGAAAAAGGATTAGTTAAGTGGAGTTATATAAATCACCCAGGCACATAGTTTTAACATAATAAAGGAGGCAGAGATAACTCACAAACCATAATTTTAATATAATAATTAATAATTACAAGCCCATTCTATAAATTAAATTCAATAAAACCAACACATACATAGGTATTCTCCATGATCATGAACGTTCATAAACTTACAATGAATACATGATAGTAAAAACAATTAATATTTATTTCTATTCAGAATTTATTACTATGATAAATACACTTTCATTAAGTAGTTAATTTACTTTTATCTTAATGGCTATTAAAATTCACTTGGTTATTTCCATCAAAAAATAATTTGATGTAATTTAATTATTTAAATTATTGAGAGATTATATGTCATGTAATTACAAGACACACACCATGTACCTAGATTTCCATTTACCTATGATATACTCATGGGGTTTCATCATGTAACACATTTAGACTACACAATGTGTACTAACCAGTTGCATGCCATATGTTAAACTTTCCATGTTATTAGGATAAATTCAAGGGGCTTCAACATGAATCTTAGTTGGATTACATGCCATGTACTAAAAACCTACACAAATTATATACAAGATGTAATGTGTCATTATAATAGACCATATGAATCATTGTGTTTATTGGATACATGACTACATAACATGTAGAATCTAGTTGCACACAATGTATATCATATGACATGTGTCCACATAAATTGGAAAATTTCCCATCATGTATTTTAGATATAGGAATTAATAAACCCAATTCCATGTACACTAGATACACATCACGAATTTCATTAATGTTGTAGGTCTTAAGTCTCACGTGGTCTGTACCACACTATTTTCATGAATTTTCCAACTAAACCCTATAGGATACAGGATAAGTACACTTGCTACACATTGTGAAATTCAAAAATTCGAGTGCGTGACTAGCTTAGTATAAAATAAATGTGCTATAAATTCACCACATGTAATTATATCTTGGTTCATTGTGTATCACATGACACATCAAAATACATTTCACATGGGTACACAATATGTACTCCAAATACAATTTCTATAACCCTTTTTTACCAGAAAAACTCCATCGCAATTCCCAATGGAATATCTGATCATTCCACATCCCTTATTATTCATTTAAGAAAATTTAACTCTGATTTATGGTAATTAAAAATTTAAAATAATTTTAATAAAACAATTATATTAAATATTAATATTAGATAAATGAAATATTAAACCACAATTATGTATATAGATTAATAATCGAATAAAAATTTATTAAATTAATGTATGAATTCTCTTATACCAATTAACAGATTTGGGAACATAAAAAGTTCCTTGGTGAGGGGAAAATAAGGTTTTGTTTACATAGAAACATTGAATAAGATACCCCATGAATGAACAAAAATAAATGAAAAATGAAATATCATGAGAATAATTAAATTCATGATATTAAATTTCAATGGTCTTATATATGAACATCATAAAAGAAGATAGGACCATAACTTAACATATTTCTAAAGGAAGGAAAATTGAAAAAAATATATCTTATATTATGTCTCGACTTCCATCATACATATTCAAACCACCAATATAACATCACTCGTGTGTTCAGTGGACTACCGCCTCACGAAACAATGTAATTCATTTACGCTTTATAAGAAAAGTAATAAAAGTAGGTTTAATAAAAATATTAAATATATATAACATAGAAATTATTCTTTAACGGTTAAATATTATTTAACATTATTTCATTCAATCAGTCTAGAAAATAGAAACAATATTCACACATACGTAAGACCTACTGTCTCCATGAACTGCATATTTCATTTTCTATCTCTAAATCTTATGGATTACTATAAAAACATATAAAATGAATATATATGATATTTAAATCATTTCTAAAATTATATAAATTATGTAATCATGATCAAACTAATAGTACCAAAAATAAAAAACCAAAACAAACATGAAAAACATAGTAATTATTGCTCAAAACATGTCTTTAACATGGAATTGTTAAATAATGGGTAATAAAAGGTACTAAGAAAATCATATATAGTCTAATATATTTAATAATTGTAATATAATGATTTATAATAAACGTATGTTTAATATATAATTGGTTTGAATGTGTATCAATGAAATCAAGACATAAGGTAAGATATTTTTATCTCAGTTTTCCTTCCTTCAGACATATGTTAAGTTATGAACCTATCTTATTTTATGATGTGCATATATAACACTATTAAATTTAATATCATAAATTTAATTAGTCTCATGATATTTTATTTTTCATTAATTTTTCATTATTCTTATTGAACATTACATGATCATTTTGGCTTTAAGGAGTTCTTCAGAAGAGTGGAATAATATGAGAGAGGGAATTGTTTGTGTGTAAAATGATTCTATATTATAATTTTTTTCAATTAAACCTACAAAATAGACTAACCATATATTTATAGAGATAGATTTTATGTTTTGAGTTTATTTAATTTCATACCGAACCTTAAATAATTTATTAATTTTTAAGATACCCTAGTACATATAATAATAATATGATTGTGATTTTATGTCATGCAAAAACTTAAAAAATGATAATCATTACATAACAACTTCAAAATAGATATTCTTCAATAGACATGATATTTTTCTCACAAATTCCTTAATATTTATTAGACATTATAATAATTATTTAATTAAATATTTTATTTATCGATAAATATTTGTGATCGATAAAACATGAATAAAATTATTCCACATTCATTAGAGTGATATTTATTCTAATAATTAAATCCAAATATTATTTAATCAAGAACCATGGAAACACATAGTGTATGCCAATGAAATATTTTTTATTATTCACATTATGTGGGCTTTCTATAAGTCTAAAATCACTCTCTATAAATGGTTAAAGGAACCCAAGAGAAATAATATAATGTTACAATGTTGACCACCACATACACTCACTGTACAATATAATACCTTTGTCATAGTATCTCATAAAGAAAGCTTCACATCTATTTTATTAACATATATTCTTGATTTATATTTCATTGACTCAATGAAAAATAACATTATTGCACAGGAGGCATGTAAGGCGATGGTTCTATTCTACTCAAAGTAATGAAATATAAATTTCCCTAAACATGGAAGGGGTAATCCTTTATTGACATATCTAATAATAACATGTCATATGTGATGAACCCAATGTACCCAAGTTCCCATGAACATATGGAATCATGGATTTGGTCATTAAACCATAATGTAAAAGTCATGACAAGAATTAATGATAATATTAACATCTAAGGACCATTATAATTGTTCACATATAAGAATATCTGATGACACAAATACATGTGGAATTCATACTAGTTGGTTTGTTGTTATAATCTCTAGTCTTGGAGATTACTATGTCTGAACAACCTGAGAAGAACCCATATCCACTTATGAATACTTTCATATGAAATTATATATATTATGTGTCCTATCATAGTAAGTTATCTAATCACATAACTATATTTAAGAGTACCTTCATGGTATTTATAGGCTCTCATTATATTGGGGATATTCTATGAACTAATTAATATGAAAGATAATCCAGGATATTAGTAAAATAAATTCATACAGAACAAAGCACGATTTGTAATGAAACATTTTATTAAGGTTAAAATAATCATATATTCATGTAATAAAAGAACAAATAGTTTTTTAAAAACAAAAACTTCAAAAAACTCCCACTTATACTAGATCCAAACCCCTATGATTTTCAGTCCTCCAGAACACACATGAAGATCCTGTTTTTAATGAGTTAATGTTTTATTAAAGGTGACCTCCATATAGTATTCTATGTATATTATTCCTACTGTAACTTCAAATATATGAGAAAAATTTGCATGTAGGTAATACTTCAGAAGTAGATACATCATTATTTTATGTAACCTTGGATCCTTTACGAGATCCACTAATGTAGTGTTATCACAATAGACTGTGATAGGATATTTACAAATAGGTACTATGTTAATATATTGGATAATGATTCATATACATACTTCTTCATTAGAAACCTCAAAAGCTAAAATATAACCACACTCTCCTATATAATCTGTGACCAAAATTTAATTTGAGATCTCCCAGCTCACAACACCTCCATTAAAAGTGACTATGTATCCAGTCTATGATTTTAGATCATCTTGATCATTTTGGAAACTATAATTAGTATGTCCTCCAATGCCTAGTTCCTATTCTCCTCCAGAGTCTAGGAAAATATCCTTAGTAAAACATTGATACTTAAGGATAGTCTTCAGTACCATTCAATCGAAATCACCATGGTTAGACTGAAATCAACCTACCACACTCAATGCACTACCTACATATATCCTATAAAACAAAATAAAAAAATGATTGACCAAATAAACATTGCAAAAATAATATTTTATATTATTTTTATGTCCTTATTTGTCTACTCACACATATTCCATGAAAGATGACTTATATGTCACATTTGAAAAAAATCCACTTTTGGATGGTTCCATACATAACATATTTAGTATCTTTCAAATATATGTACTTTGACTTAGATCAATATGTCTCTTGGATCTATCAGGATAAATGTTGATCCCAAGAATATACATTTCCTCTTATAATCCCTTCATGGATAAGTAGTTTTTCAACCAGACTTTAATAGAATATAATACTGGAATTTTAATTTCATTGTGTAATATGTTATAGGAATATACTATTATGGAAATGACCCCACTCCCATTAAAACTCTTGTAGACATAAGGATTAAATTTTGTTTTTTGAAACCAAATTTCATTATGGATTTATCAAACCAAATGGTTTATGACCTGGATGATTTATTTAATCTATAAATGGATCATTTCAATTTAAAAACCACACTAGTATCCTTTAGTGTCACAAACCATATGGGTTGTGTCATATAGAAAAATTTATTAAGGTTCCTATTAATGAACTTTGTTTTGAAAAACATTATAAAAATATCATATTCATGGATAGTTTAAATGGAATGTAGAATTATGATGGATTTATATGTTATAACAAGTGAAATCATTTAATTACAGTCTATTACATGATGGTGTTTGAACCCCGTTGCACTTGGTCGTGCTATATAACTACATAATTTTCCATCCTATCCCAATTTCACCATGAATAAACATTTATAAACAATGGGATTTACATCTACTGGAGGATCTATTAAAAATAATAACTTATCTTTGGTATAAGGAATCTATATCACAATTACTTGCTTCTTACCACTTGGAACCATATATTACTGATACTATTCCCTTATAAGTTATAGAATCATTATTTTTAACTAATAATTATTTTCCATCATCATGGATAATAAAACCATATCATTCTGTTTTTCTAACCACCCTTGTACTCCTAAATAGTAATTATTTCTCCAGAACATCTTATTTCATATGGTTTTATGTAAATTTTTATTATACCAACCCTTGTGTACCATGATCCTGGACTTCATCAAATTCAATATCGCACTGGAAATTGTTTTTGGAGATGTGCACCCTCTCATAGAGTATGTAATGAATATCTAAAATAGCATTTTAGTCCGATGGGTCATATAGGTAAATCACCTTGTTTCCTTGGGGTATCTTATAAAGTTACACTTTATTCCCTGGGGTGCATGTTTTATTCTAGAAGAGGCATTAAAAAATGCTTGGAAATCATACACATGTAAGTTTGATAACATATATTTATTTCCATTCCACAATTGATATGGTATACAATTACCCAATTTAGTTAGAACATGGATTAGTATTTGTGCTACTATATGTAATATGTACCCGAGGAAGGATAATGGAAGAATTTCATGAGACATAATTGATCTAACCATGTCTAACAAGGTTTAGTTTATTCGAGGTCTTCCGGTCGAAGATGGTCTTGCAGTTTCTTCTTCCCGCAAAAGCCCATTTATCTTCTACTATGGATCCAAGATTCCACCGTTCTTTCCTAGGTGGATTTGTGAAGTGGTCGCCAAGGTTCTTTGGGAAGTGGGTTTGAGCGAGCGGCTTTGAGAGATTGATGGTGAATACGATCAATCGGTTATAGTGAGGTATGGTTTGGTTCCAACGATGATGATGGTGGTTATTGGATACGATGCAACTAATAGTGTATGCGTGATGTGGGAAGGCTCCCTATCCGAGATATTTTTGAATTTTTAATTTTGGTAATGTTTTTTGTCATTTTAATTTTGGATTTTGAAGTGGGCGGGATTTTTTAGTGGATGTGGTTTTTTGGTTGGTTGAACTTGTACTAGTTGGATTAGTAATGATGGGTTGTGTTTTTGGTTCACACTTAACATTTAAAATTGTCCTTACAAAATAAAAAATACGATTGTAGGTAGGTTAGTATGTATGGATACCGACTAGTTGCCTCATTGAAAATAGTCCACACACATAGCTATGAAAAAATTCAATAATATATCTAGCCTTTTCACATATTCCACTTAATAGATATTTGACCATTTTTACATGTAAACATGAGTGACATACACCATGTAGTTTTGTTATCTATTTCCATTACTTGGTTCATTTAATATAACACATAAAGACCATTATTTTAATGTGAATTACTATAAAGCATTATATCTTTTAAAAATAAGAAACATTTAATACAAAAGATGAAAATAAATCCAACCATATCAATTATAGGATTAGAAATAATGTTTTTTATAAAAGATGGTACAAAAAAATCCTTTAAAACCAAGATCATTCCAGTTATAAACATGAGGTGGTTTTCTCTGATAGCTAAAATAGATGGTTTAACTCTATTGGATTATTGTTGATCTACCTTCCCTCATTGATTCTTTGTAAATATACATGGTTATTTAATTTGAGTACATAAATGAGAACCATAAACTATATTTGATACCCAATTTGAAGAAATAGATATATTGCACTAAATAATAAAATCATCTAAATCTTCCCCTTACATCTTTGGATGATTGTTGTTTTTTTATCATGCCCCTTCTTTTTTTAGGTTTCAGGCATAGTGGAAGTTCCTTTGGTTGGTGTGAAATTAATATTTATTTTAATTTATAGTTCTCTAAAACCCCAACATATGATCTTATATATTAAATTTATAATATTTTGTATTTATTATTAGAATAAATGATTACCTCATCTTTGCATACTTTCTTGATGAAGTTTTAGATCTTCTTGAAACCCTTTCAGATTACATTTTTTGTTATGATATAATAATTTACTTGTTGAATCCCTCTAGTGGTGATCTACACAATCTCCATTGATCTCTAAGAAACAACAATTGTTTTGGGTGCTATCATGAAAAATCAATTGTATTTCATTTTTTGTCCTGATCATTCCATGATACATTGGGATTGAAATAGTTCTTGTCATTATTTAGAGGAAGTATAAGGATCTGGCCTTAAAAATTTCATAATCTTGAGTTAAATCAAGAATTCACATTGGGGGTCCATTAAAGTTTAGAGGTTTAGTTAATTTAGTCATAACTATTACACATCAGCTTGAATATTACTATTAGACACTACAACTCTATATCCATTTTTTTATAAAATATAAACTATTAAAAATAAAAATATCTAGTTCCAAGTCATAGACATCACGACTTTTCCATGATCACATCCTTGTCCTTATTCCACTTCATGTCCTGTGAAAAAAATTTCAAAAACTTGTGATGAGAAAAAAGCGTAGTAAGGTATACACAAAGAAGGAAAACTATTAGTTTTTCAAAAAACATGTGAAACATGAATACCCTATCATAAGTAATACGTTTCACCTTTATAAGTAGTAAATACTCTTCACAGAATAAAATATCATTGCTTACCCTTTTGTCACCAAACGATTACCATTTAACCCATAGAAAGAAAAAATAACATATAAAGGTAACTTGGGACATAAACATGCTTAAATGTAATAACCATATGGTTGACTTCCACACATATCACTAAATGGAATATCCATATGACCAAATTTCATACCCAATGCATTGGAGGTTATAACTTAACTGTCCATCTTGGTTTATCATGCCATCACCCATCATTTGGTTTATCACGTAACCACCCGTCAAATGTCTAAGTACCATTATAAAATCCTAACACATAAAATATTAAAAAAATAAACATTTCACTAATAACATTGTATTTTCAATCACTATAAATGATTTCAAGATATCAAAAAAATTAATGATTTATCAAACCATTATCAAAACAATTTAAAACATTTAAAGATGATATTTTTGAATCAAAGTGTCACATAACACTTTGAATATTTTAAAGGAATTAAATTTTTTGAACATTAATGACCATATTAATAAATATTTAAAACTGTTTTGAAAACATGGTCATTATTGTTAAATATTTATAAGAATAAGTCTTTAAAACATTTTAACTGATATTTTAGTTAAAGGGGTTTTAACAAAATGAGAGACGCTTGAATAAAAATAATTAAGGAATAACATTTAATGGGAACTTTATAATATCATGACAATAAAGGGATTCATTATATAATATTCCAAAGGAATGTATATACACCACAAAAGAGTGAATTGGTGTATAACACAATGAAGACTCAAAGGAAGGTAAATTGAGACGAAGTCCCTTATAAAAACTGTATCCTTAGATTAAAGATAAATCAATTGCATAATAACGTATGAAAAATAGAAGTACACTCTATATGATTGGATGTTCTGTTTAAATCAATCAGAGATAATTCAAACATATTTTTTTTAAAAACAACACTAATGACTTTGATGATTAACTCAATGATTGGAAATTGAGTTCAAATTACTCTTACCAAGTTCATATCGAAGACCTGATAATTTATCAACGGAGTGATAATGTGTATAAAAATTATATCCCCGCAAATGGGGGTGGAAATTATAATATAAATAAATAAATAGTGATTCCACACATAATCATAGCATGGCATAATTAATAATTAAATGATTATTCCCAGGAATGGAAATTGGGTTAAAAGGTTTCCTTACAGATTTGGTTACTATAAAACATACACCACATGATAGAAGTATCATACAATGAAGATAAATTACAAATAAAATTAATTATATTATAAAAAGAATACAATCCTGGGCAGTACATACACAACACAAAATAAGATAGTGGAAAATATATTATCAATCTCACGGGAATAAAAAGTGAGATGAAAATCCCTTACAATGTTGTAATCAATCGAGTCATATGACCAAAAGTTAATAACCACCAATTAAATCAAAGAATACCATGAATATAAAAAGAAACATGATAATATATATCAAATGTTAGTAAACAACAAACCACATTCAATAAATAAGTGGCGAACAATTGAGATCACATAGAATTAAAAATGAGATAAGAAACCCCTGACTGATAGCGATGCGCCCGTAAAGGGCTCCCGACCTAGGTTTTTCCTCTAGCCGTCACTGCTTCTTCACTGCGGAAGATACAACGTTTCTCCTCACGATTGGTGGGTTTGTGGAGGATCTCCTCGGTCGTGGTGTCATGCGGGTTTGTGGTCTTCTCCTCGCTGTAGAGTTTCACTATGGGTTTTAGTGGTTGCTGGTTCAGATCTGCGGGTGTAAGACCGGTCTGCGTCGATGACGTACTCTTCGGAGCGCTCCTGGTGTTGTTCTCGGCTTCTCGTTGTTGTCATGTGGTGGTATTTTTTCAGTGTTGGGGGCTCGCACTCGTTCATCTATGGTTGGTGGGGTTCCTCCTCTTCTCTAGTGAGTTCGTTGGGGGTTTGGTGTGTCTGATGTGGTTGTTTGTTCTGGTGGCGGTGGGATCTTCTGGGACAGGGTGATGCTGTGGTGCCGTTTCTTGCGCAGTTGATTTGGTTTTTGGTGAAATTTCTTTTGATCTCTATGATTTTTTCTGTTCATGATGGTTGCTTTGGTGGATGTTTTGTTGTTTTATCATGGAGGTTTGTTCCTCCGACTGTGTTGGTATTGATAGTCTTCGGCAAAGCTCGCCAGTGAAGATGACGACGGTCGCCGGTGAAGTCGACAACGGGAGCCGGTGAACCTCAGCGGTGTTCCGGTGAATGTGGGTTTGTCAGTCGACTCGGGGGCATTTCCTGAGGCTGGTGATGCAGTTATAGGAGATCCCGGGTTTCGAGGCCGACGCGTGGGTTCACGGCTCGTGATGCGCGGCTCGAGGTCCTGTCGCGTCTCTTATGGTGGAAGGGGCACGGATCATAGGCGTATCTCGCTGATTTGGGTTTTTGAAATTTGAAATTTTTGAAATTTGAATGTAATGGATGCTTGGTTGTGGTGTAATGGAGGCGTGTTGTTCTGTAATGGGTACCGGTAACCCGGAAACCGGCTATTTGAAAATGAAAAAAATGATTAGCAGGAGATAAGAAACCCTTTACCTCGTGTCTGGCTTGACTCATTTGTTCCTTATACTTCCTGAATAACAAACATAATTTAATTTATACTTGGCGAAGAACATTTTTCTATTTTATTATTCATTTTATACCACTTATTACCTAGCTATAAAAATTATGTAATTATTTTAGTTCACATTGGACATTTTGTCGATGTTCGGAACATGAGTCAAAAATGAACTTGTTATAATTACAAGTTGTTCATGTGGTCAAAATTCCATTATCCCTAGAATGAAATTTATTATTTAGATATCATATATATAATATATAACCATTATATTTATGTATTTATAACATTAAATAAATTTTAGATATGTGAAATGAAATGCACCGTTCAAGGAGACGGTAAGTCGTACGTACGCATGAACGGTAATTTCATTTCTATTCAATATTTAACGGAATGAAATCTTAATGATACATAAGTATATTATAATTCCAGTATAATATCATATGATATATATGTTACATAATTTCCTAAATTCTATCTTTTATACATTCCATGTATTTCATTAATGGATCATATCACCTTGAGGAGGCGTTAGTCCACACTTCCTCAAATGAAATTATCTTGTTTACAAATATTGGAAAGAATAAAGTTATGTTTGTAAAATAAAATATCATTAAATAATAGAGAAAACAAAAACATAATATATATCATATATAGATACAGTTCCATTATAATGGGCACCCAGAGAGGTGGCAGGAGAAGATTCAACAATCATCGTTTCGTGAGGCAGTAGTTCACCGGCAAGAGAAACAGTATGCCCTTTACCCATTATATGGGGGTGTGTGGAAGTGTATGTAACACCCCAAGCTTCTAGGGTACGCTTCTCTCTGAATAATATAGTAGCGTGTGTTGTACGCAACTTCAAGTTCTAACACACCACAACCAATCAAACTAGCCGTTATGAATAGTAATACATAATTTTTGAGATTTTATACATTTTATCTTTCAAAATTCATTTCATTTTTGGATTTAGAATATCAAAATTATCCTAAGGTGAAATTTTGGTACTTTTCGGATAAGTTTCAAATTTTGATGAATAGTGAAAATTACTAAGTTTTAATTAAAAACAACTTTTTTAATCGAAATAATTAATAGTGATAAATTATGAATTTGAGTGGTTTTAAAGTATATTGAGAATATATTTTTACCATTCAATACAATGTTGGTCATTGGACGTAATTTCACTTTTAGACCAGACATAAACAAGTGTCAATCTTTTGATGTTATTATTTCTTAAAAACACGCTATTTGTTTTGACAACGGGAATTAATTTTTAAATTAATTAATGAAACTTATATGTTTTTAATTTGTTAAAGTAGACATCATTTTTGAATTCATAATTTCAAATATATCTTAGGCCAAATGTTTTGTAATGTTCTGAAAACTTTCAATTTTTTGATAAATAGTGAAAAATACTGAGTTATAGTTTAAAACTGAATTTTTATTTAAATAATTATTTATTTTATTGAAATTTTATTAAGGTCAAAATAGATATATAATACCTATATAAGTTCAATTTAATTCATTGGATTTAGTTTAGAATAATTTTAGAATATATAAAAATGTTATTGAACTTTTCACCGTCTTTTACCCATCTTCTAGGAGAATTTGGAAATTCATATAAAACATAATTTTACCACATCTGTGAGTGGAATTTTGAAAATCCGAGAGACATGGTTAATATTAAGGAGTAAAATGTGGTTCAATAAGATGAAAATAATTTTTGGTGAATAGTAACTTTTTAATTTTATTTACCACTGTTAAAAGTAAATAGGGCAATTAAGGGTAAAAATGCTCTTAATATTACCCTAACACATGTCCTAATTCTATTGGACAATTGTATCTCCACCAAAAACAACCTTAGGAATAAAAAATTATCATCTAGGTCCACTTGCATTAGATTATGTCATTTATTATTATTGAATTCAAAGAAGAGTTAAAAGAGTTAAAGAACGTTTATTTACTAAAAATTTTAATATAGGGTTATACATAATATAAATTAGATTTTAAATATTCATTAGAAATCTAAAAATATTTCCTACATAATGTTAGTTTATTTATATTTTTTTGACATTAAATAATTTAATTTATTTATGACACAATGGTGATGCAGTAATTACCTAATTAATGAAATATTAAAATAATTGATATTATAAATATCAAAATAAATTTAATTTGAGACTTTTTATGAATTAAACTAATTTTATAGGTTAAGATGACTTATAAGGATTGATTATATAAATTTTTGGCAAAGTAATAATGCTGTTATGAATTTATCAAAAATAAAATACCCAATAATGTCAAAATTGACATAAAAGAGTTTTTAAAAAACATTTTATATTATTAGTTGATATTAAATTCCTAAAAATATAAGGCTCGTCCAAGTGACTTATATCATGATAGGTGTATCATTAATGGACAACTTGGGGGTCGATTGGAGGTATATAGTATGTTAATTAACTATATAATATAAAAATACAACGTGACATGGTAAGTGTCAAACTAATTATCTAAGAGTTAAAACTAAAAGATAAGGTTAATATAATGTCCCAAACCTGTCTAAATTCTATTGGATGAGTGTTTTTCGACCCCTAACCACCTTAACCTATAAATAATCTACTTTGGAGATATTATAAAACGAATAAGAATTTATTATAAAACAATATTTCTAGTTTTTCCAATGGTGCCCCTCACCCCTCTTATAAAAGGGCACTTCCACTTCTCATTAATTCACACCTTCAAAGCCATTTGTCTCGGACAAACTCTGCCCAAATATCCTCCCATATTCCATAACTTCAACCTAGAGGCCTTATCTGGATCAGAAATCCAACCTAATGAGACATTTGGATCAAATCAAAAGGAAGAACATGAAGAAGAGGTAATGTTTTCAACACCCTCTTTCAAGTTCCTTTCTTCTTCCACTTCTTCATTATTTTTTATTACCATTATAAAATAATAACTCCAGTATATTATATATACTGTGATGTTATTATAAATATGGTACAACCATATTTAGTATTATATCCATCCTTTGAATGACATGTCACCATACGTGTGTACGTACGACTTACCGTCTCCACGTCGTGGTGTAATTGTTATTCAATATATTGTTATTTGGGTGGGTATAATAATGATGTTTAATTCATATAAATAATAAATATAACATGATAATTATTCTATATATATGATATGCCATCCAATTATATATTATTTTAATATAAAAATAATGATATTGTCACTCGTGCGTACGTACGGACTACCGTCTCCACGAACGCGATGAGATTCATTCCCCATCGTATCCATTCAAATATAATTATCATTTGATGATTAAAAATAATTTTTAGAGACATGATATAATTATGGATATGAATAAGATACATCCCATCCATAAAAGATACGGCTCGCATAACAAATAATATAAAGGAAAACGAATCCGTTAACACTCGAAAGGACAATAATACTAAGATATTATTAACAAATCAATGTTAAAAGATCATATATGATATCATATTAATGTAAATTATTTTTTTATAACTCAATAACAATTATTTCACCATTATAAAGTAGGTTAAAATACCGTCTACCAAGGAAAAAGTAAAAAGTAATGGGTTTCTTATCTCACTTTTAATTCCGTGAGATTTCCATTGTTCACCACTTATTTATTCCATGTGGTGTGTGTACTACCCATGATTGTATTCATTGTGTAATATAATTTAATTTATGGATATTTACATCATCATTGTGTTATACTTATTTCATGGGTGTGTGTTTCATAAGTTACCAAATCGATAAGGGAATTTGAAATTTCAGTTTCCACTCATTCGGCTTTACACATACTTTATTGATTATTTTACTCCATGATTTTGTGTGGAATCACTATTCATTTAATTATGTCATAATTTCTACTACCCTTTCTATGGATATAATTTTTATACACATAATCACTCCATTGATAAATTCTCAAGCCATCGGTATGAACTTGATAAGAGTAATTTTTACTCAATCTTGATTTGTTGAGATAAACATCCAATTCATTGGTGTTGTTTTTACAAGAATATGTGTGAATGTTATTTGATTGTTTTACACTGAATATCCAATCATATTTAGTGTATTTATATTTATCACACATAATTATGTCGTTGATTTATCCTTAACCTAAGGATACGGCCTTTATGAGAGATTTCATCTCAATTTACATTTCATTGAGACTTATTTATTGTTAACACCAAATCACTTTTATGTGGTGTATATAATGTACTTTGACATAGTATATCATGAATCCCTTTATTCTCATGATATTAAAAAGTTTTTATTACCTCAATTATTTGTATTCATGTGTATCTCTTTTGGATAGAATCTCTAACTAAAATACCATTTTTAAATGTTTTAAAGACTTATTCTTCTAAATCTTGCTCATTAATGTACATGTTTTATAAATAGTTTTAAGGATTTATTTATATGGACATTAAAGTTTTAAAATTAAAACTCCTTTTAAAAGTTTCAAAGTGGTATGGGACACCTTGATTCAAAAATCTATTTTTAAATGGCTTATTGACAAATAGTGTGACTTTAAATTGATTTCATGAAAAAGGGGATATTTCACTCAAATAGTTTTTGTGATTATTTTCATCTATGTCAATATCCTTCATTATTCTCGATTGAGGTTAATATGATACAATAAAATCTCCCATATTATATCAAATGAGATATTTTTGACTGTGGATGTGCTATTTTTATACCATTCCTGGTTTGTGGATAAGTATTGACATTTCGTATTCTAGTTTTAATACGAATGTTTATGTTATGTTTCAAACTTTTCATATGAGAAATGCATTGGACTTAGTAAGTGACGGGTGGAGCCCACTATATATACTAGATGCATCGGTAGGTCTCATGAGACAAACTAGAGCCTTGGACCGAGGCCTTGAAAAAATCTTAATTGTAGTCTTGGAACGAGCCCTTGGCTACGTGGTTATGATAGTCTGGCATTATGAATTCCATCTTTATGAAAGTGGTTATTGATAATGCATGTGATTATTTGACTAGTAGAATATCCATGTGAGTAAGTAAATGGGATTATTTCATTTTATCATTGCCATATTATTTTTGAAGTTCTATTTTAAAAGGCTTTTGTTTTAGTCATACATTGCCTTAAGTGTTTATGATTATCTATGAAAGCTTCGGCTATGTTGTTATCCTTACTGAGCATCTGAGCTCACCCCTTTCAATGGTTTATTTTTCCCAGGATGGGAAGAAGTAATTTATGAATGACCGGCAGGTATAGTATGAGGGGATATGAAGACAAGATGTAGTTGTAGTTTTTTTACCTTATGATGTAATGTAAGACTTATGAATATATCTAGTGTTTTCAAGGCTACTAAACTAATCAGTCTTTCGAGACTTGATCTTTTTTGTGATCATGAAAATGTTATGTAATAATGTACCGACTCTGGGTAACTGGGGTTAGGGTTTTACAGTTGGTATCAGAAGAATTTTAGTACAAACCTTGGGAGCTAGATTTAGATAAAATCTTATTAGAGAACATAGCCCTAAGATAGTCTTTGAGGATTTGTAAAGAAGAACTTCCTATAATTTTGGTATTGTAGAGAGTTTGTGAGTTTTCCGAGCAATACATCCCTGTCTGGATATGAGCAGGTAGAGGCAGCTCTGGCAGAGACGTACCTAGGGGAAAAACCCGAAAACACCTCTTTGATCTAGACTCGAATGGGAACTGGTGCACGACAACGGGCCTTGCTGCACTCTTGGTTACGACACTCTCAGGGGATATGCTTAGGATAATTTACATTTTCTTTACAAACCGATTTGAAATACTATAAATATGATGAGATTGAATGACCTTGGTTAATCCTAATGTGCTTCAAATTAAGAATATGGTGACATGATTTTCTCTAAATGATTTTACAACTACTGTTACTCACACAATGCTTTTTGGTTTTAGTCAATGGCTGGATTCCAAGGAAGTCATAGTGACTTTGAGAATGATGTAAAAGGTTGGAATGGTGGTGGAAATGAGCAAACAAATGGAATTTTGATAGGCGTATAATATTTCGTCTTCATGAAAAATCAATTTTCCAAAAATATGATCAACAATATATATATTAACCAATTACCAGACTCAACAAAGAAGAGAAAAGTGATGAATGATAAGAGCTCCAGCAGTGGAGACCATGGAGAAAGGAATCCAAAATTTCCATTATGCAGGAAATGTGGAAGGAGACACCCAGGAAAGTGTCTCAATGGGACAAATAATTGATTTATGTGTGGGAATAAAGGACATAAAGTGAATAATTAATGAAGAAAAATTTATAGTACTATGGAAGAAGATAAAAATGGTCCCAAGAATCCATTTACAGTCATTTTTCATAAATGTAGGGGACCTGGACATTACCCGACTGAATGCCCTATTCTATAGGATATTTTCTTGGTCAAAGAAAAAGCTATGTGGAAATAAATGGTTGATGAAATGTTTAAAAAGTATTAGTACTTCTTGTTGATGAGTTTACTTTGGAATAATTTTCTCTTGTATTTGTAACCCTAAAGTTTTCCATGTGAGAATGATATTTGAGGAAGAATTATCTTTTGTCTTGTGGATAAAGTTATAAATAACCATTTGGTTTTATATGATCATTGGTTTTGAGGTAATTAATAGTTATTAAAATTTGGGATGAAAATGCCAGGTATGAGAAAACATTTGTGGTTAAATTATGTTATGGTTATTTTGAGAAATTTTTCTCATTTTGGTAATGTTATAAAATATAGTTTTTGAAAAAGGACAACACGCAGACCGTGTGACAACCCGTCGCGTCGGACAAAGCTATGGGAGTTAACCCACAACAAAAGTGCGATTGGGATTTATCGCCTTCCACTGGACTACGTGAAGTCCCTGGTTAGTGTGACTATTATTTTTAGTTTAATGATTTTATTGATCAATGATAAGTTTATTTGGGATCTTATGTCTTATCAAATTAATACCCTTAGTTTAAGAAAATGATTTGGCAATTAAGTGATGAATGTTATTTTGAAAGATGTTCACTTGGTCGGGAACACTATATGCCCAAGGAAAATAGAATTCTATGGGATTTCATTTGAGGAGTAATGGTGTATTTTTATCTACGTTTTTATTGCGGATTAATAGTGATTTGGGTTATTTATAGAAGTGATTAATCTATAATAAAAAATATATGATTAGGTTAATTACTATTAAGTATGTTACTTTAAAAGTAGTTGATGTCATTTAGAGATACAATTTAATATGGAATACTACATAACCAAATTCTTATAAGTTTTGGGTTTCAATATTAGTTTGGATTATATTGAAGGATTTTAAGGACAATTGATTATTGAATGGTATTTATTTAACTTTAGGGTATTGTTGGTTTAATTTTAGAAATTAAGATTAGTTTTTTTCTCTAATGGAATATCCATTTGGGGGATCATCAGATCATATAATAATGGTTTTGGTTTTGATTAATCTCTAAAGACAAGGTAAATATATAGTTTATTCTATGTGGATCATGTTATTCTATAAAATTTTATTCTAGCTCTTCCTGTGTGACCATGTCTTCTTGAATACTCATTGTTAAAAAAATTAATTAGTGGTATAAATTAATTAATGAATGAAACTCTACTTAAAAATAACATATATCTCTTTATATTCTTAGTCAATATCATAAATTAATTCCTCATCTTTAGGTAATGTAACTTAAAACAAAAAAAATGTTGTCCGTTTAATTTTCCTACTGGGAAACTAATGACCGTTTCTCCCATCACAAGTTTGTGGTTTTCTTATTGTTAACTTTTTCCTGATCATTTTCTCTATCCCTCTCCATCATAAATTGAATCTTATTTTATCATCCATATCCATGTTTTTCTACATGGAATCCAAGTATAGGTTATCTCGGGTGACCTTTGTACTTCTCTTTCTTTCTTTTGAAGTGATAGTTTTATTGAATATTTTTTCGATGTAGGAATTTCCATTATATTCCCAAGACCAATTTTAAAAATTGCAAGGATGCAATTTATTGAAGGAGGGGAGAATTTAACACCCCAAGCTTCCAGGGTACGCTTCTCTCTGAATAATACAGTAGCGTGTGTTGTACGCAACTTCAAATTCTAACACACCACAACCAATCAAACTAGCCATTATGAATAGTAATACATAATTTTTTAAATTTTATACATTTTATATTTCAAAATGGACTTCATTTTTGGATTCAGAATATTAAAATTAGCCTAGGTTGAAATTTTGGTACTTTTCGGATAACATTCATATTTTGATGAATAGTGAAAATTACTAAGTTTTAATTAAAAACAAATTTTTTAATCAAAATAATTAATAGTGATAAATTATGAATTTGTGTGGTTTTAAAGTATATTTAGAATATATTTTTACTATTTAATACAATTTTGGTCATTGGACGTAATTTTACATTTAAACCAGACATAAACAAGTGTCAATATTTTGATAGTTATTATTTCTTAAAAACACGCTATTTGTTTTGACAACGGGAATTAATTTTTAAATTAATTAATGAAACTTATATGTTTTGAATTTGGTAAAATAGAAATCATTTTTGAATTAATAATATCAATGATAGCTGAAGATAAATTTTTGGTATTTTTCTGAAAACTTTAAATTTTTGATGAATAGTGAAAAATACTGAGTTATAGTTTAAAAACGAATTTTTATTTAAATAATTATTTATTTTATTTAAATTTAATTAAGGTCAAAATATATACATAATACATATATAAGTTCAATTTAATTAATTGGACTTATTTTAGAATAATTTAAGATATTTAAAAAATTTATTTATCTTTTCACCCTCTTTTGCCCACCTCCAAGGAGAATTTGGAAATTCACATAATACTTAATTTTACCACTTCTGTGAGTGGAATTTCGAAAATCTGAGAGGCACGGTTAATATCAAGGATGAAAATGTGGTTCAATGAGATGAAAATAATTTTTGGTGAATAATAACTTTTTACTTTTATTTACCATGGTTAAAAGTAAATAGGGTAATTAAGGGTAAAAATGATATTAATATTACCCTAACACATGTCCTAATTATATTGGACAAGTGTATCTCGACTAAAAACAACATTAGGAATAATATATTATCATTTAGGTCTACTTGTATTAGATTAGGACATTTATTATTATTTAATTCAAAGAAGAGTTAAAAGAGTTAAAATCAAAGTTTATTTACTAAAACATTTTTAAAATAGTGTTATACATAATATAAATTAGATTGTAAATATTAATTAGAAATATAAAAATATTTCCTACATAATTGTATTTTATTTATAATTTTTAGACATCAAATAGGTTAATTTATTTATGACACAATGGTGATGCAGTAATTACCTAATTAATGAAATATTAAAATAATTGATATTATACATATCAAAATAAATGTAATGTGATACTTTTTATGAATTAAACTAATTTTATAGGTTAATATGACATATTAGGATTGATTATATAATTTTTTTGAAGTAATAATGCTGTTATGAATTTATCAAAAACAAAATACCCAATAATGTCAAAATTGACATAAAATAGTTTGTAAAACAAATATTATATTATTAATTGATATTAAATTCCTAAAAATCTGATGATCGACCAAGAGACTTATATCATGATAGGTGTTTCATTAATGGACCACTTGGGAGTCGATTGGAGGTATATAGTAAGTTTATTAAGTATATAATATAAAAATACAAAGTGACATGGTAAGTGTCAAACTAATTAACTAAGAGTTAAAACTAAAAGATAAGGTTAATATAATGACCCAACCCTGTCTAAATTATATTGGTTGAGTGGTTTTTGACCCATACCCACCTTAACATTTAAATAATCCACTTTTTAGCCATTATAAACTGAATATGAATTTATTATAAAATAATATTTCTAGCTTTTCCAAATGTTCCCCTCACCCTCTTATAAAAGGGCACTTCCACTTCTCATTAATTCACACCTTCAAAGACATTTGGCTCGTCCAAACTCTAATCAAATATCCTCCCGACTTCCCTCACTTCAACCTAGAGTCCTTATCTTGATCAGAAAGACAACCTAAGGAGGCATTTTGATCAAATCAAAAGGAAGATCCCGAAGAAGAGTTGATGTTTTCACCACCCTCTTTCAAGTTCCTTTTTTCTTCCACTTCTTATTTCTTTGTTATTCACATTATAAAATAATAAATCCAGTATCTTATATATACTGTGATGTTATTATAAATATGGTACAACCATATTCAGTATTATATCCATCCTTTGAATGACATGTCACCATACGTGTGTACGTACGGTTTACAGTCTCCACATCGTGGTGTAATTGTTATTCAATATATTATTAGTTGGATGGGTATAATAATGATGTTTAATTCATGTAAATAATAAATATAACATGATGATGATTCTTTCTATATGATATAACATCCAATTATATATTATTTTAATATCAAAAGAATGATATTGTTGCTCGTGCGTACGTACGAACTACCATCTCCACTAACGCGATGAGATTTATTCCTTATTGTATCCATTCATGTCTAATTCTCATTTTATGATTAAAAATAATTTTTACAGACATGACATGATTATGTATATGAATACGATACATCCCATCCATAACAAATATGGCTCTCATAATAAATAATATCAAGTAAACCGAACCCATTAGCACTCGAAAAGACGATAATACTAAGATATTATTAACAAATCAATGTGAAAAGTTCATATATGATATCATATTAGTGTAAATGATTTGTTTATAACTCAATAAAAATTATATCACCATTATAAAGAAGGTTAACCTACCATCTACTAAGGAAAATGTTAAAAGTAAGGGGTTTCTTATCTCACTTTTAATTCCATGAGATTTCCATTGTTCACCACTTATTTATTGCATGTGGTGTGTGTACTTCCCATGATTGTATTAATTGTGTAATATAATTTAATTTAGGTATATTTACATGATATTTGTATTATCCTTCTTTCAGGGGTGCATGTTTCATAGGTTACCAAATCGATAATGGAATTTGAAATTTCAATTTCCACTCATTCGTCTTTACGCATACTTCATTGATTATTTTACTCGAAGAATATGTGTGGAATCACTATTCATTTTATTATTTCATAATTTCAACTCTCCTTTCTATGGAAATAATTTTTATAAACATAATCACTCCATTTATAAATTCTCAATTCATCGGTATAAACTTGACAATTGTAGGTTTTAGTCAATCTTGATTTGTTGAGATAAACATCCAATTCATTGGTGTTGTTTTTACAAGAATATGTGTGAATGTCCTTTTATTGATGTACACTGAATATCCAATCATATTTAGTGTATTTATATTTATCACACATAATTATGTCATTGATTTATCCTTAACCTAAGGATACTGCCTTTATGAGAGATTTCATCTCAATTTACATTCCATTGAGACTTATTTGTTGTTATACACCAAATCACTTTTATGTGGTGTATATAATGTACTTTGACATAATATATCATGATTCCCTTTATTCTCATGATATTACAATGTTTTGATTGCCTCAATTATTTGTATTTAATTGTCTCTCATTTGTTTAGAAACTCTAACTAAAATAAGATTTTTAAATGTTTTAAAGACTTATTATTCTAAATCTTTCTCATTAATGTCCATGTTTTAAAAATGATTTTAAGGATTTATTTATATGGACATAAAAGTTTTAAAATTAAGACTCCTTTTAAAAGTCTGAAAGTGGTATGGGACACTTTGATTCAAAACTCTATTTTTAAATGGCTTCTTGAAAAATAGTGTGACATTTAAATGATTTCATGAAAAATGGGGATATTTCTGTCAAATAGTTTTGACTATTATTTTCATCTATGTCAATATCCTTCATTTTTCTCGATTGAGGTTAATATGATACAATACAATCTCTCATATTGTATCTAATGAGTTATGTTTGACTGTGGATGTGCTATTTTTATACCATTCATGGTTTCTGGATAAGTATTGACATTTTGTATGCTATTTTTAACATGAATGTTTATGTTATGCTTCAAAATTTTCATATGAGGAATGAATTGGACTTAGTAAGTGACGGGTGGATCTCTCTATAGCTCCTCGATGCATCGGTAGGTCTCATATGACAAACTAGAGTCTTAGCATCAGGCCTTGACAAAATCTTAATTTTAGTCTTGGCACGAGGCCTTGGCTACATGGTTATGATAGTCTGGCGTTATGCATTCCATCTTTATGAAAGTGGTTATTGATATTTCATGTGATTATTCGACTAGTAGAATATCCATGTGAGTAAGTAAATGACATTATTTAATTTTATCATTGCCATATTATTCTGAACATCAAGTTTAAAAGGATTTTGTTTTAGTCATACATTGCCTTAAGTGTTTATTCTTATCTATGAAAGATTCTTCTATATTTATATCCTTACTGAGCATCTAAGCTCACCCCTTTCAATGTTTTATTTTTCCCAGGATATGAAGAAGTAATTTATGAATGACCAGCAGGGATAATATGAGGGGATTTGAAGACAAGATTTTGTTGTAGTTCTTTTTACCTTATGATGTAATGTAAGACTTATGAATATATCTAGTGTTTCCAAGACTACTAAACTAATCGGTCTTTCGAGACTTGATCTTTTTTGTGATCATGCCAATGTTATTTAATAATGCACCGACTCTGGGTAACTGGGGTTGGGACGTTACAGTGTAGTTCTAATAATTCTTATTAAAACAACCTATTTTATTGAATACACTGGTGTTTTTATATAATAATTGAATAAAAATAGTTTATGGGGTTGGAAAAGTAAAATAAAAGTGAAGAACTTAAAAGAAGACGTTATATATAAATCGAGTATCTCCCTTTGGTTTTAACCAAAAGGTTTACTTGAAGTTCCTTATGTCGAATGTAATGATTATCCGAGTAGGATATGGATGTGGGGAGATTATTTAGGATGATTTTTGTTGAGCCAATGAACTTGATAGGTGTGGGGAATAGGATAGAAGTGGTGTCCTTTTATTAGGGGGAGGAGGGGCTCTTAAAGAAACTTTGAATCAACTATTGTATTATAAACATATATTCGGTTTCAAAAAGACCAAAAATCATTAAAGTAGAATATAAGATGACTCATGTTCGAAATAAAATCATACAATAATAACTGGAAAAGTTTTGGATATTGGTTTAGCATTTATAATTATATTTATTTAAATCATTCATTAATGTGGTAAAAACTTCATCATTATTATGTCACATATAATTTTATTTATATGATGTCTAAAAATTATAAATAAATACCATGACATAGAAAATCATTTTAGAATTAAAATTAATATTTTTAGTCAAAGAGATAACATATATAACCCCATGTAAAAATTGATTTACTAAAAGATATTTGTTTATGTCATTTAATTCTTTACTTCAAATTAAATAATATAAATTGTCAGTATCAATATTAAGTGGCTCTATGAGATTCCAAAATAGACCCAACAACGCCCATGGTCGGAAATATATTAACTAATAGGATTAGAACATATTTTAGGATAATTTTAAATTATTATAATAATATTTTTTACCCTTATTTACCAGATTTACACTTTAACCACTATAAATAAAATATTTACTGATGTAAATATTCATAATGTCTAAAAATAAAAGTTACCTATTTACACAATTCGAACCTCCTGATTCAAAATACGGAATCCATTTTTCAAATTCAAAACATACAGATGAAAGAAATTAATTTAAAATTAATTTCCACTTTCAAAATAAAAAGCATGTTTTTATGAAATAATAACTATCAAAAGATCGACACTTGTTTATGTCCAATTTAAAGTGAAATTATTTCCAATGACAAAAATTGGATTAAATGGTAAGAATATATTCTAATTACATATTAAAACCAATTAAAAATATGATACAACCAAATAAATAAATTTTATTAGATGGCATTTTTGAATTAAAATACAATATTTTTCAATATTCATTAAAAAAAGTGAACTTTATCTAGAAAAATTCCAAAAATTAACCCAAAGTAATTTTTGATGTCCGGATTCTATAGAAGTATTTTATTTTTTTCAACTAGAATATATAAAAGTGACCAAAACTATATTTAAAGAGTGTTCACCATTAAAAGGGAGTAAATAAACCTTTTAAAAATATTAGAGTATTTGTGCTAAAAATTGGATTCATTCATATTTTAAGCCTCTAAATTTTATTGGATAAATGTCAAAACATTTAATAAAAATTTATATTCATATTGTATTTAGTAATTTTGATTCCCACGAATACAACTACTAGGCATTACCTAACATCTAAAATAATATTATATTATTATTTTTCAGTATCACCCAATGTTGTGTGTAGTGTCAAATTTCAAAGAAACTCATTGTTGCGTATCTGGTACGCTATCGAACATAGAATACCTTTTAAAATAAAATAAGTATTTAAATCACAAATATTAATAAATATAAAAATTTCATATTCTTTATTTTTCTAGGATGTTACATCCTTCCCCCTTTGGGAAATTGTGTCCTCTCAATTCTAAAATTGGGCTTGGAAATATCATTAAAAGTCCTACATCAGAAAAAGAGTCAATGAAAATATCACATTACAAGAAATAAAGAGAAGAAAAAAGGTCACCCAATACAAAAGATACTAGGATTACATGAAAACAAGTGTATGAACGAGAAACCAAACTATCATGTTTTGATGGAGAGTGAAAGAAAACATGATTAGGAGAAATTTAACCACCAGAAAATCACAAACTTGTGATAGTTTAAATGGCCTTTGATCCCACAATAAGAAATGTTAAAAATCATTGTTTTTATTTTAATTTAATTTTCATAATTTTGAGGATTTCATTTATTATATTAACAACAAACATAAGGAAACATACATACATTTCACGAAGACTTTAATTATTTAAAAGATTTCTACCACAAACTCATCTTTTCTTCAAATGATGAGTATAAAAAATGACTTGGTCACATTAAAAGCACTAGAATCAACTTCTTGAGTATCAAATAATCCAAAAAAGATGAACTATATATTTACCCTATCTTTAGACATCATCCCAAACCAAAATGGTTAGTACGAGATCAGATAATCCCCAAAAAGGATAATCCTTTATAAAAAGTAAAACTACTCTTAATCTCTAAAATTCAACAAAAAGTACACAAAGTTTAAGAAAGACCATTAAATTTACAATTTTCCTTCAAAATTTTCAAAATAATCCAAACTAAGATTTAAACCCAAAACTCATAAGGATTTAATCACATAGTTTTCTATGATAATTCTTAACATTTATCTCCAAATAACATTGACTACTCTTAATGTCTCATACTGAAGTGTAATTAACCTATTAACATATTCTCAATTATAGGTTAATCATTTCCTTAGATAACCCAAATATAACTTATTCTTGATTTTTAAAATCATTTAACTAAAAAGAATTAGTTATACTAACCATGGACTTTATGTATTCCAATGGTAGGCCAGAAATCAAAGTCGCACTTTGGTTGTGGGTTCGATTCTCATATCTTTATCTAACTCGATGATGTGTCACACGATCTAGGTGTTCTCCCTTTTCAAAAAATATACAACTTAATAACATTCCCAAAAATTATATAAATTCATCCAAAATATCAATAACATATTTTAACCATATAGGTTTCCTAATAACATTCATGTTGCATCCCAAAATGTAATAACCTATAATTGCCTTAAATTCAAGGATCATATAAACCAAAATGGTTCTTTATAACTATATCCACAAAAGAAAATATAATTCTTCTTTGAATAAAATTTTCACATATCAAACATCAGTGTTATATATAATAGGAAACGATTACAAACTAATCCCATTATTAATACATTCATACATATTGTTATCCATAACTCTTCAATTCCTAAAATGTAGACAACTTAGTCATAGAACATCCTTCCTGATCCTTTATCCATGTTTTTCTATATTAATCTTTTATGATTATTTCCTAAAAAAAATTATGCATAATGTTTTAAGATTTTAGTAATTTCAGAACATGAGCTAATAAATAATTCATACCTTTCATAGGACAATTTTAGTTTCCTCATCTTCAATTGGAATAGAATTTGTAATTGGTTAATGTATATTTGTATGATTCTACTGATCCCTTTCCTGAAACTTCTTTGGAAGACATCTATTTGTGTATTAACCATGAACACCACATTTTAAACATTCAATTGACCCCTCAGAAAGAACTTATTTCCTTTTCCTGGAGTCAGCTAGACGCTTCCTTTTTCCATCGAATGTTCTTGTTTCGTGACCTTAATTACCACATCTGAAACATATTTTCGTTCCTTTGAATCATTTTCCTAAGTGTTTCTTTCCATATCCTTGACACAAAGGTTTTTTACTATACATAACTTTATATTATTACTTGAACATATGTAGGGATTTGTTTCTCATATATATTATGCCTTATAAAAATCACAAAGGTTCAGGTGGTAAATCATGACTCAAGATAGTTGATTAAGAATAACCATAAGACTTCTAATTTCCGCTCCCATTTCATTTAGTTTCTTATTCATAAAACTATAATAGTTTTCTTCACATCAACTATTACTTTGGTTCCTGCTAGATCCTGCTATTTACAAAAACCAAAAGTGTCAGTTTGAGTATATCTATAAAATCATCATATAATATCTTTTTAGGAGGTTAAATACTATGATAGACTTATTCATGTTATCTTGAACTCATTCAATTAATATAAAATAACAATGGATCTTTATAACATGCAAAACACAATAGTTATGTCACTTGTGCCTAAATTACACCCTAACCTCTAAAGTTATCTAAACCTACCTCTAATACCAACTATAAGGACCCAACCTTAAAAATTTCATAATCTTGAGTTAAATCAAGAATTCACATTGAGGATCTTTTTAGGTTTACAGTTTTATAGAATTATGTCATAAATATTACATATTAGCTTGAATATTACAAGTAGACATTACTACTTAGTATCCATTTTTTTCATAAAATATAATCTCTTAAAAAAACATTTAGAGTTCCATGTTTTAGACATCATGAGTTTTCCTTGATCACATCCTTGTCCCTATTCAACTTCATGTCCTATGAAAAACATTTAAAAAACATGGGATGATCAAAATGATCTGTAAGGGATAACCAAAGAAGGAAAACTACTATTTTTTCAAAACAACAAGAAAACCATGAATACCCTTTAAAAAGTAATAATTTTCCCCTTTATAAATTAGAAAATACTACTTACTGAATAAAATGTCATTTTTTACTTTTTTGTAAGCAAAAGATTACAATAAAACCCATTGAAATACCCCATAACATATAAAGGTAACTTGGTACATAACCATAATTAAATTTAATAACCATACGGTTGACTTCCACACATATCACTAAATAGAATATCCATAAGAATAACTTCTATACCCAATGCATTGGAGGTTATAATGTAACCACCTGTCCTGGTTTATCACGACACCACCTGTCATTTGGTTTATCACGTAACCACCCGTCAAATATCCAAGTACCATTATAAAATCATAACACATAAAATATTGAAAATATAAATATTTCACTAATAACATATCATTTTCAATCACAAGAAATCATTACAAGATATTGACGAAATCAATTCTTTATCTAATCATTTTTAAAACCATCTAAAACATTTAATAATGATATTTTTGAATAAAAGTGCTCCATACCACTTTGAATCTTTTAAAAGAATTAATCTTTTCAACATTAATGACTATATAAATAAATCCTTAAAACCATTTTGAAAACATTTTCATTAATGAGAAATATTTAGAAGAATAAATCTTTAAAACATTTTAATTGATATTTTAGTTAAAGGGTTTTTAACAAAATGAGAGACGCTTGAATACAAATAATTGAAGAATAAAATTTAGTCAGAACATTATAATATCACGGGGATAAAGGGATTAATTATATAATATTACAAAGGACAGTATATACACTATATAAAAGTGAATTGGTCCATAACAACAATGAAGTCTCAATGGAATGTAAATTGAGATGATGTCCCTTATAAAAACTGTATATTTAGATTAAGGATAAATCAATCACATAATAACATGTGAAAAATATAAATACACTCAAATGATTTGATATTTAGTGTAAATCAATCCAATAATATTCATACATATTTTTGTAAAAATGACACCATTAACTTGGATGATTAATTCAATGAATGGAAAATGAGTTAATATTACTCTCATCAAGTTCATATCTATGACTTGAATATTTAGCAATGGAGTGATTATTTGTATCAAAAGTATATCCACACAAAGGGGAGTGGAAATTACAATATAAATAAATAAATAAATAGTGATTCCACACATAATCATAGCATAACATAATTGAGAATTAGGAGATTATCCCAGGGAATGGAAATTGTGTTAAAAAGTTCCCTTACCGATTTGGTAACATAAGAAACATACACCACATGAAAGAAGGATCATATAATTAAGATGAAAATACCCATAAATTAAATTTTATTACAAAAATAATACAATAATGGGTAGTAAATAAACCACACAAAACGAGATAGTGGCAAATATATCATGAATCTCACGGGAATAAAAATTGAGTTGAGAACCCCTTATCACGATGTAATCAATTGATTTGTAAGACCAAAAGTTAATAACCATGAAAATAATAATATAATACCATGAATATAAATAGAATAATTATAATATATATCAAATGATAGTACAAAATACACCACATGCAGTAAATAAGTGGTGAACAATGGAAATATCAAGGAATTAAAAATGAGATTAGAAACCCCTTACCTTGTGTCTGAATTGAATCGTTCGTTCCTTATTCATCTTGAATAATAATCATAAGTTAATATCTACTTGATTTAGAACCTTTTTAATGTTTATTATTCATTTTTTATAACTTATTACCTTTCTATAACAATTAGTTAATTATTTGTGTTTTTATGGGACATTTTCTCGATGTTCGGAACATGAGTAAAAAACGAACATGTTATAATTACAAGTTGTTCATGTGGTCAAAAGTACATTATCTCCATAATGATAATAATTATTTATATATCATATATATCATATATATCTATTATATTTATGTATTTATAATATTACATAACATTTGGATATAAGAAATGAAATTCACCGTTCATGCAGATGGTCAGCCGTATGTACGCATGAACACTACTTTCATTTCAATTTCATATTTAGTGTAATGAGAAATTAATGATACATAGGTATATTATAAATCCAGTATTAAATAAAATGATTTATATGTTACATTATTTCATTAACTCCATCCTTTATATGTTCCATGTATGTCATGAACGAATCATATCACCTTGTGGGGGTTGTAGTCCGCACTTCCTCAAATTAAATTATTGTGTTTACACATATTGGAAAGAATAAATGCATGATTGTAAAAGAAAAAATCATATAAGAATAAAGAAAACATAAATATAATATATATCATATATAAATATAGTGCCATCATAATGTCCACCACGAGAGGTGGTAGGAGAAGTTTGAACAATCATCGTTTCGTGAGGCAGTAGTTCGCCGCCCACATAAATAGTATGTTCTTTACACATTAGATGGGTGTGTGTGGAAATGTAGTTAGAATAGTTCTTATTATAAAAACCTATTATATTGAGTATATTATTTTTTTATAAAATAAATTAATAAAAAGAGTTTAGGGGGTTGTAGAATTAAAATAAAAGCAATGAACTTTAAAGAAGACGTTACCTTTAAATCGAGTATCTCCCTTTGGTTTAAACCAAAAGGTTTACTTGAAGTTCTTTCTAACAAAGGTAATGATTCTGGGAGGAGGAGAGGGATGTGGGGAGCTTATTTAGGTAGAGTTTGTATGAGTCAAGGTTCATTAGAAGTGTGAGGAATGAGTTATAAGTGGTGTCCTTTTATAAGGGGTAGGAGGGGCTCTTATGGAAAGTTTGAGACAATTATTTTATTATAAACTTACCTTCAGTTTAAAAAGGTACAAAAATAAATAAAGTATAAGGTAAGATAACTCATGTTAGAAATAAAATAATCCAATAATAATTGAGTAAGTTTTGGATTTTGTTTTAGTATTTATAATATTATATAATTAAATCATTCATTAATGAGGTTAAGACTGCATCATTATTGTGTCATATATAATTTTATTGAGTTGATGTCTAAAAATTATATAAAAAATACCATGATGTATGAAATAATATTATATTTTAAATAAATATTTATAGTATAAGAGAGAAAATATATAACCACATGTAAAAATTTATTTACTAAAAGATATTTGTTTATGTTATTTTTGTCATTACTTTAAATTAATTAATATAAAGTGTCATTATCACTCTTAAGTTGCTCCACGGGATCCCGAAATGGACCCAATGATGAGCATGGTCAGAAATTTATTAACCAATAGGATTATAATACATGTTAGGATAATTTTATATCATAATAATAATATTTGGTTACCCTTTTTTACCAGATTTATCCTTTAACCATGGTAAATAAAATATTTACTGATGTAAATATTCATAATGTCTAAAAATAAAATTTCTCTTTACACAATTTGAGCCACCTGATTCCAAATATGGAATCCATTTTTTCAAATTTATAACAATGAAGTGGAATAAATTAATTTAAAGTTAATTCCCGTTGTCAAAACAAAAGCCGTGTTTTTATGAAATAATGACTATCTAAAGATTGACATTTGTTTATGTCCAATTCTAAAGTTAAATTACTTCAAATGACCAAAATTTGATGAAATGATAAGAATATATTCTAAATAAACTTTAAAAACAATAACAAATATAATCTAACTATATAAATAAATTAGATTAAAAGGCAGTTTTGAATTGAAATACAGTATTTTTCACAATTCATTAAAAAATAAACTTTATCAGAAAAATACAAAAAATTTACCCAAAGTAAATTTTGATGTCCCAATTCTAAAGAATAATTTTATTTGTTCAAATATAACATATAAAAGTGACCAAACTAGATTTAATTAGGGTTCTCCATCAAAATGTGGTATATCGTCCTTTTAAGGAATATTTGAGTATTTGTGCTTAAAATAGGATTCATTCACATTCTAATCCTCTAAAATTTATAGGATAAATGTAAAAAAATTAACAAACATGTATATTAATATTTCTGTTAGTTATGTAAACTCCCACTAATACAATGGCTAGGCAATAACTAACATTTAAATTAATATTATAGTATTATTTTTCAGTATGACCTAACGTTGTGTGCACCGTAAGATTTTAAAAAAAACCTGTTGTTGCGTATCAGGTACACTAGCATCCCTTTTAAAATAAAATTAATATTTAAATCAAAAAAATTAATAAATATGAGAATGTAATATTCTTTATTTTCCTGTGATGTTATAGAAAGGGAGGAGGAACTCAAGTGAGGTAGAGAGAGAGAGAGAGATGTCTGTTGTTCTCAATGATTCTCTATTCTAAATTGTTGATTAACCCTACACAATAGGCATAACAACCTATCTACAGAGCTAGGAATGGGGTTAAAATATTATTTAATTTTTTACCATCACTTAAATAATAGTATAAAATTTATTAAACCTCATTAATAATAATAATTAAAATAAGATTATTATTTTATAGAGTGCACAAAATTGTGGAGTAAAACATAATATTTTACGAGATTATAAATTAATATTTATCACTAGAAGTGTTCTTGGTCTATATAAAATTATCTACATTAACTAAATATTTCAATAAATATATTATTCATAAATAAATATTTTTATCCACAAACTAGTAGATAAATATTAATTAAATATTCAATAAAATAAATCAATATATTTTATTGACAATCCAATGAATAAAAATATATTTAATTAATATAATTAGAAAAACATGAATAAAATTATTCATAGGACTTGAGAATAATATTATTCTTTTAATTAAATTCATATATAATTTAGTCAAGAACAAATGAAACACTTAGTGTGTGACCCTCTAGGATTTTTCTCATTAGCATTTGTCGGGTAAGCCTAAAGTACAATATTTCTATCTAGTAATGGGTAATGGAAACCAATATAAATAAAATAATGTCACAAAATTGGAAACCATATGTGAATCCTTACTAGGTAATATACTACCTATATCTAAATATCTCATCAAGAAGGTTTCACATCTATGTCATCAACCTATATGCTTAATACATTTTTTTTACTATCTAAAAAATATTGTTAAACCACAGTTATGGAATTTAATTTGAAAGTTATAATTCAATAAAATGGCCGAGATATAATCTTCTATAAATATGGATTGTATAAATTTTTCCTCAACTTATCCATTAATAAAATATCACTGATGACACCACCAACTTTCCCTACCTCCCACCAACATATGGTGTGACTATTTTTTTCAGTAAATATTAGTGTGTGAGTCATGAAATGCATTAATGATAATTATAATATATAAGGACCATTACACATGGTCATAGACAATAATATATAATCACACCAGAACATACATAATTCCTAATGGAAAGTTTATTCTCTTAATCTCTCATCTTAGAGATTACCGAGTGCGAACTTCATGAGAAGAAGCCTTATCCACTTATGAGTACTCGCACTGGATGATCCTTATACTATGTTCCCTATCGTAGAATGTTATATAACCATATAATTATTTATAAGATTAGTTTAAATATATTTCAAGGTACTCATCATATATAATAACATTAATGACCTTATCAATGAGACAGATACACTAGGACATTATCAAATGAATATTATGAAAAGGAACAATGGATATGTGATATGATATTTATATTATCTATAAAACCATATGTATTTATTAATTTATTGTGTTTTAATAAATTAAATTTCTTTTATAGATTATGTTACACACAACACCCTGTTTATTTTATATTACACACAACACTGAGTTTTAATGAACTGTGATAAACTATTAATATTGTTATTTAACGGTATCTGTTATAACCAAGCCATTATTTTTTGATATGAATATAAATAAATAATTTTTAAATATTAAGTTTAAATTTTTATATAAATAAAACATGTTGGTAAAAAATACTTAATTTTAGATAATGAATTTATATTTTTTCAAAATAACAGTTTCTCAAAAAAATGTTTTTTATTTCTTTTTGAGAAAAATAATAAAATTAATCTTCAATATTTTATAAATGTAACTTGATATAATAAAATACAATTTTTAAATCATCATATATAAATTATATTAAGGTGAAGTTTTGGTATTTTTTTGAAAGATTAATTTTTCAGTGAATAGTTAGTAATACTAGTTTTTATTAAATTTTTTTCATTTAATGAATTTATAAGGTTCATTTATTTTAAATTGGAATTAAAAGTATGATTACATAAATTTTATATCAATTAATTCTATTTCTGTAATTTTAATCAATTTAATATTTAATTTTTATATGAAATCATTTTAATCTTTTGAACATTTTCTCTTTGGAAAACTGATTTCTCATATTGTCCGTAGCATTAATTTAAAAAAAATTATACTTTTGGGATTGAAATTTTAAAAAATTAATACAATATTTATAATAATAATAATTTAAATTATCTAATAATTTCCTCAAACTTTTTTACCATAAGGAAAAGAAAATAATAAAAATTATTTACCGTGGTTAACAAAAAAATGTGTTTACCGAGGGGTTAAACTAAAATAAAAAGGGTTGAAATTACCCAAAACATATAAAACCTGATTAAATGGATATATTTTTACATTATAACTTATATTATTGATAATTAACCATTTTGGATCCCTGTGGCAAGAGAAATATGTCGGTATAATTTTTTATTTTCAAAAAAATACAAGTGTTTCATTGAATAAACTTATAAAAGGCCATCCAATACTATATTCTTCACACTTCCAAAACCAGTTGGTTAAGTAAATACTTGAAAAAATAAATAAATAAAATTCCTCATCACATATTCAATTCTTTATATGGGTTATAAATCCACCCTAATAAGTCTTTTTTTCGAACCAAAAGAAATTTCTTGAAGAATAGGAAACAACCCAAATTAAGCATTTAATTTTATTTGTTCCTCCAACTATTTAAATTCTAATTAAAAAATGATCATATAATAACCTTTTTATACCATATAATAATGTGTTTTTATGTTAAAGTGATTACCTAGAACTATATCCTCTTCCTTCAAATGGGATATGAAATCATCATACCTGTGTAAGGAGGACTACCACCTCATGAACCAATGTTATTAATTTTATATAACCACCTCTAATGGATGGTTATAATGATAGATTAAATGTTTACATATGATATTTATGATATTATTAAACATTTTGAATTATTATTGTAGACATAAATTTACAATTTTCATGTTTTGGGAATATGATAACGTCACTCGTGTGTACTGTGGACTACCGCCTTGCGAAACGATGTGATTCATTCATGCTTTACATGACAAGTATTAATAATGGGTTTAATGAAAATATAATAAACATATATATATATATAACATATATATTATTCTTTAATGGTAAAATATTATTTAGTGTCATTTATTTCAATCTGCCAAGAAAATGAAAACAACGTTCACACATACGTGCGACCTACTATCTCCATGAACTGTGTATTTCTTAATATATCTCAAAATCATATGTATTACTATAAAAAAATATATAATTAATATATATGATATTTATATGATGGTTAAAATTATATAGATTATTTAACCATGATCATAGGAATTATACCAAAAATATAAAACCAAAACATACATGAAAAAAGTTGTTATTGCTCGAAACACGTCTTTAACATGGAATTGTTAATAAATAGGTAATAAAAGGTCATAATAATATCATATATGGTATGATATATATAATAATGGTTATATAATGATTTATGATAAACCTATATTCATTATATAGGTAGTTTGAATGTGTATAAAGGAAGTCGAGAGATAAGGTAATAGATTTTTATCTCAATTTCCTTGAGACATATGTTAGGTTATTCACCTATATTCCTTTATGGCATGCATATATAACACCAATGAAATTTAATATCTTGAATTTAATTATTTTCATGATATTTTATTTTATATTTATTTATAATCTCTCAAGGGGATTATGATTCAAAGTTACTAATGTGGTAAGAGTTTTATGAAACAATCTCATCATTTATCGGAATTATTTATGATTCTACTTCTAATGATGAAATATTATAATATATCACTCAATAAACTATTTTATTTTATTATCCCATGGATATATAATTATAATAGATGTTTTCCATTCATTTTCGACTCTTTATTTACGGAAGAGTTCAAAATAATGTTTTCAATAAAAATTTTATTTATCTCTATCTTATGTCAAAAATAAATTCTTCTTAGAAAACACAAATTCCTAAAAATGTTTTCAAAAATGTTTTTTAAAAATCATAAAAAATTATTTTTAAAGATATTTTTCCCAACTTTGATTTTTATTTCAATTTTTTTGAAATAAATATTATTGTCTTTCGAAATAATTCATGTTTGTATTTTACAAAAAACATGAAAGGAATATTTATTTCAATGTGTACGACATGTACTAAATTCTCTATCTTTATGAACTAAAGATTAATTAATGTGTAATTTAGCAGTTTTTATGTTCATTTTCAAAAAAAAATTTTTCAAAAATAATTTATTAATTTTTATTTTTAAAGAGTGATTTACAAGGAAATTTCTTCTTCATCAAGAAATGTTATAAGTGTTTTATCTTTCAAAATAAATTCCAACTAAGATGAAATCATTTGATATAAAGTTTTATTAATTGGGGATATCAACCAAATATACCATTATTATTATTTATTTGAATAGTTTATTTTCAAAATATGATAACGAAATATATTTATCATTCACATGTTAGACCATGATAAAATTCATATGAAAAAACACTTCTCTTTATATGGGTTTTTCTATAATGAAATGATGAAATGCTTATGAAACCTGTTTATCTTAAACATGTTATGATATAATGAAATATTTTTAAAAAACATTTCATTTCATGGGTTACAATATGGGGAATGTTTTATGATCTTGTGGCACAAATGTGTATAATTTTTATTACGTAATTGGTGGGACCAATATCTCCCTCAAATGAATTGGGTAAATATTTATATCTCATTATATAGACATGACTAGATTAGAGGGTGAAACTAGTTAATTAAGGTAACTTATCCACCATGATGGTCTTGAGAGTGAACCTTGAATACAATGATAGTGTGGGGGAGTGAACCTAATCCACTATGATAGACTTGGTAGTGATCCTTGTCCACTATAAAAATTATTTTCAATGCTTATTTTTATTCCAAAAATCTATTTATTTTATTATTGTCACGATCTTATAGATTATGGTATTTTATTCCCTTATGATTCATGTCGTATGAAATGGAAATATTTATGACAAGTCTCAAGATTATTATCTTTGATAAGAAGGGAATAATTTTCAATTGTTATGCTCATGTTCTCATACCCTTATGTTCATGTTATACTTATGCATCTCCCTTGTGAATCCTTAAGGAGAATCATAGCTCACCATTTAATATATTTTCTTTCCCCAGGTTATGAAAAAATTTGTTATATATTATATGCATAAGAGTTGTTATAGTTATGAAGAACTAATTGGGAGATGGTTTAGTTTACCTATGAACCGATTCTTTATGTCTCCAATTTTCCTAAGGCACTATACCTATGTGATACTTAGGGGTGTTTTGTGTAATGTGATATATTTTCAACAAAAAATAAGTAATATAAATGTATGATATGACTTGTTCAATATATTTGGAATCAGAGGATATGTTTAGTTAGCCATTGGAATCTAGGATGTAAATAATTTGTGAGATCCCAGAGGAAATGTCTGAGGACATGTTTATGGATGAATCAAACTATAGGAAAATGTCCTAGAATTTTGGTAACAGATAGAGGTATTGGTTTCCATGTAATTACATCCCTATTTGGATACTATAAGGGGATGAGGATTTGGTGAAAATTTATCTGGGGGTAATAAATCTGAAAAAGTCACATTGAGCTGGACTCAATCATCATTTAGTGTAATTTAATGGGCTTTACTACACACATAGTTTTACACTCTTGAGGGATATTCATTGGAACTTCTCATACTATTTATGAATCATCATGAAGGATAAAAATATATAATGACTATGAATGGCCTAGCATTAACCTATGGTGTCATATATTAATTTGGAAGGTTTAATGATTTTGACATCCTATAAGTGATTTTTCTTGATTTTGTGGTTGCCCAGTAGGATTTTTATTACATAAAATATTATTTTCGGTTTTATAAAATGGTTGTAACATAAAAGAACCATTTTTATATAGAGTATGAAAAAATTAAAATGATTTCCTACCATGTTTAGACAAATGTTATGGGATATGGGATGAATAAGATCATTTCTATGCTCACATAACTTTCTTAATCTACGAATCATACTGAACATCCAAATTTTCACAGGAGGGAAAGATGTTATGTTGAGTCTTTCATGGGGAAACACCCACCATAATTCAATGGATCCATTTATTTTCTAGTGTCTTAGCAAAGGATCAGTTCTAATGAAATGATATTGTTATTATCTAGTGTTCAAAATAAGAAAAAATAATTTAGGTTGTTAATCATATTAATGGTGTGTATCAATTGTGGTCTCTCTTCTATAATATAAGGGAACATTATGAAATTGATATAATGGGCTGGACAAGTACATGATCTTATTTTTTTAATAAATATTTTTCTCATATTTTTTATATGAATACGGATAAGGAGTTACTTGATATAATTTAAAAGGATATTGAATCCATTGGTACTTATGAGGAACATTTTACAATATTTATGACGTATGCTTATGGTATTATCATTAATCATAAAAGTAATGTTAATTAATTATTTGGAGGCTTAAAACCAAGTCTCTAAATAGAATTTTACATATAAGACTTCATTAGATAAGAAGAGATTGTTTGATGTGCTATCAATGTTGAAAAAGAGGTTTTAATTAAGTCTCAATCTCATGGTTTTGATAAGAATAGAAAAATTGGATTTAAAAAAATACAAAAACCATGGAGGGAAGAAGAAGAGCTTTCCTTTATGATAAAAGTGTGGGAAAAACGTTGAGTAAATTTTTAGTAAATGTTTTAAGTGTTAAAGGAAAGGTCATTATGAAATATAATTGTGAATTAATGGGAAGTGGTTAGATAAATATTCAAATAGTGAGAAAACATCCCAAAATGGACCACCCACACTATAGTGTTTTAAATTCAAGGAGTATGGTAATTAAGATAATGAGTGACCAAAATCAATGTTTAATGATGTTTATTATCATCAATATCATTTTATTCCAAAAGTAAAAGGGGAATCCCATGAAATAAATGTTTCTTGAAAAGTGTTGACATAACAACACAGGGAAAGTTAAACTTAACACCCAATATAAAACTGTTAATGTCTTATTTGAATCTATATCTACCAATTATTTTATATCTAATGAATTTTTTATGGTATCAATAATCCTCCCAATTGATTAGATATAGAATTAGTTGTTAAAACATGTAATGGTATGATGATCACATATCAAGTCTTTGATTCTTCTCTGGTTAACGTTTGTATGAATGTGTTTATTGAAAAACTTATCATTATTAATCTAGTTTAACTTGATTTTATATTAGGAATAGATCATATTTCTCTACAAAAATCCCACATCCATTATAGAGGAATAAATTTCACTTTTGATATTCCAAACCAACATATGGCCATTTATCAGTATGAGGATAAATATGAAATTTGGATGGAAATTACATCTATTATATGGTTTTTTATTCCAATTCAGAATGGTTTTTTATCTCTAATGGTTAGGTAGAAACACAACATTGATGATACACCTATTATGAAACAGGGTTTTGATGACTTTACAGCAGAATTTTATATCCTTACTCCAAAATGTGATGTTATGTTCTCAATGTAATTCACAACTCAAGTCACACCAATTTCAAAGAATCCCTAATGAATGTCCATGATTATGTTGTAGAAATTGAGAACGAAACTCTTAGATAACCTTGAAAAGGGATTCATTTGGACATGTTTGTATCCTTGGGGTGTACCTGTTCTTTTTTAAAAAATAAAGATGGATAGATGTGAATATATATTTATTATTTGGAGATAGAGAAGATGGAAATCAAGAACAAGTATATGATACCCTATATTGATGAATTATTTTATCAACTACATGGATCTCAATACATTGTTAATGTTGACCTTCATTTTGGATATCATAAATTATGGTCTAAGGAGGATATTCCTGTAATAGTTTCCATACAAGGTATAGACTCTATAAATATATAGTTATGTCATTTGTTCTTAATAATTCCTCTATTATCTTCAAATATTTGATGAATAAAGTTTTTATAGATTACCTTGATCTGTTTGGGGTAGTCTTTATAGATTATTTTATTATATATTAAATGATAATGTAAGAGAATGAAGATCACTTGGAAATTTTACTACAGACCCTATGGAAAGAGAAAATATATTAAAAATTTTAATAGTGTTAATTTTTGATAAAAAAATTTACATTTTTGGATCATATAATCTCATGATAGGGTATATAAGTATACCCATAAAAGGTCTATTGAGTGTTGGATAAAACCAACCATGGTTATTGAGCTATATAGTTTTCTTAGTTTATCTAGATAATATCAACGGTTTATGGAGAATTTATCAATACTACCTAATACACTAACCCTGTTCACTTGGAGGTGAGACAAGTTCCTCTAAAAAGATGAATGTGAGGAAAAATCCAAGGAATTGAAGATAATATTAGTCATTACACTTATTCTTACATTACAATGTAGTGGGGAAGGGTTTTTAATCTTTAATGATGCATCCCAAAAGGGATTGGGATGTTTTATTATGTAGAATGATATAGTTATATATTATTCCTAACGAAAATTGAATTTTCCTGATATAAATTACCAAAATTATGATTTGGAGTTAGATATGGTAATTATTTCATTAATGATTTGAAGACATTATCTTTATTTAGAAAAGTGTTACATATATACTGATTAAAAAGTTTAATGTATATATTCCCATAGAAGGAGTTGAATATTCATAATATAATATGGTCATATATGATTAATGATTATGGATAAATCAATAGATTACCATCCTAAGAAAGAGAACAATGTGGTTGATGATTTAAGTTGAAAGGATTATGGTAGCTTATACATTATGATGATAAAAAATATCCAATATTTCTGCATTTTCAATGGATGGATATAGAAATCCATAAATAAGATTATAAATCTTATATTTTTCAATTGAATGTTCACCCATATATACAAGTAAGGAATATATAGAGATACAAAATAAGGTTATGAATGTTCTTGAGTTTAACCATGATCATGATGGAATGATAACTTTTAGAAACATTGTATGTGTTCCCACCATTTGAGATTCAAAGAAGGAGTTTTTAAAGGAAGATCATAGGTAGTCATTCTCAATTCATCATGGAAGTATGATCATGTATAGAGATATGATAATGTATTTCATATGCGATGAAGTAAATAAAGATATCCTAGAGTTTGTATCTTGGTGCTTGGTATGTCAACATGTTATATCTGAGAGATAAATGTATTAGGTGAAGTTACATACATTAACCGTACTATAATGGAAATGGGAAGACATCACAATTAATTTTGTCATTGGACTCCCCAAAACATATAAAGGGAATAATGCTATATAGGTTTTAGTCAATAAACTTACAAAGTCATCACACTTCATCACTATCAGAGAATACTTCTCTCATGATCATATTTTTAGAATATACTTTGAGGATGTTTTAAGGTTGCATGGATTCAAACATTAAACTATGTCAGATTGGGATATGAGGTTTACCTCAATGTTCTTGAAATGTCTTTCATAGGATCTAGATAAAAAGTTATGATTTAGCACTACATATCACTATCTGATAGATGATTGGTCTGAGAGAATAACTAAAATGATAAGGGATATGATAATATATTATTAAATGGATTACAAAAGTTTTTTGTATTAACAGCTCTATCTAGTTGAGTTTTTATATAAGTATAGCATTCACTTGAACATTTAGATGCATCCCTATGAAGTCCTATATGCAAATATGTAAAGAGATCCAATGCTCTATAAAGATGTTAGAGAAAGAAATCTACTGGGACCCGAGACATCTAAATAAATGGTATCGAATGTTAGATATATTCAACAAAACATCAAAGAAGATTAGAGCCAGTAGAAAATTTATGCTGACAATATCTAGTGAGATCTAGAATTTGATTTTTGTGGCAAGGTTTTATAATAATTCATCCACTGAAAAAGGTAATGAGATTTAGAAATAATGGAAATATAATACCTAGGCATAAGTATCCCATTAAAATTATTTATTATATTTGGATGGTATCCTATTAGTTGGAGATTCCATAAAATCTCTCTCATGCCCACAATAAATTCCATGTATCTCTTCAGAGGAAGTAGAAACATGACCCTTCACATGTACTAAACTCAAATGTCATACAATTGAAGGATTATCTTTCTTAAGAGGAAAAACTCTATTGTGATTCTAAAATATATAGAGAATGATCAATGAAATAATACCACTCAAAAAATAATATTTTTGGTAAAGTAATCCATTTGATGAAGCTACATGGGAACCTAAAAAATGGTGAGGTAAAAGTATCCTAATTTTTTTCATCTAAGTGATGAATTTTGATGGGGAAAATAATTTTAACGGGGTTAGAATATAAATTAATGTGTTCTTATGAGTTTATTTTTTTTGAATAAATGAAATTTCTTGGATACATTTTGTTACATGCAACACTGAGTTTTAACGAACCACGAAAATCTATTAATATTATTATTTAAAAAAGTCTATTATAACCTAGCCATTATTCAATGTGATATAAATAGTAATAACTAATTTTTAAATATTAAGTATAATGGTTTCATATAAATAAAAAATGTTGATATAAAATACGTAATTTTAGATAACTCTTTATATATTTTGAAAATCTTAATTTCCCATACATAATTTTTTTATTTTTTTTAAATAATAAAATTAATTTTCAAAATTAAATAAATTTCATTATATAAAATAAAATTCATTTTTAAATGATAATTTCCAAATTAGAAAAGTTTGAATATTTTTACTTTTCTAAAATGATTAATTTTTCAGTTAAAAGTGAAAATTTCAAATTTTTATTTTGAATTTACTTTTCATTTATATAATTTATAAGGATAATTTTATTATAATTTTATTAGTTAATGTAAAATTAAATAAATTTTATATCAATTAACCCAAATTATTTTATTGGAATCATTTTCATATCTAATTTTGATATAATTGTTTTTAAACTTTTAAACATTTTCTCTTGGGAAAACCACTTTCTCATCATACCAGCACGATTAATATTAAATTAAAATATGGAACTTTTATGAACGGACTATGGAAAATGGATTTAATTTTTATAATAATATTAATTTATATTATCTAATGTGGTAAAATAATTTTTTTTACCATAATTAATAGTATAAATGGTAAAACTTATTTACCACGTTTAAGGTAAAAATTGGTATACTTGGGGTTAAACAAAAAAGGTAAGTGTTAAAAATGTCCCAAAACATGTCAAATGAAAATTTTATTGACATATTTAGACGTTGTATTTTCTATTATTAACAATTGTCCATTTTTAGTCGTTTATCTATGATAAAAACTTGCATACGCCTTTTTCTTTTCAAATAATTACATTTGTACCACTCACCTCAATTATAAAAGGCTACCGATCTCCCGTCCTCTTTACACCTCCAAAACTAATTTTCTCAACCATTAACTTCCAAATTAACTTCCTTAAATCCATACTCATATCCTATTATCCTTATTTTTCTCATAAATCCAACCTAATAATCCTTTTGGTGAAAATCAAAAGATGTTTTCTAAAGAAGAGGTAACACCCCTAACCGAGCGTTTTATATTTTTTCATCATAAAAATCCTTCAATTATTTTTAAAAAATAGTTATATAATAACCTAATTATATTAAATATTTTTATATTTTTATATTTTTAGTGAATTAGCCACAAAAATCTACTATTCAGTCAAATGGGATACCAAAGAATAATTGTTTTGTACGACAGACTACCTCATCGTAAACCGATGTTTTGCAGTTTTCATCACCACATTTCACGGTAAGATATAGTGATGGATTTAATTTTTATATAATATATTTATAAATTTATTTACATTAATTGAATTATTATATCATATATACCTTTATACTTTCCATTCTATGGGAATACGATAATGTCGCTCATGTATAGGGTAGGCTACCTTCTCAGGGAGTGATGTGATTCATTCATGCTATACATGGAAGGTAATAAAGATTGGTTTAATGAAAATATGTCATATATATGAAAAAAATGATTTCTAAATGTAAATTTGTTATTTAAATTTTTTTCTTTCAATCCATCAAAAAAATGGATATGGTGTTCAGGTGTACGTACAACCTATTGTCTCAATGAAAGGTGTATTTTATTTTCTACCACTAAATGGATTGCTCTAAAAACATGAATAGAAAATATGTAGGATGTTAATATCATGTTAGTAATTATTTATATTATATAACCATGATAATATTAATAGAAACAAATATAAAAAATCAAAACATACCTGAAAAACAATCCAGTTATTACTTAAAACATGACTTTATCATAAAATTGTTAGTAAAATGGTAACAAAAGGTCATAATAAAATCATATATGGTATGATATATATAATTATTTTTATATAATAGATTTATATTAAACTTATATTTATTAAAATTTATGTTTTAATGTGTACAAAGTAATTCTAGAGTTGTGGTAAGGTATTTTTGTCTCAATTTTCATTCCTTTGGACAGATGTTATATTATGAACCTATCTTATTTTATAAGGTGTATATATAACCCATTTGAAATTTAATGTCATGAATTAATTTATTATCATTATATTTTAACATCAATTTATTTTTATTCTTTGATGGATATTATGATTCAATGTTACCAATGTTGTAAGAGTTTTATGTTACAATATCATACTTTATCATGATTATTTATGATTATGCTTCCAATAATGAAATATTATGACCTATATGTCAATAAACTCAATAAATTTATTATCCTATGGTTATTTTTTGATAATAAATGTTTTCCATTCATTTTCATCTCTTTATGTAATCAAGATTTCTATAGTTTGTTTTTATGAAAAATTGACTTTATTTCTATCTTCAGTCGAAGAACCATGTTTTTTACATAACTATATTTTATAATAATGTTTTCAAAAAACAATTCATTATATTATTAAATTTATTTATTGAATAATTTTTTACCCATGTTTTTGTTTTTTTACAACTTGTATTGATAGGAATCTTCATGTCAATTTCCAAAAAATTCACATTTTTCTTTTATGAAAATTGTGAAAGGAATATTTTTTTAACGTGTATAAAATTAAAGGAATTTTCCACCATCATGAACTAAAAATGTTATAAATATTACATTATAATTTTTAATGTTTATTTTGAAAATAAAGTATTTCAAAAATATATTATGAGTTGTTCGTTTAAAAAATTAGTTTTAAAGAAAATTTATATTCCTCAAGAAAGGTTCCTAGTGATTTATCTTTCAAATTCATTTTATATATAAGTTAACATTATTTGTATAACTTATTTTTTAATGAGGATATGAAAAAAAATGATACCATTATTATTTCATCATAGCATTTTTTTGATGACAAGATGATTATGAATCATTTTTCTCTTCTCTATGTTATACCATGATAAAAGTCATATGAAATCCACTTATTTTTTCATGGGATACGCTATAATGAAATGATGAAATTGATTATGAAACCTTTCTCTTTTACATATGTTATGAAATGATGAAATTCTTATTAAACGAATTTTATTTCATTGGTTTTGATAATGAATTTTATATGATCTCATGGAATAAAAACATATTATTTTTATTATGTGATGAGTGAGTCCTATATCAAAAAAAATTAATTCGGAAAAAATTAAAATCTCTTGATAAAAATAGGAATGAAATGGGGAGTTAAACCAGTTTAGTATTGGACCTTGTCAACTATGATGTTATTCAGAGTGAACCTTGACTATTATGATGGTTTGAAGAGTGAACCCATTCCACTATGATTTCCTTGGAAATGAGCATTGGCTATTATGGAAATAATTTTATATACTTATGTGGATTCAAAAATTATATATATTATTGAAATTTTTTTCTCTCATGGATAATGTTATTTTATTCCTTTATTATTGATGTTTAATGAACTTATAATGTTTATTCCAAGACACAAGATTATGATATTTGATATGCACGAGATGGGTTTCAAATGTTATGATCATGTTCTCATACAATTATGTCCATGTTATTCTTATGTATCTCCCTTCTTTACCCTTAATGAGCATCTGATATCACCCTATATTATGTTTACATTCCCTAAATTATGAAGAAATATATTATGTATGATATTTTTAATATGGATTCTAGTTGTGAACAACTTAGTGGGAGATGATATAGTTCACTAATGAACTAGTTGTTTATGTTTCCATGTTTCTAAAGGCACTATAAATTTATGATCCTCAGGAATGTATTTGGGTAGTGTGATGAATGTTCATAAAAATAATGTAATATATATGTATGAGAAACCATAGTCTCTATATTAACATTAAATCCTTTGAATATTTATATAATATAATGTTTAATGTCGTTGGTTCTAGGGAACCAAATACTAAAAAACCCGATTAGAACCATATCCTACTACTAAAATATGTTTAATACTTACATGAAACCATGCTTTTTCTGAGTATGGCTACAACTATTATACCTACCACATTTCTATGGCCCGGGTTGGTAAATCCTTGTGTCTTTATGGTGAATCTGTTCACCGAAATATTACTATCTTGAGAAAATCCATCTTGTAGTGATAAAGTTGAGTATCCAACTTTTGTTCCCTTACTAAAATACTGAAATCGTAACTAAATCCATAGTAAATTCTTATAATAAAGTGGTAAACCTATTCATTTTCTTATTGCCCAAAATCGGAATAGGTCATTGCTAAAACTGCATCTTAAGATGCATTAGAATCCATAACACACTCAGATATTGTTGATATAGAAGCCACCTGCTATAATAATTTTTTATTACAAATTAATATATGATGTTCTATGATAAAAGACAAAATTGAGCCAAGTGTATACAGGTGTTCAATTCCATTGATTACTTCTATTATCAATCCTCCAGACACTAGAAACTCATCCTGTTTTACTTTTCCATATATTTACATTTAGATGTAAATGCAAGTTAATGAAATTATGATGAATCTATTTGACATTCAACTACTCGTATTATGCATAAAAAATATAAATCTTCTATATATATAATGAAACATGAGATTTATTCAATGCACATAATCTTGTGCAATTATTTTAATCTCCATGATTTATTCATATTCCCACGCATGTTATATTAGAAGGATTATTCACCAACTATAATTCGGTCTTGAATTGTTTCAACTTATAATTTTAAATAATATATTAATATATGTACTATAATAATATTTAGAAAAATCATAGATCTATTATAATGATCTTGTTCTGTATAACATGTTTTATACTTTAAGTCACACATGGAGAAATTTCATTCCATTGTCTAAAAAAACTGGTAAGACATGATGTTTATTATCCATATGTTATAAAAATATATATCTTAAAATCATACAGTTCTCCCACTAACTATTTAGAGACACATGTCACTCATATGTTTCCAAATTATTATTATATAACCACTATGCGTGATTTATTCATAAATTAATTTATGTAATATTCCTATCTTATTGGAATTTATTGATGTCACCAAACCTTTTAAGTTATACTTTGTATAAATATAACATAATATATCCTTTTGGTTAAATCATATAGGCATCTAACATATAGTTTCTTCTATATGAGGTTTCCTTGACAATCAATAGTTAAATATTATGATATTTGAAATTTTCATTGGAAATGTATAATTCAAGAAGGATTTTATTTATGATTATTAGTGTATAGTTTTTTTTTCATATACTAGAACATTCAAAAATGAAACATTCTTTATTAGTACCATCTTGTACCATCCATGTATAGTTTCTTTTGAATAATCACCAATATGATCAAGTTATCATAGCCTATAAAATATGGAGTCCCGAAATATTGATACATGGAGTCCATTACTTGAATATATACATACTTTTAAACCTTATCATATTTCCATTTTCATTTGTATTTTTGGAATATTTATTATCAAAGTATAATACATTTATCACCCAACATTATGAATATAAAATACCTATTTAGTTATAAATTCATTAATAGTACGTCTTTATGGAACTACACCTCCCACTAATCTCATTGGAGTTTAGTAATCCTATTCTAACCCTTGTGCATCGAGAGCTTTAAATCTTAGAAGTTAAGCGTTCTCCCACTATATTTAAAGAGATATTTTCCCATTATGAAAATATATTCGATATTGATTAGAAGTTAATATGATTATTGTTTATTGCATCTTTAAGTCAGATGCACCTTAGTGTTTTGAATTTCTCTTGTGGCTAAGGTTATCATTTAACAATAAATTTTCAAAAAAACTTAAGATATTTGCCTTATAAATTATTGTCATATCGAAATTGATATGATAGAAATTATAAAATATTTTTAGCATATGGTTAATTATTTCAATTTTATTTAAAAATATGCATTGGAATAAATAATGTAATATTTGATATATATATATATCAGACTCATCAATAATATTCAATTTACTATATTAATGGCATTAGTAGTAGAAGTAAATGTGATTTATTGGTAACCTTCACTCCACATATATGATAAATGATTTCATAGATAAGACATTTTTTGAAAATCCATCTTAGAGATTCCTCAATATTTACAAAGTTCAATCATTTAATTAACTGGTAATTTTTTATTAAAAATTAATGGAATCTGATGAAGCATATGATATTACCTTTGTTTTATAAATGATTCTGTGGACATGTTTAAACAGCCTTAAAAATATTTGTGATGTAAAATTATTAAAAAAATGTTTTTTATCAAGAAATGAAATATTGTTTCTTTTTATATGTTGTATCTTAGATCATATGGGACTAAAAAAAAATTAAGGGTATAAAAAGATCTAATAATTTCATTTTTATTTTATAAATAATTATCCTTCACAAATAAAGTAAAATTATTTTATTTTATATTTATCATTCAATGTAATGATTATATGTGATTCAATAATTACTGAACATTTAGTTTAGTATTAAATTACTATAACATCATTTATTCCAAAAACTAATAATATCTCATTTTGTCTATAAATACACTAAGATAAATGATTTGGTAATAATTATTAAAAACTTGAATCAATACAATTGAGCATTGAGAAATATTTAGATCCCCTTGGTTGATATAAGAAAAACTATTTCACAACACCTATGGAGTTAACTCAATTATGTTTCTATTCTATTTCCTTTCTTGTATTTAAATACATATCTATTATAATAATATAATATTTAATAAAAAAATGTTTAATAGAAACATAATGAAAATTCTTGATGTGGATTCCACTTCCTACCACTTCAACTCATTGAAATTTCTTTTCCAATGTCCATTATTTAAACATACGAGTCCAACAACTTTCTATTTATTATTCTTCCTTTGAATCATTCATATTGTAATGCCCTGACCCCAGTTACCTATAGTCGATGCATTATTACATAACATTGGAATGATCATAAAAAAGATCATGTCTTGAAAGACTGATTAGTTTAGTATCCATGGAGACACTTGATATATTCATAAGTCTTACATTACATCATAAGGTAAAAAAACTACAAAAACATCTTGTCATCATATCCCCTCATATTATCCCTGCAGGTCATTCATAAATTACTTCTTCACATCCTGGAAAAAATAAAACATTGAAAGGGGTGAGCTCAGATGCTCAATAAGGAAAACAATATAGCATAATCTTTCATAGATAAGCATAAACACTTAAGAAAATGTATGACTAAAACAAAAGCCTTTTAAACTTGAACTTCAGAATAATATGGCAATGATAAAATGAAATAATTCCATTTACATACTCACAGGGATATTCTACTAGTCGAATAATCACATGCAATATCAATAACCACTTTAATAAAGATGGAATGCATAATTCCAGACTATCATAACCACGTAGCCAAGGCCTCGTGCCAAGACTACAACTAAGATTTTTTCAAGGCCTCGTGCCTAGACACTAGTTTTTCACATGAGACCTACTGATGCATAGAGGAGCTATAGCGGGCTCCACCCATCACTTACTATGTCCAATGCATTCCTCATATGAAAAGTGTGAAACATAACATAAACATTCTTATTAAAACTAGCATACGAAATGTCAATACTTATCCACAAACCATGAATGGTATAAAAATTTCACATCCACAGTCAAACATAACTCATTTGATATAATATGGGAGATTGTATTGTATAATTTTAACCACAATTGAGAATAATTAAGGATATTTACATAGATGAAAATAATCATCAAAACTATTTGAGAGAAATATCCCCCTTTTTCTTGAAATCATTTAAATGTCACACTATTTGTCAAGAAGCCATTTAAAAATAGATTTTTGAATCAAAGTGTCCCATACAACATTGAAACTATTAAAAATAGTTTTAATTTTAAATCTTTAATGTCTATATAAATAAATCCTTAAAACCATATTTAAAACACGGACATTAATGAGAAAGATTTATAAGAATAAGTCTTTAAAACATTAAAAATGGTATTTTAGTTATAGTTTCTAACCAAAAGAGAGACACTTGAATACAAAAAATTGAGGCAACAAAAACATTGTAATATCATGATAATAGAGAGATTCATGATGTACTATTTCAAATTACATTATATACACCACATAAAAGTGATATGGTGTATAACAACAAAGAAGTCTCAATGAAATGTAAATTGAGATGAAATCTCTCATAAAGGCCGTATCATTAGGTTAAGGATAAATCAATGACATAATTATGTGTGATAAATATAAATACACTAAATATGATTGTATATTCAGTGTGAAACAATAAATGGACATTCACACATATTCTTATAAAAACAACACCAATGAATTGGATGTTTATCTCAACAAATCAAGATTCAGTAAAAATTACTCTTATCAAGTTCACACCGATGACTTGAGAATTTATCAATGGAGTGATTATGTGTATAAAAAGTATATCCACAGAAAGGGGAGTGGAAATTATGACATAATCCAATGAATAGTGATTCCACACATAATCTTGGAGTAAAATAATCAATGAAGTATGCGTAAATCCGAATGAGTGGAAATTGAAATTTCAAATTCCCTTATCGATTTGGTAACTTATGAAACATGCACCCATGAGAGAATGATTATACAATGATGATGTAAATATCCAAAAATTAAATTATATTACACAATGAATACAATCATGGACAATACACCCACCACATGCAATAAATAAGTGGTGAACAATGGAAATCTCACAGAATTTAAAGTGAGATAAGAAACCCCTTACTTTGTACTTTTTCCTTGGTAAATGGTAGGGTAACCTCTTTTATAATTGTGAAATAATTGTTATTGAGTTATAAAAAATTATTTACATTAATATGATATCATATATGATCTTTTTACATTGATTTGTTAATAATATCTTAGTATTATAGTCTTTTCGAGTGTTAACGGATTCATTTTCCTTTAAATTATTTGTTATATGAGCCGTATTTGTTATGGATGGGATGTATCTTATTCATAACCATAATCATATAATGTATCTAAAAATTATTTTTATTCATCAAATGGGAATTATAGTTGAATGGATACGATGGGGAATGAATCTCATCGCGTTCGTGGAGACGGTAGTCCGTACATACGCACGAGCGACAATATCATTCTTTTGATATTAAAATAATATATAATTTGATGGTATATCATATAGTAAAAATCATTATCATGTTATATTTATTATTTACATGAATTAAACATCATTATTATATCAATCCAAATAATAATATATTTAATAACAATTACACCACGACGTGGAGACGGTAAGCCATACGTACGCACGTATGGTGACATGTCATTCAAAGGATGGATATAATACTGAATATGGTTGTACCATATTTACAATAACATCACAGTATATATAAGATACTGGAGTTATTATTTTTGAATGGGAATAACAAAGAATGAATAAGTGGAAGAAGAAAGGAACTTGAAAGAGGATGGTGAAAACATTAACTCTTCTTCGGGTTCGTCCTTTTGATTTGATCAAAATGCCTCCTTAGGTTGGATTTATGATCCTAATAAGGTCTCTAGTTTGAAGTGAGGGAAGTTGGGAGGATATTTGGGTAGAGTTTGGCCTAGCCAAATGGCTTTGATGGTGTGAATTAATGAGAAGGGGAAGTGCCCTTTTATAAGAGCGGTGAGGGGCACCTTTGGAAAAGCTAGAGATATTATTTTATAATAAATTCATATTTGGTTTATAATGGATCCAAAGTGGATTATTTAAAGGTTAAGGTGGGGATGGGTCGAAAACCACTCAACCAATAGAATATAGATTGGTTTGGATTATTATATTAACCTTATCTTTTAGTTTTAACTCTTAGTTAATTAGTTTGACACTTACCATGTCACTTTGTATTTTTATATTATATAGTTAATAAACTTACTATATACCTCCAATCGACCCCCAAGTGGTCCATTAAAGATACATCTATAATGATATAAGTTTTTTGGCTGAACCTTAGATTTGTAGGAATTTAATATCAATTAATAATATAATATTTGTTTTAAAACTCTTTTATGTCAATTTTGACATTATTGGGTATTCTTTTTTGATAAATTTATACCAGCATTATTACTTCGAACAAAATTTATATAAGCAATCATAATATGTCATATTAACCTATAAAATTAGTGGAATTCATAAAAAGTCTCAAATTACATTTATTTTGATATTTATAATATCAATTATTTTAATATTTCATTAATTAGGTAATTACTGCATCACCATTGTGTCATAAATAAATTAAATTATTTAGTGACTAAAAATTATAAATAAAATACCAATATGTATGATATCTCTTTATCTTTCTAATGAATTTTTCAAATCGAATTTATATTATTTAAAACCCTATATTAAATATGTTTTAGTAAATAAAATTTGATTTTAACTCTTCTTTGAATTAAATAATAATAAATGTCCTAATCTAATCCAAGTGGACCTAAATGATAATATTTTATTACTAAGGTTGTTTTTGGTCAAGATAAATTTTTACAATATAATTAGGACATGTGTTAGGGTAATATTAATATCATTTGTACCCTTAATTACACTATTTACTTTTAATCGTGGTAAATAAAAGTAAAAAGTTACTATCCACCGAAAATTATTTTCTTCTCATTGAACCACATTTTACTCCTTGATATTAACCATGTCTCTCAGATTTTCGAAATTCCTCTCACAGAAGTGGTAAAATTATGTTTTATGTGAATTTCAAAATTCTCCTAGGAGGGGGGTAAAGACGGTGAAAAGTTCAATAAAAGTTTTATATATCTAAAATTATTCTAAACTAACTTCACTGAATTAATTTGATCATATATATGTATTATGTATCTATTTTGACCTTAATTAAATATAAATAAAATAAATAATTATTTAAATAAAAATTCGGTTTTAAACTATAACTCAGTATTTTTCACTAGTCATCAAAAATCGAAAGTTTTCAGAAAAATACCAAAAATTCAGCCTAAGATATATTTGATATTATGACTTAAAAAATGATTTCTATTTTACCAAATTCAAAACATATAAGTTTCATTAATTAATTTAGAAATTAATTCCCATTGTCAAAACAAATTGCTTATTTTTAAGAAATAATAACATTCAAAAGATTGACACTTGTTTATGTCTGGTTTAAATGTGAAATTACGTCCAATGACCAACATTGTATTAAATGGTAAAAATATATTCTAAATATAATTTAAAACCACTCAAATTCATAATTTATCACTATTAATTATTTCGATTAAAAAAGTTGTTTTTAATTAAAATTTAGCAATATTCACTATTCATCAAAATATGAAACTTATCCGAAAAGTACCAAAATTTCACCCTAGGCTAATTTCGATATTACAAATCCAAAAATGAAGTCCATTTTGAAAGATAGAATGTATAAAATTTCAAAAATTTGGTATTAGTATTTATAACGGCTAGTTTGATTGGTTGTCGTGTGTTAGAACTTGAATTTGCGTACAACACACGCTACTCTTTTATTCAAAGAGAAGCGTACCCTGGAAGCTTGAGGTGTTAAATTCTCCCCTACATCAATAAATTGTGTCCTAGAAATTTTTTAAATTGGGCATGGGAATATAATGGAAAGTCCCACATGGGAAAAATATTCAATAAAACTATCAAATTAAAAGAAAGAAAGAGAAGTACAAAGGTCACCCGAGATAACCAACACTAGGATTCCATGTAGAAATTCAAGGATATGGATGATAAACTAAGTTTAAAGTTATGATGGAGAGATATAGAGAACATGATCAGAAGAAAGTTAACAATAAGAAAACCACAAACTTGTGATGGGACAAATGGTCATTAGTTTCCCAGTAGGAAAATTAAACGGACAACAATTTTTTTGTTTTAAGTTACATTACATAAAGATGAGGAATTGATTAATGATATTGAAAAAGAATATAAAGAGATATAATTACTTTTTTTGTAGAGTTTAATTCTTTAATTAATTTCTACCACTAACATATTTTTTTTAACAATGAGTATTCAAGAAGTCATGGTCACACATGAAGAGCTAGAATAAAATTCTATAGAATAACATGATCCACATAGGATAAAATATATATTTACCTTGTATTTAGAGATTAATAAAAACCAAAACCATTATTATAGGATCTTATGATCCCCCAAATGGATATTCCATTAGAGAAAAAAAAAACTAATCGTAATTTCTAAAATTAAACCAACAATACCCCAAAGTTAAATAAATGTCATTCAATAATCAATTTTCCTTAGAATCCTTCAATATAATCCAAATTAATATTGAAACCGAAAACTTATAAGAATTTGGTTATGTAGTCTTCCACGTTAAATTGTATCTCCAAATGACATCAACTACTTTTAAAGTAACATACTTAAAATTAAATAACCTAATCAAATATTCTTTATTATAAGATAATCATTTCCATAAATAACCCAAATCACTATAAATCCACAATAAAAACGTAGATAAAAATACACCATTACTCCTCAAATGAAATCCCATAGAATTATATTTTCCTTGGACATATAGTGTTCCCAACAAAGCGAACATCTTTCAAAATAACATTCACCACTTAATCACCAAATCATTTTCTTATACTAAGGGTATTCATTAGATAAGACAAAAATCCCAAATAAACTTATCATTGATCAATAAAATCATTAATCTAAAAATAATAGTCACACTAACAAGGGAATTCACGTAGTCCAGTGGTAAGCGATAAATCCCAATCACACTTTGGTTGTGTGTTCGATTCCCATAGATTTTTCCAACGTGACGGGTTGTCACACGGTCTGCGTGTTGTCCTTTTTCAAAAACTATGTTTTATAACATTACCAAAATGAGATAAATTCCTCAAAATAACCATAACATAATTTAAACACAAATGTTATCTCATACCTTTCATTTTCATACCAAATTATAATAACTTGTAATTTCCTCAAACCCAATGATCATATAAAACCAAATGGTTATTTATAACATTATCCACAAGAGAAAAGATAATTCTTCCCCAAATATCATTCTCACATGGAAAACTGTAGGGTTATAAATACAAGTGAAAATTATTCCAAAGTAAACTCATCAACAAGGAGCACTAATACATTTTAAACATTTCTCCAACCATTTATTTCCACATAGCTTCTTCTTTGACCAAGAAAATATCCTATAGAATAGGGAATTCACTCGGGTAATGGCCAGGTCCCATACATTTATGGAAAATGACTGTAAATGGATTCTTGGGACCATTTTTATCTTTTTCCATAGTACTCTTCATTTTTATTCGGCAATTATTCACTTTATGTCCTTCCTTCCCGCATGTAAAGCATTTCTTTTTCCCATTGAGACACTTTCCTGGGTGTCTCCTTCCACATTTCCTGCATGATTGAAATTGAGGATTCATTTCTCCATGGTCTCCACTAATGGATCTCTTATCATTCATCACCTTTATCTTCTTTGTTGAGTCTGGGAATTGGTTAATATATATATTGTTGATCATATTTTTGGAAAATTTATTTTCTACGAAGACGATATCTTTTACGCCTATCTGCATTCCATTTTTTTGTTCATTGCCACCACCATTCCCACCTTGTACATCATTCTCAAAGTCACTATGACTTCCTTGGAATCCTGCCATTGACTAAAACCAGAAAGAATTGTGTGAGTAACAATAGTCATCAAATCATTTAGAGAATATCATGTCACCATATTCTTAATTTGAAACACATTAGGATTAACCAAGGTCATTTACTCTCATCTTATATATAATATTTCAAATCGGTTTGTAAATAAATGTAAATTATCCTAAGCATATCCCTCGGGAGTGTCGTAACCAAGAGTGCAACAAGGCCCGTTGTCATGCACCAGTTCCCGTTCGAGTCTAGCTCAAAGCAGTGTTTTCGGGTTTAACCCCTAGGTACATCTGTGCTAGAGCCGCCTCTACCTACTCGTATCCAGACAGGGATGTAATGCTCGGAAAACTCACAAAATCTCTACAATACCAAAATTATAGGTAGTTCTTCTATACTAATCTTCAAATACTATCATAGGGATATGTGCTCTAATTAGACTTTATCTAAATCTATCTCCCAAGGTTTGTACTAAACTTCCTCAGGTACCAACTGTAACGCCTGACCCAAGGTACCCAGAGTCGGTGCATTATTACATAACATTGGCATAATCACAAAAAAGATCAAGTCTCGAAAGACCGATTAGTTTAGTATCCTTGGAAACACTAGATATATTCATAAGTCTTACATTACATCATAAGGTAAAAAAACTAAAACAACATCTTTTCTTTATATCCCCTCAAACTATACCTATAGGTCATTCATAAATTACTTCTTCACATCTTGGAAAAAATAAAACATTGAAAGGGGTGAGCTCAGATGCTCAGTAAGGATAACAATATAGAAGAAGCTATCATAGATAAGCATAAACACTTAAGGCAATGTATGACTAAAACAAAAGCCTTTTAAACTTGAACTTTAGAATAATATGGCAATGATAAAATGAATTAATGCCATTTACTTACTCACATGGATATTCTACTAGTCGAATAATAACATGAAATATCAATAACCACTTTCATAAGGATGGAATTCATAATGCTAGACTATCATAACCATGTATCCAAGGCCTCGTGCTAAGAATAAAATTATGATTTTGTCAAGGCCTCGTGCCAAGTCTCTAGTTTGTCTCATGAGACCTACCGATGCATCGAGGAGCTATAGAGGGCACCACCCGTCACTTACTAAGTCCAATGCATTCCTCATATGAAAAGTTTGAAACATAACACAAACATTCGTATTAAAACTAGTATACAAAATGTCAGTACTTATCCACAAACCAAGAATGGTATAAAAATAGCACATCCACAGTCAAACATAACTCATTCGATACAATATGGGATATTGTATTGTATCATATTAACCTCAATCGAGAATAATGAATGATATTGACATAGATGAAAATAATCATAAAAAATATTTGAGAGAAATATCCCCCTTTTTCTTAAAATCATTTAAAAGTCACAATTTTTGTCAAGAACCCATTTAAAAATATATTTTTGAATCAAAGTGTCTCATACCACTTTGAAACTTTTAAAAGGAGTTTTAATTTTAAATCATTAATGTCCATATAAATAAATCTTTAAAACCATTTTTAAAACATGGACATTAATGAGCAAGATTTAGAAGAATAAGTCTTTAAAACATTTAAAAATTGTATTTTAGATAGGGTTTCTAACCAAAAGAGAGACACTTGAATACAAATAATTGAGGTAATAAAAACATTGTAATATCATTAGAATAAAGGGATTCATGATATACTATGTCAAAGTACATTATATACACCACATAAAAGTGATTTGGTGTATAACAACAACGAAGTCTCAATGGAATGTAAATTGAGATGAAATCTCTCATAAAGGTCGTATCATTAGGTTAAGGATAAATCAACGACATAATTATGTGGGATAAATATAAATACACTAAATATGATTGGATATTCAGTGTAAAACAATCAAAGGACATTCACACATATTCTTGTAAAAACAACACCAATGAATTGGATGTTTATCTCAACAAATCAAGATTTAGTAAAAATTACTCTTATCAAGTTCATACCGCTGACTTTAGAATTTATCAATGGAGTGATTATGTTTATAAAATATATATCCACATAAAGGGGAGTGGAAATTATGAAATAATCAAATGAATAGTGATTCCACACATAATCTTGGAGTAAAATAATCAATGAAGTATGTGTAAAGCCGAATGAGTGGAAATTGAAATTTCAAATCCCCTTATCAATTTGGTAACTTATGAAACATGCACCCATAAAAGAAGGATAATAAAATGATGATTCATATATCCAAAATTAAATTATATTACACAATGAATACAATAATGGGCAGTACACACACCACATGCAATAAATAAGTGGTGAACAATGGAAATCTCACGGAATTAAAAGTGAGATAAGAAACCCCTTACTTTGTACTTTTTCCTTGGTAGACGGTAGGTTAACCTCCTATATAATGGTTAAATAATTGTTATTGAGTCATACATAAATTATTTAAATTAATATGATATCATATATGATCTTTTAACATTGATTTGTTAATAATATCTTAGTGTTATCGTCTTTTCGAGTGTTAACAGAATTGTTTTCCTTTATATTATTTGTTATGAGATCCGTATTTGTTATGGATGGGATGTATCTTATTCATATAAATAATCATATCATGTATGTAAAAATTATTTTTAATCATCAAATGATAATTATACTTGAATGGATACGATGGGGAATGAATCTCATCGCGTTCTTGGAGACGGTAGTCCGTACGTACGCACGAGCAACAATATAATTCTTTTGATATTAATATAATATATAATTGGATGGTATATCATATAGAAAGAATAATTATCATGTTATATTTATTATTTAAATGAATTAAACATCATTATTATACCCATCCAAATAATAATATATTGAATAACAATTACAACACGACATGGTGACGGTAAGCCATACGTACACACGTATGGTGACATGTCATTCAAAGGATGGGTATAATATTGAATATGATTGTACAATATTTATAATAACATCACAGTATATATAATATACTAGAGTTATAATTTTATAATGGTAATAACAAATAAAGAAGTAGTGGAAGAAGAAAGGAACTTGAAAGAGGGTGGTGAAAACATTACATCTTCATTGGGTTCTTCCTTTTGATTTTATCAAAATTCCTCCCTAGGTTAGCTTTATGATCAAGATAAGGCCTCTAGGTTGAAGTGAGTAAAGTTGGGATGATATTTGGGCAGAGGTTGGCCGAGGAAAAAGGATTTGAACGTGTGAATTAATGAGAAGGGGAAGTGCTCTTTTACAAGAGGGGTGAGGGGCACCTTTGGAAAAGCTAGAAATATTATTTTATAATAAATTTATATTCGGTTTATAATGGCTAAAAAGTGGATTATTTATAGTTTAAGGTGGTTATGGGTTGAAAACCACTCAACCAATAGAATTTAGGCAGGTTTGGGAAATTATATTAACCTTAACTTTTAGTTTTAACTCTTAGTTAATTAGTTTGACACCTACCATGTCACTTTGTATTTTTATATTATATAGTTAATAAACTTACTATATACCTCCAATAGACCCCCAAGTGGTCCATATATGATACACCTATGATGATATAAGTCTCCTGGCTGAACCATAGATTTTGAGGAATTTAATATCAATTAATAATAAAATATTTGTTTTAAAAACTCTTTTATGTCAATTTTGACATTATTGGGTATTTGGTTTTTGATAAATTCATAACAACATTATTACTTCTAAAAAAATTTATGTAATTAATCCTCATATGTAATATTAACCTATAATATTAGTTAAATTCATAAAAAGTCTCAAATTATATTTATTTTGATATTTATAATATCAATTATTTTAATATTTTGTTAATTAGGTAATTACTGCATTACCATTGTTTCATAACTAAATTAAATTATTTAATGTCTAAAAATTATAAATAAAATACAATTATGTAGTAATTTTTGTTAAATTTATAATTAATATTTACAATAGAATTTATATTATGTATAACCTTATATTAAAAATGTTTTAGTAAATAAACTATGATTTTAACTCTTTTAACTGTTCTTTGAATTAAATAATAATAAATGTCCTAATTTAATCCAAGTAGACCTAAATGATAATATTTTATTCCTAAGGATTTTTCTGAACGAGATACACTTGTCCAATAGAATTATGACTTGTGTTAGAGTAATATTAATATCATTTTTACTCTTAATTACCCTATTTACTTTTAACCGTGGTAAATAAAAGTAAAAACTTACTATTCACAAAAAAATATTTTCATCTTATTGAACCACATTTTACTCCTTGATATTAACAGTGTCTCTCGGATTTTCTAAATTCCAGTCACAGAAGTGGTAAAATTAAGTTTTATGTGAATTTCCAAATTCTCCTAGGAGGTGGGTAAAAGACGGTGAAAAGTTCAATAACATTTTTATAAATCTAAAATTATTCTAAACTAACTCCAATAAATTACATTGAACATATATAGGTATTGTGTATCTATTTTGACCTTAATTAAATATAAATTAAATAGATAATTATTTAAATAGAAATTCGGTTTTAAACTATAACTCAATATTTTTCACTATTCGTCAAAAATTGAATGTTTTCAGAAAAATAAAAAAAAATCGGCCTAAGCTATATTTGATATTATGAATTCAAAAATTATGTCTATTTTACCAAATTCAAAACATATAATTTGCATTAATTAATTTAAAAATTAATTCTCGTTGTCAAAACAAATAGCGTGCTTTTAAGAAATAATAAATATCAAAAGATTGACACTTGTTTATGTATGGTTTAAATGTGAAATTACCTCCAATGACCAATATTGTATTAAATGGTAAAAATATATTCTAAATATACTTTAAACCCACTAAAATTCATAATTTATCAATATTAATTATTTTGATTAAAAAAGTTGTTTTTAATTAAAATTTAGTAAGTTTCACTATTCATTAAAATATGAAAGTTATCCGAAAAGTACCAAAATTTCACCCTAGGATAATTTCGATATTCAGAATCCAAAAATAAAGTCCATTTTGAAAGATAAAATTTATAAAATTTAAAAAATTAGGTATTATTATTCATAATGGCTAGTTTGATTAGTTGTGGTGTGTTAGAACTTGGAGTTGCGTACAACACACACTACTATATTATTCAGAGAGAAGCGTACCCTAGAAGCTTGGGGTGTTACACATATCATGGAAGTATTCATTAAGTAATATTTTAGATTTATATTATCCGTGGTATATTTATCCTTTAATTTAAAATTTTCATAGAAAGGGGTGGAGAAATTGGTTTCAACAATTCGATTTCTTCTCAGTGAAGTATGGAAAAAAGTATCTTGAGCGACTTACCCATTTAATTTTTCTAGACATGGTCAAATAAGTATAATCTTAGTTGTAAGAATAATAATTTATAATTAATGGATAATTATTTATCCATGTGAATTCCTAATTTATCCAACTGATCAAAATACCCTACAATTTCAAAAAAATTGGTTTGTTGCTAGATTCTCTTCTTCTAATTTACACTAATATAGTGCATTTAAAATATTAATTATTTCAAACCAATCCTTAACATTATCAAGAGAATGAAGATGTAATATTATAGTGCATGCTTCCATGACTTTTTTTGTATCATCCAATCTCCAGGCATAGTTGATAATATAATACAATCTGCATAGAAAGAATCCTTAATGTATATTTGGTTGGAATCCATTTAAACTTCCCTCTCCTACTGGGGTGAAAAAATTTTAATAGGGGATTCTAACAGATAATAATACATTTCTGATAATAATAAATCACATAATGATTTTAACATATCTAAATTTTTTTATTGGTAAGGACATTCCATGAGGTAAGGAATGATCACAATAATATTTTGGTTTTTTATTCTATTCTATATAATAATTAAAATAGATAATTAAAACTTTTCGTGATTAACAATTATAAGAGAAATAATAATAAATAATATTACTAAATCTACCACATTTTTTGCAGGCCCTAATATCCCCCACCATTAAACCCAGAATTTCTATTTTCATGTACATTATAGTGGGAAGGATGAATAAGAACCTTTTTACAAACCCAACAAAAGATGGTCAAGATAGTTGATGGAATTTAGGTAGGAATGTATTTTCCAACTGCAGGCTTTCAACTCCTTGATCTATTGAGTGTATTACCCAATAATGAAATCATAACTTGGATTTCCTCAACAATTTCCACCAAATTACACCATGTCTATCAAAAGATAATCTTCTTGATGTTAAATGGTTATGAAAAATAAAAAAATTCATAGAAATCCTTTTATAAATGTATGTTTCCCAATATGGTTTGGTCAAAAACGTAGTTCTATTAGCTTTATTCCTAATCATGTAATGGAAGGAAAAGTCTAACTTAATATATAGTTGAGTGATTTTGATTTATTATGAATAAAATTTATCTTTCCTTATCCTTTACATTACTTGTCAATATTCAGTGTATATTATGTATTTAGTTAACAATGTTGGATAAAAAAGATACATATTATTCATTTATTTAAAATGTGCATTCAAACATTTATTTAATTATTTATTTAATTTCATTACTGAATCTATAAATTAGGAAATTCATATATAGAAATAAATAAAAAATAACATAATTGTGAATTTATCTAATGGTTGATTTAAAGATTGGGTAGTAAATCAATTAATGACCCAGTGAAATAACTCCTTCTGATTGTCTTAGTATATGTTTCAGTATTCAAACTATCTACTTGTGTATCACATCAGCTGACATCATTATGGTTCTATCTTGAACTGCATTCACATGACTTGGGATACTGAATTATTTAAAAGTATTTATAACTCACACATAGGTAAGGGGAACTAAAGGATTTTCTTATGGGGATTATATAAATAACCATGGGCATGTGAATCCTTCAAAATAATAGTGGCAGATATAACACACATTCCATCAAATTTAATTAATAATTATATAATTGATAACACATTAAATAAATTAATTAAAATATCTAATACATTCATAGATCTTGTCTAATCTCATGAATGGCCATACATGAAATGTTTACACAAAAGTAAACTAGTTAAAAATATTTATTATTCATTTGTTATTATGAAGATAAAAAAGTAGTAATTTATTAATTAATAGATTATTTAATTAATTCTCTTTCATATTAATGACTATCCAAATTAATTTAGAGATACCTATCATTAATAGTGTTCATATAAAATAAATTAATGATCCAATAATCCTAGATTTATTTTAATAAATAAATTGTTCATTTAAAATTCATTAAAACAATTAATAAATTTTCAAATACACAAGGAATTCGAATAAATGAAATATAGTTTTAATGAGTAAATTTTAAATTCAATGATATTTAATTATATTCTCTATTGGGATACTACACGACATGTAGTTACAAGCTACACATCATGTTCATTAGTTCACATGTACCTACGTTACATGCATGGGGATTTGGTCATGTATGTCAGCTGGACTACATTGTGTGTACAAGCCAACTACACTCCATATATCATATTTTTCATGATTCTAATTAAAACATTGAAGAGTTCAACGTGTTTTTTAGTCAAGAATTCACAACATGTCTAGACCAGCTACACAGTATGTATCACCCATGCAGTGTGTTCGCACAACTCACTAAATGGATATATATATATATTTTTTGGATGTGGAAAATGATGGAATAAATGTTGTATACATTATATTCACCTCTTGTATACGACTAATGCTCTAGGATGTCAACCTCACATAGTTTGACTGTGTATAAGGACCACACAGATTATGTGATTTTTTCAACTAACCCATGTAGACTGTATGATGCGTACGTGAGATACACATTGTGTAATTCAATATACCGAGTTCTAGGTTTCCCTAGTTTACACACAGTGTGCATTAAATGCAAAACATGTAATTACTTCTTAGTGTGTTGTGTATCTCACGACATCAGAAATTTCAAGGCACTTGGGTACACACCGTGTGCTCCGGCTACATCCCTTGTAATCCCATACTATTCGGTTGGATTCCGTGACACTTATCGAAGGAATATCCAACCATTCTTCATATTTTATGGAACATAATAAAATTTTAATCATGAATGATGAACGAAAAATGTGGAAAATATGCTGATTCATATCATATTGAAGAACGAATAATATGAAATTAAAAAATAAAACATTGTTGCGTATATCAATAATTAAAAATGAATAATTATAAAATTAAAATATGATCACTTTGATTCCTCTAGTAAGTTCGAGCTATAGTGGACGTTCCTTTTTTGGTGTGAAATTATAATTTTCAGTAATATTTTATTTCTCCAACCATGATAGAGGATCATTCACATTAAATTTATAATTAACTTATTTATTATTGGAAGAAATGATTACCTATTGTTAGGATCCTTTCATTGATTACATATATGGTCTTCTAAAAACCATTTTAGATATTCATCATTGAGATGTATGGATTAAAGTGTGAAATCCCTTTATTGGCGATCTACATGCTATTTTTTGATCTTCAAGTAATGAAAGGTTATTTTTTCGTGTGTCAGTGCAACAAAGTAGTTGTCTTGCATTATTTTTCTTGATCACTCTAAGACCCTTCTATCATAATGGACTTATTCTTGTTCTTTAGAGGAATTGGGGAGGAATTTGAGATATAGATAGAGAGAGAGAGAGAAAAATTTGTGCACAATGATTATCTATTATCAATTATCGATTAACCCTATAAAATAGACATAACCATCAATTTATAGAGATGGGGTTTATGTTAATATAATTTTTTTCACACCATACGTTAAATAATTTTATAATCATTATTAAACCATTTTCCAAATAATAGTAATATTAGTAATAATAATAATAATAATAAAAGTAATAATTTATGTGGTGCACTAACTTGCGTAATAAAAAATATTATTACATCATCTTGTAAACTAACATTTATCACTCGACATAGTCTTGTTCAGTTATAATTTCCCGTAATTTATTGAATATCTAAACTAATATTTTATTCATAAATATATATACTTATCCACAAATAAATAATTAATATTTATTAAATATTCAATAAAATAAAAAAATAAATTTTATTCATAATATGGTCAAAAAATATTTATTTAATTTATGTGATCCATAAAACTATAATGAAATATTCCTTGATTTTGAGAATAATATTTATTATATTAATTAAATTTAAATAGAATTTAATTGATATCAAAGGAAATACATAGTGTGCGACCCTCTAGGATTTTTTCTCATTAGAATTATATGGGTAGTCCAAAATACCAAGATTATTTTATAATAATGTGTTAAGGAACCATAGAGAAAAAAATTATGTCACAATGTCGACAACCACATATGAACAATCCCTGTGTAATACAACTTTGAAACCCAGTGGGTCACTCGTACATATAATTTTTTGTTTTATTTATCTCTAGGTATATTTTTGGACTTCCTAGGTGTTGAGGGTCAAAATTGGGAGTCTTCATAGAGATAGACTAGGGTGCATGGTTAGTTCAAGATTTGTAAAAAAACCATACAATAACCATAAGATGGGTCCTGGATTATTGATAATGTGGTTTCATATAGTTTGATCATGGTTTTAAAACTATGTGACACCCTAGGGATAACTGTGTAGCCTGTTTTAGTTGGACAGTGGCACCTAAAATATTGAAACACAGTTTACCTAAATGGGCAGTGAAACCGTGTGACCATGTCCATCTCATTAAAAATTGTGAATTTACCAAAATACCCCTATCAGAGTTTTTGGGGAACTTTTTCCTCCCCTATCAGGTGTAGTTCTTCTACCTTGGTGGTAGATCTCTTTCCCTCCTTCCTTAGTGGGTTTCCTCTTATTTTCAGGGTTTTTTATTGAGGTAAGTTGATTTATTCTTGATTTATTCTTATTTTTCCATCCTTAGTCCTTGTTCATAAATTTTTGCGTAAATGTGGAAGACTAGGGGTGGTTTTGGATGAATATATTGTATGTAATGTAGGATTTGGTTTTACTTCTTGTGGATTATATGTGTGAGGCTTGGTTCTACCTATTTTAGGTGGTCTTCATCATAGGTGTCGAGCATTGGATTAAATATGGGACCGGTCTCTATTTAAGGTTGATTTCCATGGAATACAATTAAATTTATAGAAAAATTGTTTTTATTTATTAAATTACCATTTAAATGATTTATTCTTAGTGTGTATTCCATGTTTTATGTATTTCATGGATTGGATTGGATTTTTTTTGTGTTTATAGGGAGTTTTCCAAATGGGTGTGGCCGGTATATACACAAAGTGTTTGATACAATGTCTCAAAGAGGTTTTATGATTCTAATTAGATATCTAATGTTATTGAGTTTATTTTACGTTGGAAAAAGATTTTTTTATAAAATAGGATTGTCTTCTTAGGAAATTGGCTTGTGACATGGCTTATGATTGACTACAATTTGAATATGACTGTGTTGGGATAGAATATCACATGGGCTAATCTGAGTGTGAGTGAGAGATTATATGAGCTACCTTGATATCCTTGATATAAGAAGACCATTATAGTTTCTATTTTGGTTTTAATGGGATGGGGTAGCCTTTGGTTAGGAATACCATGTGAGCTTCGATGTAGATTACTGATAGACTATGTGAGCTCATGCAGTTTTTCTCTTGGTAGACCATGAGAGATTCCAATTTTATTATATAGATAGAATAATTTTTTAGAATACACAGAAGAACATTGAGTTTTGAGTCCCAGGTTAACATATTCATGTTGAATTGGTTTATATGCTTTATTCATTAATTAGTTCAATTTTAATGTGATAAGGTGTATTGTGCCCATTTTTTCATTTTAATTTATATGGTAATATTATGCCATTTTTTATGATATCCCTTATGCCTTTTGTTTATATTGATCTTTTTTACACATTGTTCCCTTGATTATCTATTTGATCCATATTTAGAAATTACTAGAAATTCATTCTCTTGTTTGAAAAGGAAATCTAAAGGAATTTGGATGGTTTACATAGAAATTTTATATTTTTATAGTTGTTTTAGTTTTGAAAATGTTATCAAATGATTTTGTTGGTTTTTTTGGGTGAAAGAATTAAAAAATTTCATGGTGATATCTAACTCGGCTATGTTCCTTTCACCCTTCATGGGCTCTTTTTGGAGTTTACATATTTCATTTCGTATGACACAAGTAATGGAATGGCCACCATGTACTGTGATGGCTCTTCTTGATTAACATCATCTAGTATCTTGTTGAGGAGACATGGTCTCATAGGGATTGGATCATGTAGATTTTTTTATATTTTTTTATTATTGTGTTTTACTTGGATTTTTTTTGGAAAGTTCCATTTATCCTGAGTTTGGTCTGTTTATTTTAGATGCAATGTATATGTTCAGTTACGACATGAATTTTATTAATGTATGTCAATGTTTATTGTATATTCTAATATTACTGGGTGGAATATGATGAAATATGTATGTATTTCACATTTTATCGATTGTTCATACCAGTTTACCAATGGTTAAACCATTCATAGGTGCTAATTGGTCATTGATGACACTTTTCACCAGCCCGAGGAAATCAGTAACATGATTTGGGAAATGTGGAGAGTTGAATCGAGTGACCAGTTAGGTCGACATTGGTTGGTACATTAAAAATGGTATCAAAATAAGGTTTAGTAATTAAAATTAAATGGTAGTTTGGATTTATTAATGAAGGAAATCATTATCTAGAAATGAGGGAGTGTATGGACTGCTCTTATTTATGTCAAACCTTGAGTTTCCATAGGTTTAAAAGGATTTTAGTTAGTTTTTATACCAAATTGTGGGATTTCTAGATGATATTATAAGGTATTTTATGGTTGGTGGTATGTTTCAATGTTATTTCAGGGGAGGTTTTGAGTTTTTGGATGAAACTTGGAGGTTTGGAGGAGGCCCATAGTTAGTGAATCTAGTTAGTAGTAACCGTGCATAACCCTACTGGCCTTTCCTACAACTCCCATGACACCGTCATTCTTGGGGCATGATTTTCCAAATAGTGGTTCAAATCCTTTCAGTTTGGTAAATGCTTGAAATTTTATATGTTTTTCCCTCACTCATTTATAGATTATTTTGATGTTAGTGTTTATTGTCGATAGCTATATTAATGGTTTCTTTTAGATATTTGTTGTTGTTTATGATTTTTTTTTTCTTCTTGTTGCTTGTGTTTTTTTTGGTTTTGTAGAAACTGCCTCACAAAAGGACATTGTTCAGGAATAGAGAGCTTGTAGTAAAGAGTACCCTATAAAAAACCCTGTTTTAGATATGGAAATGGTGGATTCGGTGACTCATTCAATCTAAACCTCAGGTCAGGTGGGTGGTTGTGAGAAGACACATATAGTGAGCTATGATCAATATTTTTTAGGCATAATCCACTGATGTTATATATGAAAATGGGACCAATGGGCCTAATGAGTGGATATATTTTATCAATCATATATTCTAGTTCTTGAAGACCCCTTAGACCTCTAATGTGGGATTTTATATATATGTGTTGGAAGGACTTGGTCGGAAGTTGTTGGAGTCAATAGTGATTTTGGGGAAGCATGGGGATCTCACGTGGACCAATTTCAACGTGTTATTTAATTGAAGTTTACATCGGAATAGCTTGAGAATGGAGAAGTCCATCGTGTTCCTGAATTCAGAGTAGGGTGATCAATAAATTATGGATTATACTACCATATTTGTTGATATGGTAAGTGTATCTATTGAGCTCCTCATGAATGTTTACATCAAGTCCCAGTGTTTTCAGATGGTCTTAAGGGTAGAGGTCAAATATATGATCATATTTCTATGTATAACAACCTATTAAAATGTCGTTGAAAAGGTAGACATATAAGAGGTTGAATTGACAGGAAAGATATGTCTTAGTGGTGTTCCTTTAGTGGGTGGTAGCCCGAGATCTTTTTTAGGATAGAAGAAAAAGATAGATGATTCTAAAAGAGGTAGTAGAAAGAGTGTCTAGAAGTCAAAATGATCATTGTTTTTGGATCATAACGGGAGTGTAACATTTTCCTATAATTAGTGTGGGGATGTATGAAACCCCATGCATAATTTCCAAGAGTATCTGACGAAGTGCTACTAGTGTGGGAAGTCAGGGAATATTCGGCACTTCTTTCAGATGTCTTCAGGGGGAAGCAGTGTGGTATCCACCATTTTAGAGGGTAATTAGGTGTAGTCAGAGGTTTCAAAGGGTAGAGGATCTTGTCCTAATATAAAGGGATATTATCCCTCGGAAAATAATACTTATCGAATGTTTGTGCTAGGTTGTGTCCATGTAGTGGTGTTCATTCCAAAGGACTTCGATTTTTGGTCAGTCATTATCAGAGGTACAAAGTTTGGTGATTATTCTATGAAATTGATCTTATTTGAAATGGTTGAATCCCATTATCTCATTAAAATTAATTTTACTTAGTCCTTGGGTATGCCTATTAATTTTCATATGTTACTGATTTTCTAACCCCATTGGGTAGGAAGAAGGAGACTGATTTCAAATACTTTGAGTTGTGTATTTTGGTAACTATAGATGAGTTCATTGGGGGCCTCCTTATTTTGGAATTGGATGTTTTCTAACTCATTATCCGCATGGATTGGTTCAATATTTTCATGGAAATAGTTGAATATTATCCTCATAGGGTCTATTTTCATACTTATTATGGGAGCACTCACATCATTCAGTGTGAGTGGGATCCACATTCGAGGAGTGTGGGATCCTTTTTCTTTGGAGTCATTATTTTTATCATGTATGTTTTCTTGGTTGATTCTTAAGGCAGTTGTGGAAGGTTTAGTGGCAGATTATCTAGTAGAAATGTACAAGTACATTGAAGTATTTACAGATGATTTTCAATACTTCCACCCCACGAGGAGATTGATTTTACCATTGAAATACTCTATAGGATAGTCCCATTTTCCAAATAATATTATTGGATGATTCTAGCCTAGATGAAGGTGATGAATTTTAAGTGAGAGGATATTGAGGGATGTTTTTTTATTCACACTAGTGTGTGACCTTGGGCTTCACCAGTGATATTTATTCTATTATTGAATCATATATTCCATCACATTTTAGACTCCATTATGGTCATGTTTGTAGATGACATTTTAGTGTCTTGTAGGACGGGGGAGGATAATTTCCACCATCTAGATGTATTTTTTGGAATTTTTGGAGACAATATACTATATTCAAAGTTTCTCATGTGCATTTTTGGATTTAGGAAATGAAATTCTTGGACCACATGATTTTCTAGGATATAGTGTCAGTAGGCCCAGATAATGTACAAGCAATCATGACATTAGAATATCTCAATAATGTATTTCAGATCCTCATCCTTCTGGTATTGTTCAAGTATTATATACATTTTTTAGACTTATCCAGGATTCCTTCTCCCTTGAGGGATTTGACCAGAAAAGGGTGAAATTTATGTGGTATGGGAAGTAATTGAGTGATTTTTATCATTTTTATACTCTTATAACATTCCCAATTGTTTTTATATCTGCATTTGATATTCATACACTGGATTCAGGGTGAAATTACCTCTTTGAAGATACTTTTATAGTGTATTTAGATAATTTGAGCCTGAATTAGATTTTCAATCAGAGGGGCCAAACCATTAGACAAAGACTTAGGGTTAAATTATTTAAAAATATTAATTTAGATATTTCATATATGCCTAGGAAGTGAAATGTGGTTCCCAATTCATTTATGATACAAATCCTATTGTAGGTTATTTGAGAATTAGTAGATGAGTGGGGTCTAATGTTACTTTTTTACTAGTCTAATTAAGGACATACAAGAGAATATATTATAGGTATTCTTGTTTAGAGTGTAGGTTATGAACCCTATAATCAATATTGTGAGGACTAAGAAGGTATCCTACCCAAATTTCTAGCGGATAAGCAGTTCATTAAATAGAGGAGATAAATTAGGCGTTTGGTCTTGGCATTCCCATGGCTTTCTTCTCTTTTGGAAGAAGATGGTTGTTCCTATGAGATTGATGTAGCAGGTGATACATTAGTCCTATAACTCTTGTTTGGTTTCTCAATTTGGGTGACCAAGATGTTTTATAACTTGAAGAATCAGTATTGGCGGCCTGAGAGGAGTTTTTCAGTGGCATAATTTTTTTTCAGGTACTTGAGCTACCAGATAATCAAGGTGGAGCATCAAATACCATTCGGGTTGTTACAGACACTTACCATGATTTTGTGGAAGTGGTATGAGATCTCTATAATTGTTTTTGATTAGGATACCTCATGAGCTGACTGGTAATGATGCAATAAGGATGATTATCAATCTTATTCAAAATTAACCAGCTTTTTCCCATTAGAGAATCAATGAAGGTAGAGGACATGATATGGAGGTATGTTCGATAGGTTTTTTGACTTCATAGTGTTCCCTTAGTGATAGTTTTCGATTAAAATAGATATTTTAAATATTATTTTGGAAGGAACTCCAAGAGGGATTTGGGACCTAGTTTAAGTTAAGAACAGTGTGTCGCCTACAAATAGATGGCTAGTCTGAGCAACCCATCTAGACTCTCAATGATATGTTATGTGGGTGTGTCCTTGATTTCTATTGATCGTGGGAAATTCACCTACCACTAGATGAGTTTACATATAATATTATATATTTGGACTCGATCAAGATATCCTCATTTTAGGTGTTATATGGGTTCTCGTGCTGAAACACTTTATGAAGGGATGAGGTGGGAGAGTGTTCCTTGGTTAGACTGAGCCATGTCTAGAAGACTACTGAGACAATGCAGTTGATTCAGAAATTCTTAGTGATAGGTCAGATTCATTAGAAGTCATATTTCAACTGGTGTCTCATCCATTGGGGTTCTAGGTAGGTGATCAAGTGTTTCTTTATGAAATTGTTTAGTTGTGTTCTTGTTATTTGGGAAATTAGGGGATGTTGGCCCCATATTATGTCATGTTGTTTCATGTTGTATAGAATTTCGGGTAGGTATCCTACTAGTTGGAGTAACCAATGCAACTGAAATAAATTCATGACTTCTTCCATGTCTCCCAAAAAAAGAGATACCATCCATAACCATCTAATGTGTTGCAGTCAGAGAATTTGGAGATAGAGTCTGATGACACAAATGTTGAAAAGGATATTCATATAATGGATCATTAGAATAAGGTGATCTAAGGTAAGGTGATCCAACTAGTCTGTGTTCATTGGACGTGTGGTGGTGATATCTATGATACATGGGAGTTGGGTGGTTCTGTGAGGAAGCAGTTAACTAAATTATTTTATTTTAGAGAATCTTGAGGACATTATAGAGGTATAAAGTGTCATGTTTGGGAGTTTTTGATACTCTCAATATCAATAATACATTAAATATTTAGTTTTACTTATATTAGAGGGTGTTATTAGAGTTACCAGGTGTTGGGGGTCAAAACTATGATTTTATGTGGAGACAGCTCAGGGAGCATATTAAAGCATGCATTGTCTAAAATATATGTTAACCGTGCGAGGTGTGATATAGTTTTTATAGTGTGGTTTCACATGGATTGATCATAGTTTGAAAAATTTTAAAAAATCACAAGGATAACCATACAAGTTCTCTGTTTTGATAGTGGAACCCACATGGTTTCTGCATGGCTTTCCTAACCATGCGGTAAAACCATGTGACCCTGTCCAGCTGATTAAAAATTGTAAATTTATCAAAATTCACCAACCAGGTTTTCATGTTTTCTGGGCTCCTCCTACTCCCCCACCAAGAACATACATCCTCCCTTGGTGGTGGAGCTATCCCCCTCCTTTATTTCTAGTTTTCCTTTTAGTTTCTTAGTGTCTTAGTTAAGTAGATTTCTTCATATATTCCCCTTATAAATCCTTATTATTCCATTATTATTGAATTATGGAACCCTAGGGGTGGTTTTGGAACCATATATGGTATTTAATGAGATTTAGATTTTTTATTTTATATCATTTAGTTGTGTGAGGCTTGGTTCTATCTCTTTCGGGTGGTCTTCGTTAAGGGTAACGAGATCATGACCAAATCTGAGGTAGATATATCTATTTAATTTCATTTTCTATAGAATATCAATAAAATCATTGTCACATTTGGTTATTGTAATTAAATTTACATTTAAAGGATTTATGAATTGTGTTTATTCCATTTTTGAGTTATTTCTTGGATTGGATTGTAAATTTTGGTGTTTAATGGGGTTTTTTCTAAATTCTTGTGGCTTTTATGGACACCAAGTGTTTGATACAATGGATCAAAGTGCGTTTTAGGATTCTAAATAGATTTATAACGTTTTTTTATAAATGATTTTATCTTGTAAAATGCGTTTTGATAAATTGGACCGATTTGATTATGAAATTTTCTTATGATATGTCTTATGATTTATTAGATCATGTTAGTGATTATGTTGGCATGGAGTAGCACGTGGGCTAACTAGGTTGTGATAAATGGATTTTATAAGGTACTGTGAGAGCCTTTAGAGAGTAAGAATATAATAACCATTATTTATATTTTCATGGGAATGAGGGATATTTTTTGTTGTAAGACTTTGTGGGATTCCCTGTTAATTATTGAGAGACTATGTGAGATCTTGTGGACTGGCCCAAGGAAGACCATGAGAACATCCACTTTGAACAGTTAGAATCATTGTTTATAATCACTCATAATATACCCTTGATGATATAACCCTAGGTGATCTTAGTCATACTGAATTGATTTATATTATTTATAAATTTTTTAGTTTTATTTTAATGTGCTGTTGGGTATTATGCCCATTTGATTATTTTCATTTATATTGTTATATGATATTGATACTTACGATCATCCTTATGACATTTGGTTATGTTTATCTTGTTTATACCTTCTGTCATTTATTATTTTTTTGATCAACATTTGGAAATTGTTTGTAAAACCATCTTTTGTTTTAAAAAGGGAAACCAAATGGCTTTTGATGGTTTACTTGGAAATTTTATATTTTCAAATTGTTTTCTTTGAAAATGATTTCAAACAAGTTTTTTGGGTTACATTGGTAAAATCCGTAAATATATTCATGGTGGTATATTACTAGGATGCATTCCTCACACCAAATATATGCCCTTTTCGGAATTTGTATATTTCATTTTTCAAGACACAGGTAAAGGAAATGTAAATATTTATAAGGGTGGATCTTCTTGATTATCATTGTATTGGGTCATGTAGAGGAGATATGGTCTCATAGGTATTGGATCTCATATAGTCATTTTTTGTATTTTTTTACTATTGGGTTCTACTAGGTCCTTATTTCAAATGAACCCTTTTATTTATGTTTTGAATGTTTATATTTAGATACCATGTATGTGTCTATTTATGGAAGGATTTGTGTTAATGTATGTCATTTTTGTGGTATCCAATTGTCATAGGTTTTTGAATATTTTGATATTTGTATTGTTATCAAATTTTGTTGATGGGTCATGCCGATTTACCATTGGAGAAACAATTTCCAAGTGCTAGTTGTTTATACCCAAGGCTTATTTCTAGACTATGGAGATCAGGAATAAGCTTCAGGATGTGTGGCAGGATGTCTAAAGTGATCAGTTAGGTCGACCTAGCTTGGTTCCTTATAATAATACATTTGTATCAATATCTAATCATGAAGTTTTCACATATTTTTCAACAATGTATATTCTTGATATATCTTTTATTGAATATTTGAATAAAACATCATAAAACCATTGCCATAGAATTTAATGTGAGGGTTATGTTTCAATCAAAGAGTTGAGATATCAACTTCCATAAAGATGGAAGGGGAAAACACTTCCTTGACTTATATATTAATAAAATTTCAATAATGACACACCCAACATACCCTACTTCCTAATGAAATATGGTGTGATGTTTTGTGTCAGTAAATATATGTATTAAATTCATGATATGAATTCATGACCAACTTACTGTTTAAGGAAAATTACATATGCTTATAGATAGTAATATCTGATTACACAAAAACATGTAGAATTACCACCACCTGGTCTAATCTCATAATTTCCCATCGTGTAGATTACAAAGTGTGAACTTATTGAAAATAAGCCTCATTATCTTATGAGTACTCACACATGACAATCAGTATACTATGTGCCCTGTCATAGTTTGTTATTCGACTTTAGAAGTACTTTAAATATTATATTCATGGAATTTCATGTTACTCATCATAAACAGAACTAATATGTCCTTATCAATGAAAAAAATACTCTAGGACATTATCAAATAAATTTTATATAGAATATAAATCAATATGAGATAATATATTTATTTTAATATTCACTAATTTAAATATTCATGTAAACTAAAGTAAAAAGTAGCTAGTTTTTGGGAACCAAATACAACACTTTTCAAATAAAAAATAGATGAGGTTAGGATCCATTGCTTACCCTAGGATATTTATCTTCCTGGAGGGGTATCAGGAAGAAGCTTTGGGCTTAATGATCTTTGCTTAAAATTTACATTTATTCGCTATAATGATGGAATGATTTTCACAATTCGTCTACTTATCTACATGGTGAAGAATAGTGACTATATCAAGAAGATAATTATCAATATTATTTATATTAAAAATTATAATAGATATGTAGAATCTCTAAGGAGTGATGCAATAATGATACCAGTGTGTAGTTCATCAGGAAGGCTAAACCCTATAAATTCTAAGTGCTCAATGTAGCTAATGATTTTTTTTACATGAGGTCCAACTGGTACACCCTCTCTCAGATTACTCTGAATGAGTTCCTTGGAAATCTCAAACCTTTATTTTCTTTCCTTCTCATGGTATAAACCATAGATATGGTTAATCATGCTATAAGAATCCATGTTTTCATGATGCATCATCAGTTCACTAGACATAGTTCAAATTACTAAAAACTATATGTTGACCATGACTCTCATGTGTTTATCAAACACATAAAACATATCATTAATTTCCCCCTCAGAAGGTAGATTAGAGAGTGAGGATTCTACCATTCAAGATTACCATTCATGGTTCAACATAACCATATGGCATCTGAACCACTCTTAGAAGATACTACCAATGAGGAGATGGTATTTATCTAATGTAAATCGTAGGTAAAATGTTGATGATGAGATTTACAATATTAAACAATTATAATAGGGAAATTATTAGTATATTAAATGATTACAAATTATGTGATAAAAAATAATAATAATAAATTAGTAAGCCTAGCACTATTTTATAAAGTCCCAACAGTCCTCACAATCGAACATGGAATATGTAGTTTCTATGATATTAAATTATAAATTATCCATTAGTTCCCTCATGTTACACCAATAAGTTTTTTTCTAGCTACCTAAATGTATTCATGCATGAATATTTGTTCCAACTTCGGTTTTGAAATTCCTTTCTCCATTTAGTTGATTCCCCCCTCCTAAAATCCCAACATGGATTTCTTTAGTAGTTTCCTCAAATTAACATCATGACTAGTGAGGTATAATTCTCTTATTTTAAGATGTTTAATTCAAACCAGAATCATTAAAATAACTCCATGATAAAAGTAATTGTCCCAATGTGGGTTGGTCAAACACTTAGTTTTATGGATTTGGAGGGAGAAAATCGATCAACATCGCCAATTCACATAATATGTCTAAGAAATATATTAACCACAAGTTTCTTATTTTTCAATGTTATATGTCATAATTTCACAGAAATGAATTTGTTTACAATAATGATTAAGGAAACCACAGTCATATTATGTGATTGGGAAAAAATTTTCTCACTATCACTCTTTAATATAATGTTCCACCTGGTGGTTTACTTAGTTATAGATATTCGAATATATGCTCCTATACATCATAGATGGATATAATACATTGGGTGGTATATTATTATTTCAAAAAGGTTACATTAAGAATATTATTCGTTAAGAAGTTTCTATTTAGAAGAAATATATTATCGGAGAAGTTATTGAATTCTCTATCAATTACCTTTAAGATGATTGTAGCATTTTTATCCCAAAATATCATCACAGCTGATGCCTTCTTGGTGAAGTGGTTTCATAAAAAGATGTTGTGACTATCACCATTATAGATAGGGAGAAATATCACCTCTACATTTTATATAACAGAGCAGTGGTGTCTCCACGCATGGAATACCACTATGTAATTATTATATATTTGAGTCCATAAAGGGTTGAAGAATGGATATCAAATACTCATAATCAAAAATTTATAAGACGATTCCAAGATCATATTTAAAAGAAGTAATCTATAAATCTAAATTCAATTATTCAATGAAATCAATAGATATCCAAGGGACCAAATATAAATGGTATATCATACAATATTTTTTCAACTCATGGTTAAATGTTATGCATAATATTAATGCATTATAATAAAAAATAGTGGAGTTATGATTATGGTGGAAGTGAAGCATGTTTCCCATTCCAAGTATAGAAATCCAATTTATAAAAATATTTCTTATTTCTGAATCATAGAAAATATATATGATTTTTATTATATAACATATCAAGTACAAATTTTTTATTTCAAATGGGTTGAAAATAAAAGTATAGAGAAAGTCAATGAATAGGGATTTTTGAAGGTGAATTTCTGCATAAAGGGGATAAGGATAAACCATTCATAATGGAATCACATGTAGTGAATGTATTTTTTTTACCATATCCATAAAATCATAAATTTTTTATTTTCCATTTGGAATTTAAAATGATTTCAATGTCAGATGAAAATTAAATTGAGAAATACCATTTCATTGAGAGATCACATTCATATCATAGTTTTACAAATGTAAAAAATTTATTAAATGTTATATTGGACAATAAAAAGGGGATTTAGATACTTGATAGAGGATCCAAATCCCTAAAACCATTAATGAGAAAAAGGGAACTTAATGAGAAGGTTAATGTGTTTTTAATATACTATTCTTTTCATCATAATATTATCTGTTCTACACTGCATTTACATACTCTAAATTAATTGTTTGAAAACTCATGCAGATAGTGAATTCTCGATATGATTATATCACTAATCCATGGAAAGAACACATAATTGATGATGAAACTATGAAATTATTAATTGATTACCAACATGTTTAGGAAAAAATATGAACTACATAGCATCACCATGTTAACTAAAAGTATCAAGGAAAAAATAAACATAATAAATTTTTTGTTTTGATGGAATTAACATTAACTACATATTGACCCAAACAGGTCGATGTTCATTAGTAACATTGGGGTCACAATAAAGAATTCATGTGCCAGTTGATATAGATATGTGGTATATTGTGGTGGTTGTATTGAATTCAACTATTTGGGAAGATATCAGGGTAATGTAACAATATGCTTTATCTCTTTTATAAAAAAATATACACTGAAATATTAATTTAATTTTCATTATTACTTGAAGAGTGTGTTTATTTTAGATTATTTTTGTAATCAATGTATCTTAATGATAACTAGAAAAGATCAAAGATTCTTCCCAAACAATTCTTAAAAAGCATAATATAAAGGATGTTAAGGAGAATGTAAACACCCTCCCACCAGCTATATATGAACACATTATTTCAAAATACACATAGAAGTCATTCATTTGTCACGATGATGAGGAATAGTTTCAGGATCATTTTAGTTAATTGTATTTTATTTGAAGTTATTTATTTTATCTATAATGATTTAAGATTATTAATTTATTATATACAAAAGGAGTGTTAAAAATAAATAATTAACATAAAAAACAACATACCCCTACAATAAAGCATAGATGGGGTGTGAATCACTTGAATAGAAGGTGGTATTTATTTTAAATCAATATTAAAAGTTTTATGTGATATGGAACAACATTCTTCTTTCGTTTATATTAATATTTTTGAATTTTTATCCAAATTTACATCCATACCATGTCATGTTATGTTAAAGGAGGGAAGTGCATATAAATATGGAAAACAAGAAGATTAAAACAATAAAAATAATATAATAATCATGTGTGTGTATTTCATAATAGTAATTTATTATGATTTATAATAGTATATATAAAAATATATATTTATGTTTTTATGTTTTTATAAAATTTAGACACAATAATTCCCATTTATTGTACCAAAAGAACAACTACATTAAGTATCTATTAAGCATCCAAAACAATGTTGTCATGTTAGAGGTATAGGTTTTGGAGGGTCACATCATAAATATTTCTAAAGGAAAAAAGATGAATGGAGATAAATATGAGACGATGAAAGGAATGCATGAATGAATAGATTATTTAAATGATATTATTGTCCAGATTGGTTTCGAGGACCGATATATGAAAAAGGATCAAAGTGAACTAATAGTGGAAAATACATAAGTTAATGAAGAGACACATGATCCAACAAGATTTGAGGTTATCTATTCCCACTAACCACCTGTGTTACCCAAGGTAATCAATTATCTCAAAATTTTTCTCTTGATTTTTAATATAAACACTTCTTATAACATTATATTACTAAAATTCTTCATAGTGAAGTTTTATGTGATTTATATATATCAACACCCACACATCACATTGTTGTCTAGGGTATGGTGTACATTATCCAATGATAAATGATACATAATAAAACACTCCAAAAAACTAATATTAGTGTGGGGATTGAACTAGATCTAGAGATGAGCATCAAGTTTCCTCTTCTATTGATGATTTATATATTACTATAGTAAATAATGTATTGGAACATTCATAACATTGATGTTTAATCTAATAAATATATATATGGTATTTTTGTTCCTAAAAATTTAAAATACAAAAACAGTAATAATTGATGATAAATGGTTTTAAATTAGAAATGGTATTACATATGGATAAAAAAAGGTTAAAAAAAGGTAGAATCTAGAAAATCAATAGGATAAACCATGAATAAAAAGTAACATTTGAGAGTACAATCATCCCACTAGTTCTACTACTACATTTATTAACATTACAATTTCATTAAAATAAAAAAAATTCAAAGATGAAAATATATCCTATAATGAATATGAAGGATAAATATTTTGAATTTATATTACATATGTACTTAGTCTTAAGATTTTAAATGACATTATCATTTTTGGTGACTTAAAGTCTCATATTTGAATATATACATTTCGTACATATTAATAATCTATTTGTCAAAAAATGATCTAATTTGTTCATAACAGTTAATTAATATTCATAATTTCTACAAGAATATATATTACAAGTATATAAAGGGAAAACACTATGACGATATATTTAGACTCATTAATCCCTATATAATTTCTATAGAATATGATTCTTTGTAAATAAAAGAAGTTGAAAAGAAAAATGATGACCTATGTGTGGAATTTGAAAATCAAATAACATATGAAAGAATCCTCTTTATGCCTACAATTAAAGGGTAAAACTATAAAATCTAATCATATAAAATATACTTATATTTTTCCATTAATAATTTGGTTTTTTAAAAAGTACTATATTCTATTTGTAATCAATTTTGATACACCAAAAGTTTATATTTTTTTTATCAAAAGCATAAATTTCCCAAAAAATTACCATATATCATATCCATTATAAATTTTCCATGCACTTAAATAAAAATTTCATAGTTCAAAATAAAATTATTATTTCTAGTTTGTGTTTAAAAATAATTTTCTTATGATAGTACAATTAATAAATGCCAGCTAAATCATTAAATGATGCCATTGACTATACACAAAAATCTTACATGTTTATTCATATGTATAAAAATTAAGGTATATATATTAATATTTAACAATAAACACTTATTTAAATACAATTTACTAATTTTGGTTAATGTTTTAACATTTTCTGAAATAAAATAAAGATAATGATTGTTGATATTACATTTGAAAATTTACAGAGGATATCATCTACCATCAATAATATATTATCTCAATAGAGGTTGTTCATTATGGAAATCATAATTTCATATATATTTTTTATCAATTTTTTTCAATATTTTTTAAATTCTATCAAGACATACAATTGTCTATTTACTTAAAATAAGGTGAAAATAGTTTAGATATGAGTGGATAGAGTACATGGTGTAAAAATGTTTGCCAAAATCACGTTTATGTGATAACCAATTATGTCCATGATATGGTATTAGTTATGATCTTAGAGAAAAATATGTGGTGTAAAGCATTAGTATAATAATTATTAGATATTGGTTTTCAAAAATGAAAATTCAACTATTCTCTAATTTCCTTCCATTAGGTGTAAGGATGAGTTGGAAGAATAGAATAATACATTCGGGATGAACCTTCCATGTAAGAATGATTAGAGATTTTTCTCAGAGATATGTATCCTGAAGGTTTATGATATATATAATCTATTAGATCTAGTAATGTGAAACCATCATAATTTATCATGCATTTCTGTTAAAAAAACTCAATCAATTCGATAGCTTGTGATACACACAACCCTCAGTCTAAAACGACTATAAAATAATATATTATTATAACCTAGCTGTTAAATTGGTGGGTATGAATAAGAATAAATAAATAATGAAAATTATATAGTTTAAAAATATCTAAAATAAAATTAATGGTCATATATTGATTATAAATAAAATAAGAATAATTTGAAACAAAAAAGAATCCTTTTTTGAAAAACTATATTTTTCTAGAAGGTGGTTTCATTCAGCTTTGTAGACATGATTTAAAATAAAATTTAATGACTTTTAGAAACTTAATTTTAATAAAAATGAACTTTATTTGTTTTATAATAATCATGTAATAAATATATTAGAGTTAAAAATTGAGTATTTTTTGAAAAAAATAATTTTTTGATGAATATTAAAAAATAATGGTTTTTATTGGAAACTTTCATTTCATTTAAATAATTTTAATGTTCAATATTTATTTTAATTTTTTATAAAAGAAAATTTTGTTAAATTATATTATTCTCAATAAAATTTGGTTCATTAAAATTATTTTCATATTAAATTTTTATATTAAAACATTCTACACTAATGAAATGTTTTCTTGGGAAAACTGATTTTTTGTCACATTTTCAGGATTAATTTTTAATTAAATTTTACTGATTATGTAAATTGACTTTGAAAACATTTATTATATAATTTGAATCACCTCAGAGGACTTTATTCAGACAATGGAATAGATGATTACTCACTTTGAAGAGCTTATTAGAGAGGATCTAGATACCCATGTTAGTACACTGCATTGGGAACTATATAGGGTAGTTGAGTTAAGTAATCTTAGTCTTGTGTTTAATAATTTTGTGTGTTATTTTAGCATGTAGTGGTTATTGGTTGTGAACATTGGTATTCTAATTTTCGTTAAAAATGGAATAATAATAAAAAATTAAATTTGAATAGATGAATTTACTAGTGGTTTAATTAAAATTAAAAGGGTTCAAAAGACTTATAAATTTGAAAAATTATTATTTTATGTCCATATATTTACCTTATCCCATACAAGGTTTATGAATAAGCTATTTTGGGTCATTTTTCAACTGAAAAATGTGGGTATCAATTTTAATTTTCAAAAAATCCAACTCTGTCCTCTCCCCCACTTTTAAAAGGCCACCCATCTCCTCAAATCTTCATAATCCCTATGCCATTTGGATAATAAAATAACTATAAAAATATATTCCCTACATCCATACCCACATCTTGGAATGATTTTATTGATCTTAAATATAATCTTGGAAGGTTTTAGGAATAAACCTAAAGAGGTTGTCTAAAGAAGATGTAATGTTCTTAACCATGCATTTCCATTTTACTTGTTTCACTATATTTTTAAAATATTCTAAAAATATGATTAAATAACAAAAAATATTCTATAATTATATTTTTTTATTTTAATATAAAAACCTATATCCATCTCCTCTTCCACAATAGGCGAACTGAATCCCTCGATTGTGTGTACAATAAACTACGACCTCAAGAACTGATGTAATTTTTTTCCCTAACAGCCTCTATCAGCTAGATTTAATGTTGGATTTAGCATATTTATGTGATATTTATGACATTAATATACTTCTGGAATTATAATATTATGTATACCTTATTACATACCAGTGTATTGAAAATAAATAACGTCACTCATCCATACGTGTGGACTACCACGTCCAAATGGTGATGTGAAATGTTTTTCATGTTATTATGACATGGCTAGTAATGAGGGAATATTAAATGAATATATAAATATATATATGATATATTTTATTTAATAATCCTTCTATAAAGTTTAAATATTATTTATCTGACATCCCGAACTAAATTCCACTAAAATGATGACTCGATCTGGTGGGACACATGACCTCAAGCACGCCTCCCCATACACCAACGACTTCCGACTAGTAGTGAGGGCCTAGGGTGTGTCCACGGGGAGAATATGCCATTTTTAGAGTACAAATGTGCTATAATCAATATATATATAAATAGAGGAAGCATAATAATAATGGAAAAGAAAACAGAATCACATATAACAACTACACAAGTAACGTACAGTTGTGAAACAATTATACAAACATCCAAGCACTAAATAATATTCAATAGAAATGAATAAAATCATATACAAAATATGATGATTTCATGTCTCTAAAAAATATGGAAACCATCTATACATGTTAGTAAGATTCCAAATAAATACTTACTATAAAAAATAATAAAATACAAAAAGGCTATCGATGCATCTCAAGGTCCCTCTTAGTCATCAGCTAGAAAGATCCCATTCTAATTTATATAAGAAGTCATGAATCTGAAAGAGGATTCTTCCCATTATCTATAATTGAATGTATATTATATGCATGGGTACCATCAGCGGCCCAAAGAGGGTATGATAGAAACTAAGTAGTCCACCACCAGGGGGATAAACAAATATCCAGTCCATGTGTATAACATGGAAGTGTACAAGTATAATAATGAATGGTAGCAATAATAATAATAAAAGATTCGGCTTTGGTTCCTGAAGGAAAACTAGGATGACACTACCTTCTTCGACTCATACCGATATATCTCTTAACAAGTATCAAGGGACGCAATTCCCAGTATCACAATAATAAGAGACTCCATTCCCAATATCATGGTAGTAAGGGACTCCCTACCTAGTATAACAATAATAGGTGATGCCATTTCTAGTATCATAGTATATGGTCACCATGCCCAGTATCATACTAGTAAGGTACACTAAACCCAGTATCACAATATAGCTTCACCATTCCAAATATCACAATAATAGAAGATTCCAGGCCTTGTATCATAGTATACGGTCTCCATTCGCAATATCACATGAATAGGGGACACCTTACCCTGTATAACATTATAAGGTCTCCTTTCCCATATGTATTTATAACATTTACAATGGTTTCCACACTCGTTTTCCGAAATTATTTAGGGTTATCATGCCTATATAATTCACAATTTAATTGTAAGTAGAATATTATTTAAAACTATTGACCTTTATTTGAAAAAGGTAATAACCATTGTCCATTTAATGTGGTTATGTGGATGTAAAACTCAAATTCAACTTAATTTTTCTTTAATTGATATGGGTGTTAATCATGTGATGCCACTACAATCATCCACAATCAATATGGTATCATCATTTATAAGTAAATACAAGCACTCCAAAATTTTCCTTAGATATACACCCATGATGTCTAAATAGTCATGTAAGAGGGAACACCCAAATGGATTTCTCACTTTTTGGTGGATGATCTCAAATGAATTGGGTTCTAAAAAGTCATTAGGTTCCAAGCCGGACAACCAAATTAAGTCATATTTAATTTAGGGGAAACACATAGTGAAATTTATGTGAAACACATATCACATATTAAATAACATCAAGACATGAAGGGATAATTACTAGACCATGTAACTTGAAAATTTATTACTCTCCTCATTCAATATGGAACCTTTAATTTTCCTGGATTGAGAGAAAATTTAAGAACCAATGAATGCCCATAAAATTGGACATATGAGCCTGCATCAAGATAGTTTCATCAAGGGAAAAGAAAATGATTAACTGAGCCAAATTATTGATTAATGCACTAACAGTTATCCAATGAGCTGACCAAATATTGAATCTGAGTTAATAATTCGACGATATTGAATAAAATATCATTCCTTAGAGGAGATCTCAAAGGAGGAATAAAACCCCATGTCCACTGGTAAATATTAAAAGGGGAAATAAGGGTTTAACATATAAGGATTAATGTTTTTTTGTAATTTTTTCCCAAAATTTCTATTTCAAATTGTTTTTATGCATGGTTTTCGAAACCATGCACCAACCTTGCACCTCCCAATATCTAAGGAGGTACCCCACACAGTTTCATGAACCGGATTTTCCAAACCATTCGTAAACTATATGATCCATATTTACTAAATAATTTATAAAAACTGCATAGGAATATATCCATGGGAACGTGGTTAGGAAAAACTATTCTCCTTGCTTAACCGTTTGAAATTCTCTATAGAGCTAGGGGAAACCGTGCATACTGGATCACAAAGTTTCTAGTAACTGTGCGACCCATTGCATTTTTCCACCGACTGAGGTTTTGATCTCTAAAAAAATCCCCAAGAACCCCTCTTTAAAACCATGAACTCTTTAAGGATCCACATTAAGTACAAAACAAATAGATATACTGAAATATAACTGATTTTTTCCTTATAATAAATCCAGGTTCTTACAGTCATTCCCCCTTAAAAAAACTCATCCCTGAGTTCAACATCCATGGGTGGAAAATGTTGGGTTAAAAAATCATATATTAGGCATGCACATCGGTCTCCCTCTCCCATGTCTCATATTATACCCAACTTTTTTACCATAGCACCTGAACTAAAGAAACATACTAGCCTCAGAGATCCTTTTTTTATCTAGTATACGATGCATATATGATACTCCTCAAAGAAGCATTATTCATAAGATACATATTCTTAGGATCAAAATTATGAGATGATTCTTCATGATAATGGTGAATATATGAAAATTTTAACATATCATGCAAGGAATGATACCTATGAGATAATAATAACTAACTAAATAACAACTTTCTTCTCTCTAAGATCCAAAATGGTGTGAAAAAGTGTGGTGATATCTTACCTTACCTCCATATCCATCGAAGCTCAATTTTGGGTGATACTTGTATAAAAATATATTCCTAGACCAAGAAATCCATAGTTCATCAATGATGATCAGAATATTTTTTTTTACAGATTTAGCATTATGAATCTACTTCTTGATAAGTTGAACATTCTTTGAAATATCCTAAATGATATGAGGACCCAGTCACACTACCTCTCTTTCCTATAACTAGCATAGGGGTGAACCACACGACCTACCAAATAAGAAATCATAAGAAACCATATGTATAATCTCTTGATAGCTATTCTTATATGTGAAGTCAATGAGATACATTATCTTCTCCCATGAACCTTCAAAATCATGTACACATTCTTACAGTATTTTTTCTAACAGCTATATAGTCTATTCCAACTAGCCATCAGACTAAGAGTGAAAAGTTTTTCTTAGAAGCACCTTTGTATCCATATCTCTCTATAAAACCTTTTAGAAAATCGATTTAAAATGAACATCCATGACTAAAATGATAGTATGAGTTACCTCGTGTAGACATATAATCTCACATACATACAATATTCCCATCCCAACAACTGATAATGTCTCTTAGATAAGAGGGAAGAGGGATACTTTTGTTAGTCGATCCACAACTACCCAAAATGTTTCTCTAACACAAGGTGACCTCTATAAGTAGATGAAACAATTCATAACAACTTGCTACCATTTCCATTCTATGACTGATAATTACTATAACAATCAATAAGCCCGCTGGTGCTCCTCCATCATCTACCGATAGGCAGAGAACCTGGTGATAAAACTACTATTTGACATTTCATCCTTGGCCAACAATACTATCCACACATAAAATGGTACATCATGGAGATAACTGGGTGTAATTCATATTAATAACCATGTGAATCTTACATGATCTCTTCACTCGTATAAGTGGGAACACAGATATGCCCATGTATACATAGGACGACTTCATTATCGATAGTCTAATCTAGAGGTAGGTCCCCACTAGAAATCCTCACTTGTGGGACTAATCCATCATGATCAGAAAACCCCCTCATCCTCAATCTCTCCATAAGTGAAGAGGTCACCGATAGTGATTCAATTATATACTATTCATGATGGTATTGAACCTTGATGTGCATCTTAGAAAATTGATCCATAAGCTGCCATTCGCTACTGTCCTCTAGAACTGCCTATGTCTTAGCCCTCTTACATAGAGCATCACCACAAAATTTCCCTTCATAGGAATATTGTAAAGTTCAATGTTAAAGGAATAATGATAATCAACCCATATTCGCTTAATAAGATTTATATATCTCTACATGAAAATATACAAGAGGATTTTGTGGTTTGTAAATACCACAAAACACTCTCCTATTGAGTAATGCCTCCAACAACATTAGGAAAGAATAACATTATCAAGATCATGTGTTTGGTAAATCTTCACACGAGGCCTCAAATTCCGCGACTCATACACAATGAATCGATCTTAGTACATCAAAAAATGCACCAATACCATTACCTTATGCATCATAATACACTGTATAGATCCTTCCCACCTCTAGAAAAATCAAGATCAACCCTAAGATCAAGCTCCCTTTGAGCTACTGAAAGGTAGTATCCCCAGATTCTGACCACACAAATTTCACACCCTTATTAGTAAATCCCATAGTAGTTGATACTAAGTGTGATTATTCCTATTTAAAATGAAGGTATTAACCATCTATCAGTAAGAGACTCTATATATCAAAGATGTTCATGAGATTATCCTAGGTAACCAAAGCTCTCACCTTCGTTGGGTCTACTGAATCTCATACCTATGTGATAATATGACCAAATAGGTGTACCTTTTCTATCCATAAGTTAAATTTAATGGTCTTAGAATGCATCTTGTTCTCTCTTAGTGCATTAAAAATGATTTCAAGATTTCATCTATGAAGACCACCAAGAAGGAATCCAGATAGTGATGGAAGACACTATTTATTTAATCCATAATGATGGAAGGTGTGTTTGTAAGACCGAATGGAATCATGAGATACTCATATAATCCATACCAACAATAGAATGTTGTCTGTGGAATATCTATATTTCTGACTCAAACGTGATGATATCCCAATCTTAGGTCAATTATCATGAAAACCCTTTCTCCTCTAAGATAGTCAAAAATATTATCTATGTGTGATAAGGGATATCAGTTTTCACTATAATATGATTTAATTTATAGTACTCTAAAAAAATCCTACTTGATCTATCTAATTTTTTTGAGAAAAGGACTGGTAAAGCATAGGGACATGTATTGGGCCGTATAAAATGATTGGTATCTAAATCATTATGGTACCTCTTGAGATCCTTTAACATAGTTGTAGCCATCCTGTAATGATTAATGGATACTAGTGAATATCTATGAACTTTATTGATAGTAAACTCCACCTCCTTTTTATGAGTTAGTCCAGAAAATTCATTTCGGGAAAAAATCATTGAATAGATTTACTACAAGTGGGAACTCAGTATAATTTAGTCCCTCATCAATCATAAAAGGCTATCATTTGGAACCCCGTCCCCTCCTTACCATTGGTGCCCTCCACTGGAAGGGATTCTCATGATTAATGTGGATGTGGATCTTCCCAAGGATAGACCTGTTGTTCTTGGTCTGTTGGCCTGAGATCATTTTGGGCTGACCATCGCAGCCAAACATGAATCACATCACATTATTTGGGAACCCGTGGTTGCTGAAGCGGTCGCCATCCTCACCGGGGTGATGTTCACTAAAGATTGCCGATGGGACGGCATCCACATAGAATCAGAATATCTCACCATTATCAAGTCTATCAACCTCAAAGTTGGCTGTTTTCAACCTTTTGGGTCTCTCATCAGGAAAATCCAATCTCTCCATCAAAGAATCACAATTTGAACCTTCTCCTTCATCAAAATGGAAGGAAACAAGGATTCCCATTAGGTGGCGTCCTATGGCCCTCTTAATAATGATCAGCTCTAGCTGGATCACTTTCCTTCATGGTTAAGCGATTGTACTTCCGCTGATCTTCATCATTAATGATTACGTCTTCTGTCAAAAAATGGCTAGTCATCGGGGTGGTCACTCCACCTAGACTAAGATTCTCTTATCCAGATCTACCTACATGGATATCCCACCCTCCCTTGTGAATATAAGTGTCTCCATCTAGTGATTTAAATGACACCCTACAATGATAGAAATAAATATAGGCATGATAGGGAACCAAAAAGTCCTTCCAAAGAATGAAAAAAAATCTAGACCTCTTACGTATAAAGAGGTACCACAAGAAAATATGGATTCCCACCTTAAGAAGACAGTCTTTTAACTGGAATATACTTTCAGAATGTATACCCAATGGTGTATCTAGCACCATAACACCACCAGAGAACTAGACACCAAACCCAAGGCCCTCCACAATATGCACATATATGAATGAATGTGATTCAAATACATTGAATAGGGAAGAAATGATAGTATAGGATACTAGAATATTACATCTAATAGTAGATTTCATGGAACCCTACTCCTCAGATATAGGCTACAATGAATTTATATGGCCTAATTACTAGCCATATGCTACACATTGAATACGTGGAGTGGGTCTTATCTAATGTCACTATATATTAGAAGCTTAGATACCATCTCCTTGCATTCATCCATTTCCTATAAAACCAGTAGTACTGCAGCTACCTTCTTGGAAAGGTTCCACTAATCGTTCTTCTATTGGTGGAGCTAGCACAACTCCTCTCATGCATGGATCAATTGGTTAGTTCATACAGAAATGTTGTAGACTCCCCAATAATCCTTAGCCACAACACTTTACTAGGTCTGTATAAAAATAGGTCCTTTTATGCCAAGGCTTCGCACACTAGTAAAAACCCACAAAACAGTCTTCAGCTATTAACTAGTTGTTTCTACTCATATATGTAATCTCAAAGAATCATTTCTGACCGTTCATCTAACCACAACCCTATTCGGGTTTTAAAAGGCCTTGGCAAACACTATCTACATCCCTTAGGTTTCACTCGGTTTTAAGGTCACGTTTCACTAAATTAGTTATGGTATTAAAATATAAAAAATAACTTTATAACTAATATGATGCCTCATACTATCCTCAGATCATCGCTATTTTGCAGGCTCATTTATAATGTAGATTATAGAAAAGAACTAAAGCTTTGTAGAATGATCTGAATAGACTATAAATATGAAATAAACCTACTATAGGTTTATAAAATACTTGGAATAATCAGCCCTCTGGGTCTTGGTGAATAAATAATTAATGAATAAATACTGGAAATATCTCTAAGTCACTTCTTGAAACTAACCTTCCTGCTTCAGAATATCCCACAATCACTTGGTGGATCCTCGAAGCATATAAGAATATAGTTTCACTCACCTCTCAATATGTGTCTCCAATTTCTCAAATACTGTCATAATTATCTCGAGCCACATTTTATAGCTCATGGTTTTCCATCCCATAAAAACATGGGTGGATGTTATTGCTGGAACTACCACATAAGCGCTCTCATTGAAGGGGTAGACCATAGATCTCCCAGATCCTCTTCATAAGATGTAGAATGTCTCATCAAAACTATGAATCATCACTCTATTTAAGAATAGGAAGACTCTCCACTTGAGGATCTACTTGAGTTATGACTAGTGGCTCAAGGCCCACCACCTGTGTTGCCTGGTGATCACTACCCTGCAAGAGCATGACTAGAGGATGTTGTGGTGGAGTAGCTCTAAAAATCCAAAAAAATGCCTTTAATAAAATTTGATAATGGGATAAGATATATAAAAATAACATAATAGTTACAGATCCTTTCGATGCAATAGTCACACTCCTCTGCCTGCCCAAAGAGTTAGGTATTGGTGATAGGAACATTTATATAGGGCATAAGAGATGTTACATAATGCCCACTACAAAGTCTAGGATGAGGTCAAGATCTGTGTTTGTGATTCAATATCATTTTAAAATTATTATTATAAACAATTTTGTTTGAATTGTTGAACCAAGAGGTTCATAATTTTTTATACACTAGGGCCAATACACCTAATAAATAGGAATTTGGATTGCACTTAACTCATACCATAACACATTATAGTCCATGAGATCAATGGTCCATGACTGAACGTTCCGTAATTTAATACATAGGGCTTCTATTATAGGCTATGCCTGAAAATAGTATAAGGATATTGAAGGCACTATAAGTATCAATTATGTTTTCTCAGACCCCTATATAAAATTTTAGTCCATTAACATTTATATCTTATAAGGAACATACAATAATGTCATGAAATCAAGCACTCATATAAATCACAGGCAGTGAAGGAAACAATATGATTTTATATGGCATGGAATATGTATGGAATGTGAATTTCCTAAAAGGTTACTATAATAATATAGGATCAATGACCCATTTATCTCATCTCATAGGATTAAGGATAAAAGGTAAACCTCAATAATAATAAAAAGAATGACCATCACATAACATATGTGTCACCAAATAGTGAATGGATATCAACTACAATAAGCATTCATAAAATACAAATTTGTATTTATGGAAACATGGTATTTACCCAAAACATGGTTTAGATATGCCCAGGAATGGTTTATAACCATGTTCCAAATTGTTCCTAATATTTTATCTATTATCCCAAAATAGTCACGTAAGAAAGGAAACTCTCTAATACCACTTTGTGACAACCCGGCCCGAATAAACATAAATGGTGCCATGAGTTATTATACCACATAGACTAAGGTGTGCCTCCTCATATTATAGAGGAATTTGAATAGTAATAAATTCATAGGTTGTGTATGTGGTGAGATTATGCCATTTGGTTAGAGTAGAACTCGATATAATAAAAAAACAACTAAATAGTGGAAGCATAATAATAATTGAAAATACATTTGAAGCATTTATAAAAAGTGTACCAATAACTTGTCATAGTGGAAACATGATACAAACATGAAAGATCTAAATAATAATCAAAAGTAGTAAACTGAATCACATAAAAAAGATGATTATTTCATGTTTCTACAAAATAGGGAAAACATATACACAAGGTAGTAGACAATCAGTGCATAACATGTTATTCAATAGGAATAAAATACCAAAAAGATATATCCAATCATCCCAAGCTATTATCCGGTCATCTAATACCAAGATCACATCATGATTAATGAAACAAGTCACACATCCGTAAGAGGGAATATTAGATTATCTACACCTACAAGCATATAGTCTATCCGGGTACTATCATCTGCCTAGATAGGGTGTGAGATAAAATCAATAGGCCACAACCAACAATGTTTATAAATTTCCAGTCTATATGTATAACATGGAAGTGTGTAGATATGATAATTAATGGAAAAAATAATAACTAGAAAAGTGGTAGTTGTGGTTCTTGAAGGGAAATCATGCTAACACTACCTAGATTGGCCCATGTTTGAATATATCAAAAAATGTATCAAGGGATGCAATTCAAAATATCACAATAGTTAGGGACATCATGCCCAATATCATAGTAGTAAGGGAAGTAATGTCTATTATTACAATAATATGGGATTCCATACCTAGTATTATAGTATAGGGTTTCCATTCATAGTATCATAGTAATATGGGATATGATTCCCAGTATCACAGTAAAGGGTTTCCATGCCCAATGACATAAGAACATGGGACATTATGCCTAGTATCACAGTATAGGGTCACCATGCCCAAAATCACATGAATAGGGGACGACATGCCTTATATCACATTATAGGGTTTCCATGCCCATATGTATATATTACATGTATAAGGGCCATCATTACCATTTAACATAATTATCAAGGATCACCATTCCCATATAATCTATAATTTAATTATCAGTCAAATAGTCTTTTCAACTATTGAACTTCATTCAAACAATAGCATGAACATTTTCCATTTGATCAAGTTATGTGGTTGTACCACTCATATTAAATTCAATTTATTATAATTTAAAATGTTTTTAACTGTTCAAAAACACTAAATTCATCCACTATCAATGTGATATCATAATTTATAAGTAAATCCAAACAGTCCAATGATTTCTTTATCTATACACTCAAGAATGAAAAAAGGCATGTAAAAGGGAACACCCAAATATATGTCTCACTCTAATGTGGACGATCTTAAATTAATTAGGGTTTATCAAGTCATTATGTTCCAATAATTACATCTAAATTATGATAGATTCAATTTATGTGAAAAAGTAGAGAAACCGACATGTGAAACATATCACATTTTATAAAACATCAAATCATGAAGATATAAATACAAGAACGAGTACCTAGATCATTTTGTACCCCACTCATCTTGTATCGTCCCTTCATTTGGTCTAGATCGAGAGAAAATATAAGTAGAAACAATCAAATTTAAAATATAGCATATGGGCCTACATCAGATAACATCATTGAGGGAAAGATAAATGACCACACGAGACAAAGGATTAAAGAACATAATATTGGTTATACAATGAGATAGATAGAGATCAAATCCAAGTCCATATGGACATGATATTTAATAACCTAGCTTTTCTTGGTGGAGAGATCAAAGGAGGATGAAAACACCATTTCTATAGGAAAATAGAGAAAATGAGAGCAGGGGATTGAGTTATAAGGATTTAATGGAATTTTAGTAATTTTTATGAAAATATATTGGATGCATGGTTTGGTAGCACAATTTTCCAAACTGTGTGTCACCCACTATCGAAAGAGGGACCTTGTATAGTTTCATGTTCATAGTTTTCCAAACCGTGTGCAAACTATATGATCTGGGTTTGTAAAAAATTATAGACCCGCTACATGCGTGTGTATCCCTAGGTGCACTATTAGAGAAAAACATGCAAACTTCTTGATTCCATAAAATTACCCTCACTATTAGGTTAAATAATGAATACTAGCTCACATATTCTCTATTAACCATGCATACTAGTGCATTTTTTCAACTAGTTGGGGTTCTGAGCTCCAAACAAGCTCCAAACACCCCTGTAACCTATGTGAACGGATTAGGCATCTACATTAGGTCAAAAAAAGATTTAGATAAAAAAGTATATGTAGCTTATATAAATACAAGGCTCTTACAATTTACGTTTATTTCATTCTATCTATTATAAAAATAAATACAACATTCATGGGTATATATGGTCTACCATCTGCATGAACCGTGTAGTCATTTTCCCATATATAAATTTTATAGAATATTATTAAAACATATATAATGATTATATATTTTATTTATGTAATTTTTAACTTTATTTAGATGATGGAATCAAAATCAATATAAAAATAATGAATTTACCGAACCAAAACATCCATGAAAAACAATGAAATTGTCACTCCAAACAATGATTTTAACAATGAAATATTAATAAACAGGTCATAAAAGTATATATTGAAATCATATAAGTTATTATATATTTTTTGTTTACATAATAAATTTATTATCGATAAATATTTTATATATAGGATGTATAGACATGAATGAAAGAAATCATATTTGAGGTAAGTGTATCCCATCTCATTTTTTCTTCTGTCAGATGTGTGCCATATTCACCAATTTAATATTCTGTGTGGCTTATATACTTCCCCTTTGATATGTTATATAATTAATTAATTTATTTTAATGGTTTTTAATGTTTTATTTTAATTTATTTTACTCATGGGAATTATGATTTTGATGTTACCAATGTAGTAAAGGTTTATGATGCAATATCATAGTTTATTGGGATTGTTCAAGATTATGTTTCAAATAATGAAATATACTGATCTATATTTCATGAAAATAATGAATTTTATTATCCCATAATTATTTCTGTAGAATAAATTTTTTCTTCAAATTTTAATCACTTCAAAAACAAATTAGACCAAAATAATGTATTTAATGAAAATTATCTTCATTTCTCTCTTTGGTCGAAAACCATTTTTATTTGATGTTTTATTTATAAAATTTTTTTAATAAATTTTCTAAATTTATATAAATGAATTATTAATAACGGTTTTCCCTTTTTTAATTTTTTTAAAATATATTGAAATAAATTTTCTTTTCATTTTCATAATTAGGCACTTTTTAATCTTTTTTACATCAGTGTGAGGGAATGTTTTTTAAACATTTATGTCAAGTATGATGTTATCTGTTGTTGTAAATACTAATTAATTTAAAGACTACATTAAATATATAAAATTTTATTTTTAATTTTTTTGTTAATATTCTAGAATTTCTTGGTTTTTAAAATTGATTTTCATGGTGAAAATGAAATTGTTTTCAAGATTGTTTTTAATGGAATTATTACTATATTTCTATTTATAAATGATAGAAATAATATTTGGGTTCTTAATCCTTAGGAAATTTTTGAAATTATACATTATTATTTCTATGGATAGTTTATGTTTAGTTTGACTAGGGATGTATTATTTTGATACCATTGACAATATTACTCTGAATGGTTTATTATTATGTTTATTGATTGGGGAATGTATTAACAGTTTATATGTTAGTATTTCAATATGAATGTTTATATTGATTATGTTCAAACTATTTAATTGGAGGAATTAAATGGAGTTAGTAAGTCATGGGTGGGGCCCATTATATCCACTCCATGCATCGATAGGTCTTAAGAGACAAAATATATTGAGTATTTGGCTGAGGCTTCACCCATTTATGTATGACGTCTTTGAGTAATACATTGACAGTATTGTTATGATGTCTAACATTTTGAAGTGACTAATTATGATAATAGTTATTAATTTCCATGTGATTATTCGGTTAGTTTCTATAAGAACCCGAATCTTCATTTTAGTTATGGGTCTTGAATATGGGTTGTTTTAAAGAAAAATGTATGAAATTGGAATTTTTTATTTACATACTATGAAATTATGTCTACATGCCCTGTACTCAGGTTCAACGTACAATATCATACTGGCTGTGTAACGGACAAGTACAATGCCATGTAGGTGACATGGAACACTGCTGAATGTGGGGTCCAGTTAAGGATACTAAACGGCATGTACCTTTAAGGAACACAACGTGTTGTTTTATTTTTATTTGATAAATCAGAGTGGGGCCATGTCTCATCCTCAAAACTGTCTTCTTCTTCCCTTGGTTCATATAAGAGAGTGATGGAAGGGCCAAACAACTCTAAAACCCTCATGATTCTCCATCTGACCTCTGACTGAAATTCCATCATGTGTGTTGGAATCCTATAAGTGATTTCACAACTCCCCTAGATCATTTCTTCATGATTCCTTCTCTCTTGTGAGTTATTCAAGGTCGAATGTTTTTCACCTTTTTGTAGATCTATTGCATTCTAGGCTGACTCAAGGGACAACATTCAAGATTTTTGATCATACAACATCAAGGTAGGTTGTTTGTGCCTTTTGTCGTCTGTATTTAGATTATATGTGCTGAAAGTTTCATTACCAACTTTTGCAGTATTGGGTGTTTTTGAATTTAACCCCTTTTAATAACTGTTATTGTTTAGTTGATTAATTAAGGGTTGTTGCCTATGAGTAATGTTATATACCTTATTATGGGATACCTCATGGGTGTGTTCCCTTGATTGATTGTTTATTATTGTTTAGTCTAGGATGAATGTAGGCTTTCCTCATTTCCATTCCTAGTTTGTTAAGATGGAGTTGCTGATTATATGAAATGGCTCTGTTATGAATTGTGAAAGTTTGACCAAGGGGAATTTGACTATGAGATCATTCTGAGGTAGGGTCATTTTATGTATGTTTTATTATAATGTTGACCTAGGGGTGTTGAATATGAGAGATTCTAGGTGGTGATCGACCTGGGGTTTAGACTGTGAGAGCTTCCTAGGCGGTTGTTTATAAATTATTGATGCTATGATGAGCAAGGGGTATTGACTGTGTGAGCTGCCCAGGTGGTCGTTCATAAATGATTAGTGCTATGTCAAACCAAATTGGTTAGAACATGGGAGATTCCCATTGGGTTATTGTTAAATAATTTTTTTAATGATAGAAAAGGGGATTAGACTTTGAGAACTGTCCCAAGGGGTTATGATTGAATGTTACAATGATTGTAATTAGTCTATCAAGCCAAATCAGAAACATGGACTCAGTCGTACATGATTGTTTAGGTGGTATTTTGAGAAATCTTTTTGTTATGTACATAGGGGAAATAGAGCATTGGCTATATCCTAAGGGTTACATGATTCAATAGATTGAATAATTTATAAATATAAATAAATTGATTGAAAATTGTAGGATTTTTTAATTTTGAGTTCTTCTTAGTTTATTGTTTCATTTCTACATATTGTCTGCAATATATATATTCACTGAATGTTAGGCACAGATCATTTGGTGGTTTCCTACAGGGATTCGTCTCAGACCCTATGTGGGTCATTCTTTTGGACCCAAATATATTATATGGTTGAAGGTATAAAAAAGGGAAAGCACCCTTTCTCATTAGGTACTTGATTTATATTGGAGATGGAGAGCATGGGACCAAGCTGAGGTTTGTGATGCTGCTGTATTTTATTGTTTCTTTTATACTTGGTTTCTGTATTACTTTACAGTATTATGAACTATTTGGATGCTTTCATATATACATATTCCATTCATTATTAATATATATATTGTGGCCTCTGTTGGATTTACTTTCAGTCTTCCACTATTCACTTTTGTTGTATGTTATTACTTATTCCTCTATTGTTTACTATTTGTTTCCACTATGTATACTCTTCCAATGAAGGCATAGTTTTCCCAATATCACACCTTGGACCTCATTTCTAGTTAGTAGCCTATGGCCTTTGGGAAATGTGCATGAGGTTATGTGACCAACCGAGTTCGGGGCACCTTTTGGTGGCACCCAGATCTGGGGAATAATAAAGTGGTATCAAAGGGGTTATTATCTACTTTGACATACTATTTGGATACAATATATTGGTATAGGAAGGAATATTTAGTTGGTAATAAGTTGTTCCCCTTTGTAGCTAACCCGTGTATAGGGAAAAACCATGTTACCTTGAATATTGCAATGTTTCTGGTTTTTCAATTGCTATAGTTGATTTAATTTCACCACTGGGTGATATACATGTATTTTCTTGTTATCGTTGATATTATAGAGGCTATATTTCTATTCAAATCTGATAATATGAGGGTATTCTATCACATGCATTATATATGAACTTTCTAGAGGTCACATGTCATGCATTCTTGTCATGCCATTTAGCATGTATTACTGATTGCATGATATTGTGATATGTGTTATGATATATATGCAAGATGGTGTGATATATTATGGGATAAAATACCAGAAATTTTGATAGGGTGTTGGTCTATTTAAGGTTTCATTTTGATGGATGCCAAAATCTAATCCCTGAGGTGTTATGGGCCCTCTAGGATCAGAATTTGGTGGGTCATGTTTAAATTTAATTGATTTTTTTAAGTTATGATATTAAAAATGATGACAAACTTTGATTCGTAGGGAGTATGGGCTCTCATGGGTCATAATTTGTCAAAACATTGACATATTTTTTTGTTTTTTAGATTTTTGGAGAAGTTTAGGAGGCTTACTGTCTAGTAACCCAATCTACATAGAAGGTGGTGTTATGAACACATGCCATGTGTTCTTCTGTTCTAGAAGAACTGACTTTTCTTAAGTACAAGTCATGTACTGTATGTACACACCATGTTGTTTTTCACCGTGTGACTTTACTGTGTGAGTATAGACACAAGGTTGGAGAATCATTTGTGAAACACACCGTGTACTGGGAGTACATGTCGTCCTATAGTGGACCATGTGTCTAGCCGTGTGACTTACAACTGAAGTGGATAGAACTTTTGTAGTACACGCCATGTCTATAGTGTTCACGATTTGTAGTGTTACACTAGATGAAATATGTAGTTCTAGCCATGTAAGAGTACTTATGTATGATTGAATATTCAAGTACACACCGTGTCTCTGGAGGAACATGCCATGTGTATGGGGTGTTACAAGACCAGGTTGGCAGAGGTACACATCAATGTTAACGCTTAAGGGAACATGTCGTGTTGTGGTTCTACATGATGTGTAACCCTATTTTGTATAACATGAATGATTTATCATCTTCTTCCTTTCTTTAACTTCTATGTTTCAGTACTTGATAATCGTAAACTGTGGTGTGCGCTTGACCTTGTAGAGTCATTCCACCAAGACATCTTTTGGTTGTATGCCAGGTGCATGGTGATTATCAAACACTAGAAATGGTAGATCAGGAACTACCATAAGATCCTCATATAATTCTCGTCTTAGAAAAATCTATTATACTGGACATAGGTGTTGATGCACAGTTCCCTATAAGTTTTATGAGGATAATGCAGACCTTCCAAAGAGATCCACATCCTGCCCCAACTATGGTGGAGTTGACATGGGTGTTCCAGCAGTAGCATCCTCCAACTTTTTTAGGGGATGGAGGACCACCGGCTCTAGAGTCATGGCTGGAGGCCATTATTTATATCTCCAATAATCTGGAAATTCCTCCTGAGAGTTTGGTGAATATCATAACATACATGATACGTGATTACTCCAAGAGATGTAGGGATGTTATCTCACAGGAGGTATGTCATCAGGATATTACTTGGGAAGTGTTTTAGAGGACCTTCTATGATTACTTCTACCCCAAGACATTAAGGGCCTACTGAGCCTTGGAGTTCAAGAATTTGGAGTCAGGCACTCTTTCCATGATGGATTACTCTTCTAGTTTTACATATCTTGAGCACATCACACCTTTTTTTGGTGGTGATGAGTTATATTTGGATAGGTGGTTTGAGGATGGTCTCAGGTACGACAGTTGATCACAGATGAATTTCATTAGGCTGACTTTGGTGACTACTATAGTAAATTAGGTGCAGATTACCAAGCCCAATCTAAGGGAGTTTGGAGTTGAGAGCCCTGGCGGTTCAGCATCTATGGTTGGTAATCCTTTGACTGAAAATAGGAATCATCGTAGGGAGCTCTCATGTGATGTTTATTTAGGTAGACGAGTCACATGATACTAGTGTGGAAGGAATGGGCACATGAGAGCACAGTTCTTGAGAGACCTAGTTCAGTGCTGATCGTGCGGCAAGATGGGTCATATTCAGTGTTTCTATAAGATGTTCTCAATATTAGAAATTGAGAAGGGTTCTGTTATGAATCCATGTACAAGAGAAGGAACTCCAGTTTCTCATCATTTAGTGAATTTGGGTTTATCAGGACGAGGAGGTGGTCATGGACATAGTAGCCAGATGATAGGTTTTTAGCAATAGCCAGGTGGATCAGCTCAGGGTAGCTAGGCAGGGTCATAGGGCCATGGTACATGACAAACTTTTTCGATGGAACAGACCCAGTAGGATCAGGATCCCAGACCCTCTATAGTTAGAGGAATGATTATTGATGCCTCAGTTTTTGATTATTCTCTATTTGATAGAAGGGCTTCCCATAGTATTATATAATTGTTTTTTAGAGATACTTGGACTCTATATATGTACTTTTGAAGATGTTATGATGCTAGACACACCATCTGGGAATAGGATAGCTTGTGTACGTCAGTGATAGGATTTCCCTCTTGGTTTTGGTGGGTGTCACTTCTTTTGGGACCTCTATATCCTAATAATGATAGGATTCGATGTCATTCTCTTAATGGACTGGTTGGTATCCTTTCAATCCTTTGTTTACATCCATCGCCAACTAGTGAGTCCCACATCACATAGGTAGAGTCCTTTCTACAAAAGGGAAAATGGGATGTCCAAGCGAGCAGATTTAGACTCGAACATCATGGTTTGGGAGGAATTATAGCCCAGATTGCTAGTTTATATATGGATGACCAGGGGACTTCACAGATAGACTTTATTTTAGAGGTGGATCATTTCAGGGATGTCTTTCTAGATGAAATTTTTAGGTTTACCTTTAGAGAGAGAGGTATATTTCTCTATTAAGGTTGTACCAGGAGTACCACTAGTGTCCATTACTCCTTATAGGATGGATACACTAGAGTTACAGGAGATCACGATGCAGTTATATGAGTTACAGGAAATGGGATTCATCCGAACCAGTTCTTCTCCTTTGGGTTTTCCTGTCCCTTTACAGAGAAGGTGGATGATACCCTCAGACTTTTTATTGATTTTAGAAAGTTGAACCAGTTGACGGTGAAGAACTGTTATCCCTTTCTAATTATTTATTTTTTCTTTGACTAGCTTTGACGAGCCTGGTTGTTATTGAATATTGACTTGAGATCCGGTTATCATCAGTTGCATGTTATACCATCAGATATACCTCTTACAGCCATTCAGAGCATGTATGGTATATATGAAAACATGGTTATGTCTTTCGGTCTCACGAACGCTCGATAAGTGTTCATGGAACTGATGAACCAAGTCTTCCATCCTTACTTGGATTCTGTTGTGGTAGTCTTCATGGATGATATCTTGGTGTACTCTCATAATAAACATGGCCATGCTGCCAATCTTGAGATCATATTGAGTACACTAAGAGAGCATCAGTTATATGCTATGTTCTCCAAGTTCCACTTTGTATGGACCCGATTCACTTCATGGATCATGTCATCTCATATATAGAAGAATAAGTTGACCTAGATAAGGTTAGAGCATTTGTTTTCAAGGAGTATCCAAAGAACTAATTTGTGGTACAATGTTTTCTAGGGCAGGATAGTAACTACATACACATTATTCGAGACTTTTCACGCTTATCAGCGCTGCTAATGAGTGTAACACCCCGAGATTTTATGAAAAATATTTTTTTAATTTCATCGTTGTCTTGTTTTGTAAGCTACAACTAGATTGCCTTGCCCTATAAGCAACACCGTATGAGCTTTCAGTATACACAACACTATTCTTGGATCATGTTACACACAATTTTGATAGTAGTTATTCTACGAAACATTGAGTTTATATATATATATTCAATGTATAAATGAAATATGGTTGGATTCTTTTATACGAAACAACAGAGGAGTCTTGCACAACACGCAACCCTAGCTTGGATTGCATTACACGCAATCACGACCTTCCTCAATAGCATGTGTTGTACGCAATACCAGGTTTCACTAAACAATGATATATTGTTATAATATTATTATGGACAAGTCGTTATGAATAGTATTAACTACATTTTTAATTTTATAACATTATTATTCATCTTACAAATTTTCTAGAATATGGTATGAGAACAAAATAAAATTTTCGTGTAAAATATGTATTTTTCAAAAATTACAGTTTTCTCTGCTTTTGATGACAACCCCACCTTAAATCTTGTTTTTGACATGTCTATAAGTTTAATTTTACAAAATAAAATTCTTCTTTTGAATCATGATATAAAAATTTACTTTGGATAAATTTTTCATATTATTCTGATAACTTTCATATTTTAATTAATAGTAAAAACACGCTATATTTTAATTAAAAACAACTTTTTTTCATCGCAATAATTTATATAGTTAGATTATATTTTTAATTGGTTTTAAAGTTTAATTAGAATATATTTTTACCATTTAATCCAATGTTGTTCATTGGAATTAATTTCAATTTTAAATTAGATATAAACAAGTATCAATCTTTTGATTGTTTTTGTTTCTTAAACAAACTCTATTTGTTTTGATAACGGGAATTAAATTTAAAATTAATTAATTCCACTTATATGATATTAATTTGGAAAAATTGAAATCAATTTTTAATTCAGAATATCAAATAATTATTAGGCTGAATTTTTGGTATTTTTCGGAAAAATTTTAATTTTTGATGAATAGTGAAACCACTTAGTGGTAGTTAAAAAACTGACTTTCTTTTAATTTAAATTAAATTTTACCATTTTTGTGAATTGAATTTCAAAAATCCAAGAGACATGGTTAATATCAAGGACAAAAAATTCATTCAATGAGATGAAAATAATTTTTGATGAATAGTAAGTTTTTACTTTATTTACCACGGTTAAAAGTAAACAGGGCAATTAAGGGTAAAAATGATATTATTATTACCCTAAAACATGTCCTGATTCTATTGGATAAGTTTAATTCGACTAAAAAAACCTTAGGAATAAAATATGTCCATTTAGGTCCACTTGGATTAGATTAGGACATTTATTATTAATTTATTTAATGAGGGGTTAAAATAGTTAAAATCAAAGTTTAATAACTAAATCATTCTTAATATAGGGTTATACATAAGATATATTCGACTATAAATATTCAATAGAACGATACAAATATTTCCTACATAATGGTGTTTTATTTATAATTTTTAGACATTAAATAATTTAATTTATTTATGACACAATGATGATGCAGTAATTATCTTATTAATGAAATATTGACATAATTGATGTTTTAAATACCCAAATAAATGTAATTTGAGACTTTTTATGAATTAAATTAATTTTATAGGTTAATATTACATGTTATTATTGATTTAGTTAACTTTATTCGAACTAATCATTCTTTTATGATTTTCACAAAAATCAAATACCAAATAGTGTCAAAATTGACATAAAATAGTATTTAAAACAAATATTATATTATTAATTTTTATTTTATTCCTAAAAATATAAGGTTCAGAAAAATGGCTTAGATAAGGTTTTACATATTAATAATAAACAACTTGGGGTTCTTTTGGCTTGTTATAGTAAGTTTATTTACATTATAGTGTAATAAAACAAGAAGACACGGTAAAAGTTAAATTATCTAACTTAAAGTTAATTCTAAATTATAAGGTTAAAATAGAAACCTAAACTTGTCTAAAATATATTGGATGAGAGGAATTAGACCCATCCCTAACTTATCCTCGAAATGAATCAATTTTGAGCTATTAAAAACTGAATATGGATTTATAATAAAATAATATTTTTTGTTTTTCTAAAGATGCCCCTCTCCTCCCTTATAAAAAGGCACCTCCTCCCTCTCTTCCTCACACCACTTTGAGTCTTCAAGATCGGCCAAACCCTACCAAATTATCTTCTCCACTTCCCTAGAAACATTATAGAGGTTCTGGGTTTCTTCAAAGACCAATTTTAGTCCTCTAAAAGTAGGTCTCAAAGAGGCGCTTCAAAGAAGAGGTAATGTCCGTTACCTATTCTTTCAACTTTATTTCTTCTTCCACTTCTTCATCCATAATTGTTTCATTATGAAGTAATAAAATCAGTATCACTAATATAATGATATGTTTGTATAAGTATGAAACAACCCTATCTCACCATATATCCATCCTATGGAAAATTAAATCACCGCGCGTGCGTACGTATGGAATACCGTCTCCACGCTGCGGTGAAATCTATTTTTCCACCAACACCTTACATGGATGGGTATAATGGTGTAAAGAATAACTATATATGGTTATTGTAACATCATATGTATTATGATATATTATACAATCCACTCCAATTCTATTCAATAATTATGGGATCGATATCATCGCTCGTGCGTACGTAGGGACTACCGTCTCCACGACGCGATGTGATTCATTCTAACCATACATGAATGATCATGAAGTTTATATAATGAATAATAATGAAATATATGAAATAATAATTATACTGGATTTATGTATATATATATATATATATGTATGTCATCTATTTAGTTTCATTCAATTCAATAAGGAAACGAAAACAACGTTTATGCGTATGTATGGCCTACCGTCTCTATGAACGGTGTATTTCATTCCTTTTATAGATCTATAATATATATATATTTATATTTATATGATGAATATATATTATATATAAATCATGTTTTACATTCTGGAATTATGTAAATCAGGATATAAGTAATAATATCATGAACAGCAAGTCGAAACACATACGATAAATGAAATGATTTTACCCAAAACACTACTTTAACATAGAATTTACAAAAGAACGGGTAATATAAAGTCATAAGTGAAAAATATATGATATCATAACAATGAATATGATTCTGTAATAAGTCAATGACATTATTTAAATCATAATACAGGAGGTTCGGATACGTATGAAGCATATCAGACCTAAGGTAAGGGATAACTTTTCCAATCTCATTCTTATCCGAGATTGTTTATTCATAAGTATTTACTGGGGTTATTGTTCTCATCCATTTCCATGTTTTCTAAAAATGGTTTCATGTATGTTTAATGTCCTTTTTAACCATTTTGACTTTTACTACATGGTATGTATGGAATCTTTCTTCTACGAGGTACTTTTTGACTTTTTTGGCAAAAGTACGAGAAGAATGTTTTTTTAACTTATACGGCATGAAAGGATATTTAATGTTTTATAAATCCCTATTTTCATGAAGCTTCCTCCAAAATATTTCATGACTATTTTCAAAAAAATCTATTTCTTTTAAAATTTCCTGGCATTTTGTGAAAAGAAAATGATTTTCAAGAAGAAAGAATATTTTCCTCAAGAATTCATTTCAAGTGCTCTACCAAAACCATTTTCCATATAAGATGACATTATTTCATAAGGGTATGTTTCAAGTATAATGTCTCTATGATTTACATGGTTTCATATTTCTTATTATGAAATGATATCCATTTCTTTTATATAGATTATGTGATGATGGAAGGATGTTTATGAAACCCATTTTATTCTTTGGGTTATTATATGAAGTATGTTTATTTTGTGGAACAAGTACGAATGATTTCATTTTGAGATGGGTGGGACCTATATCTCCCTACAATTCATTGGGTAAAGATTTATATCTCATGAGATAGACATGGATGGAATGGTAAGTTAATCTGGTTCAGTGTTACAAGACTGAAACGAGGTGTGAACTCGATTCAGAAAGGGACTTTTTCCACTAAAATGGTCTTGGCAGCAATGAATTGGATACTATAGAAATCATATCATGTGCTTAATGGTTGACACAGTTACATGTTTTATTCCCATGCTAATTTATCATGAATAATGTTTCTTCATGATCTATGCCTTACATACTACCATATTTTATGTCATTGCTCAATATTTTGATGTTTAGATTTTATGCTCATGTTTTTTTTACATTCAAATTTCTAAGGATTGTTTTATGTTCTCTATGCTTACCCTTACTGAGCATTTGAGCTCACCCCTTTTATGCTTCCTTTTCCCCAGGATATAAAGTAAGGTTTTAGGTAAGAAAAAAAGGGAAGATCTTTATGGGAGATGTTGAAGATCTTTCACCACAATTAGAAGATTATATTCTGAGTTTCCAAAGACACTAAACTATTACAGTCCTTGTGTGTCTGTTTTTGTTATGTATTAATTATTCCACAAAAGTAATGTAATGTCCATGTACGTCAAGATTTGGGTCTCTATAGTTGGTATCAGAGAAAAGGTTTAGTCAACCTTTGGAAACTAGGATGCGATAACTTTAGTGAGATCCCTAGATATATTTCTATGGTATGTCTAGGGATTTCCCTAAGTTTAAGTATAAGTATAGGTTGTAGTCATCGAATTACAGTAAATACCTTAGAATTAAACCTAAGATGTTAGATATTGAAGGTACTACCATTTTATTATGTTGTTTTCCCTAGCATGATTTTTTCCTCTCACACTATTCTTTTTGGGTTTTAGACGATGGCTGGAACCCGAAGGAACCGTGTTGATCAATGCAGTGGACAATTCAATGATTGTCCTCAGGAACAAAAAATGTTATGGGAGATGGAGTGCAAAATCTTATTACTATACTTACACAAGCTATGAATTATTCTAGACTTCCAAATGAGAAGAGAAGGGAACAATATTCTATTGAGCCCTTCATGAGGCAACTTCCACCTTCATTTAGTGGGTCTTTTGATCCACTTGTTGCTGACCAATGGATCAGTACCACTGAAAAGATATTTTCAGTTCTTCAATGTTCTGAACATGATAAAGTCATCTTAGCAGTTTATCGTTTGGAAGTTGAAGCTGATCAATGATGGAATATTATCAAGAATACGAGGCCAAGAGATGAAATTGAGTCCATGGAATGGGACGAGTTCAAGAACTTATTTTTCAATAAGTACTTCCCTCGTATTCTTCGAACAAAGATGGAGAAGGAGTTTCTTGAACTAAAGAAAAAGGATGATGAATCTTTTGGTGTATACGAAGTGAATTTTACAAGGCTTGCATAGTATGCATCTGGCTTTATCATCCAACCTGAAAGTAAAGTTGATCAATTCTTCAGTGGCTTAAAACCAAATCTTCGAAGGGCATTAGATATAAGAGACTTCAGTAGCTATGAAGAAATTGTGCGTTGCGCTATCAAGGTAGAAATGGAAGTTGGTGTTACTTATCCATCTCATGGTTTTGACAAGAAATGAAAGATGGAGTTCAAGGAGAAATCTCAGAATAATGGTGAAAAGAAGATGAATGTTTCTTTATGATCAAAGTGTGGAAAGAAGAATGGTGGAGATTGTCTTAAAGGGACTAGAAAATGTTTTAAGTTTGGAAAAGAAGGTCATCGAGCAGCTGAGTGTCGAAGTAATGGAAAAAGGGTTTCTAATGATGTGAATAATGAAAAGACTACAGAGAATGCACCACCAACACTTCAATGCTTCAAGTGCAAGGAAATGGGGAATTATGCTAATAAATTCCCTAATCCAAGGGTTAGTGATGATCGAAATAAGCAACCACTTAAGGAAAATGATAAAGGGAAGTCACATGTTATCACTATTGGAGATGTTGAATATGACAACGATGTGGTGGAATGATTAAGGGTTTATGTAATGGGATTCCAAAATAATTTTGTATATAGTATCGTGGAATATTGGAATATTTATGTATTGGTCTATTGTGGTTTTCAATAATTTTATGGTACTGGTAACCATGGAAAGTGATTGAGATATTTTTGGAAAGAAGATGATATGCGCATAATGAAGGGATAAGGAGAAAATGAAATGTTTGACAGTATTCATGAGCTCATGACTGATATTAGGAAATAGTTATATCATGGTTTGAGTATATAGAATTTTGGGGGTTTGGTATGTGGATAGAGTTATCTTTTGATAGCAATCATGTTTTCACTAAGATTCAATGGGTATTCATTTTTCAAGAGAATACATGATTAAGGCCTTCGAATGTTTAGAATGTGACCAACAGGACATATCTTATGATATATGGGGATCAACGATGGTATTAACATGCTTGTTATATGAAATATATGGTAACTGTTTTCACTATAATATGAGAATGGAATACAATATTATGGATAAGCCTAAATATTGGAATGGATTATGTTGGACATAAGTCAGTATTGTATTTTTTAGAAAAAAAGGGAAACCTGCAGAACGAGTGACAACTCTTCACGTCAGACAAGGCTGTGGGAATTGAACCCACAACCGAAGTGCGACAGGCCTTTATTTCCTACCACTGGCCTACAGGATGTCCCTAGTTAGTAGAATCTAGTTTTATTTTATTATACAGGATGATATATGAAGTATAAGTCCATTTTAGGAACCATATATGATTAATCTCACTATAGATGGACTTATGTATTTTTGATAACTTTTATAACCTTTTGTTTGAGACAGATGGAATGACCCATCATTCTATCACATTATCTGCTAACACACCACGAATGACAAATTCAACTTCATTTCATTAAGAGATGAAGTGGAAATTTTCTAAGGAACGACCAACGGTGAGACTGTACCAAAATCACGAAAGTATTTCTTCTAATTCCAATTTCATCAACTTTAGGGAAATGATCTAGAAAACCAAAAATGTTGTCCTAGTGCCCTTATATCCGATGAATTAGATGGTACCTTAGATCATCAAAAATCTATGGCTTTGTGATTGATGGCTTTTTCATAGCCATGTTCTCTACCACTCTCCATCAGAACTTGATGGTTCGATTTTTCTTCCATATCCATATTTTCACCTATGTTATCCTATATGGAAATTCAGTGATGAGTTTCTTTGGGTAATTATTACATTTCATAATTTAGTCTTTAAAATTATGTTTTAGTATTCCTTTTTACGATGTGGGTTTCTATAAATAGTAAATGATTTATAACCCTGACGAATTTCGAGGGTGAAATTCATTTTAAGGGGGGTAGAATGTTACACCCCGAGATTTTACGAAAAATATTCTATTAATTTCATTGATGTCTTGTGTTGTAAGCTACAAGAATATTTCCTTGTGCTATACGCAACACCGTATGAGCTTGCAGTATACACAACACTATTCTTGGATCATATTACACACAATTTTGATAGTAGTTATTCTACGAAACATTGAGTACATATATATATATATATATTCAATTTATAAATGAAATATGGTTTGATTCTATTATACGAAACAATGGAGGAGTCTTTCACCACACGCAACCCGGACTTGGCTTGCATTACACGTAATCAGGACCTTCCTCGATAGCGTGTGTTGTACGCAATACCAGGTTTCACTAAACAACGATATATTGTTATAATATAATTGTGGACAAGCCGTTATAAATAGTATTAACAACATTTTGAATTTTATAACATTATTATTCATCTTACACATTTTCTAGAATATGGTATGAGAGAAAAATAAATTTTTCGTGTAAAATATGTATTTTTAAAAAATTGCAGTTTTCCCGCCTTTTGATGACACACCCACCTTAAACCTTATTTTTTACATGTCTATAAGTTCAATTTTACAAAATAAAATTCTTCTTTGGAATCAGGATATAAAAATTTACTTTGGATAAATTTTTCATATTATTCTGATAACTTTCATATTTTAATGAATAGTAAAACACACTATATTTTAATTAAAAACAACTTTTTTCATCGCAATAATTTATATGGATAGATTATATTTTTAATTGGTTTTAATGTCTAATTAGAATATATTTTTACCATTTAATCCAATGTTGTTCATTGGAATTAATTTCACTTTGAAATTGGATATAAACAAGTATCAATCTTTTGATTGTTTTTGTTTCTTAAAAAATGCTATTTGTTTTGATAACGGGAATTAAATTTAAAATTAATTAATTCCACTTATATGTTATGAATTTTGAAAAATAGACATCAATTTTGAATTTGTAATATCAAATAATGTTTAGGCTGATTTTTTGGTATTTTTCTGAAAAACATCAATTTTTGATGAGTAGTGAAACCACTTAGTGGTAGTTAAAAAACTGACTTTTTTTTAATTTAAAATAAATTTTACCACTTCTATGAATTGAATATTAACAATCCGAGATACACGGTTAATATCAAGGACTAAAATGTTGTAACGCCCCGACCCCAGCTACCCGGAGTCGGTGCATTACTTCGTAACATTGGCATGATCACAAGAAAGATCAAATCTCGAAAGACCGATTGGTTTAGTAGCCTTGGAAACACTAGATATATTCATAAGTTTTACATTACATCATAAAATGAAAAACTACTACAACAACATAATGTCTCCATAATCCAGACTACTATCCCCTCATAATATCCCTGCAGGTCATTCATAATTTACTTCTTCACATCCTGGGGAAAAATAAAACATAGAAAAGGGGTGAGCTCAAATGCCCAGTAAGGATAACAATATAGCGGAAACTTTCATAAATAAGAATAAACATTTAAGGCAATGCATTACTAAAACAAAAGCCTTTTAAAATTGAACTTCAACATGGTATGGCAAAAGTAAAATGAAATAATGCCATTTACTTATTCACATGGATATTCTACTAATCGAATAATCACATGCAAAAATCAATAACCACTTTCATAATTTTGGAATGCATAATGCCAGACTATCATAACCACATAGCCAAGGCCTCGTGCCAAGGCTACAAATAAGATTTTGTCAAGGCCTTGTGCCAAGACACTAGTTTGTCTCATGAGACCTACCGATGCATCGAGGAGCTATAGCGGGCTCCACCTGTCACTTATTAAGTCCAGTGCATTCCCATATGAAAAGGTTTAAACATAACATAAACATTCGTATTAAAACTAGCATACGAAATGTCAATACTTTCACAATAAACTATGAATGGTATAAAAATAGCACATCCACAGTCAAACATATCACAAAACCTTCAATACAATATAGAAGTTTTGTATCATAATAAATCAACTTCAAATAATCTTAAAATCCATCAAGGATGTTGACATAGATGAAATCAAAATTCTTTTAAAAGAAATATCTCCTTTTATTTTGAAATCATTTAAGATCCATATAAAATAAAACATTTTCTTTGAAAATATTCTTATAAGCTTGCAAGGAAAGCTTCGACGATTTTATAACGGCGGAAAATAACCGCACCCGCCGTATAAGTTAAAAAAAACATTCTTACCTCAATTCTGTCGAAATGGTTAAAAAGGACCTTTTTTGAAAACGACGGAAAGATTCCTTTATAAACCTCTTATAAAAAGTCAAACAAGGGTATAAATGACTTTAACCCATATTCTTGTAAATAGTAAAAATGTTTTGAAATACATTTCGAAGAAACATGGATGTGGATGATAAAGAGATCCCAGTAGATTATTACGTATAATACAACCTCGGATAATGAAGAGATTGTGAAATAACCCTTACCTTGTACTTTTCCTTGGTTGTGGTTGGTTAACCTCCTGTATAATGGTGAAATAATTGTTATTAAATTATACAAGAATCATATACATTAATATGATATCATATATGATCTTTTAATATTGATTTGATAATAATATCTTAGTATTATCGTTGTTTCGGGTGTTAACTTACTTGTTTTCTTTCATATGTTTTGTTACGTAAGACATGTTTGTAAAGGATAGGTTGTATATTATTCATATCCAGAATGATATCAAGTCCTTAAACATCATTTTTAAATCATAAAATGATAATTACGCTTTAATGGTTACGATGAAGAATGAATCTCATCGCGTTCGTGGAGACGGTAGTCCGTACGTACGCACGAGCGACAATATCATTCTTTTGATATTAAAATAATATATAAATGGATGGTATATCATATATACAGAATCATTAACATGTTATATTTATTATTTACATGAGTTACACATCATTATTATACCCATCCAAATAATATTATATTGAATAACAATTACACCACGACGTGGAGACGGTAAGCCGTACGTACGCACGTATGGTGACATGTTATTCAAAGGGTGGATAGAATACTGAATATGATTGTACCATATTTATAATAACATCACAGTATATGTGAGATATTGGAGTTATTATTTCAGAATGGTAAGAACAAAGGAAGAAGAAGTGGAAGAAGAAATGAACTTAGAAAAGGGTGGTGAGATCATTACCTCTTCTTCGGGTTCTTCCTTTTGATTTGATCAAAAGGGCTCCTTAGGTTGGCTTTCTGATCAAACTAAGGCCTCTAGGTTGTATTGAGGGATGTTGGGAGAGTATTTGGGCAGAGTTTGGCCGAACCAAAAGGCTTTAGAGGTGTGAAGAAATGAGAAGGAGGAGTGCCCTTTTATAAGAGGGGTGAGGGGCACCTTTGGAAATGCTAGAAATATTAATTTATAATAAATTCATATTCGGTTTCTAAAGGCTCCAAAGTTGACTATTCAAAGGATGAGGTGGGGATAGGTCGAAAACAACTCATCCAATAGAATTTAGACAGGTTTGGGTACTTATATTAACCTTATCTTTAAGTATTAACTCTAAGTTAATTAGTTTCACTTTTACAATGTCTCTTTGTATTTTTATATAATATGGTTAATAAACTTAGTATATACATCCAAGCGACCCCCAAGTGGTCCATTAATGATTAAACTATCATAATAGAAGTCTCATGGCCGAACCTTAGATTTTTAGGAATTTAATATCAATTAATAATATAATATTTGTTTTAAGAACTCTTTTATGTCAATTTTGACACTATTCAATAGTTGATTTTTGTGAAACTCATAACAGATTGATTACTTCGAACAAAGTCCATTAAATCAATCCTAATATATCATATTAGCCTAGAAAATTAGTTTAATTCATTAAAAGTTTCATATTATATTTATTTGGGTATTTATAATATCAATTATTTTAATTTTTCACTATTATAGTAATTACTGCATCATCATTGTGTCATAAATAAAATAACTTATTTATTGTCTAAAAATTATAAATAAAATATCATTATGTAGGAAATCTTTTTAGCTTTCTAATTAATATTTATAATCGAAAATCCAACATGTATAACCCTATGTAAAAATTGTTCTTCTAAAAGATATATGCTTGTGTCATTTTTGTATTCATTTTAACTTAATTAAAATAAAGTGTCATTATCACTTACAAGTGGATCCATGGGGTCCCAAAATTGACACAAAGATGCCCATGGTCGACCATGTATCAACCAATAGGGTTAAGACACGTTTTAGGGTAATTTTGTATTATTATAATATTATTTTTTAACTCTTATTTACCGGATTTACCCTTTAACCATGGTAAATAAAATATTTACCGCAGTAATTATCCAAAATGTCTAAAAATAAAAGTTACCTATTTACATAATTTGGACATCCTGATTCCAAATATGGAATCCATTTTCCTAAATTCAAAACACAGAAGTGGCAGAAATTAATTTAAAATTAATTCCCGCTGTTAAAACAAAAAGCGTGTTTTTAAGAGATAATAACTATCAAAATATTGACACTTGTTTATGTTCGGTTTAATTGTAAAATTATGTCCAATGATAAACATTAAATTGAATGGTAAAAATATATTCTAAATATACTTTAAAACCACTCAAATTCATAATTTATCACTATTAATTATTTTGATTAAAAAAGTTGTTTTTAATTAAAATTTAGAAATTTTCACTATTCATCAAAATATGAAAGTTATCCGAAATGTACCAAAATTTCACCCTAGGCTAATTTTGATATTCCGAATCCAAAAATGAAGTCCATTTTGAAATATAGAATATATATGATTTCAAAAATTAGGTATTACTATTCACAATGGCTAGTTTAATTAGTTGTGGTGTGTGTTAGAACTCGAGGTTGCGTACAACACACGCTATCGCATTATTCAAAGGGAAACGTACCGTAGAAGCTTGGGGTGTTACATTCTTCCCTCCTTCAAATAATTGCGTCCTCGCAATTTCTAGGGTATTACTACATAAAAAGACTCGGGTGGTTCTTCATCATAAGTTCCTCGGGTTCCCACGTTGCCTCTTCCATCTTATGATTTCTCCACAAAACTTTTACCAGACGCGTCGTCCGGTTTCTCAGTACTTGTTCTCTTGTATCAAGAATCCTGACGGGCTCTTCACAATAGGAAAGATCGGGTTCCAGTTCTAATTCCTCATAGGTGAGTACATGCGTTGGGTCAGGCATGTATTTCCTCAACAGAGATACGTGGAACACATCGTGAACTTTGGAGAGACTTGGCGGCATTGCCAATCGGTAAGCTACAGCCCCAATTCGTTCTAGAATTTCGAAAGGTCCGATGTACCTGGGACTCAATTTATCTTTCTTACCAAAACGTATGACTCCCTTCCATGGAGATACCTTCAGGAAAACATGATCACCGACTTGAAATTCCAAATCCTTCCTTCGATTATCGGCATAGCTCTTCTGCCTACTTTGAGCTGCTTTAATGTGATTTTGGATTACTTTCACCTTTTCCACTGTTTCCTCCACCAGCTCTGGGCCTACAAGTTTTCTTTCACCAACGTCATCCCAACAGGTTGGTGTACGACATCTCTTTTCGTATAACGCTTCATATGGTGCCATCTGTATACTCGAATGGAAGCTATTGTTATAGGAAAATTCTACTAGTGGTAAATATTGATCCCACATACCCTGAAAATCAAGTGAGCAAGATCTCAACATGTCTTCTAAGGTCTGAATAGTCCGTTCTGATTGTCCGTCTGTCTGAGGGTGGTAAGCAGTGCTCAAATGAAGTTCAGTATCCAGGGATTTCTGAAGACTTTTCCAAAATCTTGAAGTAAAACGGGGATCACGATCAGAAACAATCGATAGGGGTACTCCATGAAGTCTCACAACTTCATTAATATATAGTCTTGCTAGACGTTCCAGGGGTAGATCTTCTCTTATAGCAAGAAAATGTGCTGACATGGTAAGACGATCAACAATAACCCATATTGCATCGTTCCTTCTAGGAGTCTTTGGTAGCCCCATGACAAAGTCCATCGTAATATTGTCCCATTTCCACTCCGGTATGGGAAGAGGTTGCATGACTCCTCCAGGCTGTTGCCTTCCAGCTTTCACTTGTTGACAAACCATACATCTTGACATAAAATCAGCAATCTCCCTCTTCATGTTGTCCCACCAAAAATGTTCCTTCAAATCTCTATACATTTTGGTGCTCCCAGGGTGTATAGAGAAATTGGAACTATGAGCATCATCCAGCAATTCCCTTTTTAGATCAGGTATATTGGGAACACAAAGTCTCTTCCCGAATTTCAAAATTCCACCTTCATACGCAAAGTCTCTCAATCTCCCATCATTCACAGCTTTAATCTTCTTCTGAAATTCTTCATCATCGGTCTGAGAACTCTTATTCCTTTCTAGTAAAGATGGTTTGGCAACCATTTGAAAAAGCATTGATGTTTCACCTTCCCTGGTTATTCCCATGTCCATCTTCACTAGATTCATGAAAATTGGATCCCTTTCAATTCTCATCATGTTCAGAACTCCATGGTCTTTTCTGCTCAAAGCATCTGCCACCTTGTTTGCCTTCCCCGGGTGGTAGTGTATCGTACAATCATAATCCTTGAGTAATTCAAGCCATCTCCTTTGCCTCATGTTGAGTTCTTTTTGTGAGAAAATATACTTCAAACTCTTGTGATCAGTATAAATCTCACATTTTTCACCATAGAGGTAGTGCCTCCATATCTTCAAAGCAAAGATCACAGCTGCTAACTCAAGATCATGAGTAGGATAGTTTTGTTCATGAATTTTCAACTGTCGTGATGCATAGGCAATAACTCTATCATTCTGCATAAGGACACTGCCAAGTCCTTTCTTCGATGCATCACTATAAATAACGAACCCATCATTCCCCGATGGTAGAGTCAATATAGGAGCATTGACTAATCTTCTCTTCAGTTCTTCGAAACATTCTTCACACTCTTTTGTCCAAACAAATTTAACCCCTTTACGTGTGAGCTTCGTTAATGGGTTAGCCAATCGGGCAAAATTCTGGACGAAACGTCGATAATAACCTGCCAAACCAATAAAACTACGTACCTCAGTTATACTCGTAGGTGCTGGCCATTCTTGGATTGCCTTGGTCTTATAAGGATCAACAGAGATTCCATCTTTAGAGACAATATGGCCAAGAAAAGAAATATCCTGAAGCCAGAATTCACACTTGCTAAACTTTCCATATAATTCATGCCTCCTCAGAGTCTTCAAGATAATGCGCAAGTGATTTTCATGATCTTCGTAGGTTTTGGAGTATACCAAGATATCATCAATAAATACCACTACAAATTCATCGAGATACTCCTTGAAAACTCTATTCATCATATCCATGAATACAGAGGGTGCATTAGTCAATCCAAACGGCATTACAGTAAACTCGTAATGCCCGTACCTGGTTCGAAATGCTGTCTTCGGAATGTCTTCCTTCTTCACACACAACTGATGGTATCCAGATCGAAGGTCAATCTTTGAAAAGTATTGAGCTCCATGCAGTTGGTCAAATAAATCATCAATACGTGGTAGGGGATACTTGTTCTTTATCGTTATAGCATTGATCTCCCTGTAGTCGATACATAACCTCATAGATCCATCTTTCTTTTTAACAAAAAGAACAGGGGCTCCCCATGGAGAAATACTAGGGCGAATAAATCCCTTATTACTCAATTCCTCTAGTTGTTTCTTTAGTTCGACTAGCTCTACAGTGGCCATTCTATAAGGGGTCTTCGATATAGGCCTTGATCCAGGAATTAAATCAATGGAAAACTCTACTTCTCGTTCTGGAGGATGTCCAGGTAAATCTTCCGGAAATACATCTACAAACTCTTTCACAATAGGTACATCCTCTATTTGAACATTTCTTTCCTCACCGACAGTTATTTCATTCTCTTCCTCCCCGATAATTGAATTAAGTTGAGCTACAGGGGTGGATCTAAATAAGAATTAGGTGGTGACGATTCTGCTCTAAAAATAAGGTGCTCCTTATCATTATCATCAAGAATCGTAACCTCTTTCTTCTTACAATAAATCTTCGCATCATAGTCCGAAAGCCAGTCCATACCGAGGATTATATCAAACTCAATCATAGGTATGACGATGAAATCAGCAGATAAAGAAAATTTATGTGCTCTAATGGGGACTGATTCACAAAACTTTGTTGCAACGATACTTCCCTTAGGAGTTTTAACTGACAACTCCCTTATTAAATCAAATTGGAAATATCTAATTTTCTTAGCAAACTGGGAAGATATGAAACAATGCGATGATCCAGAATCAAATAATGCATTTGCTAAACTTGAGGAAACCATTAAATTACCTGCCACCACGTCTTTCGGAGCTTCTACCTCAGCAGTAGTGATAGCATAAGCCTGGCCTTGATCCCTTGGCCTTTTCTGAGGTAAGTTCTCCTGACGCTTAGGACATGCATTTGCATAATTCCCCATCTCCCTGCAATTGTAGCACTGAACGTTGGTAGCTTCCTTCTTCCCCTTGCAATCATGATCTTGGTGGCCTTTTTCACCACACTTGTAACAGACTCCCATTCCCTTCAGGCAAGCACCGGGGTGTTTCTTCCCGCACTTACCACAAGATGGATATTCAACCTTTCCCTTCTTCCCCTTATTTCCATTCCCAGATTGATCAGCAGGTCTCTTCTTCTCTTGCTTTGCTTTAAAGTCATAAGAATTAGAGAATTCCTTTTCGGTCTTGATAGCACATGAGACAATGTCTTCGTACGATGAAAAGGATTGTGAGACTAATGCTCGACGGAGAAATGGTTTTAACCCATCAAAGAAACGATCAATCTTACTTCTTGGGTTGCGAATATAATCACCAGCGTACCTCGCTAACCTTGTAAAGTTAGCCTCATACTTTGTGACATTCTCATCCTCCTTTTGTCTCAGACTCAGAAATTGCCTTTCCATATCTGCTCGATGGTCGCGAGGAAAGTATTTTTCTAAAAACAGATCTTGGAACTCCCTCCATTCCATGTTTGATACTTCATCATCTTCCTTCATGTTTTGAATCAATGACCACCATTGATCAGCATCTCCAGTGAGGCGGTAAACTGCCATGGTAACTTTTTCCCTTTCACTACTCCCCAAAGCCTGAAATATTTTCTCTAGGGAAAATATCCATTGCTCAGCTACTAAGGGATTTGTACTCCCATTGAACGTTGGTGGTTGTTGTCTCATGAATCGATCTAACATTGATCCTCCACGCTGCGGATCAGGGTGCTCCATACGGGTAAGGTTATTATTCATAACCTGAGTAAGTTGTCCCAGTACGGTGATTAGCTGATCAGCACCAGTTGCATCACTAGCCCCACTATAATTATCTTGAGCAGGAGGGCAATCCCTACATGGAGTGCGTGCATTGATACGGTTTCCATTTCTTCCACTAGGCGCCATTTCTAAAAAAATGGCATAAACTAGATCAGTTTATGCATCAAAATACATAATCCCATACTTATAAAACACTTAACATAAATTGAACTATTTATGGATATAATCCATAATCATAAAAATGTTTTCTTTGAGGAAGTATATACTCATAAACCCTTCATAATGATTTGTAAAGAAAATGAGAGTTATCCTAAGCATATCCCCCGGGAGTGTCGTAACCAAGAGTGCAGCAAGGCCCGTTGTCGTGCACCAGTTCCCGTTCGAGTCTAGCTCAAAGCGGTGTTTTCGGGTTTTACCCCTAGGTACATCTGTGCCAGAGCCGCCTCTACCTGCTCGTATCCAGACAGGGATGTATTGCTCGGAAAACTCACAAAGTCTCTACAATACCAAAATTCTAGGAAGTTCTTCTATACTAATCCTCAAAGTTCATCTTAGGTCTACGTGCTCTAATCAGAGTTTATCTAAATCTAGCTTCCAAGGTTTGTACTAAACTTCCTCTGATACCAACTGTAACGCCCCGACCCCAGCTACCCGGAGTCGGTGCATTACTTCGTAACATTGGAATGATCACAAGAAAGATCAAATCTCGAAAGACCGATTGGTTTAGTAGCCTTGGAAACACTAGATATATTCATAAGTTTTACATTACATCATAAAATGAAAAACTACTACAACAACATAATGTCTCCATAATCCAGACTACTATCCCCTCATAATATCCCTGCAGGTCATTCATAATTTACTTCTTCACATCCTGGGGAAAAATAAAACATAGAAAAGGGGTGAGCTCAAATGCCCAGTAAGGATAACAATATAGCGGAAACTTTCATAAATAAGAATAAACATTTAAGGCAATGCATTACTAAAACAAAAGCCTTTTAAAATTGAACTTCAACATGGTATGGCAAAAGTAAAATGAAATAATGCCATTTACTTATTCACATGGATATTCTACTAATCGAATAATCACATGCAAAAATCAATAACCACTTTCATAATGTTGGAATGCATAATGCCAGACTATCATAACCACATAGCCAAGGCCTCGTGCCAAGGCTACAAATAAGATTTTGTCAAGGCCTTGTGCCAAGACACTAGTTTGTCTCATGAGACCTACCGATGCATCGAGGAGCTATAGTGGGCTCCACCCGTCACTTATTAAGTCCAATGCATTCCCATATGAAAAGGTTTAAACATAACATAAACATTCGTATTAAAACTAGCATACGAAATGTCAATACTTTCACAATAAACTATGAATGGTATAAAAATATCACATCCACAGTCAAACATATCACAAAACCTTCAATACAATATAGAAGTTTTGTATCATAATAAATCAACTTCAAATAATCTTAAAATCCATCAAGGATGTTGACATAGATGAAATCAAAATTCTTTTAAAAGAAATATCTCCTTTTATTTTGAAATCATTTAAGATCCATATAAAATAAAACATTTTCTTTGAAAATATTCTTATAAGCTTGCAAGGAAAGCTTCGACGATTTTATAACGGCGGAAAATAACCGCACCCGCCGTATAAGTTAAAAAAAACATTCTTACCTCAATTCTGTCGAAATGGTTAAAAAGGACCTTTTTTGAAAACGACGGAATGATTCCTTTATAAACCTCTTATAAAAAGTCAAACAAGGGTATAAATGACTTTAACCCATATTCTTGTAAATAGTAAAAATGTTTTGAAAAACATTTCGAAGAAACATGGATGTGGATGATAAAGAGATCCCAGTAGATTATTACGTATAATACAACCTCGGATAATGAAGAGATTGTGAAATAACCCTTACCTTGTACTTTTCCTTGGTTGTGGTAGGTTAACCTCCTGTATAATGGTGAAATAATTGTTATTAAATTATACAAGAATCATATACATTAATATGATATCATATATGATCTTTTAATATTGATTTGATAATAATATCTTAGTATTATCGTTGTTTCGGGTGTTAACTTACTTGTTTTCTTTCATATGTTTTGTTACGTAAGACATGTTTGTAAAGGATAGGTTGTATATTATTCATATCCAGAATGATATCAAGTCCTTAAACATCATTTTTAAATCATAAAATGATAATTACGCTTTAATGGTTACGATGGAGAATGAATCTCATCGCGTTCGTGGAGACGGTAGTCCGTACGTACGCACGAGCGACAATATCATTCTTTTGATATTAAAATAATATATAAATGGATGGTATATCATATATACAGAATAATTAACATGTTATATTTATTATTTACATGAGTTACACATCATTATTATACCCATCCAAATAATATTATATTGAATAACAATTACACCACGACGTGGAGACGGTAAGCCGTACGTACGCACGTATGGTGACATGTTATTCAAAGGGTGGATAGAATACTGAATATGATTGTACCATATTTATAATAACATCACAGTATATGTGAGATACTGGAGTTATTATTTCAGAATGGTAAGAACAAAGGAAGAAGAAGTGGAAGAAGAAATGAACTTAGAAAAGGGTGGTGAGATCATTACCTCTTCTTCGGGTTCTTCCTTTTGATTTGATCAAAAGGGCTCCTTAGGTTGGCTTTCTGATCAAACTAAGGCCTCTAGGTTTTATTGAGGGATGTTGGGAGAGTATTTGGGCAGAGTTTAGCCGAACCAAAAGGCTTTAGAGGTGTGAAGAAATGAGAAGGAGGAGTGCCCTTTTATAAGAGGGGTGAGGGGCACCTTTGGAAAAGCTAGAAATATTAATTTATAATAAATCCATATTCGGTTTCTAAAGGCTCCAAAGTTGACTATTCAAAGGATGAGGTGGGGATAGGTCGAAAACAACTCATCCAATAGAATTTAGACAGGTTTGGGTACTTATATTAACCTTATCTTTAAGTATTAACTCTAAGTTAATTAGTTTCACTTTTACAATGTCTCTTTGTATTTTTATATAATATGGTTAATAAACTTACTATATACATCCAAGCGACCCCCAAGTGGTCCATTAATGATTAACCTATCATAATATAAGTCTCTTGGCCGAACCGTAGTTTTTTAGGAATTTAATATCAATTAATAATATAATATTTGTTTTAAGAACTCTTTTATGTCAATTTTGACACTATTCAATAGTTGATTTTTGTGAAACTCATAACAGATTGATTACTTCGAACAAAGTCCATTAAATCAATCCTAATATATCATATTAGCCTAGAAAAGTAGTTTAATTCATTAAAAGTTTCATATTATATTTATTTGGGTATTTATAATATCAATTATTTTAATTTTTCACTATTATAGTAATTACTGCATCATCATTGTGTCATAAATAAAATAACTTATTTATTGTCTAAAAATTATAAATAAAATATCATTATGTAGGAAATCTGTTTATCTTTCTAATGAATATTTATAATCGAAAATCCAACATGTATAACCCTATGTAAAAATTGTTCTTCTAAAAGATATATGCTTGTGTCATTTTTGTATTCATTTTAACTTAATTAAAAAAAGTGTCATTATCACTTACAAGTGGATCCATGGGGTCCCAAAATTGACACAAAGATGCCCATGGTCGACCATGTATCAACCAATAGGGTTAAGACACGTTTTAGGGTAATTTTGTATTATTATAATATTATATTTTAACCCTTATTTACCGGATTTACCCTTTAACCATGGTAAATAAAATATTTACCGCAGTAATTATTCAAAATGTCTAAAAATAAAAGTTACCTATTTACATAATTTGGACATCCTGATTCCAAATATGGAATCCATTTTCCTAAATTCAAAACACAGAAGTGGCAGAAATTAATTTAAAATTAATTCCCGCTGTTAAAACAAAAAGCCTGTTTTTAAGAGATAATAACTATCAAAAGATTGACATTTGTTTATGTTCGGTTTAATTGTAAAATTATGTCCAATGATAAACATTAAATTGAATGGTAAAAATATATTCTAAATATACTTTAAAACCACTCAAATTCATAATTTATCACTATTAATTATTTTGATTAAAAAAGTTGTTTTTAATTAAAATTTAGAAATTTTCACTATTCATCAAAATATGAAAGTTATCCGAAATGTACCAAAATTTCACCCTAGGCTAATTTTGATATTCCGAATCCAAAAATGAAGTCCATTTTGAAATATAGAATATATATGATTTCAAAAATTAGGTATTACTATTCACAACGGCTAGTTTAATTAGTTGTGGTGTGTGTTAGAACTCGAGGTTGCGTACAACACACGCTATCGCATTATTCAAAGGGAAACGTACCGTTGAAGCTTGGGGTGTTACAAATGTGGTTCAATGAGATGAAAATAATTTTTGGTGAATAGTAATTTATTACTTTTGTTACCACAGTTAAAAGTAAATAGGGTAATTAAGGTTAAAAATGATATTTTTATTACCCTAACACATGTCCTAATTCTATTGGACAATTCTAATTGGACCAAAAACAACCTTTGGAATAAAATTTTACCATTTAGGTCCACATGGATTAGATTAGGACATTTATTATTAACTTATTTAAAGAAGGATTAAAATAGTTAAAATGAATGTTTAATAACTAAATCATTTTTAATATATGGTTATACATAAGATAAATTCGACTATAAATATTCATTAGAAAGATAAAAATCTTTCCTACATAATGGTGTTTTATTTATAATTTTTAGACTTTAAATAATTTAATTTATTTATGACATAATGATGATGTAGTAATTATCTCATTAATGAAATAATGACATAATTGATGTTATAAATACCCAAATAAATGTAATTGGACAGTTTTTATGAATTCTAATAATTTTTAAGGTTAATATGACATGTTAGTATTGATTTAGTTAACGTTTTGAGAACTAATCATTCTGTTATAATTTTCAAAAAAATCAAATACCAAATAGTGTCAAAATTGATATAAAATTGTTTTTTAAAAAATATTATATTATTAATTGTTATTTTATTCCTAAAAATCTATGTTTCGGCCAACTTACATAGATAAGGTTTTATATATTAATAATAAACAACTTGGGGTTCTTTTGTCTTGTTATAGTAAGTTTATTAACCTTATAGGTAAGAAAACAAAAAGACACGGTAAAATTTAAATTATCTAACTTAAAGTTAAATCTAAATGATAAGGTTAAAATATAAACCTAAACTGGTCTAAATTATATTGTATGAGAGGATTTCAACCCATACCCACATTATCCTAGAAATAAATCAATTTGTATCTATTAAAAACTGAATATGGCTTTATAATAAAATAATATTTTTAGTTTTTCCAAAGGTGCCCCTCTCCTTCCTTATAAAAGGCAACCTCCTCCCTCTCTTACTCACACCACATTGAGCCTTCAAGCTTGGCCAAAAGCTACCAAATTATCTTTTCCACTTCCCTAGAAACATTATAGATGTCCTGGTGTTCTTCAAAAACCAATTTTAGTGCCCTAAAAGGAGGTCTCAAAGAGGTGCTTCAAAGAAGAGGTAATGTCTGTTACCGATTCTCTCAAATTTATTTCTTCTTCAACTTCATCTTCTTTAGTTATTTCATTATGAAGTAATAACATAAGTATCACTCATATACTAATATTTTATTATATGTATGAAACAAACCTATTTCACCATCTATCCATCCTACAGAAAATGAAATCACCGCGCGTGCGTATGTACGGAATACCGTCTCCACGTCGTGGTGAAATCTGTTTTTCCACCAACACCTTACATGGATGGGTATAATGGGGTAAAGAATAACTATATATGGTTATTATAACATCATAATGATTCTGATATATTATAACATCCACTCTAATTATATTCAATAATTATGGGAACGATATCATCGCTAGTGCGTACGTACGGACTACCGTCTCCACGACGCGATGAGATTCATTCTAACCATACATGAATGATCATAAAGTTTATATAATACATAATAATGAAATATATGAAATAATAATTCTACTGGATTTATGTATATATATATTTATTTCATCTATTTTGTTTCATTCAATTCAATAAGGAAATGAAAATAGAGTTCATGCGTACGTACGACCTACCGTCTGCATGAACAGTGTATTTCATTTCTTTTATCGATCTATAATATATATATATATATATATGTATTTGATGAATATATAATATATATAAATCATGTTTTACATTCTGGATTTATTTAAATCAGGATATAAGTAATAATATCAAGAATGACAAGTCGAAACCCATATGATAAATGAAATGATTTTACCCAAAACGTTGATTTAACATGGAATTTAAAAAAGAACGGGTAATATAAAGTCATAAGTGAAAAATATATGATATCATAACAATGAATATAATTCTATAATAAGTAAATGACATTATTTAAATCATTATATAGGAGGTTCGAATACGTACGAAGCATATCAGACCTAAGGTAAGGGATAACTTTTCCAATCTCGTTCTTTTCCAAGGTTGTTTATTCGTAAGTATTTACTGGGTTTATTGTTCTCATCCATGTCCATGTTTCCAAAAAATGGTTTCATGCATGTTTAAAGTACGTTTTACCCATTTTTGACTTTTACTACATGGTATGTATGGAATCTCTCTTCTACGAGGTACTTTTTGACTATTCCAACAAAAGTACGAGAAGAATGTTTTTTTGAATTATACATCATGAAAGGATTTTTACTGTTTTATAAAGCCTTATTTTCATGATTCTTCCTCCAAAATATTTCATGACTATTTTCAAAAAAATCTCTTTCTTTTAAAATTGCATGGAATTTTGTGAAAAGAAAATGATTTTAAGGAAGAAAGGATATTTTCCATAAGAATTCATTTCAAGTGCTATACTAAAACCATTTTCCATATAAGATGACATTATTTCATATGTGTATGTTTCAAGTATAATGTCTCCATGATTTAAATGGTTTCACATTTCTTATTATGAAATGATATCCATTTATTTTATATAGATTATGTGATGATGGAATGATGTTTATTAAACCCATTTTATTCTTTGGGTTATTATATGATGTATATTTATTTTCTGGCACAAGTAAGAATGATTTCATTATGAGATACGTGGGACCTATATCTCCATCCAATGCATTGGGTAATGATTTATATCTCATGAGATAGACATAGCTGGAATAGTAAGTTAATCTGGTTCAGTGTTACAGGACTGAAACGTGGAGTGAACTCGATTCAGAAAGGGACTTTTTCCACTAAGATTGTATTGGCAGCAATGCCTTGGCTACTATGGAAATAATATCATGTGCTTAATGGTTGACACAATTAAATGTTTTATTCCCATGCTAATTTATCATGATTAATGTTTCTTCATGATCTATGCCTTACGTACTGCCATGTTTTATGTCATTGCTCAACATTTTGATGTTTAGATTTTATGCTCATGTTATTTTTACATTCAAATGTCTAAGGATTGTTTTATGTTCTCTATGCTTACCCTTACTGAGCATTTGAGCTCTCCCATTTTAGGTTTTCTTTTCCCCTGTATATAAAGAAAGGTTTTAGATATGAAAAAAAGGGAAGATCTTTTTGGGAGATGTTGAAGATCTTTCACCACGATTAGAAGATTATATTTCGAGTTTCCAAAGACACTAAACTATTACGGTCCTTGTGTGTCTGTTTTTGTTATGTATAAATTATTACGCAAAAGTAATGTAATGTCCATGTATGTCAATATTTGGGTCTCTAAAATGATCCTAATTAAGAAGGATGTAAAATACTTCAGGATTTATTCCCACGATTCAAACTTTCAGAAGCTAAAAGGGATATTTACATCAACAACGATACTGATTTTTCTAGGGATGGGAAATAGTTACACCGTTTACTTTGACATATCTGGTATCAGGCTAGGAGAAGTGCTTATGTAGGGGGAAATATTCGTTGTCTATAGGTCTCGATAGTTGATGCCACATGAGAAGAATTACCTGACACCCGATCTTGAGTTGGCTATAGTTGTGCATGCTTTTCATTTTGGGAGACATTATCTTTTGGGAGAGAAATTTTGGCTATACACTGACCACAAAATCTTCAAGTATATCTTTCCTTAGCATCATTTGAATTTGAGACAGTGATGGTGGGTTGAGTACCTTAAATATTTTGACTTTCAGCTGGCCTAGATGTCTAAGAAAGGCAACGTAGTGACTTATACATTGAGGAGGATGAATAAAATACAGGTAGTTTAGGAGGCCATTAGTGAGTGGCAGCTTATGTCAATGTTATATGAGATTCATTTGGAGGTTCATGAAAGACAAGGTTATATGTTTCATTCTTTGATAGATGTTACCTCTACTCTAATGGATCGTGTGCGAATAAGGAATCGATTAGATTCCGAAGGCCTAGTCCTATGGGAGATTGTTTCAGGTGAGGACACTACTCTTGGTTGGATCATAGGGGAGGATGAGATTTTTCATTTTCATGAACATGTATGGGTGTTAGCAGACATAAATGAGGATTTGATGCGTGATTTTCATGCCTCCGTATTGGTAGTTCATCCTTGTGTCACCAAGATGTATCAAGATCTACATCATCAGTATTGGTGGCCAGGCATGAAAAAGGACATAGCTAGTTTGGTTATGAGATGTTCCACCTGTCAGTAGGTGAAATTGGATCATCAATGACCAGTAGTTATTTAATAGTAGTTACCCATTCTCGAGTGGAAGTGGAATGATGTTGTGATGTATTTTGTGATGAGTTTACCAAGGTCACCTCGAGGAAATGATATAGTTTGGGTTTTAATCGACAAGATCACGACAGATGAATATTTATTTCCGATAAAGGATACCTACAGTGTTGATGTGCTTGGATGTTTGTACATCTGATAGGTTGTACGTTTTCATGGGGTTTCACAATATATCATTTCAGACATAGATGTTTGGTTTTATTCTCATGTCTTATAGTGACTATTGAGGGATTTGGGTACACAGGTACTTCTGAGTACATCGTACCATCCCTAGATAGATGGGAAGTTTGAGTGCACAATTCTTGTTTTGGGGGACATTATTTGAGCATGTGTTCTAGATTTTGGCGGCTCTTAGGAGAGACACATACCCTTAGTGGTGTTTTCCTATAATATCATTTTTTAACAAATGATTCAGATTTCACCTTATGAGTATTTGTACGGTAGGCCATGTTAATAACCCCTATGTTTGCTAAAGGCAATACAGGTAGTTGTGATGGGACCACATCTTTTCTAAGAGACCACTAACCAGGAAGATTTGATTCATAAAAATAAGGATACTATAAAATCTCGGAATAAATATTATATTGTTCAACAGAGAAGACATCTAGAGTTTGAGGTTGGAGATCATGATTTCTTGTGTGTCACACCGAGGTTGGGAAATAGGAGGATTAAGAGACAAGGGAATAATTCACTGAGATACGTCGATCCATTTGAGGTTTTAGAGAGAGTCGGGCCAGTTTCCTATTGGTTGCAGCTATCTCAGAGGTATTGAGATATGCCTGACTTCTTTCATATTTCTCAGCTACGACATTACTTTTCAGACCAGTGTCACTTTTCTCAACCCATGGAGGTTGAATTAGAGGTGGATACATCCATTGAGGAGAACCCTCTATGGATTATTTATTGTAGCATGAAGGTTCTCCACATTCTGTGTATCCCTTTGGTACAAGTGTTATGGTAGCACATGCGAGTACAATATGAGACTTGGGAGATGGAGGTTGACGTACAATTATAGTGGCCAGAGTTGTTTGAAGTTTCTCCTTCACTATCCATATAAGGGATATTAAGGGACACATTTCTTTAAGGGGGGAATTTTGTAAGAACCAAGATCTTAATTTTAGCAATGGATCTTGAATTTGGGCGGTTTTCCGAAAAAAATAAGAAATGGGAATTTTATAAGTACATGCTATGTACCTGGGTACCACATACAGCTGCGTATTGGTTGTGTAATAGCCGAGGACATGGACCTGTAGGTGAAATGAAAGTCCTTTTAAGAAGGGGACTATTTAAGGCTATTACATGGCATGTACCTTTAATTAACACACCATGTTGTTTTCTTTTTATTTGATAAATCAGAGCGGGGTTGCATCTCATCCTTTGAAAAATCTTCTTCTACCCTTAGTTCATATATGAGTGAAATGGAAGGGATGAAAAACTCAAAACCCCTCCTGATTCTCCATCCGACCTCTGATTGAGAAACCTTTGGGTGCATGATAATTGAACCAGTGAGTTCTCAATTCCCCTTGAGAAACTCTTCCTGATTCCTCCTCTCATGGGATTTATTCAAGGTTGAACAATTTTCACTTTTTTGTAGATCTACGCCTTTCTAGGCTGATTCAACGGCCAATGTTCATGAGTGTTGATCATATGACATAAATCTATGTAGTTTTTTCCTTTTGTTGTTATTATTTGGACTATATATTCTTAATGTTTCATTTACCAACTTTTTGGGTATTGCGTGTTTTGGAAATTAACCGTGTTTAATACATGATATGGTTTGGTTGACTAGTTATGGGTTATTATCTATGCATAATGTTATATACATTATTGTTGGACACCCCATGGGTGCATTCAATTGACTGATTATTTATGTCTATTTATTCTAGGATTCTTGTAGTTTTTCCTCATTTCCATACCTTGTTTTTTAGTAAGGAGAGGCTGATTATATGAAATGCTTGTGTTATGCAGTGTGAAAGTTTAGCCAATGATAATTTGACTATGAGTGATTTCAGAGGTAGTGTCATTTTTATATGTTTTACTGTTATGCTGACCCAGGGGTATTGATTTTGAGAGATTCCAAGTGGTGATCAACCCATGGGTTTATACCGTGAGAGGTACCTAGGTGGTTGTTTATAAATTATTAATACTATGTTGACCAAGGGGTATTGACCCTGTGAGATTCTTAGGTGGTCATTTGTAAATGATTTGTGTGATGATAGGCCAAATGGGTTGGACCATGAATGATTCCAACTGGGTCAATATTAAATGAATTGTTGTTATGTTAGACCTGGGGGGGTTAGACTATGATAACTTTCCATAGGGGTCGTGATTGAATGTTTGAATGATTGTGACGAGTCTTCCAAGCCAAATCACAAGCTTGGACTCAATATTACTTGATTGTTTAGATGTTATTTTGAGAAATCTGTTTTTAATGTAAACAGGGGATTCAGAGCTTAGGCTAGATCCCAAGGGTTACATGATTCAACTAATTGAGTAATTTCTAAATGTAAATGAATGTAATTGAAAACTCTATGACTGTTTAATTTTGAGTAATTCATAGTTTATTGATTATTTTTTGCATATTTCCTCATATATATATATATATTCTGTGATATTTAAGAACAGATATTTTGGTGGTTTCCTACTGGGATTCTTATCACACCCTATTTGGGTCATGCTTTTGGACCCAAACAGAAGATAGGGTTGTAGGTATAGATTAGGGAAATCCCCCTTCCTCATCAGGTACTTGATTGTTGTTGGAGTTGGAGAGAATGAGACCAAGATGAGGCTTGTGATGCTAAAAGAGATTATTATTACTTTTGTACAAGTTTTTAGCATTACGTTACAACATTATGACTTATTGGATTCTTTTTTAGATACATATTCCATGCATTATATATATATATATATTGTAGCCTCTATTAGATTTACATTTAGTCTTCCTCTGTTTACTTCTATTGTTTTGTATTACTGCTTCTCCTATTGTTTACTATTTGTTTGTACTCTGTAAACCATACCAATGAGGGAATAGTTTCCCAAATATCACATTTTGGCCCTCGTTGCTAGTCGGTAGCCTCTGGAATTTGGGAAAATTTTCTTGAGTTTATGTGAACAACCAGGTTCAGGGAACCTTTGGGAGGCACCTAGATCCGGGGAATTACAATTTGAGTATTAGTGAATATGTTTTAAGTTCACCTGATTATTTATATATAATTATTTTATCATCATTTATTCCTTCAACATTATTATTTTTATTCAATTCATTGATTAAATCGAATTTGTTTTGTCATTTACCTTTCCATATTTATTATTCCTTATTTTTTCATGATCTGTTAGTTTCTAGGAATAACCTTACTGAGTATTAGAGCTTAAAAATTTACTCTTTTATCTTTCCCTAGGAATCCAGGTAGTGTTATATTATTCATATGCAAGGATATGTTAAAGGGAATAATGGTATACTCAATGATAATACTATTTTTTGTTTTATAATTTCAATTATAATGTGAGATTCATTTATGTATCGAGTCTACCAAGACTAATTAGTAAATTATTCCTTCAAGATACGATTGATTCTATCATATGACAATGTAATAAAATAACCAATGCCTTTGGGCTATTAGGATAGGGGTTTTTACAAAATGTGTCAGAGGAAGTTTAGTAGCAACCTCGGTTACTAGATTTAGAAAATCATAGATTAGGTAACCTAACACTATGAATGAATTTTAGAATAAGTATAGAATAGAATCCTAAAGTTTGATATGGTAGAGATTATTTTTATTTCCAATCAATATATATATTTATGGATACGAAAATTGTACACTTCCCTATAATAGTAGAAAAATAACTCTAAAAAGGGTGCATTGTTATTTAACTCAAACATCACCTAGCGCATGAAAAAATGATTTTCTACATATATAGTTTTACACTACCATGGGATATACTTGGGTTAATTCTCATTTTCTTAAAAAAATTATGATGTGTTTGAAATTATTTTTATGATTTTAAATAATTTCCTTTGGAAACCATTTTTAGGATTAGGAGAATAGTTGCGCATAAATTTTCATATTAATGTTAAATATTTTTCTAGATTTGGGATTATAAATTATGTGTAATAATTTTATGATATAATAAATTATAATAAATTATTTATGAATGGTTCATAGAATAAGTATTGAAAACCATATCAATGCACATACATAATATTGGGATTTCCCTCCAGGGAAAGATACTGAAGTTGGAGTTGGAGATATAGTTTGAGCTGATCAAATTATAACCATATTAGAATATCTAAATCATGTAATGAGTAGTATACAAGACCATATGAAGAAAATTTATAATCATACATGATGTGTAAAAATGTTATATTTATTCATGCATTAGTAATATCCATAACTTAGTGGGACTAAAAATCCATTTATAGCTGAACAATGGTTTAGTTCCTTAGAGAAGATACATCTCTCCACAGGAAGTAATGAGAATGAAAAGGTTATCATGAAATTTTATCATCTCTTAGGGGATTTGGATCAATGGAAATCATTATGTAAAATTTTAAGTTCGAAGAAGAAATAGAAAACATGGAGTTTGAGGATTTTATGGTTATTATCATGGAAAAACATTTTCCTCCTGAGTGATAATATGATATGGAGAGACAAATACTAAGGCTAATAAATAATAAGATTAAAATTTTTCTATGAATGAATCCAAATAAATGGTAGAAAGTAATGTGACGGACTACATATATAATCTAAATATAAATATTGAATTATTCTTCGATTGGACAAAGCACATCCTTAAAAGTAAACTAGTCATTCAAACATTCTCATTATACAACGACATAATATCATGTAATATCATGAAGAAGAATGAATTTTACAAGTTTTATATCTTAAGAGGAATGAAATTAAAGATGTGGGATACAAAGAAAAATGGAAAATTAAATATAGAAAATAGTAGAAGCGAAGGGTGGAATTTACATGTTCTAATAAATATGGGATAAAACACCATAGAACATGACTGTTGGGAATGGTAAATTTCTAAAAGTGTGGATAGAAAGGACATAATAATAATGATTTAAAGTGAATTTAATAATATTTCAATTAGAAATGATTAAATTATAAGGGTATGAGACACTATATGAATGATTTTCCCCTTAATCAAGGGAATTTTCCCTAGAAAATGAAAAGGAAAAAAGGCTAAGCTTATGTGTTCAAAATGGCTAAGTTTGATTTACCTAAATATGTGGTGGAAGGTAAAATAATCATATCCTAAAATATATCTAATGATTTTTTATTATGGATCACCACACTCTTATATATATCCTATATTTTTTTATGGAAATTCAATATTTTCCTTGAACCATAAGAAGGTAATTTTTTGTCAAAACATATTGTGGAAGTCTCACTGAAATAAGGATGTGTCGATCATTTGTCTATTTGAAACATAAATCTTCCCTCTTTGATAACTTCATTGTTATACCTATGGTACATTTTGATACAATCCTTAGCACGGGCTAGATGTAAAAATATAGTGGAATAATTCATTTCAAAGAGAAGGAAGTTATGATTCATGAAAAAGATATGGAATTCCCTATCTATGGAGGGGTGACTTAATCAACTGATTCATGTCAACATCCACGCATAGAAGTACATCTGAATGAGGACTTTTAGTAATAAGATCATATAGAATATATAGATTTAAAAAGGAATATTAAAATTGAGGATATACTTATTATGTAGTAATACATTGATGTTTTTACTATGGAATTACCTAGACATCCACCAGAGTATGATTTATAGATTTACGTTAATTTAATTCCTGACATAATACCAATATTAAAGAATCCATATAAAACATCCACTATGTAATTAGTGTAGTTGTATAAAAAACTATTTGATTTGTGTGATTATGTATTAATATGTACTAGTATTTTACCTTGGGGAGACCCACTTTTTTTCAATAATAAGAAAGATGGGTATATGAGGCTATGCATTTTTTATAGGGAAATAAATTCTATTAGGATAAATAACAAATATCTTATACTTCACATTGAAAAATTATTTGATCTAATTCATGGAGATAAATTTATTTCAATGATTTGCCTTCATTTTAGTTATCATAAATTATGGGTAAAGAATTCAGATATTATGAAGAAAATATTTAATATAAGGTATGGAAGTTATGAGTTCATATTATTTACATTTTCTATGAATAATAAACCATCTATATTTATGGATTTAATGGATAAGGTATTCTAGGAATATCTGGATAAATTTTTTGTCCTATTTATTAATGATATCTTGGTGTACTATAAGAGCTATGAGGACCATGAGAGTCAACTAAAGATCATTCTTTTGACTCTTATATGAAAAGAGTTATATTGGAATTTTAGAAGGTGTTAATTGTGGATTCTAAATGATTCTTTTCTTGGAATATTGTCATCATGGAAGGACTATCAATTGATCCTATGAATAAAAAGGTAGTACCAAAATGACCTACACCAACCAACATAACTCATGTACATTGTTTTATTGGTTTTATAGGTTACTATCAGTGATTTGTTAAACAAAATTGTCTGATTACCTAACTTGTTAAGCAATCTTACTCATAAAGGGGTTAAGTTCATTTTAAAAAAGTAATGAGTAGAATTGTTTTAATAATGCAATATAAGTTTATTTAATGCTATGATATCAACATTATAATTAGATAATTATGGGTTTTTTATATATAGTGATTCATCAAATAAGGGACATGGTTGAGTCCTTATGTAGAATAAAAAAATTATTCCATATTCATAAATTAAAATTATTTATTCATGAATAAAACAATCCAACACATTTTATTGAGTAGTTAACCATAAAATTTTCTTTGAATATATTTACACATTATCTCTATAGTGAAATTTTATAGAAATATTTGGATCAAAATAGATTGAAATATATATTTTCATAGAAAGTGATCAATAGGTGGAATGGGCAATGGATCGAGCTACTCAAAGACTTTGATTTCTCAATACACTATAAACTAGAGAATAAAAATAATGTAGTACATGCATTGAGCTGAAAAGATCATGGATTCCTAGTCAAAATTAGGACCAAAATTTATCCTATGTATGTGGATTTTGTAAAAATGGATCTCAGAATCATTTAGGAAGGGGAAACATCATTCTATTTAAAAATTATTCACAAATCATCTTTCTTGGAAAATGTAAAAAGTTATCATCTTGATAATGAGAATTTTCAAAAGAAGACTAATGTTTTGAATAAAGGAATAATTTGTAGAATTCATTTGTTAAAATGGCATTCTAAAATTTGTAAATTGACTAAGTGTCCCTTTTATAACTTAGATGAAGAGAGAATATTTGGATGATGATCATAGCTCAAATTTTTCTATACAATAGAATAGAACTATGATATATAGAGATTTTAAAGAAAAATTTTAATGGATAATATAATAAAGGAAATTTATGATTATATGTCAAGATATTTGGTTTTACCATAGGTTAAGGGTAAAATATTTCAACCTAGAAGGGTCATGTAACCTCTTCATATAATAATATAGAAATGGGATAAAAAGTACCGTGGACATATACACTGGATTACCAAAGACTCTTAGAAATAATGATGCAGTATGGGTTACTATTGTTAACCTCACCACATATTCACATTTTCTTGATTTAAGAGAAGATTTAAATAAGAGCATCTTGTATAGATCTACATTAATGAAGCTTTAAGACTTAATGGTGCATTTCTTTCAATTGTGTATGATATTTATTTTCACATTAATTTTAAATTATATAAAATTAGTAGGATGTATCTTGATATCGGGCTTCGTTTGAGAACAACATATCACCCTCAAATAGATGGACAATCAAAAAGGTCTATTTAAACACCAGAAGACTTTTTGAGGTCATGTTATCTTGAATTTCATGGTGTGTGTGATTAGTATTTAACTTTTGTAGAGTAATCTAATAACAAGAAATTTCATTCAAAAGTATTCAAATTGCATCATATAGAGCATTATAAGGAAAGACATTTTTTACTCCAACTTGTTAGGATGAATTAGGTGAAATGAATATTGTTGTTCCTAAAATTTTAGAGGATACAATGAAAAAGGTAAATACTATTCAAACCCATATCAAAGTTTCCCAAAGTAGAACAATGAGATATGCCAATAACCAGAGGAATGATTTAGAATTTCAATTGGGAGATTATGTTTTCTGAAACATTTATCCATAGACGGTTGAAAAAAGGTTCAGTGAGAAATAGAAATTATCCATGGGAACATTAGAACTTTGAAAATCCTACAAATATTTGGATTTTTTACATACCATTTTTCAATTCCACCACATATCTCTAAGGTATTTGATGTGTTTCAAATATCCTTATTGAGGAAGTACATGTTTGATCCAATGCATGTTCCCACCTTTGAAGAAATAGAATTGGAACATGATTTATCTTACTGTGAAAAGCTTATACACATTCTGGAGACTATGGAACATGTATTGTGGAATCAAACTACATAGCTGGTAAAGGTATTTTTGAGAAATCATATTATAGAAGAGGCGACATGGGAACCCCAAGATAAAATGATAAATAACTACCCAAATTAATTAATGAGGAAACATTTGACAAAATTTGAGGATGCACTTTTTATAGGAGGGAAAATGTAACACCCATAAACAATGCGTTATTTTTCCTTTTAAATAAATTAAATCTCTTCATTATCTTGTGATACACATAACCCCGAGTCTAAAATAACCATAAAATAATATTCCATTATAACCTATACATTGATTTGGTGGGTATGAATATGACTAAGTAATTTATAAAAACTATATTGTTTAGACTTGTATAAAGTAAATTCAATGTTTATCTATTGATTATATATGCAACATGAATCATTTAAATGAAAAAGAAATCTTTTCTAAAAAATATTTCTTTTATAAAGTGGTTTCATTAGAAACTTTATTTTAAAAAAATGTATTTAATTTTTCAATTTTTCTTGTAAAAAATATCCTAGAGTTATTTGTCATGAATTTTATTAAAATATTAATTTTTCGATGAATAGTAAAAATACTCGTTTTTATTTAAACTATATTTTCATTTATTGAATTTTAATGTAATATTTTAATTTTTATATTGTTTTAAAAGAAAACATAGTTTAATTATATTATAATTAATATATTTTTTTTCATTGGAAGCAATTTAATATTGAATTTGGACATTAAAACTCTTTATACTTATGAGCAATTTTCATTGGAAACCCACCTTTTCATTGCATATGTGATATTAAATTTAAATTAAATTATACCAATTAATTGAATTTAATTTATAAAAAATATATTAAATAATTTTAATTTAGGAAAATTAATATTATATAACAATTCAAACATAATTTTTCATTATGATGAAAAGTAAAAACAATAAAAATTAATTACAATGGTTAAGGTTATAATGACTTTACTGAGGGTTAAAATAAAAATATAAGGGTTAAAATTGCCTATAAGCATGTACAATTCATATTTTATGGCCATATTTAAATATAATACATGCTTCAGGAATAAACTATTTTTTATCCTTATGAAATATGGAAATCAAGCGTATCACTTTTTCTTTTCAATAATTCCAATTGTGCCCACTCCCCCACTTATAAAAGGATAACCCATCTCCTCCACACTTCACACTCCCAATGAATTTTGGATCATATAAAATATAGCCAAATATCTTACTTAAATCCCTATATATATCATTGAGGTATAATTTTTATTATAAAGATACCCTAGGAAGGTATTAGGAATAAACTTAAAGAGATTGTCCGAAAAATAGGTAATGTTCTTAATCATGAGTTTTCAATTTACGTCTTCAAATATATATTAAAATAATTATAAAACAATGAATAAAATAATAAAATCAGTATCTCTTTTATACTGAGTTTTTATTATATTAATTTCATAACCTATATCAATATCTTGTACTGTTGTTTCGGGTCGATCTCGAAACGCCCAATGGTTCCGTATCCGATGACACGTGGACCTGCTTTCCAATGGCAGGTGTTCGCCGGATGGTCTGACCAGCGATGCTTAATAACTCACATTGGTCGAGAGGATGGGAAGTCAGGCTCATCTCACCCTTTTGTGGTGAATTATTGCCTGTTCCGAGACTCTGTTATAGATTCAAGACGTATTCATATGTTCGCGAATCATTGGTTTATCCCCAAGCATAGTATCCACGGATTTCTCTTAGTTGGCAATGGGCAGATGAACACAGGGGTCCGAAATCATTTAGGCCTGAGGTTTATCATCCCTCGTTGGATTAATGAACCCGTGGAGTCGGGACTCATTGAGGCGGCGCTGGTATTGGTGCGGTGAACCGATGTGAAGATAGTTAGATCGACCAGTTGTTGGGTATGAACCTCATGGAGGCTTCCTACGTACCCTGCCTGAGAGACAAGGATCAAAGTCCACATAGTTCGTAATGAATTGGGACTTACGCTCTAAGGCAGCCCAGAGTGATGGGTTGGGGCTTACACTCTGAGGAGGCCTAAGGTGTGGATAATGGGCTTACACTCTAAGGAGGCCTAAGGTGTGGATAATGGGCTAGATCCTGAAGGAGGCTTCCTACGTACATTGCCTAAGAGACAAGGATCAAAGTCCACGTAGTTCGTAATGTCTTGTGACTTACACTCTGAGGTAGCCCAGAGTGATGGGCTAGGGCTTACAATCTAAGGAGGCCCAAGGTGTGGATAATTGGCTTAAACCTCAGGGAGGCTTCCTACGTACCCTGCCTAAGAGACAAAGATCAGAGTCCACGTAGTTCGTAATGGCTTGGGATATACGCTCTAAGGTAGCCCAGAGTGACGGGTTGGGGCTTACACTCTACGGAGGCCCAATGGGTGGATAATGGGCTTGAACCTCAGAGAGGCTTCCTATGTACCCTGCATAAGAGACAAGGATCAAAGTCCACATAGTTCGTAATGGCTTGGTACTTACGCTCTGAGGCAGCCCATAATGATAGATTGGGGCTTACACTTAGAGGAGGCCCATAGTGTGGATTGGGGATTACACTCTAAGGAGGCCCATAAGAGGATGTCATGGTCGATGCTTACTCTAAGCCCATGTGAGTCATGCTCGGTGTGAGAAACAATAGGCGGCAGGGACCAGACGATCACATCGCGAAAGGTGCGTCCATGGAATGTCGAGTGGGGCTTACGCATGGAGTGGCCCATAAAGTCGGGGTTTACTCCAGGATGGATGCCCATGGTGCCATTATCATGTCTGGACATGAGTGCATTCCAACCCTCTGATGGGTTGAGGCATATAATGGGGGACAACTCCTATGCGCAAGTGCACATGCGGGATAACGCCACGGGCGTCGGAATCAGTTCGAACAAAGGGAGATGAAAAGTGTGAATTACAAGACCGAACTTCGGAACACAAAGAGGGTGGCATGGTGATGGAGAATAAATGTTGACCAAGTTTGAAACACAACATCCATATCACATTAGCCTGAAATGGGGACAAAAAAATGAGGGTCGACTGCTGACCGTGTTCGAAACATAGGACCTGACTCAAAGTGATGTCAAAAGTCTTCCGGGGCGTTGGACCAGGACGGTAGGTGAGCTGAGGCCGCATGGGACCAGGAGGTTAGGGGGGTCCCATCATACATGCAAGGGAATGAAGATCCAAATTAAGGACATTCAATGAATGAGGTGGAGTGATGGAATGTTTCAATGGATTCCAGCGCTCTTGAAGTTATGCCACTGTAAACATAGCGTAAGGTATCTCTTGCATGGAGCAAGAGGCATCCAATTATTAAATGATAGGGAATGCTACAGTTTATATTCATATAGAGAGGACTGTTTCCATACAGTTTAACATCATGTGGTCAGGATGAGGGCCATACAGTTTAACATCATGTGGTCAGGATGAGGGACATACAGTTTAACATTATGTGGTCAAGAGGACTAGGTATGAGATAACTAGCAATGGTTGGTGCGGTACTTACGCAAGGGCGGCCCTTTCTAGATGAACCTAGCAAAAGGATCTAGTAAATGGGGTTATATGAGATTCATGAGGAATAGCTCGACTCATGGAATGTATAGGACAGCTAATGGGGTGGTGCAAGGGTGCAATGTAAAATACTGTTGACCCGGCCCGAAAAGTTTGCAGTGTGACTCTCCATTTTTCATGGGGGTCAGTGACAGTAGTGAAGGGACTAGGCCGGAGGGTCGGGACTACAACCCAGCACTGATCCCGAGCGGGGGTGCGGGGGTGCAGCCCCCACGGTATGGACCAGCGAGTGCATGGGGTTTTCCGCATGGGGCGGGCCGTGAAGGAGCTGGCCACGAGGAGCCGGTCACGAGGGACTGGCCACAGAGGAGTTGTTCGCGACGGACTGGCAACGAGGAGCCAGCCGTGAGGAGCCGGCCGCAAGGGACTGGCCACGGAGGGCAGGCTGTGAGGGACTGGCCATGGAAGAGTCGTCCGCTAAAGAGGTTGTCCGTGAAGGATGTCCACGGATGAGATGGTCGTGAAGGGCGTCTGCAAAGGGGTTGGCGCCTGTCCTACTTCGTGCCCACGAAGGGGTTTCCGCCTCCATGTCACGAATGAAACTGGTCCACGGAGTAGGTTGTCCGCAAAGGAGATTTCCACAAAGGAGATGTCCATCCGTGAACGAAATGGCCGCATGTGGTTCACGGTTTGGTTTCTCCTCTATGCGGAAGAGTGCATCTGCGGATGATATGGGGTCCGCAGATGGCCGCAGAACTTTACCGCTGGGAGCGATTTCTCCAGCGTCGCCCCACGATTTTTCACCCATCCTTCCTCTCTTAATTTTGGGTGCCCCTCAGTGAATATTTAAAGAGTCATGATGGAGGCAGTATCGATGGGGCACAAGGCACTTTCTGCGGAAGCCCATGAATGAATCCCCACCCACTGATGACTCAGTCAACTGAGTAATTTTCGAACCGAGATCCATAGAATTGATTTGTGGCTGTGCACCAATCCACCTCTATTCCGTGAACGATAGCAGTCTGCAGCCTTATAGGCGCTCCGCCTCCATTTAGCGAGCGACGATGTTCGTGGCCGCATACGGCTTCTGCCTTCATTTCGCAAACGAAGGTGCACGCAACATGGGCCGGTTGGCATGGTTCGCGATGGTGAATCTTCCTGGCTTCACTGGAAGAATTCCTGGTTCATGCCCGTATAGGCGCTCCACCCCCATTTCATGAATGACAGTGTTTGTCGGATGGCAGCTCACCGAACCGGCCGCGTATTATTGCTGGGAGTCGGTACGTGGACCGGTTCGGTCATTTTTCATGTTTTGGGGTAATTTATTTCCCCCTTGTGGAATTTTCAGGACCCTAAAAATGTCCCCCATCGGAATGGGGTCCGATTAGAATGAAGTGGAGGCCATTCCGATGTAGAGTGGTCCGGAAAATCGATGAGTGATTCGAGAATGCTCTAAATTTTTCCTGAGCTAAGCGACTCAGTGAGCACAGTTCGACTATTGCTAGAGTTTTGTAGAAAAGCCCCTGATAATTTTTTGTCTATTCTTTTAATACCCTAGTTTTTCCTGGGCTCATTTAGTGTGAAACCAGTGGGTATGTCTGGACTTTTTCTTAGATCTCCCTTTTCGGGTTTTCGGACAAACATGCTTTGTGCCTCTTTTCTTAGGCGGTTTAAAGTCCTTCCATCAAGACTATCATTATTGATGTTTTAGGTTGAACAACATTAACCAGAAATAGTGGGGTGGGGGACCTAATGGGGTTTAGATGATTAAAAGAAGTCTCAATACTCTTTATACACAAGTGGGGGGGACAAGTTTAAATTTGAATGACATGCAGGGCATGTCTCAAGGCATGGGAGCTGCATTGGCGTACTGAGGTAGGAGGAGCATCACCTAAGAAAATCTTTCCTTTCTTAGACAGGCTAGGGGTGATCAATATTTAGAGCCGCGGAGGGCATGGTATGTATAGTCGTGCAAAGGTATCCTTAAGTCAATGACTCTCCATTTCTGATGGCCATAGGACTTCATGAATGTCTGGATTATGGAAAACACTATGGGTGGCTTGGAGAATTATGAAAACCACCAGGGGTGGATTGGAAAAGGTATGTGATGTATGAAAGGTTTTTAGAACATCTGTATCAATCAGGAGAGTTGATGAAAGGTTCCTATCCTACGCATTTATCTAGAGTAAAGGTCGGTTGGGGATTGGAGCAGTTTAAAGTTATGCAGATGGGACATCATCTAGAATGGAATGACTTCTGCCGATCCATGGTAATCTTGTCAGAGACGTTCCACCATATTCAGGAAGGGTTGTGAAATAGGTTGGTAAACTGTAGCTCAGAGGGTTTTCGAATCCCGGGATAGACATGGGGGCTCAGAGTCTAAGAGTCGTACGGAGAGAAGCATTGCCTAAGGAAGTCATGCCTTTGGTAGATGGGCCAGGGGCTATCAATATGCAGAGCACCTGAGGGCATGGTATTCATAGTCATGCAAATGCGTCCTTATGTTAGTGAATTTATTCCCCTGATAGCCAAGAAACTTCATGGATGTTTGAGATTCGGGACCCCCAGGGGTGGCTTATGAGAGTTCGGCTTTTTCTGAGTACAGAGTATGGCTTATGGTGAGAGGGTGCCTGGATAAAGGGAAACATCTAGACTGAAATTCCCGAGAATGGGTGAAGTAATCCCTTCTCACACGAGTCTAACACGGTGGCTTGTGCAGGTCTTAACCATGATCTGAAGGACAGAGAAAAGCCTTTGTTCCTTACTGAACCTGTGACAGGTTTGACCATGCAGTTTAATGTCACGCGGTAAAGATGAAGAGCACCAATAAAGGAGGTTGTGCAGTTTAACGTCATGCAGCAATGACGGGGGGGGGGGGGGGGGCATTTCTTTTCCTTTTCCAATGCTTTGCAGTTTAACGTCATGCAACAAGGACGATTGACCGTGAAATTTAACTTTGCACCATAAGGAAAAGGATCATTATTAAACAAGTGAAAATTCTTGTTGATGGAGGAATTACCTTGGATGTTTAATGCTTGGTCATTGCAGCCTTACATCAGGCAGCAAATATGTGATCTGTGCAATTTGACGTCTTGCGGCAAGGACGTAGTTAAAAGTGACGCTCTTGATTAGAATGTAAATGGGCCCAAGTATCCTGGCATGTCCAAGACGTGGAGGGGGATTGATGGTGTAAATTATGGATCCGAGACTTCTTGTATCAGGAGAGATGACATGGAAGCTCTAAGGCCGATAAGCGTATGGATCTAGGAAGAGTATCACCTAGGGAAATATTTCATTTGGTAGACGGGCTAGGGGCTGTCAATATGCAGAGCCGCTGAGGGCATGGTACGCATATTCATGAAACGGTGTCTCTGGGTCGATGAATTTCCAATTCTAATGGCCATGAATGTTTATAAAGATCTGCAATTATCTGGGCCACGAATTCTGTCATCAGGTAAGGAAATATCTGGTCATGTCAGGGATATTCATCCCTGGTTGCTGTTAAAGCTTAGAGAGCTCCCTGCGCTGATTTATTTTTCACGCGGGGGTGTACCTTTACTCCATGCAGTTTAACGTCGTGTGTTAAGGCTGAGGTACTCCTAGTTTAGAGGTCATAGAGCTCAGACCATTGGGCGACTATTGCTGTAGTCACTCGAAGGATAACTGGGTCAACATTCTCTGATATACTTGGAACAAGGTGGGGGATGAAGGTTGTAAACTACAACTTTGAGTTTTCCCAGATCAGGAGGTGTGGTGTGCGGGCTCTGAGGCTGGTAAGCATACAAAGCTAGTAAAATTACCGCCCAAGGAAGTCTTTCCTTTGATGGATGAGCCAGGGGCTATCATTATGCAGAGCTGTTGAGGGAATGGTATGCACAGTCATACAAAGTTGTCCCCGAGTCGATAACTTCGCACTTCCGATGGCCATGAATGATTACGAGAATCCGAGATTGCTCATAGAACATAGTTCGGCATGTGGGGATAATGGTGTACGAGCATACAAGAAACATCTTCACTGCAATTGTCCGTTGAGTCACAGTAGCCTAGTCCTGGCTTGATGTTCATAGATGCAGGTCGTCATGTGAACCACGGGTGGAAACATAGGCTAAACGGGTAGGGGTACCCTGGCGATTTTGGATGTGAAAAGGGGAAGATCTTGTAAACCACTTCGCCAAAAACATCTGGATTAGGAGGTATGGTATGGGGGCTCTGAGGCTGGTAAGCGTACAGAGCTAGGAAAAGTGTCACCTGTGGAAGTCTTGCCTTTGGTAGATGGGCCAGGGGCTATCATTATGTAGAGATGCTGAGGGCATGGTATGCATAGTCGTACAATGGTGTCTACGGGTCGATGACTTTCCACTTCCGATGGCCATGAATGGTTATGAAGATCCATAATTATCCAGGTCGTGAAGTTTGATGTATTGAGAGGATGCATCCAAATGTGCAAGGAGTATATCCTTCTCATTTTTCCATGTGTCTTGGGTGGGTCGTGACAATGTACGTGCAGTTTAATGTCATGTGGTGAGGACGATGTCCGTGGAGTTTAACGTCATGCGGTAAGGACAAAGTCTGTGTAGTTTAACGTCATGCGGTAAGGACACGTGCAGTTTAACGCCATGCAATAAGGACGAAGTATACACCCCGTGCAGGTCTAGTCCATACATGGGGGAAGGGGGAATTTTTAACATTATTGTCCGTGCAGTTTAACGTCGTGTGTCAGGGATGCAAAAATACACCCCGTGCAGATCTAGCCCACACACGGGGAAAAGGGAGAAATTTTAAATCTTCCTATCCATGCAGTTTTACATCGTGCGGTAAGGACGAGGAGTACACCTCATGCCGGTCTGGTCCGTACACGGGGGGAAAGGGAATTTTTTACATTATTTTCATTTGGGAGTGGTTGGGCTAGGATAGGGGATCCTGGCGTCGCTACGTATCCTGCGAGGGCAGGAATCAAGCTACACGTAGTTCTCTGAAATCTGTGCAGTTAAACGTCATGCGATGAGGATGCAAAAATACACCCCGTCCAGGTTTGGTCCATATATGGGGGAAAGGGAGCATTCATAAATTTTATTATCTGTGGAGTTTAATTTCATGCGGTAAGGATGAGATACTCTTAGTTTAAGGTCATAGAGTGTGGATCGTTGGGTGCTTGGCAGTTTAATGTCATGCAGCTCAGACGAGGCATACACCTTTAGTTATAAGGCGAAATACTTCTTCAGGAATCTTGCATTTGTAGGAGCCTGGGTGAATTTCCTGTACATGGAGATCAGGGTATATGCTCCATTGGAGTTTACATTGTGTACAACGTATGGTCCCTCCCACTTGGGCTCCATCGTTGGTGGTTTCTTATCAGGTATCATTGGGGTTCGGAGGACCAATACTAATTCTCCTTCCAAGAAAGACTGAAGAAGAACCTTTTTTTTGATGGCTCGTGCGATCCGATTCTGGTAGACTTCCAAATGGTGCAAAGTGTGTAGTCGCTTCTCGTCCAGCTGTTCCAATTAACCTAGATGCTTTTCTAATTGCTCGTCATTGGATAATTGATCACAAATGGAAACACAGAGTGAGGGAAGTTGGAGTTCAATGGGCAGGACCGCCTCTATGCTCTACACCAATGAGTATGGGGTAGCCTGAGTAGTGGTGCAGATTGTGGTTTGATAAGCCCACAATGCATGGAGGAGTTTATCCGGCCATGAATTCTTGTCTTCATCCACCATTTTCTAAAGAATGTTGAACATGGTTTTGTTGAAATCTTCTATCTGTCCGTTGGCTACTACATGGTAGCGGGATGAGTGGTTAGCCTTGATACCATACTCGTGGTATAGTTTCTCCGATTCCGTAGAGCAGAAGTTGGTGCCGTTGTCCTTTAGTATGGTATTAGGGACACCAAATCTGGTGATGATATTGGTCTTCACAAATATGACAATATTTCTTGCCCCGACTTCCATGAGGGGTATGGATTTTTCCCATTTGTAAAAGAAGTCGGCTGCTGTGAGGATATACTTCAGCTGTTTGGCCATGGCGGGAGGATATAGTCCCACGACGTCCATCCCCCAAATAGAAAATGGCCAGGAGTACTTGTCTTGATGAAGTAACTCCGGGGGTTGGTGTATGAAGTTGGCATGAATTTGGCATGAGTGGCATTTTTTGGTAAAACAATCGTAGTCTCGTGCCACTGTGGGCCAGTAGTACCCAAGCCTTCGAACCTGATGGGAAAGCTTGGTCCCCGGTTGATGTGCTCCACATGCTCTGGCATGTACTTCATTCATTACGGTGGTGGTTTCTTCTCCATTAGGGCATCTGAGGAGCACTCCGTTGAGGCCTCATTTTTAGAGGACCTCCTGCTGACCTATGCCGCCATATAGGACAAAGTTGATTGCCCTTCTCTGTGTTTTCTCTCATTCAGCCTTGTCTGATGGAAGTTCTCCCCATTGAAGGTAGTTAGCAATGGGGGTTATCCAGTCGGTGGTAGGAGCATATGGCTCAGGGAAAGGACTGACTTCATTGATTTCTTCCATCTTAGCTTGAATAAATGGAAATACCATTCGACGGTGAGCAATACTGATAACCATTTCATCCCGGTCTGGGTCGGCTAGGGCTATTGCCACATTGTCTAATGCATCATCCTAAGCAATATGAGACCAGGGAATATAGGTCAATGTTGGTTCTGTGGAGAATTCCACCATTAACCCTTAGACATGGTCAAACATGGGCATCATCTCCTCCTTTTTAATAGCATAGTCACCATTGACTTGCTTGATGACCAGCTCGGAGTCACCTTTTACCTTAAGGTGATGTACTTGTGCAAGGAGTGTGAGTTCCAGGCCCACAATGAGGGCATGATATTCCACTTCATTGTTCATACATCCCTCTGACAGGAGGAAGGAATATGGAATGAATTACCTTTCTAGGGAAACGTGTATTATCCCCAATCCCACTTTGTTGAATCTGGGATCCTCCATCCTCTTCTTGGTTAGGCTTTGGGATGCGTCGTCGAAGTGTATTTCCCATGTTGGGAACTCCTCTTGAACCGAGAAGATGTCTTCATTAGGTAGCTCGATGTCCGGTGCAGTGGTCCCTATCAAAGGTTATTCTGCAGGAAATTCTATTAATGCATGGCGCTTGATGGCTTTCTGAGGCACAAACCGGATGTCGAACTTTTTCAGGATAACCGCCCATCGGGATAGGCATCCGGTTAGCATCGGGCTGCTGAGGATGTACTTGAGCGGGTTACTCTGCGAGATCAAATGGACTTCATGATGCTATAGATAATGTCGCAGATTTTGAACTGTGAAGACCAATTCTAAACAACTCTTCTCGATATTTGAGTATCGGGTCTCATCATCAATCATTGTTCGATTGAGGTAACTGAGATTGTTTTCACTACTGGTGTCATACTTTTGTGCGAGGAAGGCTCCCACTGATAGTTCTAGGGCCGTCACATGCAAGATGAGAGGTCTTCCTTCAACCGGGGGCATGAGAACCTATGGGATTAAGAGGTACTTCTTCAAGTTGTCGAATGCCTCTTGGAAGTCATCTGTCCATTGGTACGCGACCCCTTCTTCATTAACCTAGTGAAGGGAAAACATTTTCCTGCTAGGTTGGCGATGAATCTCCTGATATAAGCCAAGTGACATTGGAATTCTCTCAACTCAGTGAGGTTGCGAGGAGGTGTTAGTCCAAGGATAGCCTTTTTCTTCTTAGGGTTGACTTCGATGCCACGATGGCATACAATGAAGCCACGGAATTTCCCTAAGGTAACCCAGAAGGCGCATTTCAAGGGGTTCATCTTCAATCTTTCCTGTCGGAGTTTGTTGAAGATAGTCCCAAGGTCTGATAGGTGATCTGAGCACTATCTGGACTTGATCACCAGGTCATCCACATAACATTCAACGAATTTCCCCAGGAACGGTTTAAAGATCTGATGCATGGCAAGCTAATATGTGGCACCGACGTTCTTGTGACCAAAGGGCATGACCGTGTAACCAAATACCCCCTGAGGGGGCCTAACGATAGTGGCTTCTTCATCTTCTCAGGCCATCCTGATTTGGTTATACCCAGAATAGCCATCCATGATGGATAGAGCCTAATACCCGACCATTGCATCGATTAATAACACGGTGACCGGGACTGGAAAATCATCTTTCGGATAATTCCGATTGAGATATCTGAAATCAATGTAGATGCAGATTTTCCCATTCTTTTTCTTGAGGGGGATGATGTTGGCCAACCAAATGGGGTATTAGACCTCCCAAATGAAGCCTGCTTTAATTATCATATCGACTTCAGCCTCAATTTTTGCGGCACGTGAAGGATTCATCCTTCTGGCGGCCTATTTATAGCCTCGGTGGTCTCTTAGAAGTCCCAGGTGATGCGTCGCCACTTCGGGATCGAGTCCCGACATTTTTGTGTAATTCCAGGAAAAAACATCCAGATGTTGCCTCAAGAAAGAGGTATATACCTCGTGCTCCTCGGGGGACATGGTTGTACTGATGAGAGTAGGTCTTGAATCATCCTCAGTACCCATGTTTATTTCCATAAGCTCATCCACCATGGTGGAGATACCCTCCTCAAATGTAGGAGGTGCATCCCGAAGATCTTCTTCCTCTTCTTCTCCCAAGTCCTCATCTTCTTGATTCGATGGGGGGAGATTTTCTAATCTGGGCCTTCGATGGATTGAGGGAGAGGCATCATGGGAATCCCCGCATGAGTATTCATCCCCAGATTGAGGGTTGGCGGATGTTCCCGCATTGTCATGCTCGGACATCATGGATGAAGTCATGAGGACATCCAAGTGCGTTTCTGTACTTGAACTCCTAATCTCAACATGGTTGATGGGCATGACATAATCTCTGCCAAGCATCCTAAGGGGGTCATTAGGAACCATTTCCATGCCATTTAGAGCGGGGATCCAGTAAACACCATCGGTCAAAGGCTAATTTTTCTTTTGCTCATATAACCCGATGTAAATGTAATGTGACTCGGAGAGCTCGAAAGGGGCCTTGTCGGTGTGAAATTTTCCACTTTATCCATTGACGCAATACTTGATACACTGGTGGTAGGATGAAGGAATGGCCATGTTCTTATGGAGCCATGGCCTTCCCAGAAGGGCATTGAATGTTGTGATCTTGTAGACCACCAGGAATTCCGTGTAGGATACCAAGTCACCAAAATGGGTCTTTAGATTAATTTGTCCCGTTGGTTTCTGCTCACTCTTGTCATAACCCTACAAAGTTGTGGCCAAGGGAATTAGGTTGTCCTCACTGTAGCTCAACTTACGTAGTGTCCGTAGGGGAAAGAGGTTAACTCCAGAGCCATTGTCTATAAAGTCTTTTCGGATCTCAATACCATTCAGTGTGTCAGACACATATAGTGGTCTGATGTGTCCTTTCATGATGGAATCTTCATCCTGATCGATGAAGGAAATCACTGCATTGCATTCAGCCGGGTCAGTCTCCATCTGGTAAATCTCGGCAGCAGCTACCTCAGCTTGAAACTCTTGGGGGCTGATCAAAGCTTCAACAAGTACCTCCCTGAGGTCTGCTAATAGACTTAGGGCATCGAGGATTGATAGCTTGGCTGGTACCGATGCCAGCTGCTTAAGGAAATCGTATTTCTGCTCCATAGGCCGACGCTTCTCCGTTTGCGAGAGAGTCTTAGAAGGTACTTTAGGGGCTGGAACATTTGACGAGGAGGGACAGGACGTGGGGTCGGATATAGATGGTGTTGTCGTGTTTTGAGGACTTGGCCCGGTCGGTCTGTTTGTGTAGACCAGGCATCCAGACACTTGATCTTCCTCTGGTGGGTATCGTAGAACTACAGGGCCAGAGTGGCTGCTTCTGGGGGTGGAGGGGCATCCTTCCTCCTGCTGATTCCATTGAAGGGGATATCCCACTGGTTTCCACGATATTAACGGTTTGGGCAGGGGTCCAGCCATAGGGTTGGTTTCAGTCGTGGCTGCGTCTCCCCTAGTATCCCCTACCTTTGCGATTCCTCCACCAGGCTCCTCATGCAGGAAACTCAGGTTCATAACCGTACCCTTCATTAGGGTATGATTCCAAGAGATGGATGGCGTTAATAGAACAAGAGATTTTATCTTCATCCTCTGACAGGTCGACCAGGTCGATTGTCCCTGATGGTGCCGTTTGGGTGGTTAGTGCCCATGTCACCAAATTAAAGGGCATATAATCTGCCAGGGTTGGGACTAACATTGGCCCCACCACAGAATTATCCTCTTTAACTTGTTTCCTCCTTCTTCGATTACACCCGGATGACCAGCTCGTGGAGGGTTGTGAGGCCGATACTGTCGGCTCTGCGGCTTCAGGGGCTGTTGGTGGCAACATCGGCTGCTTTAGATGAGCTTGGAGTATGCCCTGGGCTTGGTTGATAGTCCTCCGAGTCATCCAGTTGTCAAATATTTTCCCCTTCTTGCTGGTGACTTTCTACCCCCCCTCCATTTTTTGGAGTCTGTGGTAGAGATACATGCCACATGTTCTGGGGGTGGTCCTAGCTAGACCTATCTGTAGTCTACCATCCTCTGTTGGAGGTCTTTTAAGACGAAGCATTCTCGGATATTGTGCCCCAAAATTCGATGCTAGGGGCAGTAATTTGGCTTGTCATCACGGATGACTTCTTCTAGTTTCCTAGGATCCGGGAGGCGGAGCAAGTTTCAATTCCTAGCAGCAATGAAGTAGTTGTGGACTTGATCGTCTCTGAATGAGTATACTTTTTGTCTTCATTCCTCAAACTGGTTCCACTTCGGTCTTCTCTGATCATCCCGTTTAGGTGGAGGCAACTTCTGATATGCAGGAGGCCGTTGATGATTTAGTGGGGGCCTGAGCGGTGGAGTGGGTATGGGGGCCGGATTGACTGTGACAGTGGATGCTTCAGCTCTAGGGGCTCTTTTTGCAGGAGCCTGCGAGGCTATTCGAGACTTCGAGTTTGTCCACTATAGGGAGTCCTCAATTCTATGGGCAATGGTCAAGAGATGTCGGAAGCCAATGGTGTACTCTTCTGGTATGAGTGGTGTTCGCAGCTCATCTCGAAGATTATCGATGCATATGGCTAGAATATCATCTTGAAGAATTGGCCTATTCAGGGAATAGGTCAGACCTTTCTATCTGGTGATGAAATATGAGACCCTCTCGTTCTCCCTCTGCTTGCAGTTCATGAGGTCGTTGACTGTTGTTTTTGGAAACGTTGAGCTAAAGTGGAACATGAACTACTGCTGAAGGTCCTCCCAGCTCTTTATTGACTGGGCCGGTAGACTCATATACCAGATGAAGGCAGATCCTTGCAAGGTCTGTATGATGTATCTGAGTTTTACTACTTCTTGTTGTTCCAGAGTCCCCATCATAGGGTCGCAATAAGACACACAGTGCATCAAATGCTGTTCTGGATCGCCTGACCAGTTGAAAATAGGGAATACAGGGCTCCCAAAATTGGGTAGAGGTGGTGTGTTGGTCACCGAATCTAGGTATGGTTTCTGCTCTGGCTGTATCAGAGTGCATCGACCTTCCATCACTTCCAATCGAGCTGTTAGTGCCTCGATGGTGTTGGTGAGACCCTGGTTTACATCCTGATGGGCCTGGTCCTGGGAAGGTGTAGCCCTAGGCATTGCCTAAGGTTCCGGATTAGATGGCTCTAGGGGTGCATGTGTCGTTTGTGGCACCTTTGGAGGGATCACGTGTACTCGCTCCGGTTGCTTCCTGAGTGGAGGGAAGTATTGGTATTCATATGAATCTATGTTTAGGTTGTTGGACGGGCCAGGAACCTCATTGGACGAGAGCCCTGACCATATTTCATTTGCCAGGGCAAACCATAGTCTTTGAGGTGCACTTGTTGGGAGTGCATGATGCGGCTCCTCCTAGGACACAATTTCAATAAGGTGGTTCCTCTAGAGTATCTTGGTGTTAAGCCACCTTAATTCTTTCATCTCCTCTTCCTGTCGAGTGAATCTCTCTTTGAGCGTGAGTGGATGATCTTTGTCGAGAGAACGAGGTGGGTTAAGGGTAACCAGTCCTTTATTCTAATCCTTATTGGAAGTTCACTGGGTTGGCAAGGGAGGATTAGCTGGAAGTACGACCATATTTAGGGCAGCCCTTTGGTTCCGGGTGTGCACACCTGGGGATTCGTTGTGAGTCACTACCTAACCGGAACCATCGTCTCCCGGTCCATCCTGATTTGAAACAACTCTAGTGTCAATCGTGGGGTTAACCTCTATGACATTGATAGATGCATATCACAGGGCGGAGAAGATTTCAACTTCCAAACAGAAAGAGGATCTCCCGCGTCTTCTGCTGGCCTTCCCTTTCATGACCTGGGATTGCCTTCGGACTTCTTAACGAAGGGTGACACAGAGAGTCCTTTGATGCGACCATACGGTGCGCCTTCCTCTCGGAGGGGATGATGATTCAAATGATGGGATAGGATGGGAACCTCCTCTTCTAGCTGTCCTCCATAGATGAGAGAATATTGACTCTTGTGGGGGAGGTTGTTATTGAGGTGGGTAATAATGCCCCCAGCCCTGAGGGCTGGGGTTGGCTCCATTCCTTGGACATCGAGTCTCTTCCAGGCTTTATTAGTCTTACGGGGGCATTTGTTGTTAAAAATTCTCCCAGCCCTGTAGGCTAGGGTTGAACCTGGATTGCGGTAGGGGTTGCGGCTATCGCTACCTACCTGATCTTGTGTTCCCCCATTCAGGGGTGAACTTGGTTTGATGTCGATTTCATCTGTGAACCTATCCTTTATGGGGAGGCAGGCAAAGATCGTTGATTGGCCTCTATTAGGTGAGAGGCTTGTTTTATACTTTCGGTGGCCTGATTCATGAGTTCTTGAATGGCTTGTTCCTGTCAGGCCTAACGCTTCTGGGACTTACTCAAGGCCTGACTCTGTTTGGTGTGTTGCCTTTCCTGAACAAGGAGACCACTCAATTTCCGTCTTTATGTGATGACGTTGCAAGACACCATGCCGAACAGGTTTTTCTAGGAGGGGAGAGGAGTGAAATGCATAGTTCCATGTTTTCCCCATCCCTTGATATGGACTCTCATCGGAGCATCACTGATGAGGCAGCGCAGCTGGTGTAGTGCATGGAGGCAGGCTATCTCCATGTTTCCATAACGCCTCTCGGGTCGCTGTTTCCATGCTGAAGGAAGAGCTTCCAGGTCGATGTGGCTTAGGAGGTCTCTTATTGTATTGACGTGGCCTACATACCCATCGTAGGGCTGAATGCTTGATTTCAGTTGGTGGAGGGTTGTCCATATATTATGGCGGATGCTATGCACACATTCTTCTAACAACTATCGGGGTATGTCAAACTGAGAGGTGGCCTTAGGCCAAAACATAACTGGTATATCATCCCTTGTCAGTCGTTTCCTTAGGTGTAGCATATTGGCATACTCCTCCACTAGTGACTCCTCTACCTGGTCGGCCCAACTGAGATGCTCCCTGGGAATTTGGTCGGAGGTTGTGGGACCAGAAGGGGCTAAGTCATTATGTGGGAGATTCCGAGGTGGTTCATAGGATGAACACAACCCTGGACCATCTCTTAATTGCAGAAGGATGTTGTCGATGACTAACTGGGAATCTGACATGCTTAATCTTGTCCTTCTGTGTGCCTTGGCATACGAGGGCTTTTCTATGATTGATTCTCCAGGGGGAGGACCTTCCTATCGACATGATATGTCATTGCGGGGAGGACCTCTTCAATGGCGTCCATAATGGTGAGGACTACCATTACTACTTGATGCTTCACTGCGTAGAAGAATTTTGCATTGCACATTTTGGGGAGGACATCCAAGGCGTGTCGCAGTAAGGGGAGGACCTTCTGGCTGTGTAGCGTCGTCATGGGGAGGACCTTTGCAACAACTACCATCGTGGTGAGGATGACCGACATGGATTGACGTTCGACGTGCATCCTGGGGAGGACCTTCAGGACACACTACGACAAGGGGACGGCCTTCTTGTAGCTTGGGGCTATTGCGGGGAGGACCTTTGAAATGGCGGTCGTGATGGCGAGAACTACCATCACAGTTGCGGCAAAGGCGAGGACTACTGTTACAGCTGCCGCAGGGAGAATATCTATGGGAAACACCCTGGGGAGGGCCTCCAAAATTCATTGCAATGAGGGGAGGGCCTTCTCGTTTCTAGACATCTCTATGGGGAGGACCTCCATTATCAGGGTGGCAAGGACTACCACCGTGATCTGATTCCCTTCTACGTGGAGTGTTGTTGCAACGTAACCCTTGGGGAGGACCTTCAGGTCAGGCCACAACAAGGGTAGGACCTTTTTGTCATGATGAGACATCACTGCGGGGAGGGCCTTTGCAGTTGTGACTATGATAGTGAGGACTTCTCTCATAATATGTGGTCCCACTGCATGGGGAGTGATTATAGCGTATACCCTGGGTAGGACCTTCAGGGTCGACCGCAGTAAGTGGAGGACCTTCTTGATGTTCGATCTTCTGGTCACGTGGAGGGTTTTTGGGAATCACATCAAAAGAAGAGCTCTTATGATCGATCGTTATATGTTCACATGGGAGGCCCCCGCAGGTGCTCTGGGGAGGACCTTCAGAGTTGATGGTAGAAACATTGCGGGGAGGACCTTCATAACTACTACTGCCACTCCCATAATATGGTAATGGGTGGGTAGGGTTTTGAGACTACGATGTGTGCAAAGCGGCTTTGGGAACCCTAGATTTCAGCAGATCAGAGTCATGAACCCGCTCTTTATTTTCCGGCTGCCTTCAGTGCGTTCGGGGTGCTTTCTTGCGAGCAGCGAGGACCGTCTGCTATTGATAACGTCCTTCACCTTTGGGTCCCTATCTAATTGGGTCCTGTGATGTTTTTGAGATATGACGACGAACATCTTGAATTTTATCAGGGATATATGCCTGCTATGGAGCATCCACCATGATGGATGGGTGTCCCCCAGTTGGAACGAGTGAAGCTGCTCGATCCGGTTGCCCTTGCATCGCAGAATATGGTCGGCTACCCTCCTTGGCATAAGTAGGGATGTATTTCTGCTCCAAGGCAGCTATCTAGTCTCTTAGATGAGTCACCTCAATTGGGGAGACGGGATCACGGGCCCAAATCCTTGTTGTTGTCACAGATTCAATTACATTCTATAAAGTCTGCATGATATGATCTGGGATAGAAACCTGCTCTTCCATAATCACCAGGATATGTAGAGGGACATCTTTGGAAGGATCGGGTATGAAGGCCCATTCCGGTATCAGAGTAGGAATATCTTGCTCCGGTCCTCATGTTATCAATCACTACTGACAATTCTCTTGTGTCGGGCAGGTGAATGAATCTGCCCCTGTGCCGGGATATGCCGGTTTATCTCTCCGGTTTCCACCACATCGGGTTGGAAGACATTACTTACAATTGAATGGAGTTATCCCTGTATTTGTTGGTTTACCACCGTATCATATCGATGGACTTTGTTGGCGGGGAGATGTTCCCACATATTAATCGTCGCCAGATCTGGATGGAAGACATTGCTGATCGCCACCATATCAGGATGGTGGGCGTCAAAATCATCTTCTAGGAGCCGGTCCTGCAGGCGTTGGGTCACCACCACGTCAAGCTAGTGGGCTTCACGACCCAGGGAAGGGAGAGGTGCTTTCCGGGTATGTGCTGTCTTGCATGAGCGATGGGCATGATGGATCTCGGTGGGGATGTGCGCCAGCTTGTATGATGCCGTCATGTCTGGATGGCGGGCTCGGGAAGAGCGAACAGTTGTAGGTGCATGTTCGTGGTACGTCTCCATGGCTAGGCAGCAAAGCTCCTCCTTAGGGACTAGGGTGATGACCGGTCCCTTGTTGTACATTTTCCACCCTCATCGGGCGGTCCGAGGGGCCGGAGCTCGGGGAGCATGGGATGGAATCCTCGGGGAGACATCTTCCTCAGGGTGAGGATGTTGAGTCGAGGCATGACCACGATGACGCCTTCAAGCGGGGTCTTGGAGCGGAACCCCCGTTCAGCAGGGATGAAGTCCTCAACGTCGACCTCATCTGCCTCCCTAAGATAAGGGAGGTACGCATTGTCCTGTTTCAGGGACAGACTCCTGAAACGGTTTGAGACGGAAACAGGGTCCGTCTAGATCTGTTTTTGTGGCCACTACTAGGCAGGCAACCAGTGAGTTCTGGTAGATTGGAGGGCATGCATGGCCATCTCCACCGCTGGGAGAATATCGTTCAGGTGGTACTCTCTAATCAATGCGTTTGAGACCCAGTGTTGAAGACGAAGGGTGGGTGATGGGGTCCCTTGTAGGTGAGGATGTCTGGTCCATGCGTTGTTGGAAGTGCGCTCTTGTGAGTTCCTTTGCGATTCCATTGGATCGAATAGAGTTCTGAAGGTACCTGAAAAACATTTTAACAAATACAAACAGAAAACCCGTCAAAGCAGCATCTCAAGATCCCTTGCATAATTAATGAAGTTTCTTGGTCCTCCTTGAAAGTAAAAAGGGGAACATAGCGGAATTCGGTTAAATCCGTCATGCTTGGTTAAGGATTCACGTTGGGTACACAATTTTATGTTTCAGGTCCGTCTCAAAACACCCAACAGTTTCGTATCCGATGACATGTGGACCTGCTTTCCAAAGGCAAGCATTCACCGGATGGTCTGACCAGCGACGCTTTAGAACTCACATTGGTCGAGAGGATGGGAAGTTGGGCTCATCACACCCTTTTTGGCGGAATAATTGCCTGTTCCGGGAATCTCTTATTAATTTAAGATGTATTCATAAGTTATCAAATATTTGGTTTATACCCAAGCATAATATCCATGGATGCTTCCTGGATGGCAAAGGTCAGATGAACGCAGGGGTCCGTAATCATTTTGGCCTAAGGTTTTCCATCCCTCATTGGATTAATGACCCTGTGGAGTCGGGACTCATTGAGGCGGCGCTGAGATTGGTGTGGTGAACCGATGTGAAGATAGTCGGATCGACCAGTTGTTGGGCTTGAACCTCATCGAGGCTTCCTATGTACCATTCTTGAGAGACAAGCATCAAAGTCCACGTAGTTCGTAATGGCTTCGGACTGACGCTCTAAGGCACCGCAGGGTGATGGGTTGGGGCTTACACTCTGAGGAGGACCAAGGTGTGGATAATGGGCTTGAACCTTAGGGAGGCTTCCTACGTACCCTGCCTAAGAGACAAGGATCAAAGTCCACATAGTTCGTAATGGCTTGGTACTTACTCTCTGAGGCATCCCAGAGTGATGGTTTGGGGATTACACTCTAAGGAGTCCCAATGTGTGGATAATGGTCTTAAACCTCAGGGAGGCTTCCTACGTACCCTGCTTAAGATAAAAGGATCAATATCCATGTATTTCGTAATGGCTTGGGACTTACACTCTAATGCAGCACAGAGTGATGGGTTGGGGCTTACACTCTGGGGAGGTCCAAGTGGTGGATGATGGGATTGAACCTCAGAGAGACTTACTACGTACCCTGCCTAAGAGACAAAGATCAATGTCCACATAGTTTGTAAAGGCTTGGGCCTTATGCTTTGAGGAAACCTATAGTGATAGATTGGGGCTTACACTTTAAGGAGGCCCATAGTTTGGATTGAGGCTTACACTCTGAGGAGGCCAATAAGAGGATGTCATGGTCTATGCTTACTCTAATCCCATGTGAGTCATGATCGGTGTGATAAACAAGAGGTGGCATGGACCAGACGATCACGTCGTGAAAGGTGCATTCGTGGAATGTGGAGTGGGGATTAGGCATTGAGAGGCCCATAAAGTCAGGGATTACTTGGGGATGGACACCTGTGGTGCCTTTCTCATGTCTGGCCATGAGGTCACCCTAACCCTCTAAAGGGTTGAGGCATATAATGGGGGCGAACGCCTATGCTCAAGTGCACAAGTGGGATAATGCCAAGGGAATTGGAATCAGTCCGAGAAAAGAGGGATGAAAAGTGTGAATTACATGATCGAAATTTGGAACACAATGAGGGTGGCATGGTGATGGAGAATAATTGTTGACCATGTTCGAAACACAGCATCCATATCACATTATTCTGAAATGGAGACAAACAAATGAGGGTCGACTGTTGACCGTGTTCAAAACAGAGGACCCAACTCAAAGTGCTGTCAATAATCTTCCGGGGTGTTGGCCCAGGACGGTAGTTGAGCTGAGGCGGCATCGGACCAGGCCGTTAGGGGGGGTCCCTTCATACATGCAAGGGAATGAAGATCTAGACAAAGGACGTGAAAAGAACAAGGTGGAGTGATGGAATGCTTGAATGGATTACATCACTCTTGAAGTTATGCCACTGTAAACATAGCGTAAGGCATCTCTTGTATGGAGGAAGAGGCATCCAATTATTGAATGATAGAGAATTATATAGTTTATAGTTAGGTAGAGAGGACTGTTTCCATACAGTTTAATGTCATGTGGTCAGGACGAGGGCCATACAGTTTAACGTCGCGTTGTTAGGACGAGGGTCATACAGTTTAACATCATGTGGTCAGGATGACTAGGTAGGAGAGACCTAGAAATGGTTGGTGTAGGACTTATGCAAGGGTATCCCATTCTGGATGAACCTATAAAAAGGATCATAGAAACGAGGTTATATGAGAGTCATGAGGAATAGCTTGACTCATGGAATGTATATGACAGATGATGGGACGATGCAAGGGTGCAATGTAAAATACTGTTAACCCAGCCTGAAAAGTTCGCGGTGCAACTATCCATTTTTCATGGGGGTTTAGTGACGGTGGCGAAGGGACCGGCCTAGAACTGACCTCGAGCGAGGGTGTGGGGGCGCATCCCTCGTAGTATAGAGCAGTGAGTGCATTTGGTTTTCAGCATGGGACGAGCCACGAACGAGCTGGCGATGAGGAGCCGGCCGCGAGGGACTGGCCTCGTAGGAGCTGTCCGTGACGGACTGGCCGTGAGGAGATGGCCCTGAGGAGTCAGCTGCGAGGGATTGGCCATGGAGGGCAGGTCGCGAGGGTCTGGCTGCGGAGGAGCCATCCTCGAAGGAGGTCGTCCGCGAAGGATGTCGGCAGATGAGATGGCTGCAAAGGGCATCTACAAAGGGGCTGGAGCCCGTCCTACTTCGCGCCTGTGAAGGGGTTTCCATCTCCATTTCCCGAATGATAATTGTCCGCGGAGGAGGTTGTCCGTGAAGGAGATGTACAAGGAGGAGATGTCCACCCGCGAAGTAAATTGACGCACGTGGTTTGTAGTTTGGTTTGTCCTATCTGCAGAAGAGTGGATCCGCGGACGATATGGGGTCAGCGGATGGCCGCAGAACTTTACCACTGGGAATGATTTCTCTAGAGTCTCCCCATGGGTTTTCACCCATCCTTCCTCTCCTAATTTTTGGTTCCCCTTAGTGAATATTTATAGAGTCACGAAGGAGGCTATATCGATGCGGCACACATGAATTTCTGTGGAATCCCATGAAAGAATCCCCACCCACGGATGACTCGGTCGACTGTGGATTTTTGGGACTGAGATCTGCATAATTGATCCACGATTGTGCACCACTCCGCCTCTATTATGCGAACGACAGCGATCTGTGGCCGCATAGTTGCTCCGCCTCCATTTCATGAGTGACGACGTTCGCAGCTGCATACGGCTTCTGCCTTCATTTCGAAAATGACAGTGCGCATGACATGGGCCGGTTGGTGCGGTTCGCAGCGGTGGATCGGCCTTGCTTCACTGGTGATCTTCCTGGTTCGTGCCTGCGTAGAGGCTCCGCCCCCATTTCGAGAACGACAGCGTCTGCGGGAGGGCGGTTCGCCAAACGAGCCATGTACTGTTGTTGGGAGCCGGTACACGGACCAATTCGGTCATTTTCTAAGCATTGGGGTAATTGGATTTCTCCCTTGTGGAATTTTTAGGACTCTACAACTGTCAAATGGGAAATAAAACTGTCGATATTGTGTATGAAAAACTACCGCCTTGGGAACCGATGTAATTACCTAACAATACCCACCTTTGTTTGATGTGTATTTTGATATATTTTACATATTTATGTGGTATTTATGAAATTAATATATCTTTTGAATTATAATATCACTGATACCGTCTAACCTTCTATAAAGTTAGAAAATAACAACATCACTCGTACATACGTGTGGACTACCTCTTATTTGTATGGATGTGAAATGTTTTTCATTTTATTTTAAAAATATGATAAGAAAAATTTAATTAATGAATTTATATGATGTATTTTACTTAAAAATTGATCTAGAATTGTTAAATATTATTTACCAATCTTTTTTTTCTATCATATGGAAAAATAGAAACAATGTTCATGAATTTGAATGACTTATCGTCTCCATGAATGGTGTATCTCATTTTCTCATCTCTAGTTTTTATGGAAAATTATAAATAATTTTATGATTATTATATATGATATTTATAATTATTTTTAAATTATATATATGATGGAAAAAATTATCAGTGTAAAATTATAGTAATTTCTGAACCAAAACATACTTGAAAAATGAATCAATTATCCCTTGAAAGAGAAATGTTAACAAATAATCATTAATAAAATGGTCATAAAAGGCATTAAGTAAGTAATATATGATATGACATATATGATTTTGGTTATGTAAAATAATTATAATAAATATATATTTAATTTATTGTAAGTAAAGACACATTCAATTGGAATCAGACATGAGGTAAGGGTTTCTCGTCTCACTTTTACTTCCATGAGACGTATGTTATATACACCACTTAGTTCTTTTGGGTGGTGAATATACTACCCCATTTATATTTTATATAATTAATTAATTTATTGTTATGGTATTTAATTTTTCATTTGATTTTATTTCTTTTATAGGGATTATGATTCAGAAGTTACCAAAGTATTGAAGGTTCATGTGGAAACCAAATTATTCATAGGGATTATTCATGATTATGTTCTCAATGATGAAATATTATGATATGTATTTAAATAAACTCATGAATTTTATTATACTTTATTTATTTCTATTGAATAAAGTTTTTCCCCTAATTTTATTCTCTTTAAGAAAAAACATACCATAATGATGTTTTAAAGAAAACCAACTTCATCTCTCTCTTCTATCAAAAACATTGTTCCTTACATATAAATGTTTTAGAAACATGTTTCAAATAATTTTTTAACATTACATAATGATTTATTAAAAACCTTTTTACCCATGTACATATTTTTGTAAAATTCCTTGAAATAAATCGCCTTTTCTTTTTACCAATACGGAAATTTTTATCCTTTTTTCAACCATGTGAAAGTAATGTTTGCTCAAATTATATAGAATATATTGAATTACCCACCATTATGACAATTAATTACTTTTAAAAATCATTTAAAAGATTACAAGAATATTTTTATATATATTTTTTCTAAATATTATGAAATTTTTTAGTTTTTAAATGTTATTTTCAAGGTCAAAATGATATTTTCCTCAAGATTGATTTTATTGGAATTTTTATGGTGTTTTTATTCATCAATTATAGAAACCCCTTATTTAAATTATTCCACTTTGGGAAATTTTTTTAATGATACCATCCATAGTATTTATCTGGATAATTTATTAATTGTTTGAATTGGGATGTGCTATTTTTATACCATTTTCCATATTACACTGAATTTTTTATGTTTATATTTATCAAATGGGGAATGTATTAACATTTTTTATTCATGTTTTTTAATTTAATTATTTGTGTTTATTATGTTTAAAAACATAAATGGATGAATTCCGTATACTTAATAAATAATATGAGGGGGCCACCATAGCCTCTCGATGCATGAGTCGGTCCCATGAGACTAACTATCTTGGGTATTTGGATTAGGGTTTACCCATTTATATATGATGTCTTTATATAATTCATTGATAGTATGGTTATGGTGTCCAAAAGTTTTAATTCCCACATTATTTGATTAGTTTTTTAAGTCCATTTGATTATTCAATTATATTTTTAACGGTTCAGCTTCGAGATCATATGATTATTTTTTTGGCATTATTTGGTCATCATTTATTTATACCATATTATTCTTATGGTTCAAGTTGTTGTTTAAATATATTTTGTTTCATTTATTTTTCTTTCTATATTAATTGTGACTTTTTTATTCATGATAGATATTGTTGTACGCATACCCATACAAGAAATTAAAGATCGCTTATTTATCATGTTTCCTTTTCCTAGGATGAAAGGATTTTTTTATTATTGACATAAAGGGATTTACTAAAAGTAATAATTGTGTAATTAAATAAAATACAATGTTTTATTTGTTTCAATTATAATGTGATATTCATGTATGTATATATTTTACAAAGACACTAAACTATTAGGTACATCGGTATGTGATTCCTTGTATTTTATTCCAATTTTATAAATTAATAACCCTGTATGGGATAATAGGGTCAGTGTGTTTATATGTAATATTTTCAATTTTGCTCATGATATTGAGACATTCGGCTTGAAGGATAAAACTAAGATATAGTCGAGAGGGAAATTATAACGACCCATAATTTAATCAATGGAATTTCCCTTCTTATAATTATTTTATATAGTATAAAACACATTCATCACATATATAACATGATAAAAACATTATTCCTATAAATTAAGAATTAAATAAGTTGTTTTTATAGAAATTAAAGAACTAATACCGAAGAAATAAAAACTTGAACATTGGAATAGTAATATGACCATTTGGAATAGTAATCTAGACAATTTAATAGTAACCTTTACCTATGAAATTATAAATAAAACTTATTAATCTTATAAAAGAAAATATGATATATTTATATCAAATAATAAGTAAATAAATGTTTTAAAAATGATAAATTAATTTATTGGTGTTTTTATAAAATATAAATGTATATTTAAATTTTTATAATTAATATAATGATTTAAAATAATATTTAAATTAAAAAATTATATTAAAAAATTAGTTGTTTTTTATGATTATATGATAAATTTATGGTCCCTTGGTTAAATTTTCAAAGTGTCATAAAATCTCTTGTAATATTAAAGTCAATTTTTTTGAATAAAAGACGATTTTAATTGAAAATTAAATTTATCATATTTATAAAGTTATTTTCCTAAAACAAATTCCATTTTTGGAATCCCCACATCTCAAAATGGTTAGGGTGAATTTTTTTCATTTTTCAAAAATAGTTGATTTTTTTGGTGAATAGTGAAATACGTTAATTTACATTATTTAACATTTTAAGACAAATACATGAATTTTTAAGTCATGGATAATGTAATAACCCTTTATTTCAAACTGAAATTTACTTGTTACAATATTTACTCACTAGAATAAACACTATTTATTATCTTGATCCAAAATAATAAAAAAAATGAATAAAATAATCAAAAACACCCTCTCTCCCCCTATAAATACCACCCTCACTTCCTCTTCTCCTCACACATTCTTAGAAATGGATTATACTAATATTCAACCCAATTACTCTCCCAATACTATTTTTATATCCTGTTATATTTGGTCTCACCAAAATACCATTTCTAGGTGCCTTAAAGGGGTTCTTAAGAAGACGATATTCAAGAGGTAAAAACCTCTTTTCTCTGTTAAATTAGTTTATTTTATCATCCTACCATAACCTCCCCTATATAATATGACATGATAACTCCATTAACATACATATAATGTAATTTTATTTTTTTAATAGTCCTTCAATAATCAAATCTATTCTCATCTTTTTTTTCATAAAATTAAAATATCGTCCATGAGGTATCGACTCACCGCCTTCATGGATGATGAGTTTTCATTTTGTATTAACACCGTCAAGGATGGTAATAAAACCGGTTTCCGTGGAACCAAATTATAATATTTTTATTAAAACTTATCTAATGTTTTCTAACCAGTATATAAACATAATATTAAATAAATTGATAAAAGTTTGTGATGGTCGTAAAAACCCCAAAAATAATCTAATCATTTTTCATTAATTTTTTATCTAAATAATCATCATCAAGTAAATAAATTAAATGATATATGGTACAATTTAAATTTCTTGATTTTAATTAGTTCCATTTAATTTCCCTTTAAGAGAATTATTCAATTTTGACAAGAACATCCATAATTATACACAAGCAAATCGATCATGAAACTATGAAAAGAATTCTCCCACAACAACAAAAATATACCCAATAACTCCTAAAAATTAACATAAATGAACTTATTAAAATTATAATAAATCCAATATATATTTTTTAGGTTATGAATTAGATTATAAATGAATCTAAATTTATTATCATGGATATTTAGCAGAGGTGCAGAACATTTTCAAACATATGGTAATGAATTCTCTCCGAACCTCCAAATTACCATTGGGTTACACTTATACTACATTACACAATGTATTTGTTCTTTATTATTATTTAATTATAATAAATTAAATTTATATTTTCCAAAAAAAATTTCCCATATCAATTCATCCTTCATTTATGGTGTAATAAATGTTTTAAAAATGTTTCATTCTCAATTCCTCCTGATAAAGAAGCCAAATTAAAGGTAACATCCCAATTTCTTACCCATTTTCATGTAAACTCCATAATCGATTTTAATAAACCATTATTTATTTTAAATTTATCATTTAATTTTTAAAACATATCATAGAACATTTATGTTTTTATAAAAAATGTTTTCTCATGTGGGTCATATTTAAAATTTCTTATACACTTTTTTTTAAATTTTTTCACATAAATTAGACATAATGTATCCTTATATCTGCCTATTTTATATCAAGAGTTTCTAATTATTATTTGAATCAATTTTTTCATGGAAACAATTTTGATATTCCCTTTGGTTATGCATTACGACATGATTACGGTACCCAATTCATTCTTTGTGTAACCATTATGTTTATTACATATGTTTGATTCTTCATGAAACACACAAATTCATGAAAATGATATGTTGGGTGAATCTAGATAACACACCAATTCATTGGGTAATTTATATTCTCATGATATGTCATGTATGGGATTAGGGTGTAAACCTAATCCAATATGGTACTTTGTCCACCACGTGATACAGTATTGGAAGTTAACCTTGACATATGCTTATGCCATGTTATATGTTTCATCCTCATTTCAATGATTCGAAGATTACATGATCCCATGCTTTATATTTTATACTTCTATATGATTATTCATATTCTATTCCTTTTTATGTAACCATGTTATTCCTTCTAACTCAAATTCTATTATTTATTCTAATGTTTATTCCCTTATAGGTGTTTTTAGCTTATCCATTTGTCCATATATTCCCTAGGTTATCCAATACAGATGTAATAGATTAAAGGAATTTAGAAGCTCAATTTGGTGTTTAAATAAATTATTTCTTTATTTTCTTTTCATTCCATATAATTATGTACCCATTCATCTAAGGAAACTAGACTCTAAAATCCTTGTTTTTTATTTGATGGATATTTATTCTTAAAATCAAATAATAATATGTGTAAATGGCTAGGGTCACTATAGAAATAGATCAAATATCCTTCTAAAAAAATATGAATACATATTAACAAAGGATAGGGAGGGTAATATGATCCTCCCAGCCTTATAATTTTAATTAAGTAACATTACTTATTATAATGATTTTGTAAAAATATTTTTGGCCCTCTTACAATCAATTCCACCTCGATGATGAAGATAAAACTATAATTCCATTAATTTCATGTTTGATTCAACCGATGACATGAAAATGAAAGATACTATAAATAATAACACATTTTACTCACCTATATATTGATCTAATCCTCAATTTTGAAATGAGTAAATAATAGTGAATGAATTTAAACCAAATTTTGAAGATGAAAATTTGGAGTGACCGATTGATATATATAAGGTAATTTAGTTTTAAAAAAATGAAATATTTTAATGAATAAGTTAAAAAAAAACTATTTTTTATAAACATTAGGAAAATTATCCAAAATTTATTTATGACATTTAAAAATTGTCCTCACATCAAACTGACACATGATGTACCCAGTATGAGACAATGTTTCTATTTTCACATTAAAAGTAAAATTTTATATTAAAAGGTATCACACAATTTGACCTGTATGACTCAAGGATTGTTTTATTAAATTAAGAGTGGCACTTTATTTTAAAATATGTGTTTGAATGTAAAAAACTTAGAAAAGTAGTTTTCATTATTTTCACAATTTTGGAAAATGACCCATAATTAATTTTTAAGGTTTATGAATCAAATAGACATCAATCAGACACTTTATATGGATTTTATGTCTTATAGTGTGTGTTTTCAATATTAAAAGGATTTTTTAGTGTAAAACGGGCATCACACATCCAAAAATGAGTAAAAGGTCTCGAACTGGCACGAAAAATTTGAAAAATGGTCCAATATATATTTTTGGCATATAGGAATCTATTGAACATCAATACATAACATGATATTGCTAGTATACCTCAATGTACATGATTTCATATTTAAAGTGTTATTTAACTCTAGAATGCATGTTACATAGACAAAATAGAGAAAATGAGCTACTATTGTTCTCAAACATTAGGAAAACATTATATAATTCATTTCTTTCTTGTAGGAATTTACCACCCATTAAAATGACACATGATATGGACAGCTTGGCTTCAATTGTGTGTTTTTCATATAAATGTTTAATTTTATTGTAAAAAGTGTGTCACATATTAAAAACTAAGTAAATGTGTTTGGATTGTATTTAAACTATATAAAACTTATCGATAATTAATTATTGGAATTTAGGAATTGACCACACATCTATTCAACCAATGATTTGTCCAATATGACTACATGTATGTGTTTTCAATATAAATGTGTCGATTTAGTTTAAAACACAAGTCACATTGTCAAAATCATGAAGAAAGTATTTTTTTTCAAACAATGGGATAATGACCCATAATTAATTTTCTACGTTTAGGAATCCGCTGTGTTCCAATTTGACACATGTTATATTCAATATTAATCAAAGAGTGTGTTTTTAATATAGAAGTGTCATTTTAGTTCAAATTTTTTTTGCATAGCCAAACTAGAGAAAAAAACCAAATAATTCTAAAAAATTATTATAATATTTCATAATTAATTTTTGATATGTAGGATCCAACCACATATCAATCCAACACATGATGTCACCAATATGACTCGAAGTATGTGTCTGAAATATAAAGTGTATTTCAGTTTAAATTTGACATCACGTAGCCAAATTTGAAGAAATGAACTTGGATTGTTTTCAAACTTTTGAAAAATGTTATGTAATTCATTTTTTGGTATAGTAAATTATTGTACGTTAATTAGAAACACTATATGGATTGTATCGATCCAAGTGTGTGTTTTTAATATAAAAGTGTCATTTTAGTGTTAAACTTGTGTCACATAGCCAAAACTATGTAAATGAGAAGAGATTGTCTTGAAGCATTATTATAATGATCCAAAATTATTTTTTTCATGCAGGAATGGACCACACATCAATTAAACATAGAATGTGGCCGGTATGACTCAAAATACATGTTTTGAATATAAAAGTGTCATTTTAGTTTAAAATGCACATCACATTGTCAATACCAGAAAAAACTCATAAGGTTGTAAAATTTATATAAATTGTCAATAATTCATTCATGACATGTAGATGTTGACCACATGTGAATTTGACACAATATGTGATTAGTAGGACTCAAAGTGTCTGTTCTCAATATAAAAGTGTGGTTTTAGTTAAAAACGTTCATCACATTGAATAACTAAGAGAAAATGATGGATTATTTTACAATTATAGGATAATGATCAAAAATTCATTTAATACTTATAGATATCAACCACAAATCAATCTAATACATGATGTGGATTGTGTGACTCATAGTGAGAGTTTTAAATATAAAAGTGACATCTTAGTTTTCAATGTGCATCACATACCCGAAATTGATAAAATGTGAATATATATTTTAAACATTAGTAAAATGATATATAATTCAATTGTTACATGAAGTAATTGACCATACATTAATCTAACACATGACGTTGGAGATATGACTTCAAGTGTCTGTTTTTAATATAAAAGTTTCAGTTTCGTGTATAATGGGAATCATATAGCCAAAAAATAGCAAATAAGATTTAATTTTCTCAAGATATAGTACAATGATAAATAATTCAATTTTTCTTCTGGGAATTAATCACAAATCCCTTCAACACATGATGTCACTAGTATGACTCAAAGTGCATGTTTTCAATATAAAAGTGTCATGTCAGTTTAAAATATGAATCACATTTTCAAAACATGGTAAATGTGATTAGATTTATTTTTTAGTCTTTAGGACATGGATTAAAAATTTATTTAGGACTTGAAATAATTGACCACAAATCAATATGAGACCTGATTTGATCTCTAGTACTGAAAGTGTGTTTTTTGAATATAAAAGTGTTATTTTAGTTTAAAATAAGCTTTTTTTTCAAAGATTAAGAGAATTATCCATAAACCATTAGATACATGTAGGAATTGACCGCACATCAATCTAGAAAATTATGTGGCCTGAATAACTCAATGTGCTTATTTATAATATAAAAGGGACATTTTAGATTAAAAATCACATCAGATAGGAAACAAATGAGAAAATAAACATAGAATATTTATAAAATTTTGGAAAATGATCTATAATTCATTTTTGATGTATATTAGTCAACTTAATATTAATTTGACACATGATGTTTCATGTATGACTCTAAGTTTGTGTTTTCAATTTAAAACATTAATTTTCGTGTAAAGAAACTATCACATATCCAAAACTAAGTAATGAATCACATATTGTCCTAAAAATTTAGAAAATTGATATATAATCTATTTTTGTAATGTAAGAATTGACTACACATTAATCCAACACATGATGTGGAATACAATATGGTATGTGTGTGTTTTTAATATCAAAGTGTTATTATAGTTGAAAATGAATGTCATATTATCCAAACTAGGAAAATTATATCATATTTTTTAAAACATTAGGAAACTAATCCATAGTATATTTTCGATGTGTAGGAATCAACTTTATGTCAATATGACACCAAATTTGGTGGGTATTACTCAAAGTACATGATTATAATTTAAAAGTATCATTTTTGTTTAAAATTCAGGTCACATATCCCTAACTGAGAAAACAATCTTAGATTATTTTAAAACACTAGGAAAAAGATTTATAATTCCTTTGACTTGTTTAAGAATTGACTGTACATCATTTTTTACATGATGTGGATGATATGTGTCAAATTGTGTATTTTCAATATATAAATGTAATTACAGTTTAAAACACATGTCACATATCCCGAATTGAGAAAATATTCTAAAACTATTTTCAAATGTTAAGAAATATTCCATAATAAATTTCAGACTTATATAATATAAAAGTACATAAATATAACACACAATGTGGACAATGTGACTCCATGTTAGTGTTTTCAATATACATGTTTTATTTTACAGAAAAACATGTTTCACCTATCCAAAACTAGGTAAAAAGCACATATTACTTTGATACATTAGTAAAACAATCCATAATTCAATTTTGGAGTGTATGAATCAACCACACTTTGATCCAACACATAAAATAGACGATATAAATCGATGTGCATATTTTCAATATAAAATTGATATTTTAGTTTGAAAAACATGTCATAATGTCAATAATGATAAAACAAGATCAAATTATTTTCAAATATTTGGATAACTATAATGACCCATACCCTAGTAGCCATGATTTGGTGGTTACTTTTATACAATATCATAAGATGCAATGAATAACAACATGAATTACTAAATAGTTTATTAGTCTTGGTAAACTAGACACATACTTGAAATTTACATTAAAATTGAAAATATAAAATACATAATGATTTTTATTTAATAATGTTATATTTTCCATTAACAGATCCATGTATATCATTAATAAAACCCTTCTTAATATCCTGGGGAAAATATAACATAATAAAGGTGTGAGTTAAGTTTCATTTGTAAGGGTATGTGTATATTAGAAGCTATCATGAATCAATATTTCAAGGTAAATAACATAAATACAAGTGATTTAATAACTTACATGACTATAATATGTCAATATTAAATAGTTATCAAATAATGACATATAAATAATCACATGAGAATGAAAACTAATAATAGATATTCCAACTATCAAATAATCACATGGAACATCAATAAGTAATATCATAATTAGGGAATTCTTAATTCAATACCTCATAAACATACTATCAAGACAACATTCTAAGACATATTACATAAATGGGTAAGTCCCTGGCCAAAAAAACCATGACAGTTTGTCTCATGAGACTAATTGATGCATAGAGGGGCTATAGTGGGCCTCACAAATTAATTAATAAGTAATGTCAACTCCTCATATGAGAGGTTAGAAACATAAAGAACCTATATATTTGTATTGAATTATAAAACAGGCCTAGGAAATGTTTATAATTTACCCAATCAATAAATATTTTCATAAACCATCCAGATTAAAATGGAGAATGCTATCAAAATAGTACAAACCTATTAAAAATTATCATAAACCATCACAATATATAATTATTATAGGTTAATTACAACATATTATTAGTTAATAATTTGTAGAATAATGTTTTTTGTAATGGATGACTAGAAATTCCATGAAAAATCCGCTAAAACATTCATTGTAAACAATTTTTCTAAAATAAAAGTTCACAAAATATTTTTAAAATAAACTTAATTTAGAATAACCCCCATAACATATAAATTTTACTTTAAAACATTTAGTGTTTATGAAGGTGACAAATTCTTTACTTACCGTACACATTAAAAAAAATTCCTTTCACATTTTCAATAAAAGACAAACATTAATTTTTTGGAAAATGAATTCATATTCCTTTCAAAAAAATTTAAAAATAAAAAATTGGGTAAAAATTGATTAAATTAATCATTTTGATAATATTAAAATAATTTTTTAGAAAACATGGATTTTGATGAATTAGGAGTTTTGACCAAAGAGAGAAATGAAGTCATATTTTCTTAAAACAAAACCTCAATCATTTCAAGTAAAAAATAGAGGGAAACTATTACTATAACATGAAAAGTTCATGATTAATAAGAGGAAAATAAAATATATTATGTTTAAGAAATAAAAATAAAATAATTCCCCCAAGGGAGACAAAAACATTAATAGTCTCGAATAATGATCAGATTGTGATGTAACGCCTTACCACTTTTGTAACTTATTAATCATTTTCTCAATTAAATAATCAAAATAAAATGAAATATTAAATATCATTAATATAAATATATTATTTATATAACATATCAATCTGTTAGTATATACACCACCCAAATTAAATTAGTAGTGACCATGATATATGTCTCACATATGTAAAACTGAGATGAGAACCCTTCCCTAAGGTTTGAATTCCATTTTTTTGTCTAAACTACCTATATAATAAATATAGGTCTATTATAAATATATTAAATAACCATAATCATATATCTCATATAATATATGATTTACTTATAGTCTTTTATCGCTCTATTAATAATAATCTTTTGTTGAAATCGCCATTTCATGTGTTAATTTCATCATTTTTCATTGAAATTTTGGATCAGTAATTTTGTTCCTTATAAATTGATCATGTTTACATACAATATAAAGTTTTCACCATGATATAAATTACATATATATAGTCAATTTTCATTTATTTATATTAATCAATAAATGTTAGAGATAAAATATGGATTTCACTATTCAGGGAGATGGTAGGTCGTACGTACGCATAAACATTGTCTTCATTTCTATCGACAGAAATAATGAAAGGAAAATAAATAAAAATTAACCCTTATATAATCATTATTATTTCATATATATAACATATATTCACTAAATATATAATTATTACATTCCATGTAAAGAGTATATTCAAAATGAATCACATCGCTTCGTCAGACTATTGTCCGCTATACACACGAGCGACATTATCATATTTTAAATAGAATTGAATGTAAGAAGTTATATTTGAAATTAAAATTTCATAAGTATAATTATATCATAAATAATATATATATATATACATATACATATAAAACATCCTTATATCCAATTGTGAGTGTTATTTATGGAAATCAAGTTACACTTGTTCATGAGGCGGTAGTCTGTCGTACAAATGATCTATGATTTCATTTCCCATTTTATGGAAGATGATAGGAATATATAATATGAAATAAAGAAAAGGAAATATAATTATATGGGGGAAAATATTTTTATTAAATTGATATTTTTACGATATATTTGAAGGTTTTAAATGAATAATGAAAAATAAAGTGCCTTGTTAAGATGTATACATTCTCTTAGGGAAAACCTCATTTAGATATCATTTTAAAGATCATAGGGTTTCTATTTTGGAAATATCATAACCTATAAAATATTTATAAGGATTTTTTGGAGAGTTTTTGGTAGGTTAAGGTTGACCCAAATGATGTTAGAAGTGTAAATAAGGTAGGGGAGTGAGTTCCATTTAATTATTAAAGAGGATTGTTAGTTTGGAAAATACCCAAAACCATTCAATAATTGGAATTAAATTTCCCACAATGTAGCTGAAAATTTTTTAACTGAAGGTTATTATGGATTTTATGTTATATAGAAACCTCCGCCACACAAAAAACACTAGTTTTATAAATTTGGTTCCTTAACTTATATATTTCCATAATTTTACCATTTTATTTTTTCACTAAGGTCGCTAGTTTTTTAAGCTAGTTAATTTAACCCACATCATAAAATAACATGAGCCTTATTATATAAATTTGAACCACTTATTCTAAATATTGAATTCAATTTACAAAAAAATCCTATTTTTTCTGAAAATTAATTTTAAATCAAGTGCACATAATGTGCAAAAATACGGGTTTATCGATAATCATTGTTATATTTTTTTCCTATTTAGTGGTCAATATAGTAACTATAAAATTAAAATTGGTTAATTAGTGTACCATATTTGATATATTAAAACCTTTAGAAATATCTTGGCAAAGGATATTATTTTTAGGAATTTTAAATCATTTAATAAAAAATAATTTTTTTATAAAATAATTGTAATGTCAATTTTAACATTATTAATTTAACGTGAATTAAAAAAATTTCCAAGACTATAATATAATTCAAAAATATTATGTTCACGCCTATATATCATGATAAATTTTTCTAAAAGATTAATTTAACACAATAATTAATTCAATTTATTTTACTTTAAATATTATAGGTATTATTTATTTTATTTCTCTATTAATTAAATATTTATTATACTGGTGTTTATTAAGCATTAAATGTAATTATATGATTAATATGTATTAAAAATAAATTAAAATCATTAAATTAATTTCATTATTCTCAAAACGAGCATCAAATTTTTTTGACAGCTTGATTTTTACCTATGTGAACAGAAATTGAAATTTAAAAGTTAGAGGGTGACCTTAGGTATTTTTCTTTAAATAATTTATCTTATAGGTCAATTTAGTTAAAATATGACCCAAAACATATGAAAATATATCCTTACATTGTAAGGGATTAAATATGGTCATAAAATATTAATTTAATAAGTGTTTAGGTCATTTTGACCCTTACCTTTTTAGTTTATCCAATGATTAACACTTTTAAACATTAAACGTGGTAATTATTTTTTAATTTTTTTACAATTCATTAGAAAAAATTTAAGTTTACATTAGTATATAATATTAAATATTATTATTCCCAATATGAAATACACTTTTTCAAATTCGACTCATAGAATTGTAAAAAATCAATATAAAATTAAACCTTCCAAAGAAATGAAAATCGATTTTCCAAAGTGAAAATTCTCATAAGTATAGAATGTTTTAGTATCGAAAAATTAATATGAAATTTATTACAATGAAGTAAATTTTGTTTAATATGATATGATTTATATAATTTTACTTCAAAATCAATTTTAAATCAAAATGGAACCATTAAATTAATTATAAGAAAAGATAATTTTCAATAAAAACTTGTAATTTTGAATATTTTTTTCAGAAAAGTAATCTTTAAAAAAAATTAAAACATTCACTCTGAGATAAATTTTACATTATTATTTTAGAAATGAATAATAGTTTTTCAAAAAAAATTTTGTAAATTGTTCAAAGTGCAACTGAAAAACCTTTTAGAAAAATATATTTTTTTAGATAACAATTTGTTGTGTTTTAATGGTTCATATTTTATTTAAAATAAATAGATAACGATTGAATTAATTTTTTGCATGTGATAATATTTTCTCATAAATTACAACTTAATGGATAGGTTATAATGGTCATAATAATATTTTACTAAAGTATAATGTTTATTTTAAGTCAAATTTTTCATGCATCGTAAGAAATCGATGAGAATGAATTTATGTGAAAATAAATATAATATAATATATCAAGCTGTAAAATTTTATTCGTATCATGGGGATTTATATCATAAATTATATCTAATATTATGATCTTCTTTAATAATATTGGTGTGTTACATTCTACCCTGTAAATAAATTTTTTCATCACAATTTAATCATTATCTCAGAAATTATGGGTTTGACATTTAAAAACACCTTTTTTAGGAACACACAATGTAAAAAGGTTTAGTAAAACACCCCTTGATAATATTTAATGTTATGTAAAAAATCATCTACAATATCATATAAATAGGTTTCTAATTAGAAGGACATTGGTGGAATGTGATGATATTGACATGGAAGAAAATTATAAATAATTATAAAGAGTGATAGAGGTAATTGATCACAAGAAACTGGATGATCAATGAAATGTTAATGAACTAAAAACCAGAAATATATCATTATTTAAAAGTCCATTTTCTTCATCATATAATAGGGTAAAACAATAAAAACATTTCAATATCATTTTCCTAGAGTTGAGAAATTCTATTACTATCTATGAATCTAAGGAAATATACTTATTTTATATCTTTATATTTTATAAGAATAATTTCATCCATTATTTTTTTTTATCAATTTCTACATCATATCTTACTACAATAAATGAATATAAAAAATTATTTTGAATACATGAAGCACTAAAATAAACGTTTAACCAATTATAAGATTCATAAAAGAGTGAATATTATTTTTAAATTTCTATAATTATTTTCCATGATTAATATGGGTGAAAGAAGTTATCTAATATAATAAATTAATATATATTACTCAATAGTAACACCACAATATCAACATTAATATTTATACATTAAATTTTTTAAGAAAAAATAATGAAATATTAATAAGAACAGAATATATGCCAATGGTTGGTGAAAAAACCTTTTGACCCTTCAATTATCGGTTAAAGTTCCTCAACCTTTATGGATGTGATTATTTTTCACCCAAAACACAGGTTCAGATTTGTTTTTGTAAAACTAATAACTAATTTCCTATAACATTCCAAAATTTTAATTACCCATAAATTTCTCAATAGCAAAGGTAAAATAAACATTAATGGTCACCAATAAATTCATAAAAAACAATTTATCATTACTACATCATCATTGGAAACATATTAATGGTTATCCTCCCTCAATAATATATTTTTTAAGAAGTTTAAATTTACACTTAATCAGCTTTTCTATTCATTAATACCATTGAACATAGTATCTCAAATCCCTAAAGAGAAAGTACTATATTACAATCCTAGTACATTTACTAATTATTATAATTATAATGTCATTAATAAAATAATACTATAACATAATTCTTTAATCCGAACATAGTGTCATTAATAAGTTCACTGCATCTGTGTTAAATGAATAGCCTTGAGCTAGATCCCTTTGATTTTTTGACCTATATTCCCTTGACGCTTCATAAATTTGTTTGCACAGTGACTTATATCCTTATAAGTGAAGCATTGAACACTTGAAAATTATTTCATTACCTTTAAATCATGATAATGGTGTAATTTATCTCCACAATTTTAGAAAACTCCCATTCCCTTCAATCAAATACCAACGTGTTTCTTTCCACAATTATCACATGTGGTTTCCTTCTTCCCTTTATCCATATTTTTCTCCACTTTCCTCTTCTTCTTTTTCTCCCCATAGAATCCATAAGACATGGGGATTTCATTATATATATTTATACCACATGAAACTATACAATTAATCATCTTTGAACATTACAGAATCTTAATATTTATGTATAGAATTATTTCTTTTACATTTGAGGATGTTTCCAAGTTTAGAGTTTTAGAGAATAAGGTCATAACTCAAACCATATAATAAAACGGGGACACTACCGATTAGAATCCATTTCACCACTATATAATACATTTAAAAAATAATGACTTAATTTCCTAAAAATATTCACAACTTTCAACATGAACTCTTCCTTTCTCTAACCAATCCTAAAATCTTCTGAAAAACATTTTAGAATGTGGGATGAGAAAAATATTTAGTTTTGGATATAAAAAGCAAGATATCTATAAACCCATTGAAAAAAATAAAAACTCATTTAATTTTTACCATTATATTAAGTGTTAATTGAGAATATGTAATAATAAATATTACATGAAAAAATAGACACTTTTGGGACTGATGAGCACTTATCGTGGGTTCTCTGAAATGATTATTAATTTTTGGGTACTTAGGTGTCGTAGAGTGGCTGACCAAGGTTGTCTCTCAAATGATGAAATAAATTTGACAACTTATAAAGGGTATTTTAAAAATAAAATAAAATAGAATAATAACACTACATTAAATGATGTGGGGGGTTTTATGGTTCATAAAACTAGAAGAAGTTTGCTGGAAAAAGACTGTAAAACATTTTTGTTTTTATTTTTGAAATGAAGTTCAATTAAAAAAGACACAATAAGAAGATGTTTTTTGGACAATATTTAAAAGATGTAATCAATCTAACTCTAACTCTTCTTTTACTTATTATTCATTATCATTTAAATTAATATCCACTTTATTATGATCCCCTAATTTGTTAACCCTCAAACCCTACAAGAATTTACTTTACCACAAATATAAAGATAATTAAACCATAGGCTATCTTCGGAACATGTAATCGCATCACCCTACTTTGATTGATGTTAAAAGGATAGCTTATGGTCTGTGGTAAATTAATTCCCATGACCATTCTGGAAAATGAAGATGAATTGAGCTTAATGATAATATTTGATCTCTTCAAATTTAACCCACGTGGTCTTGTTTTACCTATTAAGATCGCACTCTGATAATTAACATAAATCTAGAACTCACATGTTTTTGTATTGATTATTCAATTTCTTTCTTAGTTTCATTTTTCTAGAAAACTCAATTAATAGATCAAATTATTTTAATTACATTAGCTCATTGACTCAAAATAATTAAATGTAGAGGGTAATAGATTGATCGATTACAAAAAAGATTACTCTTCCATGGGAGGTGTAATCATCATTGAAGTGAATTGCATTTTCAATGGTTGATAATGGGTATAACCCAATAATCCTTTAACTAAAAAATTACAGCCCAAATATTAAGAAAAAATAAGTATAAAATTTATCAAAATAAAAGAAATGGAAGAAAAAATAAGATGTTTATTGGAAGAACAATAATATTATAACAAATAAGAGGAAGAGAAGATCATTTTGGAGGATATTCTAGCTTGAAAGATTCCCTCCTCAAATGGTTAATTTAAATGGATAAATACATGTTAAACTCTGATACCAATACTCTACGGCATGAACAAACACCTAAAAATGTGAAAAATACCAATTTTTAGAGTGGAGGGGAGGCTAGGTTGCTAGTGGTTTCAAGTGTGAATGAGGAAATTCAGCCAAATATTTTAATCCAACTTGCACCACTCATTTGACCACCAAAACGCGTGAATCAGATCTCCTCCTAGAAGGATTATTTGTAATAAAATGAAACCTAAATCTCCTCCCAAACTTTGAGCCTAATCCAATCACAGATGAACATGTTATGTCCCAAATACAGAACCCGTGTCCATTCTGGCGAGTCTAGATAAACATTAATTTCATGAACCATTTTCACCAAACAAATGCATGATTTAGCTCCAATGTCCTACAATAAAGTTGTATAAATTTATGTTAGGAACACATTTACAGAATTATAAATTCAAATAATTCAAATAAATGAATTTATGTTCGATATACTACATCGATTGTTTAAAGGGTAAAACTGGTATTTTCATCAAATTTTCAAATGAATGATCTAATCCCAAATATTCCATAAATGAACATAGTTACTACAATGTGAGGAAATTATATAATTTATTATAAATAAAATATTCAATAAATTTTTTTTTCTCAATTCCCCCACACTTTCCCTTTTTCACTCCTAAGAAAACCCTCATATCCTGTATTCTGAAAAATTGTGACAAGTAAACATCAATATCAAAAAAAAACATTTAAAACACATATCATTGTCTTCCAAAAATTCCACACGAAGAAAAAAAAAAGATATAATGCCTCCTAAAAAACTATTATTTCATGTTCTCCATTTATCTCAAACAATATATTTACACTTCATTTATCATCCCATGCACAAATCACTTACCTCCCTTGAATTTTCTCTAATCACAAAAATGTCAATTTTTCAGCAATGTCTATCTCATCCAAACTCATACAAGGGTCATCATAGGCTTGATAAATTCCAACATCACCACTTTATGTGAGTCAAGGAAATAAGTTTTCCTAAGGACTCTCTAGGGTTGTTCTATGGATTTCTATTGGTAGGATTTAGAAGTGAAAAATTCTGAGGCTGAATGAGGGGGGCTTGAATATTTTGGAAGAAAAATTACATTTTTCTAATTTTCATGTAAATATGGTATCCTCATCAATACCCAGAGCATTAATTAATGTTCTTCATCAAGAAAAATAATGGAATGCGAAAACCATTCAACATTTCAACAGTAACAATGTCAATCTTCTCAGTCATGATTTTTTGAAAGCTCCAGATAGGCCTAACTTTCATCTTATATTAGAAGCTCTAGAAATGCACAGATTCACTTACCATAATGGATACAGAAAATGAATTTCATTCAATATAATTATTTTATTCAGTATCAAGAAAATCTCTTTAGAATTTAATGTTCCACCCAATGTATCATAGAACGTGGTAGCACAACACAAGACATCTTCTCCCATACTTATGTTCAACTAGATTATGCAATTTCACTTCAAGAGTTGCTTGGATATGGAAAATTGATATGTAATGTGGTTAACCAAACAGTATATTAATGGATTATATGTAATATAAGGATTAAATGTTCAAGTTAGGCCATTATATAAAATGATTCTTTGAAATAGGGGTTTAATACCAATCAATTGCCTCTATCATTTAAACATAATTATCTCAAACCCTCATGTTTTGATAGTAATAAATCAAAATGTGGTTAAACCAAGTATGGTTTGGGTCTCTCCTGAATTGATGTAAATGTAAATAATATGAAAAGGATTGTATATAATCCTCACAATAAAGTTATTTCAAATATAAAGACAGTGAGATGTGTCATGGGATTCAAAATTCAGATTACATTTCATGAAATTACTAAAGGTTCAAACGTCAAACAAAGTTATTTTCAACAAACCTTTAAGCTAGGTTTCATAGGATAAATTGTTTCACTTAATGATATGAATTTCAAAATGTTTATGAGAGTCATTTAAGGTCAAAAGTTTCAATAACACACAAAAAATTGAAAAATAAACACAAAAAATTTGGAGAACACACAATTGTTTTTAAAATCATTGAAAAACAGGAAAACGATTAAAATTACTATACTTAAAGGATCCATCCCACACACATAAAATATTGAATTCACTCAATGTGAAACCATAAGATGATATATGCACATGAAATGTATAATTTTAAATTGGACAAAGAATAAAGAAGTGAAAGGGTTAGGAAAATCCTAATATGCTTAAGTGATGATGCAGTCATGCAGTGTGATGAAATCCACTGTATTAGTAGGAAATTTCTCAATGTATTTCTTCAAATGTTGTCCATTGACTATAAATATTTTTCCTATGTCCACTTGTTTGATCTCTACTACACCATAAGGAAAAAAATTAGTCACAAGATAAGTACCTAACAATCTGGAACACAACTTAGTAGGCATCAACATCAGTCGTGAATTGTAGAGATGTACTTTCTCTCCAACATGGAACTCCCTTTGATGTATCATTCTATCATGAGATTATTTTGATATTTCCTTATAGAGCCCGGAGTTCTCATATGAATGAAATCACTTATCCTCAAGCTCTTGAATTTTCAACTTCCTTTGGATTCCAATTTGTGCCAAATCCATGTTGCATTTCTTTATAGCCCAATAAACCCAATGCTCAACTTCCATAGGGATATGACATTCTTTCAGAAAAACAATCTGAAATGGGGAAATTCCAATGGGTGTCTTGTATACTATTCTATAAGCCCAAATTGCATCATCCAAGAAATTTCTCTATTCTATCCTATTCGCCTGCAGATTTTTCTCCAAAATTAGTTTCAACTCTCTATTTGAAACATTAGCCTAGCCATTTGTTTGAGGGTGGTATGGTGTTGGTGTTTTGTGTTTCACCCCATACTAACGAAGCAAGGAATTCAAATTCTAATTGCAGACGTGTTTCTCGTGGTCACTGATTATGGACTTCAGTACTCCAAACCTGTAAAAGAATATGTGCATTGAAAAAGTCCACAACAACATGAGAATCATCAGTTTTGGTGGCCTTAGGCTCCACCCATTTTCTCAAAAAATCAACAACAACCAAAATATACAAAACCCAAATGAAAAAGGAAAAGGAACCATAAAATCAATGCCCCATATATAAAAATCTCTCAAGATAGTATTGGTTGTTGGGGAATCTCGTGTCTCCTAGAAATATTACCAGGGTGCTGGCAACATGAGCACCACGTACAAAAAACATGAGCATCATGGAATAAACTAGTCCAATACAATCCAAAGTCCCAAAAATTCCTAGATATATTTTGGGGTCCAAAGTTTACACCACAATAAACTATATTACAAAATTACAGAATAGACTCAAACTCGTGATTAGGAACAAACCTCCTAATAATTTGGTCACTACACATGCACCATAAGTACGAATCATCCCAGACATAAAATCAAGACCCACTCTTTAACTTTTGGACTTGATGTTTCTTTAAATTTTTAGTGATTTCATAGGAAACAAGGTAGTTAACTAAATCTTCAAACTAAGGATGTGTACCTAATATGGCATAAAGATGCCCATTGGAGATAGTTATTCAAAGAGGTACCTGGTCGATATTGTCATCCTGTAGTGTGTGAGTAAGCCTACTCATGTGTTCTTACACTAGGTTTTCCAACCTCTTCTTTTCCTTCATTTCAATATCAAATTCTTGATAAAGGAGTATCTATCAAATTATCCAGGGCTTTGTATCAGGCTTCTTCAAGAGGTACCTTAGAGTTACATGGTCAAAAAAAATAGCTACTTTGGAGACCAATAAATATTAATGGAAATTATCTAAATGAAATATGACAATTATAATGAAAATTCTGTTGTTGTATAGTTTGATTGAGCTGAATCCAATGTCCTTCATGCATAGGAAATCACATGTGAATGTCCACCCAACCTCTGAGATAAGACAGCTCTAACCAAAAAGTTGGACACGTCACACATAAGCTCAAAAGGAAAATCCCAACATGGGGGTTGTATGATCAGTGGTGTAGTCAGACATTTATTTAGCTCATCAAAGGATGTACTGCATAAATCATCAAACAGAAAATCAGAATCCTTTTGAAGTAAGTGTGACAAAGGTAGAGCAATCTTACTAAAATATTTGATAAAGCACCGATAAAATCTGGCATGACCTAGGAAAGATCTAACATCACACACACATGAATGATAACGTAAGTATGAAACGATATCCACCTTAGATAGATCAAACTTTATCCCATTTTTTGACACTACATGACCTAAGACAATCCCATACTCTATTATGAAATGACACTTTTCAAATTTTAAGAAAATATTCGTCTCAATACAATGATTAAAAACCTTTTTCAAGATAGATATACATTCATCAAATCAAGACTCACACACTGTAAATTCATCAATAAATACATCCATGCAGGTCTCAATAAAATCAGAAAAAATACCCTCCATGTATCATTGGAAGATACCTAGGTTGTTGAAAAGTCCAAATGGAATCCTTTGGTATGAAAACGTAATGAATAGAAAAGTGAATGTAGTCTTCTCATGATCCTCCAGAGCAATAGAAACCTGAAAATATCCAGAAAATCCATCCAGGAAACAATAATCTATCTTCCCAACTAGTATTTAGAGCATTTGATCAATAAATTGGAGGGGAAATGGTCCCTGCTAGTGGTTTGATTTAGTTTCTTATAATAACTACACACACGCCTACTATTTTGGACCCTCATTGGAACTAACCATATTTCTTTTTTTTAACAACTGTAACAACCTTTTCTTAGGTATAACCAGAATATGACATACCCACTAACAATCTCAAATTGGAATGATTATACCCACCTCGAGAAATTTCTCAACTTATTTTTTCAAAACATCCAGAAGAGTTGGGTTCAATATCTTTTGTGGATACCTAACCGAAATAACCCCATCCTATAAAAGAATCATATGAATGCAAATGGAGGGGCTAAAACATGATATGTTATCCAAGTTCCACCCGATTGCCTTAATTTTATCCTTCAAAAGATTCAAATAAATTTCTTTCTTTTCAAAACGGAGATTGTTAGAAATGATTATAGGTAATTTCCCACCACATAACAAGTATGAGTAATAGAGATTAGGAGGAAATGGATTTAGTTCCAATGTACGAGGGATGTAAGGATGGAGACATTGAAGGAACTGAAATAAGTGCACAAGGAAAATCAGTATCAGAATATACTTCATCAAAATCAGTGAATAAAGCATTAATTCCATCATCATACTCAACAACCATTCCATAATCAGAGTTAACATGATGAATATCAGAATATGAATCAATTTCAAAATAAAATCTATGAGAGACTTGTACATTAAAAAATGTGTGGAAGTACTCTTAGACATCAAACTAGAACCAGTACTCATAATCTCCATAAGCATGGGACAACAAAATTCAATGGGGGTTTTTATTTGGTGGTTCAAAATGGGGGATAACAAATGAAGAATGGTACTCTTAGGGGTACATCATGGACTACATAACATTAAATATCCCAACTTTACCCCCAAAATCCTTGGAAAGTGTACCCTACTTGACATTTATGATAGTTTTTTCAATTTTGAGTAAGGGTCTACCTAAGATAATGGGAACATGAGAATATACCTGATCATCCTCCATGTTATGCATGTAAAAATATGTAGGAAAGATCATGTATCTTAAATAGATAGGTACATCCTAAAGGAATCCCGATGGATATTCTGTGGATATATTCACCAACTTCATCACTACTCTCATCATATTCAACTCACCAACTTGTAAAGAATAAAATACTGAGCGAGGCATTACATTTATGGAAGCTCAAAAATCACAACAATCATTAGTAAATTATAACTCCCCTATAGTGCATGGGATAGTGAATTTCCCAGGATCCCTACACTTTGTTGGTGTTGATAGAGTTGGTGTAATGAGTGCTGACACATTCCTTCCAATATTGATCATCTCATTTCCCATGATCCCTCTTCAATTGGTATAATTTTCTTTTATGAATTTTGCTTACCTTTGGATTTTCCTGATGGCTGAAAGAAGAGGAATGTCGATATCCACATGATTCAATCTATGCAAAACATCTTTTTCATCGCCTCTTCATACATATTATTGGTTTGTAAAACTCTATTTGGAAAAGGAAGGGGTTTAGGAGAAACATTATCATCCTTTTTCTTACCTTGGTCTTTCTCCTTTAATTTATCTCCAGTTAATGTGGAATGATGATTTTCTAGAGTTGAGTTGAATCCTGGTGGAACGATAGGTGCATATGTATCAGTTTGTTTCTTCCCATATATCAATGTGATGGAACTAACATTCCCCTTGAGATTTGGACTAGGTTGGGAGGGTATATTTCCCAAATGTTTACATACCAGTTCATAGAGGGAAATGGAAATATGGCTCATTTGAGTTTTCAACTCCCTCAACTCCGAACATTGACTCTTCAGCTCATTCTATTGATTAAGAACAATTTGATTAAATTGATCATCAGTATTAGAATCTACCTTTTGTTAATGATTCTACTGTGGTTGACTTGTTGATGCTTTAGATTCAAATATCCTTTTTGTGTTGTTGAAAACCATATTGGTAAGGTGGATTCCGTTAGAATTTTTGTTAAAAGGGTGGCATTTGTTGTTGTCTAGATGCATACCTCATGTATGATTGATCCTTCCACATTTGGTTATATGAAAGTGAAAAAGAATTAATGTTCTTTTGGGGATGTGGCTGCTGCTGCTGCTGCTGATATGGTCTCCCATAAAACATTGCTGCACAATATTCGGTTTCTTATAGTTGGAGAAAATAGTCTTCTGGGTGGATTGTCTCAGTGAAAATTCTACCAATCCATAAAAAGGGGGTTGAGATGTCTTTTGTTCCAAAGAAATATGCCTCACCATAGTGGTCAATTCTTCCAACTTAGTATCAACCAAATGATTTACATGGGAGTAAGGACTTACCTGACATACTCCCTTGACATGTGGTGTACCTCGATCCCCAAATTGTTGGGTGTTCTGCGCCATTTTGTCGATCAAAGAAAGTGCAGCTACTGGTGTCTTTTCCACCAATTCTACTCCAGCCACGAAATCCCCCATGCTCCTATCCAATGGTGTGAGTCCTTCATACAAGTATTTGATGAGGAGTTTCTCACTGATTTGGTGATGTGGGAATCTTACACACAACTTATTGAATTGCTCATAGTACTAATATATTAACTCCCCTTATTATTGCTTAATCACCGATATCTATTTATGAATGGAATTTTCCCTTACTACTGAAAAAAATCATTTCAAGAGAAGATGTTTCTAATCATTCTACCAAGTTACATCTTCATGTTTTAAATAATACATCTAGCCCTTTGTAGCTCCATCAAGAGAGACTGAGAATGATATTTGTTTGATTTGATCTTCAGAAACATTTCTTAGTTATAAGATTTATCTAACCAAAGTAAATTATTTTAAATTTTTATTTGGATCCTCACCAGATAATACGTGAAATTTTGGAAGAAGGTGAATTAATCTAGGTTTCAGTTCAAATTATGACTCGAGATTTGCGTATGAAATAAAATTTTCTTGATAATTAATATCAAGTGCACCCAATTCTCAAATGGTTATATTATGTTCATTTCCATTATTTTCATCCAATTTTTCTTGTTTTAAGTATCACATAGAAGTGTTTCCAATTTTAATGTTATTAGAGTGGATGAATTCTCGAACTAGTTGAACGTTGAAACTTCCCATAGATTAAGAATGTCTGATTTGAGACCTAAGGCTACATTCGATCTTAGGGTCAAGATATAAGAGATATTCTGGATTATTTCTTCTCATAAATCAGTGACAGATAACAAAGAAATGAAGAAATGTGGACCACAATAAAAATAAAAGATGTTTGAGTTGGTCTGATAAAAATAAAAGAAGCGAGTAAGAGAAAAAAACATGAGAAAAAGGAAAGAAGAAAGAAAGAGGGGAATAAAATAAATAAATGAAAAATAAAATTAATACCTAAAATTGGTTCAACTATTTACTTGAATATCCAGTAATATGACCAATTTTTTAACCACTTGTTGGGGGTTGCCTCAAATGATTAGTGATTTTTCTGGTACTTAGGTGTAATAGAGTGGTTGACCAAGGTCGTCTCTAAATGGAGGATGTAAATTTGACTACATATTAAAGGTATCTTAAAAATAACATAAAATGGAATAGTAACACTACATAAAAGTTTTTGGGGGGATTTTTCTGTTCCTAAAACTAAAATAAGTTTGTCGGAATAATATTGTATAATATTTTTGTTTTTATCTTTGAAATGAAGTTCGATTAAAAAGACACAATAAGAAGATGTTTTAGACAATATATAAAATATGAAATTGATCTACCTCTACCACTAAATTTTCTTAATAATAATTACCATTTAAATTAGTATCCACTTAATTATTATCCCCTAATTTCTTAACCCTTAAACCTAATAGAATTAATTTTTCAAAAAATATGAAGAGAATTAAACCCTATGCTATCTTCGGAACATGCAATCGCAGCACCCTGCTTTGATTTAGCTTCTAAGGATAACTTATGGTCAGTGGTAAATTGAAGCACATGTCCATTTTAGAAAATAAGGATTAATTGAGCTTAGGGATAATATATTATCTCTACAAATTTATCTCACGTGGTATTGTTTTACAGATTAAAATCACACTCACATAATTTACACAAAACATGACCTCACGTGTTTTTATGTCAATAATTCAATTAAATGAATACTTTAATTTATCTTGAACAGTAAATTAATATATCATATTTTTTGAATTACTGTAGCTCATTTATTCAAAATTAATAAAGGAATAGGGTAAGAGATTGATCGATTACTAAAAAGACTACTCTTCCATGGGTGGTGTAATCATCGTAGAAGCGAATTACATTTGCAATGGTTTATAATGGGTATAGCTCAATAATGCTTATAATAAAGAATTCCAGACCATAGAGGAATATAAAATAAGAATAAAATTGAGAAAATTAAAATAAATGGATGATAAAATAATAAGTTTATGGAAATAACAAAAACTGTACAACAAGGAAAAGGAAGAGAAGAGCATTTTGGAAGAGATCCTAGCTTGAAAGCTTCCCTCCTCCAATTGTTAATTGAAATGGAAAATAACCTCTAAACCTAAGATCCCAATCGTCTAAGGCACTTCCAACCCCTCCAAATGATAAAAATACTAATTTATAGATTGAAGGGGAGGCTAGGTTACAAATGGTTTCAAGTGTGAATGGGGAAATTCTGCCAAATATTTTAAGCCAGTATACACCGCCCATTTGACCACCAAAACACGTGAATAATATCTCATTTATGAAGGATTATTTATGAGGAAATTAATCCTATAGCTCCTCAAAACATTTGGGCCTAATCCAAGAACATATGAAGTGGTTATGTCCCGAATACAGAACCCACATTCATTCCGACGAGTCAAGCCCAACTTTGACTTCATGACCCATTTTATCCAACCAAATGTCTGATTTAGCTCCAATGCCCTAAATAAAAGTTGTAGAAAATTATTTCAGGAACACATTTAAAAAGTATTATATTAACATAATTCAAAAAAATTATTTAAATTTGAAATACTACAGTGAATGTTTAATGAGTAAAATTGGAATTTTCAACAAATTTTCAAATGAATGATCTAATCCCAAATATTCCATAAATGAACATTGTTACCAAAATGTGATAAAATTATTTTATTTATTATAAATAAAATATTAATTAAAATTGTGTTTTATCAGGGAAAAAGGAAGGATTATATCCTATATAGTAAATTGAAAACACTTTTTGATAACTTATACTGTCACAATCCAAACCAATTTTAAACCATTGTCAAAAGTAATAAGATAAAAATTAAATAAATTGGAGAAACTCTTTTTTTAATACCTAATTATTTTACATTATGTTATGGAACTATACTGAATTCCTTGGAGCATTATATGGTCGCACCCATCGTTTAAGCTAAAGCAGGTCACCCAGCGCTATCGAGGAACACCCATCATATATGATTTAACGTGATCACCCAGTTCTATTTAGGAACAATAACTTCACTTAGATAATTATCAAGTACTGTATAATTAATAAAAAAATTATTATGCTTTCAGTTTTTCATGATAAAAGTTTTGAGAAACTCTTTTAAACTCATAAAAAATCACTTTTGGATAAATAATACCCTTTTCCATTAAACAACCATGTTCAATATAAAAATACCCAAAAGGGAAATTGTTTTTTATTTGAAGACCACTAAAAATCATGAAAAAAGAAGATATAAACAAAATAATGGTCACAACTGTGGAAAAATTCAATGTCGGTGTAATTTTTATAATAGATCATTCTTTTTTTTAAAATAAAAATTCCATATAAAAAATAATAAAACATTCCCTTTGAAAAGATTTCAAATAATGTAACTCTGACATATATTATAATTTATGACTTTTCATGTCTATATAAAAAATTCATAAAATCATTTAAAAATAGACATGGAAGATAAAGTGTTGGAAGGAAAAACATGAAAAGATGATTATTTCTTAAAAGAAAGGACCATAACCACATAAGAAACAGTTGAATCATAATACCCATAAAATAATAAAATTATAAAAACATTAAATTTCATGGGAACATATAAATTTATTATATAGGCCTTTAATTGGGTTGTATATACACCTTATAAATTAATAAATGTGCAAAGAATCAAAATATGCCTAAATAAATGGAATTTGAGATGAAGTCACATACCGTTAGAAAGACTTGTCATATTTTTCCTTATCATCCTGAACAATAAACTTATGTTAATTATTTACTTTATTGAAGAACTTTTTCATGTTTATTATTAGTTTTATCTCACTTTTTACCATGTTATACACAATTACTTAATCAATAAATTTTACATTGTATGTTTTGACCTTATTCGACATAAGTGCCAAAAATGAATTTTGGTAGGATGAATGTGATCAAAAATTTTATTATTTAAACATATTTAGAGTAATAATTATGACATAATTATCATATTTATAAATAAATAATACTTTTAATACTAATCACTAATATTTTTTTTGATAAATTAATATGTTACAATAATGTAGATGGTATGCCATACGTACATATGAGTAATGTATCGATTTTTCAACAATCATTATGGAAATAAGTTAAGAGATATCTTATCATTAAAAAATGATAATTTTATAATATATAACATATTAATTCTTTAAATATACTTATATATATCATTAATTTTTTTGGTGATTTAAATAGTGTCATATCGCTTCGTGAAGGTGGTAGTCCACACATACACGGGCGGCGTTGTCCATTTTTCATTGAGTGAAAAAGTAAGAAATAAAATGATATATTATATTTTCAGAATGATAAATATTTCAGTAACATCATAATTATTTCATTTATATAAAATTTATTAATTTTATTCATTATTATTGCCATCAATGTAACAAGATAGTGAAAACGAATCATATCGCTTTGCGAGGTGGTAGTCCTCCGAACACACAAGTGACATTCTCATATCCCATAAAGAATGGATTATAAAAAGGTATATATGATATAAGAAATACATATGTATAATTATATTATAAATTTCATATATATATTTTTTATCCATCATTATACCAAACTATGAGAGGTGGTAATAGAAAAATAAAAGACATGAGTTCGCGAGGTTGTGGTCTTCCGTACACACAAATGATGAACTCATAACCCGTTTGATAGAATAGGAGAAGGGGTTAGTTTATTAAATTAATATAATAATATCAAATTATATTTAATATACCTATTTTATTATATAGTAATGTTTTAAAAATTACTTAATGGGGTTGAAGAAGAAATAAAATAAAAATTCTCATTGGAAAACGTTACATGTTCATCAGTTAACTTTTTTTGGGATTGCACCAGAGGCCTCCATGGCTGGATGTTTTCAAAAAATAAGGATTATAGGATTAAATTACTGAATTATATAATTTAGTTTGATAGTTATTTTCCAATCCTTTTATTTTTTAAACATTTTAATAAAGGAGGAGAGTGGGTGGCCTTTTATACATGAGATGAGGGGAAAACTTTTAATTTTTGAAAATAATGGATTCAACCCATGTTTGTTTTCATATAAAAATCTCAAATTATTGACCATTATTGATTATATAGGTGATATGGTCAAAAATATTTCCATAAAATATATTTTATACAAGATTTTGTCTCATTTTAACTTTTATCTTTTTAGTTCGACCCTTGGTAAATCAATTTTTACCCAAACCATGGTAGTTAATTTTTTTTGATTTCACAATTCATTTTGGTTAGAAATTATATTTAAATTATTATAAAATATAAATTATTATTATTTAAAATTTTTAATCCTATTTACAAAATTCAATTAATAGAAATAAAAAAATAAAATTTAAGCAAAACCCACAGATACGATGAAAAGCTGGGTTTTAAGCATAATATGTTTTTGTGAAACAAATGATTCTATATTAAATCAACAAATAGTAATAATAATTGTATGAAAATAAATTTATATATATATTATATAGTATATAATATATAAATTTAATTTAAATAATTCCCTATTAGCGGTTATATAAATTAATTAAAATGGAGATACATTACGCATTTTAAAACAGTTTTTAGAAAAACCCATTTCTAAACCCAAAAAAACTTATACTAAAGATAAATATATTGATGATTAAAAAGTAATTAAGTGGATTAAATTTAATTAAATAAAATATAGGTAACATTAAATCATATTAAAATCATAATAGTAATTATTAAATTTATTAACTTATTGGAAAGAAAATACTTTTTTTAAAAATCGGTTTTTTTCACTATTCACTGAAAAATAAATATTTTATAAAAAACCGTAAAATATCACCAAAGGTTAATTTTTATATTATTATTTTAAAAAATAATATCAATATTGGAAATTTAAATTTCTAAAATTTAAAAACTAAACTTGTTATTAAGACATTGTTTGTAAGGATTTTAGTTAAAACTATTTCCTTTATGATTCAAAAATTGAATAATTTTTTTTATAACTAATATAACTAACAAATTGATATTAATAAGTATAATATATTCACCTATTAAACATGTGGTGATATCTTTACATTGAAACATGAAACCTTTACCTAGTGAGTTACATTATTCAACAATGTTTTCTATATATGGACAAAAATCTGAATTGGATGTTCCTCAAAAGGAATATAATCTTATAAATTAACTAATTTCAGTATCAAAGAATGATATGAATTTAGAACATATTTCCTTAACATTTAAACATGAAATATATTTTGTACCTGAGATAAATTAAGAGGTAAGGCCACTTAATAGGAAACTGATCCAAAATTTTCTAAGATTCTATACAGTTCGATGAAATGTGGACTTATCTTCTCATTTTTACGAAAATAATTAATAATTTTCTATAGGGAAACTTTTATAAATACATGATCACCTACCTAGAAATAAATATCTTTCCTCTAGTAATCCATATAATGTTTATTTATACTCTACGATGTCTTCTTACATTATGAAATCAATTAAACCTTCTCTGCCATTTCCTTTACTAAATCTTGTACCTATAATCTTCCATTATCATACATTGTCCCAAAATCCTAGTGTTTGACACCTCTTTTAATATAATTAATCAAATGGTGTCATCTTTACACTATAATTGAAACTATTTTTATAAGAAAAGTCATCCAAATAAAGATGTTGATCCCAACTTCCATAGAAATCCATTAAATTGTAATAAATAATATTTTCTATTGTCTGAGTTGTATATTCTAACTATCCATTAGAATGAGGATGAAAAGCTATAAATAAATTTAATTTAGTTCCCAATGTATTCTGAAGGCCCTACTAAAAAATAGATGTAAACCTGGGACAACAGTTTGATACAATATAGTGAGGTAATCCATGTAACCTGACTATCTCCTTTAAATATAGTACAGAAAGATATTATAAAGAAATTGTATCTTTAATGGGAATAAAATATTAATATTAATTTAATTGATCAACAATAACCCATATAGTATTATTAACTTTAGATATCTTTGAAAATCTATCCATGAAATCGATTGACACATTTTACCATTCCAACTTCGGTATTGTAAAAGGTCGAATAATTCCCCTTGATAATTGTTCTTCTGCTTTGTCCAAATGAAAATTCAAACACTTTACAGTGAAATAAAAAATATCTATTTTCATTCTATCCCACCAATAATACTAATGAAGGACTCTGTACATCATAGTTCATCTCGAATGAATGGAAAATAAAGAACTATGCGCATCACTCTACAACACATTCCTTAAATGTGAATCACATGGAATGCATAGATTTTTTTCAAAATAATAAAACACCTTATTCATTAATATTAAAATCAGGAAATATTCCCTTTTTAATGTATTATACCATTTCCTAAAAATATTTATCCACCTTATAAGTTTGCATAATTGTTTCTAGAAAATATAACTGCACTAAAACCTGAAAAAAAACATAGAGGATATCCTTTCATCCACCACATATAGGAAAATATTTTTCAGATCATTAACTAATGTGTCACCTTCCGAATACAACATTATTAATATAGAATTATTTTTTTGATTCAATGAATTTTCTACTTTTTTCCTTTTTTAGAATAGTAATGAATCATGATTTCACAATAATTGATCCTTTCTATCCATAATCCATGTCACATGTTCAATTATTTTAAATTTAAATTATTCTTTAGATTTTTTTATCAGTTAGTATTTCACACTTTACTCCACAAAATTTACAACCCAACATTAACCATAATATTAGAAAATTACTTTTCTACACCTTTCTTTTTTTGATCATGATGATTTAAATACTAAACAACTAGATGGAGACACGAGTTATCATAATGACCCAACACATGAAAACTAAAACACCTCACTTTTGGATGGATATTAGTTATCCCATTCATTGGTTATTTAGTACTCCTTTATTTGTAATCACAAGACATGTGACCAAACTGACCACAATAGAAACACTTCCTAGATCCTATAAAAAAAACATGAAATTTCATTTTCCAAAATTGGAATATTTTGGGGGCTTACCTCAAGAATTAATAGAATGTTTCTTATCTATTTCCTTCCACCTTGACCATTTCTTTCTATTTTCATCTTTAGGAATGTACATGTCATCAAACACATTATCAACTATCTCAGCAAACTAAACTACATTCTCATAACTTTTAAATTACCTTGAAGAAAATTCTCTTTGTAAACATGGTTTCAACCCTGATGAAAATCTATTAATTTTTCAATAAGGTTCCCGAATAAAATATAATATATACTAGGTAATTCTTGTGAAATTTTCTTCATATTTTTCTAAATAATCCTCACCTGTTTTCCTCACTTTCAAGAAATTGTTTCCATCCAGACTCAAGTAAACTTAGGGAAATATTTATTAAGCCAAAGATCATTAAATTATTGACATTATGTAGAATCATGATCATATTTCTCTCAGGTATTTAAAAAATATCACCCTAGATCATCATCACCTTCATAATGATAAATTACAAGAGTTACCTTATGATGTTTTGAACATTCCATGATTTCAAATATCATCTCTATAGAATTAATCCACACGTCAACTATCATGAGTTTATTTTCTCCAAATAATGATGGGGTATTTTTTCTTATAAAATGATACCCTATTAACAAGTTTCATTAGAGTAGATTGGGATCATCTCTAGCATAGATACCACCACCATTAATAGCTTATATCATCTAATAAATTACTAAAAAACTATTTTTTTCCAATTCCAAATATATTGGGATGATAATTTGGAAGGGTATATCCCTCTTGATTCCCTCCCACTACAACTTCCCATTTTCTTATGTGGAAAAACATTCTAAATAGAAATAGATTAAACAAAGAAACATTGTAATTTTTAAATTCCATATCATTTCAACTTAACCATAATGTAATATTTTTAAAGGTCATTCTATTAACATTATCCTAACCTATAAATTTATTTAAATTATCCTATGATAACAACCATAAGTAACCGAACATCAACATTAAATAATCATGAGATTTATATCAATCAATTACATTTGAGGATACTTTTAGGTTTATATTATAGAATTAGGTGGAAACACAAACATTAAAATATCATTAAATACAAAGTGGAAAATTTCGATTAGTATCAATTTTCACTACCATAATAAGCTTTTAAAACCAAACATGGTTTCATTTTATTAAATTATTACCAAATTTCAACTGTACCTCTTACTTTACCTTACGCAACCTTAAATCCTTTGAAAAAAGTTTAAAACTTGGGATGGAAAAAAACTCTATGTATGGTATACAAAAAAGAATAAAACTATTAGCCTAATAAGCATGTATAATATAAATTTATCAATAAATTTACATCAGAATATGAAATAAAACATTCTTAAATAAAACACACACATAGTTATTTCTCTAAGAAATCCATTAAAAACCCATAATAGTTATTAAAAACACATTTAGATAACTTAGATCACTACCTTAATAACCCATTTTAAACCGTTCTTAGAAGTAATTAAATCCTAGTAAAATTAATATACTTATTAAAATATGTGATTCATATATATATATATGTCTATATTAAATTATTTAAAATATTTTTTAAGTATCTATATGTATATGTATCCATGTGTATGTATGTGGATGTATTTTTATTCATGTATGTGAACTTGTATGAAAGGGTTGCATGTCTATGCAAGTTCTATGTTATTTATTAGTGTATGCATATTTTGTATGTGTATATATATGTTTCTATATGCATGTATATATATTTGAATATGTATATGTGCATATAAATGTGTGTGTGTGTGGATGTGCATTCTTGTGTATGTATGTGTGTGTGTGTGTGTTTGTGTGTGTGTTTGTATGTGTATATATGTATATGACATGTGTATATAAGTATATTTTTGTTCGTATGTCTATGTGTCATGTGTAGGATTATATATTATGTTTATGTATGCACATTTTTATGTAATTATATGTGTGTATATGTGTCTTTACAAGTGTGTATATGTACATGTATTTGTATGTATATACATGTATGCTTATGTTTTTGTACATGTATGTATATGTATGTGTATGGGTATATATGTGTATGTTTATTTAAATATATGTGTACGTGTATGTTCATGTATGTGTACATATGTATTTTTATGCATATTTATGGGTGTATGTGTATCTGCATATGTTTCTGTATGTGTATGTGTATGTGTATGTGTAACTTTGTGTTTATGGGTATGTGTATGTTTATGATTATCTGTATATATGTTTATGTATTATGTGTATGTATGAATATGTTTGTGTGTATGTATGTGCTTGAACATGTTGGTAATTATATGTCTGTGTAATTGTATACATATGTGTATGTGTATGTGTATGTGTATGCATATTCTTGTGTATGTGTATGTGTATGGGCATGTATATATGTGTATGTGTATGTGAATGTATTTGTACACATGCATATCTATGAATATGTATGTGTGTATGTGTATAGGTGTGTGTGTGTGTGTGTACATGTGTGTGTGTGTGTGTGTGTGTATGGGTGTGCCTATGTATGTGCATATGTATGTGTATGTTTTTGTTTATGTGTTTGTGTTTGTGTTTGTATGTATGTGTATGTATATGTATGTGTATACGTATGTTTATCAATATGTATGAGAGTATGTGTATGTGTTAGTATATGTATGTTTATGTAGCATGTGTATGTACATGCATGTACATGTATGTAATTGTATGTATTTGTATGTGTATACATACATGTATGTCTATGTAGATCAATATACATGTCTATGTGTATGTGTATGTATATGTGTATGTGCATGTGTCTATGTGTATGTGTTAGTGTATGTGTATGTTTTCATGTGTATATGTATGTGTCTGTATCTTTACATTATGTCTTTGTATATATATTTTTAATTTATTAAATTTTTATGGTCATTCATTTTTAATATATATTGATTTTATATTTTTTGTAAGGTATTCAATTGTTATATTTAATTATACATTTCAAAATATTTATATATTAAATTAAATAGTAATATTTTTCTTTATTATTGAAATTTCTAAAGGTTAATAATTAAATCTATTTTTTTATACAATCAATATAGTGATATCATCAATAATTATCTATAATATTATTACATATTGATTCATTTTTATTCATTTTAATGTGTTTACAGTTCCTATAATTAATGTTCTGAATTGACATTTTCTAAAATATTTTTTTCATTTATTAAATTTTATTTTTTCATTTTTATATTATGTAATTTAGTTTTAAGCATTTTTGATATATTTTAAATTCTAATATTTTTGGAAGTTATTGTTATTTTAAAATTTATACATATTTTTCACTATTTTTTTAATAATTTCATTTTTTTTAATTTATATGTTTAAAATTTATTCATATATATTTCTAATTATTTAAATATATTTAATTTGTTTGAAATTTGTATAATTGATTCCTATATGACCATCTCAACCCACACAATTTTATAGTGAAATAGAACTCCAACAAACGCTATCTCTAACCCCAATCGTGTAGTTTTTATATTAGGAAATGCCAAATATAGTGTTTCACTTTTACAAAGCCATTTTTTGTTAAATAAGTTATTAATTATTAAAATAATTTCATATATTATTATATTTATTTATTTTTTACATTTAATCATACATTTTATAATGTTTATTTCAAAATTTAAAAAATAAAAAATATTCATCTTATTTTTTAAAAAATATAATTAAATAAAAAAATTGTTATTCATAATTGTTTTATTTATTTAGTTTTAAATAAATAAATAAATAAATATATATAAATTTGTATTATAATAATCATATAATTAATAGGGAAACAAATATCATAAATTTTTATACTAATTATCATATAATAATTTTTTATAAAACATGGTAATAAAATAACTTAAAAATTAAAATATATTATAGAAATGATTTATAAAATAAATTCGTAATTTAAATATAACAGAAACTTTTTAAATATATATATATATAAATATATTAAAATGTTTACAATAGATACATTTTAGTGAAAACAAAATAAAATACACACTTATGTTCTCACATGAAGAAGAAGTGTACATAATTCGTAAAAACATATCATTTAAAAAATTAAATACAAGTGGTTAAAAGGATATAAACAAAAAAAAACATAACTACAGTTTTAAACAGCATAAGATAATGTCGTATAATAACTATAATATAACATACCGAATACAAAATAACATTATTTCATCATTTCTTAACAATGTTTTACCCTTACATAACTTTCGTTTACCTTTACATAACATTTTTTACCCTTATATAACATTTTTTTACACTTACTCAACATTATATTAGCTTTAATTAAACTGCACAAGTTTTTGTATACCCTAAAATATCATTTTTTACCCTTAACTTATTTTACCCTTAAATAACATCGGTTTACCATTAAATAACCTTTTTTACCATTAATTAACTTCGTTTTACCCTACATTATCTTTAGTTTACCCTTACATAACTTTTTTTACTATTACTTAACATTATTTTACCCTTACATAACAACTGCGTGTTTATATTTACCCTCATATTTCTTTGGTTTACCCTTAGTTAACATCTATTTCCTTAAATAACATTAATCTACCATTACATAACTTTGTTTTAACCAAACTTAAATTTTATTTACCCTTAATTAAGTTTATTTAACCTTAAAATAACTTTGGTTTACCCTTACTAAACTTATGTTTACCCTAAAAACATTTAGTTTACCCTTTCTTGAATGGCCTAAAAGCCTTCTTTTTTATTGATTTTTGATAACCCTCTTTTCAAGGGATGAGGGCGAACCCTTAAAAGTCTCGTAGGCTTATAGATTACAAGGTCTATAGGCTTAAGAGATTACAAGACCCGAAGGTCTTAGGGAATTCAACTAGAATATATACAGGGAACTGCCCCTTCCTAGCATCTTCATCATGATAGTAGCTCTCCACATTCGCACGACCATCTGGCTAAGTTTCCTTTGCAAGCACAGGATGGTCCAGATGGCATATTCACACCCTCTCATTCTGACAATCCATTTGGTTATACTCTAGTGAGTGCACCTACTCTGAATCCTCTTCTATGGCAGCTTCTTTTTTGTAGAGTCTGTCTGGGGCAACTGCATGTGGCCCTAAGGCCTTGAGGTGGATCTAAGGCCTTAATGGTGGCCCGAAAGCCCTACTGACCCGAAGGCCTGGGTGGCCCAAAAGCCTTAATGACTCCAATCCCAAACCAATGGCCCAAGTTGAATAGTTATTGCTGCTACAATACCAAACAGTTCCTACTATAGTACCCTCACAGTGTACAATTCTGGTACAATACCTACAGAGTTTAAAATTATACTACAATACCGCACAATGTTATGTTCTACTACAATACTGCAATAGTGCCTGCTATAGTCCTTGCTTCATTATTCCAATAGTGCCTGCTACAGTACTGCTACATTGATCATGGAAAATAAGCCTCTACCTGGTTTTGAACCTAGATCTCATGGATGCACTTAAGGATACCTTACCAACTGTGTTGAGGCTCATGTGCAGTTTACATTTAATTAAATTTATTTCACCCTCACATAATAATAGTTTAACCTTACAGAACCTATTCTAGTTTCTTTTACCCTTACAAAACATTATTTTCCTTATAATTGATGTTTGTCAAAATTTATATAACATTATATTATCGAGGCAAAACATTGTTTACCCTTAATTATCTTCAATTTAACTTTAAATAACTTTATTTTCTTCTAAACTTCTTGCATACCCTTACTTAACTTTATTATACCCTTTCATAACCTGTACAATATTATATTTACTATTACATATCTTTTTTACCCTTTCATAACTTTTTTTAAACTTATATAACTTTAGTTTACCCTTAGATAACTTTTTTACCCTTAAATTACTTTTATTTTCCCTCATATAACTTTATTTTACCCTTATATAGCTTTTTTCACTTAAATAAATTTAGTTTATCATTTCTCAACCTGTAAAATATTCTATTTACCATTAAAAATCATTTTTTAACAATTAATTAGCTTCTATTTACCCTTAAATAACTTTGTTTTTGCTTTACATAATTTTTTTTATTCTTACCTAACATCTTTTTACTCTTACATAACATTATTTTACCTACAGTTAACGTTATTTTACCATTACTGAACATTATATTACCCTTATGTAACATGTATAATGATCTATTTACCCATAAATAACTTTAATTTACCCTTACATAACTTTTTTTACCCATATTAAACTTTAGTTTTCCCTTAAACAACATTGTTTTGCCCTTACATAACTATTATTTACCCTTACATAACTTTAGTTTAACCTTACATTGCTTTTTTTACCATTACATAACTGCATTTCAGCATTAAATAATCTATACATGTTTATACCTACCCTTATATAACATTGTTTTAAACTTAGTTAACATCAGTTTACCCTTACACAACATTAGTTTACATTTACATAACTTTTTTCCCTTACATAGCTTATGTATACATTTATATAACTTTATTTTACCCTTAGATGATATTATTTTACCATTGGATAACGTATATTTAACCTTACATAACTTTTTTTCCATTACATGAATATTTCTTACCCATACATAACATTAGTTTACCATTATTGGTCATTTACAAATTTATGTTTAGCTTTATATAACTATGGATTAACATTACTTTACTTCTACATACCCTTAAATTACCCAATTATATGCACATATAAATTTTTATTACCCATACATTGTTTATGTCTATCCTTAAAAATATTCAGTTTACCCATTCTTAACTTTTTTACACCTACATGACTTTAGTTTACCCTTATGTGACATCTATAAGTTTCTATTTACCCTTATATAACTTTTTATTTCATTTAACTTATGTTTACCCTTACATAAATATAGTTTATCCTTTTATAACTTTGTTTCAATCTTACTTAACTTATATTCACCTTAACAAAACTTTATTTTACCCACACATAACTTTTTTACACTCGTAAACCACTTTTATGAAAAATAAAAAAACACAACATTCTGAAGGAAGGGATTTTACAGTAATCTTTTTTAAAGAGTGGGATTAGATCCTTGGGAAATACCATAGAATAAATTGTATTATGAAAATTCACCCCATTATTTGAAATTCCATCTGCATGGTTGTTTTCCTTCTGAAAAATATGTTTGTTGGAATAATTGATGTTTGAGAGAAGATCCAATCATTTAATCCACTATGAATTAATATTCTAAGATAAGTGGAAACTCCATATTTAACCACATTCATGAGATAAGTAGAGTCACATTTGAAAAAAACATTGTTCCATTCTCATTTTCATACAATCTCTAATATTTTGATGAATCCAAGCGTTTTTTCTTCATTGGAAGATACAATACAGATTTTTTCGTAATGGAATCTCACGATATCCCCATTATGATCTCTAAAAACACCATCGAAACCCATAAGACCGAGATTCCATATTGAAGCCCCACTAGAGTTTCATTCGATCCATTCGATCCATCCGATAAATTTTGAGTTCTAAAAAACATCCAAAGTTCCTTTAAGATTATAATAATCATTTACAATATCAAGACATACCACGAAATAAAAGACGTGTATAGAATTTTTACAATGATCATTTTGGATGGTGTTCGAATCTCAAACAAACACAATAATTTTATCCATGTATGATTTAATACTAATTAAATCTTCATCATTAATACATATATTACTACTAAACCAAATGATATATAATAGTTTAGAATATTCTATAGTGATAAGGTCCATCAACTGTCATGAAATAGACATGTTTTAGCTGACCTTGATAAGCTCATGTATTGACCTTGTTTTTAATATACAGACTTCAGACATATCAAAAAAATATCTACCACATGGATAAATCAGTATTTAGGTGAAGGAAAATATTTTCAACATCTTCCTTGTGTTGGTGATATAGTCTTCTCATCAAGCATAATGAAATACCCACTACCTGCAGTCATGCATCTACTAGTAGTTTCAAGAAGGAAATCCTCTATACTAATGTGAACCTGGAGGGTCTTATCCATAATTTGTTTTAAAATCTAATATAATATTATACCTTTACATGGTTAGAATTTCTATACAAGATCTTTGAAGTTATCATTCCATTCATTGCAGGTTCCCAAATCAACATATTATCCTGACTGAAGAAATTATAATTCATCACAACATGCTTAATAACATTAGGAATATTGTCCAAACTACACAATTGGTCATTGATTTGGATATTGAGGTCAACATATTGATCATAGGGGCACAAAATATCCAAAAGTGACAGACAATTCATAGGGGAATTCAAATTAACAAGCCAGTGGGAATTTAAATAAATGATTGGAAAAATATTTTTAAAATTTGGCCAAACCTAGGATTTAATATAATTCATATTCATGTATTTTTTCTTAGTTATAAATATATATCATTGAAATATAATAGATTAAAATTTTTCATTGATCAATCTCCAAATAAAGTGGACTAGATGGGACTGATTTAATTTATATATATTCTTGATTCGAAGTCCTCAAAGAGCATAAGAATAACATTATTTCTCTAATGGAATGGTGATGATTTTTCATTCAATTTTAGAGCCAAAAAAGTGATATTTTTTATGGAAGTGTAGATTTTATAGAGAGGAGTGATAAAAAATTTATATACCATAAAGATATAAACAAATCTAGAGAATTTGTTTTTCATCATTAGGCACAATCTTCCTTCCAATGAAAGATACATACCATTCCAAGATGCTAAGTGTCTCCGAACCTAATCCAGGATATAATTTAATAAAAATAACTTGGTATTTTCTAAAAAAAATAGACACCAAGGAAAATAAAAGGTAAAAATGCTTCTTTAAATCTTGACTAATTAATTATATCAACTTTTCTGTTTTGTAGATTGTTTTTCCAATAAAGATAAAAGATTTATTACATCTGATATCTTGTGTTGTTTCATAGTATGGAAGTGAATTTTTATATTTTCAATATTCTTTTTTCCCATCTTAGTAAAAATAATTATTTCATCATCATAAAACCGATGTTGAGGATCCAATAATTCTCTACCAGGCTTGAGGGTTTTTATCTTACCATTATCCACCATATTTAGAAGAAGCATGCTATGATAATCCTATACAATGTCAAAGATAATGATGAATAGAGGATCTATTTTCCTAACCCCTCTGGATCTTGTAAAGTATCACTATAGAGATCCATTAATGATAATGTGAGTGTGAGATGAGCTTAGTATAATTTTCATCCACCAGAAAAAACCATTATCAAATCCAAAACTAATAAGGACGTCACAAATGAAGGCCAAAACCATAGTGTCAAAGGATTTTTGGGCATCAATATTTAAAGAAAAATTTCCACCCCTACTAGATCTACTTAGAAGTTCAGACATTTTGAGGCCATGATAAGATACTCCTATATGTTCCTCCCATTATAAAGCTAAATTGATTCTGAGTTATAATTTTATTCGATATTTATGCCAAACTATTGGATAAAATACTTCCCATTATTTTATTAATTGTATTAACCAAAGAAAAAAATTTGAAATAGATTATGTCACATGCATTATCCATATTTGGAATGAGAACAAGAAATTGGGAATTGACAAAAAATTTCATAGAACAATGTTTGAATAACTTATTGACTAACTTACACACTTAATGATGGATAATTTCGTAAAAGGTTTTAATGAAAAAATTTGTGAAACCATTAGGTCTAATAGAACATAAAAAAATCAGTCCAAATACAGAATCATTAATCTCAATGTCCAAAGGTATTGAAGTTAACATAGAATTATATTCAACATTAAGCACATAAAGAAACATACCTTTCATCAAATCAGTATTAATTGTGGGACCATTGAATAATGTCATAAATGATGATGTCACATGATCGTCGGGTGATTTCATATCATTCAAGGGTCGGTCACCATCCTTTCGTTGAGATAAGGGCCGTATAACCTTTATAAATCTTTTGAGTGATTTAAATAACATTGTGTTTTTTTCACCATCATGTAGCCACATAGTTTTGAAAGCATATTTATAAATATTCTCTTTGAAATTAAATTTATTTTTGAGCTTATTTGAAACACTAGAATCAATTTCCAAATTTCCAACAAAGTCATTATTAGTGCCAAAATTTTGAAAAAGTTGTACATTAGCTTCTAGGGAAACAATCTGCATGTCCAATCGACTAAAACAAAATTTACTCCATTCATTCAAGCTCCACTAGATAATTTCTAAATTGAGAATGTAGGAAAGAGGCATTTCCTTATAATTTAAGAGGTCCAAACATCCTTCACATTCATCTCAAAATCCTATTGAGTTTACAATGAATTGTTAAACCTAATGTGTATGGGGGGTTTCATTTATTTTTACATGATAATCATGATAATTGGATAATGGCCATAATTTATTCTATCCAATTTAACACATGAAATAGGGTTTCAAGATTTCGAAGATGCCTCATTTGTAAAAGCTATACCAATATTAATAGCCACTATTTTATTAAGGACCTTCCTATACCAAGTGTACTTCTCTCCCACTATGATAACCACAAGAAGATTACATCTCTCAATACATTCCCTGAATTCCCTTTCTGATATCAAATTATTCAATTCTCTAAGTTTCTCATCCGGATTTAGGATTGAGTTGAAATATCTAATTAAATGAGAAGGATCAAATATAATTTTATAAACGGATAAATTTTTTAGCTACCATGTTCTACAATATTGATATTTTTTAATATCATAGAAAAATTAATTTAATTGTTTCTTACCTTCTAATTTAATGATGGATGTGAGAATTTGATCACCAAAATTGAACAGAGTAGGTACCTCAATTTAAGGCAGAACTAGAACATAGAGTCTTATGATATCTGAATTTCAATTATTCATACCGATGAAGTGAAATTTATATATTTCTATAGAATAAATTATGGTAGATAAATATTTTCTAGTTTCATACAACCTAATCAAATGAGGATTGTGATTTTTTATGAAGAGACTTAGTGAACTGGAAGTGTTATGGTTTTCTAAGAAATAACATTTTGAAACTAGAGTTTTCTTTTTGTATGACATGAAGTGGTGGTTACCCATCTATTTTTTTCTACTTAAAATAATTATCCAATTTGATTTCATTGTAAATTACTTCTTTATGGGACCGGGAACAATGTTTTCAAGTCCTTGTTTTGTTGGAATATCATCTGAAATTCAATGTGTCTTTATAAAAGTATACGGTGAAACCAAATTATCCCGTAAAACATTGATTTAATCATCCTATATTATTGAATTTGTAGTTTATTTTGATACAATGTGATTATAAATTCAAAAACATTGATCTACTATTCCAAATTATCAATAGTAGAATATATGTTCACCTTTGAGCCATCCATTTTAGCATATCATGATTGTGAGACTGAGCTAATAGATTCTTCATGTATTCATAATGTATTGATACATCCAAATCCATGATTTATTTAGAACATTATAGTTCTAGGCTAATGTCATTATCATATGTTTATATAATATTTGTCTCTCTATAATCAGGATGAGGTAATAAAGACTACATCTTCTTGGAATTTAATGATATTACTAAATCTTTGATTTATTTGGAAAACTCCACAATAAAGCTATAGACAAATTCATCTATCGAATGTTTTACTATGACATTATTTTCTATTGATAAGTCAAGGAATTCAGTTCCACTATGAATGATGGAAGTATTGTTTTATTTCTATTTTTCATCCAAAAGTACAACCCAAGATCTTCGATTGGAAATTTATTTGGACTGAGTCCATATCCATTTCATGGAATCATTTTCCTTCATAGAATCATCATTCTACAATAGAGAAGCTTTGTATTTCCTATTTTTTTGACCTCCATCCATTATTTGGAGTCATATACCAACCTTATTTTCCTCTTGACCACTCTATAGTTGCAAATAGCGTGTCCAAAAATATTTCACACATCACAGAAGGTTGGTATAAATTCACATTCAACTTACAGTTTAATTTTATGATCATTAAAAAATCAATTATAGTATATGATAGCTTGGACTCCATGTTGACATCAATAAGGACACTATTATAAAATCCAACGCCTCAAATTAGAGTTTGTTAATCAACATTTAGTTGAATACCAATGCATGATGCTGCATCATTAATAATTTTTGGATGCCAGAACATCCATGGTAAAAAACATTGCTTGATCCATATCTGAGAAATGGAATACATTTGGTGAAAATGATTAAAGTTCATGTCCCAGTCAAAAATATATAGAAGTCTGGGTTTCAAATTGATATTTCCTAGCTCTCAAGCCATATTTAGATCCTACATTATCTTAAATATGAATTGAAAGTAACATTTTCCTATTGGAATTAACATCATTTTAGTAATATTCTAGGAGTTTGAAATTTAGAGTTTTAGATCTACATTGGACCAAGGATTTTCACCTTTGAAATAATTAATGCAAATAAGAAGATAAAACATACATATATCCATCATTTTTTGCAGAGCTTTCTGGTCTACCACTACTGACATGACACCATCTTCTGATTTTGTAATTTTCAAAGATTTAACTAGACCCTCTTATGAAATATTCTATTTTGATATCACCTATGAAAATGAAATTCCTTTTATTTTTGAATGATTTTTTTCTCTTTGATTCCACCAATTTCAAAATTGAAACTCTCATATATAGCCTTCCATATTCTGTTGATTCTCAGGCATCCACCTTAAAGGGACATTCCCATTCATGAGGAATCAAGCCCATTAAACCACTATAGATCAAGAATATTGAATATTCCGCATTGCCACTATAAAGAAGGTCATCTTCCACTCTCACCATCCCATAAATCATTCAACTTCCAATATTTGGAAGAATTCACATAAAAATAATATTGTAGAAAAAAATTGTGAAGAAAAGTACAATAATTTCATTCCATACTACATCATAAAAATTGTACTAGGAAAACTAAGTGGGAAAATACTCGACAAATAGAAAAAGAGTCATTTACCCTTACCTAACATTGTTTAACAATTACATAACTTTATTTTACCCATAATTAATGTTTTAGAATAATGTTTTAAAATAATTTTTTAATTTACCGAATTTTATTTATTCGTTTTTCATATTTCATCATTTAATATTATTTACCCATTTAAAATATTTAATAATATTTATTTTTTTTTTTGAATTTGTGCATTTTTTAATCTTTATTTATACATCACTATTTAATATGTTTTAATTATTTTTAATTTGTTTTAAATTTAGATGATTAATTTTAAATCAACTTTATTTATTAAGTTTTAATATATTTATTTTTTAAAAATGTATATAATTTATTTATCTATATGTGTTTTTAAAATAATCTATATTTTTATAGGTGTTTAGAATTTATTTGAATAATTTTATAAATTTATTTTATTAATTTTTTTTGTTTTCTATTAAATTTTATTTATTTTTTTATAATATTCTTTAAATAAATATTATTTATTCAATTTTAGTATTTAATATTTTTTTAATTGTTTTGAAATTAATAATTTTTAATATTTACATACACATATATAATTTCTATGTTTTAATATTTTCAATATTTTTGTAATTTATAAGAATAATATTTACTGATTTTTGTTTGTTATGTTTTGTCAATTTTTAATATATTAGGAATTTATATAATTACTACATTTAAAAAAATTAATAATTTTTTATTGTAAATAGTTAATATTATTCCTATTTAATAATTTTGTAATTTATATATTTAATATTATTTATTTATTCATTTTCTATGAGTTGTATGTTATTTTATAAATTTTATGAATTCAATTTTAAAAAATAAATATTTTCTTAATTTATCTAATTTTATTTATTCATTTTATATATTAATCCATTATATAAAAATTATTAATTTTTAATATATTCATAATATTATTCTACTTCCACAATGGTCTCATTTTTCTTGTCACTTCTTTTTTCTATGATTGTGTACCAAGGCTTCTAGGTGCTTGCAACACCTCAAGATTTTATGGATTTATTTTTTCCAAATAATTTAATGTTTTGTATTTTTTCTGTTCACATAATACTTAATTATTTTATTATATTATTATATAAAATAACTATGATTGGATTACATTATGTGAAACACCAAGGGAAGCTTTCACTACACGCAACACTAACTTGGATTGAACTACACAGAACACTAAGTTTATACGAAACAACACATTACTATTATAATTAATTAAAAAACATTGTTATAACCTTGTCATTAAAATATTAATATGATTAATTACCTTTCAAATATTAGATTTAATGGTTTTGATAAGGAAAATATAGTTTCCTGTAAAGTCTTTATATGTTTAAAACCATTATTTTCTTAAATGAATTTCTTTTCATGACGTTCTTTAAAAAAATAATTAAATTAGTTTTTAGAAACTCTTAGAAATTTAATTTGATAAAATAAAAATCATTTTGGAATTGAAAATGTCAAAATTAAATTAGGGGGAATTTTTTGTTTTTTTTTTTGAAAAGATTCAATTTTTGATGAAATGTAAAAAATACTACAATATTGTAAAAAACTAACTTTTTCATTTAAATACATATTTTAATTAAAATTATTTTTAAATTCACAATAGTTAAATAATACATATATTAATACAATGTAGTTCATTATAATCATTATTATAATAGAATTAGATATTAAAAAATATTTAACTTTCGAACGTCTCTTCTACCCGCCTTCTATCCACATTTGTGGGATTAACATTAAACATAATTTTACCACTTTTGTGCATTGAATTTTGAAAAATAGGCATACTGGGTTTTAATTTTTATAAAAATGTGGCCTCATAGGAACATTTTTTTTGAATTGATAATTTTTTATTTTATTTTCCACGATTAAAGGAAAATATGGAAATTAAAAGTAAACATAATATCATAATTATATAAAATTATTCTTGCACTTGTCAAAATATCATTTTATAAGTGATTTTCCAAAAAAATAAATATTTGGTCTAAAATTTAATCATTTTTAATCCACTTTTGTTAGATTAATAAATTTATTATATTTTTTAAAAGGAGAGTTGAAAATGTCGTATTCAAAGTTTAATATCTATTTCATTTTTAATATGAGGTTATATAAGTGATATGGATAGCTATAAATAGTCATTGGAAAGATTAAATTCTTATATACCTCCTGAAAAGTAATTTATATATTTTTATACATTTAATAATTAAATTTAATTGTTACATAATTATGATATAGTAATAGATTTAATAAAGGAAGAATCAAATAAATGATATTAATAATATTAAAATAAATATCATTTTAGATATTTGATGAAATCTATAAAATTTATGTATGAATATGTAATTTTAGGTATGAATCAATTTTTTTTGATCTAATCAAATTTTAATTATTTCTTTAAGAGTCAATTGATAAATATTGTCAAAATATACATAAATGGGATTTTAAAATAAATAATATTTTATTAAATGGTATAAAATTAATAAAAATATATATCTCAATGAAAAAACTCGTATAATTTTAAATATATATTAAATGATCCAATTTTGGTTATTTTTTCATTTTATAGTAACTATATTAGCCATATAGTTTAAAAACGACAAGTTGTCACGGTAAGAGTTAAAAAGATTAACTAAGAGTTAAATCAAAATGATAAGGTCAATTTTGTGATCTAAACATGCCTAACATTCATTGGTTGAGTGGATTGCAATCCATCCTATTATTAGAATCGAAATTACTCAATTTTTTTAAAAAATATAAATCAAAATTTAATTTATAATAAATTAATAGTTTTGGAGTTTCCTAAAGTGCCCGTCCCCCTCTTATAAAAGGGAACTTATCCTTTACTATTATTCACACCTCTAAAGCCTTTTTCCTAGGACAAAACCATAACCATTTCTCCTCCCAAATTTCTTAAATTCATCCTAGAGGCCATACATTGAGTATATGACCATCTTAAAAATCCCTTTTGTGCAAATCAAAAGGAGACAGTCGCAGATGAGGTAATAGTTTTACAAAATCTTTCTATGTTCTTTTTCTTCGTCTACATCCTTTTGAAAAGGTTATTATATATTAAAGTAATAAATTCAAAATATAATATATTCTTATATGATTTAATAACAATTGGAAAACCATAATACTTCTTTTTCCCATCCTATGAAAAATAATAACACTATATATGCGTATGTACGGCTTATCGTCTCCACGTAGTGGTGTAAGCTCTTTTTCACCTATACTTTTTTTAAATGGGTCTAATGATAAATAAAAAGGATGAAAATAACTAATATATAATGATAATGATTATTTATAATTAATATAACATCCAATTTCATGCCATTTTACCATTAATTGAATGATATCGTCGCTCGTGTGTACGTACGGCTTACTGTCACCACGACACGATGAGAATAATTCTCCATGTTAACCATTGAAGAATGATTATAAAGTATATATAATAAATAATAAAGAAATATATGAAATTATAATTCTAGTAAAATTATTTATATATATATGTGACATTTACTTTCTTTCATTCAATATGATAAAAAACTGAAACAACGTTCATTCGTACATACGATCTACCATCTTCATGAATTGTGTATTCTATTTCATAAATCAACCTATTATATATATTTATATACTGAATATATATGATATATAACTAATGTTTTACATTTTTTACATAGGTAAATCAGGATCTAGTTAATAAGATCAAAAATAACATGTCATGACATGAAAGATAAACAATGCGATTGTTACCCATAACATTGCATTAACATAAAATTGTATACAAATGGGTAATTTAAAGTCATAATTGAATCATATATGATATAAAAAATATTATTATAATTTTATAATTTAATAAAATATTTGAAAACTGTATACATGAGTTTCAGACACGTATGGAGGGAATCACACCTACGATAAATGGATTTTTGTCTCACCTTTATTTCTAAGAGACACATTCCTCAAACACTACGTGTTTGTTCTATGTGGTGTATATAATACTTATGAATGTATTTTATGAGTCTTATATAGAATATTATGATATTTCCATATTCCAATAATTTTACATAATACATTGGGCATACGATTCTATTGATTATAATGTGATGAGTATTGATTTCACAATCTCTTCTATATTTGGGATTATTTTGTTTTAAGTCTTTGTTGGGGTATATTTATCATCCACATCCATGTATGCTAAAAATATTTTAATATAATTTTTTACTATTATCCTAGATAATTTTAGAGTTATTTTTACCAACTTTTAAATTTTTACTTAACGGTTTGAATGGAATCATTCTTTCTTTTTATAAATAATGTACGTTTTGACTTTGCTAGAAAAAGTATGAGAATAGTCTTTTTTTAACTTATAAGATGTGAACAGATTTTTACAATTTCATAAAGACTTTCTACATTGATGCTTCCCCTAAAACTTATGAGGATATATTCAAATAAAAAAATTTATTAAAATTTCATGACATTTTAAGAAAAGAAAACTATTTCAATAAAAGATATTTTCCTCAAGAAATGTTTTAAATGTTTTTAAGATTTCTTTATATGTTTTCAAAGTGGATTCAATGAAAAGGGTTTTATTAATGTTTTATGATTTAAATTTTGATTAAAAATAATTTCATGTTCCAAGGTATCTTTAAAAATCCTACCCCACCTATGATGACAGACTTTGTTATAGTTCAATAATACCATTCATATTATTTATTTGAATAGTTTATGTTTTAATGGAATGATGTTTTAGAAACGCATTTCTTTTCATGGGTTATTCTTTTGATGAAATGATTATGAAACTTGTATCTTTTTCATAGGTTATTATGTGATTACCATTTTATGACACCCATTCCATTTTATGGGTTGTAATATGATTTTTGATGATCTTGGTGCACATGTATGCATGATTTCATTATGAGATGGGGGATATGTATATATCTCTCTAATTCATTGGGTATTGATTTATATCTCAAGTGATAGACATGAAGGACTATGTCCGCCAAGTTGTTTATGGAAGTGAACCATGACTACTAAGATTGTTATGGGAGTGAACCGTGACTACCATGATGGTGTGTGAAGTGAACCCATAATACCAAGATGGCCTTGGAAACAATGGCTTGACTTCTACAAAAAATCATTATTACGTGCTTATGTGTCTATCACAATTCTTTGTTTTATTTATATTTTAGGGTTCCATGGATCATGTTATTTATTTCCTTATGATTCATGTTTTAGGAACTGTTATTATTTATTCCATGATTCATGTTTATGATCTTTGATATGTAGGGTAGGATATTTTATTTCGATGATAATGTTATCATACCCTTATGATAATGATTATGTTTACACATCTCCCTTTTTTACCCTTACTGAGAATTTTAGCTCACACTTTTTCTTATGTTTCATTTTCCCTAGGTTATAAAGAAAGGTTTTAGTTATAGGTACTAAAGGGGAAGCTATTTATGGGATATATTGAGTACATTTCACTAAATTAGAAGAATGTGTTCTATGTTTCCTAACGTACTAAAATAATGTGGTATCTGGGTGTGTTTTTATGTAATGTATTAAGTATTCCACACAAGTAATGTAATGTGCTCGTACATCATGGCTAAGTTTCTATAGTTAGTATCAGATTGAATGTTTAGTTATCCATTGGAAACTAGGATGTGAATACTTTAGTGAGATCCCTAGAGATATTTCTAAATATATGTCCAGGCATGTCATATAGATATGTCTAAGTATAGGTTATAATCATAGAGTTTTTTTGATAATCATGAATAACCTAGTATTAAACCTATGATAGAATAGATTGAAATATTATAAGTAATTTACCTTACTCATGTATTTTGAATCTCTGATGTGTATTTATCACACTTTTCATTATGGTTTATCCAATAGACGAAACATGATAGAATACGATTAACATTGAAGATTTTAGATGTGGAATGTATGGGAATTATGAAAATCAATTTCATAGGTGGAAATATTATTAAGAGAATCATTAAGGTTATATGAAATTGGTTATAATATAGTTGATAAACATATTGTAAATGACATGTGAAAGGTAAGAGATATTCTAGAGTTATTGTTCATATTAAACCTAAGAATCATGGTTTCATTTGGGTATAGGAACCATAATACATTATTTATATTTTCAAAAAAATGCTATGAAAATGGATCCTGAGTAATGGTTTAAGAATAATTTAGGATGATTGAGGGGTATATGTTGTATAATTCAATGATTATGTTATAAAAATCATGAAATATGTAATTGTTTTCAATATAAGTTTGTCATTAAGGATTTGAAAGGGTATGTTGAATAGTTCTAAAGTCCTATAAATTTTTTTTAAGGGTAAGGTGATATATTTTTAGAAAACAAGATTAAGGGAAAGATAACCCTTAATATGTCTCCAATGTTAAGATAAAGATGTTTGGATAATGATATGTTGGATATTAATAAGTAAATTAAATGATACTAGTTTTTTGGGGACTAATTAAGGATTTGTTGTCAATAGGAATATGCTATCATGGATGATGTATAAAACTCTTTAGGACATAAGGAATATAACCAATATTCTTTGGAATAAGGAATCATACATGTTTAAAATAAACTTATATGGTAATTTAGGTTATTACCGTGACTCAAGACAATGCATGATGATTGTGTTCACATGTTTGGAATTGACCAATAATAGATACATTATGATATAGGGGGGATAAATGTTATACTTACTTAGTGAACCTTTTTCTAATGTTTTGGATTTTCATCATTCAGAAGGATTTTAAGGTTATTAATTTATGGATAGTATAAGATAAACTATTGATTAAGATAGTTATATTAAAGTATTATCTCACTATAGGTGGACTGATGAATATTTTATAACTTTTCAATTCTTTCTGTGATAAAGATAGATCGAATGACCTATCATTCTATTTATGGATCACCTGATCTGATAATATAAAAGGAATGAAAAATTGAACTTCATTTATTTTAATTAGAGATGAAGTGGAAGGTATTCATGGAAAGAACAATAGTGAGATTATACTAAAAGAAGGTATGTATATATTTTCATGAAAATTATTTAACATTTGGAAAAGTGGTCATGATGTAAAAGGGTGTCTTATTATCATCATTTTTGATGATATCAATGACCTCTTACACGCTCCATTAGTTTAGAGTTTTGTGATTGTGGAATTTCTTTGGAATACCCACTTTATTGTGATCAGTTATCTCAATCAATATATATTATTATTTACACTTTTCCTCTACTCCCAAATCTTTACCTATGTTCTCCAATATAGAAATGTAGTTATGAGTTACTTTAGGAATCTCTTATTTTCGAACTATTCATTTTTGAAAAAGATTTAGAATCCATTTTTATGATGTGGGTTTCCCTAAAAGAAACATTAATTTTTTAAAAATGTTATATCCTAGATGAATTTTGAGGGTGATATTCATTTCAAGGGGGGTAGAATGTAACATCCTAAGATTCCATGATGTTATTTTTTCAAATAAAATTAATCTTTTTGATATTTTTTCCTTCATGTAATACTGATTATATATTTCTCTTATTATATAAAATCACTATGTTTGGATTACGTTATACTCAACACTAAGGGAAGCTTTTACTACACTAAACAATGACTTGTCTTGTGCTACATAGAACACTGATTTTCTGTGAAACAACCCTTAAATATTATAATTATTTAAACGAGATTGTTGAATCCTAATCGTTAAACATGTAATTTGAATAATTAATTTCCAAATATTATTTGTAATTGTTTTTTTAATGAAAAATTTAAATTTTTGTTATGTCTTCATATGTTTAAAATCACTATTTTCTAAAATGAACATCTTTTCAGGTCATTCTATGAAAAATAATAAAAACATTTTAAATATTAATAAAAATTTAATTTATTAAAAAAACATAATTTTTGAATTTATAATGTCAAAATTAACATAGGGTCAATTTTTTTCCTTAAAAGTTTCAATTTTTGGATAAATAGTGAAAAATACTGTAATGTTGTTAAAAACCAAAATTTTCATTTAAATAATTATTTTAATTAAAATTTGTTTTAATGTCACAAAAAATAAATAATACATATATTAATCCAAAGTTGGTAATTTGAATCATTATTATAATATAATTAGATATAAAAAATTATTGAAATTTTGAACGTCTCTTCTATCTGCCTTCTAACCATATTTGTGGGATTAACATTAAACCAAATTTTAGAACTTCTATGAATTTAATTTTGAAAATGGAAATTCATGGTTTTAATTTGTAGGAAAAATGCGGTTTAATAGGGTCAAACAAATTGTTGGTGAATAGTAAATTTTGAGTTTTATTTACCACGGTTAAAGGTAAATATGTTAATTTAAGGTAAAAATAATATTATAATAATATAAAATTACCATAACAGTTGTCCTAATTTACTTGTATAAGTGTTATTAAACCACAATAAACCTTATTTCTAAAATATTATTTTAATGCCACTTGTGTTATATTATGACCTTTAATATATTTTATTTAAAGGAGAGTTGAAAATTTCATATACTAATTTTAATAACTATATAATGTGAGGTTGTATAAGTGATATGGTCAACTATAAATAGTCATTATAAATAAAAAATTCTTATATACATCATTATAATTTATTTATTGGTTTTAGACGCAAAAACAATCAATTTAAATTTTAAACAATAATGATATAGTAATAGATTTATTAAAGGAAGAATCAAAAAAATGATATTAATAATATTAAAATAAATATCATTTGAGATATTTGATTCCATACTTGAATTTTTTTGGATCAATATTACATGTTAGGGATGATTTAATGTAATGTTTGTTAAGAAATAATTTTTTTTTGGATTTTTTAAATACCAAAGTTATAAATAGTGTCAAAATTGTAATAAATGATATTTTAAAATAAAGAATATTTTATTAAATGATATAAAATTCAAAAAAATATATATCTTGACCAAATAACTTTGATAATGTTATATATTTTATAAATTATCTAATTGGGTTTATTTAGGCATTATTATATAAATTATATTAACCTCAGAGTGTAAAATGATAAGTTGTCATGTTAAGAGTTAATTTGTTTAACTAAGGGATAACGGAAAACTATAAGGTCAATATTGTGACATCAACATGTCTAAAATTCATTTATTGAGGATATTTCAACCATAATAATCTAAAATTTAAAATAAATCTCTTTGGAGCAATTTCAAAATGAAAATTAATATATAATAAATTAATAGTTTTGTAGTTTCATAAATAGCCCCTCCCCCTCTAATAAAACAGAACCTCTCCTTTTCTATTATTAACACCTCTAAAGCATTTTTTCTTTGAAAAATATGATCCATTTCTCCTCCTAACTTCACTCACTTCAATCTAGAGGCCATAATTTGGTCAGAAGGCTATCTTAAGGATTCTTTGTGTGCAAATCAAAAAGAGACACTCAATGATGAGGTAATTGTTTTACCAACTCTTTCAAAGTTCTTTTCTTCTTATACTTTTTTACAAAGTTTTTTCTACAATAAAGTAATAAATACAACATATAATATATTTTTAGATGTTTTTATTATTATGGTAAATCCATATTACTCATTTTTACCATCAAATGAAAAAGAATATGACCACGTGTGTGTGTGTACGGTTATCATCTTCACATTATGGTGTACGCTATTTTTCATCAATAATTTATTATAAAGGTTATTAAAATGAATATAGATGATTAAAATAATTAATATTTCATGATAATTATTCAATATAATTAATATAAAATCCAATTTCATACCATTTATCCAACAAGGGTAAGATATCATCGCACGTGTGTATGTACGACTTATCGTCTCCACGATGCAATTAGATTCATTCTCCATATTAACCATTAAAAGATGATTATAAAGTATATATAATATATTATCGAGAAATATATGACATAATAAATCCATGTTGATTATATATATGTGTTTTTCTGTTTGTGTGTGTGTGTGTGTGTCATTTACTTCCATTAAATACGATAAGAAAATAGAAACACCGTTCATGCGTATAAACAACCTATTATCTCCACGAATTGTGTATTTCATTTCATATATATATATATATTATAGATTTTTATATATTGAATATATAAGATATATAAATCATGTTTTACATTTTTTATGTATGAAAATCATGATCTATGTAATAAGATCAAGAATAACAAGTCAAAACATGTATCATAAACAAAGAGATTATTACCCGTAACGTTTCTTTAACATGGAATTGTCAATAAATAAGAAATTTAATTTCATAAATGAATCCTATATTATATAATAAACATTATTGTGATTTTTTTATAAGTAAATAATTTGTTTAAATTCACTATACAAGAGTTTCAGACATGTATGGAGGGAATCTGACCTACAGTAAATGACTTTTTGTCTCACCTTTATTTATATGTGACACATGCCTTATACAGTGCTTATTTATTATAAGTTGTGTATATAATGTCCATGAATTTATTTTATAAGTATTACTAATAAGATTATGATACTTATATATTCTTATAATTTTATTTCTTACCTGGGGTATATGATTGTATTGATTATAATCGGAGGAGTATTGATTTAAAAATCTCTTCCATATTTTGGATTATTTCATTTTGAGTATCCATTAGAGAATATTTATTATCAACATCCATGTTTTCTAAAAAAGTTATTAATTTTTCTTACTATTTTCCTATGGATTCCTATTGTTAATTTTTCCCATTTTTAGTTTTTTACTTAATAGATTGACTGGAATCATTATTTCATTTTCCAAACATGTTACATTTTGAATTTTCCTGAAAAAGTATGAGAAGAATATTTTTTAACATATAAAACATGAATTTACTTTTACACTTTCATGAATAATTATTACCTTGAATATTACCCTACAATCCTAAAATGTTTTTTCACATAAAATTTTATATTTTAAATTTATGTGGAAATTTAAAAAATGAAAATTATTTCAAAAAAGAAATGGATATTTTTCTCAAGAGCAGTTTTAAATTATTTTCGAGATTCCTTTATATGTTTTCAATTTGGTTTCAAATAAAATTGGGTACAAAATGTTTTTTGTTTTAAAAAGTGATTTTTATGGGTAATTCATGTTTTATGTGATCTTTCAAAATCCTTCCTCACCTATGATGACATACATAGTTATATTAAAGGAATACCATTCATATTGTTTCTCAAAATGGTTTATGTTTTTATGGAATGAGGTTTAAGAAACCACCTTATTTTTAAGGGTTATTCATTTCATAGAATGATTATAAAACCTATCTATTTTTCATTACGTTTTCATATGATTACAAATTTTCAAAACCCATTCCATTTGATGGGTTATGATATGATTGTTTATGATCTACTGGAACATGTATGTATGATGTAATTATGAGATGGGTGGGACCTACATCTCCCTCTATTGCATTGTGTAAAGTTTTATATCTTATGAGATTGACATGAAGGACCTTGTCCGCTAAGATGGTTATTGGAGTAATAAAATTCTTACAAGATGATTACGAGAGTGAACCATGACTACTAATACGGTATATGAATTGAACCCATAATACCAAGATGCCATTAGCAGCAATACTTTAACTACTATGGAAATCATTATTACGTGATTATGTGTTATCCACAACTCCATGTTTTATTCCTTTGTTATGTTTCCAAGTATCTTTTTATTTGTTTCCTTATGATTCATGTTTTAGGAACATTCAATATTTATGACATGATTAATGATTATGATCTTTGATATGTAGGTATAGTATTCTATTTTTATGATCATGTTCTCATACCCATATGCTTATTATTATGTTTACATGTCTCTCTTGTTTACCCTTACTGAGCATCTGAAATCACCCTTTTTCATATGTCTCTTCTTCCCCATGTTATAAATAAAGGATTTAGTGAGGGGTAATAAAGAGGAATATTTTTATGGCATATGTAGAAGACATTTCAAAAAATCATAATAACATGTTCCATGTTTCCAAAGGCACTAAAATAATACCGTCTTAGGGTGTGTTTTTGTGTAATATATTGATTATTCTACAAAAGTTATGTAATATCCATTTACATCACGTATGGGTTGTTATAGTTCCTAGTAGTTTTTTTAGTTTTAACTAGGTCTAACCATAGATTTCATTCACCATGAAATAGGTAGAAAATTAGTTTAGGTGAAACAAAAGTAACACATTTTTATAGTAGTCCATGAATGCTTTATGTTAGATAATATATTCTATTAAAAAATATGGAAAACTATACCTTTTTGGGGATAAGGAAGTTACAAGATTTTTTTTAAAATTATAGATCACTACAACTAAAGAGGGAAGTTTAATTACCCACTATTTAATTGATGAACTAATATTCTTAAAAAACTGTTTGGAATCACTAGTACATGTAGAATATTTATAATTATTAACAATGAAATCATAACAATATCTCAAAATATGAAATATTTGGATTATGAGATAGAAAGTAGAATCTCTATATAGTAATAAATTACCCATAGTTAGGTTTTTAATCATAATTATAACAATGTTAATATTTTTTTAATATTTGGTTCTGCCCGTGATGAAATTAATTTTTTCCTCTTAGGTTTTAGAATGAAATAATACGAGTTTGATTCAAGTGATTGTAGATGAAAACCTTTTCAAAATATGAATATATCCCTTAAGCTTCATAATCTTAGAATCATTATACTTCAGTTTATTATCACAGTTCCCAAAACAATAATTCTTTCCCTTGAGGGAAATTTTTACCCATTCATTAAATTACTACATTAAGATAGACATTGAGGCTCTATGGAGTTTTCCATTTCCATTCCTAAATTCATCTCATGAAAATGTTATTCAATTATACCAAACTGTTCCTTTAATTTCTTATTCATTCTTGTAAAGGCATACTTTGAGTCCATCCCCCCCCATAAAAATCCTTTTATATATATCCAAAACTGCAACATATATAGAATTTTTTTAACATTTAAAAATTAAGGCTTTTACTTAGCTTCTCAAGACTTGAATTATCTCTTGTTTGAGACACTGAAAAAGTCTTTATTTATGGAATTATGTGATGTTTGGACTTGTAAGATATGGTTCAAAGTGGTTCATCTAAAATGAACATTTTTTTCTGGAACGTGAGGCATTGAGACATCCCCATAAATGTTAATTTTCATTACAGGGGTATTTTTTTGGGTTTGTGATGCTGGTGCTGTGAGAACCTAAGATTGGAATCTTCTTAGCTTATATTCTTCAAGAGTGAATATGTTCTTTTCATCTAGGATCACATCAAACAAAATATGGGGATCCCTGTGCGTAGAATATCATAAAAATTTTTCTTAGCGCATGGTTTCATGGGGATGATCAACATGGAAATTTTACCAAAGTCCACAAATTGTTGTTTTATGGTTTTTTATTTCCTGTTCGAGGCTAAAAAAATCATGAGAGGAGCACCATTAGTCAATTATTGGTTTTCAGCATAGAGTTATGTCATGGGTGGATGAACTCAACCCTCACTTTCTTGGTGGGAGGTCATTGGTTTCCATTATTGTAATCCTAACTCATAGTGTTTCTATCTCTAAGGGGAGAGGCTTGACTAGTATGAGTCGATGGATCAAGTGAAATCCTACAAAGTCTTTCTCTAAAATTAATATTGTCGGGTAACACATGTACAAATAGATGAGGGTTGGTATCATGGTTTGTGATGCAAATGGACCAATACACTTAGGATTTAATTCATTTTATGGTCTTATCTATTTTATTAGGCTTGATATAGAGATCTTCACAGTGTACTACGTCTATGGAGGACATATAACATCAATATTTCTGTGGTGGAATCCAATTCCATGATTCTTGTGGGCCATCTAAGAGGAAATGGGACTATTCCTTGAGACCTCTCTGACTATATCATGAAATGAAAGATGATTATTGGCCAGTTCATTAAGGTGGGACCTATTTGGAGATAAGGTAATTTTGCAGCTGACGCACTCGCTAGTGTAGGTAGTCCGATTGAGAGTCTTATTATCAATCACCATATTGGATCTAGTCCTCATGAGTGTATATATTTTATAAGTGGTGACACTCTTATACTTCGTCATTTTTACCCTCCATGAGGTTTGGGAAGTTGAATAAAAAGTTAATTTTTAATAAATGTATTTATTTGAAATCCAATATTTTACCATCATCCACCAAGAATTCATGTGAATAAAATATGTAGATCAATGGGTAATTTTTTTCCATATGTGTATTCCTTGTGAAATATTATCATATTTACACTAATTATTATAAATTTATAAAAATCCATAGGTTTCTTGTTCTCATTTATAATGATGGGGAGTGAATTATATCCCTTGATGATTCCATTTAAAAAAAGAATGATTTATGATATAGGACTACTTGTAAATAAAAAATAAGTGTTATAATACATTAAATTCATATAATTATTTGTCTACATTTACTCTATCATGTTATTATCATAGTGAAAATTTATATCATATATGTTGAATATATATATGTGTGTGTGTGTGTGTGTGTGTATATATAAATATCTTTTAGGTTTCTATGCTCATACGTTCGGTATAATTATTAATTTTCATAAATATGAATATTTTTTAAATGAATTGGATGGATTTGAATCGAAAATTGATGGATTCTAATGATATGAAAAATAGTGTGAGGATGGGGTGATTTTTATCCACGTACATTAAAGTATTTCTATTTTTATTGATTACATGTATCATGTTCAATTTTTTGTCCAAACTTGTAGCTTGATTTTGGTTTCAAGAATTATTTTCTGTTCAAACTACTTTATAATTTTTTGGCCAAACTCGTAGCTTGATTGTGTGTCATGAATTATAAGAAATGATGAAATATTGTTCATCATTTCCTATATATAGTAGGTTTCCTCCATAGAAGTACATTCCACCTTCTATATCTGGTTTTTTAAACCAAATTTATATCTCATTTTTCTAGTAGATATGATAGATCTCCATCCTCAATTTTTCTTCAACAATAGATGAAATATGCCTTCAACAATAGATTTAAAATTCATTTAATAAGAGTGAATCTTTTAAATTATGATAGCAGTTCACTTTTAAACATAAACAATTGATATATTCCAATAGTGGGACATTTCCAATGGTATATTTCCTCCATTCCAAAATTAGTGTTCCCATAAGTAGGTTTCCTAAAATTAGGTTTACCAATTATAGGGTACCTAAAACAATGGTTAATAAAACACAATTTTTATAAAAACATCATTCATCAACCATGATTATAACTTTAAATGTATGGCTACCCCAAAGTATATTTCTCAAAGTAGGGATTATATTGTTCATTATAACAGTTATTATTAATTTAAAATTTGGATAATATGTTTAGTTTCAAATAAACCATCATATTTAATGTTTTGGCATGTTTGTGGTGGATATCTAAATATCTCTAATTACATTATAAATACATATTAATTATATAGAATATATTTGAAATATTTTTTTATTATTTTAAACATGTTTTCATGATGTTCAAATTGATTTTTATTCTCATTAATGAAAATTATGACTTGAACCTTAAGAAAAAATTTCCACTTTTTTGTTTTATTTGTTTTTATTTTTTTATAAAATAATATTAATTTATATTAAACTCATTAGAAATTATTTTTAATATCTATAATGCTGTGTTATTGATTTTTTTATTCTCTTCATGTTTACTTCTCATTTTAAAAGAAACATTTCTAATTTATAATTTCAAATTCAGAGATACGATTTTTCAGAATTAATTTTCAATATTTTATGGTTATATTTTAAGTGGTTTAAACTTATTTGAATCATTATAATTATTAAAATCACTAAATCTAGTATAGTTTTAATTCCACCTTATTTTCATAAAAATGATTTATCTCTATGATATCACTGGTTTTATTTGTCAATATTATTTTTAATAATTCTAACAATTATTATGAAATCTATTTAGCTATTGTGTGTTTTAATAATACATATATAATGGAATTATATGATGTATTGAACATGAAATGGAAAACATATTTGATATTATATTTTTCTATGAGAAAATACCATGAAGATTTATCGTGATATAAAATCAATAAAGTCTTGTATGATACTCTTTTTCATTATCTAGGCAATCTCTAAAGTGCCAAATTAAATATTCTTTAACCTTTATTTCCATGATGAGACAATCTGATCTAATACTCAAGAACAAGTGCCTATATTTTTATTCTTATTATATAAACTTATTTTGCTTTCTTGATTTGATAACAAAACATCTTACCTTTCACACACACTCTATTTTTTGATTTATTCATTTACATAAAAAAGTATTTATTCTTTTATTCCTTGGGTTGTGACTACTAGATTCTAAAGTCATGAACATTTGTTTTGTGAACCCTAATGTCTAAATTTTGTTTGTAATTGGGTTGAGAATACCCATACAAAAGTTAGTGTGTTGTGGTTATCCCACCACTTTATGTAAATGATTTTTGTATTTGGGTTTTGATTCCCTCCCAAAAAATAAGATTAGTTGACAATATATCTCTCATAGACTAGAGAGGTATAAGAGTAGAGTAGGCCCTCTTTGGATTGAACTACCATTAAAAATATATTTGTGTTCTTTCTTTTATTCTATTATAAATTAACTCTCATTATTAACATTCATAATTAATTTAGATAATCAATTTATTTAATTAATTTTTTATCTGGTCTATTAATCCCCTTATAGACCATATGTAATTACCCATTAAAACCTAAAAATTGGTATCAGAGGGTATCCCTATTAATGAATAATTTACCCCTATCATTATTTTTCATAATACCAAACATTTATTAATAGAGGATAACCTTCTTAAAGATAATTTATCTCAATTATTATTTTTCATGACACCAAAAAATTGATATCAAATATCGTTCCTTTTGGAATTAACCAATACTTATATAGATCATATTATTAATATTTAATTCTTCTAACCAATCTATAGACCTCACAATATAAGGAAAATATATTTAAAATGGAAGTAACAGATACAAACGATGCATGGATTCCTCAAAATCCCCTACAATTCAGTGATAATGAATAGATATACTAGAGATCTCGTATGGAGGCATAGAAAAAGAATTAATCATAGAAAATTGGTACATCATGGAAAAAAGTACCTAGTAAGAAATGTTGACCCATATACACTTATCATAAATGATTTTGTAAAATATGTTTCAAATTACAAAGTCATTAATATTTTATATTGTGTTATTAGCAAAGGAATTTTTAATTATTTACCTCCTTGTTAGATAGTTCATGAGATTTGGATTATTCTCTAAGTCACACACCTTGGTTTAGAAAAATTAATTCAAACTAATCTTGGAATGACTCAAATAGAGTATGAATACTTCATTATTGGTGAAGATGAAATAGTAAACTAAATGTTCCACCAATTCACAAGCATTGTGAATGTAATTAATTCACTTTGAGAAGAATTTGAAATCCTAGTACTTATTTCACACATCTGATGATCACTATAAAATACATGTCATCCAAATAAGTTCACGGTTGATGAAAGAAAGAACTTCCAAGTGTAAACTCTCAATTAATTGATTTGAATAGTATTTGATTATGAACTGAAACTGAAGAACATAGCTGACGTAGAAGAAAAAAAGAAAATGTTTATCTTTTAAAATTATTAATGTTGTTTCTACTAAATCATTTGATTTAGATGTACATGATTTTGAAAATGAAGATATGTCCGTTATTATGACTGGAGTTTACAAAAAAATAAAAAAGAAATTATTCAAGAATGATTTAAAATATATCATCGAAAGGAATAACATAAGGGAGAAAAGAAAGGATGTTCAAATTATAATTCATCCAATATTACTTGTTTTGAGGATTGAAATATAAGGACTATTAAGAATGACTATACAAAATTTAATAATAAAGATAAATACACAAATAAGGTTAAAAATACAATAAAAATAGTTAGAGTTATACCAAAGAATCTGATTCCATTGAATAGTATATAATGGAGAATGAATCTGATAACATGGGATTTAAAGATTCCTTGGATAATGTTAACAATTATGGTTTTCATTCTAGATGTTTTGATTTAGACTACGATTCTGAAAATCTAAATTTTATTTAAATTAGTGAATAAATTGAAATTTCACTAGTGAAAAAGATGATTTTACGTTGACTTTTTTTCAATGTTGATTTCAATTTTTAACCAAACTTCACATAGGTGACGTGAAAAATATGTTTCTCAGAATTAGGATTTTAAAAACAAACACTGAAAATGACATTGTGCTTAGTTTTTGCATCAGTTTATACATAAAACGATGCCAAAAACTGCTCTTTGGTTTGATTTTCAAGGTAGGTTCTTAGAGAAAACCAACACTAAAAAGTGTTTTTTGTTTGATTTTCGACATGAGTTTCCTCTAAAAACTGACACAATAAATATTTTTTTCTATATTTTAATGATTTGATGTCAATTTCTATAAAAACAAACTTTAAAAGTTGAATAAAAATTAGAAAAATTTGAATATTACATCCCCATAATAATCAAAATCTCTATAATCAAAAAATTTTAAAGAAAAATCAAACATCATGTAACTTTGAATAAAAATCTACAAAAAAAATAAATTCTTTTATCTATTTAACCTAAAATTATTTATGCATTTATATTATACAGTAAAACTAAAAAATAAAAACCTGAAATTTACAATGTGATGATTTTTTGTTATTGTGGAAGCATTCATTTGATATCATTTTGTTCAAACACCAATTATTACAAATGAATTATAATTTTTTGAATATATTTTATTTGGAAAATGTAATTGTAATCATAAACATAAGAATATAATTACCTTAAATCCTGATCATACTAAAAAAGTAGTTTTAAAAACAAATTGAAAAGATTGTAAAGATCTTCTTGTGGGTATGAATTGACATCATTGAACTTCAACAATGACACTGACTGATATAAGATTAAAAAATTGAACACTATGAAAAAAATATAAAATAATTAATATGATTAAAATCATAATAATTAGTAATTACCACAATTGTAACTATCTCAAAAATGAATCATAGAATAAAATAACCACATTTGACATATCCTTGTTGACGATGAAACTATAGTTAATAAAATAGTAACTTGATAATAAAAACCAATATATATACCTATATATATATATATCCAAAAATCAAAATAATATCTAATATAAAAAATAATTTCCTCTAATTTTACATATTTGATTGCATTTGGATTCTGTATTGACAAGTGATCTCTGTAAAAAAATGTCGTGAATTGTATTTTTATATATAAAAACTGATAATAAATGTATAAAAAATAATAATTAGTCATCATGAGCATAAAGAATAATAATTTTCTAACAAGGTGGAAATTTTTCTAAAATAACCATCTATTAAATAGAAAAACCAATATAATGTCCTTTCACCTGGGCATAATATTCCTATCATCCAATGCCCCCTATAATACAAAAAATTCACATATAATTACATTATAATTAACATTAGTACATAATTATGTTTCTTCTCATAACAATGAAGAAATGACATAAACTAACACCTTCTATTAGTTATTGATAACCTCTCACATATATATTCCACTCTATTTTCCATCGACACATATTTCACATTCTTTGAAATATATTTTGGATCTATGAAACCATAAACACATGTGCTATCATTTTAAATGAGTATCATGTGTAGATACCTAATTATGAAAGTAATATAGTTAGTCAATTTAAATTATCTTTAACTTAAAAAATAAAAACTGAATGTTCAATTTACATACTTTGAAAACAATTGTTATACATTCACGGTGAGATCTTTAAAATTAATTAGATCCATGACATCATTATGGAATATTATCAATGGATAGTCTCTTTTACATATATCTAATGACATCTGCAACTCCTATATATTATCCATGGAAGAAGAAACCTGAGATAATATTTCAATTACATCAAAAATATTTGAAGTATATACACTTATTTGTTCCTGAACCATTTTGTTCCTTTATGACATTTCATTAAATTTCATATACTCCTATATAAGTTAAATTTCACAAAACATTATAATAAATTTTCAATCAGATTAAATTAATATTAAAAAACACTTTCCTTATACAAAATATGAAGAAGAAGGACAGATGGCCAGAGTAAAAACATTAACCTATATAATCCCCAAATCTGGTAATCTCCGTGGCAGTGAATGGTATTAGATTATTACAATAAATAATATCATATATCGATACTCTAACCTAACCCATATGAATAGGTAGGTGATGTAAAGAATATCCCAAAAAAATGAATGACTCCAAACACTATAATATGTACATTAGTATCTTCTCCATAAAACTCACAGTATAAAGTTGGGTCCCAGTGAGGAGGTGGAGGATCTGAGTATGAAGGCTGGGAATGAAAGGTGGGATGGGGTGTTGAGTCAAAAGTCCTCTTTTTATTTCTATATCATGTTTTGGAAATCACAAATGCATTCTATCATATTATGGAATTTACAATTGTCTTCTATTTTGTTTATCGTATCGTACAATGATGATCGTACTATCCATATCGTATCGTACGATACTGATCGTACTGATCATGCTGATGGTACTGATCATGCTGATCGTACTGACCATATCGTATCATACAATACTGATCGTACTAACCATATCGTATCGTACAATACTGATAGTACTTACCATGCAAATCGTACAATGATGATCATACTAAATATGAAAATTGTATTGATTCTGTTACTCATAACTTTTTTTACATTCTTGTTTCAATACTTAGTCAAAAACACTTATTGCATATGAATCGTACTCATGTTTTTCATGTCTATATATCTTTTGTCCTAACAAAACGATGTTGTTGAGTTAGTTACAAACTAGTCAAAACGATGTCGTGCTTTCTGTTTCAATATGACCGTTGGAGGCAATATGACCATTGGAACCCGAGGCCTATAAATAGGAGGTCATTTGATGCTGAGAAGACAACGATGAACGAAGAGAATGAATGAAGAGACTCTGTGAACTACCGAGATTCTAGAGAGAGACACTGTGACTTCTCTCATCTGCCTTGTGCGTCCGATAATCGTATCGAGGGCTTTCAAGTAATTGAAAGACAGAGGTGCCGATTACCTACAAAATCGAGGGCTGCCGGGGATAGGCAGATAGACGTGCCGATCATCGTATCGAGGGCTGCCGGGGATAGGCAGACAGACGTGCCGATTATCGTATCGAGGGCTGCCGGAGATAGGCAGACAGACGTGCCGATCATCCTATCGAGGGCTCACCAAGGTGTTAGTGAGACAGACCTTTTATCCAAGGTGAAAGGATAACCCTTCTCTTTGGGTTAAAAGAATTGTAATACTTTTACATTTCCGCTGTTACTTGTATTAGAAAGGAATTTGTGTTGTTTCCTTTCTTCTTTACATATTCAATAGTAATTGTTTCAATTACAATCATTCTATTACATATTGTATTGATTGATTCTATACGCTTTAAGATAGAATCATTCATCTGTCTATTACTCTGATTATTGTATTCATCTTGAATACAATTGTTTTACATCACATTAGTATTACAATACATCATACCTTTTTACATTAAATACAATTGTGGGTATTTGTATTTGTATTAGTTTAAGATCATTTAAACTAATCTCTTAGTTGCTAAAACTCATAGGTTTTTAAACCTACAATTCACCCCCCTCTTGTATTGTTCCATCTAATAGATATACATATCTTTATAATCGATCCAACAATTGGTATCAAAGGAGTTTTTCCACTGATTTGTATTACTAGCTTTATTTCTTTCATATTATTATCTTGAATACTTACTACACTAACGTGTGGAGTGGAAAAGTTTTTGGTGTCTTAGATAGCAGGAATGAATATTGGGTCAATGGACAATTTGAATCCTTCTAGACCACCAATCTTTGATGGGAATGATTATGAGTATTGGAGAGATCGTATGAATACTTTCGTTATCAATACTTTTGTAGACAACTTTATAATTCATACTGGAGGTTACAAAATTCCTGACAAAGAAGTCAGTACTTTCACCAACCAAGAGAAGCAAGAATATCAACTAAACTACAAGGTACACAATACTTTATTATGCTCTATGACCAGGAATATATATAGCCTGATATCTTCATGTGAAGCAGCCAACTGTATTTGGAAGAAATTAGAAGTTACTCATTTTGGTACATCCAAGGTTATAGAAACAAGGAGAGAAATGCTTCGAGCAGAGTATCATGGATTTGTTTTTCCTTATGGAGAGCCTGTATGTAAAGTACAACAAAGGTTTATGACAATTGTCAACAGCTTACAATCTATGGGAGAAAAAGGTCTTGATGATGAAGCTCTTGTTGACAAGATTATATATATAATGCCAAATGAATGGGAGTCATAAAGAACAGCTATTGATGAAAATAGAATAGTTTCCCAGATTACTCTTGATGAACTCTTTGGAAATCTTCTACAGCATGAGACAATAATGAAGAGAGATGTTGATTTCAACAAGAAGAAGAATGGGAATGGAAGTGTAGCCTTTGCATCTAAAGCTAAAACACCTAAAAGGATTACAAGGTCTAAATCCAAGAAAGTTGTTATATCTCATTCAAGTGATTGTAATCTTTCGGATAATGAGTTTGCCAATCTTGCTCGAAGGATGAACAAGATTGTGGGAAAGAACGATTTCCAATATAGATTCAAAAAGAAAGATTGAAAGGATAAGAAAGATTCAGAGGTAACTTGTTATGAATGTAAGAAAGCAGGACATATAAGGCCTGATTGTCCTTTACTGAAGAGGAAAGATAGAAAAGAGAAACACTCTGAAAGAAACAAGAAAAGGTTTTATAAGACAAAGAAAGTCTTGAAAGCAAATGATACGTGGAGTGCAAGTGGTTGTGATTCCTCAGATGATTCTTCAGAATATGAGACATCAGGACAAAGGAATATCAGACTCTTATCCAGATTACCAATTAAAGATCAGTGTCTCATGGCTAAGGTACATAATGCTGAAGCTATTACAAATGTCTCTTTGAATGAAAATTATTCTAATAATAGATATTATGAATATTCAAATGATGAATCTTCATCATCAGAAGATGATACATTACCTTCTTTTGAAGAAGTATCTAGATTTTCTAAATTACTTGAAAATGAGAATTCAAAGCTCAAAAAGAGATTTGAAAAAGCAAATTCTAGAATTTCAATCTTGACTAAAGAAGTATCAGATCATTCTAAAGATCTTGAAGTGAAAACTTCTGACTTTGAAAGTATTTTAAAAACCCTTGAGAAAGTTAAATCTGATAAGGTTAAATTTCTTAAGGATCTTGAAACTGTAATTTCAAAGAAAAATAGTTTAGAGCCTAACTCTAGTTTAAATTTTTTGGAAAATAAGAATTTTGTTTTAAAACTAAAGTCAGAGATTTTATCTTTGAATAAATGTTTGTCAAACTTTACTCATGGTAAATAAAATTTTTATAGGATGTATTCTCAAATTAGACCTTTGAGAAATCATTCTGGTCTTGGTTATACTTATTCCAAACCTGTTTTCAGCAATAACTATTTCGTTCCTCAACAACCCATTTTCTGTTCTAAGTGTCAATGTGGTGGACACTGGAGAAGAGATTGTTCTCTTAAAAAAACTCAATCTTTAGGATTTCATTAAGCTCATTTTGCAAAACAAATGTGGATTCCTAAAATTCTTTTATCTATCCCTTCTATATCCAAACAAGTTTGGATTCCAAAAAACTAATTGTTTCTTTTTCAGGAAAACAAAAAGTGTACCAATAAGAATATTTGGTACATGGATAGTGGTTGTTCTCGACACATGACTGGAAACAAGGATCTCTTTGAAAAGGTTATCAAAACAAAAGGTGGAAAAGTTACCTTCGGAGATAATCCTGAAGGAAAGATTGTTGGTATAGGTAATATTGTTTTTCTTGGAAAAGTTTTTATCTCAAATGTTTTGTTTGTTAAAGGTCTTAGGCACAATATCATCAACATAAGTCAATTATGTGATGAAGGTTACCTTGTGAATTTTAGAAACGATAAGTGTCTTGTTCACAATTCCAAGGATGAGTTCATTATATCTGCCCATAGGCAAGATAATGTTTACACTATTAACTTAGAAGACCTTAGGAACCAAAAAATACCTTGCTTAAGTGCAATAGAAGACCAATCGTGGCTATAGAATAGGAGACTAGGACACTATAATATGAGAAACCTAAGTAAACTCTCAAAGAAAGGACTTGTAAAAGGGCTACCAGATCTTAGATATGATTCTTCAAAAGTCTGTGATCCTTGTCAATTTAGCAAGCAACACAAGACTAGCTTTAAATCAATTAATGAAGTTTCAACTTCTAATGCATTACAGTTAGTGCATATGTATCTTTTTGGTCCTTCACAATCTAGAATCATTGGAGGCAAATACTATGTATTTGTTTTAGTTGATGACTTTACTAGATTTACATGGGTCTACTTTCTCACAAAAAATCTGAAGCGTTTTCCTATTTCAAAACTTTTAGAGCCCAAGTTAAAAATGAGAAAAACCTACCATTGATAACTATTCATAGTGATAATGGTGGTGAATTTCAAAATTCAGATTTTGAAACTTTTTGTAGTAAGAAAGGTATTACTCACAATTTCTCAGCTCCAAGAACTCCTCAGAAAAATGGTGTTGTTGAAAGAAGAAATCGTATTCTTCAGGAAATGACTCGAACCATGTTGAGTGAATACTCAATTGCTAGGCACTTTTGGGCTGAAGCTGTTAGTACTGCATGTTATACTATAAATCACGTTTTAACTAGACCATTTCTTAATAAAACCTCTTATGAGTTATGGACTGACCGAAAACCTAAAGTTTCATACTTCAAAGTTTTTGGATGCAAAGTATTCATTCTGAATACAAAATATAATCTACAAAAATTTGCACCAAAATCTGATGAAGGAATCTTTCTAGGCTATTCTACAACCTCTAAGGCTTATAGAGTTTTCAATAAAAACACTTGTACTGTTGAGGATACAGTACATGTAAAATTCGATGAAACTAATCCTTTTGTTTTCAACCACCCCAATCCGACATCCTCGGATGTGTTTTCTAAAAATGTTTATCAACCATTAGTAGAAGATCACTCTGAAAAAGAAAATGTTCAAGAAAGTATTCCTGAAACATTTACCACAGAAGACATCCTACCATATGTTGATGAACAAGTTTTATAAAATCCAAATCAATTGTTTCTTAGAAATCATCCCAGTGATAACATCATTGGTGATATAAATGAACCTATAAGGACCAGAAATTCCATAAGAAATGAAATATAACATCTTTCTTTTCTTTCCCAATTTGAACCTAAAAGTCCAAGTGAGGCTTTAGGTGATGATTATTGGATCAAAGCAATGCAAGATGAACTAAATGAATTTGAAAGGAATCAAGTCTGTACTTTAGTTGATAGACCTAAAGAAACAACTGTGATTGGTGAAAAATGGGTTTTCAGAAACAAATGTGATGAAAATGGAATCATTGTAAGAAATAAAGCAAGGCTTGTTGCTAAAGGCTATAATCAACAAGAGTGAATAGACTATGAAGAAACATATGCTCCTGCAGCTAGACTTGAATCTTTTCGTATTCTACTAGCCTTTTCAGCATATTTCAATTTCAAACTATTTCAAATGGATGTCAAATGTGCTTTTCTAAATGGTTCTGTTCAAGAAGAAGTTTTTGTCGATCAACCTCCTGGTTTTCAAGACCCAAAACATCCTGATCATGTTTTTAAACTTACCAAGGCTCTATATGGTCTTAAACAAGCCCCTAGAGCATGGTATGATAGACTTACAGGATTTATTTTACAAAACAATTATACAAAAGGTACAGCAGATCCAACCCTTTTTATAAAAATGGAAAACAAAAATGTTTTGATTGTTCAAATATATTTTGATGACATCATATTTGGATCAACTCAGAAATCCTTAACAGATTCTTTTGCAAACATAATGAAATCTGAGTTAGAAATGAGTATGATGGGTGAGTTAACATTTTTTCTAGGTTTTCAAATTTCTCAAAAACCAGAAGAAACTTATATATCTCAACATAAGTATATAAAAGATTTACTCAAAAATTATGGATTTGACAAAACTAAAAGTATTAGTACTCCAATTGGTACCTAAAATACTCTTGATCTTGATGAAACTGGGAAACCAGTAGATCAAACAATCTTTAGAGGTATGATAGGAAGTTTGCTATACTTGACAGCTAGTCGACCAGACTTAATGTTTTCTGTATGCTTATGTGCAAGATATCAATCTAATCCAAAATAGTCTCATTTAAAAGTCGTAAAGAGAATCTTTCGGTATTTAAAAGGCACTATGGATTCAGGACTTTTTTACTCCTCTGGAAATGACTTTGTTTTAAAGAGTTTTTCAGATGCTGACTTTGTTGGTTGTAGAATGGATAGAAAAAGCACATCTGGAACATGTCATTTCTTAGGAGATTCTCTGGTTTCTTGGTCCTGCAAGAAACAACACTCAGTAGCACTATCCACTGCTGAAGCTAAATATGTAGCAGCTGGAAGTTGTTGTGCTCAAGTATTGTGGATGCAACACACACTCACTGACTATGGTTTGAGGTTTTCCAAAACTCAAATTCTTTGTGATGATACAAGTGCCATATCCCTTAGTAAGAACCCAGCACATCACTCACGTGAAAAACACATAGATGTTAGGCATCACTTTCTTAGAGATCACACACAAAAAGGAGATATTGTTTTACAATTTATCGGAATGCAAGAACAACTTGCTGACATTTTTACAAAACCCTTACCTTCCGATAGATTTGAATTTATAAAACAGAAGCTAGGAATTATTACATTAAAATAATCATTCATATCTACTTCCTGTTTTACATCTCTCCTAATAGTAAGAAACTCCCCGTAGAAAGGGGGAGAACATTTCTTTCTATGTTTTCCACTTTATATCATTCTATCTTATGATTTTAATTTTTCCATAGTTTTGGTTTTCTGTTTATCGTATTGACAATTTTAGTTTTCTGTTTATCGTATTGACAATTTTAGTTTTCTGTTTATCGTATTGAAAATTTTAGTTTTCTGTTTATCATATTGAAAATTTTAGTTTTCTGTTTATCGTATTGAAAATTTTAGTTTTCTATTTATCATATTAATAATTTTATTTTTTCTGTTTATCTTATTGAATTTCTTTTCCATCGTATCAATCAATAATGGTATTGAATCGACCGATGATGGTATTGAATTTCTTTTCCATCGTATCAATCAATCAATAGTATTGTATCGATCGATGATGGTGTTGAATTTCTTTTCCATCATATCAATCAATCAATAGTATTGTATCGATCGATGATGGTATTGAATTTCTTTTCCATCGTATCAATCAATCAATAGTATTGTATCGAACGATGATGGTAATGTTTTTTTATCGTAATGAACGATGATGGTAATGATTTTCTTTTCTATTGAATCGACCGATGATGGTATTGAGATTGTTTTCTATCATACTGTCAGTTCATGGTAACGAGATTGTTTTCCATCATATTGTCAGTTCATGGTAACAAGATTGTTTTCCATCGTACGGTCAGTTCATAGTAATGTCTTTGTTTTCCATCGGCATGATGATGTTTTTTGTTTCCTTACGATTGTATTTTCTTTTGATTTCTATCAAAACCAACAATTACCTTACATTCTCCGACATGTATTTTTTCATTTTTTTTCTTCTTTGTTTTAATCCTAACCATTGATCTGGGTTTCCCTAATCTTGACCGTAGAAGATTAATGGTCACCCTTTTTCGACCATAGAAGATCAACGGTTACCCCTTTATCACCTATAAATAGCCCCCCTCCCCTCCCCAAACCCACATTGGTTTTTCAGGATTTAAGGCGAAGATTTGCTCCACCGGCTATAAATCTCCGTACGATCTTCTCATCGGCATAACCTTTATGTCTCAATCCTCTACTACCACTCCCACTGAAATGTCTTCAAAGACTTTTACAGAGAAAGACATTAACAGAGAAAGGTTAGTATCTCGAGACTTTTTCTATACATATGATTCCACAATCAGGAGGATCATTTTGTTTCAAGGGTGGGAACATCTGTGTGTTGAAAAGCCTGATTCTCAAGATCCGGTTCTTTTTGATGAAGTTTGTCAATTTTACAAAACTGTTTCATTCGACAAAGACATGACTATAAACTTTGCTGTGTACGATAGGAAATTGTCTATGTCTGTGAAACAAGTGGCACATTTTCTGAATGTTTCTGTAGAAGGGGATTCTTTCTATCCATCACACAAACTACCAGAGGAAGTTGGTACGTTTAATAGAGAAAGTGCGGAAAAGACTTTGTTTGTTATTAATGAGGAAAAGAGAAAAGTGTCTCATCTTTCTCTAGACAATCGTTTTGTCACTTTATGGATGCAAGGTTTTCTTATCCCAAGGAAAGGGGATAGAGAAACTCTGAAAGTTTCTGATATTTTCATGCTTGACTATCTTGTGAATATGAGAAAAGTGAATCTCATGGGGTATGTTTTTGAAACCATTAAGAATGTCAAGATAGGAGGGATTAAGTCCCAAATGATTATGTATCCAGCCATCCTTACGAAGTTCATTCTTGAGAGTATGAAGTTTTGTAACATTCCTTTGAAAGGAAATCCCATAGATCTTAAGCCTTCTTGGATTAGCAAAAGTAAGATGAAAAAGTTGAATGTTTGTTTGGATCACAATTCAAAACATTTTGTTAGAGATGTAGAAGCTGAATTGGCTCAGAATCAATCAGCACCTATGCCAGCCAAAGACTATCCATCTACAGGTGTTACTCAAAAGTCTGATCCGCAAACCAGTTCAATGCCCAAGACGAAGTCGAGGTACAGTAAGGAGGTTGTAGCAAAATGGAGAAAGGATAAGGAACAGAGAGAGGAAGGTGATCCGAAGTTCGGTCATGACCCTGCTGAGGCTTTTGCAGATAGAGTATGGGTAGAAGAAACTCTTCAGGCTGAAAAGAAGAAGAAGGTTCTTTTGAAAAGAAAGGCTCAGGACTGTGATGTCTCTAAAATCTTGAAAGCAGTAGAGCAAGCTAGTGCTCAACTAACAGAAGAAGTGCACCAAGATCCCATCGTACAGAGTCTCCCTGAGGAAGGAAAAAAACAACGGGTGGAAGAGATAGAAGAAGAGGAAGAAGAAGAAGGAGATTTTCTTTTAGAATTTCTTCAAAGTTCAAAGAAGAGTAGAGAGGAATCGGTTCAAAAGATGAGTGAAGGTGTTCAATAAACTCCTCATGCCGATCAAGCACAATCTCCGGACAGAATGACTTTTCAAGAAAAGCAAGGTGATCAATCCTCTCATTCTGATAAAGTTGTTGTCATTAGTGACAAAGTGGAAGAAGAAAGAAAGCAGAAAGAAAAATCAAAAGGAAAACAACCAGTTGTTGACTCAAGCAGATCGTATGAACTAGAATCGTACGATGAAGATACTGATTCAGAGCATACAATCTCTCTCAAGAAGATTGATTACATTGTTCATGTTTTGAGAAGGGTTGAGAAGACCATTCCTTATTTTTCGAGGCTGGAAGGGAAGATTGATTTTATTACTGACAATCAAAAGAATAAGTTTGGCTCTGTAAAAGAATTAAGGAAGAAAGTTTGGTCAGTAGAAGTCGATTTGAAAGTTCTTTCCGAAAGTTCGGTTGCTCATAAGAAGGCATGCAATAAGATGACCAAGTGGTCATACAAAACAGAGAGCTGAATCAACGATCATGAAATTGCTATTGAAGATATAAGAAGGTTATCAAATGAGCTTGCAATTGCTTTCAATAAGCTTGACAGAGAAACTGTTGAAAGGTTGAATCTTCTGTCTTCTCAAAGAGTCGATGTTCCTTCAGTGAAAGATTTGCAAGAGAGAATGAATGTTTTTCAATCCAAATTCTCGAAGGTTTCATCTTTCAAAGATGAAATGGTCTTGCTGAAGAATCAAAATTCTGTGTTATCCAAAGATAATAAGAATTTGCAAAACAGAATTGATACCCTTGAATAAGTAATCAGAGTCCAAGAGGAGACTATCATGAATCAAGATCAGATTTTTACGGATCAACAAGAGCTTCTCAGAACTCAGGGTGAATCAATTTCTAAAGACAAGAAGGAGATCAAAAAGATGAAAGCTATTCTTAATGAGCTTATAAAGAAGGAGAAGGAAAGAGAAAACAAATGATTGTTGTATTTGTCTTCTTTTGGACTTGTCTTTGTTTTGAAATGACTTTTATGATTCTTTTCTTTTATCCATTGTCTTGTTTTTTTTCTAACTCCTTCAGACAATTCAAGATTACCTATTCCTTTTTGTAAATCACAAAGGGGGAGAATGTTTACAAAGGGGAGAATGTTTTATAAAGGGGGAGAATGCTTTACAACACTCTTAAGGGAAATCTATGAATACAATCCTTAGGAAAGTCCATACCTAAGGGGGAGTTAGTTGTATTCAATTTCTTATTCAGAAGAGTTTTCAGTAACTCAGGGGGAGATAAGTATTTCTTGTTACATTTACTTTGTGTATTGTGATTTCCAAAAAGGGGGAGATTGTTGAGTCAAAAGTCCTCTTTTGATTTCTATATCATGTTTTGGAAATCACAAATGAATTCTATCATATTATGGAATTTACAATTGTCTTCTATTTTGTTTATCGTATCGTATAATGATGATCGTACTATCCACATCGTATCGAACGATACTAATCGAATTGATGGTACTGATCATGCTGATCGTACTGATCATGCTGATCGTACTGATCATGTTGATCGTACTGACCATATCGTATCATACAATACTGATCGTACTAACCATATTGTATCGTACAATACTGATCGTACTTACCATACAAATCGTACAATGCTGATCATACTAAATATGAAAATTGTATTGATTCTATTACTCGTAACTTTTGTTACATTCTTGTTTCAATACTTAGTCAAAAACACTTATTTCATATGAATCGTACTCATGTTTTTCATGTCTATATATCTTATGTCCTAACAAAACGATGTCGTTGAGTTAGTTACAAACTAATCAAAACGATGTCGTGCTTTCTGTTTCAATATGACCGTTGGAGGCAATATGACCGTTGGAACCCGAGGACTATAAATAAGAGGTCAGTTGAAGCTGAGAAGACAACAATGAACGAAGAGAACGAATGAAGAGACTCATTGAACTACCAAGATTCTAGAGAGAGACACTGTGACTTCTCTCATCTGCCTTGTGCGTCCGATCATCGTATCGAGGGCTTTCAAGTAATTGAAAGACAGAGGTGCCGATTACCTACAAAATCGAGGGCTACCAGGGATAGGCAGACAGACGTGCCGATCATCGTATCGAGGGCTGTCGGGGATAGGCAGACAGACATGTCGATCATCGTATCGAGTGCTGCCGGAGATGGGCAGACAGACGTGTCGATCATCGTATCGAGGGCTCACCAAGGTGTTGGTGAGACAGACCTTTTATCCTAGGTGAAAGTCTAACCCTTCTCTTTGGGTTAAAATAATTTTAATACTTTTACATTTCCGCTGTTACTTGTATTAGAAAGGAATTTGTATTGTTTCCTTTCTTCTTTACATATTCAATTGTAATTGTTTCAATTACAATCATTCTATTACATATTTTATTGATTGATTCTATATGCTTTAAGATAGAATCTTTCATCTGTGTATTACTCAGATTATTGTATTCGTCTTGAATACAATTATTTTACATCACATTAGTATTACAATACATCATACCTTTTTACATTCAATACAATTGTGGGTATTTGTATTTGTATTAGTTTAAGATCATTTAAACTAATCTCTTAGTAGCTAAAACTCATAGGTTTTTAAACCTACAATTCACCCCCCCCCCCTCTTGTATTGTTCCATCTAATAGATATACATATCTTTATATTCGATCCAACATGGGGAGGATGTGAAAACTTTGATTGTCTCTTCATTTTTCCTAAAATAGCATATTGTATAGCTACTTAAATTTTATTACCTATAGATTCTTTCATATGTGTAAGTTGAGCTTTTAATGAATCAATTTTTGGGACTCTTTATTGTTTACATTGATGAACCAAAACGTTTGGAATATTAACACTCATCTTATATCCTCTTATGCAGCCAGTGTGTTTTAGATTTCTTAATTTTTTGGCTTTGATGTCGACCCTACCCTCAGGCGTAAAAAAACCCTATGTCTATTTCTCTTGATTTTCTTCCTGAAATGAAAAATGAAAATGGAAAATTAATGTTGTTAATTTATAAGTTACCAAAATTCTTGAAAATAATAATTATTTACATACAATACTTTTATATACTTATTTATCTTTATCTATAAGATACTTTTCATTTTTTCTTCTTCTCACTCTTTTCCACTTCTCATGGTGGGTGGGTAGAGATGGAGGACATAATTAGACCCCATCAGAACCACTTGTGGAGTGAGATATTAGTGCTTCCAAATATTCATCAATCATTTTATCTCCAATAAATGATATCCTCCACTTGATAAAGTATTGGGGTAAACATTCTACAACTGAATCTCTTGATGGGATTTCATAGAGGGATGTTATATGCAATTTAAACTAATAAGTAATTAGGTACATATATAAGAAATTTTATAATGCAATATAATATAATTATCATACAATAAATGTTTCATCATGCCCTGTGGAAACAAATTTCTTCCATCTATCTTCATCTAAAAATAGATACTTAAGGAATGGAATTTCGTGTTATCTTTTTTCAAACACATAATTTTTTGTCTGCTTCATTTTGAAATCCATCCATCGAACCGTCGTTAATGTAAGACATCTTTTCTTAACTACTTTTTTTATTCAAAATTGAATGTCATCTATAGTTTCAGAACATAAATGTTAGTGACATAAAATATTTAATATTATAAAAATGAGATTAAATAAATCAATTGAGATATTTTACATTCACGACCTCCCAAAGTTGATCTATCACCATCTTGTCAATATACTTCCAATCAGGATATAAAATGATTATCCAAGAACAAATTTTCATGCTGATATAGCTAATATATTTCATTTAATTTGGGTCAATTGAATTATTATTATCATCAAATTGAATATGTAATTGCTTCTCTCCATAATAAACTGACTGTTTTGGTAAAAATTCAATTCCCCATTTACCAACTCGGGGATTCGATTTTCCAATACTAAATGTAAAAGACTCCATAGTTCAAGTCTCATTAGTAGGACTGCAATTATTTTTTTTATAAATTAAAATTTTTATTTCATTAGCTAATTATAATAATATATATTTAATAATATGAGAAGAGACAAATACCCCTACAGGTTTTCATCAGCCTCTATATATGTATTGTTATTAAAATGGGAAAATGTAGTGAAATTCTTGTGTACCTGAATATTATTAGACATGTTAGTAGTTAGAAAACATGAAAATAGAAACATGTAAGTAAAAAAAGTGTCACACATATGTAATTTTAAAAATATTAATGTTATGATTCAAGACCAAAAAAATATGCAAGGTAAACTATTAAATATAAACATTACATCTAAAAAGACATAATCATTTAATAATTTAAATATGAAAGCTTGAAAATCTGTTCTCATAGGTAAAAAACTAATCCAAAATATAATAATTTACATTAGGTGTTTCAATGAAAACAATTCTTTACTATAACCGTGGAATATCAAAATTTAACACACAAAAATATAATATATAATAAAAAATATATAATTAAATATCCAATAGTTATTAAATAACACAGTTTTTACACATGTAAATTTCAAAAATTCAATATAAGGTAAATAATTACCAGATTCATTATGACAGTACTTTAGTATTTTCCCACATTCCTTCAGCATGATCATTTCATTTTCATGCACTCTGTCTTCATTATAGACATTATTTTCCTAAAAGTGTGTAATAGATGAAGAATCCGGATAAAAACCAATAACATCATAACCATCATCATCATCCAAATGGATTCCTTTCCCCTTCTAAATGATGCATCCCTCGTAATTCGATAGATCAATGGCATTAAAAATTTTCTTTGCATGTGCTTCCATGAGAAATGGTTCCTCATTGAAACTTAATCTTTTCAAATCAACCATTTGAAACCCATATTCCAAATTGTTCACACTGATATTACTTGTAACCCAATTACACATAAACATTGTGACTCGAAATTTAATATAATCAATTTCTCATAAGTATTCTAGAACTCAAAAAATATGACATAGATATAGAAATTGGGTTTTTATCTTTTTCACTCGTAAAATGCAGCACTTCAGTGACGTCCATTACACCTCTATTTTGAATGGTACACTTGTCATCCAACATATTTGTGTAAAATATATACCCATTAGTATCCAAACAAGACAATATAATCCTATTAAGAGATGGACCACCAACAAATAGTTTTAATGTTTCTGATGTAGAGATAAAAGTGATGAATTTCTCTTTAAATCGTGAAACAAATGTATTTTTTTGCTCAATAATAAACCACTTATCATTTATTTTTAGATATTGTATCATTAATTTTGAAATATGTGATCAAATATGTGATCAAACCTCATCTATGTTGTTAAAAATATATAAACGCGCATAAATCAATTCATCACTTGGAATTATCTTTACCTTTAAGCCTCAAATACCTCTTCCTTCACTATAAATTGTCATATGTCAAGATATAGGGAGACCAATATGCTACACTTCATTAAAATAATTAGTATAGAACTCAATCACATCTACTAATACATATTTATACAAAATAATAACCTCTAGTTGATAAGAATTTTTAACATATCCATTCAAAATTTTCATATGTCATTCAAAATGATACATCCATTATAAATAAACATGCCCACAAATTCTTATCTCACACACCAAATGAATCACCAGATGAACCATTATAAGAAAAAAAAGTTGGTGGGAAATACATTTCTATTTGAAAAATAATAATAGATTCTTCATTCTACAACAAATCTAGTAAATTTTGATCAGTGACATTTCTATAAATGGATTTCAAAAAATTACATAACCTGATGATAATATTTTTTTACAGTTTTCTGCAATATACCATGAATTGTGACATTTATAAGTTATTCCATCAATACATGACAATCATGATATTTCATAACTATTTATTTACAATCCTTCAATGACAGAAAATTCCTCACATTTAAAGAATAACCACTGGGTACCTTAAAACCATGAAAGCTCAAATAAAAATCCATATTTTCAATCTTTCTTAATGAGTGACAAGGTGGAGGTAAATATGTTCCATTTCCTTTCATAGTGAGATCTAAATAAAAATATATTCACATTAATATCAAGTAAAACATAGCATACATTCCATATTTTATCTTTTCTTTTATGTATAATAATGTTTCAATAAAACTATTATATATGTTTTTCTCAACATGAATATCATCGATGTTCAGTTTTACCTCCAAATATATCTAAAAAGTTAGTTAGAAAAAGATAGACTATTTTCAATAGATTTTTTTGAAGACTAGAAAAAAAAATTCTAGATGTCATGTCAATATTTTTCACCCTATCTTAATATTCTTCAACTGACAATGGTCTAGGGGGGAAGTTGTATTCTTATAAACTGTGGAATTCTTTTTTCAATCTATGATAAGGATGATCAATTGGAAAAAATATTCGATGTCCCATACACATTTTCCTTCTTTCATTCTACAATTGATAATAAGAATCCTCTTCATCACAAATTGGACTTTCTTTATGTCCCTTAACACTATATCCAGATAAGTTTCCATATGCAAAAAAGTCTTTAATAGTTAAAATTATCATAGAACAAGAAAGAAAATAATATTTCTTGTATAAATTGAAAAATTTAACACTTATCTCCCATATTAGTTTCGAATCATCAATAAATGGTGAAAGATACAAATCAATATCATTTTATAGTTGTTAAGGTCCCAAAATCATCATGCTCATCATAACATATTATTTATTCATATATAGAATTAGGGACATGTTTTAAACTAACAAAAAAAATATTCCAAGAACTATGTAGGCTATATATACTCTAATACAGATTCAATCCATCAGTACACAATCTTATTCTCAGATTTCTAACTTCACTTCCAAAATCATGAAATTTTTTTCAAATCTCTTCCACCATAGTGATCGGTAGGGTTTTCTATGTTACCATCAAATATGTGCTCATGTGAATGTCATCTTAACCTTTTTTTATTAATTTAATTTGCAAAAAGATGCTTCAAATGTAGATTTATTAGAAGGTACCAAATTACATCAGCAAGATCTGTGGTTCTAGTTACTAATAATGAATCATGGTTGAATTATCTTAATTGTATGAAAGAATTACGGGAATATATCATTAGAATTTAAAAAATTGATTTTCATGAGGTTAGATGTCAACACTTAAGAATGAATATGAGTTGACTTTTTCATTCATCTTATAGCATGGTGTCCCATATATTGGACAACTCGATAAATATACATATTCTTTCCTACACAATATACAATAATTTTGGAAAGAATGTATCTTTTTATACCCCAATCGCATTGAGCATAATATTTTATTCACCTCATAATTAGAGTCTGGAAGCCTATTTCCGTCTACAAGAAGCTCTTTTAAAATCTCAATTATGTTGGAGAAAATTTTATTACTCCACCCATTTCTTACTTTCAAGTTAAATGATCTCAAAAATTCTAATAACATAGTATATTTACTACAACTTGGGAATATTGTTTTCTCAGATGCTCTATGCAATCATTCAATAGTTTATGTTTTTTCGATGGTTTCAACACTTAAATAATGAATTAATTCTTTAATACAATCCTCTTCCTCCTTAGGAATATTGTCACCAACATTGGAGGTTGAATTTTTAGTTCTTTCACCACGCTAAATCCAAAATTTATAATTAAGGATAAAAAATAATAAATGAGATGACCCATGAACTATCTGGAATTGGACTTTCTCATAACCAATCAATTCACACATGGATAGTAAATCAAATCAATGTTTTGAAGATTTCTTTTATAAAATCCGAAGAATTCATCAACTGTTTTTTCATATTCACTAGTGGTTCCTTATAATTTTATCCAATTATGATCCATTAAATACCTTAAATCACAATATAATTGGATAATATATTAAAACATATAAAAATTCAAATATATATATAAATAGATAAATCGTAAAAAGAAACACATTTAATAAAAACTGTTGATAATCTTATTAAAGACATCACATATAAAACACATTGAAAAATAGTAAATTTTTTATTTTCTTATTAAATACATGTGTTTTATTGATTTTATAATTTAATTATTTTTAATCATCTAAAATTTATTAGTTCAATTAGAATAGTTTTCACATTGGTTCGGTGTTATGTGGGTGAAAAGAACAAAAGATTGAATTAATTTAACAACTGAAAAATATGAAGTCCTTACATGTGATTATCATTTTATTAATGAATAATGAAACTATACATCATTTTTAATAGCATAATATCATGATCATTGTATAATTTCAAAAAATATATTTTTTCCAAATAAATAATTTTACAAAAACATTTACAAATAATAATAAAATACAAACTATTAATTGAAACAACTTAAAAATATAATTATGTGATAAATAATTTATCTTTAAAAATAAAAAAAACATTGAAAATTTAGAGTTAAAAAAGGAAAATTGAGGCTTTGTCCAAACATCACTCCCATGAAAAAGTTGAAACAAAAAATACTGTAAGATCTATAAATAAAATATTGTAAAAAGGAACAATAAAGATGAATAAAAATATAAAATCAAACCCATGGTTAAATGTTGGATAAAAATTGTTTTCCAAGAAAAAAATAATTATATGGGTGATAAAAAATGTAGAGGACGAAAAATGGAGACAAAAAATCCTGAAAATCAAATAAAATAAACATAAATGGCCATTCGGGATCACCGGGTCACCTTCAGAGTGGTCACGAGTTTGGAGGGAGTCATTGCGAGTCGGGAGAGAGAAGTTTTGTAGATAAAAAAAATTAGTGTTTCCTTTATCTGGATAATTTTAAAAGTTTTTTGGTGTCGGTTGTTAGAAAAACCAATGCTGAAGAGTCCAAAAAAGAATCATTTTGGTGTCTGTTTTGGGAAAAAGTGGTAAAAAGTCTTTATTAATTAATTGCATCGGTTTAAAAAACCGATGACATAAAGAGATTCCATAGCTGTTTTTGGCATCATTTCTTCGTAAAAATGACACCAAAAACCATATATAAAATCTTTTAAACATTTTTATTTAGTAAAATGGATTCCAAAAACCTCGCGAACATACTTTATTCATCTATTTATAAAAAACCGACGTTATTTATCCGATGTTATAGCCAATATTTCTAGTAGTGTATTAACAAAATATGATTTCAATGTTTCTATTTTATATAATAATCTTAAATAATATATTCAGAAAATTGTTTGTGAAAATAAAATTCTTTTTAAAGACAATAAAAAATTATGGTATAATGCTTATACTTTTATTCATCATTTTTTGATAATTTAAAATGTTTTCTTGGTTTGAAGGAAAAATTGAAAAAGGAAGTTAAGAGTCTTAAAAAAAAGTTTATTTGGTTTTATTTAGGGTTCTGAAAAATATTACAAAATTATGTCTTTGAATAAAATAAATAACAACATATAAGGTATTAGATATGATACGAGATCACCTCAAATGTATAAAAATATGTTTTTTAAGTAAAAGTGGTTATACTTGTATTCTTACATGTTTTAAACATGGAATTAAAGGTCACTTTGAAAATAATTGTTCTCTTAGATTCAAATAGTATTTAAGATTTAAAAAAAGAATATATCTATAAAAATTATCTAGTGTACCATAAAATACTTAGTTAAATTCTACATGAGTTCCTAAAAATTGTATTACTATTCTGATATGACCCAAAGTAACTTGGGTAACAAAATTGATAAATAATTTATTTTTATAATAAAAATTCCTCAGATGTATAAATAATGAAAAATAGAACATGGATAGTTGATTATCTAGTAATATGACCAGAGTTTCATTAGATTTTACCACTTATAACATAGGTGATGGATGAACTGTTACATTCAGAGATAATTATAACGGAATTGTAAAAGGTTTTGGTGATTTTGGTATTTAAAATTATATTTTAAATTTTAAGTTTTTTTTATCAAGGGTTTAAAATCTAATTTGATAAGTATATCTAAATTATGTGATGATGGAATGGAAGTTAAATTCCAAAATGAAAAATAATTAGTTTTTAAGGATGATTCTTTATTATTTTATGAAAAAAATGATAATATTTATACTACTATTTTTATGAACTAACTAATCAATATGTTATGTGTTTGAATGCTATGAAGTATGATATAATAATTTGGAATCAATGTTAAGGTCATGTTTATTTCAAAATTTTACTTAATCTGTCCAAAAATGAGAATGTACTACAATTACCTACCTTGAAGAAACAATAACTTCATATTTAAGATTCTTATATGAAAGGGAAACACAAAAAAATTTATTTTAGTCAAATCAATCATATAAGTACTAATAATCTTTTAAAGTTTGCACATATTGATTTATTTTCTCCAACACAAATTTCTATTTTTTTATGGAATGAAATATATATTAGTTTTCATTGATGATTATAGTATATTTACATGGTTTTACTTTTATTGTAATAAAAATGATACTTTATCTTGATTTATTAACTTTTGTAATTTAGTTAAAAATGAAAATGGTTATATGATTTTTTCTATTCATAGTGATAAATGAGGTGAACTTCATAATTTATATATTAAAAAATACTTTGAAAAGAATTGTTATTTTCATAATTTCTCTACACCATGAACAAAAAACAAATTGGTGATGTAGAATAAAAAATATAACTTATATTTAATTGGCCATAACTATGTAAGTGAAAATAATTTACCGTAATATTTTAAAAATAAGGGTTTTTTTTATTTCGTTGTATTTTAAAAAGATAATTTTTATTTATCTTTGTTAATGTAGACACCTCATTAATTTATTTTTAAAAAAGTATAAAGTTGTTTTTTAGTAATTTTGGTTGAGAGGTTTTTTATTTTTAATTCCAAATATAGTTCAGATAAATTTTAAGAAAAAAGTGATGAAGTTATTTTTATTTCTTATTTTAATAATAATAAAGTTTATAGAGTTTTTAATAAAATATATGTGGTTATTTAAAAATCTTATCATGTTTTGTTTGATGAAAAGATTGTTAAACTCACTTCTGAATCTATTTTTTTATAATTAGAATATAGATTATAATTTTTGTGAAGAAAAACTATAGGACAAGGATGATTAAATTGAGGGGGAGAATTCAAATTCTCAACCCAATAAAATATCATGGCATATTCATAAATATAATGTTGTAAAAAATTCTATTGGTAATATTTATTCTGGTATAAAAAATTGATGTTTTGTTTTAATTTTTTTTCTAATTCCTCTTTTATTTCATAATTTGTTGCTAATAATATTATTGATTTTTCAAATTATTATAACTAGATAATTTCTAGGAAAGCTATACTTAATCATTTTCTTAGTTATAATTTTTTTCCTTTAGTATAATTTCATCAAGATTAGAATGAAATCAAAACAAAATGGATCTTTTGAAACAAGTTTGATAAATTTGTATAGATTGTAAAAACCAGTCCAGAATTGTTTCTCAAAAATTCTCTCAAGAAGAAAGTTTAGACTTTATATATTTATTTTAACCTATTTCTATGTTAGTGGTTATTATTTTATTATATGAATTGACTAATTTTCAAGGAATTAAATTATATAAAATTGATGTAAAAACTGATATTATAAATGTTTTTATAACTAAAGAAGTTTATGTTTCTCAACCCCATGGTTATGAATATATAAAAAATTCCTAATCATGTTCTTAAATTATCTAAAGATTTGTATGGTCCCAAAAAATAACCACATGATTTTTATAAAATGATTTTTTTTGTTTCTATTAAATAATGGTTTCCTGAAAGGTAATGTTTATCCTTCAATTTTTATTAAAATTATTTACATTTATATTTTAATCATGAAAATATATTTTGATGATATTGTTATTTTTTATTCTTGTGAAATTATTTATAATTATTTTTCTACTTTGATGTATTTTGTGTTTGATATGTGTTTAATGGGAGAATTAATGTTCTTTCTTGGAAACTAAATTTCTAAAAGCAAAGATATGATAATTTTCAATCAATATATGTTTGCTAAGGAGTTGGTTAAATGTTTTGGTCTTGATTATTTTAAGTCAATGAAAACTATTATAGGTACTCATTGAAAATTAAATTTTAATGCATATAGTATATCTATTGATATTAAAATTTATAGAGGAATAATAGGTTTCATCCATTATTTAACTACATCTAGAACTGATATCATGTTTTTTGTTTTTTTGGGAATTATTTCAAGATGATCCTAAAGTGGTTCATATTAAATCCTTAAAAATAATAAATAGATATATTAAAATAATTTTTAACTCAGGGTTTTTTCATCCTATATATAATGGTATTGATTTAATATCTTATTCTGATAATAATTTTAATGGTTTTATAATTGAATGGAAAAACACATCAGGTATTTTTTATTTTCATAGAAAAATATTAATTTCATGGTCTTTTAAAAAACCACTATATGTTTCACTTCCTATTGTAGAAGGTGTGTATATATCAATTACCATTAGTTGTGATGAAAGCTTTTGTATTAAGAAAAAATTATGTGAGTTTGGTATTTATCTTGGTAAATTTCCTACTGATTATGATAATACATCAGTACTTTACATTTCTAAAAATAGATCACAACATTCTAGAACAATGTATACAAATCCAATAATTCATTTTATAAGAGATCATGTAAATAATATTGATATTGTTTTATAATTTATCTCTAGAAAAAATCATCTTGAATATATATTTACTATTCCATTATGCTCTTCTCAGTTTGAAAAAGTTAAATTTTAGCATTGGATGTTGGAAGCTTAATTATTTTATCTTTGAATATATATAGGGGTTTTTTATCGTTTTTTTTATTTATTAAAAGCAGGAGAAAATAATATATTATTGATTTAAAATTTTTAGGTTGTGTAATCAATCAAAAAAGGGGAAGATTGTTAGTGCATTTTCATGCATATATTTCGGTATTTTTATTACATGTAGCATGTTCTATTTTTGGCTAGAACTTATTACTTGCATTTGGATTTAGGAATTATTTTCATTTTTAAATTCTTAATGTTTTACTATCATTATTTTATTATAACTTGATTTTTTCTAATCTTATTATTATTAAACATTCAATTTTAGATAAACAAAAATATTTCTCTATATTTCATTAAGGTAAATATATGGATTTTTTATTTTTATGTGGGAAAAAATATATGAAGTTTATTAAACAATTTTGATTTTCTTGAATTTATTGAAATTAAAATCATCATTATTTTAATCATATCTCATTTAGTATGCATAGAAATAGCACATTGTTTCTCATGTTGTAAATATAATATTGTTTCCTAAATTTCAATAAACTATACGAAAATATAAAATTTTCATTTACGTTCCCTAAAAATGACTTAATTTCTGAAATAATTCAATTACTTTTTCAGAATTTTTGTTTTCTATATTTCATGGGATTTCAATGTTTTCTCATAATATATTTATCTCATTGAATATTATTTTTATTTTTTTGAAATATATAAATATTATATTCATATAAGTTATCTGGTCTGACATCTAATTATGTCCTTTATATGTTATAAAAAATAACCAAATATTGTGTGTCATTCTTTACATGAAATGACAAAGTATTATTCATCATCTCCTACCTCTAATTGGTTTTCTCCATGGTATCACACTCTATATTATTCTTCTTTGACCAATAGATATTATCCATCATATTTATACAACTTATATTATATCTATGCCTGGAAGAACCATTATTATCTCAAGAATAACCTCTCAGCTTCATCTATCCTTGGTAAGTGTCAATCTTTGGCTTCTCCTTCTGGTTTTTTAAACCAATGACCCGTCTAATTATTCAAGATGGAATGGAAGATCTCTATCGTCTATTTTTTATTTAATGTTAGATAAATTATTACTTCAATTGTATATGAAATATACCTTCAATGATAGATGAAATATACCTTCAATGGTAGCTCATTCTTCAAAGAGAGAGAGAGTAGTTCATTTTTAAACAGTAATGGTAGATATTTTCCAATGGTAAGTCATATCTAATGGTAGATGTTATACTTCCTTAAATTAAGGTTCCCAAATCTAGGGTTCCCAAAATTAGGGTTTATCGACTATAATTCTAATGAAAATCATGGTTTATCAACTAATCTTTTTTACTTTAAAAGTAGGCTTCCCCCAAAGTTGGGTTCTCAAAGTATAGTTGATATTTATCATTATTATAATTGTTTTCATTATTTTTAAAATATGATTTATTTCACATAGAACTTAATATTTCTAACTTATGAATGTTTTTGGTTGATATTCCAGTAGATTAAATGAATATATATAGTCTTATTAATTATCTTGAACATATGATAATTTTTTTCATTATTTTAAACATGTTTTCATAAAGATGAATGTTGGTTTTATTTTCATTTATGAAACTTATGGCATGAAACTCAAAAAATAATTTCCTTTTTTCAATTTTTTTAATGAATATAAATAAATAAATATTATTATTAAATTCATTTAACACTTTTTAATATCTTTATTTTGTTTTTATTAAATTTTTTTATTCTCAATAGGTTTACTTCTTGTTTTAAATAGAATTTTTATGAATTTCGAATATCAAATTCAAACATGTGATTTTTGTGAAATTAATTTTCTAGTATTTACGGTTATAGTATAAGAGATTTAAACTTATTTTAATCATTCTAATTATTTGATATGCCTTTATTTTTACATTTTTTTCCCACATCTTTTATTTTATTTTTAACATTTCAATTATTTATTTAAACACTTTTTAATAAATAATGGAACTTTTTTATTTCTGTCACAAAATCTATTAATTAATTATTTTTTATAATTAAATAATAATTTTTAGTCTTTTTATTTATTCATTATAATTACTCAAATATTAATAACTGACTTTTAAATAATTTTTAATGCTTATTATTAAATTAATTGTCAATTTTATTTGCATTAATCAAATTTAGTTTCTATTTTAAGACAACTACCTTTAAAATAGATTTATTAAAATAAATAAATAAATTATTTATTATCTAGTCTAAATATTTTTTTTATTAGATAATTTAACAATTTCTGTTAAAGTTTAATTAAATAATGTTTTCTTAATTTTATGTTTTCATTTTGTCATTTATTTAATTAACTTCGTTGTTTAATGTCTTTAGTTATTGTAGATTATTTTAACTTCATGTGTGCGGTTAATTCTTTGTAAGTGTTTAGCATTTATTTAGATATTTAATTAATTTATCTTAATATTTATATTCTTAATTAATAATTATTTTTCTTTTATTTTTAGTTTGTTAAATAATTTATTTATATTTTAGTTACAATTAATTAATTATTCTTCAACATTTAGTTAATTTGAATTAATTTTAACAAATAAATGTTTTATCAATTTTATTATTTGTTATCAATTAATTTTTTTATTGTCATCATGTCAATTTTTTCTATTTTTGAGTCAATGCACTGATTCCACGATGCGCCGATGTCGCCCTCGCTGATCACGACTCACTTATCCCTTGTCACACTGATGTTTTTTAACTATAGGTGAGTCTTGACTCACTGATATCTTTGAAACACCATCGATCTCTCTTGGGCATTAGTTTCAGTCTCTCATTTTTAAACTATCGGTGACTCATCTTTTATTTTAACTAACTATCTCTCACTTTGCACTGATGTTGCGTCACACCGATGTCGTGACACACTGACTTTTTTCTCAACTCACAGATCATTTTTTTTCATTGGTTTCATGCTCTCACCGGTATTCATTTATTTCTCATCCTCGCACCGATGTGTAGGGGAATTTTTCAAATATCAATGTCTTCTTTATTATCTAGCCATTGGTCCCACCCCTGGCACCGATCAAATCCTTATATCAATTACACATTCTCACACCGATACAACATCGGTCTCTCGACATCATACTGACTCCTTTACTATTGGTTCCTCTTTCAATTTTCACACATCGATAGTTTATCTTTTCTCTAACGGAAAATCCCTCGTCATTTTCGTCTCTCACAACAATCTACCCCACCACTTCATGCTTCCCTTGGTACCGATTATTGTAGCCCCCACATCACACAGGTACCGCTCTCATCTACTGCTTTACACAGGTGCGATTTCCCTTTTATCACACCGATATCACATCAGTGTCTTCTTCTTCTTCTCAATTCCATGTTGTGACCCCTACCACCGACCCATCCTTAGAATCATTCTTATACTTAACTACGCCGTTTTTTAAACCATTGCAATCACACATGCATCATTAATTGAACAGAAGAAAATAAAAAAAAGAAACAGGATCCATAAATAAAACTCAAAACAATATCATCCCAAATTTAATCCCTGATTATCAGATTTCAGTCACTGTATAGATTATAATCAAATTCATTGTTTCTTGAGTAATGGGGGAGTGGCACCACACTAGACCGTGGAGCTGCTGTCATCTGTTCAACACACCATCTCACTTCCGAAGCACTCAGATCAAGGGAGGATACCTACATTCCTCTGCCCCACCACTGATGAGTTTAGGAATTGGAGATTTAGATGAAACCATGAGTCGTTGCGAGCTAGATATGATGTTGAGATTTGCACCGTCGGGTTGAGGAATTGTGTCATCCACATTGAGACCTACGTCGAAGGCACTGGTTGTTGCGAATATGAAGAAACTCAGCCTGCATCCACTATAGTTCTTGAATCCTTTCCACAGTGAATGGAGAAGAAGCTTTGAGCCACTATTGTCCGCTGCTATCAAGTATGAAGTCACCGCTCGGATGAATTACGAGAAAAGGTGGAAGAGTCAACCTTCCTAGAGTGACACCGAACAGTTGAGACCCCACAGATTATGCTAAATGTGGAGGGGTGATAATAAAAAGTTTTGTAAAAATTAAATAAAATCAATTAATTAGTTAAAATATAACTAAAATAAAAACATAAACATTTAAAAGTAACAAAACTAAAATATTAATTAAATAATAGTGATAAGATAATTAATAAAATAGAATTGTAAATTTAATTAACTTTAAACTTTAAAAAACTAAATTAATATATATTCTAAAATTAATTCAAATAAATTATTGTTTAGTGGTTAAAATTAAATAAGTGTTTAACAACTATTTATATAAAATAAAATACCAATAATAATTTATAAATAAAATTAGAATTGAATAAACTATTTAATAAGTTAACAAATTAACATTTAAAATAAAAATCTATTTAATAATTATTATTAACATTATTAATTAAATAAAAAATATCAACTTAACTATTTAATATAATGTTTAGAACTAAAATTTTAACAACTTATAAATTTAAATACAGTAACACAATTCATTAGTTAACTAATAGATAACTTTATTCACAACTGAAATTAAAATTAATAAATATATTAAATTAAATAAATTAATTACATAATTAATTAATAATAATAATTAATAATTAATAATTTATGTTTTATATTAAATAAAAAAATATCGAGCTTATAACTGTTAAGTGATTTATCAGTTATTATAAATTTTTTTATTATCGTGTTTCAAGTGTTTTAACTTTTTTTGTTGTTCTTTACCTTGCAGGATCACCTGAATGCCTTAAAAACGTCTTGGTTCATTCAAATAACTCATCTGAAGTTAGTTATAAGGGAAACTCTTGTGAGACATGTGGTTTGCGAAAAAACGCATGTGTGTAGTGCAATAGAAAGAGATGAATTCATGTCGTTGAAGAGTGTCGGTGATGAGCAGAAGAAGGTAGTTGGTACATAAAATAGAGAAAGTAGCATATTTGAGAGGGAATTCATTAGAGACATACATTCATTCACTTCTATGTACAGAAACAACTTGGCTGCGAATCTTGGAGCACTTCTTGGAGAACCATTTCGGGGAGACCCGAGGGCCAGGAGCAGTAACAATTCGAGCTAAGAGTGTAACATCCCAGGTAAATAAAGAAATATGAAATTTTCATATTTATTAATATTTTTTAATTAAATATTAATATTACTTTAAAGGGTATTTCTAGGATCAATGGCGTACCCAATACACAACAATGGGTTTCTTTGAAATCTTATGTTGCACACTAATAATATAATTATATTATTTTAAAAGGTAGTTAAAGCCTAGACGTTGTATTGGAGGGAATGAAAAAAACTAACTAAAATATGATTATACAAGTTTGTTAATTTATTTTACATTTATCCAATAAATATTAGAGGCTTAAAATAAGAAGGAATCCAATTTTAAGCATAAATACTCAAAGATACATTAAAAGGTTGATCTACAGCCTTTTTATGGCGAACAAACCTTAAATATAGTTTTTGTCACCTTTATATGTTCTATTTGACAAAACTAAATTATTCTTTATAATCGGGACAACAACATTTACATTGGATGAAATTTTTTTTTCTGATAAAATTCTGTTTTTAATGAATAGTGAAAAAATATTGTACTTTAATTCAGAACTGCCTTTTGATCTAATTATTTATAAGGGTAGATTAGATTTTTAATTGGTTTTAAAGTGTAATTAGATTATTTTTATAATTTTTAATCCTATTTAGGTCATTGGATGTAATTTCACTATGAAATTAGACACAAATAAGTGTCAATCTTTTGATAGTTAATATTTCTTAAAAACATGCCTTTTGTTTTGACAGTGAGAATTAATTTTACATTAATTTATGCCACTTATGTGTTTTGAATTTTTAAAAATAGATTCCATATTTCGAATCAAGAGGTCCAAATTGTTTAAATAGGTAAATTTTATTTATACACATTAAAAATATTTACTTTAGTAAAAATTTTATTTACCATGGTTAAAGGGTAAATCTGGTAAATAAGGATAAAAAATATTATTATTATAATAAAAAATTATCCTAACATGTTTCCTAATCCTGTTTGTTGATACATATCCAACCATGGGAATCATTTGGTCGATTTTGGGAACCCATGGAGCCACTAAAATAGATAATGACACTTTATTTTAATTAACTTAAAGTAAAGACAAAAAAGGCATAAACAAATATATTTTAGTAAATTAATTTTTAAATAGGTTTATATAAGTTATATTTTCAACTATAAATATTCATTAGAAATATAAAAATATTTCCCACATTATGGTAATTTTTTATAATTTTTAGACATCATATAAATTAATGTATTTATGAAACAATAATGATGCAGTGTTTACCTCAGTAATAAATGATTTAAATTAATAAGATTATAAAGATTAAAATAATATAAAAAACCTATACAATTCATATTGGATGATTTTATTTAGACCATAATTCATCTTATCACAGATTTTAATGATTTTTGGACCTTTTGAAACCAAAGATAATTTTATAATAAAATAATTGTTTCAATCTTTCTTAAAGAGCTCCTCCTCCCCCTTATAAAAGGACACAACTTCTAACCCATTCCTCACATATCTCAAGACCCTTGGATCAACCAAACCCTGCCTAAATAAGCTCTACATTTTCCTCTCTTCCACCTATAATCCTTACCTAAGGTATAAGGAACTTCAAGAAGTCTTTTTGATTCAAACCAATGGGAGTTACCCGAATTAAAGGTCAATGTTTCTCTTAAATTCTTTTGTTTTATTTTGTTTTATTTTTCTTCTCCAAACCCCTAAAATCTTTTTACTACTTTATTACAAAATAAAACTATTATCCTCAATATTATAGGTTGTTGTTATGATAATTATTCAAACTACACTTACACACAACTCCATCTAATAGGTAAACAACATACTGTTTCTATGGCTAGAGAACTACTACCTCACGAAATGATGATTGTCCAAACATCTCTAACCACCTCTCAAAGTGTCCATTATGAGGGTACTATATTTATATATGATTTATATAATATTTATATTGTTTCTGTGCTTCTTTATTATTCATTTAAATAATATTTTTATGGTTTCCATAGTGGGTAAATACGATAATTTCATTTGAGGAAGTGCGGACTACCGCCCCCTCAAAGTGATACGATTTGATCATGCCTTATGTGGAACGTATAAAGGGTAGAGTTTATAAAATTATATATGATATTAAACTGGAATTATAATATACTAATGTATCCTTAAGATTCCATTCCACTACAATAAGAAATAAAAATGGAAGTAGCGTTCATGCGTACGTACGGCTTACCGTCTCCATGAACAGTGCATTTCATTTTTTATCTACAAATTTTATGTAATATTATACATACATGTATATATTAGATATATATTATATATATGATATCTAAATCATGAATATCATTATGTATATAATGAACTTTAGACCACATGAACAACTTGTAATTATAAGAAGTCTATTTCTTACTCAAGTACCAAATATCGACAAAATGACCATTATTAACAAAAATGATAACATAATGTTTATAAAATGATAATAATTGATTTAAAAGTAATAATAAAATTGAAAAAGTTTCTTAATCAAGTAGAAATTAACTTTAGTTTATTATTCAGGAGATTATAGAATGAATGGGTCACGTCAGACACGAGGTAAAGGAATTTGCCTCAATCTCCTTTCATTGATGATTATTTTGTTTTAATAAATGAATTTCTTTTTTAATATATATAAATACCTTTCAATTTTCATTTAATTCAAAGGGAATCTATTTCTACAAATCATTTTACTAAATGAAAAAAATGAATGTTTCTTTTAATGTAAGCGTTGAAAATGACATTTTTGCCACCTTGAGTATTATTTGATCTTTGGAATCCTTAACAAGGCATATTGTTTTAAAAATAAAAATAAATACCATATACTCATTTATGTATTTTGTTATTGAAAATGGTTTTTATAATCGATTTTTTATGTCAATATATTTATGTGATATATTGTGATTGAAATTTGGAAATATTTTCATTCCTTTATATTTTTTGTATGTGTTTTGATTTTATAATTGTAGTTGAACATTTATTGGGTGATTACATGATAAAAAAAATGATGGGTGGTGCTGTGCTAAACTAGGACATGTGGTTACCTTATAACCTCCAATGCATTGGGTATGGAAGTCAAGAGTATTGCTATTCCATTTAGTGATATCTGTGGAAGTCGACCGCATGGTTATTCCATTTAAGTATGTTTATGTCCCAAGATAAATTTATATGTTATGTGTTATTTATATTGGTTTTATGGTAATATTTTTGTTAGAAAAGGGTAATCATTGATCTTTTATTCAGTGAATATTATTTACTACTTCATAAAACGTGAAAAGTATTACTTATACGAAAGTATTCATGGTTTACAGGTTGTTTTGAAAAACTAACAGTTTTCCTTCTTTGTGTATCCCTTACTGAGCTTTTTATGCTCATACCAAGTTTTTGAAATGTTTTTCACCAGACAAAAAGTGGAATAGGGTCAAGGATGGGATCATGGAAAAATCATGCTATCTAAAATATGGAACAAGACACAACTCTTTTTTTAATGAATTTTTACTTTGAGAAAAATAGGAAACTGGGTAGATGTATGTAATATTCCAGTTGTAATGTATATGTTTTGAGATAATTATTTAAATATCTAAACCTAAAAAGATCCTCTATTTGAATTATTAACTTAATTCTAGAATATTTAATGTTTATGTTCGGGTCTATATAGTTAGTATCAGAGGCTGGTTTAGATAACTTTTTAAGTTAGGGTATTTTTATATTAATATCCAAAAAATATATTATGTTAATATTGAAATGATAGAATTTACAGATTACCATGCTGCTTCCGGTAACATATCTCTATCTTCGGAATGGTTTTCCACAGAGGAAACAAGACAACTATATTGGGACGACATTAAGAGGAAGACAACCTTCCTAATCAGCAAACTGAGATTGTCGGAATTAGAACTGAACATTTTGTTGCAGTAATGGCACAGTTGACTCAAGCTATAAATAGTGGTGGTATCTAAGCATGAAATCAGCCATATCAACCACAGAGGAACATGCCAGTAGTGGACCATTTCATGAGGCAACATCCCCTATCATTCAGAAGATCATCTGACGATGTGTTAGATGAAGGGTGGATTAAATGATTGAAGAAAACTTTTGATGTCATGGGGTGTTCCGAACCTCAAAAGTTTAGTCTCATTATTTACCATTTTGAAGATGAAGCTAATAAGTGGTGGTCAACGGTAAAAAAATATGAGGGATAGTGAGGATATTGATGCTCTTGATTGGGATGATTTCAAAGGTATGTTCCCTGAGAAATGTTTTCCTAAGGTGGTTTGACATAGGATGGAAAAAAATTATTGGAATTGAGGTAGGAGGATGACTCAGTGGCTTTTTATGAAGGAAAGTTCACTCGAAAAAAAAGGTATGCTCCAAATTTCATCCAAGATCTTGATAGTAAGATAAATTGACTTTACTCAGGACTACAGTCGCAATATTGAAGATCATTAGCTTCTCGTGAGTTCAAAAGTTATGAAAAACTTATTCGATGTGTGGAGAATGTGGAAATAGAGTTTACTGATGATCATGTGTTCTTTGACCAACAACATAATAAGAGGTCCAGTAGTCCTGAAAAGGGAAATAATTCATTAAAGAATCAAGGAGGTAAGAAAAATAAATATCTATCTTGTGAGAAGTGTGGTAAAAAGATTCCATGAGAATTTTTATCAATGTATGGAAAGTGCTTCTAGTGTGGTAAGTCTGGTCATATTGCTCATAACTCTAAGTAATATGATCAAGTAGGCAATGAAAATCTAGTGGTAATATGTTTTAAGTGCAAGGAAAGGGTTCATTATGAAAATGAGTGTATAACAAAGAAATAAACTAAGGGAAAACAACCAGACTAAAATAAAAAAAAGCTGGTGAAGTCCTTTTCAACTACTTCAGCAGATGTTCGACCATCAGATGAAGTAGTATCAGGTATACTGTTTGTTTGTTCAGATTATGCCAATGTGTTGTTTGATTCAGGGTCTACACATTCTTTCATTCCTGAGATGTTTTCTAGTAAATTTGGAATTCCATATTAAGATATGAATCCTGAGCATATGGTAAAAACACTTGGAGGAAATTTTGAGACAAGAAAGAAATCAAAAAAACCTTCCAGTCATTGTATGTGGAAAGAATCTACATGAAAACCTTATTGTTTTTACTCTAGTAGAGTTTGATGTTATTTTGGGAATGGATTGGCTCTCTATTTTTCATGCAATGATTGAATGTAGATCTAAAGAGGTTTCTTTTCAAAAATATTTCATGTTTGTGTAAAAAAAATGAACCCTTACTTTTGATAACATATCAGGAAGCTAAGAAACTAGTAAAAGATGGAAATGAATGTTACCTTTTACATATTTCTGAAAAAAATAACTATTCATATTAATGATGTGCTAGTGGTAAATGAGTATCATGATGTTTTTCCTAATGCATCTCCTGGTATTATACCAAATTAGGAATTTGAATTTACTGCTGACATAGTTCTTAATGATATGCCAATTTCAAAACCCCCTTATTGAATGGCTCAAATTTAACTTTTAGAGTTAAGGAAGCAATTGATGGAGTTATTAGATAAAGGTTTCATTCGACCTAGAACATCACCCTGGGGTTCTTCTATATTATTTTTTAAAAATATAGATGGTTAAATGATACATTTCATTGATTATAGAAAATATAATAACATCACTATTGTAAGAACCCGGATCTTCCTTTGAGGCATGTTTTACCTTTTCTGGTCATTTTTGAGGAAGAGAGGAAAATCTGGAAATTCTCAAAGTACACAGCGTGTACATTATAAGTACACGCCATGTACTTTGATGCCATGCAAGGCCATGTGCTGGCTGAGTCTAGGCCACACACAAGGTGTGTTGGGGAGATGTAGAGGCCGCTTAAAGCGGAGTACAGAAAGGCCTAGTATATGTAGTGTACTCCATAAGTACACACCGTGTACTTTATTTTTTTCATTAAACAGACCTGGGTCGCGCCAATTCGACAGAAACACCTTCTTCTCTAGGTTCTTCGACCAGGAGTGTCCTTACGGCCGCGAAAATCCTCCAATCCCCCAAGACTTTGTCTATTTTCTGAATAAACCATTATCGATTGTGTTGGAACTGCCGCAGTGAGCTCTTCCTTCTTCTTGAGTTTAATTCCATGATTCTCCCACTTTTTCAAGATATTGTTGGTTGAATGTTTTGTGCGTTTTCATAGATCTACGCTGTTCTAAGGAGAATCAGGCCTTTTGTGTCAAGTATATTGATCTCCTAGCATCAAGGTAGGTGTTTTGAGCCTTTCCGTTCGATGTCTTTGAGTTTTATGTAAAAATTTCTACCAATACCCTTGAACAGGGTATTGCGTGTTTAGCATTTTCCCCTGTCGTTTTCCTGCCCTACTTGTATGCTTGTGTAGAGGTAACTTGATCATGTTTGAGGTTAATTTCTGTGCTCGGATTTTTTTCACATGCCTTGTTCTGTTTATGACCTTTGGGTCTTGTTAGCCTTTGGCCGTTATACCTGTTTTCCCTGCCTTGTGGCCATAGTATTGAATGATATTCATGACATGCCTGTTTCTATAGACTGGTTATCCAAGTTTCTCTGTAGGTGTGCTTTGGCCATATAGAATTATTATGCATTGACTGGCATGGGACCATGAGAACCTGGTGCTATATACTATAAGGGATAGAGCAAGTGAGCATCCCAGAGAGTCTTGGACATTATAGACTATAAGGGATAGATCGAGGGCGCTTCCCAGAGAGTCTTGGACAATATAGACTACAGGGGATAGACCGAGTGAGCTTCCCAGAGGGTCTTGGATATTATAGACTACAAGAGGGTAGACCGAGTGAGCTTCCTCATAAAGTCTTTACATGTTTGAATCCACTTAACCCATTCCAGTCTAGAGGAGGAACTGACCGAGCGAGCTTCCTCAGAGAGTCAGTGTCAGACATGAGACTATAAGAAGAATTTTCCAAGTGTGCTTCCTCAGAGAGTTTCTAGACCTTGGGGCTATAAGTGGGTTATACTTCATGATCTTCCTCAGAGAGTCCCTAACTACCCTATACTATAACGGGAATTGATCGAGCGAGCTTGCCCAGAGAGTCTTATAATTTCGTTTGACCAAACCATAGGGGTTAGGCTGAGTGGACTGTCGAGAGGGTTGTTGGTTCTTCCTAGATAGGACCAGTGGGGTTGGTTGTGTGTACTTCCCAGAGGGGTTCCTATTGTTGGTTCTTTTTTTCTTTACTACTGCTTTTTGTTCTATTGATTGATTATTGTTTCTTATTATCCTGTTACGGCTTACTGATTACTGCCTTCTGTTTACCGTTACTGTTTTCTGCTTACTATATTGTTACCATCTATATGATCACTGACTGTTAAGAATAGATACTTGGGTGGTTGCCTACTGGGATTTAGTCTCACACCCTATTTGGGCCATGCTTTTTGGCCCAAGTACACTATGTTGTTGTAGGTATAGACAAGGGCAAGCGCCCTTCGACTTTGGGTACTTGATTGCTTTGGAGCAGGAGAGCATGGGACCAAGCATAGGCTTTCTATGTTGTAGAGCTGTTTATCTTTTCTTTTTTACTTGTTTTGATACTATTGTATTTCCATCATTGTGATCTTTTTGGTTATATTATTAGATATGTACCATGAACCATTTCATATATACATATATGCTCTAGTTTTTTGTTGTTTTAGCCTTCCGTAGTTCACTTGTGTATGGATTGATTATTGCTTCTGCTATTGTTTATTATTTCTCTTTTCTGTTGTGTACTCTGCCATTGAGGGAATAGTTTCCCCATTATCACACCCAAGTCCCTCACTACTATTCGACAGACTCTGGTGATAGGGGATATGCGCTTGAGGCCAGGTGACCAACCGGGTACAGGGCACCTCTGGGTGGCTTCTAGAACCTGGACGTTACAAAGTGGTATCAGTGGAATTATTTTCTCTTGATTTACTATATGGAGCCTTTATCCAAGGATAGGACGGATTCGGTACTTGGAAATAATCTATGACCAGAAGTAGAAAACCCGTGTATAGGGAAAATCCAATCTACCACGTTTATTGCAGTTTTCTGGCTTTTAGATTTTACGATTGATATGATTTCACCTTGAGTGACTCACATAATTTCGGTTGTTATTGTTGTTTCTATTGTGGTTCTATTTCTGTCACAACCCGATGAGATGAGGGAATGCCATCTCATGCATCATATAGGCACTTGTTATAAATCACATGACAAGGATTCTTTCCATGCCATCTTGGGTGCATTACCAGTTGCATATTGTTGTGATAGACATTTTGTAGATTATGCTTGCTGTTGTGATAGATGATTTGATATAATCCCTATAGTTAGTAGATGAATTGTTTTTATTGTGCCCTACTTAAATGAATTCCAAATTTTGGTCTCTAGGTGTTATGGGCCCTCATGAATTGTAACATGGTGGATCATTGACTTGTTTCCCTTTAATATGATATGTAAGAGATGCCAGGCTTTGGATTGCAGGGAGTATGGGCCCTCACAGATGTGAATTTTTCACCTTCATGTTTGTTTTTTAGTGTTTTCTAGGCTTCGGTGTAGTTTCTGAGATACTGCCCAGAAAAACCCAGAATACCCGGTGTGTACATGACTACATGCCCTGTAGTTTTAAACTGTTTCACTGAATTTGTGAGCAGAAACATGTGGTGGTGAAAAAGTTTTCACAAACACGCAGTGTACAGTCGTTACATGTCGTGTAGTAGTGAGCCGTGTACCCGGCGCTGTCACTAACAACACGGGTCGGGGAAGCTTGTTTAGTACATGCTGTATTGGGTATGAACACGTCATGTAGTCTTCTTCCAGGTACCCATCTGTGTCACGAACAACACGGTACAGTGTTACCTCTACTATACATGTCGTGTTTGTTCATAACACGCCGTGTAAAGGTCAGACGTATAGTCGACCATGTAACTAACAACACAGGTGGCCGAAACCATGTCTAGTACAATATGTGTCCATAATAAACATGCCATGTATTCTAGGGTTAATAGGACCATGTGAGATAGCCGTGTAAAGAGACTCGGGTAGTGGAATAGAGATGAAGTACCCGCTGTGTGTGGGGACAACACGTCGTGTAGTCTGGGGTGTAACACGACCAAAGGAGGAAGAAGTACACACCCATGTGTATGGCCTTAAGGAACATGCCATGTAGTTTTTTATACATGATGTGTAGTCATGTTTAGTAAACTTGAGTGTTTCTTTCTCCAATTCCCATTTTGTACTCTTATGTTCTATGTCCTTGATAATCATGATTTAAGGTGTGCTTTTGATCCTTCAGATCTATGGCTCCGAGACGTCCTCTGGTTGTACGTCAGCTGCCAGATGGTGATCATACACCGGATATGGCCGATTAGGTACCTCATGTAGATCCTCCTGTTGTGCCAGCCTTGGCACCAGCAGTTATACCCGTTGCAGGCACCGATTTGCAGTTTTGGGAGGACTTCCTGAGGATGATATAGACCTTTCATGGAGCTCCATATCCAGCCTCGTTGATGGATGCATTGATGTGGGTTTTGCAGCAGCAGCATCCTTCTACCTTCACAGGGGATGGAGGACCTCAGGCTGTAGAGTCATGGCTCGAAGCCACACTGACGATCTTCGACCATCTCAAGGTACCTCCAAAGAAGAGTGTAAATATTGTGACTTATATTCTTCGAGACTCTGCCAAGAGGTGGTGGGAGGTGATCTCACAGTCAGGACGCCAACAAGGTATGACTTAGGATGCGTTTCGGCACATCTTCTACAATTACTTTTATCTGGAGACCTTGAGGGCTGACCGAGCCTGGGAGTCAATGAGTCTCAAGCAAGGTACTCTATCTGTTATAGAGTACTTGTCTCTTTTTACTGAGTTGTAGTGCTTCATACCGATTCAATCAGGTGATGATTTGTTCCTTGCGAAGAAGTTTGAGGATAGTCTCAGGAAGGAGATCCATTCCTAGGTGAATATCTTCATGTTGACTTCAATATCCTCTATCATCAACTAGGAAATAATCACTGAGCTCAATCTGAGAGATTCTAGAGCAGTGGGCCAGGGCGGTTTGACACCCAGATTCAGTGTTCCTCCTACTGATAGTAGGAAGCGCTGCAAAGAGTCTGCTCGAGGAGATCAGAGTATGTGGGATGTATCTTCGGGTAGCAAGGTTGTATGCTACAAGTGTGGTAGGAGTGGGCATACTAGGCCTCAGTTCCAAAGAGACCCGATGCAGTGCCGATCTTGCGGCGAGATGTGCCATCTTCAGTGTTTTTGTCAGATATTCTCACCTAGAGCTTATGGTAGGGGTTCTTCTATGACCCCGCGTTCAGGGAATGCATCGCCAGTTTCTCACCAGTTTAAAAACTGTAGTTCTTCTAGCCATTTGGGCTGAGGTGGAGGTCGCGGTTGTGGTGGTCGGTCAACAGGTTACCAGCAACAACAGAGTAGATCAACTCAGGGAAGACAGCTAGGGTCACAGGGCCACAGTACATGCCAGATGTTCACTGTGGAGAAGACCCATCAGGATCAGGATCCCCGACCTTCTACAGTTCGGGGTACGTTCTTAGTAGCCTCTGTTTTATCTTTATATATTTTCGAAACTTTTGCTACGCATAGCTTTATCTTTTTTGTTGTTGTGGAGATCCTTGGGCTATGCATATTTTCCACTGTCGATACATTGACTCTAGATACACTGTTGGGAATGAGAACGTCCAACATATGTCCGTGTAGAGTGTTCCCTCTTGAGGTTGTAGTGTGTCACTTCTTATGGGATCTCTATATCTGAGAGATGACAGGATATGATGTCATTCTCAGTATAGACTGGTTAGTTCCCTTCCAGGCCATCATTGATTGCTATCACCATAGGGTGAGTTTCGTATCACCATAGGGAAAATCTTTTCTTTATAGAGGAACATGGGATGTCCAGGCAGGTAGAGCTGGACCAGAATATCATGGCTAGGAGGAGTTACAACCCAGATAGACGATCTTTATCTAGATGACCAGAGGACATCTCAGTTAGACCTTCCTCTAGTGGTGGACCGTTTCAGAGACGTCTGTCCAGAGGACGTTTCAGGTTTTCCTATGAAGAAAGAGGTAGAATATTCTATTGAGCTCATTCCAGGAGCGGCACTGGTGTCCATTCCTCCTTATAGGATGGATACACCTGAGTTACATGAGCTCAAGAAGAAGTTTGACGAGTTTAGGAAATGGGTTTCATCTGTCCTAGTACTTCTCCTTGGGGTTCGCCTGTCCTTTTTGCGAAGAAGGCAGAAGGTACCCTTCGGCTTTGTGTGGATTATCGGATGTTGAACTAGTTAACGGCCAAGAATCGATATCATTTTATGAGGATCAATGAACTCTTTGATCAGCTTCAAGGAGCTCAGGTGTTCTCAAAGATCAATTTGTGGTCCGGTTATCATCAGTTTCATGTTAGACCATCTGATATACCTCTGGCAGCCTTCAAGAGATGATATGGTCTCTACGACTATATGGTTATGCCGTTCGGTCTCACGAACGTGCCCACATTTTTTATGGCACTGATGAACTGAGTGTTCCATCAAAACATGGATTCCTTCGTGGTGGTTTTCGTGGACCACATCTTTGTGTACTCTCACACTCAACACGACCATGATACCCATCTTTATATCATTCTGAGTACATTGAGAGAGCATCATCTTCAAGCTAAACTCTCAAAATTCCACTCTTGGATGGATCAGATTCACTTCATGGGTCACATTATCTCAGAGAGAGGAGTATCAGTGGACCCAGAGAAAGTGAGAGCTATAGTTTCCTGGGAGAAGACAAAGAATTTCTTTGAGGTGTGGTGTTTTCTAGGGATGGAAGGATACTACATGTGCATTATTCATGAATTTTCATGTCTAGTAGCACCTTTGATGGATTTGACCAAGAAAGGGGAGAAGTTCTTATAGTCATATTCTTGTGAGTCAGCCTTTCAAGAGCTGAAAGGGAGGTTGACGTCAGCATCGATACTAGTATTTCCAGATCCAGGAAAGAGATACACTATTTAATGTGATGCTTCGGGTATCGGTCTGGGAGCTATCCTTATATAGGGAGATGGAGTCGTTGCGTACGGATCTCGACAGATGAGGCCACATGAGAGGAACTACCCGACACACGATCTGGAGTTAGCAGCTGTTGTTCATGCCTTAGGCTATTGAAGACATTACCTTCTGGGAGAGAACTTTGTGGTTTTCACTGAAAAAAATAGTCTCAAGTACATCTTCACTCAACAGGACTTGAATCTGAGACAGCGAAGGTGGGTCGAGTATCTTCATTCCTTTGGCTTTGAGATTTCCTATACGCATGGGAAGGGCAAGGCTGTTGCTGATGTTCTGAGTATAAGAACTCAGATTCAGGTAGTTCAGGAGGCCATCAGTGAGTGGAAGCTTATGGCTTTGTTCTCTGAGATTCATTTGGAGGTGCACGATAGACAGGGATGGACTTTTCTTTCATCTGTAGCTGTTACCTCTACCCTCCTTGATCGGGATTGGATGAGGCAGCTATTAGACTCAGAAGTCCTAGTCCTGCGGGAGAGTGATTCAGGAGAGGAGGGATAGTGAGCAAGGATGAGGTCTTGCATTTACAGGGATGCATTTGGGTTCCAGTAGACATACTCAAGGAACAGATGTGTGTTTTTCATTCGTCAGTTTGGGCAGTTCATCCTGGCGTCACCAAGATGTATCGTGATCTACATCGCCAGTACCGGTGGCTAGGTATAAAGAGGGATGTCGTTGGGGTCGTCATGAGATTTTCTACTTGTCAGTAGGTCAATGTGAAACATCAGTGACCAGCAGGGCTCTTACAGCAGTTACCCATTCCCGAGTGGAATTGGAATGATGTCGTGATGGACTTTGTGACCGGGTTACCGAGGTCACCCCAAGAAAGTGATGTTGTTTGGGTTGTCGTCGACAGGCTTATGAAGGTTGCTCGTTTCTTTCCGATCAACGATAATTTTAGTGTTGATGAGCTGGGATGGTTTTAAATCTAATAGATTGTACGTCTGCATGGAGTTCCACAGTCCATTGTTTTAGAGAGGGATGTGTATTTTACTTCCCGGTTCTAGAAGGGGCTTTAGATGTCTTTGGGTACACAGGTACTTTGGAGTACAACATACCATCCCCAGATAGATGGTCAGTCCGAGCGTATGATCCAGGTGCTTGAGGATATGCTCCGAGTTTTCATTATAGACTTTGGCGGTTCTTGGGAGAAGTATATTCCTCATGTGTAGTTCGCCTATAACAACAATTTTCAGGCGACTATTCAGATGGAACCTTATGAGGCTTTGTACGATAGACCTTACCAGTCATCTTTGTACTAGCTGGAGGCATGAGAGGAGGCTTTTCTGGGACCCCACCTTGTTCCGGAGACCTCATAGAAGATAGAGTTGATTTGGAATAGGATGGAGACAGCTTAGTCTCTATAGAAGTCTTATGCTGATCAGTGGAGATGACCTCTGGAGTTCGAGGTCGGTGATCAGGTTTTCATGCGTGTCACACCGAGGTCGGGACACAAGAGGATTCATGGACAGGGTTAGCTTTCACCATGGTACGTTGGGCCGTTTGAGGTGTCAGAGAGAGTTGGGCCGGTTTCCTATCGGTTGCAGTTGCCTCAGAGGTACCAGGTTATGCGTGGCATCTTCCACGTTTCTTAGCTTAGACGTTACTTTTCAGACCAGTCTCATGTCTTTTAACACGAGGAGGATGAGCTCGAAGTGGATGCATTATTTGAGGAGCATCTTATCTAAATTTTCGATCATAGTACAAAGGTTCTCTGTGGCTGGTCTGTTCCTCTGGTACGGGTGCTATGGCAGCACGGGCGAGTACAAGATGAGACCTGGGAGAGGGAGGCTGATGTACAATCGCAGTGGCTGGAGCTGTTTAGGGAATATTCTTCTACGCCTTGCTAGGGAAATTCGAGGAAGAATTTCTTTAAGGGGAATTTTTGTAAGAACCCGGATCTTAGATTCTAGTATGTTTTTCCATTTATGGTCATTTTTTAGGAAAAGTGTAAAATTTTAAAATTTTCCAAGTACATACCGTGTACTTTATAAGTACGCATCCTGTACTTTGAGGCCGCCCAAGGCCCTGTGCTGGCCGTGTCCAAGCCACACACATGGTGTGTAGGGGTGATGTGGAGGCCGCTTAAAGTGGAGAATGGAAAGGCCTAGTACATGCCGTGTACTCTAGAATTACATGCCATGTACTTTTTTTTCCTTAAACGGACTGTGGTTGCGCCTAATCGACATAAACACTTTCTTCTCGAGGTTCTTCGATGGAGAAGTCCGTGCGGCCGTGAAAATCCTCCAAGTCCCCGAGCCTCCATATTTTTACCGAATCAACCACCATTTATTGCGTTGGAACTGTAGCAGTGAGTTTGTCCTTCTTCTAAAGTCTAATTCCATGATTTTCCTTCTTTCTCGAGATATCATGGGTTGAACGTTTTGTGAGTTTTCGTAGATCTATGACATTATAAGGAGATTCAAGCCTCATGGGTCTATTATATTGATCGCATAGTATCAAGGTATGTGGTTTGTGCCTTTTCGTTCGATGTCTTTGTGTTTTATGTGCAAATTTCTACCAATACCCGTGAACGAGGTATTGCATGTTTACCGTTTTTTCCCTATTGTATTCCTACCCTCCTTGTATACTTGTGTAGAGGTAAATTGATCATGTTTGAGGATAATTGATGTGCTTGGATATTTTTCACATGCCTTGTTCTATTTACGACCTTTGTGTCTTGTTATCCTTTGTCCATTATACTAGTTGTCCCTGCCTTTTAACAGTAGGATGGAATGATATTATTGACATGCTTGTTTCTGTAGACTGGTTAGCCAAGTAGATCTGTAGGTATGATTTGGACTTATAGCATTATTATGCACTAACTGGCATGGGACCGTGAGAACTTGGTGCTATATACTATAATGGATAGACCGAGTAAGCTTCCCCGAGAGTCATTGACATTATAGACTATAAGGGATAGACCGAGTGAGCTTCAAAGAGAGTCTTGGACATTATAGACTACAGGGGATAGACCGAGTGAGCTTCCTAGAGGGTCTTGGATAATATAGACTATAGGAGGGTAGACCGAGTGAGCTTCCTCAGAGAATCTTTACTTGTTTGAATTTCCTTAGCCCATTTTAGGCTAGAGGAAGAATTGACCAAGCGAGCTTCCTCAGAGAGTCTGTGATAGACCTGAGTCTATAAGAGGAATTGACTAAGTGTGCTTCCTCACAGAGTTCCTAGATCTTTGGACTATAAGAAGGTTAGACCGTGTGATTTTCCTCAGAGTGTCCCTAACTACCCTAGACTATAAGGGTAATTGACCGAACAAGCTTCCCCATAGAGTCTTATAATTTCATATGACCAAACCCGAGGGGTTAGACTGAGTGCACTGCCTAGAGGGTTGTTGGTACTTCTTGGATAGGACCAGAGGGGTTGGCTGTGAGTACTTCCCAGAGGGGTTACTATTGTGGGTTGTTGTTTACTTCACTACTTTTTGTTGTTCTATGTATTGATTACTGTTGCATATCATCATGTTACTTCTTACTTATTACTACCTGCGGTTTACTATTACTGTTAATGTTTACTGCTTACTGTACGATTACCTGCCATATGCTCACTGACTATTAGGCACAGATCCTCAGGTGGTTGCCTACTGGGATTTAGTCTCACACCCTATTTGGGACATGCTTTTGGTCCCAAGAAGACTATATTGTTGCAGGTATAGACAAGGGAAAGCGCCCTTCAACTTTGGGTACCAAATTGCTTTGGATCAGGAGAGCATGGGACTAAACAAAGGCTTGAGATGCTGAGGGGCTATTTATCTTTTCTTTTGTACTTGATTTGGTACTGTTGTATTTCTAGCATTGTGATCTGTTTGGTTTTCTTCCTAGATATATACCATGCACTATTTCATATATACATATGTTCTCAAGTTGTTTATTGTTTTACCCTTCCACTGTTCACCTATGTATGGATTGATTACTGCTTCCACTATTGTTTATTATTTCTCTTTTCCACTTCATACTATTCCAATAAGGGCATAACTTCCCCATTATCACACCCAAGGCCCTCGCTACTGGTCAGCAACCTCTGGCATTCAGGGATATGTGATTGAGTCCATGTGACCAACCAGGTACGGGGCACCTTTGGGTGGATTCAGGAATTGGGATGTTACAATTGTTAAGAACAAGTATCTTTTTCCTCATATCGATGACTTGTTTGATCATCTTCAGGGAGCTCAGTATTTTTCGAATATTGACTTGAGGTCGGGGTACTATGAGTTGAAAGTAAAGGAAGTAGACATTATGAATACCGCATTTTTTAGTATATATGGCTATTATGAATTTTTAGTTATGCTTTTTGGGATAACCAATTCACCTGCTGCATTCAGGGATCTTATGAATAGAATTTTCCATGAGTTCTTGGATATTTTTATGGTTGTGTTTATTGATGATATTTTTTTATTCTAAAAGAAAATAGGAACAAGATAGTCATTTAAGGGTTGCCTTGCAAACCTTAAAAGAAACAAAAAATTTTGGGAAATTCAGAAAGTGTGAGTCTTGAATACAAAAAATTTATTTCCTTGGTCACATTGTTCCAACAAAAGGCATAATTATTGATCTTTCTAAAACAAAAGTTTCTGAAGAATGGGCAAGACCTAAAAATATAAACAATATTAGTATTTTTCTTTGTTTGGAAGGTTATTACGAGAGATTTGTTGAAAATTTCTCATGGTTATCTATCCCACTAACTAAGTTAACTCAAAAAGGAGATATGTTCAATTAGACAAAATATTGTGATGATTGTTTTCAAGAATTGAAAACAAGATTGGTAAATTCTCTAGTTTTGAAACTACCTTATAGAAATGGTGAGTTTTTTATTTATAATGATGCTTCGATGAAAGGACTTGGTTTTTTTCCTTATACAGAATGATCAGGTAATAGCTTATGTTTCACGTTAGTTGAAATCTCATGAGTTAAATTACCCTAAACATGATTTGTAATTAGCAGCTATTGTTTTTGATTTAAAAATTTAGAGGCATCATTTGTATGGGGTAATGTGTGAAATATATACCGATCACAAAAGTTTAATGTATATATTCACTCAAAAAGAATTGAACATGAGACAGAAGTGATAGTTGGAATTAATCAAGGATTATGATTTCACGATCCTTTACCATCCGGGAAAAGCAAATAAAGCGGCTGATGCTTTGAGTCGAAAAAGTAATGCTTCATTAACCATGATAAATTTGGAACGAGATCCTTTGGTTTTTGATTTGATAAAATTTGGCATTGAAGTAGTTGGTGCAGGAAATTATTTAGTATTGATTAAGGTGTTAGTGAGATCTTCTCTATCTGACATAATTATGCGAGTGAAAAAGGAAGACAATGAGTTGCAAAAAAAGGTAGAGTTGGTTCAGAAGGGTATATTGCTTGATTTAAACTTTGATAGTGATTATGTATTGACATTTGGAAAGAGATTTTGTGTGACTTGTGATTTAGAGTTGATGAATGAGTTGTTATGTGAAGCTCATAGTTACCGGTTTTCAGTTCATCCAAACAGTACTAAGTTGTAAATAGATCTTCAAGACTATTACTAATGGGATAGAATAAAAAGTGATATTATATATTCTACTATGAGGTGTTTGACTTCTCAGTAGGTTAAATTAGTGTGGTAGTTAGTGAAAGAGATGCTTCATTCTTTACCGGTGCCAAAGTGTTAATGGGAAAAGATATACATTGACTTCTTTGTGGGATTACCAAAGACATCTCTAGATAACAATGCAATATGTGTTATTATAGATTGATTAACTATATCATCTCATTTATTTCCAATTCAATATAAATTGTCTCTATATCTGCTTTCTTGGTTGTATGTCAGAGAGATAGTCAGGTTACATGGTGTTCCCCTCTCTATTTTATCTGATCGTGATCCTAGGATTACTTCTATCATTTGTAAAGGCCTTCAGAAGTCGTTTCGTATTGAATTAAATTTTAGTACATCATTTTATCTGCAATCATATGGGTAGTCAGAACGAACAATTCAGACCATGCAGGATATATTACGTACTAGTTCAGTAGATTACCAGGGTAGTTAGGACCAACATATTTCATTAGTTGAATTTTCTTATAATAATAGCTTTCATTCTAGTATACATATTCCTCCGTTTGAAGCATTATATGAAAAGCATTGTCGAACTCCAGTTTTTTGGGATGAAGTAAGAGAAAGGAAGCTAATGGGATCATAGTTGGTAGAAGAGATGGCAGAAAAAGTTCTATTGATTCAAAAGCACCTGAGAACTGCTCAGAGAAGGAAGAAATGTTATGCGAATTATCAGAGGAAGGATCATTCTTTCAAGGTAGGTGATCATGTCTTTCTTAATGTTTCTCCATGGAAAAGTGTGAGGCATTTTAGTAAGAAAATAATGTTGAGTCCTAGGTTCATTAGACCATATGAAATCCTTGATAATGTTGGATTCATTTCCTACAGAGTAGATTTACCTTCACATTTGTCCCATGTACACAATGTTTTTTAGGTTTCAATGTTGAGAAAGTATACGCTAGATCCCTCCCATGTTTTGAGCCCAGAGGTAGTTTAGTTGGAAGAGAATCTCTTTTATGAGGAACAACTAGTCCAGATTCTTGACCGAAGAGAGATAGTATTGCGGAATAAGGTAATTCACTAGGTAAAGGTTTTGTGAAAAAACCATATAGTTGAAGAGGCAACGTGGGAATCTGAAAATTCTATGAGGGATAAATACCCCACATTTATTTGACAAGTGAATAAAATTAAAAGGACGTAATTTCCAAAAGGGGGGAAGGATGTAACATCCCAGGTAAATAAATAAATATGGCATTTCCATATCTAATAATATTTGGGAATTAAATAGTAGTTTTACTTTAAAGGGGTTTGCTATGTTCGATGGCGTACCCAATACATAACAACGGGTTTCGTTGAAATCTTACATTACACACTAATAATATAATATTATTATTTTAAATGGTAGTCAACGCCTAGCCGTTGTATTGGTTGTAATGAATAGAACTAACTAAAAAAATTGTTATACATGTTGGTTATATCTTTTTACATTTATCCAATAAATATTTTAGGCTTAAAATAAGAGAGTCTGATTTTAACCATAAATACTCAAATATTCATTAAACGGTCGATTTACCACCTTTTGATGGTGAACCCCCATTAAATCTAGTTTTGGTCACTTTTATATGTTCTATTTGAAAAAATAAAAGTATTCTTTAGAATTGGGACATAAAAATTTACATTGAATGAAATTTTGGCATTTTTTCTGATAAAATTCATTTTTAATGAATCGTGAAAAAATAATGTATTCTAATTCAAAACTGCCATTTAATAAAATTTATTTATAAGGTTATATTATTTTTTTAATTTAATTTAATGATTATTTAGATTTTTTTTACTATTATATCCAATTATGGTCATTGTAAGTTATTTAACTATGAAATTGGACATAAATAAGTGTCAATCTTTTGATAGTTATTATTCCATAAAAACACACCTTTTATTTTGACATCGGGGATTAATTTTAAATAAATTTCTACCACTTCTATGTTTTGAATTTGGAATAATGGATTCCATATTTTGAATAATGAGGTCCAAATTGTTTAAATAGGTAACTATTACTTATAGAAATTATGAATATTTACATGAGTAAAAATTTTATTTACCATGGTTAAAAGGTAAATCGAGTAAATAAGGGTAAAAAAATATTATTATTATAATATAAAATTACGATAACATGTCTTTTAATACTATTTGTTGATACATATATGACCATGGGCATCCTTGGGTCTATTTTGGGACCCCATATAGCCACTTAAGAGTGATAATGACACTCTATTTTAATTAACATAATGTAAAGACAAAAACAACGTAAAAAAATATCTTTTAGTAAATTATTTTTTACATAGGGTCATATAAGTTATCATTTTGACTATAAATATTTATTAGAAATCTAAAACGGTTTTATACATTATGGTATTTTTTATATAATTTTTAGACATAAAATAAATTAAATTAATTATTACACAATAATGATGCAGTGTTTACCTCATTAATAAATTATTTAAATAAATAAGATTATAAAGATTAAGATAATATCCAACACCAGTCCAATTTATATTTTATGATTTTATTTTGACCAAGAGTTATCTTATCTTATACAATAATGATTTCGGACATTTTTAAAACGAAGATATGTTTATAATAAAATAATTGTTTCAAATTTTCCTAAAGATCCCCTCCTCCCCCTTATAAAATGACACCACTTCTAATCCATTCCTCACACCTCTCAAGCACCTTGTCTCATAAAAAACCTGCCAAAATAAGCTCTAATGTACACTATCTTCCACCTAGAAGTCTTACCATAGGCATAAGGCACTTCATGAAGTCCTTTTGATCAAACCAAAGGGAGTTACCCGAATTAAAGGTAACAGTTTCTCTTAAATTCTTTTGTTTTATTTTGTTTTACTTTACATGTTCAACCCCCTAAAAATATTTATTGATTAATTTTATAAAAAACCAGTATTCTCAATATAATATGATATTTTTATGAAAAGAATTCAAAAAACACTTACACACACCTACGTCTAATGGGTAAAGAACATACTGTTTCTGTGGATAGCGAACTACTGCCTCACGAAATGACGATTGTTTAAAAATATCCAACCGCCTCTCATGGTAACCATTATAATGGAACTATATTTATATATTATATATATTATATTTATATTGTTTCTATGATTTGGTATTTTTCATTTATAGAATATCTTTATGGTTTCCATTATGGGTAAATACGATAATGTAATTTGAGGAAGTACATACTACCGCCCCCACAAAGTGATTTGACTCATTCATGCCTTATGTGGAACGTATAAGGGGTAGTGTTAATAAAATTATATATGATATTACACTTGAATTATAATATACCAATGTATCATTATGTTTCTACTCCATTAAAATACGAAATATAAATGGAAGTAGCATTCATGCGTATGTACGACTTACCCTCTCCATGAACGGTGCATTTCATTTCATATCTTCAAATATTATGTACTATTAGAAATACATGTATATACAAGATATATATTATATATATTATATCTAAATCGTGAATATCAATTTGGATATAATGAACTTTTTACGACATGAACAACTTGTAATTATAAGAAGTCCATTTTTTACTCAAGTACCAAATATCGACAAAATGACCATTATTAACATAAATGATTACATAATGTTTATATAATGGTAATAATTGATTTAAAAAGTTTAATAAACTTCAAAAAGGTTCACAAGCATGTATAAATTAAAATTAGTTTATTATTCGGGATATTAAAGAACAAACGGGTCATGTATGAAACGAGGGAAGGGACTTCATCTCAACCTCAATTCATTGAGGCATAATTTTTTAAATACACGACCTTATTTTATACACTACATAAATACCTTTGGATTTTTAATTATTTCGAAGGGAATATTTTTCTATGAAGTCTTTTAATAAACAACAAAAAGGAATGTTTTTTAAAGTAATCAGTGACAACGACCTTTCCGCCACTGCGAGTATTATTTGATCATTGGATTTCTTAACAATCCATAATGTTTTTAAAATGAAAATAAATACCATATACTATTTTATGTATTTTGGTATTCAAAATGGTTTTTATAATGGATTTGTTATGTTAATATATTTAAGTGATATATTGTAAATTAAATGTGGAAATGTATTCTTTTCTTTATATTTACAGTATGAGTTATGATTTATAATTGTTCTTGGACATTTGACAGGTGGTTACGTGATAAATAAAATGACGGGTGGTGCCGTGATAAACCAAGAACGGTGGATACATTATAACCTCCAATGAATTGGGTATGGAAGTCGGTCGTATGGCTATTCCATTTAGTGATATGTGTGGAAGTCAACCACATGGTTATTCAATTTATGTATGTTTATGTCATAAGTTGCCCTTATATGTTATGTGTTCTTTATATGGGTTTTATTGTAATATTTTGGTTACGAAAGGGTAAGAAATGATCTTTTATTCAGTGAAGAGTATTTACAACTTCATAACGGTGAAAAGTATTACTTATGATAAAGTATTCATGGTTTACTTGTTGTTTTTAAAAACTAATAGTTTTCCTTATTTTTGTATCCCTTACTATGCTTTTTATGATCATCCCATGTTTTTGAAATATTTTTCTCATGACATAAAGTGGAATAGGATCAAGGATGAGATCAAGGAAAAGTCATGATGTATGAAACATGGAACTAGACATGACTGTTTTTTCAAGAATTTTTATATTGGGAAAAAAATGAAAACTGGGTAGATGTATGTAATATTCAAGTTATTATGTATATGTTATGACCTAATTCCCTAATTCTCAAAAACTGAGAAGATCATCAATATGAAATATTAATTTAATTCAAGAATATGCAATATTTAAGGCAAAGTCCTTATAAGGAGAGGTATTTCCCTTCATCTATTTTTATTCAATATTATTTCATTGTAATTGAATGATTTTAGTTTACATAATAGAGATGATTTTAGGCTTATTCTTCTAGTTCGGGGATAAAATCGAGTCTGTTAGTTATCTTTCTTCTTCCTTCTCACTATCATTTAAAATGTGATCATAATTGATCAGCGATATCAACTCTGGTTGCAATAAATTTCAACTTACCATTAACATATAATCTCATAATTCCAAAATCATTTAGTGGATTGTGGATTAATTTTATTACAATTTTAAATTGAAATGAAGACAACAGAATTGATAGTGAGTTCGTTCTGTCATCTTTTTCAAACCTAAATTTTCATAGTTAATTAATCTTAGAGTGGTGAACTCCAAGATTTTGTTATCTTAAGTGGTTTATCTTCTGGTTATAGAAAAGATCACTTTTTATTGGTGGTATTAGTTTTAATCACTATCATGAGGAGGAATATTTTTAAAAACAGTAGAATTGAGATTTTTCCCCGAGTGTTTTTCTTAGTTTTTTAATCTACTAGCATTATTTATCATAGTTTCTCTATATTTTCAACTGTTTCTTGTTTAAATTTATTTTAGATAAGAGATTTGAATTGTTAAGTCAATTTATTTCTTTATAAATACACAAAAACTGTAAAAAATATTTAAAAAAAGTAAAAAAATAGAATCTACCCTGTTACTGACAACAGTGGGGTCATCTTGAAAATTTTTAGAAGAATAGTTGTCAACATTGCCTTCTCTATGGGTTCGACCATGTTTTCCACATATAAAGTAGTTAATAATATTATAAATTTTAAACATTTACCAACTTCAATGGTAGTACTGGTCTTGTTTTTGGCACAGTTGTTAAGGAATTCATGATTTATTCTTTTTATAAAAAAACTAAAAAAATAACATAAATAAAAAACTAAAAAAATTAAAATATTGAAAATAGTAAAAAAAACTACTTCATTTTCTACTGAATTGCTACTATTTTCTATATTTCCGAGCTCCGGTTTAGATCTAATTTTGAGCATCTTGAACAGTTTCCAGACATTTCCTGATTATAAGAACCTCTTTTGGATGTTTAGAGCCCCTATATCTAGAACGTTACAAACATCTCACTGCACTAATAAAGAAAAAAAATTAAATGGAGAACATATATAATAGAGTTCCTGATAAAAACATTTAAAATAATCCACCATAACTCTTAGATTAAAATAAAAGGCCTAGTATGAGGGAATTCCAACTCCCTGAAGTTTCAAGCAATCCATTGTCCATTAAAATTAGTCACAGGGTCAGAAAATATGAACTTAAACAATCACACATTTTGCAACTTCTTGTATTTAATGATCTCTCTAATGAGGAAACCCTTGCCATCATTAGAGACTTCTATAATACTATGAAGCAATTACCTCTTCTATAACTCATAGAAAATGAATAGAGAATGAGCGTCTTTCCCTTTTTCCTTAAAGGTAATGCTAGGAACTGGTTTCTGAGTTAAGATGAGTATATTTTTGAAACATGGGATCATGTTTACTAATCTTTCATTATGAAATTTTATCCCCAAAGACGTAAAGGTGATCTAAGAAAAAAATAACTATTTTTTATCAAGATGGAGAATCTTTTCATGAAGATTGGGATAGAGTCAGAGATCTACTTAGGTAGTGTCCCCATCATCAACTCCCATCTCACCTTCTCATTGATACATTCTATGTAGGGTTGTCCTCCCCTGGATAGAATCTTGTTGATCAGGCAACTAGGGGAAATTAACATGATAAGGTAGATGAAGATCTTAAATAAATTTTTAAAAATCTTGCTCTGAATCAACAACATAAAAATTAATGAATAAAAAAATAGTCAATAGAAATGTTAATTCAAACACTGGTTAAATGAATGAAACTCAAACTCAACTTGCGGAAATCACAAACCAACGTCAACCCTTAATGAACCAGAATTGAAAACAAACTATTAACCAACCTGGCTATCAAGACACCAACTAATTTTTAAGGAAACCATGTGTCCAGTGTTGTATTTTTGAGCACACTGAAAACTTTTTCCAAATTTTGATATGTTGTCCCAACAACAAGAGAATTAAAAAATCGTTAACTATGGTCCTAGAATACCTCCTAAAAAAGATCCATTTTCAAATAATTATAATCAGGTCTATAGGAACCATCCCAACTTATCCTGGAAGGATCAGGGCCTAATTAAACAATCCACTACCGCTAACTATCAGAATCAACCAAGACCAAAATTTCAAAATCAAAAAAGGGGAGAGTCTTCAAATACACAATGAAATAATGATAATCTAATGTATTATAATATTGATATAATCTGATCTCATCAATCTAAACATAAAAATAAATATGAGTCAGATAAAATGATAACTGATGTGAGGATGCAGAACGTGGAAACACAACTTGGACAACTTGCTAGAAGTTTTTCATCTAGGGAAAAAGTTATACTTACAAGTACCAATGAGCTTAACCCTTGAGAGAATGACATGGTATTAGTAACATGATGTGGGATAAATATTCAAATAGTAGCTAGAAACGAAATTGTAATTGCCCAATATGAAAATTTGCATCAATTTGGAAAAAAAAATCTGTTTTGCAACTTGTTGGAAATTCACAGAAAAGTCATGAAAATGATTAAAATTTTATTTTTTCACCTGAATACAAAGTTTAATTTTTTTCTAAAAATCATAATAATAAAGGAATAGAAAATTTTTATGAAGTGGTGAGGGATATACCCACTATCCATAAAAGTTTTTCCCCACACATCCCTTTCCCTAAGAAGCTTAAACCTCAAAGTAACACCGGCATTGAACTTATTCAGTTCCATGGTCTCCTTTCTATGCTTCATGTAAACATTCCATTCATTCAAGCCTTTATTCAAATCCCAGAATACTTGAAATATCTTAAAATTTTTTTTTCTAAAAAAATACCTTGGTAGAATTTCCTACTTATAGCCCCACTAAAGTGTGAAGTTTTGTACTCCAAAAGAAAATCCCACCTAAACTGAAAGACCCAGGTAACATTGTCATTCCATGTACCTTAAAAATTTATGATCAACTCAACTATTATTGAGATTTAGTTGCTAGAATTAATCTCCTCCCATAATCACTATTTTAAAAGTTGAGGTTGGGTGATCTTCAACCCACCGTAGTTATACTACTATTAACTGGTAGATCTTTCCCTCCTCCTATGGGTAGGATAGATGATTTATTAGTTGGGGTTGGGAAGCTGTTTCTGCCTATAGACATTTTAGTCTTACACATAGAGTGTGATCAAGAGGTTCCCATCATCGTGGGTAGGCCCTTCTTGGCCAAAAGTGGTGTTGTTATTGATGTGTCAATGGGTCAACTCATTTTCAAAAGAGGATAACAGTAAAAAGAGTTCAATGTGTTTGAAAATTTCATAGGACCAACGTTTTCTGAAAAATATTCAATGGTAGAGTCCTTACAAGATGAAAACCCAATTGGAAAATCTAAAAAAATGTTAAAATAAATCATTTTAGGAATAAAATAATTTAGAAGCTTAAAATTCTATTGAATTTGTCTTATAAATTGAATTTTTTTCTCAAACACTAAATCTAGAGAATTTTCCAGAACTAGAATACTGCCCAGTTTATGCTATAGAAGATTCTCTTGTTTTTGAACATATTACCTTTTTGAGTGAGTATGATGGTGTTTCTATTAATACCAACCCTGCTGAACACTTTTATGTTGTTGAGGGAGAACTTATAAAACAACTTCATGATTCTTCTTTGATTATGTTGTTGAATTTTGATCTGGAAAATTTGGAAAGTGTGCGGCCCAATTTAGACAACATCACTGTTATTTCTGAATCTGAGCTAGAAATTGAAAATCCTTCATCATTCAATACTCCGTATAATATATATGTTGAAGATATTAGACCTTCTAGGCCTAAGAGTCTTCCTTAATCATTAGAACCACCCACTCTTGAACTGAAACCAATCCATGCCCATCTGACATATTCATTTTGGGTTAGAATTCCACTTTTCCTATTATAATTTCTACTGATCTTAATGAAAAACAATAGGAAAGAGTGTTCATTATGTTAAAAAAGTTTAAATCTTCTATAGTCTAGACCATATATGATATCAAGTGTATTAGTCCCTCATTTAGCATGCATAAAATACATATAGTTCCTGACCATAAGCCCATGGTACAGTGTCAAAGAATATTGAATCCAAACATGAAATATTTTGTGAGAGAAAAATTGATTAAACTGATGGACACTAGAATGATTTATCCCTTTTCTGATAGTTCTTGGGTCATCCCTTTCTAGTTTGTCCCCAAGAAGGGGGTTTTCAATTTAGTTAAAAATGAAAAGAATGAATAAATCCTTGTTAGGAAAACCACAAAATAGAGAGTCTATATTGATTATATGATTTTGAATGCATCCACTAGGATGTACCATTTTCCAATGCCCTTCTTGGATCAAATGCTTGAGAGGCTTGTGGGAAAAGAATTTTTCTGTTTCTAAGATGGGTTTTCTGGTTACAACCTGATTATTGTTGCTGTAGTGGATCAGGAAAAGACCACTTTCACATGCCCCTTTGGTACATTTTCTTATAGAAAGATTCCCTTTGGGTTGTGTGGAGCTCCAACCACATTTCAATGGTGTATGATGGCTATCTTTTTAGATATGATTTAAATAAGCATTAATGATTTCAGGGATGACTTTTAAATTGTGGGATGTAATTTAGATACTTTTCTTGGAAATCTTGAGTTAGTGTTAGAAAGATTCATTGAAACCAATCTTGTTCTTAATTGGATGAAGTGTCAATTCATGGTCATATAAGGTATATTACATGGTCATAAGGTTTCCAAGAGAGGTTTGGAAGATGATACCACTATGATTGATGTTATTCAGAAACTCCCACCTCCAAAAAATGTAAAATGTGTTAGAAGTTTCTTAGAAGATGTCGAGTTCTACTGAATATTCATAAAATACTATTCCAAAAAAAATCCCTTGTGTTCTCTTCTTTTTAAGGATTTACCATTCAATTTTGATGAAAAATGTTTGAAATCATTTAATCTGTTAAAATAGAAATTCACTACATCACCCATTATCACTGAACCTGATTAGAATTTACCTTTTGATCTTATGTGTGATGTTAGTGACCTAGATGTAGATGATGTCCTTGGATAGATGAAAGATAGGAATTTACATGTGGTGCATTATTCTATTATATTTCTAGATTAAGCCCAAAAGAATTACACCACTACTGAAAAAGAATTTCTAGCTATTGTTTTTTCTCATGAAAAATTTAGACAATATCTCATTATCTCTAAAGTTATCATTTTCATTGTTTATTCTACCTTAAAGTACTTGTTTTCTATGAATGAAAATAAACTCAGGCTGATTATATGGATTTTGTTGCTACAAGAGTTTGATTTATGGATTATGGATAAGCAGAGAGATGAAAATTTAGTTACGGACCATCATTCTAGGATTCCACTTACTCAATCTAGAAATCCTAGGGAGATAAACTCTTCCTTTCTTGATGGGAAGTTGCTTTCTGTGTCAATTAGGCAATCCGCTTGGTATGCATATTTTTCTATCATCTAGGTAGTATGTATTTTTCCCAAAAATATGTCTTATAATCGAAGGAATAAATTCATTTATGAACATAAATATTATCTATGGGATGATCCCATGTTTTTTAGGAGATGTGATGATGGTATCCTTAGGAGATGTGTGCCTAAGGAAGATATGTTTATGGTCTCAAATAGTTTTCACTCCTCAAATTAGGGAGGTCACCATGGTGGTGGGAGGACTCCTCAAAAAGTCCTTCAAACTTGTTTCTATTGGCCCACTATTTTTAAGGATACTAGGAGCTATGTGGTTGGATGTGATAGATGTCAGAGGCTAGGAAATGTTGGTAGAAAGTAGAAGTTACCCCCAAAAAGGAATTCTATAAGTTGATATTTTTGATGTATTAGGTTTATATTTCAGGGGTCCATTCCCATCATCTCATGGGAATGATTATATTTTTGTTTCTGTTGACTATGTTCCAAAATGGGTTGAGGTAGTGGCACTACCCAACAATCATGCCAATTCTGTAATAAAATTTTTTATGAATAACATCTTTACAATATTTGGAGTTGTCAAATCCTTTATCACTGATAATGGAACACAATTTAAGAATTAAAAATTTAAATCTTTGATGGAGAAATATGGTTGAGTTCATAAAACTGGTACTCCTTATCACCCACAATCTAGTGGACATGTGGAAATCTCAAACAGGTAACTGAAACTAATACTTGAAAAAACATTCTCAAATTCTATGAAGGACTTGTCTCTTAAATTGGATGAAGATTTATAGGTATATAGAACATCTTTCAAAGCCCCAATATGAATGTCTCCATATAAGCTGTTGTTTGGGAAATGTTGTCATTTACTTATGGAGTTCCAACACAAGTCTTATTGTGAAATTAAGGCTCTAAAAATTTATTTTATGAGTGCTGGTGAGAAGAGAATACATGATATATGTGAGATGGATGAGATTAGGAGAGATAGTTATGATAATTCATAGATTTAAAATGAGAGGACTAATATCATTATAATTCTATCATATAAACCAAAGAGTTTAAACATGGAATGAAGGTCCTCCTCTTTAACACTAGAATTAAAATCTTTCCTAAAAAACTAACGTCCAAGTGTTCTAGACCTTTTTCAATAGTAATGGAGCTATATAAATTATAGGTGAAGAGAACAAACCAATGTTTGTTATTGGGTAGAGGGTGAAACTTTATTTTAATGGATATCCAAAGGGCTTGGCTGCCTTCACAGTGCTTGAAACCTGATCTTGAATAAAGTCTATAAGAAGATGTTAATAAATAGCATTGCATGGGAGGCATCCCATAGTTCTTTTTGTCTTTATTATGTTTCATTTTCTATATTGAATAATGTGCTTCTTCTGTGCTCTTCTTTTGAGAAAATACTGTAATAGGTTTTTCTTGGTTTTTTTTGTTCCGTTTCACAGTTATCAAGAAGCTTTTGTTTTTTCATTTAAGGAGTGGAATTCCCATGCTGATGGAGTAATGAAAAAACTAGTCAGGGAAGCATCATACTGATAAGTTTTGTTTCTTTTCTCTGGTCTTTATTTCTTTAAAGAGATTTTCTGCTTTTCTTTCCTAAAAATTCTATTCTATATGTGGCTGATTTTGGAAATTTTGCTTAACATGGACTAATAATTCTGCTACATGTCTTGTTACTGAATTTTTTTAAAACTATTCTGCATATGTCTAAAATTCTGCTTGTATTGGAATTAAATTTTGTTGTATTTCACTATGTAAAAAAAATTCTGCATGTACTTCACTTCTAAAAAATGAATTTCATTGCTATTTAAATCACACACTGCATGAACTTAAGTATGTGTGTGGGGGGGGGGGGGGGGTACAGACAGGCTGAAATTTTTTGTATTGAATATGCATTAGGTTGAGGTGTTTTAGAATTCATTTTTCAACTCTATTGAACACATGATTGAACTCAATCTGTTAAAATGCTTACACCTTATACATAGTGCACTTACTCCACATATGTTACTTTTGAGGTGTATTGAAAATAATTCATTGGAAATAAATATTAATGTGTGTACATGCTAATGAACCTATTGATAAGTTATTCATTGTGGCGAAAAATACCTCTTGATCTTCAATAAGACCCATTTATATATGTCATCGATGTACTAAATTGAAAATCTATTTTGAACATAAAATGCCCAATTTTTCTTCACCATATTTGGAACTATAGAGACAAAGTTGGGTTTTAAGTGTGTGGTATGGGGTCAATTCTTGACTGTGTTATACTGCGCTTAATTGAATGTTGATCAATTATCATTGTATCTTAATACTTTTTGTCAAACAAACATGGTAATGTTTTTCAAAATTCTTCCACAATTTTAGGATATAAACACTTTTCAAATGGTTCTTGCCTATGGACAATATATCTTCATTAGTTGAGTTGTACATTGAGTCTGAAATTAATGATAATGGATGATTGCTGAGTGATATTTACTTAGTGATTGAATGGATATATTGGTTTATAGACTATCTATGAATGTGATTTGGGTTACATGTGGTGGGGTTTAAATCATAGTTACTGGAACTGGAAGTTTGAATCTATCTTAGGGGCTTCATTTTCTTCTTATATTTTATTAAAAAAAGTTATTCATTTTAGTAACCCAACATAATTAATTTTTTATGTAATTCTTTTAATACTGGAGTAGTCTGGGAATCTGGGATCCCATAGTGAATCCTTGAGACCCTAGATGCTGGGTGTGTTTCTTTTTTACTATAATCCCTCTATACATTTTGAATATGTTCATTGCACAGTGATTAGCCTATGATACATGGCTTGGGTAGAAAATTAAATAAAGTATCATGGGTCAAAAATTGAGTTCATTGTGGTGAGGGGAATGATGAACACCAAATGAAGATGGGGACAAATTGTTTATAACGGGATCATTTAGGTTGTATCATTAATGTTATTAACAAAAAATAGTCATTAGTTGTAACCTAGGTGATGATTCAAAGAACATGGTTCCTCTGTTATGTTTCTGATTCCACTAATATTTTACCTCTTATCGCTCTTGGACTTAAAACATTATATTTGATTGAAATGAGTCATTATGTATTATCAAATATGAGGCATGCCATCTTTTATGCTTCATGATTCATAGCTTTCTAGATTACTCCATGAGAATTTGTTCTAGGAAAGACATCACTTGAACATATTTTTCAAAAAGTCCATTTTAAGGTTTATGTCCTCTGTTTTTAAGTGGTGAACATGTTACAGTTTGAGTCGAATTATAAACACTTTACTGTTTTCCAAAGATAATAAAACATGGGTTTCTTTGAGGTAAGATAATGATTAAGTGAGGTGGAATTTGATGTGCCTCTATTTTTACATAGTTTTCCCACATATTTTAATTTAATTATTAACAATTTAATAATTTATTTTAACACTTTTTAATAAACAAGGGCACTTTTGTATTTCTATCACTAAATATATTAATTAATATTTTTTTATAATTAAGTATGTGTTTTTAGTCGTTTTATTTAGTCACTCCAATTATTCTTATTATATTAACTTACTTTTAAATTATATTAATTTTTTTTTCAATTAATTTCCATGTTTATTTTCATTAATCTAATATAGGTTTTATTTGAAAACATTACCCTTTAAAATAGATTTATTAAAATAAATCGACTCTTTATTTATTATCTAGTCTAAATAATCAATTTATTAGATAAGTTAACAATTTCTGTTAATGTTTAATAAAATAGTGTGTTCTTAATTTCAAGTTTTAATTTTTTCATTTATTTAATTAACTTAGTTGGTTAATGTCTTTAGTTAATCCTGATTATTTAAAATTCATGTGTGCGGTTAATTCTTTGTATGTGTTTAGAATTTATTTAGATATTTAATTAATTAATCTTAATATTTGTATTCTTATTTAATAAATAAGTTACTTTTATTTTTATTTTGTTAAATAATTTAATTAGAATTTAGTAATATATAATTAATTATTCTTTAAAAATTTAGTTAATTTGACTTTTTTTAATTAATTGATGTTTTACTCATTTTATTATTTGTTTTAAATTAATTTTTTTATTGTTATATTATCAATTCGTTCTACGGGTGAGTGGATGCACCGATTCTGTGACGCACCGATGTCACGACTCGCTGATCGTGACTTCCTAATCCCTTATCACACTGATGTTTTCTAATTATGCTTGAGTAGTGACTCACCATTCTATTTGAAACATCATCGGTCTCTCTTGTGTATTGGTTTCGGTCTCTAGTTTTTAAACTATCGATGACTCATCTTTTAATTGAACTAAGGTTCTCTCACTTCATACTGATGTTGTGTGACACCGATGCCACGATGCACTGATTTGTTTTCTCAACTCACTGATCATTTTTTTTATTTTCATCGATTTCACATTCTCACTAGTATTTATTTATTTCTCATCCCCACACCGGTGCACAATGGACTTTTTCAACTATGGATGTCTTATTTATTATTTAACTATCAGTCCCACCCCAGCACCGATCCAATCATTCTATCAGTTTAACATTATCACACTGATACAGTATACTTATTTTTTTTACTATAGTTCTGGAATCCATGTCGCGCTAAATGTAGAAGAATCTTAGAGACACTATTGTCTACTACGTATGAGCACAAATCCACCGTTGGGCTGAATTACCAGCAAAGGAGGAAGAGTCAGCCTTCCTGGTATGACACTGAACCGTTGAACCCCCTGGTTGTTCTGAATTGGGGGAGGGAGAAGATATTCTTTAAAAATTAAATCAAATTAATTAATTAGTTAAATAATAACTAAAAATAAAACATAAACATTAAAAAGTTACTAAATTAAAATATTAAATAAATAATAGTTATAAGATAATTAATAAAACAAAATTATTAATCCAAATAACTTTAAACTTTTTTAAACTGAATTAATTAATCTTCTAATTTTAATTTTAGTAAATTATTGTTTAGTGTTTCATTTTAAATACGTGTTTAATAATTATATATATTAAATAAAATACCAATAATAATTTATAAATAAAATTAGAATTAACGATATCATTTAATAATTTAAGAATTTATTGTTAAAAATAATAATCGATAAAAAAATAATTATTAACATTATTAATTAATTAATAAATATAAACATAACTATTTAATATAAGTTTTATAACTCAAATTTTAATAAATTATATATTTACATAAGGTAACTTAAATCATTAGTTTACTAATAGATAACTTAATTCGCAACTAAAATTAAATTTAATAAATATATTAAATTAAATAAATTAATTACCTAATAATAACATTTAATAATTATTAATTTATGTTTTAGATAAAATAAAAAATATCTAGCTAATAATTGTTAAGATATTTATCTATTATTATGAATTGTTTTATCATCATGTCTTAACAGTTTTAACTTTTTTTGTTGTTATTTAACTTATATGTTCACACCAAGGCTTTAAAAACATCCAGGTGCATTCAACTAACTCATCCGAGGTTAGTTACAAGGTAGAATCTAGTGGGATGTGTGATTCGTGAAACAACGCATGTGTGTGGTGCAACAGCAAAAGACAAATTCAAGTCATTGAAGTGTGCCAATGACGAGTAGTAGAAGACAATGGGTACTTAAAACAGTGAAATCAGATGATTTGATAGGAAATTCATTAGGGACATACGTTCATTCTCTTTGAAACATAGCAAGAACATGGCCGTGAATCTTGGAGAACTTCTTAGAGAACCATTTCATGGAGGCTTGAGGGCCAGGAGCAGCAGCAATTCAAGCTAGGAGAGAGAGTTCTCTTCCTCTATTATATTTATATCATCTTTATTTGTAATATAACGATTTTAGTTTACGTAATAGAGATGATTTTAGGCTAATTATTCCAGTTCAAGGTTAAAATCGAGTCTAATGGTTATCATTCTTCTTCCTTCTCACAATCGTTTAAAATGTTATCGGAAATGATCAGAGAGATGTGCTCTAGTTGAATTCAATTGAAACATACCATTAGCACTTAATCGCAAAATTACACAATCATTCAGTGAGTTTGATTGTGGATTAATTTTCTTACACTTTTAAATTGAAATGAACACTACAGAAGTGACAGCGAATTCATTCTGTCATCTTTCTCAAACCATAATTTTCCAAGTTGATTAATCTTATAGCGGTGAACTATAAGATTTGTTGTCTTGAGTGGTTTATCTCATGGTGAGGGAAATAAATCACTACTCTTTAGTGGTATTAGTTGTAATCACTATCATGAGAAGGAATTTTTTTTAAACCAAAAGAATTGAGATTTCCTTCCGAGTGTTTCCCCTATTTTTTTCATTTATCATCATTCTTCATCTCAGTTTCTCTATGTTTTCAACTATTTCATATTTAAATTTAGTTTAGATAAATGATTTGAAGTTTTAAGTCACTTTACTGCTTAATAAATACAAAAAAGAGTAAAAAAAATATTAAAAAAAAGAAAAAATAAAATATACCATGGAAATGAAAATAGTGGGGTCTTTTTGAAAATTGTTCGAAGAACATTGGTCAAAATTTCTTTCTCTATGGGGTTGACCATTCATGCTACATAAACAGAAATTAGTAGGATTATAAATTTAAAACTTTGACCGACTTCAACGAAATTCCAGGTCATCAATCAAAAATTTGTATTTAATTTAGATTGAATTTAAAAATACTTTATAGAATCTATTTTATCTCCATGAGATTACCGGTAGACTTTGTCATTATTATTTCTAATGATTATAACCATTATCACAATCTATCTTTGGATATTGTAATATTTTTAGATACATATATAAAATACATATAGGATATATCAATCACAAACTAGATAACATCTTTAGTACTCTATTTCTAATTGAGAAAAATATGTGAAATATCAACATGCAATAAAATATTTAATGTCCTATGTTATACTATGCTTCATCATCCCAATGATATTTCAAGATCAAAATTACATCATTTTCTACATCTATGTCCTTTCCGTGACATGACGATCCAATAATCTAGAACTACAACTTATTTTTTTAGTCCTAATTTATCGACCTCATCTAGTTTCTTGAGTCTATAACACTACTTCATATCGCTCATGCGCACTTTGTTATTCTATTTATGATTTTACATAGAAAATAATTTCTTCTTATCTTACTCAGGTTGTGAATATCATATTCTAAAGTCATGACTGTTCAGGTTGGGACTCCTAATATCTATATTTAGGTACTAATTGGGTGTTGATTACACAAAAAAAATTCAGTGTGTGATATTTGTTCCTCCACTTTGCTGAAAAGGTTTTTGTAATCGGTTTTTTATTCCCCCTCAAAAATTAAATTAATGAAATATGTATCTCTTTCCAGGTTGATTGGTATAAGAGTAGAGTATGCCCATTTTGGACCAATCCACTTTGAAAAACATCATTATTTTCACTCTTTTATTACATTGATATTTAACTAATGTAATTAAATTTCAAAAATAATTTTAATTATAAATTTATTTCATTAAAAGTTTTATTCAGGTCTTTTCACCCCCATCTAAACCATCGTACATTACCCATTCCAACCTATCAGGAGAAAGAGTTTATCCAGAATCTAAAAGATCATGCATATGAGCCTTCTTAAATTATTTTTCCATGTTTACATAGTTCATATTCAAGACCAATTAGTCCAAAGGAGTTGGAGGAATTATTTACCTATCATGGAATACATTGAATTTATAAATTTTGGACTAAACACAGGGCAGAACTATATGTAGCTAGTGACAGTGATAACACTGTGTTTTGTGGATCATCTGATATAGTTCCATATATGTACAATGATAATGACTATATCAAGGATATGATTATAGGTTTCAATTATGATGAATATTGAATTGACAAAATGAAAATGAATGTTGAATATCAATTCTATGATTTTCCAAAACAATTTTAAAATATAAAGAAATGTGAAAGGACACCATTGTAAGTTGGTTGAATTAAATATAAAACATCATCAGCCATGTCGAAGCTATATAATGTAAAATATTGTAAAATATAGATTGAAACCATATTTAATGTACTGCTTTATCTCTTGAATGATATAGTATAAAAATATTATAATATTCCTTACCGAATATATGATGCTAAAAAAATTCTATGTTCAATGGGTATGATCTCTGAAAGAATTCATGCCTTCCAAATGATTGTATACTATTTTCGAAGGACCATGAATCACAAAAAAAAATACCAAATTTGGGTGAATCTTAATATAGGAAACATGAATCAAGTCATTCAAATGTTTAATAGTACTTTCCAATAATTCGATGGTTTAGGAACTTATATATATGTGAGGAGACTACAAATAAATTGACATAGAATGTCATTTCCCTCAGAAATATTTCTGAGTGAGGAATCATTATTTTTGAACGGTCACCAGCAGTCTTGTTGGTGGAAACAAAAAACACACAACAATTCATTATCCGTGGGGTACTACATTCCAAAGGTAGGTGCTCACATTAACATTTTTCCAACGATGCTTATGAAGTCACATTTTTTTAGAGGATGGGGGATTGGGTTTATCACACCCTTTTAGACAGAATTATTTCCTATTTTGGGACACTCTTATAGATTTATGTTATGTTCATGAATCCTTCTTTAATTCCAATGAATGATACATGTCATCATTGAATTAGAAATCAATTATTAGCATGTATGGAAATTAAAATCATTTTTTTATATCTTATTTTCTTCAAGAGTGTAGATATCAATATGTATCTATTGTTCTCTATCAATGGAATCCTCTTAGGTACTAATTAGATATTCTTTGGGCATTATTATGATGATTCTGGTTTTTTATCCACATAGTGGGCGCTTGGGAGTGTATCATCATCTAGAGAGATGGGAGTTGTTTTTGTGTTGGGATCAGACCCATGGATGGGATTCCTACATATCCTTATGAAAGGAATTTTAATAACTCAAACCCAGAAGCCCAGAGTCCATGCATTATTTTAATACATTGACATGATTACAAAAAATCAAGTCTCGAAAGACCGATCATTTTAGCAGTCTTGGACAATAGATTTCATACATGAACATTACATTACATATTATAAAATAAAACACAACAGAAATGATCTTTTGAGAACACCATTAATCCCCTAGATTAACCCTTCTTATGAATCATAATACACTTCTTGGAAACATGGGAAAGTAAAACATAAAAAGGTTTGAGCTCAAACGCTAAATAAGGATAACAATATAGTGAATACTTTCACAAATAAGCATAAAAATTTAAGGCAATTTATAAAAATAAAACTAAATCCTTATATATAAACTTCAGCATAATATTGTAAAGATAAATCATGTAATTCCATTTACTTATTCACGTGGAAATTATACTAGTCGAATAATCACATGTAATATCAATAGCTAATTTCATAATGATGGAATGCATAATGCCATACTTCATAACCACATAGTCAACGCATTGGGCTAAGAATAGAAATAAGATTTTGTCAAGACCTTGTGCCAAGTGTAACATCCTAGGTAAATAATGAATAAAAAATTTTCATATTTATTAATATTTACGAATTAAATATTAATTTTAATTAAAAGGGGTTTCTACGTTCGATAGCGTACTCGATACGCAACGATGAATTTCTTTGAAAACATACGTTGTACCCTAGTAATATAATAATATTATTTTATATGGTAGTTAAGATGTAGCCATTGTATTGGCGGGAATGGATAGAAATAACTAAAATATGATTATATATATTTTTTAAATGTTTTTACATTTATCAAATAAAAGATAAACGCTTAAAATACGGAAAGAATTCAATTTTAGGCATTTATACCCTAATTTTCACTAAAGGTTCACTTATCAACTTTTGATTGAGAACCGTCATTAAATATAGTTTTGATCACTCTTATACATTCTATTTGACCAAATAAAACTCTTCTTTAGAATCGGGACATCAAATTTTACTTTGTGTAATTTTTTTGTATTTTTTCGATAAAGTTATTTTTTAATGAATAGTGTAAAATGTTGTATTTTAATTCAAAACCTCTTTTTAATATAATTTATTAAGATGAATAGATAATCTTTTGAATTGGTTTTTAAGTTCAATTAGAATTTATTTTTACCATTTAATCCAATAGTGGTCATTGGAATTAATTTCACTATGAAATCAGACTTAAACTAGTGTCAATATTTTGATACTTATTGTTTCATAAAAACATGCTATTTGTCATGACAGTGGGAATTAATTATTAAATCAATTAATGTGACTTATATGTTTTGAATTTTGTAAAATAGACTTTATTTTTGAATTCATAATATCAAATATATCTTAGGGTGAATTTTTGGTATTTTTCTGAATAACTTTAATTTTTGATGAATAGTGAAACCACTAAGTGGTACTTATAAAAACTGATTTCTGGTTTAAATGAAGTTTTACCACTTTTGTGTTTTGAATTTCAAAAATACGACATAAATTTTTGTCATTAAGAAGTAAAATGTCGTTAATTGGGATTAAATTAATTTTTTGGTGAATAGTAAGTTATTAAGTTTTTAATCGCGATTAGAGGTAATTAGTTCAATTTAAGGCCAAAATGATATTATAATAAAATGAAAATACCAAGACACATGTCCTACCCTTATTGGATGTGTCATGGCCGACCACGAAAAGCCATGGGTCAACTTGGGGACCCCATAGAGCCACTTTGGTTGGGAAATGACATAAATAACTTTTTATTTAATGTTAAAGTAAAAATAACAGAAACATGAGATGTTTTACTAAAACAATTTTTACATGGGGTTATACAAGTCAGATTTTTCACTATAAATATTCATTATAAAGATAAAACTATTTCCTACATTAAGATAGTTTTTTTATAATTTTTAGACTTTAATTAAATTAAATTAATTATGACATCATGATGATGCAGCGACTACCTCATTAATAAAGGATTTAAATAAAATTAAAAGATAAGGTAAAATCTAAGACCTACAAATGTCCAAAACCTATTGGATGAGTGTATTTAGAACCCTTGTCACTTTATCCTCGAATTATATCAATGTGGGTCCTTTTGAATCCGAAACTCTTTTTAAAATAAAGTAACTTATCTTTACTTTCCAAGAGTACCCCTCCTCTCCTCTTATAAAAGGCCCCCACCTCTACCTCCATACACACACTCCCAAAGCCTTTGGCTAGGCCAACCCCTACCCATTTTGGCTCTACACTTCCCTCTATTACTCCTTGAAGCCTCACTTTGGGCAGAAGTCTTCTCAAGTAATCCTTTGAGCTCAAACCAAAGGGAGTTACCCGATTTTAAGGTAATGTCTTCACTTCAGTCCTTTTGTTTTATTTTGCCTCTCCAACCCCCTAAACTCTTTTTATTATTTTATTTTGTAAAAAATACAGTATCTTCCATATAATAGGATGTTGTTATAAGAAGGATTCAATATACACTTACACACACCTACATCTAATGGTTAAAGAACATACTGTTTCCGTGGATGGCGAATTTATGCCTCCCGAAACGATTATTGTTCAACATTCATTTAACACCTTCAAAGGTGGCCATTAAGATGACACTATATTTATATATGATATATAATATGTTTATGTTTTACTTAAGCTTCTGTATTTTTCATTTTGGTCATATTTTTATGGTTTCCATTATGGGTAAACGTGATATCTTCATTTAAGGAAGTGCGGACTACCGTCCCCTCAAAGTGATTTGATTCATTAATACCATATGTGGGATGTATAAAGGATGGATTTAAAGTTATTATATATGATCTTATACTGGAATTATAATATACCTCTATATCATTATTATTTCTTTCCATTAAAGTATTAGATAGAAATGAAAGTAGCGTCCATGCGTATGTACGGCTTACCGTCTCCATGAACGGTGCATTTCATTTCTTATCCCCAAATGTAATGTAATATTATAAGTACATGTATATAATGGATATATATGATGAATGATACATCTAAATGATGAATATAATTCTGGAATTAAAATATACATACCTCTCATTTAGTTTTAATTCCATTAATATGATAAAGAAATGAAATTAGCATTCATGCGTACGTACGGCTTACCGTCTCCATGAACGGTGCATTTCATTTCTTACATATAAATGATTATGTAATATTATAAATACATGAATATGATGGATATATATGATATATATGACATCCAAATCAGTAATGTCATTCTGGATATAAAGAACCTTTGACCACACGAACAACATGTAATTGTGAGAAGTCCACTTTCGACTTAAGAACCAAATATCGACAAAACAAACATTATTAACTTCAATGATTACATAATGTTTATAACATGATAATAAGTGATATAAAATTAATAATGAAATTGAAGAAGGTTCTTAAGCAAGTAGAAATTAACTCATGTTTATTATTCAGGACATTAAAAAACGATCGATTCATGTCGGACCCGAGGTAAGGGACTTCGTCTCAATCTCCTTTCATTGAGGCATATTTCGTTTTATACACAACTATCTTTTACACGGTGTATAAACCCCTTTGACTTTTACTTTTATAAAAAAGGAATCTTTTTCTATGAAGCGTTTTACTAAATAAAAAAATGGAATGTTTTTTTAACGTACGCGGTGACAACAACCTTTTCTGCCGCCATGAGTATTATTTGGTCTTTGGATTCCTCAATAAGCCATAATGTTTTTAAAATAAAATAAATACCATATAATCTTTTATGTATTTTGGTATTGAAAATGGTTTTGATAAAAAATTCTATTATGTCAATATATTTAAATGATATATTGTGATTGAAATGTGGAAATGTTATCATTAATTTATTTTGGTTTTATGTTTTATGATTTTATATTGGTACTTGGACATTTGACGGGTGGTTACGTGATAAGCCATATGACGGGTTGTGCCGTGAATACCAGGACGGGTGGTTATGTTATAACCTCCAATTCATTGGGTATGGAAGTCGACCGTATGGCTATTCCATTAAGTATGTATGGAAGTTGGACGTATGGCTATTCCATTAAGTGATATGTGTGGAAGTCGACCGTATGGTTATTCCACTTAAGTATGTTTATGTCCCAAGTTACCTTTATATGTTATGTGTTCTTTATATGGGTTTTATGGTCATCCTTTGGTTACAAAAAGGTAAGTAATGATATTTTATTCAGTGAAGAGTTTTTACTACTTCATGAAGGTGAAGGTATTACTTTGATAATGTTATACATGGTTTACATGATGTTTGAAAAACTAACAGTTTTCATTCTTTGTGTATCCCTTACTGAGCTTTTTATGCTCACCCCAAGTTTTTTTGAAATGTTTTTCACAGTACATAATGTGGAATAGGGTCAAGGATGGGATCAAGGGAAAGTCATGATATATAAAACATGGAACTAGATATGTTTCTTTTTAAGAGTTTTTATTTTATGGAATCTTAGTTGAAGTGTCTACTTTGTAATCTTTTGAGATGTAATAGTTATGTCCTAATTCTCGAAAACTCTAAACCTGAAAAGATCCTCAATGTGAATTACTCATTTAATTCAATATTAAGTAAGGTTTAAGGCTGGGGCCTTATAGTTGGTATCAAAGGTCGGTTTAGAAAACTTTAGGAGTTAAAAAAGTGTAAAATTATAATATGATTGAAATGATATAGCATTTATGGATTACCATGTTGCTTCGCCTAAGATATTTCTATGTTCAGAATGGTTTTCCGTAGAGGAAACAAAGAAGCTATGTTGGGATGGCATCAGGAGGAAGACAACCTTCAAAATCAGCAACCTGAGATGGTCAAAATTGGAACTGAATAGTTTGTTGTAGTGATGGCACAGTTTACTCAGGCTATAAATGGTGGTGGTATCCATGCACGAGATCAGCCAGATCAACTGCAGAGGAACATGTCAGTGGTGGAACATTTCATGAGGCAACATCCCCCATAATTCAGAGGATCTTCTGACCCCGTGCAAGCTGAAGGGTGGATTAAAGCACTGGAGAATATTTTTGATGTCATGGGGTGTTCGGAACATCAAAAGGTTAGTCATTCTGTTTACCGTTTTGAAGGTGAAGCTGATCAGTGGTGGTTGATGGAAAAAAATATCAGGGATAGTGATGAGATTGAGGATCTTCACTGAGACTAATTCAAAGGTATGTTTCTTGAGAAGTATTTTCCTAAGCCTATTCGACTTAGGATGGAAAAGCAATTCTTGGAATTGAGGCAAGAGGAAGACTCAGTGGCTACCTATGAAGCAAAGTTCACCCGATTGGAAAGGTATGCTCCAAACTTCATACGAGATCTTGATAGTAAAATAAACCTTTTTTACTCAGGGTTAAAGCCAAAGTATCGAAGGGCTTTAGCTTCTCGTGAGTTCAAAAGTTATGAAAAACTTGTTCAATGTGCAGAGAAAGTGGAAATGGAGTTTGCCGATGAAGAAGTGTTTTATGACAAACAACAGAATAAGAGGTCTAGTTGGCAGGAAAAGGGGAAGAATTCATCAAAGAATCAAGGAGGTAAGAAAACCAAATATCCATCCTGTGAGAAGTGTTGTAAAATGCATCCTGGAGAATGTTTATCCAAGTCTGGTAAGTGCTTTCGGTGTGGTAAGTCTGGTCATATTGCTCGTAACTGTAAGGAAGATGATCAACAGGGAAATGGAAAGCCAGTGGTAAGATGTTTTAAGTGTAATGAAATGGGTCATTATGAAAATGAGTGTCTAACGAAGAACTCGACTGGGGGAAAGCAGCCAAACAACAAGCAGAAAGGGGTGGTGAAATCCTTTGCAACAACTTCAGCAGATGTTCGGCCATCGAATGATGTAGTATCGAGTACACTGTTTGTTTGTTCAGATTATTCTAGTGGTTTGTTTGATTCATGGTCTACACACTCTTTGATTTCTGAGAAGTTTTCTAGTAATTAGAAATTCCATCTCATGATATGAACCCTGAACTTATTGTAAAAACACCGAGAGGGAACGCTGAGACAAAAAAAATTATAAGAACCTTCCTATCCTTGTCTGTGGAAAGAATCTACCAGAAAACCTTACTGTTTTGCCTCTAGTAGAGTTTGCTGTTATTTTGGGCATGGATTGGCTTTCTGTTTATCATGCTAAGATTGACTGCAGAGCTAAAATGGTTTCTTTTCAGATGGATTTTCAGTTTGTGTACAAGAATGAACCCTTGCTTTTGATAACATATCAGGAAGTTGAGAAACTAGTAAAATATGGAAATGAATGTCACCTTGCACATATTGTTGAAAATAAATGAACTGTTCAGAATAATGATGTGCCAGTGGTAAAAGAGTATCTTGATGTTTTTCCTGATGATTTGCCTCGTATTATTCATGATTGAAAAGTTGAATTTACTATTGACTTAGTTCCTGATTCTAAGCCAATTTCAAAACCCCCTTATCGAATGGCTCAAGTTGAACTTTTAGAGTTAAAGAAACAATTTCAGGAGTTATTAAATAAAGGTTTCATTCGACCTAGCACATCACCATGGGGTGCTCCTATCTTGTTTGTTAAAAAGAAAGATGGATCAATGAGACTTTGCATTGATTATAGAGCCTTGAATAATATTACTGTTAAGAACAAGTATCATTTGCCTCATATCGATGATTTGTTTGATCAGATCCAGGGAGCTCAATATTTTTCGAAGATTGACTTGAGGTCGGGGTACCATCAGTTGAAAGTAAAAGAAGCACACATTCCGAAGACTGCATTCTGTACTAGATATGGCCATTATGAATTTGTAGTTATGCCTTTTGGGTTAACCAATGCACCTTCTGTATTCATGGACCTTATGAATAGAATTTTCCATGAGTTCTTGGATAAGTTTGTGGTTGTTTTCATTGATGATATTTTGGTGTTTTCTAAAAGTAAAGAGGAGCATGAAAGTCATTTAAGGGTTATCTTGTAAACCTTAAAAGAAAAGAAACTATATGGAAAATTCAGCAACTGTGAGTTTTGGTTACAACAAATTTCTTTCATGGGTCACATTGTTTCAAAAGATGGAATAACTATTGATCATGCTAAAACAAAAGTTGTTGAAGAATGGACAAGACCCACAAATGTAACCGAGATCCGTAGATTTCTAGGTTTGACAGGTTACTACCTAAGGATTGTTGAAAATTTTTCACGGTTATTTTGTCCAATGACTAAGCTATCTCGGAAGGGTGTTAAGTTTATCTGGAAAAAAGAATGTGATGATTGTTTTCAGGAGTTGAAAAGAAGATTGGTGAATGCTCCAATTTTGGCACTTCCTTCCAGGAATGGTGAGTTTGTTATATACAGTGATGCTTCTTTGAAGGGACTTGGCTATGTCCTTATGCAGAATGATCAGGTAATTGCTTATGCTTCACGTCAGTTGAAAACTCATGAGGTAAATTACCCTACACATGATTTGGAATTAGCTGCTATTGTTTTTGCTTTAAAAATTTGGAGGCATCATTTGTATGGAGTAAAGTGTGAAATATATACTGATCAAAAAAGTTTAAAGTATATATTCACTCAGAAAGAATTGAACATGAGACAGAAGAGATGGCAGAAAAATTCCAGTTGATTTAGAAACACATGAGAACAGCTCAAAGTAGGCAGAAAAGTTATGCGGATAACCGGAGGAAGGATCTTTATTTCCAGGTAGGTGATCATGTTTTTATCAAGGTTTCTCCATGGAAAAGTGTGATGAGATTTGTTAAGAAAGGAAATCTGAGTCCAAGGTTCATTGGACCATATGAAATTCTGGAGAGAGTTGGATCAGTTGCTTACCGAGTGGCTTTACCTCCGAGTTTATCTCAGGTACACAATGTTTTTCATGTTTCGATGTTGAGGAAGTATATGCCAGATCCATCTCATGTTTTTTGTCCAGAGGTAGTTCAGTTGGAAGAGAACCAATCTTATGAAGAACAACCAGTCCAAATTCTTGATCGAAGAGAGCAAGTGTTGCGAAATAATGTAATCCACAAGTTAAAGGTTTTGTGGAAAAACCATATGGTTGAAGAGGAAACGTGGGAATCTGAAAATTCTATGAGGGATAAATACCTCCACTTATTTTGATAAGTGAATAAAATTGCGAGGACGCAATTCCCAAAAGGGGGGAAGGATGTAACATCCCAGGTAAATAATGAATAAAACATTTTCATATTTATTAATATTTACATATTAAATATTAATTTTAATTAAAAGGGGTTTCTACGTTCGATAGCGTACTCGATACGCAACGATGAGTTTCTTTGAAAACATACGTTGTACACTAGTAATATAATAATATTATTTTAAATGGTAGTTAACATGTAGCCATTGTATTGGCAGGAATGGATAGAAATAACTAAAATATGATTATATATGTTTTTTAAATGTTGTTACATTTATCCAATAAAAGATAAAGGCTTAAAATACGGAAAGAATTCAATTTTAGGCATTTATACCCTAATTTTCACTAAAGGATCACTTATCACCTTTTGATGGAGAACCATCATTAAATATAGTTTTTATCACTCTTATATATTCTATTGGACCAAATAAAACTCTTCTTTAGAATTCGGACATCAAATTTTACATTGTGTAATTTTTTGGTATTTTTCCGATAAAGTTTATTTTTTAATAAATAGTGTAAAATGTTGTATTTTAATTCAATACCTATTTTTAATCTAATTTATTAAGATGATTAGATAATCTTTTGAATTGGTTTTTAAGTGCAATTAGAATATATTTTTACCATTAAATCCAATTGTGGTCATTGGAATTAATTTCACTTTGAAATCGGACTTAAACTAGTGTCAATCTTTTGATACTTATTGTTTCATAAAAACACGCTATTTGTCATGACAACGGGAATTAATTATTAAATCAATTAATGTGACATATATGTTTAAATTTTGTAAAATAGACTTCATTTTTGAATTTGGAATATCAAATATAGCTTAGGGTAAATTTTTGGTATTTTTCTGAAAAACTTCAATTTTTGATGAATAGTGAAACCACTAAGTGGTACTTATAAAAACTGATTTTTCGTTTAAATGATGTTTTACCACTTCTGTGTTTTGAATTTCAAAAAACTGTCATACATGGTTGTCATTAAGAATTAAAATGTGGTTCGTTGGGATTAAAATAATTTTTTGGTGAATAGTAAGTTATTAAGTTTTTAATCGCGATTAGAGGTAATTAGTGCAATTTATGGAAAAAATGATATTATAATAAAATGAAAATACCTAGAAACATGTCCTACCCTTATTTTATGTTTAATGGCCGACCACGAAAATCCATGGGTAAACTTGGGGACCCCATGGAGCCACTTTGGTCTGGAAATGACATAAATAAATTTTTATTTAATGTTAAAGTAAAAATAACACAAACATGAGATGTTTTGCTAAAACAATTTTTACATGGGGTTATACAAGTAATATTTTTGACTATAATTATTAAATAGAAATCTAAAACGATTTCCTACATCATGATTGTTTTTTTTATAATTTTTAGACTTTAAATAAATTAAATTAATTATGACATCATGATGATGCAGCAATTACCTCATTAATAAAGGATTTAAATAAATTGAAAAGATAAGGTAAAATCTAAGACCTAAACTTGTCCAAAACCTATTGTATGAGTGGATTTCTAACCCTTATCACCTTATCCTAGAATTATATCAATTTGGGATTTTTTGAATCTGAAACACTTTTTAAAATAATGTAACTTATCTTTACTTTCGAAGAGTGCCCCTCCTCTCCTCTTATAAAAGGCTCCCACCTCTACCTCCTTACCCACACTCCCAAAGCCTTTGGCTCGGCCAACCCCTGCCCATTTTGGCTCTTCACTTCCCTCTCTTACTCCTTGAAGCGTCACTTTGGGCAGAAGTCTTACCAAGGAATCCTTTGAGCTCAAACCAAAGGGAGTTACCCGATTTTAAGGTAATGTATTCACTTGAGTCCTTTTGTTTTATTTTGCCTCTCTAACCCCCTAAACTCTTTTTATTATTTTCTTTTGTAACAATTAAAGTATCTTCATTATACTAGGATGTTTTTATAAGAATTATTCGAGTTACACTTACACACACCTACATCTAATGGTTAAAGAACATACTGTTTCCGTGGATGGTGAATTTATGCCTCCCGAAAAGATGATTGTTCAACATTCTTTTAACACATTCAAAGGTGGAAATTAAGATGACACTATATTTATATATGATATATAATATGTTTATGTTTTCTTTAAGCTTCAGTATTTTTTATTTTGGGCATACCTTTATGGTTTCTATTATGGGTAAACGCGATATCTTTATTTAAGGAAGTGCGGACTACCTCCCCCTCAAAGTGATTTGATTCGTTAATGCCATATGTGGGACGTATAAAGGATGGATTTAAAGTTATTATATATGATGTTATACTGGAATTATAATATACCTCTATATAATTATTATTTCTTTCCATTAAAGTATGAGATAGAAATGAAAGTAGCGTTCATGCGTACGTACGGCTTACCGTCTCCATGAACGGTGCATTTCATTTCTTATCCCCAAATGTAATGTACTATTATAAGTACATGTATATAATAGATATATATGATGAATGATACATATAAATGATGAACATAATTCTGGAATTAAAATATACATACCTGTCATTTAGTTTTAATTCCATTAATATGACAAAGAAATGAAAGTAGCGTTCATGCGTATGTACGGCTTACCGTCTCCATGAACAATGCATTTCATTTCTTTCCCACAAATGATTATTTAATATTATAAATACATTTATATGCTTGATATATATGATATATATGATATACAAATCAGGAATGTCATTCTGGATACAAATAACCTTTGACCACACGAACAACATGTAATTGTAAGAAGTCCACTTTCGACTAAAGAACCAAATGTCGACAAAACAAAAATTATTAACTTAAATTATTACATTATTTTTATAACATGATAATAAGTGATATAAAATTAATAATGAACTTGAATAATGTTCTTAAGCAAGTATAAATTAACTCAAGTTTATTATTCAGGACATTAAAAAACGATCGAGTCAAGTCGGACCCGAGGTAAGGGACTTCGTCTCAATCTCCTTTCATTGAGGCATATTTTGTTTTATACACAACTTTCTTTTATACGGTGTATAAACCACCTTTGAATTTTACTTTTATAAAAAAGGAATCTTTTTCTACGAAGCGTTTTACTAAACGACAAAAAGGAATGATTTTTTTAACGTACGCGGTGACAACGACCTTTTCCGCCACCGCGAGTATTATTTGGTCTTTGGCTTTCTCAACAAGCCGTAATGTTTTTAAAATAAAATAAATACCATATACGCTTTTATGTATTTTGGTATTGAAAATGGTTTTGATAAAGGATTCTATTCTGTCAATATATGTAAATGATATATTGTGATTGAAATGTGGAAATGCTATCATTCATTTATATTGGTTTTATGTTTTATGATTTTATATTGGTACATGGACATTTGATGGGTGGTTACGTGATAAACCATATGATGGGTGGTTCCGTGAATACCATGATGGGTGGTTACGTTATAACCTCCAATTCATTGGGTATGGAAGTCGGCCGTATGGCTATTCTATTAAGTATGTATGGAAGTTGGTTGTATGACTATTCCATTAAGTGATATGTGTGGAAGTCGACCGTATGGTTATTCCACTTAAGTATGTTTACGTCCCAAGTTACCTTTATATGTTATGTGTTCTTTATATGAGTTTTATGGTAATACTTTGGTTACAAAAAGGTAATTAATGATATTTTATTTAGTGAAGAGTTTTTACTACTTCATGAAGGTGAAGGTATTACTTTGATAAAGTTATACATGGTTTACTTGATGTTTGAAAAACTAATAGTTTTAATTCTTTGAGTATCCCTTACTGAGCTTTTTATACTCACCCTAAGTTTTTTTGAAATGTTTTTCACATGACTTAATGTGGAATAGGGTCAAAGATGGGATCAAGGGAAAGTAATGCTATATAAAACATGGAACTTGACATGTTTCTTTTTAATAGTTTTTATTTTATGGAATCTTAGTAGAAGTGTCTACTTTGTAATCTTTTGAGATGTAATAGTTATGTCCTAATTCTCTAAAACTCTAAATTGAAAAGATCCTCAATGTGAATTACTAATTTAATTCAATATTAAGTAAGGTTTAAGGCTGGGGCCTTATACCAAGACACTAGTTTGTCTCATGAGACCAACCGATTCATCGAGGAGCTATTGCAGGCTCCACCCATCTCTTACTAAGTCCAATACATTCCCCATATAAAATGTTTTAAAAATAATATAAACATTCAGATTAAAACTAGCATACAAAATGTCAATTCTTTATCCATAAACCATAAATTTTATAAAACTAACACATCCACAGTCAAACATATATCACAAAAACATCAATACAATATGGAATATTTTGATCATAATAATTTAACCTCGATCAAGAATAGTATCATGTAAAGTATGGTGAAATAGTTTAAAATGACAAGTTAAACACTTTGAGGGAAATATCCTTTTTTCATGAAATCATTTTAATAGTAAAGATATTTATAAAGGAAGTCATTTAAAAGTTATTTTTGAATCAATGTGTCTTATACCCCTTTCAAACGTTTGAAAGGAAGTAGTATTTAAAAACATTATTGTCCATATAAATAAATCCTTAAAATCATTTTGAAAACATAGAATTTAATGAGAAAGTTTTAGAAGAATAAATCTTTAAAAAATTTAAAATGATGTTATTGTTAAGGAGTCCCTTAAAAGAGTCCCTTTGAAAACTATTTTATGATACATGGACATGGATAATAAATATGACCTAGTAAAAAGTTACTCATAAAAAATCTTGAATAATAATGAGATTGAGGAATTAACCCTTACCTTGCACTTTCCATTGGTCGAGTGAACATTTATCCTCCTGTACAATAACCATAGTATGTTATTACAATATACCAGAACCATAATAAATTTTATTATATCATACATGATTCATTTATGACTTTATATTACCCATTTAATAATGAATTCCTTGTTAAATTAACATTTCAGGTAAAAATCGATTTCTTCATCGAACCCGTTTTAACTTGTTATTATTGATCATATCATTTAGATAAAGATTTAAATAATTCCAGAATATAAAACATTATTTACATTAATATATATTTAGAATATAAATATTTATAATAGACTGATATATGAAATGCAATGCACCGTTTATGGATATGGTAGGTCATACGTACGCAGAAATGTTATTTCTGTTTTCATATCGTATTGAATAAAAGTAAGTGAATAAGATATATGTAAGTACATATATATATATATATTATATTTATTATGTCATATATTACATTCTTATTAATAATATATATTTTTATACTCATCGTTGAATGGTGAATGTGGGAATAAATCTAATCGCGTCGTTGAGACGGTAATCCATACGTACGCACGAGCGACAATATCATTATATTGATGGTGACAAAATATTTAATTGGATGGAATATCATATATAAATAATCATTTAAATTTTATATTTATTATTTAATTTATTTATATTCATTATTATAACCATCCAACTAATGAAGTCTTTGAATAACAAACTACACCACGACGTGGAGATAGTAAGCCGTACGTACGCACGTATGGTGACTTTTTCATTCATCTGAAGGATAGAATAATGAATATGGTTGTAACATTTTTATAATAACTTAAAATTATATAAAATATAGTGGATTTATTATTTTTGAATGGAAAAAACAAAGAAATAGGAAGTGGAAGAAGAAATGAACTAGAAAGTGGTGATTAATAGTAACCTCTTCTTCGTGTTCTTTCTTTTGATTTGATCAAAAGGGCTCCATAGGTTGGTTCTCTGACCAAAGTAAGGCCTCTTGGATGAAGGTATGAATTTTGGGAGGATATTTGGGTACTTTTTATCCAAGACATATGGATTTGGAGGTTTTAATGTAAGAGAAGGGGAAGTACCCTTTTATAAGAGAGGTGAGGGTCACTTTAGAAAAAACATGAAATGTTATTTTATAATAAACTCATTTTCGGTTTCTAATGGATCCAAAATAATTTATGTAGAGGATAAGGTGGGGTTTGGTCTAAAAACATTCAAACAATAGGTTTTACACAAGTTTATTTTACCATTTTACCCTTATCTTTTATATTTAACTCTTAGTTAAATTGTTTAACTTTTACCGTGTCTTCTTGTATTTTTGGACTATATGGTTTATAAACATACTCTAAACACCCATGAGAACCTAATGTGGTTCTACAATAGTATATATAATATTATTTATGTTTTTTGGACTAATATTAGGTTTTTAGGAATATTAGATCAACCAATAATATAGTATTTGTTTTAAAAAATAATTTATGTCAATTTTGACACTAATTGGTATTTTGTTTTTGTGGAAGTCATAAAACCCATTTCAATTCGAAAAAAAATTCATCTAATCAACCCTGACAAGTCATATTATCCTATAAAATTAGTTTAATTCATCATAAGTCTCAATTTATATTTATTTGGATATTTATAATATGAATTATATTTAATTTCATTAAAAAGGTAATTATTGCAGCATCATTGTGTCACAAATAAATTAGATTATTTAAGGTCTAAAAATTATAAATAAAATACCATTATTTTTTAAATATTTTTATCTTTCTAATGAATATTTATAGTCGAATTAATATTGTGTTTAACCATATATAAAAAATGGTTTAGTTATTAAACATTGAATTCAACACTTTCAACTCTTCTTTAAATAAAATAATAATAAATGTCTTAATCTAATCAATGTGGACCAAATAAGATCATAATTTATTTATAAGGTTGTTTGTGGTCTAATTACACTTATCATATAGAATAAGGACATGTTTTAGGGTAAGTATAATGTCATTTTTACCATTAATTACCTAATTTACTTTTAACTGTGGTAAATAAAAGTCAAAAGTTACTATTGACCAAAAATTATTTTCATCTTATTGAACCACATTTTAATTACTGATGTCAATTGTTTCTCTCAGATTTTTGAAATTCAACTCACGTAAGTGGTAAAATTATGATTTATGCAAATTTGCAAATGCTCCTATAAGGTGGGTAAAAACGTTTAAAAGCTCAATAAAATTTTATACATCTAATTTTATTATAAAAAGACTCCAATGAATTAAATTTAACATATATGGGTATTATATATAAATTTTCACTTAAAATATATTTAAATAAAATATATATCTATTTATATAAAAATTCGGTTTTAAATAATAATGTAGTGTTTTCACTATTCATCAAAAAATTAAAAGTTTTCAGAAAATTACCAAAACTTTACCCTAATATAATTTTGGTATTCCGAATTCAAAAATAAAGTCAATTTTACCAAACTCAATACATATAAGTTTAATTTATTAATTTAAAATTAATTCCTGTTATCAAAACCTAAAACCGGGTTTTTTAAAAAGTAAAAACTTTCATCTATTTATATCAAATGTAAATGTGAAATTACTTATAATGACCTATATTTTATTGAATGATAAAAATATTATCTAATTATAATTTTAAACCATTAAAATTCATAATCTAACACTATAAATTATTTTGATTAAAAAAGTTTTTTCAATTAAAACATTGTATTTTTCACTATTCATCAAAATATGAAAGTTATCAGAAAATTACCAAAAATTTTTACAAACTAAATTTTTATTTCACACATCTAAAGAAAAATTTAATTTCATTAAATTTAATATATAAAAGTGTCAAATATTGGTTTTAAAAATGGTTCTCCATTAAAAGACATTAAAATTGCATTTTTTTGAAAAATACATCTTTTATCTGAAAAAATGAATTTGTTCTTATTTTATGTCTAAGAAACAAATAATATGGATGTTAAAAATATATAGAGTATTTATGATTTCAAAATGAAGTTAACACTATTCATAACCTCTTTTTGAACGGCTAGTTTGGTAAGTTGTGATGCACTCGAACTCGTTGTTGCGTGTAGTGAAAGCTATTGAATTACTTTAACGAGATAACGTACTATAAAATATTGGTGTGTTACATTCTACCCTCCTTAAATAAATTGTGTCCTCTCAATTTTAAATTGTTCTTTGAAAATAAATGGTTAGAATGTTAAAAATAATTTTTTAGAAAACCTATATCGAACATTGGGTTAATAAAATTTAGTCTTAATTAGAGGGAAATGGAAATGAAAAAGTCACCTCCAAATTATGATTTCGATTAGGAGAAAATTGGTGGAAATTAGAGAAACATAATTTGATGATAAACGTAAATATTTATAGGGAGTGATTGAGGTCATCAATCACAAACCACTGTAAAATTTAGGGCCTCAAAGCCATCAATCTAAGATGATGTAAAATATCATCAGTTAAACGAAACATATGGTATGAGGGTAACACATTTTTGATTTTAAGATCCCTTCCCTAATGTTTAAGAAATAATTTATTCATAAAATAAGTGTGAATATATATATATATATATACTTGAAAAGTAGAGTTTCATCCTTCAACTAATTTCTTCCACAAACTCATCATTCACTCCAAACGATAATAGAATTAAATAATATTATATTTATATTAATTGTATAGGGTTATAAAAAATGAATTTATAATTTATTTGTCAAACCATTTTAAAAAACTACATTATACAAACCATTACATCACGTAGGCCAATGGTAGTTGATGCACTCTTGTCGCTCTTCAGTTGCGGGTTCGAGTCTCACGGCCTTTCTGGACGTGATGGGTTGCCGCCCGACCTCCGGGTTGTCCTTTTTATGATAATCAAAAAATAATATCAAGAAATGATTTAACCTTAACAACAGTATCCAATGTCAAAATTAATTGATCCTAACCTTTATACTTATCCAAAATACTTCTGTCCAAACTCACAGTCCAAAATTTATAAGGAAGGTAAACACAAAGAACGTCTTTTTTCCAAATAATAGCATGTGAATACCTTCATCATCTATTCTTTTATAACACGGTAACACCTTGAATTATCATATAACAGTATTTATTACATTCATGCTCCCCTATTCCTTATAGAATACTGGATATACTCATAATATCCAAAAATGTTGTAAACTCCAACAATGATGGAATATAGAAATCATTTATCTTTTTCAAGGTAATCAAAAATATCAAATATAATTTATCCAAATCAGTCATACCTTATTCCAAAATCACTACCTCAGTATTAGAATCATATTAAGGTTTATCTTTCTCTCAACCATATATTTTCCAAAAATTCAACCTGTCTTTGAGTCAGGTTCCTTGGTTCCACACAATCTCAAGTCCTTAATAAAATAGTACTGAAGTACAATCCTTTAATACTCTATAATTCTTATAACATGTACATCATTAATACAATACTCAAATGAAAAAAAAATTAAATAACAACATAATAAATCACAATAATTCCTCTTCATCTTCGGTAGTTTCATAACTTGATTATTATCCAATAGCATAATTTTGGTTATACATTGATGATTTGGACATGATTCACATAGTGTCCCGACTCTCTGCAGATAAAGCATTGTACATTTGAAACCATTTTCATACCCTGTCAATCACATACTTGGTGTCCTTTTTCTCCACACTTATAAAAAACTCTCATTCCCTTTAAACATCTACCAAGGTGATTCTTTCTACATTTATCACATATGGGAAAATATTTCCTTTTCTTTTATTCCCTTTATCCATCTTTTTTTCTACCATCCTTTTATTCCATGTATTCCCTTCAAAGACATAGGACTCAGAGTATTCTTTACTTATCTTATTAACACATGATATTATTTATTCATATAATGACAATACATAGAAGACTGTTTTCTTTCTAAATTTTGGCTTAATACCATTAAAGATATGATCTTTCTTACTCGTTGGACCATTCTTATTGCTGGAGTTCTAATTATATCTACTGGGAACCATTTATAAACAATGGAATACACTAGGTTAGTTTATGAATGGAGATGCATTATTCCTAACTTTTAAAATAACTATCTCAAATAGAAAGGATTATGCATATAATATATAGTCATAAAAATGTTTTCTTCGAAGAAGTATTTAATTCTAGATCCTTCATAATGGATTGTAATCAAAATGTGAATTATCCTAATCATATCCCATAGAAGTGTTGTAACCAAGAGTGCAGCAAGGCCCTTTGTCATGTACCAGGATACCCAGGGTCAAGCCAGAAACTCCTTTTCGGAGCTTTCACTCCTAGGTACATCTATGCCAGAGACGCCCCTACCTAATTGTATCCAGACAGGGATGTATTCCACGGAAATTTCACAAAATCTCTATATTAACAAAATTCTAGGATTTTCTTCTATACTAATTCTCAACATCTATCTTAGTGTAATGTTATCCAATCAAAGTTTTATAAATCTACTTTCCAAGGTTATTTCCAAGCTTCCTCTGAAACCAACTGTAACACCCCAACCCTAAAATCCAAAAGTTGGTGCATTATTTTAATACATTGGCATCATTACAAGGAATCAAGTCCCAAGAGACTGATTAGTTTAACAGTCTTGGAAAATAGATTACATACATGAATGTAACATTACCCATTGGAAAATAAAACACAACATAAATGAAATTTTTATAACCCCAATAATCCTATATCTTAACCCTACTTATAAATCATAATACACTTCTTGGAGTCCTTGGAAAATAAAAAATAAGAATGGGGTGAGCTCAAAAGATCAGTAATGATAATAATATAGTGAAAACATTCACAAATAAGAATAAACGTTTATGTAAATGTTTAAAACTAAAACAAAACCCTTTTAAACAAAAACATCAGCATAATATTGCAAAGATAAATTAATTAATGCAATTTACTTATTCCAATGTAAAATATACTTGTCAAATAATCATATGTAATATAAATAGCTAACTTCATAATAATGGAATGCATAATATCATACATCAAAACCACACAGTCAAGGCCTTGTGCCAAGACTACAAATAAGATTTTATCAAGGCCTTATGCCAAGACACAAGTTTGTCTCATGAGGCCAACTGATGCATTGAGGAGCTATATTGGTCTTCACCCATCACTTACTAAGTCCAATGCATTCCTCATACAAAAAGGTTTAAACATAACATAAACATTCATATTAAAATGGGAATACAAAATGTCAATACATTATCCATAAACCATGAATGGTATAGAAATAAAACATCTATAATAACACATATCACAAAACCTTCAATACAATATGTAATATTGTTATCAAAATAAATCAAGCTCGATCAAGAATAAAATCTAGTAAATTAGGTTGACATAGTTGAAAATGATATGTTAAACACTTTGAGGGAAATATCCTTTTTTTCATGAAATAATTTTAAAAGGAACACAATTTATAAAGGAAATAATTTAAAAGATAATTTTGAATCAAAGTGTCCCATAACGCTTTGAAACTTTTGAATTGAATTAACATTTAAAAATATTCAGGTTCATATAAATAAATCCTTAAAATCATTTTGAAAACATGGACATTAATGAGAATGGTTTAGAAGAATAAATCATTAAAACATTTAAAATGATGTTTTAGTAAAAAAGTCCATTAAAATAATCAATTTTAAATCTATTTTATAAAACATGCATATGTTTAATAAGTATGTCCTAGTAAAAACATACACATAAACAATCTTGAATAATAATGAGATTGGGGAATTAACCCTTACCTTGCACTTTCCATTGGTCATGGGTATGTTTATCCTTCTATATAATAACAATAGTAAGTTATTAAAATATAACACAAAAACATTCATCTTTATTATTTAATACCTAATTCATTTATGACTTTATACTACCCATTTAATAATTATTTCCATGTTAAATTAGCATTTCGGGTAATAATCGATTTCTTTATCGTACGCGTTTTAAATTGTTTTTCTTTATTGTGTCATTTAAATCATGATCTAAATACTTCCCATAATATAAACCATGATTTATATATCATCTATATTTAGAATATAAATATTTATTATAAATAGGTATTTTAAATGGATGGCACCGTTTATGGAGACGGTAGGCGGTGCGTACGCATAGACGATATTTCCATTTTCATATCATATTAAAAGAAAGTAAGTGAATAAGATATATGTAAGTACACACACAGATATATATATATCAAGTATAATTATTATGAAATATATTACATAAATATTAATAATATATATTCTTATATTCATCATTGAATGGTGAACGTGGAAATGAATCTCATCACGTCATGGAGACGATAATCCATATGTACGCACGACCGACAAAATCAATATGTTGATGGAGAAATTGTATGTAATTGGATTGTATATAAAATATACATAATTATTAACATGTTATATTTATTATTTAAACTACTTATATCCATTAATATACCAATCCAAATAATGAAGTATTTGAATAGAAAACTACGCCATGGCGTGGAGACGGTAAGTCGTACGTACGTACATAATGTGACATTGTCATTCATATGATGGATAAGAAAATTAATATTGTTGTAACATTTTTATAATAACATCACATCATAATGAAAATAATGGATTTATTATTTTATAATTGAAACAACAAAGAAATAGGAAATGGAAGAAGAAAAGAACATGAAAGAGGTGATGAAATATTTACCTCTTCTTCGGGATTTTCCTTTTGATTTGATCAAAATGGCTCCAGAGGATGGTTTTCTGACCAAAATAAGGTCTGTATTATGAAGGAAGGATTTTTGGGAAGAAATTTTTGTAGGGTTTGGCCATGACAAATGGCTTTGGAGGGTTTAAATTAAGATAATGGTATGTACCTTTTTATAAGAGAGGTGGGGGTCACTTTAGGAAAAGCTTGAAATATTATTTTATAATAAATTATTTTCAGTTTATAATGTCTCAAAATGATTTCTTTATAGGATATGGTGTGTGTGGTTCGAAAACCTCTCAACCAATATGTTTATATACCTATTTAGGTTACCATTGTATCCTTATATTTAGATTTAACTCTTAGTTAAATAGTTTAACTTTTACCGCGTCTTCTTGTATTTTTACACTATATGGTTAATAAAAATAATCTAAACATCCAAGAGAACCTCAAGTAGTTCATTAATAAAACATATAATATTATTTAAGTCTTTTTTCCAAATATTAGGATTATAGGAATATTATATCAACCAATAATATTGAATTTGTTTTAAAAATTAATTTATGTCAACTTTGACACTATTTGGTATTTTGTTATTGTGAAAGTCACAAAAAACTTATCACTTCGAAAACAAATATCTAATAAACCCTAAAATGTCATATAAACCTATTAAATAGGTTTAATTTATCATACATCTCAATTTACATATATTTGGATATTTATAATATCAATTACTTTAATATTTCACTAATAGGGTAATCACTGCATCATCACTATGTCATAAATAAATTAAATTATTTAATGTATAAAAATTATAAATAAAATATCATTATGTATCAAATATTTTTATCTTTATAATTAATATTTATATTCTAATATATATTGTGTTTAACAATATATAAAAAATGGTTTTGTTATTAAACATTGAATTTAAAACTTTTCACTCTTCTTTAAATAAAATAATAATAAATGTCATAATCTAATCCAACTGGACCAAAGAGAATCATATTTTATTCCAAAAGTTTTTTTTGGTCGAATTCCCCTTATCAAATATAAATAGGACATTTGTTAGGGTAATTATAATATCATTTTTACTCATAATTACCCTATTTAATTTTTAACCGCGATAAATAAGTCCAAAGATACTATTCACAAAAAACTATTTTCATTTTATTGAACCAAATTATTCTTACTGATGTCAACTATGTGTCTCAGATTTTTTAAATTCAACTCCCTTCTAATGTGGGTAAAAAACGAAAAAAAGTTCAATAAAATTTTATATATCTAATTTTATTATAAAATAACTCAAATAAATTACATTTAACTTATATAGGTATTATATATCTTTTTTGACTTAAAATAAATTTAAATAAAATAAATAATTATTTAAATAAAAAATCAGTTTTAAATAATAACGTAGTGTTTTTCACTATACATCAGAAATTGAAAGTTTTCAGAAAAATACCAAAAATTTACCATAAGATAATTTTGATATTCCAAATTCAAAAATGAAGTTCATTTTACCAAATTCAATAAATAAAATCTATATTTATTAATTTAAAATTAATTCCAGTTATCAAAACCAAAAAGCAGGTTTTAAAAAAAGTAAAAACTCTCATGTGTTTATGTCAAATTTAAATATGAAATTACGTATAATGACCTAAATTGTATTAAAATATAAAAATATAATCAAATTAAACTTCAAAACCATTCAAATGCATAATTTAACACTATAAACAATTTTGATTAAAAAAATTTGTTTTCAATTAAAACATAGCATTTTACACTATTCAACAAAATATGAAATTTATCATAAAAGTACCAAAAATTTGTCCAAACTAAAATTTTATGTTCCTCTTCTAAAAAATAATTTAATTTCATTAAATTGAATATTTAAAATTTTCAAATATTGGTTTTAAAAAGCTTTCTCCATTAAAATATGGTAAAATTGAATTTTTGGAAAAATACGTATTTTATCTGAAAAAATGTATTTATTATTATATTTTGTATAAGAAAAACATAATATTTATGTTAAAAAATATATAGATTTTATAAGATTTAAAAATTCCGTTAATACAATTCATAATCACTTTTTGAACGGCTAGTTTGGTATGTTGGGATGCGCTCGAACTCGGTGTTGCGTGTAGCGCAAGCTATTGAATTACATTAATGAGATAACATACTATAAAATTTTGGGGTTTTATAGGATTCAGAACCCACATAGTTTGATGCCTCTTAATGGGACACATCATACCTTTTAAGGTCATGTGACAAGGACATAATTGTACCTTTTAATAGAATTTTCAAGGACATTTATGTGAAAATGCCTAGTGAATGTTTGGTGTGGTACATATGCTGAAGAAGTATGAAGAACATGGAAGGGATATGAATTTACAAGTTGAATTAGGCCCTACTAAAAATGAGTTCTAGAGAGGACAAGGTTGGTTTTATATGACTGGGTTTGGACCTCAGAGAGGAATCTTAGGTATCCCATTTTGATGGGAATCAAAGACCACTAAGTTCCGTTGGTATTTCTAGGGGGTGAGTCCCTTTAAGAGGATAGTATTAGGGATTACTATGGAAAAGTATTCCCTCTAAAATGAACCATTAGGATAATTTCAACTCATGGTGAATTTGAGGCCTATTCGGCGATTACTTCTAGGAAGGATGCTTGTGGATGATTTAGGGTGATTTAGTTAAGGTATACTCATGAGGAGGATTACAATTGATTTTGGACCATTAGGAAAGCATCCTATGTATCCTAATTATAGTAGGAATCAAAGTTCTAATAGTCAATTGAAGTAGGACAAACACTATATGGTTTTTTTAGAGTAGGTTCAATTTGGGCTTACTCATGAGGAGTATTCCCAAAAGGTTTGGAATCATGTGGATGTCATGACCACAACCAATATCTATTTCCCCATTATTCATGACCGATGTGATAAACAAGAGTAATTAAAAGATCTGGTAAACCACACAATTTACTTTTCCCTGAAGTTGGACACATAGCCATGAGGATCTAATCTTATGAATGAACATGAAGGAAGGCAAGACGAATATTTAGAGGAATAACACCTACAAAAAATGCATCTAATGGGGTGGGTGTCATAATCATGGTTATTCAAGGTGGATTAAAAAACCTAGAAAAACACACACTTCTCCACCTCCAATGGTAGAAGAGGACATGACAATGGTTGAAGAGGTTCATGGTACAACACATCCATCTCTTCACATTACCTGGGAATGTGTCCAAGATGTGGAGACTGATGAGGGAAGGGAGTAGGATGGATATGAGAGGACTATAGTCCCCATCCCTTCTCAGACCCAATGGCCAGGAGGTAGAGAGGATCAAGAGTGAGACCTCCTACAAGAAAGGCAAGGGGCTTACTCTAGGAAGGATTCTCATGTATTGGTTGGGTCTTATTTCTAATGAGGATTCCCTTTGAGGTTTGATTAGGTTTTAATCCTAAGGGGGATTCCCATTAGGGTTTTTCTAGGGGATTACTCCTAAGATGGATTCCAATTTTACTATTTCAATATCGCATATTATTCATGTGATGAGGTTTTTGGAGTTTCTAGAGGAGTGTATCAACTCAAAGTACTCATGGAATATAGGAGGAGAATCTCAAATCATAACATGTGGAATGAAAAAAGTGGATAATGTTAACTCAAGAAATTTTAGGGAATGTGGAGGAGTATCTAAATTCATGGTATTATAGGAGTGTATGTTAATGATTTATAAGGCGCAACCCAAAATATAAATGCCTCAGCACAAAACAATCATGGTGAGACTTTTTATTTTTCATGGTGTTCAGGGATGGAATTGAAGGGATCAACCTAGAGGGTTGGGAGCATAGTTCAACACTGATCCTCAGCTAGGGTATGGGGGGCATCCCCCATGGTATGGACTAATAGGATCACCAAGGATGGACACCCCGGTGGTTCACCCAGATATCTGTTGCCTAGCCATGGGTAACCCGATTATGGGTCTCCTAGACATGGGGTCACCCATGTAGTTTTTCTAGTTATGGGATTCCATGCCATGGGTCTCCCTAGTGGGTCACCCAGGTATTCTTCCCTATGTATGTGTCACCCATGTGTGGGTTTCCCAGGTGTTAAGCTGGGGGCTCCTCCCTATTGAGGGCGGGCCATAGTAAGTCACCCAAGTAGGTATGGACTACTTAGGTGAAGGCTTTTAATGACTAGATCACTTTTCTAGATTCTTTATCCAGGAGTTCAGTTGTCCTCCCAAAACATTTATACGGAGGGGTTTTTGTATGGACTCACTGGTGCGCCTACGTGAATGGGACTGCACGGATTGAATTGTGTAGACAGACCTACATGAATTGACCTGGATAGATGGACCTCCATATATGGACCAATGTGGAAGGACCTACGTAGATAGACCTACGTGGATGGCCTATCTGAGTTGGTTTATGTACATGGAATGAGCAATGACAAACATTCCATTACTTTTTTTTGTCTTTTATGAGCTATAACTTTTGATCTGTATGTCTATTGGGCATCTATGACCATTCAAAATGAAGATTTTGAAGATATTTACAAATCTTAAAATTGTTAATTCACCAAATGTTCATAAAATAAATGTGAAAATGTAATTTTAATTCATCTACGCATTTTTTCATCATCAACCTTAGAAATCCACATCATACTATTTTAGGGGGGTTCATTCCTCTTATACGACATTATGGATTATTATTTTGGAACACTAAAATCTATCCATCATATTCTTCGGGTGTGGAGAGACATCTATACTCAATATAGAAGTTAGATTCCTAATTGAGAATCACATTAGTGATTCTTCAAAAAAGAGCATGAAAATTAATTTTTGGTGGAAAATAAATTTCCCCTAAATATTAGATTCATTAGGAACAAAAAATAATCTTGTTCTAAGGTAACTATAGGGAACTTTGACGCATTCCAAAATTATTTGGTGGAATTTTGAAAACATCATCTTTGTAAGGATGATCTGTTTCTTCCTAATCCTTGTGGCCTAGCTAGCATAGATTGACTATTGTGAGGTTTTTATAGAAATCCATTCAAATATTTTGTCTTTTTATGTGATCGCCATTATTTTTTATAAATTCTGGAATAAAGAAGACTCATCCGGTAAGAATTGGCTTTTCTTAGGCTGCCCGGTATGGGTTTTCATCCCAATAAGTTTTGTTCCAATTTCTTTTAATTTTTCAATTTTTCCTAAACTAGTTAATTTGATGTTCTATAATGAGGAGGCTCAACTATTTTTTAGAGTTCCCATTTCTGGTTTTCAATATGGTTATTAGTATGTATATTTTTTTGGGTAGTTTATATTCATTACAACCAAAGTACAAAGACTGGTGTTTTAGGTCGAGCATCGTTGACCATAAATTTTGAGATGGAGACCTAAAAAAGGTTTTAAGGTCAAGAATATTTTGAAATCCTTGAGATACTCCCAAAGTTAATCTTGATCCATGAATTTTTTTGTTTCTGAATATAAAAAATGGAATTCGGGAATAGTGGAGGTCTCACTTGAGATCGATGTTATCACAGGTAAAAAAAACCCATTATGAGGGATGTTTCATGCAAGGACAACTAGGGTTCATACTGTATAGTCAATTATTGGTGTCCTTATAATGAAAACCCAATTATGTTGGTGACTTATGAAAATCCATCTTGGGAATGTTACAACATAGTTGAGTAAATGACCTCTCAGAAATTCTAACATTCTATGGCTCTTGGTTGAAGGATGTTTAGAGAGATTCTGATTTCTCGAGACTAGGGTAGGTGGTTTTTTCAAGGTAATATGTATGGGAGTGAAGGGAATATCTGAATCGTTTATAGCTAAGAATAGGAAACCACTCTTATATGAATTTTTCTTGAGTTAAAGAGGGTACATCTTGTAAGATGTTTGATGTCAGGCTCAAGGCCCCTTTTTAATAAAGGTAAAAGTATCATCCAGTTAAATGTCATACAATCAGAACATTGACCAGGTAGATTATATTCTTAGGGTAATGACATTACACGATTTAGTTTAAATTCATACATCTACGAAATTATTCTATGTAGTTTAAATTCATGCATCATGTACATCTTGTTATGTAGTTTAAATTCATACAGCATTGAAATCATGTTTTGCAGTTTAAAGTCATATGGAAAAGAAAACATGATATGTAGTTAAAATTTGTATAGAAAGGAAATCATGCAATATAGTATAAAGTCATAAAACAAGCACATTATTGGGGAAATAATTTAAGTTCATTAACATTGACAGAATTGTTGATGGTTCTCCCATTATTGATAATCTATCTTGAAAGGTGATACCCTATTCTGGTGTGAGAGGATAAAATTATATGTGGGGATTTTGGGATCCTCATAACTGAAGAGAGGTATAAGGAAAAGTGATTATGGCATTAGAGGGGATTTTGGGATCCTCATAACTGAAGAGAGGTAAAAGGTGATACCCTATTTATGTCATATTCCTAGGACCATAACATCATGGAAACAATAAGGGACATGTGGATTATCAGACCAAGGTTTTTATAGCATGCTTCAAGTAGGAGGGAGGAAATTTTAAACTAATTTCTTAGAGCTTCATGGGACAAGAGAATGGATATGGGAAAATTATGCAAGAGCTAACCACAGACCAATTTCGAATCATGGGTTATAATATAATTTCATCAAAGCCGATGGAGACAAAAGAGGCTTCTCTCTATGATTAAGTTACCACTGATTGGGAAACCCATTTTGTGTTTTGTTTTATGCAAGGATAAATAGGGCACATAGTGAATAGTCAATAGCAGTATCCCTTTACTAATATGCCCTTATCTTTTTCATCATCTTATGAAAATCCTGGTGGGTCATGTTGTTTCATATTCAAACAATGAAGCCATCCAGCACGAGACATTCTATCCCCATGATCTATAGAATGATTATGGAGATTTTAAATTATCCAAGATTAAGATTATGATGTGTGGAAGGAATATATATGGGAGTAATGGAATATCATAGACTAGAATGGTTCATGAAATGTAGAGTCTCTTAAATTGATCTGACCCATATATAGAAATGAGACATCCTTATTTATTCGATGAATCATTTAATAAAGGGAAACAAATTAAGAGATCATGTATATGTATTTGTTTTTACACGTGAGATGGGGTAGTTTTTTTATCTTATGTATGGGACTAGTAAATGGGGTTTATGTGTCACTATGTATCCCATTGTGATGAGAATCAATCCACACGTAGTTCTAAAGGTATAATGCAGTTTAAAGTCATACAGTTTAGACATTAGCTATGCAGTTTAATGTTAGATGGTTAGGATGAATGTGAATTGAAATTATTGTTGCCAGAACAGGGCGTGGGACCTAGGTGTTACTATATATCTTTTAGGAACAATAATTAATCCACAAGTAGTTCTAAAATGAAGACCCTTCACACTGACTGAATTCATCTATGGAGGAAATGAGGATTTTTTAATATGGGCTTATGCATAGGGTGAGAACCCATATTGGGTCATCTCATGTTGATATTAATCATACATGGGATAGTGGGGTATTTCCCTTATTGTGTTTTGGTGATGTCCAAGATTGAATCTTTGAACATTACTACATATTTCATTTAAATTAGAATCAATCCACATGTATTTCTGGAAGAAACCATATAGTTTGTTATTATGAGATGAGGACATATGGTGTGCCTTTAAGTTCTTTCATCCAAGACCTTGGTTACCTTAATATGAATGAAAATATCTTTCTTATATGGGGAATAATTTTACGAAATCTTCTAAGCCCACATGTTCTATGTTTGTTGTGATAAATATGGAGAGAAAAAGTTTATTTCTATAGCATAGGGGAAAAATAAATGAAAGATAGGATCATTTAGATTATGTAGTGGCTGGGCCAAGAGATATGATTAAGGTATCTCAATATATCTCATTGGGATGAGAATAAAGTCATTTGTAGTTCTTTAATTCCATTCAGTTTAATGTCATGCGGTAAGGATGATGGCCATGTAGTTTAATGTGAAGTGGTAAGGATAAAGGTGAAATAATGTGAAAGAGGTGAAATGGTGTGGCTATGACCAAGGATGAAAACATGGACATCACTATGTATCTCATTGGAATTATACTCAAGCCATATATAGTTCTTGAATTACATGAATTTTAACAACATGTGGTGAGGACGTGGGTCATTCCAACATGGAATGAAATATTGTGGCTGGACTAGGGTATAAGACCTGGGTGTCACTACGTATCTAGTTGGGATAGGAATCATGCCACAAGTAGTTCTTGAGTTAGGACTCCATGGGTAGGTTTGAACTTGTACACATGGAGTAAAGGGAGATTTCATAGATGGTCCAAGTATTACAAATATGGTCATTAATATGAATCTCATTGAAATGATAATCAAGGAATACTTAGTTCTATAAAAGGACTCCCTTTGTAGTTTTGAACTCATACAGAGTAAATGAGATTTTATTGTTTAAATAGGACAGGACACAAAATTGGAGGATCAAACATCACTATGTATCTCATTTGAGTTAGAATCATTCCATATGTAGTTCTTGATAATTATTCCCCCACATTGATTATTATTTTTCCTGGGGAAAGGGGACATAAAAATTTTGTAGGAAGATGGTTGGGCCTAAAACATGATGTTTAAGTATTATTACGCCACCTTTTGCAATGGAAATCAAGCTATAGGTCATGGAATGGTTTCTTATGGAGATTTGGTTAGTGTATTGGGGATAAAAAGGGGTTTGATTTTCCTACATCATGTCTGAACCAATATAGGAGATCTGGGCATCACTACGTATCACATCAAAATGAGAATCTAGACACACATAGTTCTTGAATTGTTCCATATGAAGTTATGATCCATACACACAAGGGGTGAAGGGTAATTTTGTTTAATTATGGTTGGAACAAGGATTGGATAACAATGTGTCACTACATATATATTTACACGGAGAATAAAGCCACCCATATTCCTTGAATTGGTTATTTAGTTTATTATGATGTGATAAGGACATGATAACATTGTGTCTTATACCCATAAAGGGGAACCAAATTCCATTATGGAGTGGAAATGATGTATGTGGGGATTATGCATGGTAGATTCCGAAATTTCCTTCCTCATGTATGGAAAATAGGAAATATTGGCCCACTAAGAGGTTATTGGGGTGTTGTTGGGACTTACATGTGATATATAGGACTAATTTTAAGAGACCACATGGAGTATCTCAACTCACATTATTTTTGGGGTTTCTCATTTTCGAATTAAAGGGTAGTTAATCATGTAGTTTAACATCATGTGGTGAGGATGGATGTTGTATTTTAGTATTATGTCATATAACTATGACCTAATCTCATGCAGTTTATTGTCATGCAATAAGGATGATGATTCCATGAAGTTTACTATCATGCGACATGGACGTTATTCAATAAATTTTATTGTCGTGTGAAAAAGACTCACTACACAGTTTAAAATATTGTCTCTTATATGTATATGGTGCTATAAATTTTAATTTCCTACATCTAGGATGAATTTCATGTGATTATATGAAATATTTATTAAAGAATCTGGTATTGGTTGGAGTCATAGTGAGACCTCTATCCTTTGAGATCAACGAATAAGATTCATGTTAGTGGACCTTGTGTATGGAGTAAGGTCTCTACCATATTGGATCAATATTTTTAGGCTTCTTTACCTGTATCATTGGATCCCTAAAGGCTAGCACTAATTATCCGTGGAGGAACAAATAGATGTGGACTTTCTTGTCAAAATCTCATGCTATTTGATTATTATGGACTTCCAAGTGATGCAATGTATATAATATTTTTTCATCCAATTGCTCTAATTGATCCAGTTGTTTCTAGGATTTATCATATGTGGATTGATGATCTTATATAAAAACACAAAGTGATGAAAACTAGACATCAATGGGTATGACTTCTTTTTTCCCATATACTATTTAATAGGGGGTTGCCTGTATAGTTGTATGGTTCATAGTCTTGTAATCCCATAAGGAATGCAAGAACTTGTTAGGCCAGTAATTTTTTATCATTATCCACTATATTCTAGAGTATATTATATAGGTTCCATTTGAAATACCATATCTATCCATTATCCACTGCATGGTAGAGGGATGAATGGATGGATTTTATATTATACTACCAATATAGCTATTCTACCTAAGTAGAATAGAAATTGATGCCATTTTCAATCAGTATGGTATAAGGGAAACAAAATCTTGTAATGAAATTGGAATTCACAAATCAAACAATGTTATTGTACCCAACATATTTGAGGGTTATTTCCTCATCCCATTTGGAGATGAAATTGGTGGGTGTTAATATATATTAAAACTGATTAGTCATAGCTGGAGGGTACAACCCCACTACATCTATTAACCATATAAAAAATGCACAGAAGTAGTTGGATAAATGTAGAAACTATAGGGGTTTATGGATAATATTTCCAAGCCCTTGGATGGAATGATATTTCATGGTGATTTCTATGCAATCACGAATCATCAAAGGCCTAAAGTATTCAGCTATTCAGATTTGATTCGAAATCCTATTTATAACTAGTGGAAACCATTGGATACTACATGTACATATTTCATGATAGTTGTAGTATCATCACAATTAATACATATAATAAAGAATCCATCAAATCCTCACTTGTAGAGGACCTTCATGTGATCTTGGCCGTCATAAAGAGTGAAATTTACTGCTCACTGCCAGATTTTATCCTTCCCAATTATTTCCGGTGGAAGCACTATGTCTTGAAGGTATTACATGTAACACCCCAAGCTTTCACGATACCCTTCTTTGTGAATAATACGATAGAGTGTGTTGTATGCAACTTCGAGTTCTAACACACAACACAACCAATCAAATTAGCTGTTATGAATAGTAATACCCACTTTTTGAAATTTTATATATTTTATCTTTCAAAATGGACTTCATTTTTGGATTTGGAATATCGAAATTAGCTTAGGGTAAATTTTTTGTATTTTTCTGAAACATTCAATTATTGATGAATAGTGAAAAACACTGAGTTATAGTTTAAAACAGAATTTTTATTTAAATAATTATTTATTTTATTTAAATTTAATTAAGGTCAAAATAGATGCATAATACCTATATTAGTTAAATGTAATTCGTTGAAGTTAGTTTAGAATAATTTTAGATATAAATAAATTTTATGGAACTTTTCACCGTCTTTCACCCACCTCCTAGAAGAATTTGGAAATTCACATAAAACATAATTATACCGCTTCTGTGAGTGAAATTTTGAAAATCCGAGAGACATGGTTAATATAGAGTAGTAAAATGTGGTTCAATGAGATGAAAATAATTTTTGGTGAATAGTAACTTTTTACATTTATTTACCACTGTTAAAAGTAAATAGGGTAATTAAGGGTAAAAATGATATTAATATTACCCTAACATATGTAATAATTCTATTGGACAAGTGTATTTGGACCAAAAAAAACCTTAGGAATAAAATATTGTCATTTAGGTCCACTTGGATTAGATTAGGACATTTATTATTATTTAATTCAAAGAAGAGTTAAAAGAGATAAAATCAAAGATTAATAACTAAAACATTTTTAATATAGGGTTATACATAAGATAAATTAGATTATATATATTCATTAGAAAACTAAAAGTATTTACTACATAATGGTATTTTATTTATAATTTTTAGACATTAAATAATTTAATTTATTTATGACACAATGGTGATACAGTAATTACCTAATTAATGAAATATGAAAATAATTGACATTATAAATATCAAAATAAATGTAGTTTTAGAATTTTTATGAATACAATTAATTTTATAGGTTAATGTGACATATTAGGATTGGTGATATAAATTTTTTTCTATGTAATAATTCTGTTATGAAATTATCAAAAGCGAAATACCAAACAGTGTCAAAATTGACATAAAAGCATTTTTAAAACAAATATTATATTATTAATTTATATTCTATTCCTAAAAATCTAATGTTTTTCCAAAGGACATATATAATGATAGGTGTATCATTAATGGACCACTTGGTTGTCGCTTGGAGGTATATAGTATGTTTATTAACTATATAATATCAAAATACAATGAGACATGGTAAATGTCAAACTATTTAACTAAGAGTTAAATATAAATGATAAGGTCAATATAGTGACCCAAACCTGTATAAAATCTATTGGTTGAATTGATTTCGACCCATAACCACCCTAAAATTTTAATAGTCCACTTTGGAGCCATTATAAACTTAATATGAATTTATTATAAAATTATATTTCTACCTTTTCCAAAGGTGCCTCTCACCCCTCTTATAAAAGGGAACTCCCCCTTCTATCTAATTTACTCCTTCAAATACATTTGTCTCTGCCAAACCTAGAAAAATATTCTCTCAACTTCCCTCTCTTTAAACTAGAAGACGTAGTTTGATTAGAAATCCAACCTATGGAGCCCTTTTGATGAAATCAAAAGGATGAACCTGAAGAAGAGATAATGTTTTCACAACCCTCTTTCAAGTTCCTTTCTTCTTCATCTTCTACTTTATTTGTTATTTCCATTAAAAAATAATAACCCCCGTATATTTTATATACTGTGATATTATTATATATATTGTACAACCATATTCAGTGTTCTATCCATCCTTTAATGACATGTCACCATACGTGCGTACGTACAGCCTACCGTCTCCACTTCGTGGTGTAATTGTTATTCAATACATTATTATTTGGATGGGTATAATAATGATGTGTAATTCGTGTAAATAATAAGTATAACGTGATAATGATTCTTTATATATGATATACCATCCAATTATATATTATTTTAATATCAAAATAATGATATTATGGCTCGTGTGTAAGTACGGACTACCGTCTCCATGAACACGATGAGATTCATTCCCCATCATATCCATACAAGTATAATTCTCATTTTATGATGAAAAATTATGTTTGAGGACTTTATATAATTCTATCTATGAATAACATAAAACCTATCCATAAAAATCACGACTTATGTAACAAATTATATAAAACAAAACGAGTAAGTTAACACCCGAAACGACGATAATACTAAGATATTATTAACACAGCAATGTTAAAAGATCACATATGATATAATATTAATGTATATGATTATTGAATAATTTAATAACAATTATTTCACCACTATAAAAGAGGATAACCTTCCCTCGACCAAGGAAAAAGTACAAATTAAGTTGTTTCTTATGTCACATTTAATTTCCTGAGATTTCCATTGTTCACTACTTATTTATTGGATGTGGTGTGTGTACTGCCTATGATTGTAGTCATTATGTAATATACTTTAATTTATGAATATTTACATCATCATTGTATTATCCTGTTTTGTGGGTGTATGTTTCATAAGTTACCAAATCGATAAGGGAATTTGAAATTTTAATTTCCATTCATTCAGCTTTACACATACTTCATTGATTATTTTACTCCAAGATTATGTTTGGAATCACTATTCAATTTCTTATGTCATAATTCCCACTACCCTTTCTGTGGATATACTTTTGATACACATAATCACTCCATTGATAATTTCTCAAGTCATCAATAAGAACTTGATTAGAGTAATTTTTAACTCATTCTTCATTTTTTGAGTTAAATATCCAATTCATTGGTGTTGCCTTTACAAGAATATGTGTGAATGTCCTATGATTGATTTATAGTGAATATCCAATAATATTGAGTGTATTTATATTTATCACACATAATTATGTTTTTTATTTATCCTTAACCTAAACATATGGTCTTTATAAGATATTTCATCTCAATTTACATTCCATTGAGACATCTTTGTGGTTATACACCAAATCACTTTTATATGGTGTATATAATATACTTTGATAGAGTATATCATCAATCTTTTAATTCTCATGATATTAGAATGTTTTGATTACCTCAATTATTTGTATTCAAGTGTCACCCTTTTGGTTAGGAACTCTAACTAAAATATCATTTTAAATGATTTAAAGATTTATTATTCTAAATCTTTTTAATTAATGTCCATGTTTTAAAAATGGTGTTAAAGATTTATTTATATGAATATCTAAGTTTTAAAATTAAAACTCCTTTTAAAACATTCAAAGTGGTATGGGACACTTTGATTCAAAAATCTATTTTAAATGGATTCATGAAAAATAGTGTAACTTTTAAATGTTTTCAAGAAAAGGGGGGATATTTCTCTCAATAGTTTGATGATTAATTTAATCTATGTCAATATCCTTCATTATTCTCAAATGAGGTCAATCTGATACAATACAATCTTCCATATTGTATCGAATGAGTTATATTTGATTGTGGATGTGCTATTTTTATACCATTCATGGTTTGTGGATAAAAGTATTGACATTTTGTATGCTAGTTTTAATATGAATGTTTATGTTATGTTTCAAACTTTTCATATGAGGAATGCATTGGACATAGTAAGTGACGGTTGGATTCTTCTATATCTCCTCAATGCATCGGTATGTCTCATGAGACAAACTATTTTCTTGGCACAAGGCCTTGACAAAATCTTATTTTTAGTCTTGGCCTGAGGCCTTGACTATGTGGTTATGATAGTCTGGCATTATTCATACCATCATTATGAAAGTGGTTATTGATATTGCCTGTGGTTATTAGACTAGTAGAATATCCATGTGAATAAGTAAATGACATTATTTCATTTTATATTTCCCATATTCTATTGAAGTTCAAGTTTAAAAGTCTTTTTTTTAGTTAAACATTCCCTTAAATGTTTGTGATTATTTATGAAAGTTTTTGCTATATTGTTATCATTACTAATCATCTGAGATCACCCCTTTAAATGTTTTATTTTTCTTAGGATGTGAAGATGTAATTTCTGAATGACCTACAGGGATAGTATGAGGGGATATGAAGAAAAGATGTTGTTGTAGTTTTTTTTACTTAATGAGGTAATGTAAGACTTATGAATATATCTAGTGTTTCCAATACTACTAAACTAATCAGCCTTTCAAGACTTGATCTTTTATGAGCATGCCAATGTTATGTAATAATGCACTGACTCTGGGTAACTGGGGTCGGGGCGTTATAGTTGGTATCAGAGGAAGTTTAGTACAAACCTAGGAAACTAGATTTAGATAAACTCTGATTAGAGAACATAGCCCTATGATAGACTTTGAGGATTAGTATAGAATAAATTCCTAGAATTTTGGTATTGTATAGATTTTGTGAGTTTTCTGAGGAATACATCTCTGTCTGGATATGAGCCGGTAGAGGTGGCTCTGGCACAGATGTACCTAGGGGTAAAACCCAAAAACACCGCTTTAAGCTAGACTCGAACGAGAATTGGTGCACGAAAATGGCCCTTGCTGCACTCTTGGTTACGACACTCCCAGGGGATATGCTTAGGATAATTTACATTTTCATTACAAACCAATTTGACGTATTTTAATATAAGATGAGAATAAATGACATTGGTTAATCTTAAGGTGTTTCAAATTAAGAATATGGTGTCATGATATTCTCTAAATTATTTTAGGGCTACTTGTACTCAAACAATGCTTTCTGGTTTTAGTCAATGCCTGGAGTCCAAGGAAGTCATAGTAACTTTTAGAATGATGTACAAGGTGGGAACGGTGGTGGAAATGAGAAAAAAATGGAATGTTGATAGGCTTAAAAGATATCATGTTCATTCCAAATCAGTTTTTCAAAAATATGTACAACAACATATATATTAACCAAATCCTGGAATCAATAAAGAAGTGAAATGTGATGAATGAAAAGAGCTCCAGCAATGGAGACCACAGAGAAAAGAATCCTAAATTTCCATCATGCAGGAAATGTGGCAGAAGACACCCAGGAAAGTGTATCAACGGAACAAAGAAATTCTTTACGTGCGGGAAAGAAGGACATAAATTGAATAATTGCAGAGGAAAAATGACGAGTACTATAGAAGAAAATAAAAATGGTCCCAAAAATCCATTTATAGTCATTTTTCGTAAATGTAGGGGACCCAGACAATACCCGAGTGAATGCCCTATTCTATAGGATATTTTCTTGGTCAAAGAAGAATCTATGTGGAAATAAATGGTTGGAGAATTGTTTAAAATTATTAGTGCTCCTTGTTGATGGGATTACTTTGGATTAATTTTCTCTTGTATTTGTAACCTCGTAGTTTTCCATGTGAGAATGATATTCGAGGAAGACTTATCTTTTACCTTGTGGATATAGTTATAAATAACCATCTAGTTTTATATGATCAATGGGTTTGAGGCAATTACAAGTTATTATATTTTGGGATGAAAATGAAAGGTATGAGATAACATTTTTGGTTAAAATTATGTTATGTTTATTTTGAGGAATTTATCAGATTTTGGTAATGTTATAAAATATAGTTTTTAAAAAAGGAAAACACGCAGACCATGTGACAACCCGTCAAGTCGGACAAAGCTGTGGGAATCGAACCCACAACCAAAGTGTGATTGGGATTTATTGCCTACCACTGGACTACGTGATGTCTCTGGTTAGTGTGACTTATAATTTTTAGTTAAATGATTTTGTTGATCAATAATAAGTTAATTTGGGTTCTTATGTCTTATCAGATTAATACCCTTAATATAGGAAAATGATTTGGTGATTAATTGATAAATGTTATTTTGGAAGATGTTCGAATTGTTAGGAACAATATATGCCCAAGGTAACTAGAATACTATGGGATTTCATTTGAGGAGTAATGGTGGATTTTTTTTCTACATTTTTATTGTGGATTTATAGTGATTTGGGTTATTTAAGGAAATGATTAACCTATAATAGATAATATGTGATTTGTTTAATTACTTTTAATTATGTGACTTTAAGAGTATTTTATGTCATTTGGAGATACAATTTAATGTGGAAGACTACATAAACGAATTCTTCTAAGTTTTGGGTCTCAATATTAGTTTGGATTATCTTCATGTATTTTAAGGACAATTGTTTCTTGAATGGTATTTATTTAGCTTGGGTGTATTGTTGGTTTAATTTTAGAAATTGAGCTTAGTGTTTTCTTCTCTAAAGGAATAACCTTTTGGGGGATCATCAGATCTTGTACTAACCATTTTGGTTTGGATTAATCTCTAAAGACAAGGTAAATACATAGTTTATCCTTCGTGGATCATGTGATTCAATAGAAGTTTATTCTATCTCTTCCAGTGTGACCAAGTCTTCTTGAATACTCATCATTTAATAAAATGAGTTAGTTGTGGAAATTTATTAAAGATTGAAACTCTACTTTAGAAGTAAGTATATCTCATTATTTTTTTAGTCAGTCTCATAAATTAATTCATCATCTTTATGTAATGTAACTTAAAAAAAATGTTGTCTGTATACTTTTCCTATTGGGAAACCAATGACTGTTTGTCCCATCACATGCTTGTGGATTTCTTATTGTTAACTTTCTCCTCATCATGTTTTCTACCCCTCTCCATCATAACTTGACACCTAGTTTACCTTCCATATCCAAGTTTTCTTACATGGAATCCTAGTATGAGTTATCTAGGGTGACCTTTCTACTCCTCTATATTTCTTTTAAGGTGATAGTTTTATTGACACTTTTTCCGATATGGGACATTCTGCTATATTCCCAAGACCAATTTTAAAAATTTCGAGGACGAAATTATTTGAAGGAGGGGAGAATGTAACACCCCAAGAATCCACAGTACGCTTCTCTTTGAATAACATAGTAGCGTGTGTAGTACATAACTCCGAGTTCTAACACACACCACAACCAATCAAACTAGCCGTTATGAATAGTAATGCCCTCTTTTTTAAAATTTAATAAATTTTATATTTCCAAATGGACTTCATTTTTTGAATTGGAATATCGAAATTAGCTTAGGGTGATTTTTTGGTATTTTTCTGAAAACATTCAATTTGTTAGGAATAGTGAAAAAACACTGAGTTATAGCTTAAAACCAAATTTCTATTTAAATAATTGTTTATTTTATTTAAATTTAATTAAGGTCAAAATAGATACATAATACCTATATAATTTAAATGTAATTCATTGGAGTTCGTTTAAAATAATTTTACATATATAAAAATTTTATGGAACTTTTCATCGTCTTTTACCCACCTCCTTGGAGAATTTGTAAATTCACATAAAACATAATTTTACCGCTTCTCTGAGTGGAATTTCGAAAATATGAGAGACATGGTTAATATCAAGTAGTAATATGTGGTTCAATGAGAAAAAAATAATTTTTTATGAATAGTAACTTTTTACTTTTATTTACCACGGTTAAAAGTAAATTGGGTAATTAAGAGTAAAAATGATATTAATATTACCCTAACACATGTCCTTATTCTATTGGACAGGTGTATCTCGACCAAAAACAACCTTAGGAAAAAAATATTATCATTTTGGTCCACTTGGATTAGATTACGACATTTATTATTATTTAATTCAATGAAGAGTTAAAATAGATAAAATCAAAGTTTAATAACTAAAAAAATTTCAATATAGGGTTATACATAAGATGAATTCGATTATAAATATTCATTAGAAAAGATAAAAATATTTCCTACATAATCGTAATTTATTTATAATTTTTTGGCATTAAATAATTTAATTTATTTATCACACAATGGTGATGCAGTAATAACCTAATTAATGAAATATTAAAATAAGTGATATTATAAATATCAAAATAAATGTAATTTGAGACTTTATATGAATTAAACTAATTTTCTAGGTTAATATGACATATTAGTATTGGTTATATAAATAATTTACAAAGTAATAATGCTTTTATGAAATTATCAAAAACAAAATACCCAATAGTGTCAAATTTGACATAAAAGAGTTTTTAAAACAAATATTATAGTATTAATTGATATTATATTCCTAAAAAACTAAGGTTCTGCCCAAGGACATATATAATTATAGTTGTATCATTAATGGACCACTTCGGGGTCTCTTGGAGGTATATAGTTAGTGTATTAACTATATAATATAAAAATACAAAGAGACATAAAAAATAAAAAAACTATTTAACAAGGAGTTAAATATAAATGATAAGGTTAATATAGTGATCCAAACCTATCTAAAATATATTGGTTGAAATTATTTCGACTCATATCCACCTTAACCTTTAAGTAATCCACTTTGGAGTCATTAGAAACCGAATATTAACTTATTATAAAATAATATTCCTACCTTTTCCAAAGGTGCCTCTCACCCCTCTTATAAAATGGTACTCCCCCTTCTCTCTAATTTACAACTTAAAAGCCTTTTGGATCCGCCAAAAACTGACAAAATATTCTCTCAACTTCCCTCTCTTCAACCTAGAGGCCTTATTTTGATCAGAAATCCAACCCAAGGATCCCTTTTGATCAAATCAAAAGAAAGAACCTGAAGAAGAGGTAATGTTTTCACAACCCTATTTCAAGTTCATTTCTTCTTAAACTTCTTCTTTATTTGTTATTTGCATTCTATAATAATAACTCCATTATCTTTTATATACTGTGATATTATTATAAATATCTTACAACCATATTTAGTATTCTATCCATCCTTTGAATGACATGTCACCAAACATGCGTACGTGCGGCCTACCGTCTCCACGTCGTGGTGTAATTGTTATTCAATACATTATTATTTGGATGGTTATAATAATGATGTATAATTCAGGTAAATAATAAGTATAACATGATAATTATTCTGTATATATGATATACCATCCAATTATATATTATTTTAATATCAAAAGAATGATATTGTCGCTCGTGCATACGTACGGACTACCGTCTCCACGAACGCAATGAGATTCATTCCCCATCATATCCATACAAGTATAATTCTCATTTTATGATTCAAAATAATGTTTAACGACTTGATATCATCTTTTATATGAATAAGATACAACCTATCCATAACAAACACGACTTATGTAACAAAACATATAAAAGAAAACGAGTAAGTTAACACCCGAAACGACGATAATACTAAGATATTATTAACAAAGAAATGTCAAAAGATCATATATTATATCATATTAATGTATCTGATTCTTTTATAATTCAATAACAATTATTTCACCATTATATAGGAGGCTAACCTACCCTCTACCAAGGGAAAAGTACAAAGTAAGGGGTTTCTTATCTCACTTTTAATTTCGTGAGATTTCCAATGTTCAGCACTTATTTATTGCATGTGGTGTGTGTACTGCCTATGATTGTATTAATTGTGTAATATAGATTAACTGAAGGATATTTACATCATAATTTTATTATCTTTCTTTAAAGGGTGTATGTTTCATAAGTTACCAAATCGATAAGGGAATTTGAAATTTCAATTTCCATTCATTCGGTTTTACACTTACTTCATTCATTATTTTACTCCAAGATTATGTGTAATATCACTATTCATTTGCTTATGTCATAATTTCTACTACCCTATCCATGGATATACTTTTTATACACATAATAACTCCATTGATAGTTTCTCAAGTCATCGATATGAACTTGATAAGTGTAATTTTTAACTCATTCTCCATTTGTTGAGTTAAATATCCAATTCACTGGTGTTGTCTTTACAAGAATATGTGTGAATGTCCTCTGACTGATTTACAGTGAATATCCAATCATATTAAGTGTATTTATATTTATCACACATAATTATGTTGTTTATTTATCCTTAACCTAAGGATATGGTCATTATAAGAGATTTCATCTCAATTTACATTCCATTGAAACTTCTTTGTTGTTATAAACCAAATCACTTTTATATGGTGTATATAATGTAATTTGACATAGTATATCATGAATCTCTTTATTGTCATGATATTACAATGTTTTTATTACGTCAATTATTTGTATTCAACTGTCCATCTTTTGGTTAAGAACTCTAACTAAAATATCATTTAAAATGATTTAAAGATTTATTATTCTAAATCTTTCTCATTAATTTCCATGTTTTAAAAATGGTTTTAAAGATTTATTTATATGTACATAATAGTATTAAAATTGAAACTCCTTTTAAAAGTTTCAAAGTGTTATGGTACACTTTGATTCAAAAATCTATTTTAAATGGCTTCTTGAAAAACAGTGTGACTTTTAACTGTTTTCAAGAAAAATGGGGATATTTCTCTCAATAGTTTGATGATTATTTTAATCTATGTCTATATCCTTCATTATTCTCGATTGAGGTTAATCTGATACAATAAAATATTCTATAATGTATCGAATGAGTTATGTTTGACTGTGTATGTGCTACTTTTATACCATTCATGGTTTGTGATTAAAATTATTGACATTCCATATGCTAGTTTTAATATGAATAATTATGTTATGTTTCAAAATTTTCATATGAGGAATGCATTGGACTTATTTAGTGACTGGTGGATCCTGTTATAGTTCCTCGATGCATCGATAGATCTCCTGAGACAAACTAGTGTCTTGGCACAAGTCCTTGACAAAATCTTATTTGTAGTCTTGACACGAGGCCTTGACAATGTGGTTATGATAGTCTGGAATTATGCATTCCATCATTATGAAAGTGGTTATTGATATTGCATGTGGTTATTCGACTAGTATAATATCATTTGAATAAGTAAATGGAATTATTTCATTTTATCTTGGCCATATTATACTGAAGTTCAACTTTAAAGGGCTTTTTTAGTTATACATTACCTTAAATGTTTATGCTTATTTATGAAAGTTTCTGCAATATTATTATCCTTAATGAGAATATGAGCTCACCCCATTCAATGTTTTATTTTTTCCAGGATATGAAAATTAATTTATGAATGACCTGTATGGATAGTATGAGGGGATATGAAGAAAAAATGTTGTTGTAGTTTTTTTACTTTATGATGTAATGTAAGACTTATGAATATATCTACTATTTCCAAGACTTCTAAAATAATTGGTATTTCGAGACTTGATCTTTTGTAATCATGCCAATGTTCTATAATAATGCACCGACTCTGGGTAACTGGGGTTGGGGCATTACAGTTGGTATCAGAGGAAGTTTAGTAAATACCTTGGAAACTAGATTTAGATAAACTCTGATTAGATCGCATATCCCTAAGATATACATTGAGGATTAGTATAGATGAACTTCCTAGAATTTTGGTATTTTATATATTTTGTGAGTTTTACAAGGAATACATCCCTGTCTGGATATGAGCCGGTAGAGGTGGATCTAGCACAGATGTACCTAGGGGTAAAACCTGAAAACACCTCTTTGAGCTAGACTCAAACGGGAACTAGTGCACGAAAACGGGCCTTGCTGTACTCTTGGTTACGAATCTCCTGTGGGATATGCTTAGGATAATTTACATTTTTTTACAAACCAATTTGAAGTATTTTAATATAAGATGATAATAAATGACCCTGGTTAATCCTAAGGTGTTTCAAATTGAGAATATGGTGTCATGATATTCTCTAAATGATTTTATGACTACTGTTACTCACACAATGCTTTCTGGTTTTAGTCAATGGTTGGAGTCCAAGGAAGTCATAGTAACATTGAAAATGATGTACAAGGTGGGAACGATGGTGGAAATGAGCAACAAAATGGAATGTTGTAGGCCGTAAAAGTTATTGTGTTCATGCCAAATCAATTTTTCATAAATATGATCAACAAAATATATATTAACCAACACCCGGACTCAACAAAGAAGAGAAAGGTGATGAATGATAAGAGCTCCAGCAGCAGAGACCATGGAGAAAAGAATCTTAAATTTCCATAATATAGGAAATGTGGAAGGAGACACCCAAGAAAGTGTCTCAATAGAACAAAGAAATGATTTACATGCGGGAAAGAAGGACATAAAGTGAAGAATTTTCGAGGAAAAATGAAGAGTATTATGGAAGAAAATAAAAAAGGTCCCAAAAATCCATTTAAATTCATTTTCCGTAAATGTAGGGGACCCGATCACTACCCGAGTGAATGCCCTATTCTATAGAATATTTTCTTGGTCAAAGAAGCTATGTGGAAATAAATGGTTGGAGAAATTTTTAAAAGTATTAGTGCTCCTTGTTTATGGGATTACTTTGGAATAATTTTCTCTTTTATTTGTAACCCCGTAGTTTGCCATCTGAGAATGATATTTGAGGAAGACTTATCTTTTCCCTTGTGGATATAGTAATAAATAACAATTTGGTTTTATATTATCATTGGGTTTCAGGAAATTACAAGTTATTATATTTTGGGATGAAGATGAAAGGTATGAGATAACATTTCTGGATAAAATTATGTTATGGTTATTTTGAGGAATTTATCTGATTTTGGTAATGTTATACAATATAGTTTTTGAAAAAGGACAACACGCAAACCCTATGACAACCCATCGCATCAGACAATGCTATAGGAATCGAACCCATGACCAAAGTGTGGTTGGGATTTCTCCCCTACCACTAGACTACGTGATGTCCCTGGTTAGTGTGACTAATTATTTTTTTAATGATTTTATTGAACAATAATAAGTTGATTTGGGTTCTTATGTATTATCAGATGAATTCCTTTAGTATAATTAAATTATTTGTTGATTAAGTGATAAATGTTATTTGGGAAGATGTTCGCTTTGTTGGGAACACTATATGCCCAAGGAAACTAGAATACTATGGGATATCATTTAAAGAGTAATGGTGGATTTTTATCTACATTTTTATTATGGATTTATAGTGATTTGGGTTATTTATTAAAATGATTAACCTATAATAGAGAATATGTGATTAGGTTAATTAATTTTAATTATGTGACTTTAAGAGTAGTTTCTGTTATTTGGGGATATAATTTAACGTGGAAGACTACATAACCAAATTCTTCTATGTTTTGGTTTTCAATATTAGTTTGGATTATCTTGGAGGATTTTAAAGAAAAATTGTTTATTTAATGGTATTTATTTTACTTTGGGGTATTTTTGTTTTAATTTTAGAAATTAAGCTTAGTGTTTTTTGTATCTTAAGGAATATCCTTTTTGGGGATCATCAGATCTTGTACTAACCATTTTGGTTTTGATTAATCTCTAAAAAATAGTTAAATAAATAGTTCATCCTTCGTGGATCATGTGATTCTATAGATGTTTATTCTAGATCTTCTAGTGTGACCAAGTCTTCTTGAATAATCATTGTATAAAAAAATGAGTTAGTGGTAGAAATTTATAAATGAATGAAACTCTACTTAAAAAGTAAGTATATCTCATTATTTTCTTATTCAATCTCGTAAATTAATTCCTCATCTTTATGTAATGTAACTTAAATTTTTTTTACCCGTATACTTTTCCTACTGGGAAACTCATGACCGTTTGTCCCATCACAAGTTTGTGGCATTTTTGTTGTTAACTTTCTCCTGATCATGTTTTCTATCCCTCTCCATCAGAACATGACACTTATTTTAACTTCCATATCCATGTTTTCCTACATGGAATCCTAGTATGAGTTATATTGGGAGACCTTTGTACTTCTATTTATTTTTTTGAAGGAGATAGTTTTATTGACTATTTTCCCGATGTGGGACTTTCCATTATATTCCCAAGCCCAATTTTAAAAATTTTGAGGATGAAATTATTTGAAGGAGGGGAGAATGTAACACCCCAATCTTCCACGGTACGCTTCTCTTTGAATAATACAGTACGGTGTATTGTACGCCACTTCGAGTTCTAACACACATGACAACCAATTAAACTAGCTGTTATGAATAGTAATACCCAATTTTTGAAATTTTATAAATTTTATCTTGCCAAAAGGACTTCATTTTTGTATTTGGAATATCAAAATTAGCTTAGGGTGAATTTTTGTATTTTCAGAAAACATTCAATTTTTGATGAATAGTGAAAAAACACTGAGTTATAGCTTAAAACAGAATTTTTATTTAAATAATTATTTATTTTATTTAAATTTAGTTTAGGTAAAAATAGATACATAATACCTATATATGTTCAATTTAATTCATTTATGTTAGTTTAGAATAATTTTAGATATATAAAAATGTTATTGAACTTTTCACCGTCTTTTACCCAACTCCTAGGAGAATTTGGAAATTCACATAAAACATAATTTTACTGCTTATGGGAATGGAATTTCGAAAATCCGAGAGACACAGTTAATATCAAGTAGTAAAATGTGGTTCAATGAGATGAAAAAATTTATTGGTGAATAGTAACTTTTTACTTTTATTTACCATGGTTAAAAGTAAATAGGGTAGTTAAGGGTAGATATTATATTAATATTACCCTAACACATGTCCTAATTTTATTGGAAAAGTTTATCTCGAGCAAAATAAAACCTTAGAAATAAAATATTATCCTTTAGGTCCACTTTGATTAGATTATGACATTTATTATTATTTAATATAAAGAAGAGTTAAAAGAGATTAAATCAATGTTTAATAACAATTTTTTTTAATATAGGGTTATACATAAGATAATTTCGATTATAAATATTAATTAGAAAGATAAAAAGATTTCCTACATAATTGTATTTTATTTTTAATTTTTAGACAATAAATAATTTAATTTATTTATGACACAATGGTGATGGAGTAATTACCTAATTAATGAAATATTAAAATAATTGATATTATAAATATCAAAATAATTATAATTTTTGACTTTTTATGAATTACACTAGTTTTCTAGGTCAGTATGATAAATTAGGATTGTTATTATAAATATATTTCGAAGTAATAATGCAGTTGTGAAATTATAAAAAACAAAATACCCAATAGTATGAAAATTGACATAAAAGAGTTTTTAAAACAAATATAATATTATTAATTCATATTTTATTCCTAAAAATATATGGTTCTGCCAAAAGACTTATATAATGATAGGTGTATCATTAGTGGACCACTTGGCAGTCGCTGGGAGGTATATAGTAAGTTTATTAACTATTTTATATAAAACTACAAAGAGACATAATAAATGTTAAACTATTTAACTAAGAGTTAAATATAAATGATAAGGTTAATATACTGACCACAACCTATCTAAAATCTATTTTTTGAAAGGATTTCGACCCATACCCACCTTAACCTTTATATAATCCACTTTAGAGCCATTAGAAACCGATTATGAATTTATTATAAAATAATATTTCTTGCTTTTCCAAAGGTGCCCCTCACCCCTCTTATAAATGTGTACTCCCCATTCTCTCTAATTTTCACATTCAAAGCCTTTTGGCTCAGCTAAAACCTGCCCAAATATTCTCTAAACTTACTTCGATTCAACCTAGAGGCCTTAGTTTGATCATAAATCCAACCGAAGGAGCCCTTTTGATCAAATCAAAAGGAAGAACTTGAAGAAGAGGTAATGTTTTCACAACACACATTCAAGTTCCTTTCTTCTTCAACTTCTTCTTTAATTTTAATTTCCATTATAAAATAATAAATCCATTATCTTTTATATACTATGATATTATTATAAATATGGTACAACCATATGCAGTATTCTATCCATCCTTTGAATGACATGTCACCATACATGCGTACGTACGGCCTACTATCTCCACGTCGTGGTGTAATTGTTATTCATTACATTATTATTTGGATGGGTATAATAATGATGTGTAATTCATGTAAATAATAATTATAACATTATAATGATTCTGTATATATGATATATCATTCAATTATATATGATTTTAATATCAAAGTAATGATATTTTTTCTCATGCGTACGTCAGGACTACCGTCTCCACGAACGCGTTGAGATTCATTCCCCATCGTATCCATACAAGTCTAATTCTCATTTTATGATTAAAAATAATGTTTAAGGACTTGATATAATTCTGTATATAAATAAGATACAACCAATCCCTAACAATCATGACTTATGTAACAAAACATATAAAAGAAAACTAGTAAGTTAACAACAGAAATGATGATAATACTAAGATATAATTAACAAAGCAATGTTAACAGATCATATATGATATCATATTAATTTATATGATTATTGTATAATTCAATAACAATTATTTCACCATTATACAGTAGTCTAACCTACCCTCGACCAAGGAAAAAGAACAATGTAAGGGGTTTCTTATCTCACTTTTAATTTCGTGAGATTTCCATTTTTCACAACTTCTTTATTGCATGTGGTGTGTGTACAGCCTATGATTGTATTAATTGTGTAATATAATTTAATTTATGGATAATTACATCATCATTTTATTATCCTTCTTTAATGGGTGTATGTTTCATCAGTTACCAAATCGATAATGGAATTTGAAATTTCAATTTCCATTCATTCGGTTATACACATACTTCATTGATTATTTTACTCCATGATTATGTGTGGAATCACTATTTATTTTATTATGTCATAATTTCCACTCCCCTTTTTGTGGATATAATTTTTATACACATAATAACTCCATTTTTAATTTCTCAAGTCATCAATATGAACTTGATAAGAGTAATTTTTAACTCATTCTTCATTTATTGAGTTAAATATCCAATTCATTAGTGTTGTCTTTACAAGAATATGTGTGAATGTCCTATGATTCATTTACAGTGAATATCCAATCATATTGACTGTATTTATATTTATCACACATAATTATGTTGTTGATTTATCCTTAACCTAAGGATATGGTCTTTATAAGAGATTTTAGCTCAATTTACATTCCATTGAGACTTCTTTGTTGTTATACACCAAATCAATTTTATATGGTGTATGTAATGTAATTTGACATAGTATATCATGAATCTCATTATTCTCATTATATTACAATGTTTTTATTACCTCAATTATTTGTATTCAAGTGTCACTCTTTTGGATAGGAACTCTAACTAAAATATCATTTTAAATGATATAAAGATTAATTATTCTAAATCTTTCTCATTAACGTCCATATTTTAAAAAAGGTTTTAAAGATTTATTTATATGAACATTAAAGTTTTAAAATTGAAACTCATTTTAAAATTAACAAAGCGGTATGTGTCACTTTGATTCAAAAATCTATTTTAAATGGATTCTTGAAAAATAGTTTGACTTTTAAATGTTTTCAAGAAAAAGGGGGGTATTTCTCTCTATAGTTTGATGATTATTTTAATCTATGTCAATATCCTTCATTATTCTCAATTAAGGAAAATCTGATACAATACAATCATTCATATTGTATCGAATGAGTTTTTTTTACTTTGGATGTGCTATTTTTATACCATTCTTGGTTTGTAGTTAAATGTATTGACATTCTGTATGCTAGTTTTAATACAAAGGTTTATGTTATGTTTAAAAATTATCACATGAGGAATTCATTGGACTTAGTAAGTGACGGGTGGAGCCTGCTATAGATCCTCGATGCATCTGTAGGTCTCATGAGAAAAACTATTCTCTTGGCAGATGGCCTTGACAAAATCTGATTTGTAGTCTTAGAATGAGGTGTTGACTATGTGGTTATGATAGTTTGGCATTATGCATTCCATCATTATGAAAGTGGTTATTGATATTTCATGTGGTTATTCGACTAGTAGAATATCCATGTGAATAAGTAAATGGAATTATTTCATTTTATCTTTTCCATATTATACTGAAGTTCAAGTTTAAAAGGATTTTTTTAGTTATACATTGCCTTAAATGTTTATGCTTATTTATGAAAGTTTCTTCTATATTGTTATCCTTACTAATCATCTGAGCTCACCCATTTCAATGTTTTATTTTTCCCACGATGTGAAGAAATAATTTATGAATGACCTGCAGGGATAGTATGAGGGGATATGAAGAAAAGATGTTGTTGTAGTTTTTTTACTTTATGATGTAATGTAAGACTTATGAAAATATTTAGTGTTTCCAAGACTACTAAACTAATCGGTCTTTAGAGACTTGATCTTTTGTGATCATGCCAATGTTATGTAATAATGCACCAACTCTGGGTAACTAGGGTCAAGGCATTACATTACATGAGATGTTTCATCCATCCCATGGTAGAACCATATGGCTTATGTATGGGGATAACTTCATTAATCTCTTCTATTCTAACATGAAAAAAATGACACCATATGTAAATGGGAAATTTTGATGACTGTTTCAACTCACTTTGGATATATGAAAGATATTGATGCATTTCCCAATTCATCGGACTATGTGTTATGTGATCGTAGAATGTGAGATAATATTTGCTATAAGGGGAACTCTACCATTAACCCTTGTACATTATCAATATGGTGGTCAAATCTACTTTTCTGATGGAATAATACCTAATGATCTATTTGATTGTCAACTCTGAGCCACATTTCACTCCCAGGTGGTTCACTGATATTTGGATTTCCAATTCCAGACCTGCAATGAGGGGATGATATTGTGCCTCACTATTCTTATTGACTTCTTATAATATAATGCAGTATTTTTTTGCTTCCTTCATTGGGGAGATAATCACAAACCCTATCCAAACCTTTTTGGGCTTAGGGGCTCCCATTCTCTTCCCTATGAGGGTCCTAGATGCACTGTCAAAATACATCTCCCACATTTGGGTGTCATCCTGAATAGATAATATCTCTTCAATGGGTAGTTTCATATTTAATTGTGTTCATTCTTCTTATGGGTGTTCTGTAAGAAACTATTTCAATGAATGTACTTTTAATACTTTCTAAAGAATTAATTTTATATAAAATATCTATGGAATAATTGTCCACCTTTCCAGACATCCTTTCAATATAGGATAGCTAGGGATATATTTTAGTGGGATATTGTGAGAGAGAAATTAGTCCATGGCCTGTAGTAGGTAGTGCCTCCGTTTCTTGACATCAAATATAAGTGCTAGGAAGCTCTCCTCGAGATCTGAATAATGAATCTCAAGGTTGATCATATTCCAACTAAGATAATAGTGGTTTCTCTTTTTTCCAAGCATTGTTATTTTTCACAGGGAAGGAGCCCAATGGTCTCTCTAGGGTTATAACATATATAATGGGTGGATTTATCTCTACAGGTGAAATTACCACTATATGTCTCAAGACGTATTTCATGAGAGTGTAAATTGCTTCTTAGCACTCATGGGTCCATTAATATGAGACTCCATTCTTCTATAGTGTGGTGAAGGGAAAACACTTTCTTGCAGGTTGGCTATGAAACACTAGATATAGGCCATGTATCCCTAAATTCTTATGACATCTTTATGGTTTTGAAGTGGTGAAATTATATTGGTGGTCTTTGTTTTTCCTTCTTAAACATTGAAGTCAGGATGGAACAAAACAAAGCTAAGGAAATTCTCTATGGTTACCCAAAAATCACATTTTAAGGGGTTCATATTCAGGATATACTATTACAGCTTCTGGAGATGGTCTCGAGGTTTGCTAAGTGGTTATAACATTGTCGGTATTTTACCACTAGATCATCAACCTAACATTAGAAAAACTTCTTCGAGAAGGGTCTCAAGATGCAATGTATGGATCATTGGTGTGGGGAACGGATGTTTTTCTAGCCATATGGAATTACTACATTGAAGAATACTCCCTGAGGGGAACTGAACGTGGTGGCTTCTTCATAATCTGGATATATACAAATTTAGTTGTACCTAGAGTAGCCACCTATGAAGGACAAGGCTTTATAACTAGCTGTTACCTCAACCAGGAGTTCTATGATTGGAATCGTGAAGTCATATTTGGGATAGTGTTGGTTGAGATCGCTGAAATCGATGAAAATTCTGATTTTCCCATTATTCTTATTTATAGGGATGGTATTGGCTACCAATTTTCAATACTATACCTATTAGATGAAGTTTACCATGATGAGATAATCCACTTTAGCCTCAATTTTGGAGGTGTGATTCATGTGTGTCTATCCGGTAGTCCTTTTTCACACTTGATGGTCTTAAAAAAACCCAAGTGATGGGTGTCCACCTCGATATGGAGACCTATCATATCTATGTAATTCTAGGTAAACACATCTTGGTATTTATTCAAGAAGTATATACCTCATGTTCTTTGAGATTCATGGACACACTCATCAAGGTAGGACGTGGATCTTCTTCTATACCAAGATTTATATCTCTTATTTTATCCATTGTAGTAGAGACTCCTTCCTTGAATACTACAGGGTAATACCTAAGGTATTCTTATTATTCCTCTTCCTAACACTTTCAAAACTTCCTAGGACATAGTATGTGAAGAAATTTCATTAGAGAGGGGAGGGGGTCACTATCTAGACCTCCAGAAGATGAGGCAACCATTTCATGCTCAATCAATGGTGCAATACCTTTTTGGAGCTCTAAAGGGGAGAGGAGAGAGTGAGAATGGGAATCTCTATCTTCTCCCATTTCTGTGAAACTTATTCCAACCTAGTGGATGAAACAATAAATTTTTAAATATTGGATTGGAATGAAGGAATTTTATTCTAGGATTTCAATACTACTTGAAGTGTTGAAAAATTCTCCACTGCTACAAAAAAAAGGCTACAACCATGCTTTGTAACTATGAATATAGACCCCAAAACTGTGGATATAGGTAATAGACTTGGTTTAAATAACCATGGATCATATTAGAGAATCTATAGAGAAAATTATATAGCCATGGTTCCAAACCATGGGAATATCCCTATTGCTATGGTTCAAACTGCGGCAATATGGCTATAGCCATAGTTTCACCCATGGAAGTTGTGCTATTCCTAATGTTTAGATTGTGGAAGTAGCTTCATCCATGTATAAATGTAGCCACATTTAAAAATTGTGTCTATAGATATATAGTCTAAATTTAAAACTATGTAAATATTCTCCAGATTCCATAAAAACACCACATTGCAGCCTCATACATAACAACTTCAATAAAATGTTGTGATGTACCATTTTCTTTATTGAATCTAGAAAAACAAAATCACCAAATTACTCCATTTTTCATGGAATTAACCTCTTATTTATGTTGTATACTCGATAATTTCACGAAATGAATTTATTCAATATGCCACAAACCTCAAAAAATATCATGAACCCAATGCTTTTTGAGGTCTCATTTGTAGTATGATCTACTCATTTGACTAACCATATTCTGAATCATATATTATGATCAGTTTAACAAATTATTATTGCTTCTTGAATTGATAACCAATTCATATAATGAAATCCGATTTATCCTCAAATATCCTAGAAATTAACATTTATGGGATCTACTTTGTGGCCTCATTTACTCACCACAACACCAATCATCATCTTAGGAAAGCCTACTCACGGTGGGATATAGTCTTTCATGGAACAACATCTATTTTTCTTCAAACAATAATGTATAAAAACTACATATTAATGATACAACTTAATTAATATATTGAAGAATCTAATTCAAATAATTTAATCCATGTCTTTTCCATTTCCACAAAAACCACATTTAAATTGCAACCAATATTGTCATGGTGTGACTTTTGTCTTATGGATAAGACTCATACATCTACTTCTTATGTGGTTAAAACATGAAATTATATTCCAAAAACATGCTCATTAACCTATTAATGATAGTGATCCCATAAATAAACCAACCCCTCAAATACTCATCTTCTGGTATCCTTGGCATCAACCTTTCACTACACAACCTGTATAGCATATTAACTTCCAAAAGATATTTTTCATGAATTAATTTTTGGATCATCAAATTCTTATTTTAAATTCCACATATTAGATCATTGTTGATTCCTAATACATAATGATATTTGTAACTTCAAATATCTGTTGGTCGGAGTAGAGTACTCAAGCGGGGGGGGGGGGGGATTGAGTTTCTATAAAAATTCATGTTTAAAATTATTCTTAAAAAGAATCTCCAATAAAGTTAAATACAACCCATTTAATCAAGGTTACACTCTTATGAATGTTTGACTGTTTAAATAACTTCTTAGAGGATTGATTAATTCTCATTAATCTTAATATTGGTTATTAAAATTACATTTGAAGCTATTATAATAAGTAAATACAATTATAAATTCTTTCCAAGATTAACTATCCAAGTAAATTTAGTGAATTATCAATTAAATAGTAAGACCAATACAACAAAGTAAACAACATATTAGATAAAAACAAGCAGTTAAGTATCAAGCCAAGACCTAATCCAATCCACTTGGTGATCACCTACCACAAAGAAATTTATATAAATAAACATGATCCACACACTAGATTGGAGTTAACAACAACACACAAAACATTCAAGGTCACACGACCTCTTCCATAATTTTTCATGGGTAAAAAATAACAAGTCACACAGGAAATTCTTATACACTTTTCCATGGGAATACACATGTGTATAGGATGTAAGAGAAATGATATCTTGTATCCTTCACTTTGATGCAGGAGACAATGCATGTTTAATAAACACACACACTACTCGAATGATAAAAAATGATAGAAAATAGAGAAAAAATGTTAATATGGGGTTATAAGTGCTCTGAGTGTTAGTCTATATATCTCTTGTCTTATGGGATAAAGAATATGCAGAAATCAACACCTCTCATGGAAAACAGAGTATCGTGTGTCAGCATGATCTAGCTCATTTTCTACGTGGTATTGTCAATATGAAGATGTTCTCAATGATTCGGACCAATGGTGTCTAGATTTGTGATTCAAGAATGCTTCATGTTTTCTTCAGGAATGTTGAGTTTTATATGTCGGTTCTTGTTTAGAGGAAATCTCATGTGTACTTCATTATAATTCTCTCTATTTGTTTACAGGTTTCACTTCTTTTTTATTCTTGGAGTGCATGTGTTGGAGCCGACATGATGCATGTATTCTGCACCTCATACCATGTACTGTTGGGTGAAATGTCTACAAAGAATCTTTAATTATGTTAGATAATTTGAAAGAATCAAATAGGGTCATTATAAGTTAAATTGAAAAATGAAAAAATATATTATGAAATTGTGTCATAGTTAGTCGGTAAACGGTGTCTGGATCTTCACGGTGTCTTGATGGTAATGATGTCTGGATGGTCATGGTGTCTAGATGGTGACTGTGTCTGGATGTTCGTGTTTTCTGGATTGTCACAGTGTCTGGATGGTTAGAGGCCCCTCGGGTAATAACCTAGGTGTGATTTCCAACTATTTCTTTGAGTTTCACTTATCCAGAGATGACGATGAAGGGCATTTTATCCTGAGCATTCCCCAAAGGTTCGAGAGAGAGAAGGGTTGAAAGAGGGGTTATGGTTTGGAAGAATAGAGGAGATATCAAGTAAATAATGGGTGAAACTTATTTTATTTTTTCATTTAGGGATATCAAGCATTGCGGAATAAAAAGTGTGGGAAAGTAAGAAAAATAAAACAATTAATTACCACAATATGGGTTACAATTTTTAAATAAAACAATAAATCATCTTTACGGTGAGACTATACCAAGCCTTCATGGAGAGATCGTAACAGTCATTCACAGAGAGATAGTAACAAGAGTTCATGGGGAGACCATAACAGTGTGATTTTTAAGCATTGAGGCTGTATTGCTTAAGTCAGTAAGTGTCAAACATTAACCAAGTGATAGTAACTGTTTGGAACCATAAACATGAAACAACAACTCTTGAGACAGTAAAAGTATTGAATGGTTAGAGGTAAATAGTAATATCAAGACAATGATTTGTGAAACTATAAAGTGAACAATAGTAAGATATGATATAATAAGGTAACTACTTAATATTTATCATACCCAATTCATGTATGATGTAATCTATCCATTTTGAATTTTGTGGTTTGTTGAATATATTAGCAACATGATATTCAATTTCAATGAATTCCAAAGTGATTTCACCTTTTTGATAATGATATCTCAAAATGTGATGTCTTACATCAATCTGTTTTGTCCTAGAGTGTGAAACAAGATTTTTTGAGATATTAATAGAAATTTTATTATCACAATTTATAAGTACATGAATGAATTGATATCCCTAATCAAGTAATATGTGTTTCATCTAAAAAAATTATGCACAACAACTACAAGAAGCTATGTATTTAGCTTCTGTAGTGGATAATGAAAATGTGTTTTGTTTCTTACTACATTATGATACTAGTGACTTTCCTAAAAAGTGACATGTTCCAGAGCTTCTTTTTCTATTTAAATGAAAACCACCAAAGTCAGTATTAGAATAAATCACTAACTCAAATGATAGTCATCTAGGATAAAATAGTCCTAGATTGGGTGTATGCTGGAGCTATTTGAAAATTCTATTAACATCATTTAAATGAGATACCTTAGGTTTTTTTTAAAACAAGCACACATACACACACTAAACACAATGTCATGTTGGCTAGAAGTTAAGTAGAGTAAGCTTCCAATCATTCCTCTATAAGTGGTTTGATTAACAGATTTTCCATCTTCATCAATATATAACTTACATGAAGTATTCATTGGGGTCTCAATATTATTAGTGTTATCCAATCCAAAACGTGTTAGAATATATCTAGTATATTTTATTTGATTTAAAATAATGCAATTATTATTTTTAAAGATTTGAAATCCATGACAGAATCTGAGTTCACCCATTAAACTCATTTCAAATTCGTTTTTCATAATTTTATAAAATTCAATACATAAAAATTTATTGAAGATCCAAAGATAATGTCATCTACATAAATTTGAACTAATAAAACATCAATGTAAATCTATTTCTCAAAAATGGTAGGATGATCTATTCCTTTTGAAAAACTTTTAGAAATAAGAAAAGTACTCAATCTATCATACCAAGCTCTTGGAGCTTGTTTTAAATCGTATGAAGATTTTGATAATTAAAAAATATGGTTTGTAAAATGAGGGTTTGTAAAACCAGGGGGTTCCATAACAAATACATCCTCATCTATATACCCATTTAGAAATTCACTTTTGACGTCCATTTGATATAGATTGAAATTCAGATGTGCAATATAAGCAAGCAGAATTTTGATGTCTTCAAGTATATCTACTGGTGCAAAGGAATATTCATAGTCAATTCCTTCTTCTCAACTATATCCTTGTAAAACCAATCTAGCCTTGTTTGAAACTAAATTACCAGATTCATATGCCTTATTTCAAAACACCCATTTAGTGACTATGGTGAATGTGTCATTGGGTCTTTTAACATGTTTCCAAACTTTGTTTGTTTCAAACTGATTAAGTTTTTCTTGCATATTCATCAGCCAAAATTCATCATTGATAGAATCATTTATGTTTTGGGTTCAGGTTTTGACAAGAAGACTTGATGTTCAGCCTAGTTTCTAAGAGAAGTTATATTTTGAGTACCTTTTTCTATGTCTCCTACAATAGGATCTAAGGGATGGTTCTTAAAATTTTTAATAGCTCTAGAAAAAGAAGGACTGGTGATTTTTGGTTTGTTGAACAAGATCTGGTTCATTGTGACTAGAATCTAAAGAATTTTAGAACTTGAAATTTTCACAGATTCCTTTACAAGATGGTTCGGGGATTTTTTATTAATGTCCAGATTTGATACATCATCCTCCAGGTTCTCTAGAGTGGTCTAAGGATCATGTAGTTTTGTTTCATCAAATTTGACATGGACATATTCTTCCACATGAATAGTTCTTTTATTAAACACTCTATAGGATTTAATAGAAATTGAATACCCTAAGAAGATTCCATCATCACTATTGGATGAACATTTTCCAAGATTTTCCTTAGTACTAAGAGTATAGACATTTCAACCAAATTAATTAAAGTAGATAACTTTGGGTTTTTTGTTATTCCATAACTCATATGAAGTTCTTTTAAGGATAGGTTGAATCAACACTCTATTGATTATGTATCATTCTATATTTTCAGCTTCAGCCCAAAAATAAATAGGCAAGTCATATTCCCTAAGCATGGTTCTAGCAATCTCTTGTAGTGTTCTATTTATTTTTTCTACAACTCCATTCTATTAAGGTGCTCTTGGAGCAGACAAATTTGACTATTGCAATTTTTTGAGCAAAAGGATTCAAACTATTGATTGTGAAAATCACATCCATGATCAATTCTTACGGATTTAATTTTATTTCCACTATGATTTTCCATAGTTTTGGAATATTTGGTAAAATGAGATCAGTCTTTACTTTTGTGATCCAAAAATAAAGTCCAGGTATATCTAGAAAAGTCATCTACAAGAACATAAACATAGTGCTTCCTATTTAAGATAGAAACACTAGATATTCTATACAAATCCACGTGAACCAATTAGAGAGGTTGAGATGTTGACACTTCATTCTTTGGTTTGAATGAAATTTTGTGTTTCTTTCCTTTTTGGAAAGGATTACACACTTTATACTTTGGAAACTCATGTTTGGGTAGGTCTTTGACTAAGAATTTTTCTAGTTATCTTTCTATGGGAGTGAGTATTACAGTGACCTAGTAACCTATGACAATTCCAAGACACTTTTTGACAAACACATAAACATGAAGCATTTTGAGAAGATAAAGAATTAATTTTAATAGAATAAATATTGTCATTTCTTAATGATGAAAACACTAATTCGTGTTTAGAATTAAACATTCTGCAAGCATAATTTTCAAATTTAACATGAAATCCATCATCACAAAATTTTGAAATAAGAAGAAGATTATATTTCAATCCATCAACAAAATTTACTTTGAAAAATCAAAACTAAGTTAGAGTTACCGATTTGGCCAAGGCCAATAATCTTTCCTTTGGCATTATAACCAAAGTTGGCTTGTCCTCCATCAATTTTTATTAAATGCTTAAAGCATGAATAGTCTCCTGTCATTTGTCTTGAACACGCACTGTCCAAGTACCATATGATCTTACATGAACTCTTTAATCAGCTTTCCTACAATATAGTCAAATAAAAATTGATATTGGAACCCACACTAGTTTGGGTCTAGTAATATTAGTGGCAAGTTCCTTTGGAACCCATATCTACCTTATAGGTTTCCCATAAGCATTATGTAAAGTATTGGAAAAAGAAACTCCATTTGGTCCAGAAAATATTGAAACAGTAGAGACTGTGTCATAACTTGAACTAGTTGAATGTTTTTGAGAACTGAGAGTAAAGTTGTACGTCCATGATTAAAATCCAATTTACTTCTTCCAACATTTCTTTTACCAGGTTTACAGCCAATGTTAGTAGTATGTTTAGGAGCAATCTGTTTACCTAGAATTTGCACCAAGGCATCCTTTCCATTTGTAAACCTTTCAATATCCCTTTTCAATGGATAATTAGATAGTTTTAATTAATTGTTATCTTTGAGTAATTGATCAATTTTCACTCTTTCTATAGTGAGTTACATTTTAACAGTAGAGGTGAGAGAATGTTGTTTCTTTAAAGACTTGTATTTATTTGTTAGTTCATTGCATGTCCCATCATTCATATTACAATACAAAAAAATGTTTTCATTAGTAATATTTTCATAGTCACTCTCATATCCAGAATAGTATGAATTATGTACAGGATATTCAAGTGTTACCTTAGAAGTGTTTTTCATAAAAACATATTTGCTTTGTTAGCCTGTTCATCATGTGAAGATTCTAAGTCACTTGAAATATCCTCAGAAGCACTTCATGGTTCTTTAATTTAATTTTTATACTTTCTATATTTTCCCTCTTATTTCCTTTTATACTTGAACTTGGGATAGTCAACCGTGATATGTCCTTTTTTCTTACATTCATAGAAGACAATCTCATCAAACTTGTCACTTCATTTCCAATATTTCTTCAAACTTCCTTTTTGATCAAATCTTCTCTTGAAGTTATGCTTTCTGAAAAAAGTTATTATTCTTGTAAAATCTCTTAAACATTAAAGGAAGATGAGCCATCTCCTCATCACTATTAGGTGATGATTGTTCACTATTGGAACTTTCTACAGAAACATACAATTTCCCTTTCTCTTTTTGTTTAGATGTGGTGGTCTTGAAAGCTAGTGATTTTTTTGAGTTCATACTCCTCTTCCTTATTGACTTTCAGATCCTCTTCATACATCATCAATTTACCAATGAGTTATTTTATAGTAAGCCTACTGATATCGCATGATTCTCTTATAAAGAAAGAGGTTTCTCTCTATCTGTCAGGTATCCATCTAAGAATTCCCATGATCTATTCTTTAGCAGTGAATTCTCTTTCAAGAGAAATCATTATGTTGACAATTTCGTTGAACCTGAGATACATGTCAGAAATAGGCTCATCCAGTTTCATCTTAAAGTTGTCTTATTTAATAGTATAATTATTAATCCTCATTTCTTTTACACTTGAAGTTCTCTCATGTGAAACAGACAAAGTGTCCAAAATTTCAATGGCATCTTTACATGCAGAGATTATATTAAATTACTCATAACCTATATAGTAGTATAAATCATTCATATATTTGAAATTTTTATTTTAGGTAGTTTTGGTAGGTTCATCCCAAGTGATTCTATCATTAGCAAGAATATTATATTCATCTATAATCGATGCCCAAATTTCAAAGCTCATACTTTCTAAATCCATTTCAATTTAAATTGTCCATTGAGGACAATTGGTTCCATTAAAGAATGGTGGTCGGTTAGTTGCAGAACCTTCCAATCTATTATCCATAATACAGAAATACTTTAAAAGAGATAAAAATATAGAATTAATATAAAGTGGTTTATCTTTAAAGTACAACTGAAATCACAGCTGAATAGGGTTAAAAATAGAGTCTTAATAAACAGCCCTTGATACCAAATTTTGGTCGGAGAAGAGTACTCAGGGGGGGGAGGGGGGGGGGGGGGGGTTAATTGAGTATCTATAAAAATTTCTGTTTAAAATTATTCTTAAAATGGATCCCCAATAAAGTTAAATACAACCCAATTAATCAAGGTTACTATTTACCAAACTTATTAGAAGATTGATTAATTATCAGTAATCTTAATATTGTTTGTTAACAATACTTTTGAATCTATTATAACAAGGAAATACAATTACAACTTCTTTCCAAGGTTAACTATAAAAGTAAATCTAGTGAATTATAAATTAAGTGTAAAACAGAGACAACTAAAGTAAACAACACAACAGATAAAATCAAGGGGTTCATTCTCACAACGAGACCTAATCCACTCGACATGGTGATCACCTTCCACCATGTAATTTATATAAATAAACTTGATCCACACCATAGATCAGGTTTAACAACAATACACAAGATTGTCCAGGTCACACGATCTCTTAACCAGTTTTTCATGGGTAAAAACTAACAAGTGACACTAGGAATTCTTACACACTTATCAATGGGAATACACAGGTGTAAATTTCATAATAGAAATGATATCTTATATCCTTCAGTTTGATGATGAAGACAATGCTTTTTTAATACAGACACACACACTACTCGAAAGATAAAAAAATAATACATAATAGAGAAGAAATGATAAGATAGAGTTATAATTGATCTGAGAGATAGGCTCTGAAGCTCTTGAATTTTGGGATGATGTATATGTAGAAATTGAGTCCTCTTGTGGAAAACAATGTATCTTAAGTCAGCTTGATCGGGATCATGTTCTTTGTGGTACTATTAATTCGAATATGTTCCCGACGATTCTGATCAATGGTGTCCAGCTTGTTAATTCAAGAATGATTCGTGTGTTCTTTAGGAATATTGTGTTGCATGTGTCGGCTATTATTTTAAATAATGCTCGTGTGTACTTGTTATAATGTTATCTATTTGTTTTTAGGGCCACACTTCTCGTTTATTCTTGGAGTGCATGTATTGGGGCAGACAAGATGCATGTATTCTTCACCACGTAACTCAAACTATCTAGTGTCTAGTCTATAATTAATCATTAATTATGTTAGTGCTATTAAAATCTTCACATTTGACCATTATAAATTAAATTACAAAATGACCAAACAGATTAAGAAACAGTGTCACAGTTTGTATGTAAATGGTGTCTGGATGGTCATGGTGTCTGGATGGTCACATTGTCTGGATGGTCACAGTCTCTCGATGGTCATGGAGTCTGGATGGTCATGGAGTGTAGATGGTCACAGTGTTTGGGTGCTTTTCTAGAAAAGAACAACAGGTGGTAGACTCACAGTTTCTCTAACATAGTCAAATATCTGTATACAGGCTTAAATAGTGATACTCATAAAATGTGTTTGACTTAGTCTGTCAACAAAGAAATCATTATGAAGTAAATGAAATATATTATAAAATAAGTAAACATAATGTATAGTAATTAATATCTTTGATAGGTTTATATAAAGAATAAAGATACTAATCATTTTTATGCATGATTCGAGACATATTAAATTGCATTTTTAGGCTTTACAGAATGTATCTGATTTGTGATCATTAAAACATACCTAATACATGAGGATTCTAACAATATCCCCCATTCTGATGATCAAAAATCAAGTGAGTGAGAGATTATTTCTTAGGTAATGTGTCTCTTCTTTACTGTTCATAGAGAATACATATTTCTCCCCCTTTTGGGGTTATCAAAAATAGTAAAATAGAAATGAAATAGGAACAATGCATTATAATGATAAAAAATATCAGTACAAACATGATGGAATAAGACAACATAAAACATCCCCATCAAAATTGAGTAATAACTATTCTTCAGCACTGGATTCTCTTCTCTTTTCCATTGGTAGTAGCATTATAAGAAGAAGCCATTGGAGCCGAGGTTGACGTGGAAGAAGGGAGTGAACTTGTTGAAAGAGATGGTAAAGTGAGTCCTTCTAAAATAGAAGGGGACAATGTATGTGAAGTAGAATACTGAGGAAACTATTGATCCCGGATTACAGGCCTGATATGACTCAGGGCCTGAGAGAAAAAAAAAGAAGTTGAGGCTAGAGAAGAGGATGAGAAGGTAGGAAAACCAGATCTCAGGGGTGCAGCAGCAGGAAAAACAATGGAAGTACTCTGAACCAAAAGATACGGTCGCATTTTTTTGATGAAGTCTGCAATGATCTATCCACTATACTATATAGATTTTAAAAATTCATCCTTGTTCTCTATGATCTTGTCCAATAGAGGAGTAAAATCATTGATCTTTTGGACTTGGGTTTTGAAATCTTGAGTTATCCGAGGGATCCTTAGATTCTACACAAGATACTTGAAGTGGTTGGTCATGTCATTCATAGAGAATATCTGATTGAAGTAGAAGTCCACCTTCTAAGAAATTTTTTATTGAGCATCATTGGAAATCTCGGAATGGATTCTCACCAAATCAAGAACTCTGTCATTGTTCTTGATAAATTCATATAGAGATTACTTGTAAAAACAAATAAGCACAGCTTGAAGATCTTATTTGACAACTGTTCGAAGATGATCACTATCTAAAGAATGTTGAGATGATTTTACAAATGTACAAGAAGCAATGATAGTTGAAGTAAGGGATTTTAGTTGATTCAATACTTTCTGGAGATAGCCTTTATACTAATCAGTAAACTTGTTATGTCTAATAACAAGCTCATGAACCACTTGAACAATCCGCCGGTTTCTTTCTGCTACTTTCTCAGCTAAATATGTTAAATGATGTTCAATTAATGAGGCCACTTCCTGTGGGTTCTGACTAACTTCCTCAATAGGATGAGAAACATTTTTGGGTCTTGAGGTTATAACTCATTGCATTTATTCAACAATACCTCTTAGAGTTCTTACTTCATCACTGAGCAGTTTATTCTCAACATTGACTTTTAGAATCTCATGAAGCATCTTAGGTTGAATTTCCCATATAACCTTTTCCAACAATAGTGAAGCATCAATTTCACTCAAATTGATTAGAGGATATGGTTGGGTGTTCATGATATTTTCAACTCCAGCCAATAGGGTAGCTCTAAAAGCTTTTAGATCATCCTGATTCACTATGTTTGTAAATTCTTGTGAAGGCTCAAAAATAGGAGCTGAGATAGGGTGAGGTAACTTTTCCAGGAAAAGATCAGAAATTGATTTCAACTGAAACATAATAGACATATCAAGACCTTTGACAGAGACTTATTGTGAATAAGTAACATCAAAATAACTGGGGAATTTATACCATGTATCCACTGATCTTGGATCAACCAGATTAAGAACCTCATCAACTTTCAGTTTGGGGAGATGATCCCCCTCAACATGTGAATCTCTCTCAGGACAGAGAGATTTGGATCCTTGATCTATTTCCCTGATTTTGTCCCCACTTTCCTCATCCATGTCCTTTCTATCCAACTGAAAGGATTACTCCATTTTCTCATTAGCAGTGGGAATAACATTAGGAATAATTGGTTCTTTTGGGAGTTCCTCAAGGGAATCTTCTTAAATAATAGGAATTTTTTATTCTACATGCTCTTATATAATACTCTTTCCCCTTACCTTAACAATCGATTCTACTTTTGAAGCAAGTTGTTCTTCAATATCAATAACTTTTTTTGGAATAGGCGCCTCGTTTTCAATAATGATTTGAGGATCATGTGTACTATATTTCTCATCAAGAACAATTTCATTGGAAGGTACATCATCCTCTTCCTTAGAAACATGCATCTAGTTTTCAATTAATATTTGAGGACATGGTGTAATGTCTTCTTCATCAAGAATAGTTTCTTTTGAAGGTAAAACAACCTCTTCCTATTTCTACATCAAAATACTCAACAATATCATCTAGTTCCAAACTCGGATAAGAGACATCCTTTGGTCTTGAAGGGTGTTCAATTGAGATAAACTTTTTATAAACCCTATCATTATCTTCCACCCATGCTTTCCTCCATGTATTCCAATTGATTTTCATTATTTTTACAATAGATTTTGAAAGACAGAACTCATAATGCTTTATGAATTCTTCATCTAATCCAACTATTTCCTTTCCAGGAAGCATAGCTGAGATAAGCCTTGAGTAAAATAGGGAGGTTGACTTGTAGGATGTTTTGACCAACTCACAATATATGGTGTATTACATAATTACAATGATTGATCATAGGTCTATTCTATATGAGATGTATTAAAAATACATCCTGATATTTGAGTATATAAAAATCAACTTTTCTGGGATGAACCAAATTCTGAAAAAACATAAACAAGAGTCTAGATTCACAATCTAGTTCGGTATATATCACTCTCCTCTTGGTTTCATTTCCAATTAAACATCTCAAAGCTTCCTCCAAGACAAAGAACTCTCTTGGAGGTGGAGGACCTCTATGGTTGTCCTCACAAATAACCTCAGGATGTATCCTAAGGCATGAAACCCATAACCGTGAAGAAAAGAAACAAATATCACCATTGATCCAGCTTCCCACAACATACCCATCTTTTAAATCAAAAGAAAATTGTACATACTAAAAAAAATTGGCAAACAGCTTTAGATAAATAGGTATATCTTCTTTTTTAATCCAATCTAACCAGCCTTTCTCTGTTATCAAATTCAACACCAAAGACTTACATGATAGAAGCCACTTCGGGTATATCTCCTTTTCAGGTACCACTACTATGTTCACTAGGATTGGATTCAGAGGTCCCTCAGGTGTTATCATAGGCGTCATTTTCAACTTCTTCTTTGAGAAGAGATTCTTAGGAGTTGACGACTATTGGATTTTCAACCTGGTCATTCCCTGAAGGTTTGAGAGAGAGAAAGTTTTAAAGAGGGGATACGGTTTGGGAGAAGAGAATAGATCTCGAATGAAGAACAAGTGAAACATCTTTTGTTTTATCATTTAGGGATATCAATTTTTGTGGGATAAAAACACAGGAAAGTAAAATGAATAAAATAATGAATTACTACGATACATGTTAAAATTTATAAATAAAAAAATAAAGCATCTTTACAGTGATACCTTAATAAACCTTCACAGTGACACCGTAACAGTCATTCACGCTAAGATAGTAAAAAGCATTCACAGTGAGACCATAATAGTGTAATTTCTAAACTTTGTTACCATATTATTTGAGACAGTAAGTGTCAGACATGAACTGAGTGATAGTAACTATTTGAGACTATAAACATGAAACAACAAGTCTTGAGATAGTAAAATTATAGAACTATTAAGGATAAATAGTAATCTCAGGACAATGATTTTTAAAACCATAAAGTGTGAAATGACAAGATATGAAATAGTAAAATAACTACTTAAGATTTATCATACAAAATTCATTTATGATGTAATATATCATTTAAAAATTTAGTGGTTTTGTGAATATATCAGCAAGATGATATTCAGTTCCAATGAATTCCAAAGTGATGTCACCTTTTTTATAATGATCTCTCAAAAAGTGATTTCTGACATCAATATATTTTGTACTAGAGTGTGAAACATGATTTTTTTGATATGTTAATAGAACTTTTATTATCACAAATTATAGGTACATTCATAAATTGATATCCATAATTTAGTAATGTGTGTTTCATCCACAACATTTTTTCACATCAACTACCAGTAGCTATATATTTAACTTCTGCAGTAGATAATGCAACAAATATTTGTTTCTTACTACACGGTGATACTAGTGACATTCCTCGAAAGTGATATGTTTCAGAGGTTCTTTTTCAATCTAAATTACAACCACTGAGGTTAGCATCAAAATAAATCACTAACTCAAATGATTTTCCTTTGGGATAGAATATTCCATGATTAGGTGTATGATAGAGGTATTTGAAAATTTTATCAACAACATTTAAAGGAGATTCCTTAGGATTTTCTTGGAAAGGAGCACACATACACACACTAAACATAATGTCAGGTCAGCTAGCAGTTAAGTAGAGTAAACTTCCAATCATTCCTCTATACGTTATTTGATCAATAGATTTCCATATTTACCAAGATAAAACTTACAGAAAGTATTCATTAGGATCTCACTAATTTTAGTGATATCCAATCCAAAATGTTTTGGAGGATCTCTAGTATATTTTCTTTGATTTAAAATAATACCATCATTATTTTAAAATATTTGAAATCCAATAAAGAATTTGAGTTCACCCATGAAACTCATTTCAAATTCGATTTGCATCATTTTAGAAAATTCAATACATAAATAATTTTTTGACGATCCAAAGATAATGTCATCTACATAAATTTGAACTAATAAAAAAATTGTAAATTTGTTTTACAAAAAGTGTTTGATCAGCTATTCCTTTTGAAAAACTATTGGAAATAAGAAAAGTATTTAATCTCTCATACCAAGCTCTTGGAGCTTGTTTTTAACCAAAAAATGATTTTGATAATTTAAAATATGGTTTTGAAAATGAGGGTTTGTAAAACTAGATCATTGCTTAAGAAAGACATCTCAACTATATACCCATTTAGAAATGAACTTTTGACATCCATTTGATATAGTTTGAAATTCTGATGTGGAACACACGCAAGAATAATTCTGATGGCTTCAACTCTTGCTACTAGTGTAAAGGTCTCTTTATAGTCAATTCCTTTTTCTCAACTATAGCCTTTTGAAACCGATATATCTTTATTTATAACTATATTACCTGCTTCATCTATCTTTTTTCTAAACACCCATTTAGTTCCTATGGTGAATGTTTCTTTGGGTCTTTAAAAAAGCTTACAATATTTGTTTCTTTTAAATTGATTAAGTTTTTCTTTAATAGCCATCAGCCAAAAGTCATAATTGATAGAATCATTTATTTTTTTAGGTTCATGTTGGGAAAATAATACTTGATGTTCAACCTAATTTCTAAGAGAAGCTCTATTTTGAGTTCCTTTTTCTTACTCTCCTATAACATCATCTAAGGTATGGTTATTAAGAGTTAAAACAGCTCTATAAAAAGAAGGACTGGTGATTTCAAGTTCTTTAATAGGATCTGGTTCGTTGTGAAAAGAATCTAAAGAATTTCAGATCTAGATGTTTTCAGAGATTCCATTACATGATGGTTAGGGGATTTTGGATTAACAGCCCGATTTGATACATCATCCTCCAGGTTCTCTAGAGTGGTATTATGATCATGTAGATCTATTTCATCAAATTTTACATAGACAGATTCTTCCACACATTTCGTTCTTTTATTAAAAACTTTATAGGATTTAATAAAAATTAAATACCTTAAGAAGATTCCTTCATCACTATTGGATGAAATTTTTTCAAGATTGTCCTTATTATTAAGGATATAGACATTTCAACCAAATACATTGAAGTATATAACATTGGGTTTTCTATTGTTCCACAACTCATAAGATGTTCTTAAAGGGTAGGTCAAATCAACACTCTATTGATTATGTAGCGTGTTGTATTTAAAGCATAACCCCAAAAATAAATAGGTAAGTCATATTCACTAAGCATGGTTCAAGCTATCTATTGCAAGGTTTTATTTATTCTTTATACAACTCCATTCTATTGAGGTGTTATAGTAGCATAAAAATTATAACTATAGCAATTTTGTGAGAAAAAATGATTCAAACTCTTGATTTTAAAACTCATGGCCATGATAACTTCTTAAGGATTTAATTTTATGTCAACTAATATTTTCCACTATTTTGGAATATTTGGTAAAATGAGATAATGCTTCACTTTTGAGAGCCAAAAATAATGTCCATGTATCTACAGAAAAGTAATCTACAAGAACGTAAACATAGTTCTTCCTATATATGATAGAAACTCTAGATGGTCCAAAAAATCCTTGTGAACCAATTTGAGAGGATGAGACGTTGACACTTCTTTCATTGGATTGAAAGAAAATTTGTGTTTCCTTTCTTTTTGGTTAGGATTGCACACTTTATAATTTGATAACTCGTGTTTGGTTAGGTCTTTCAAAACGATTTTTCTAGTTAATATTATAAGAGAGTGAGTGTTACATTTTACTAGTATCCAATTCAAAATCCAAGAATCCTTGTGAAACACACTTAAACATGAAGCTTTTTGAGAATCTAAAGAATGCAAGTTAACAGAATAATCATTTTTATTTTTTTAAGGCAGAAAAAACTAATTCATTTTTATAATTAAAAAGGTTGCAAGAATAATTTTTAAATTTAACATGAAATCCATCATCACATAATGTGAAATACTAAGCAGATTATATTTCAATCCATCAAAAAAATTACTTTGTTAATCAAAACTGAGTTAGAGTTAGCGATCTGGCCAAGTCCAATAATCTTTCCTTTGGCATTGTCACCAAAGGTGACATGTCCTCCAATAATTTTTATTAAATTCTTGAATCATGAGTAGTCTCCTGTCACTTAAATTGAATACCCACTTTCTATGTACCATATGCTTTTATAGGAACTCTTTAGGTATCTTTAATACAAAATAATCAAATAAAAACAGATTTTGGTACCCACAATTGTTTGGGTCTAGTAATATTAAGCACTAGTGCCTTAGGAACCCATATCATCCTTATAGGTTTCCTATAAGAATTATATAAAGTATTTAAAAAATAAACATTGTTTGGTTCAGAAAATCTTGAAACAGTAGAGAGTGTGTCATAACTTTATCTAGTTGAATGATTATCAGAATTGGGAGTAAAGACGAATGTCTTAGATTTAGAAACAAAATTAGTTCTCCCAAACGTTTTTTTACCGGGTTGATATACAATGCCAGTGGTATATTTAGGAGAAATCTGTTTACCTAGAATTTGTACTAAGCTATCCATAACATTTGTAAATAATTCAATATCCATTTTTCAATTTCTCATTAGATATTATTAATTAATTTTTCTCGTTGAGTAATTGATCATTTTTCTCTCTTTTATAGTGAGTTCAGTTTTAACAGTTGAGGTGAGAGAATGTTGTTTCTTTAAAGACTTGTATTTATCATTAATTTATTGCATGTCACTTAGAGAATATTAAAATACACAAACATTTCTTCATTAGTCATATTTTTATATTCACTTTCATCTCAAGAATAGTATTAATTGTGAATAGGAGATTCCGGTGTTACCTTAAATGTGTTTTTCATAAAACACATATTGGATTTTTGATCTTGTTCATCATGTGAAGATTCTGAGTCAATTAAACTGTCCTCATAAGCCCTCCATGTTTCATCCATTGTCTTTTTATACTTTCTATCTTTGTCCTAATATATCCTTTTGTACTTTATCTTTGGACAATAAATGTTAATATGTCTTTTTCGTTTACATTCATTGAAGTCAATCTCATCATACTGGTCACTTCCTTTCCAATCTTTATTCTAACTACATTTTTTACCATATCTTCCCTTGAAGTTAGGCCTTTTGAAAAAGTTATTCTTTTTGTAACATCTCTTAAACCTTCTGGATAGGTGAGCCATCTCCTCATCACTTTTAGGTGATGATTGTTAATTGATGGATCATTCAACAGAAACTGCCAATTTTCCTTTCTCTTTCTGTTTAGAGGTGGTGGTCTTAAATGCAACTGATTTTATTTTGGGTTCATCCTCCTTATAGAAAACCATACTTTACATACAAGGTTAATACTTCAAAAGTTAAGCATACTTATTAAAACATATAACAAAACCATGAAAGTACCGTATAGGTATATTGTCTTTAGAAACTGGGAAACATAAACAACTGGTTCATAAAGCATCTACACTGTCGCCCATTTATTTCATCATATATATAGTCCCTTTTTGGAATATCTTACATAATAACATTCTTCCTTACCTGGGGAAAGAAAAAATACAAAAGGGTGAGCTCAAATGCTCAGTAAGGGTAAACAAAAGAAATATCAATCACATCAAATTTATAAGAACATAATATTTTTGAAATCTTACCCTGCAAAATAGATCATAATTTCATAACATGGTATAAATCATGGTAGTGAAATGTAATCCCAATAATCATAAATTAAAACATGAAACTTTGTGTCATAAACACATAATCATAGAGAATCATTTCTTATTAGTCAAGACTCATATCCAAGACTATCTTAGTGGACACCGTCCATTTCTGAACCGAGTTCACTCCTCGTTTCAGTCCTGTTGCACTGAACCGGTTTAACCTGTCGTTCCAGCCATGTCTATCTCATGAGATATAAAATCTTTACCCAATGCATTAGAGGGATATATAGGTCCCACCCATCTTATAATGATACCATTCTTATGTGTGCCACAAAATCAAAAACCATACATCATAGTATAACCCATGTAATGAAAATGGGAATCTTAAACATCATGACATCATAAAACAATTCATATAAGATAAAGGAATTCATAAAAATATTTCCATCACAATGTAATGAAATAAATGTAATAATAGGTATAGAAATAGAACCCAATATTATCTTAGATGGAAAATAATTTTGATAAAACACTTGAACTCCATTCTTGAGGAAAATATCATTTCTACTTCAAAAACATTTTTCCTTTCTTAACATGTCATAAAATTTTAAACTAAAAGAAGTTGATTAAAAATAAACATGAAAACTTGTAAAGGAAGATTCTTGGAAATATTTTTTTTAAAATCCATTCATGCTGTATAAGTTAAAACAAATTCTTCTAGTACTTTTGTCGAAAAAGTCAAAAAGTACCTCGTACGAAAAACGACAAAAGATTCATTTCATATCTTTTACTAAAAACACACCGAAGGGTAAAATTGGATTTAAAAAATTGTAGGTGGATGGAAATAATATTACATATTGTGGAAACATATATGTGGATGATAAAATACACCCCAGTAAATACTAAAGTATAAATAATCTCGGATAAAAATGAGATTGTGATATTTTCCCTTACCTTAGGTCCGATGTGCTTTGTACGTGTCTGAACCTCCTCTTTCTCGAAGTTCCTCCTTTAAAATTTCTCTTAAGGCACTATAGTTGGTCTTTTGAGAAGACCAGTACCTCTAGTAGGTTTATAAGGAAGTTGGGAAGTGAAATGGGTAGGGGTTGGCCGAGCGTGAAGGCTCAAATTGGTGTGAGGAAGAGAGGGAGGAGGTGCCCTTTTATAAGGGAGGAGAGGGGCACCTTTGGAAAGTGTGGAAATATTATTTTATTATAAACATATCTTCTGTTTCAAAAGTTCCAAAAATCATTAAAGATGAAGATAAGATGACTCATGGTCAAATTAAAATCATCCAATCAGAATTGGACATGTTTTGGAAAATATTTTAATCATTATAATCTTATTTATTTAAATCATTTATTAATGAGGTAAATACTTCATCATTATTGTGTCATAAATAAATTCATTTATTTGGTGTCTAAAAAAAATAAAAAATATATCATTATGTAGGAAATCGTTTTAGCTTTATAATGAATATTTATAGTCGAAAATATAATTTATATAACCCCTTATAAAAATTAAATACTAAAAGAGTTTTGTTAATGTCAATTTTGTCTTTACATTAAATTAATTAATCCAAATTTTCATTGTCACTACCAAGTGGCTCAATGGGGTCCCCAAATCTACCCAAGGATCCTCATGGTTGGCCAATACTCATCCAATAAGGTTAGAACAAGTTTCAAGGTAATTTTGAATTATTATAATATTCTTTTATCCTTGAATTACCCTATTAACCTTTAACCGTAGTAAAAAAAATTATCGTAGTTACTATTCATAATATCAAAAAAATAAAAGTAACCTATTAACATAATTTGGACCCACTGATTCCAAATATGGAATCCATTTTTCAAAATTCAAAACACAGGAGTATCAGTAATTAATTTAAAATTAATCTCGTTGTTAAGAAAACGGGTTTTAAAAGTTAAAACATTGCCAAAGATTGAAATGTTTTTACCTATGAATTCAATGTAAAATTAATGCTAATGACAAATATTATATTAAATGGTAAAAATATATTCTATTTATACTTTAAAAAAAATTAAATATTATAATTTAACCATATAAAGTATTGCGATGAAAAAAGTTGTTTTTAATTAAAATATAGCGTGTTTTTACTATTCATTAAAATATTAAAGTTAAGAATAATATGAAAAATTTATCCAAAGTAAATTTTTATATCCTGATTCTAAATAAGAATTTTATTTTTTCAAATTGAACTTATAAACTTGTCAAAACTAGATTTAATGTGGGTGTGCCATCAAAAGGCGGTAAAACTGCATTTTTTGAAAAATACTTCTTTTATCCAAAAAAACTGATTTTGTTCTCATACCTCATTCTAGAAAATGTATAAGATGAATTAAAATGTTATAAAATTCAAAATTTAGTTAAAACTATTCATAATGGCTAATATTATAATATATCATTGTTTAATGAAACTCGATATTGTGTACGATGCAGGCTATCGAGATTTTATATTTATGTATTCTAGTAAAATTTAACACTCCATGTGTACCCCATCCTCAAATTCCAACACTAGATGGTGTGTCAACGATTTGCAGTCATAATCTCATTAATGCACTAAGGAATTCAAATTGAAGGTATCCTCGCTGTTTCTTGATCTTTGGGTGTCATGAATACAGTAGATCTACCATGTCATTTTGATACTGAAACTCTTCTATTACATTGACCATACATCGATACTCATCATAGGGTAATACATTTTTTTAAGTTACACATTTTTTCATATGTTTAGTAGTATATCGTGCACACAATATTCCAAAAACTCAATTGTAATGCAATATTGACCAGTGGAAAAAGTAGATAACATGAAAATTACAACATCTTTAGCCAATTGTTTCCTCATGTTTACCATCTCTTCTTTTTCATTCATCATAGTATCCTCTAATTGGTTCGATCACTTTTGAAATTTTCCTAGTGCCTTATCATAAGTAGCAATATTGGTAGGGACTTTTTTTGTTGCACTGGATGGTAGGTGTCCTAAGGGCTTCTCAATTAATAGTCATTTCCATGGGATGTCTTGTAGGTGAGAAATGATTTCACCTTCCAATAATAAGACATAAAATATGTTTGTCCTAGTTTTCATAAGTTACTCACGCTATGAGGGTTTTATCATCCCATCATTGACAATTTAAAAATTATTTTAACAATATAAAATACTAATACAGAGAAAATTTTTATAGAAAATTCCATCATGGGGAGGGACACCATGGTGGATTATAGTATGGGGATAACCCTTTTACTCCATGATCCATCGAATAGATTGTGTCCATGAAGAAAGCCTTCATGGTGATGTGTCTGAATATGACCTTCAAATTTAATAATAATACTCTCATAATTTTGCAACTGAAGAGTTAGATCTCGAGATGTCATAGATAAGTGTCTAAGGGATTCATGAAATCTAGAATTAAGTAGAGAAGGATCATAGATCATATCTTTTTCTTCATATTAACTTTGGTGAGGCTTATTTTTGGATGCCTACTTACGAGGTACTGGGGTCACTTTCTGTGGGGAAGTGGTTTTCATGGGAAAGTGTCATGCCTACCTTGGAGACGCCATTATGATAGTAACATTAACTCCAGCTAGAGATGGGGTATATTATGGATCTAGCTGTTCATATATTATATGGGATTTTCCTTAGGCCCCCCTGAATGAGGTTAGAGGTGTGTATCTACTTTAGGGTGATATGTAGATGAGCCACCCCACTTGTCACGACATAGTTATGCTCCTTTCCATCTTGCACTACTGTCATTGTCGTGATGATATCCTTGAATTTCTTTGAAATATGGATATGGATTTGTGTCTTCCCTTTAACTATTATCATAATATGGTTGGTGAGTTTTTTTATTGGAATGAGGATAGATAACCATTTCATATCTATATTATGTGTCTGAGCCTACTCCAATATACCTTTTCTTATTAGTGGATAATGAAATTACTCATGTGTGAGGACAAAGAGTTGACTCTACCCCTTCTTTTCATTGGGACTTTTTTTCTCACTTCTCTGGGTGGTTACAAATTATGAAACTGGTAGGCTTGATGAATGGGAGTAGGTGTGTATTCCTAATTTTAGTTTTCCACATAAAAATTGTTGGTTGTCAACTTTGGGTTCGTTCAGATAAGTATTCTGGTAGTCTTGGTGGGTGCAGTAGGTGTATGTTCTGACTCACAGTATGCTGTTAGATTAGAATGGTACGGTTCCATGAATGCCGCCAGATGAGTCCAATAGCTGGATAAATTGAATAATATGATTGTATGTACCCGCTCACAATTTCCCACCAAATTGGGTTAGTGGTCTTCTTTTAAGTTGTCAAATATGTGAACCTACTCTTTGTTGACTGGTATCTACCCATGGAGGGTTGTCCTGCATGCCCGGGTCTAGATGACCTAGGTTAGTAGGATGAGGATGTCACCCTCCTCATGTTCCGATTTCAATAACATGTGACATTAGTGTCGGTGGCTATTGGAAGGATCCCTTTGGAAGGAATTATGTGTCTTTTGGATGAGGTCGCATGTGGCCTCTTGATCCACATACCTAGGTTAAGGGAGGGGCAAGTCAATGAATTTTAGGGACATTAATCCAAAATTGTTAAAGATAGTGGTTAGTGCCATCTACTTTTCGACCATTGGTCATCACGGACCAGACAAGCACTGGGGCTTGGTGAGTTGGAGGACCTACCCAGCAACCTTCAGAGTTGGTATGGTACTATATTGATGTTATTACTAAACTAATGGATTAGAAACCCAACCTTGAAGATTATAGGTTACTAAGGGTGTATTTGTATTGGATGAGAACATAGTGTGAGTACTAGCTACCATTTACATCTACAATAGCTTGAAGTAATCCATTGGATTGAGGGGAATTTTGAAAAAAAGATCCCTGATATATGAAAAACCAAAACAAGAAAATCCCATCAAAGAAGCATCTCATTTGAATGAACACACACATAATTTATTTTATTATTTGTACATTTTAATTTATGAGAGTGAAAGGTGCTTGAAATACGGGTGATATTATCATCTTGTTTAATGATTCACATTGGGTTCACCATTTTTTTGTTTCCCTTGTATATATTTTCAGTTCCGGAATCATTATTTCTGAATGGTCTCAATGGGCTTTTTCATGGAACAGAAAACACCCAATGGTTCTTTATGCATGGTAAACTGCTTTCCAAAGGTAGGTTATCATTGAAAGATTTGGCCAATGATGATTAAGAACTCACATTGGTCAAGAGTATGAAAGTTTGATCTCATCACACCCTTTTTGGGCAAATTATTACCTATTTTGGGTCTCTCTTATAAATTTATGATATATTAATAAATCCTTGTTTATTTACCAAGTATGATGCAGGTCATCCTTGAATTAAAAATCAATTATTAGAATGTATAGAACATAGAATTATTTATATGTATTTGAGGTTCTTCATCAACGGAGATATATGAATGTATTTGAGGTCTCCATCAATTCTATCATCTTAGGTACTGATTAGGAATTTTTTAGTTGTTATTATGATATTTATGGTTTTCTATTCACACAATTGGGCGCTCTTGTGTGTATTGTCATTCAGGGATATGGGATCACTTTTGGTGTTGGGATTTTACCCAAGGATAAGATTCCTATGTATCCTTGTGAATGTAATTAGAACCCACATAGATTAGTGCCGCTTAATGGGGAACATCGTACTTTTTACGTCCATGTGATAATGAACCGACCATACAGTTTAACATAATTTCTTATGTATTTTTAGAATAAAGGTTCCTAGTCAATGTTTGGTGTTTTAATTTTGAAGAACCAGGCCAAGGAACCTAGAAGGGATATGAATTACTAAATTGAATTAGACCCTAATTTTAATAAGGCCGAGAGAGGGAATGGTTGATTTTTGATGATTAGGTTTGGACCTCAGGGATGATTTTTACACATCCAATTTGGATGGGAATCAAAATCCACATAGTTCATTTGGTCTTGTAGGGGAGTGTGACCCTTTGAAAGGATTGAATTAAGGATTACTCTGGAATAATATTCCCTATAAATTTAATAATGAGGAATATTTTGACTCATGGTGATTCAGAGTATTCTTTGAGGCTTACATCTAGGAAGGATTCTCAAGGATGATTTAGGGGGATTTAGGTGGGGATTAATCATGAGGAAGATTCCCATTTGAGCTTGGGACTTTAGATAAGCACCATACATATCCTAATTATAAATAGAATCAAAGTTCATGTAGTTCAATTGATGTTGGACTTACACTCTTTGGTTTCCTTATATAGATTCAATTGGTGATTACTCAAAAGGATCATGCCAAGAAGGTTTGGGTCATGTGGATATCATGACCCCCACAAACCTCTAAGCCCACCAGATTCATGCTCGATGGGAGAAACAAGAGGAAGTAGAAGATCTGGGAAGCAACACAATCTACTTTTCCCTGAAGTTGGATAAATATAACTGGAAACTTATGCCTATAAAGGAACTATGATGGAAGGAAATATAAAGATTAAAAGGTTTATTCCCTGCTTAAAAATGAATTTGTTCAGGTGGATGGGGTGATCATGTCTATTAATGTAGGTATCTAAAGATCTAGAAAACCACACACTTCTCCTCCTTTATTAGTGGAAGAGCACGAGGAGATTGTGGAGGATGATGAGGGTATGACAATTACCTCTCTTCCCATTTCCAAATTATGGGTCCATGGTATGAATATTGAGGAGGTAATGGAGTATGAGGGAGAGGAGAGGACTCTGGTTCCCATCCCTTCACGGACCTAGAGTCCTAGCAGAAGAGAAGAGAAAGAGTAAACCCACCCGAATGAAAGGTTATGGACTTACTTCTAGAGTGATTCCCTTGTACTAGTTGGGGATTATTCTTAAGGAGGATTCCATTTTGAGGTTTTATTGGGGATTATTCCTAATGGGTATTCCCATTTGAGGTTTTTTTGGGGTTTAATCTTAATAAGGATTCGTATTATACTAGTTCAACCTAGAATAGGATCCATGTAATGAGATTTTAGAAGTTTCTTGAAAAGTGTATCAAATTAAGGTACTCTGAGAATCTAATAAGAGAATCTCAAATCAAAACACGGGAAAAGAACCAAGTGGTTTTTTTGACTGAAGGAATTTCAGGGAGTGTGGAGGAGTATCTTAAATCATGGTATTCTAATGGTGGATGTTATGGCCATGTAAGGCACATAACAAAATAACTTCTACCATATCGGAATGATTCATAGAGAGAGACTCCATTTTTCATGGGGTTAGTGGCGGTAGTGAAATGACCATCCTAGAGGTCCGGGACTATAGCTTTCAACTAATCTCGAGTGGGGGAGTTGGGGAACATCCCCTATGGTAGGGATCAACAGGATCTCGTAGGTTGGTTGTCCAAGTGGTTATCCTAGGTATGGGTTTCCCACCCATTGGTCTCTTAGGTGGGTCAACCAAATGGTTCTACATGTTATGGGTCACCCAGTTGTGGGTAAACCTAGTCCTGGGATGGGTTTTCCATCCAAGTGAGTTCAAGCCATGGTAGGTCACCCATGTAGTGATGAACTACTTGGGAGAAGGAGTTGTGTTACCAGATCCCTCTCTTGGATTCTCCATATGGGAGTTTTTTCATCCATTGAAAAATTAAAGAGGAGGGGTCTATTTATATACCTATTGGTGTGCCTGTATAGATGGGCCTATATAAATAGACCTGTGTGGATGGACCTGCACAGGTAGACATGTGCGGATGGACCTATGTGGACATAACTATGTGGATGGACATGGTCAGTTGGACCGGTGCAGATGGGCTGTGTGAGGGGGCATGTGTGGATATCCTACGCGGTGATAGACATTCCTTTATAGAAATTTTCCATATTCTGAGTGACATAACTTTTGATATGTATTTCTGTTTGGGTTTTATATCTTGTCAAAATGAATATTTAGAAGATATATACACTTCTTGATATGGAGAATTCACCAAATGTTCTCAAATAAAATGTAGAAATCTCATTTTAATGGATCGATACCTTTTTATCATCTATGTTCAAAATCCACATCCTACTATTAGAGGGGGTGGTCATTCCACTTATCCCTCACTGTGGAGTAGTATATTGGAAGATGGAAATCTATCATCTATCTTATTTTTTCATGGAGACATATCTCTACTCAAACTCGACGTTTGATGTCGATGTGAAGATCCCATCAAGGATTCTATGGAAAAGTTTATGAAATGAATTTTGGGGTGTCAACACACAAAAATACAAGAATTAAATACGGGAATCATTGTAACCAGAAAGACTCTCCTTAGAGGATGAAAATAGATCACAATAATCATGAATTATGAAGTTGGTTAAGAAATAATTATCATGTTCTATCTATAGATGGAGTGAATAATTTTATATTTTAAAAAAGAACTTATAGTACATGGCCAATTATATTGGTAAATTATAACTTCCTGTCATTGATATGTATAATGTGAGACTACATTATGTTTTCTTTGCTTATATGATGAAAAACAATTAGTTAATGATATTAATTTTTATTTGGATCTAATTATTGAAGATTTCAAATTAATGTTGGATTCATATTTTAAGTTGTATGATGCTTTTTGAAATGAAGATATCACATTGATAACCCTATTTTATAGGTTGATAAATGAATTTGTTGATTATAGAGAATCTTAAGGATGTAGAATTAAATGAAATTAAGGATATCCCATTTTTTAATAAGGTACACACTCAATTAGTTTGATATATTCAATAAGAACTATTTTACCTGATTATATCATAATTCTACCTTGACGACATAAATACCTATCTCGGATGACATCATTCCATGGGAATTTGATAAAAGGTACAACACTATTTCCACTAATAGGAGATAACATATTTGAGAAAGAAGAGGATATTTCATGTACTTTTGGTAAGCATTCTCAAACAACCTTCAAAAAAAAGTTTCAAAAATATGTCAATATTTTTTGAATTATCATATTTATATTTTTTATTTCATAAATTTAATTAATTTTATGAATGTAGAAAAAAACTGAATGTGATAATGTCACTGGCATGTTTTTAAATGCAGACGAAATAAAAAGGATGGAACTAAGGCTATACTAGACATGATTGACATGGTAGGTAGTAATATTTGCAACCAGTGAAGGGTGGAAAAAGTAATTTTGTGCCACTATCTTCTTACACTCTTTCCGGGAAAAAGATATTTCAGTTTTTCAATTACCTGAAGGATGTAAAGGTTTCCAAGGGGTATTTATAAAATATCAATACTACCATTTCAACAACTGTTTTAATATTAAAGGGACAAAAATAAAATGAATTCCATGATTTGATGCATGATCTAAATATAATATCATTTTATTTTATTTTGGATGAAAATGTATTCCATATATTAACCAATCTCTATTTATTTTTTCAAATATATATACAGTAATGAAAAATAACAAATGAAATTGGTAAATATTGAAAAGGGAATTACAATCATATTTTCTGAATTGATGTTTTTGTTCCCACTATGATTATTTTAAATTATGTTTCACTTAATATTTCACTTATTAAAATAGATATGTCTATGTGGTCCTATACATTATAGAAGAATGTACCCCATTGAATAGTATATGAAGATTTTGAAAGGATATGTCTCAAATCAAATTGAACAACAATATTTTAATGTTGGGTGATATATTTTTTAAGAACATATTGAATTCTATAAAGACTACCTATTTGACATAGAAAACATTGTTCAACTAAAATCTCATCACATTAAGAATCTTTGGGGTGAAATAATTTCCAAAAGTGATGTTGTCATAATTATTCTTACATAGATGGGGGGTTGTACTTTTTATTTAAAAGAAAAGTTCAGTGGTTATTCCCCATGCCGAATCCCAAAAAATAATTCGTAGGCATCAAAATCCTTCAAGTTATGAAAATAGTTTACCAAAAAATAATAATAAATAGTTTATAGGATGGTTTTGAGAAAATAGTTTTAAAGAGCCCACTATAAATCTGAATTCAATTTTAGAATGGCTTCGATGGATATATAGAAGAACAAGTGTATATATATTATATTATAATTGAATATAATAAATGGTTTTATATTCTATGTAATGGAATATTTTAACTTCCTGATTTTAAAAAATGAAACACTGTGTTTTATAGAATACATGATGCACCACATCGAACTTAAACAAACAACTAAATATTATAATTTAAATGTTATTGTAATAAAAAAAGATGTTAGAATGGATGGTATGAACTAGATTAAATAAATTAGGAAAATATAGTTTGAAAATGTATATATAATACTTTTTCCAATTAATTGTAAATGAATGTAAAATATTTTTAAAATAAAAAATCTTGTTTTCTAAAAAATAATTTTAATGTGCACAACTGTCTTTTATACCAATAAAAAAACAAATCACACATGTAAGATTGTATTAATTAAATTCATATAATATATTCCATATAATTTTTAAAATTAATATTATGTGTTTTCTATACATTATATAAGAAAAACAAAATCCAATTTTACACATAAAAGAAGTATTTTTATATAAAAATGAAATTTTGCCGCATTTTCATGGAACACTTGTTTTAAAAATATTTTTTGAAACCTTTTGAAATTTTATTTTAGAAAATTAAATTCTTATTTGGAATAAAATTAGGGAATTTTAATTTGATTTAATTTTTCGTATTTTTCGGATAAATTTCATTATTTTAATGAATAGTGAAAAGATATTAAATTTTTAATTGAAAATATATTTTTAATCTAAATAATTAATTTTATGAAATAATTTTTTAAATTGGATTTAACATATATCTTTTGAATGTTTTTACTTTAAAACCTCGGTCTCCCATTCTGTTAGTGAGATTAATTTTAAATTAATTTTATCCAATTTTGTGTTCTTAATTTTTTAAAATCGATTAAATAATTGGAATCATAATTTTCAGATTAATTAAATATGTCTTCTTTATTTTTGGATAAAATATGTAATGTAATTTTGGAAATTTGTATCACCATGATTAAGGGTAAATCAGGTAATTAAGGGAAAAGATAATATTATAAATACTAGAAAATAACCCTACAAATTGTCCTAATTTTATTTGATGAGTGGTTTTCTACCAAATTAATCCTTGGGTAGATTTATGGATCTCTTAATTCCACTTGGATGACTTTAATCCATTTATAGTAATTTATTCAATGAAAATGCAATTTATTCATACCTTTGTTTTAACAGGTGATATATTTCTAATATGAGCCTATATAAAGGATATGTTTGACTATAAATAGTATTTTGAAAGATAAAATGTTTATATTAATCAAGTTAAATTATTGATAATTTTTAGGGAAGAAATAATTAAATCACGTTCCACCACAATAATGATGTGATAATTGTTTAATTAATAGAAATATCAAAAATATTGTTATCAAAAACATTAAAATAAATCTAATTTGATAAAATTATGGTCATACCTTAATTTTCTATTATATTTTTACATTTTATATATATTTTAAAATAATTGGTTTGAAGATATCCTTCTTTTATGATATTTTTAAAAATTCATGTAATTAGTAGTGTCAAAATTGACATTAATGATATTATAAAAATAAAACATATTTTATTAAATGATAAAAAAGTAATAAAAATAAATGATTTTGAAAAATAATTTGAATAAGTATGAAAATTTAATAAATAGGTCATTTATTTGTCTTTTTTTAATTTATGGTAATTATATCAACCCTCAAAGTGTAAACTATATGATATCATTGTAGGAATTAAAAATGTTAAATAATAGTTAATACTAAAAGATAAGGATTAAAATATGTTCAAAAATTATATAATTTTAATTGTAGGAATGGATTTATACCCATAGTAATTTTATATTCTAAATAAATCATTACTGAGATATTTGGAATGTAAAATTAATTTATATTAATTTAATATTTTTATGAATTCCATGTGTATTCCTCCCCTCTCTTATAAAAAAATGGAACCAATTATTATTTTTTATTCACCCAACAAAACTGATTTTTCTCAGCCAATATCTTCCCAATGCCTACCTATAATTCCTATCCTAATTCTACAGCTCTTATATTAGGTAGAACACAACCTTTATTGGTCTTAATGTGTTTACAAGAAGAGATCATCTAAAGAAGATGCATTGTTTTAATCAAGTATTTCTATTTTATTTATTCTAACACCTCCTTGAACTCTTCTTAAACCATGATGGAAAAATAAATCCAATATCCTTGATATTATTTTATGTTTTTATTTTAATATCATCACCTAAATCCATTTAAACTTCCATTAAATGGGAAAATAATTAATTGTTTCTCTGTACGGCAGACTACCACCTCACAAATTGATATAATTTGTTTTCCATCACTTATTTCAAAACATGTTATAATGATTTAATTAATGTGTATATATGACATTAATGAAATATTTATAATTATTAAATAAAAATATATCATTTATTTTCTCACCTTTCCATGCACATAAAAACGATTACATCATTTTTGCGTATGTGTGAACTTTCACTTCTACGAAGCTATGTGGTTCTTTTATCACCACCACATCAAATAGATAATATATATAAGTGTGTTTAAATAATTAATGTTATATTAATGAAATTATGGTCATTATAGATAGATAAAATAATTCTTAGCTTATTTCCACAAGGATCATTTAAAAATGGAAATGTTACTCATGTGTACGTACGACTTACCATCTCTATGATTGTAATGCAGTTCATTTTTCATATCCAAATATAATGTTTCAATTTAAATGTATAATTTATGTATAAAAGTAATTATTATGTCATGAATATTATTTTTTAGTTGATTCAGTAATGACCACTTTGACTATTGATAACTTATCAAATTAATTTTGGACTCAAGAACTGAATATCCTCAAAACATTCTACATGAACATAAACAAAAAAGTAATTGTTATGACAATATAATAAGTGATATAAAAGAAATAATAAACATTGAAAATTTTCTAAAAGAATTTAATAAATAAAATATGTTTAATATTTATGAATATAATTATTGTATGTGACTAGTCAGAATCAAAGTAAGTGACTTCATCTCAACTCCATTTTATTAAGACAGATTTGACATTTTAAACCCACCGTCTGTTATGAGGTGTATATAAAACCCCCTTTAGATTTCATGAATTTATTTATTATCTTGTTATTTAATTTTTATTTGGATGTAATTATTTCATGAGGATTATGATTCAAATGATTTAACGTGGTATGGGATGCTTTGATTTACAAATCTCATTTTTATATGTTTAAAGGATTAATTTCAGAACCCTATCCTCCATGTATACTACTCTTGATTTTATTTTATGTGTTTATTTAATAATGAATAATAATGTATATTTTATGTATATTTTTTAATTTCATTCAAATTTTTTAAAAAATGAATCTTTTTATGTTTTTAATTCAGAATTGTAGAATTTCATTACAAATGAAAAAAGGAAGGATATTTTTAACTTATATGGTGAAAACAGATTCTTTTACAGCATGAAAATTATTTCTTGCTTTTTATCGTCTATAAAACTTAATTTCTAAAAAAATAAACCCCAATTTCAATTTTCATAAGATTTTGTTATTGAAAATCATTTTGGAAATTGGATTGTTTATTTCTATAACATGAAATGATTTCTTATGAGTGAAAATGAAATTTTTAGAGTGGCATGATGAAAATTACAATATGTTATTTATTGTTATTATGTACCAGTACTTTTAAATTTGATAGGTTGTTAGATGATAAAACAAGTATAATTGGTTCCACGATAAACCAAGGATGGGTGGTTAGGTTATAACCTTCAATGCATTAGTAATGAAATTCATTTTTACGGCTATTCCATTTGTAAGAGTGAAATGTATGGATGTCAACCACATGGTTATTCCATTTGAGTATAATAATTTCCCATGTTTACTACTTATCATTTATATGCTTTCTTATTATTTTCCATGAAAATATTTTGAAATTCAATACTTAAGATACTGATATTTTATAAATGATGATCACTTTATCAGGGAAAACAATTTGTTTTAATGAAATGGGGTTTTACTAGACTAATTGTTTTTTAATTTATGTCACTAATGAAATTTGTTTCTCATAAAAAAATTTAAAATATTTTTTATAGGGTTTAAGGGATAGTTGAGAAAAGTATGATATAAATGAAAAATTATTATGACATATCTGCATAAGAAATACTATTTTATTTTAATTATTTTTTCATTACGTAAAAAATGGATATGAAGTATAAGTGTCTAGTGGTAATGTATGGGAAAACTATATAACAGTTTTTACAAATTCAATGAAACTCTAAAACCAAAATATCTTTTGTAAAACAATGTTATTTCTAGTTTTAAAATAACTAGAATATATAGTGTTTATGGTTTGGTCCTTATAAACATGATGAATGAAGAACCATAAAAAATAATAGAGTTACACATATAGATTAAGAGATTCATGAATTTGGTATAAAGTAAAAAATCTAGTTTATATGAATATGTCATAATTTAGAATCATCAACCAAATATGGGGGTTGGATTATACAACATTCCAAGTTCTAATTTTTTAATGCATATTGGTTGATAATAGGTGTGTCGTAAAAATAGATTAATTGGGATTCATAAAATTAGTTTCAGTAATTAAGGGTATAGGGGAGAACCATATTTAAGGACATTAGAGGTAGTATAGGTATTTATGTTATATTTCATGAAAACATAACGTGGTTAAATTTTAAATTATCTAACAAAACCATTGAATATTCATATGTCAATTCTTTGGGGGATGAGTCCTTCATTGGGACCTTACAATAATTTCATGGTTTTCCCAATGTAGATGGGGTCATGTATATTAGATTAGACCACAATGAGTGGATTTGAATAATTAGTAGAGGGATCAAATAACTTCATCCATTAAATAGAAAATAGAGAGTTAAATAATTAGGTTATATTTTTTGTAATATACATTATGTTACCTCATATTATTAATTGTTCACAAATATATTTATGTAATCGAAATTTAATGTTCAACTGTATTTGTACATTATGTATTCTTGGAATTTCTATTCTCCCAATTTTAGGGAATAATAGGTTTCTCAACATCATGATTCTCCCAATGATGGGGAACAAAATGCTTCTCCACATGTCAATGATACCAATACTAAGGTTCTATATATTTATGATGTTTATGGAATGTAAATGGAAGAATGTTAAAAAATTATGTCTAAGAAAAAACAAAAGAATTTTGGTGTTATTGTATTAACAAAAATAATTAAGGTGAGAAGCAGAGGCATAAAATATGTGGTTTGATGGAATGAATGTGACAAACTTATTATCCCAAAATGCCCATTTTTATTATCAATATTGGACTCAACACTAAAACTAATGTGAATATTGGTGTATATATGTAAAACAATGTTGTTCCCATGGTTAAGGCACAAATTTGGTAATATATTAGTGTAAAATTATAATATTATTTTTTAATTTTACTAAAAAAAGGAACATTAATTTACCCATTATTATCTCTTATAGAGTACATTTATAATAGATGAATTCCAAATGAAATTTCTATTAATGTTAACTAGAATGGCTTATAGGATATTTCGAACAATTACAATGAAGTTTCATATTAGGGACAATGAAGGGAAATTAAACCCACACCCACCATAAGCATATCAACACTTGATAAACCAAGAAACATGGAATGATTTTATTAGTCATTGTGAGGAGGATTATTTTCATATAAATTATGATTTTTATTTAATTACAAAATGATACGTGCTTTAATCCCATTGATTAAAAATTGTTAGTTTATGGAACAAAAACAGAGTACTAAAAATAAATATTGTGCAGCAAAACCAATGTACCACTACCCTATATAAAGGTAGGGATATGCTTCTATGAAAAAAATTGTATGAATTTTAAATCTATACTAAAAATTTTATGTGTCATCATATAATAAAAAACTTATGTTCATATGTTTATATATATATTGTTGATGAAAAATCCAAATCCACTTAATTCTCATGTCATGTGCTATAGAATAAGGCCCATATAGATAATTATGGGATAATGATAGATTAAAACACCCAACAATTATGGGAATCATGTGTATTTATGACATGAACAAATTATTCTTTTTTTAATAAGAATTAAATAACAATTATTACTTATTTTCATATGTTTTTTTTCCAATTTGGATATCATAATCATCATTGGCTTCACCTGATGAAAACCAAATTTCTGTGTCCATAATGTGGTTATAATAATATTTCCATATCAGAGGTAGAGATTATTGAGTGTGTCCCCAAATGTATTTAAAGTTATGAAATGAATAAGTGGATAAAAAATTACAAAATAAATGATATACATACATTACTAGCTTCTCTAGAAGAAACAATTAATTAGTAGTCTAGGTTGAAGGGAGATCTATTTGGGTAAATTCATCTGGAATACAATACATGAAAGATTTAAGTAATTCAAGGGGGTATCTTATTTTTGGAACACAATATAGGGACACGCCCCTGTTAATCTGAAAAACTCTCATTAGATCATCAAATAGGAGATATTAGTTTTTTAGCAATAATTGGGCTAAATATTTACATGATTTCTTGGTGTGTTTGATCCTTGATATCCATTTTAAGAAATCCAGTGAACATTTGGAATTTATCAATTCTATTCTAAATCATCAGCAACTTGATTTTGTTCATAACATTCACATGAATGAGTAACGTGACCTCAATATGTTTACCATCTCTTCATCAAGATATTTCTTTATGAAGGCAAATCATCGGCTCTTGTATTCCAATGTGGTGCATGATGCATTGGAGAGTATCCTTTAGTGAAAATATAATCCTAAAAAATTTATCATTATAATTTGGAAGATATGGAACCTTTAACTAGTTGTTTATGAGGAGGTTAAATCCAAGGTTATAAAGATGTCTTCGTGGTTCACCTACTGTAGGACCCCCATGGGGAGACCACCACACACCACTTATTTAATAGAAATCGGGATACTGTTATATGGCATGAATTTGGTTATTTTTCTCATTTTAAGCCTCATATTTCTAGAAGTGATGTGTTTATCAAACTCCGATTCAAGGGTGGTAAAGTAACAACCATGAGAGTAGGGATAAGATGATTATCATGTTGGTTTGTTACTTTGTTTATTGGAAGTAAGGAACACATCCCATCCTAATTGTATTTTTTTCTCGAGTCAATCCTTGGTGGTATGAACTAGATATGTGATCGTTGATCTAGTGCCCATTTTTAGAAAATTAGATAATTATCCTTCTATCATATATATAATTCACTACCATGAACCCCCTCCTTCAATACAACTTGCATCTACCCAGGGACACTAGATCTGCTAGACCACCCCCATCAGTGGCTTCAAACTAAATGTCAACTGGGCTTGCTGCTTGGGTTTTATGCATGCGGTAAGAATTTTCATGATCATGGAGGATAATTTATTATAAACATTACTGTATTCAATGATCCTAGAGACTCTTTCTTCATCAAATAATATTCCATATGAGATTGTTTGGAAATGTCTAGAAGGGAAAACATTGATCTATCTTTGGTGGAAAGTAACACTTCAATCTTGATGAACTCTCCCTACAAGGTCATATCAATGTTCCTTAGTTTATTTCTTACCATATCCATCATTGTAATTTTTTGACCATCAATAGCAGTGCCTTACTACACACATATCATGATGGGAACCCAGATGCTATCTTTTTGGATTCAAGAGTCCACCATTATAACACAAGTATTTATTATTCTAGCCTTGGATATCTTCTCTAGGATGTAAATATTCTATTATTCAAGATTCAATCAACATCAACAATTTTAGTCCCATGATCTTATCATTGTGGTTTATTATGAATAACTAATATGTAGTGATTGTTTTAAAAAATATCATTTATCACCTTGTTGAAAGGGGTATGGTGTACAATATCCAAGGAGATATTATACAAAACAAACAACATAAAAAGATATTGAGAGAGTGGGGTTTTAAGTAGCTTATAATCCAAGAATCGAGATACATATTCTCCATGATTATGTAGATGTTGACATGGTAAAAATTTCTACTAGAACTTTTGTAGAATGGTTATTTAATTATATAAAAATACTTTTCAACAATGAGATATTCCTTTCCAATTTATGTTTTATGAAAAACCGGTAACAATTAATGAAAACGTTCATGAACCAATTAATGTTTTTAAAAAAATTAGAGGGTAAATGGATGTTTGAATCAAAAAAAGCAAAAGTATCAACCAATTTATTGAAAAAACAATTAAAAGTACCTTTACCCTGCTATTTCAACATTCTCATTTCTTAATATTACTTGTTTGTGTATATAAATCATTTAATATCATGATATGACAAAATATTATTTTCAATACAAAATGTATCGAGAGTCCATTACATACTTTCTTTTCCATGAGAATATAAATGAAGTCCTAAAGTAGGGATAGCTTGGAGTCTCAGTTGTAAATTTATACATGATGTCGATTTTCAAATTTGTTTGTACAATAATTAATATACTATGTTAATTATTGTAATATACCATTAATTTTTTAAGGCATATATTTCCTTATTATTTGAATAAAAACCCCTATGAAAAAAATTTGGACTCATTATTCATCATCTAACTTCAACAAAAAATATGTTTATTAAAATAATAGGAATATTCAGTAATTGGGGACTAACTAGTCGCAATGTATGAAAAATATCTGATGAAAAACTCTTATTAATAAACATGATACATGGATAAAACTCTTCAGTTTAATCATATCAAATATATTTTCATTCATTTCATTACTTATTCCTTTAATTTTTAGGGATCATTGGTTTCTCTTTTCAATTAATTTGGATACTCCAAATATTGTTTTCCAAGTTCAATGCATGGATACCCAACAAATCAACCACATGTGATGGCATTTATCTAGTTTTAATACCAACCATGCAATATTTAACAAATAAACATCAATTTATACATTATATATAAGGTTTTAATGAAATTTTTTATATGATTGGGTGGTTTTAAAAAATCATTAGAATCATGGAATGAGGAAAGTCAACAAGATAAATAAGCCTATTGACTTTTATAAGTGGATAGGTATTACGGAATATATAATAAAATATAACTATGAAAACTTATATCAAAATATACTAATTATTTTTATTTTTATTTATATAGTGTCCAAAACATACTAATTGAAAAAACCAAAGTTATTATGTTTAAAAATTTATGAAAGTTATCATATTAAATCAATAAACTAGCATCCCATAAGAGGTATTTCTAATGTTAATTAAAATTTCATTAAAAAATTTAATAATAAATTGTTTATTTATATTTTTCTTATACTACATGGATGTCTGAAAGTCAAAATATTCAAAGGGGGAAATATATTGGTTTAGAAACAAATGGGGAGAATATATGGTGTCAAAATATATGCAAACACCAATAAGATGCGACTTTATACTAATTATTTAGTTAATTGTCACAAAAATTTATCTACTACTATTTAGTTATATTTTATATAATTTTTTTCTAATATATATTTAGTTAATTTTCTTAAAGATCGTGAAGAAATGAATTCATCAATAATTTTGTTCTCTTTAACTATTATATTCTCTATTAATATCACACAATTATTAGAGAAAAAAATTCTTGATAAAGTCTTAACCATGGATGATACACTAAAATACTATTTATTATATTTATAAAGATATTTTTTCTTTATTTGATTTGTTTATATTTAGTAGACTATGTTTATAGTTTTAAAATGACTCAAATTATGTGTTTTATATTTAAATAGTGATTTTAGTTAAAAATACATTAGACACACTCAATATTCAGAAAACATAGAGAATAATTTTGATACATTATTATAATAATAAATATGTCATTTGTGATGTATATGAATAATTAATAAGTCAATATGAAACGCAGTGTGACCAATGTGACTCAAAATGAGTGTTTTTAGGTAAAAAATTTCATTTTAGTTAACAATATATATCACTTACTGAAAACTGAGAATATGAAATTTGATTGTATGTATTGATACTTTAGTAAAATGATATAATGTAATTTTTTATATGTAGAGATCAAATTCAAATTATTCAGATGGATGGTGTGACTTGAATGACTCAATGTGTGTGTTTCTAGTTTAAAATCTAATTTTAGTTCAAAAGACCCATGCCATACCAAAAGCTGAAAAAACAAATTGTTTTGATACTTTAATAAAATGATATATATGTCATTTGTATAATAGTCGAATCCTCTTCACTAAAATATGATACATTATTAGACTATTGTGACAAAAATTTCATGCTTTTAGTTTAAAAATGACATTTTAGTAAAGAAGATACATCACATACTCAAAAAGGATAAAATGATTTCATATTTTTTATACATTAAGATAAGGATACATATGTAATTTATTGAATTTATGAATAATGTTTACCTCAACATAATACATGGCTTTACCAGTATGACTCAAAATTAATTTTTTAGTTTAAAATTGATATCTTAGTTAAAAAATGATTCACAAGATGAAAACTAATAAAATAAAATTAGATTGTATTTATATTTTAGGAAAATTATCCATGATCCATTTTTGATGTGTAGGAATGAACCATGCATCAATTTAATGCACGTTGGGATAGGTATGAGTCAAAATGCATGTTTCTAGTTTAAAATAAAATTTTAGTCAAAAAGGAATGTGAAATTATAAAAACCAATAAGAAACATTCGTATTGTTTTGAAACATTATAAAAGTAATATATAATTCATTTTTGATGTGTAAAAGGAAACATCACTTTATTCAGACACATGTTGCAATTTTTATGAGTCAGATTTTATATATTTTTTAAAAAATGGACTCTTCAATTTAAATGAATCATAACATACTGAAAACCAATAAAAATAATTGAGATAGTTCTGATAAACAATGAAAAAAATACATAAGTCATTTGATATGTGTAGTAATCTACTAAATGACAATCTGATTCACATGATGACTGTGTTAACATGAAATATGTGGTATCCATTTGAAAATTAAATTTTAGTAAAAAACATGTGTCGCTAACTAAAAACCTATAAAACACACTGATATTTTCTTGATACCTTAATAAAATATTGAATATGCAATGTTTTATGTGTATTATTTAGCCGAATTTGAATCTTACAAACAATGTGACCTATAAGACTCAAAGTGAGAATTTTTCAGATAAAGAACAACATTTTAGTTAAAAATATGTTTCACACATTGGGAACCTAGAAATAATGATTGGATTTTCCTATTTCTTCAAGAAGACAATAAAAACTCATTTCAATGGGTAGAAATCAACCTCTGGTCAATCAGTCACAAAACGTGACTTGTATGACTCCAAGTGAGTGTTTTTACTTAAAGAATATATTTTACTTCAAAACACACATCACATACTGAAAACCAAGAAAACACATTCATGTTTTTGAAACATTATGAAAATATTCTGTAATTTTTTTTGTAATATGTAGTTATTAGATATACCTCAATATAATACATGGTGTTCCAGGTATGACTCAAAAATGTGTTTTTCTGTTTGAAATGAAATTTAATGTATAAAGAAGAATAAGATATTCAAAAATGAGAAAACACATCCATATTTTTATAATAATTCATAGAAATAATATATAAGTCATCTTTGATGTGTATGAATAATTAACACCTCAATCAGATACAGAAGGTTACCCATATGACTCAAACAGTGTTTTTTCAGTTTAAAAATAACATTTGATTTAAAAACGTATTAAAATCACTAAAAACAAAGAAAACGCACTTGGATATTCTTGATACATCATAAAAACAATCCATAATTCAATTGTGACATGTTGGAATTAGCTATATATTAATTTGAAAAACAGTGTGACCCATATGACTCAAAGTGGGTGTATTTTGTTTAAAAAATAAAATTGAGTCAAAAAAATTATTTACTCATTGAAAACCAATACAATACACTCATATTATCTTGATAAATCAGAAAAATGATCCATATGTCATTTTGGATCAGTAAGAATCAATAACACATTAATCTGACACACGATGAGACTAGTATGACCCAATGCATTCCTTCTTATTTAAAATTAACAATTTAGTTGAAAAGACACATGAAATAATCAAAACTTGGAAGACAAATTCTTATTTTTTTTTATTTTAGTAAAAATACATTAGTCGTTTTTATAGTGTACAAATTATATTTACCTCAATCTGATGCATTGCGTGATTGGTATAACTCAAAATGTTTGGTTTATGTTTAAAAAAGTTGTTTTAGTAGAAAAGATATGTGACATACTAAAAAATGAGATAAAACATTCATATTTATTTAAACATTATTAAGTGGTCTACATGTCATTTTTGGTGTGTATTAATTTTTCCTAGATCAATTTGACACCGTCTGTGACTGGTATGAATCAAAATGTCTATTTTATGTTTAAAAATGAAATTTTAGTTTAAAACATGTGTCACTCATTAAAAACTAAAAAAACACACAAATTTTTTGTTGATACTTTAGTAAAATTATCCATAAGTAATTTTTGATTAGTAGGAATTATCCACACATCAATTCGACACATGATTTGTCTGCTTTGACTCAAATTACATGTTATTTAAATGATATTTTAGATCAAACCACACATTATATACTAAAAACTGATAAAAAGAACATGGAAAGTGTTGATACAATAGTAAAATGATCATTATATCATTTTTTCACGTATGTAATGAACCAAACTAGGTCTACCAAACCCATAACCTTATCCATCCCACCACAAGGATCAATGCACATTTTTTATCATCACGGGCTGGCCAAAAGCACCGAGAATAACCATTAATCTCTTGGGAATAGTTTCAACCATGGTAATCAGGAATGAAACATTCATGAAAGGGGATGGCTAACCAACTTCATCAAAGTAAATAGGCAGAAAAATAAATATCCAGAGCATACAATAATTACATATTATATACCCTAAAAACATCATACATCATATATAAACTTTTCATAATAAGACATATATATTGTATCTCAATTGAAATTCCCAAAACTCAAATATAGGGCCCATGAAAAAAAAATCCTATACTTACATACCAATGGATAAAAAATCCCAAAAGACTCATCATGATCTCTCTTCATGAGACCAAGTCTCCTCCAATAACCAATGGACAACGTTAATCCATAAGAGATGACCCAAAACATGGTGTATTTAACTTTACCTGTGTCCTTAAAAATATAGCCTACATACACAAAAACATATATATATATATATATATGGTTTTAAATAGATATCCTAGTGGGATACCACCATGAGTCTATTCATGCCTTTTACCATGTAAACCAATAAATTTGTTTTAAAAAAAATCAAAACTAACCCACTTTGAACACATAGCATTTTCAAATAAACCATTGAATTCCTATTGGGTTTCCACATCAATAAAACATATTTTCTAAATTATTTTACAATATGGATCGAATGAATATATTAGGCTATAAGGAACAAAAATATCAATATATCCAAATATTCATAGTAAGGGTGATCATAAATATCATCATTATAAAACCATATAAATGGAAAATTAAAATGGGAATAACATATCTCTACACACCAATAATGGCACCAAAACCAAATTCATAAAACATATAAACATATCAATAATGAGTAATTTTTACCTAGGGATATAACAATCGGGCCTATTGTGGGTGATATTAAATAGTTTTTCTATCTAGCTAAGAAACGATGGTAGCTATCACGGTCTTTCATGGGACCAACTCCAATAGATACCACAGTATCTTGGAAACTAATCATGGAAGCTATCATCGTCTTCCTACCCATAGTCTCTCACATTCCTTGGAACGAAAAAATTAAATCTAACATGTCCTTCCCTCAGTAGTTTTACATGATCCATTGAACAAACCCCATCATTCACATCCTAGTTTACCAATGTGTTACTGCATGCCAACATAACCACATATCATGTTCCATATAAATCAAGACAACACACAATCCAAATTCACAAACAACATGGAAATTTTTTAAAACACATTTCCATAAAGTAGAACTATTTCAAAAACCATTTTCTAAATCCATTAAAACCCAAAAAACCTATTTGAGAAATTCTATCAAACACTTGGTGTGCACACATGCCACACCCATTTAGAAACCCCGATTTAAACACAATAATTTCCAAATCATGCTAAAAATCACAAAAACATGGGATTAACATCAACGATAAATCAATTATCTAGAAATAAAAAAAAACAAAATTTTCCTCATAAATTAATGGTAATTGATGGAAATTTACCTTAAATATAGACACCAACCTCAGATGGTGGGGAAAGGAAGAAGAAATAATGAATAAAGGTGCTTACCTTAATCCAAAACACCTGTATTCCAAGAGAGATACCTCACCAAAGGATATAAGTGACACCACCACAACGGAGAGGGTGTTTCACATGATAGGGTAAGAAAATGGGGGAAACCACATTAAAACTCTATATGGGGAAAATGGAAAATTACTCATTTTCATGTGACCTGAAAATACTATGCAGTTTGGTTGCATGGTAAGGAAAACCATCTTCCAACTATGTGGGGATATTAGATCCCAAAAAAATGATCTACATGATTAACCAGGGAGTCTTATAGTTTGAAAATTATTCCCAAAATATATAGAATCATGTTATCAACATATGAATCACCTATACATGGTTATTCTCATATTTTTATATTAAACATTCACCTTGGTCTATCCTTCCAAAAACAACATTTTTTGACCACTGAAACTAGGTAACTCAAAGAATGAACCAAAAGATAAATAAAATAGAAAATTAAATGTACCAATGACTAGAAGGATGTCAAAAAGTCCTACCATTCTACTTTCTATCTCTATAAATTACTCAGTCATCCTTGGAACAAAATAGGTGAGCCCACATCTCCCCCACAAAATCATCATGATCCCATGTATCATGAATATTTCATTCTTTCTTCTATAGAACATTGAACAATAAAATCAAATTACTATATATAATCTTTTCACGATGTTCCAAAATACTAAAAGGCTACTCCATGATGGTGGTATAAGTCTAAATATCCAAATCTTCCCACTCTAGCACATGTGATGGGCCCATATCGCATCTCTAACACACATGATAAGACACTCTAAAAAAATGAAAGACATCATAGATTAAGTTTAGCCAAAGTGGAAACTCCAAAAAATAGGTTAGATTTTCTTGTATAATCCACAGTACAAAATGACCTGACATATAATGATACCAAGTTCCCCTGTTTAACCAAGCTATGATGTCTTAGTGAAATTGATACCCAAGGAAACACTTAATCAAAAAATTTAAACTCAAATTGATAATAAAAATTGTAAACCTTTGAATTTTGGAAACTTTGAGCTATTGATAAAATTTGTAAATCATCCAAACTATCTTGATGATCTCCTGGATGAGACTTGGTCCCACTAATGAATATTCTCCCACCTCATCCCCATAATGAGTGCATGGGAATGAATACCCACACTACACCTCAAATGGGGTCATCTTGGTCGAGGTCGGATAACTGTTTTTATATGAAAACTCTTCCAAAAGTAGGTTCTTTTAAAAAAAAGAATGAAATAAAGGAACATTCTAACAAAATATCCTCAAAAGTATTTAGGATTTTCTCAGAATGACCATCCAACAATAAGTGATACATGGTTCTAAACTTCATCTTGGTTCCAAAAGCCTCATGGAGTCCCTTTTAGAAAATGAATGTTAAAGGGACATAATGGGTTGTAACTAAAATATAAGAAAATACATGTATACAAAAAACATCTCTGACATACAATAATTTGAGGCCCTCTACCATCATCGACTCCTAAATAGAATGAAGTTTGCATGATTCCATCAAATAATCTATAATCACCAAAATTGAATCATTCTGACTTAGACTAGGATCTTGTCCAATCATGAAATCCATAGAGATATCATCCAACTTAATCATTATAATAAGAAGTGTACAAAGAAACCATCATGTTCTATGATGCTCATATTTTATCCTATGGTATGTCAAGCACATAGAAACAAAATCTACAATTTCCAATCTCATCCCCAGAGACCAATACAAACCTTTCAAGGTATAAAACATATTAGTCACTTCAGGGTGGATGAATCAACTACAATTATGCCCCTTATGCGTCAAAATAATCCTCAAGAAAAATGATAAATCTAACCTTATACGGAAAAATAATAGAACCATCTAGAGATTAAGACCAATCACCAGATGTATCCCAACCATTTACAACACCTCTAATCTACTAGAACTTAGGATCGAATACCTTCTCACTCCTAACTGAATAAATAAGAGAGGGTGTTATATGATCACTAGAAAATAATATTTACTCCACATCCTCGAGTGCTACCATAATAAAATTAGTAAAAAGGCTCATCAAACCCTACTCATATTCATAATCTCAAACCGCATACAATGGAAGCTTCATGCTCAACAAGTTAGTGACCACATTCCCCTTCTTGGGTGTATAAGATGTATTGAAATAAAAAGCCTCTAGGTAATATACCCAATATCTCTATCTGATATTTAGTTCCCTCTAGAAGATGATATAATTTGGATCTTATGATCTGAATACACTATAAAATTCTCCATGTATAGATAGATCCACCATGTCATTAATACATTCACTGCAACTCCTAATTCTTGGTAATGGATAGGTAATTCTTCTCATGAAGCTATAGATTCCATGGGGAATATGCCACCACACAGTCATCCTAAATCATCACTCCTTCTAACCCCACACCATAAGAATCACATTACATAAAATAATATATCACAATACCATGAAGAACTATAACTGATGCATATGTCAGATGGGTCAGTAATTTCTCAAAATAACTTTGGCACTTCCTATCCCACTAAAACATCACTTTTTTTGTTCAAACCCATCACAAGAGATTCTATAATGGTGAAACCCCAAATAAAACTTCTATAATACGTGTACATGACTATAAATCAATGATATTTAATACATTCTTCAGATAAACCTATGACATGACAACTATAACTTTCTCTTGATCTGTTAAAATGCTTACCTCAGAAATCACGTGGCATAAAAACATAACCTATTAATCCAAAAATAGAACATAGATATGCATTTATATATATAGTGATCTCTCAAAACACCCAAATAGTCCTATTGATGGTATTTATGCTTCCTTTAAATCTTTTAATACACTAGGATATCATCCACAAACCTGACCATGAAGGATTCCCAGAATAAGTAGAATATCTTGTTCATCAATGCAGTACAGACTGAAGAAGCATTACAAAGACAAAAGGGAATAAACCAATACTAAAATTCTCCATATAGTATTCAAAAGGAGGTATTTAGAAATTCCTCTTACCATAACCTCAATTGGTGGTACCTAGAACTCTTGTCTATTTATGAAAACCAATGTGATCTCCTGAGAAGATCATATAGATCAGCAATTGTGGAAGATGGATATTTATTACGTAGGGTAACCTAGTTAATCATATGGTAATATATAAAAAATTAGATCAATTTATAATACTTATTTGAAAATAGAACTAGTGAATCTCATAGTGACACATTGAAATGAATAAATACATATCCCTCAAGAACATCTATCTAGACATTCAACTCTTTTTGCTTGGTCAAAGCAATCTGGTACAACAATAATGAAACCGGGTTCATATAAAACTATATATAGATAGTTAATTGACCTTTTTATGTGGTGTAAATCCTCATAAATACTCTAGAAACCCATTAGAGTACTTTTTAAATACCACTTGAAGTTCACTCTCTGAGCACTTCTCAATGGAACCAAGAAATAAACTGGACAATTGTCATGAGACCAACCTCAAATCTGAAGCAATTAGCCCTACCCTCCCGGATCTTGGTTCCCATTCAAATTAAAATAAATTAGTTCTCACATAAGGATTAATGATCTTATCCTTGAAATGTTTACAATAAAATAGTTACTTAATTCTAAAAAACTAATCAATGTAGAAGATAAAATTGAAAATTTCTACTTCCAAAACATTGAAATCCCATGTGACTTCCACATCAACTCGACACTCCAAGAACATGAAACCTTATCCCTTCATCCTCTCTAATATTGTTATCAATTACATAAAATATGGAGTGAAAAAAAATCTAATACCTTCTTCATAATAGATATTAAATGGGATAAAATAATGGTAAATTCTAGTATCAAATAAAACTAATGCTATAGAAGATGTAATAAACAACGTACCTCTCATGGTAGCCAACCTGGAATTTGAGTCCCCTAGTATAACCTAAATAATATAAAGACACCCTAGACTAGTCGCACCCTACATATTCTTCCGATGCTGATAATATTTCCTACCATAAGAGAAAGATCCATAACCCTTGAAATCATATGACTACACTTGAGAGCCCTTTGAAAAAGTGGATCCCACTCCACTCCCCCAATGAAATAGATCAAAAGACGCACTGGATATTCCATATAATTCCACAATGGTGGAATATACTTGTATTCTCTGAATAATTAGGTTTAGTGTTCCCATCCATCCCAAAATGGTAATAGAAAACCAGATTATTTCCCAAGGAATCCATAAGAGCTGAACCTGGAGACATCTAGACACTCATTCCACAACCCTGATAAGACTCATCTTGCTTTTACTTATACCCATATAAAGAACTCAGTCTTTCACGCACTAGAAGATAACCATTAATACATGTCTTTATAGATAAATCAACCAAATACATATCCACTTTGTTAAATACTTCTATGTATGTTGGTAAACATAGATTAATAATCATAGAACTTAGATATGGACTCAAGTACATCTTGAAATTCAAAGACTTACGGTAATAATTTACCAGGATACTTGCAACGACATGTATTTAAGCTGTAAAATGAGTGGATTGATCCATCAAAAAATGATAATATTTCTATAATTTTAATAACTCATTGGCCGTAATCACCATTAAGGTCTCTAGGTAGAGCTTCCCATTGAAATTCACCTTGAATGTGGTCTATGTGGGATCCATATTCCTCATAAAGAGCAACATATACTCGCACAACATTCTACCAGGTCCTTTGATCATAGAAGTTTTGAATAATACATTATATGTTTTAGGGGTCCTCAAAAACTCAAATATCCACTAAATAAAATCCAACCACTTCTTGGGATCATCGGGTCATATATCACCATGGAATATCAATGTGATTTTCCTAAAAAACACTTGATCAGGTTCCACCATCCATGATTTTTCATGAACAACCCCATGAACCATATATTGGATCAAATGAATCATCAAATACACCAAATATAGATCATGTGTAGCAACCCAAACAATACAATCCTAGAACTGGTGTCTTGCTACCATTGTATTGGCATAAGATTCAATTAAATCATGTCTCGAATAAATGAAATGTTCAGCTGTCTTAGTAAACCAGATAAATATATATGACTTGTTTTACAAATGAATATACTTATTAAGACATATTGTTTTTGATGATAATAACATTATTACATTTAGCATATCTTTTCACGTATTCATGGTACAGTTTAGGGAATCCTAGGTATAAGAAAGATAATAAGGGTGAGCACAAATGGTCAGTAAGGGTAAAATATCATAGATGAAATAATTAATTATAGAGAATAATCATTTTGGAATGGTAAATATTGAATGCACATTAAATGATATAAATAAACCAATAAGGAAATTTTTAATGAATATGGAAAAGAAAATAATTGAAAACACAAACCATTTAAATAACTAGATAAGGAAAAAATCAAAATAGAACTGTAAAAAAATAAAAACACATTCCAGTTAATCAATAAATGAGAATGAAATGAATCCATAGACTTTTTCATATTGATAATATCCTAGATAGTAAATAATAAATCAAAATTAAGGTAATTATAAATTGTTGGATGTCATGTCTGATGAACTTGAAAACCTATATCTTCAATACCTTCTACAAGACAGTTTAAAACTATAGACAGAAACCTATTTAATTTGGCCAACTAATTAGTCTCATGAGAACCTATCAATGCATCGATGGATATTTACATTCTATTACACACCTGTCACTAACTATCCAAAGCATTATGTATATTAAATAATTGAATAAATTAATAAACAATATGCCTTATCAAATATCTATATAAAATAATGAATACATATTTATCAATATTTCCCCAGAAAATAATATAATTTCAAAATTAAACACCATATGTAAAAATTATATATGTTTTAGGAAATAAAATTATCCCTAATAAATGATATGGATTATTATAAGAATATAAAATTTTAATGATCCTATTAAATTAAATATTTCAAGGAGACTAAAAAGGAATCAATGAAGTAAATTTGAATACTAGCCTTGTCAAATCAGTCATATATCATTCTGATAATGACTAAGGATGCTATCAACAAAACATACCCTAGGTGGAGTAAAATAATAGGTTGTTTTCATTGATAAATAGAAATACTATAAAAATAACTAAAACATCATTTTTATTTTGAAAAAAATAATTTGAATTTTTTTTGTAAATCACCTTCAAAATATATTCTTTAAAAATTAACCTTTTAAAAAATAAAAGAATTATTTGAAAGAATGATGGTGGGTAAATCCATAGATGATTTACAATGTGAAGAGAACATTCCTTTTTTGTGGTAAAAACGATAGAATGATACCTTGTTCAGAATGGGACAAGAATATTCCATTTAAAAAAATTAAAAGAAAAAAGGTAATTTTTTTTGATAAATCCTTTTGGAATGGGTAAAAACATTTTTGAAAACCTTTTTATAAGATAAGGTTTTTAAAATAACATAGGTTAGCTGTCCAAATTGAGAAATGAAGCCGAGTTCCCATAAATACATTTTTAGTACCATAGAGTGAAAATGGTACAATTACTTGAAAAATGTCATGAATAAATAAGGATAAGAAAATGCAAGGGTTTATTAAAATATGATCAAATAATTACCTCTAATGTAAATTCAAGTATAAAAATCCCAAATAAAATGAGATTGTTAAGTAAACAATTGAAAATGTTAAAATGTTCAATTGAGAAATAGTCAACAAGTAGATTATTTATATCAACTATAAATCCCCATAAATATGTGGAAATAAATCAATAGATATTCAATGTAATTATACAAAAAATTATATAATATCAATGACAATGAGGTATTATTATAAGCCAATGAATAGAAATTGGGATATGAAATTCTTTTCCACTTTGAAACTTCTAACTCAAATCCCCTTAGATTTAATAATTCAAATTAAAACTCAAAATATTGTGAAGAATGCAAGAATCATGATATTATATCATGAAGTAGAAGTATATACACCATATATAAGATATTAGGTGCACAATAAGAAAGTTATTGTTTCAAGAAAAAGTAAAAAATTGCAGAATGAAGTTGATATTTTAAATATAATTATTAAAAAATTTCTTGAGGTGAATAATATTTAATCATTCCAAAGTATCTCATTCCCCTTTAAAACATTTGAATCCTAATTTCCATGAAGTAATACCATTAAATGAAACATATAATATGATGAGATTAAATATATTCATGATATAACATGTCAAGTGGCAGTATATACACCATATAAAATAAAATAGGAGCATAACAATAAAAAAGTCTCAATGGAGTGTCAATTTAGACAAAATGCCTTACCTAATGATTTCTTTTTGGGTGAACGTCCTTTAAATTCTGGTCTAATGGTTTTAAACATGTCATGGATACCAAAAACATAATCATATTTGTAATATCAAATATTTTCTTATTATAATATCTTATTACCAATTTGATATCTATCTTTCATTATTTTCACTATTTTAGGTGTTAATTATCTAGCCTTTTGAATATGTTTTGAATTTTTACATATTAGTTTTCATTTGATGGTCTAGACATCATCATATAATGGATTTAAAACATGATTTAATTATAATATATATTTATTGTATTTGAAACTTTAATAATATTTAATGTTTTTAGATAATAAATGAAATGAACCAGTTATGGAGATGGCAGGTCATACGCACGCATGATCACTGCTTTTATTTTTTTGTCATATTAAAAGAATGAATATATATATATATATATTATAATTAAATTATAATATATGTGTTATATATGTCACATAGTATTATTAATATCATCCTTTATACCTTCAATGTATAGTGTGAACGAATCACATTGCTTTGATGGGGCAGTTGTCCACACTTCCACAAACGATGTTTTCGTATTTACACAAAATGGAGTGCATAAAGTTATGTGTAATAGAATAATTAAAGAAGTATAAAGAAATTATAAATATCATATATAACATATATAAATATTATTTTCATTAAAATTTCCAACCATGGGAGGTTGTAATGGAATAACGAACAACCTCATTTTGTGAGGTAGTAGTTCACCGTACACAAAAATGGTAAGTTCATTACCCATTAGATGGAATTTTTTGTAAATGTAGGTAAACCCCATATAATGTAAAAATCTCAGTATATTTATAATACTTAGGTTATTATATAATCAATTAATAAAAAGAGTTTAGTGGGTGGATAATTAAAATAAAATAAAAAAACTTAAGGAAGGATGTTACCCTCTTTTCATATAACTCTTATTGGTCATCCCCAATATGCTTCCATTGATGGTTGTATTCACAATGTGAGGATACTAGGTGTAGGAAGTGGATTTTGTGGAACTATTTGGTAAGATATTGGTTGATCTAAATTTTATTGGGAGGTGTGATGAAGTGGGAGGTGTGGGTTCCTTTTTATAGTGGAGGAGCAGTGACATTCTTGTATATTTTTAAATGGGAATTCCACCCATGTTTTTTTAATGAAACATGGCCCCAATAATGGTCTAATGTAGATCCAAGGGAGAAAAGGGTTGAAATATTTTAATAAAATGCATTTTGGAAACATGTAAAGTTTATTTTGGTTTTTAAACTTATGATTTTGTCCCTTGTTAAGTTAGTTTTTTCTCTTAATTGTTGTCATTATCTTTAATCACATTTACTAATATTTTTGGATAAAAATAATTTTACCTTATTATAAAATATAAATTATTATGATTCCATATATGGAATCTATTTTTCCAAATTCCAATCACATAAATGGATGAAATTTATTTAAAATTAATCTCATATATGGGATGACAATGGGGGGGTTTGGAAATAAAAACATTCTAAAGTTTGCTATGTGTTTATATTAAATTTCCATGTAAAATTGATTCTAATGAACTCAATTGATTTATACAACAAAACATATATCAAATTAATCTTTATAAAATGTAAAGAATATAATTTATACATATAAATAAATTAGACAAAAAATAGTTTTGAATTAAAATTCATTATTTTTCATTATCCATAAAAATTTGATCTTCATTGAAAAATACCAATAATTTACCCTAACCAGATTTTTTTGATTCAATTTCCAAAATTATGTTTATTTTTACAGTAAATTTGAATAAAAGTTTTCAAAAATTAGATTTAAAATTGGTTCTCCATTAAAAATATGTAACACATCCTTAATAAAAATATAGGTTTTTATAAATAAAATTAGGTTTGTTCTTATCATATTTCTTTAAAATATATTGGATGAATAACTATATTTTTTGTGAAAATATAATATATATTAAATTAATAATACTCAAAAATTTTAATTAATTTAATTTATTAATACAAAAAGCCTTTGGGAGCATAAACATATATTCTTTTTATTGAATTGGTTTTCATTTTCATTTCTAATTAAAACCAACGAATTTATCTCATATTTTTATAAAAAATATATTTTCAATTTTTGTAATACTATTCATCGAAGAAACTCACATTTGAGTGAAATTCAGGCTAACTCGGTATCACGTGCATTACAAGCTATATCATAAATTTATTTTATTTAAAATAATAAATATTTATTGTAAAGTGTCAAGATATTATATTCTCTTATGTAGTTGGTGTTGTGTCATACACACTACCAAATACAATGTTCTTATTTTAGAATTTCATTGTGTTACATTCTCCCCACCTTAATTAAATTACATCTTCGCAATTTAAACTCGATATTGCTAATAGATTGTTTGAAATTTCATATGTTTAAATCCCACATCATGAGATGGGTATGTGAAGCATCCTTTAGATAATAGAGAGTGGGATGTAAAAAGGTCATATGGACTAATATGAAACAGGGTTTTTTACTATGAGAACATTAGTGGAAAATAGAGATATGTACATGGAGGGAAACTTGAAATATTTATCAAGAGTGATTGTGGTCATAGATCACAAACAAGTAAATGATAAATTTAATGTTAAGGGACTTGAAGACCTAAATATTTGAATATTGAGAAAACCATTGGTTCAACAAAAATATGGTGTTAGGATAAAAAAATTTGATCATTTTTATAATGTTGGATAATTATTTTTCTATATAAGAATATAGGGAGATATACTTACTTGATATATTTCTATAAAAAAATATAATCCTTTGTTTCTACATCAACTAATTTCCAATTCAAATATTAATTCAAGAAATAGATATCAAAAAATTAACTTTGATACCTAAGGAACTAAAATATAATTTTAATGGATCTTAAATCCCATAAAAGAGTGACAAGTCTAACTATTTATCTATAATTTTTATCCAAATTCTATAAGGTTAATACATTAATATCTAAACCTAAAAAGTAAAACTACTTGTTCATTATTGATATTTATTCATAAAATTGTTTTAATAAAGAAAATGGCATACTAACCAAGATATCATGTAGGCCACTGGTTGATGTGAAAACCTTATCATCCTTCAACCATGGGTCCATGTCCCGTAGCCCTACTAGAATGGACGGGTTTCTACCAGACATATAGGTAGTCCTTTTCTAAAACCACATTTACATAATTTCCAAAATAAATATTTTAGAAATCCTTGAAATAAGATTAATCAATTAATATCCTTCTGATTAAGATTTTTAATACAACCTCAATTTAGAAATACTTCATCCACTTATTTCCACATAGTTTCTTACTTTTTATAGGGATTATCCTAGGTCATTCATTGTTATTATCGATTCATATCCTTTATAATGGTTTTTAAATAAAATTTTAATTTTCCTAAATGTATCCCATGGGTGTTTCAAACCAGGTGCATTGTAAGGCATGTTTTCTTATAGTAGGTTATGATTGAGTCAAGCTTGACCCACCATGTCATAGTTGTTACTCAAATCCACTAGTAGTATCAATACATGGATGTATTTGTAGTAATACCCACATGATTTCTACCTTACCAAAATTATAGGACGTTATTAAATACTTATCCTTAAATTCTACCTTAGGGATATGTTCCCCAATCTATGATTTCATAAATACGTTCCCATGATTTCTATAAAACTTTATCTACTACCAATTATAGCATCCTAATCCCAAAAATCATGGATCCAGTGTCATGATACCATTACATTGGTATAAGATAAAATTAAATCACATCCCAAAGGAACAAGTTGGTTAGTATTCATGGTAAACCAGATAAAGGTATATTAGTTTTTTGAAAAATGAATACATTAATTTCAACATAATTTTTTTTCATTAAGGATAATAACATTATCCCATCTAGATTATCTTTTCATGTATTTATTAATAGAAATCATGCAATCCTAGTAAAAGGAAACAAAAAATGGTTGATCTCAAATTCTCAGTAAGGTTAAAGTACAGTGGAATAAATAATGAATCAATGAGAATAATCATTATGGAAAAGGTAAATGTCAAACCCACATTACATTATATAAATAAATTTATAAGTATTTTTATAATGAATATGAAAATTAAAATAATTAAGAACACTTGGAATTTAGAAAACTAGAAAATGAAAAATAAATATGGAAAGGTAAGAAAATGAAAAAACATTCCATTTAATCAATAAACTGAGAGTGAAATTAATCTATAAACTTTTTCATATCGAAAGTATCATGGATGATAAATATTGAATAAAAATAAATTCAATGCTTAATTATTGAAATTGATGTCTGAGGCATATAAAAATCTATACTGTTAAGTCCTTTTATAAGAAATTTTAAAACTACAGATAGAAAACCGTTAAATTTTTCCAACTATTTTTGCTCATGAGAAGATGTTGATGTATTAGTGGCTATATAATGTCTGGTCCCCACCTATCACTTCCTTTCCAAATCATTCCCTAAATAAAAATAAATAAATTTCATTAATAAACAATATGCCTTATAAAATATTTGTATGGAATAATGAATACAGATTTATCAATATTTTTAAAATAATAAAATATCTAACAAAGTAAACAATGTATGTAAAAATGATATACGGTTTAAAAAAATATCTATAATAAATGATATAGATAATTAGGGGAATTTCAATGTCTAATGATCATAGGAAATTGAACATTTCAAGGGGACTAACAAAGGAATCAAGGAAGTGAATGTGAATATTATCCTTAGAAAAATGAATCATAAACCATATAGAGGAAGAATAAGGATGGTATTAATACAACATATACCATGTAGATTAAAATAAAGGGATTTTTATGTCGATGAATATAAATACTGTAAAAAGAAATAAATATTCCCTTCTAATTTGGAAAAAAATTAAAAATTATTTTCTTTGAAAATCATATTAAAAAAAATTCTTTAGAAATTAATCTTTTAATGTTTCAATGTAATATTCATAGTAATTAAGGAGGTTGAATCTATATATGTTGTAAAAGGTAAAAAGAATATTCATTTTACATGGTAAAAAATAGAATAATTATTTTTTTAGAATGCGACCATAAGGTTTCTTTGAAAACATTTCTAAAAGAAAAAATGGGTAAAAATGCTGTTAATAAACTATTTTTTAATGGATAAAAACATTTTTAAAACATTTTTAGAAAATTGGGTTTTTAGAAGATTACAGATTCTATGACCAAAGAGAGAAATGATTTCGGGTTTTCTTAAAATAATTTTCTAAATTATTTTGAGTACTAAAGAGTGAGAATATGGTATTATTACTTGAAAAATGTCATAAAATACTATAAGAGAATAAAATGAAAGGTTTTGTTAAATTATGATCAAATAATTTCCTCTAATTAAATCAAGCATAAAAAATCCAGAATAAAATGGTATTAGGATGTAAAACCTTGAAAATACTATAAAATTTGAGTGGGAATCAGTCAACAAGTACAATATGTATATCAACTATAAACTCACATAATGAAGTGGAAATACATCAATATATAGGCAATGTAATTATATAAATAATTATATAATATTAAAAAAAAATTGGTTTCAGTATAACCCAATGAAATGAAATTTGGTTATGAAATTATTTTTCACATGGTAACTTTTAACTCAAATCCCTTTAGATAAAATATTCAAATTGAAACTCAAAATATTATGAATTGTTTTTTATAATTATATTATATAAAACCATGGAATTATGTAAACCATATATAAGAAATTTATAGCATAAAAATAATTTGATTGTCTCAATAGAAAGTGCATAGTCATAAAAGGAAGTGTGATTTCAAAGATTATCATTAAAAATGTTCTCAAGGATAATAATCTTTAAACATTCCAAATTATCACATACCTCATTGAAATATTTTAATAATAATCTCCCTGAAGTAATAACATTAAATGAAACTTATAATTACATTATAGTAAATAAATCCACGATATAACATGTAAAATTATATTATATACACCATTTCAATGTGGTATCAGACATTTTGGAATGTTTAGTCTATTGTTAAGAAAACTTTTCTCTTAATCATTGTAATTAAATTTAATCACATTCACTAATATCTTTTGGAAAGAATTAATTTTATTTAATTATAAATTATAAATTATTATGAATCCAAATAAATAATACATAATTTAAATTAAATTAATTTTAGAGGTATAAATTAATTTAAAATTAATCTCGCAGACAAGACGATAATCTAGGTATTTAAAGTAAAAATGTTCAAAAGTTTGTAAGGTTTTAATATTCAATTTTAAATTGAAATTGATTAAAAATAACTAAATTGGTTTAAATGATATATAATTTATATAATTACTCTTCAAAACCAATAAAAAAATATAAATTAACCTTATAAAAAAATTATAAAAAAGATGTTTTGAATTAAAATCAAGTATTTTTCATTTTTCATAAAAATATAAAACTTCACATCTAATACAAAAAATACACCATAACCTAATTTTGAAGTTTAAATTTAAAATATGATGTTTATTTTTACAAATAATATTTAAAAAATTTGGAAAAAATGGATTTAAAATATGTTCTCTACTAAAATGCATTAAAACTACCTTTTAAAATATAGGTTTTTATTCATAAAGTTGGGTTTGTTCTTATCATAAATCAATCAAATATATTGGATGAATATAAAAAATATTTTATTTAATATAATATATATATATATATATTTTACATTAATATTACTCATTGATTGTAATTAATTAAATTTATTAATTTACAATTCAGTTGGCATCATAAAAATATATCATTTATATTCAATAGGTTTATATTTTCATCTCTAATTAACAACTAAACATTGAATTTGTCATAGATTTTTATAAAAAATATATATTCAAAAAATTATGTTAATAATACTCTATGTAGTAATTTAACAGCTAGGTTATATTTAACAATAATGTTTTAACAATATATTTGTTTTTGGAAAACATTTTTATTGCATGCAATGTAAGTCATCAAAGAAAATCGTTGTTTCATTTGACACATGATAACTCAATATCACATTCATGGAATCATATATCATAAATCGGTTTTATTTAAAATAATAAATATATATTTTATTTTCTTGAGATATTGTATTCCCTTATGCTCTTGGTGTTTCCTGTCATACACATTATCTAATACAATGCTCTTGTTTTAAATTTTCGTGGAATTATATAAATCAGAGGGTTTGCCTATGGGGCATTTTCCACCCTATCTACACCTGGACAAGGTTCTTCTAGGAGGAATCATATATATGGTATAAAACAAAACCTTTATAAAGTATAATTGAACCTCAAACCACATTAAAAGAACTAAAATAAACCACATCATGGGTATCCACAAGCAATATAAGTACTATAAGTAACTCTATATGAAAAAGGATAGAAATAATCAAAAATATCATTCATTTCACACTATGCAAGGTTTTTCCTCATGGTTAGGAGAACCATGCACTAATAATGCTGGTTTCACCATATTTGGAAGGTACAAGCACAATGGCTATGCACAGTTTCTACTAACCATGATCACAAACCATGTAACACTTCAAAACCTTTTCTTTTCACCACAAAAATACAATATGGACCTTTGTATTGCCCCAATAATCAACCTAAACTAAGAAATATCCTAACATATCATAAAAACCCATAATTAGGATCATACATAACAAAAATCTCAAACCATTCATGGAAAACCGAGGATTGACATAAAGAAGAGTTGTCAGGGCACTCTAATGTTCCTGCCTCTTGAGTCCCAAGGGTCATCGCTCTAGTATGCAATTGACTCCCCAATAATGACATCCATTAATAATATTTTTTAGTGAACCAATTTGGGTAGAGACAACCTATCACATAATATGGCCCTCCATAATGCCCAAAATGCATTCCTGATAACCATTGGCTTGGGACAAGAACCTAGAATAACCAACTATCTATTGGGAATGGTTTAGCCCATGGTAAACTAACATGACCCATCCATGAAAAAGTATTTCCACCTCAACATGAGTAGTGAAAATAGGAATAAAAATATAAAATTTGATCAAAAAATAACAACTAATAATATTCAACAAATATCATCATACAAAATATAAAACATTCCATAACAGGACATATATATGATCTCACATGTCAAAATTCATAAAATAAGAAGAAGTTCACAATGCCAAAATAAGGCCCTAGCCTTTAATAGTACATAATCTTGAATTAATTTAATAATTCACATTGAGGATCTTTTCAGGTTTATAGTTTTAGAGAATTAAGCATAACTGTTAAATTATATCTCAAATATTAAAATGTTGACACTTCAACTCAGTATCCATTTTTTATAAAATAAAAACTCTTGAAAAATGATTTCATGTATAGTTCCATGTTTTTAGACAACATGGCTTTTCCTTGATCCCATCCATGACCATATTCATATTTAAGTCCTATGAAAAACATTTCAAAAACATGGGATGACCATAAAAAGCATAGTAAGGGATACACAATGAAGGAAAATAGTTAGTTTTTAAAAACAATAAGTAAACCATGAATACTTTATCATAAGAAATAGTTTTCACCTTTATGAAGTAGTAAATACTCCCCACTGAAAATAATTTCCTTTCATAACCTATTGTAACCAAAAGATTACCATAAATCCTGTAGAAAGCACACATAACATATAAAGGTAACTTGGGACATAAACATACTTAAAACGAATAACCATACAGTCGAATTCCACATATATCACTAAATGGAATAACCATATGACCGACATCCATAAACAATGCATTAGAGGTTAAAATGTTACCAACTAGCTTATTTTATCATGGCACCGCCTATCATTTGGATTATCACATAACCACAAGTCAAATGTCCATGTACCATTGTAAAATCATAACACATAAAATATTGGAAATATAAAAATTTCAATAATAACATTTCATTTTCAATTAAAAGTAATCATTTAATTATATTGAAATAATAAATCCATTTCAAAAAACATTTTCAATAACAAAACATTCCAAAACAGAATAAGGGATTTCTTTACCTTTTTAAAAAAACATTAAGGTTAATGGAGGAATCCAAATAATGATTATGGCAGCAGAGAGGTCATTGTCACCACATAAGTTAAAAAACATTCCTTCTTTTAAATTAGTAAAATGATTAATAGGAAAAGATTCCATTTTAATGAATGTAAGAGTCAAAGGGTTTTATTTTAAAATGGGAAGAAGAATAAGGTGTATATTATCAAAACTTGCCTCAATAAAAGGAGATTGAGGCGATGTCCCTTACCTCATGTCCAAATTGACACATTCATTTTTTAATTTATAGAATAATAAACAGAAGATAATTTATAATTTTTTTGGAATCTTTTTAAAATTTATTATTCCTTTTATATCACTTATTACCACATTATAAATATTACACAATCATTTATGTTAATAACGGTTGTTTTTTTCCATATTTGGAACTTGAGTCAAAAATGAACTTCTTATAATTACAAGTTTTCAATGTGTTCATAATTTCACTATCTACAGAATGATATTCATGATTTAGATATCATATATATCATATATTTCAAGTATATATAATTATTTATAATAATACATAAAATTTGGAGATAAGAAATGAAATGCCACATTCATGGAGACAGTAAGTCGTACGTACGCATGAACGTTAAATTCATTTCTATTTAATATTTAATGGAATGAAAACATAATGATACATAGGTATATTATAAATGCAGTATAATATCATATATAATTTCATTAACTCTATCCTTTATATGTTCCGTATATGGCATGACCGAGTCATATCACTTTTAGGGGGCGGTAGTCTGCAATTCCTCAAATGAAATTATGGTATTTACCCATTATAGAAACCATAATGGAATCCTATACATGAAAAATACAAAAGAATAGAAACAATAAAAATATAGTATATATCACATATAAATATAGTTCCATCATAATTTCCACCATGAGAGGTGATAGGAGATAATCGAACAATCATTGTTTCGTGAGGTATTAGTTCGTTGTCCACAGAAACAGTAGATTCTTTACCCCTTAAATGGAGGTGTGTGTAAGTGTAGTTAGAATCCTTCTTTAACAAAATCCTAGTATATTTTTTATAATATTGTTGTCATTTAGACAAATAATATGAATAACATAGGGAGTTGTGATGTAAAATAATTGAAGAGAACTTGATGGAAGACATTACCCTTAAATCGGGTAACTCCTTTTGGTTTGAACCAAAAGGATTCATTGATGTTCTTTATAAAAATGGTATGGCTTATAGGAGGAAGAGATGGATGTTGGGAGTGTATTTAAGAAGAGTTTTGATGATCCAATGGGGCTTGAGATGTGTGAGTAATGGGTTAAATGTGATGGCCTTTTATAAGGGTGGGGGGGGGCTCTTTTGGAATGTTTGAAAATATTATTTTACTATAAACTGAATTTAGATTTCAAATAATACCAAACACTATAAATTTTAAGATAAGATGACTTTTAGTTGAAATTAAATCATCTAATAATAAAATGATAGGTTGTGGTTATTTTTCAATCCTAATCTATTTTATTTAACCCTTTCTTAAATTATTTAGCTCTTACCAAATATTCTTTTATATTAATACAATATGATTAAGATATTTACTCTTAAATTTTAATCAAACCACAAGTGGTTCATTAATGAAATTATCAACCATATCTATGTAATTTGTCTGAATCATAGATTTTTTGGATTATTATATCATTTAATAAAATATTAATTGATATAAAAACTCATTTAGGTCAATTTTTTTATTATTCATATAATGATGTTTTATAAAATCAAAAACAACATGATTATTTAATAAAATCTTCATTAATTCAAATATAACAAGTCATCTTAATCTATAAAATTCCTGGATGGCATAGAATGGTTGAAAATTGATTTATTTAAACATTTATAATATCATTTATTTAAATCATTCATTAATGAGGTAATCATTACATCATCATTGTGTCTTGAAGAAATAAATTTATACGATGTCTAAAAATTATATATAAATTACCATGATTTAGGAATCTATTTACCTTTATAATTACTATTTATAGTCAGGTATATAATTTATATAACCCCACATTAAAGTTTTTTAGCAACACATCACATTTTTGTAATATTTTTATTTTTACTTTAAATAAAAAGTTATTAATGTCACTACCTTACCCAAATGGATTTTAATGGCCAAAAGTTCTACCCAAGGATTTTATTGGTCATCCATGATTCATCAAATAAGTTTAGGATAAGCGTTAAGGTAATTTTATATTATTATAATATTATTTTAACATTGAATTACCCTATTTTCCTTTAACCACAGAAAATAAAAGTCAAAAGTTATTATTCAGCAAAAATTATTTTCACATTATTGAACCATATTTTACTTACTGATGACAACCATGTATGTTGGATTTTTTAAATTCAATTTATAGAAGTGGTGAAATTTCATTTAAATTAAAAAGTCAGTTTCTAACTACTATGTAGTGTTATCACTATTAAAAAATGAATGTTTTTCGAAAAATACCAAAACTTCAACCTAAGATAAATTTGATATCCCAAATTCACAAATGATGCCTATTTTACCAAATTCAAAATATATATTTTTATTTAATTAATTTAAAATTAAATTTCATTGTAAAAACAAAAAAGTGTGTTTTTATGAAGTAACAACCACAAAAAGAACAACATGTGTGTTTATATCCAATTTCAAAGTGAAATTACTTCTAATGACCAAAATTGGATTAAATCATAAATATATAATCCAATTAATCTTTAAAAATAATTAAAAATATAATCTAATCATATAAATAAATTAGATTAAAAGAATGTTATGAATTAAAACGCAGTATTTTTCGTTATTCATTAAAAAATGAACTTTATCAAAAAAACACCAAAATTTCATCCAAAGTAAATTTTGACATATCAATTATAAATAATAGTTTTATTTTTTCAAATAGAATATATAAAAGTGACAAAAACAAGATTTAAATAAGGCTCTCCATCAAAAGGTGGTAAATCAACCTTTTATTGAATATTAGAGTATTTATGATTAAAATTTGATTTATTCACATTTTAAGCCTCTAACTTTTATTGGATAATTGTAAAAGCATTTAAAAACATTTATAACCTTATTGAAGTTATTTCTATTCATTTATGCCAATAAAACGGCTAGGAGTTTACTACAATTTAAGATAATATTATATTATAATCTTTTAATATGGCTCAGTCTTATGTGCAAAGTGAGATTTTCAGAGAAACCCATTGTTGCATGTCGATTACACCATCGAACATAGCAGCCCCTTTAAAGTAAAATTAATATTTAATTCACAAGTATTAATAAATAGAAAATATCATATCCTTTATTTACATGGTATGTTACATCCTTCCCCCCTTTTGGAAATTTCATCCCCGCAATTGTATTATCATATCAAATAAGTGGGGGTATTATCTCTCATATCATTTTCAGATTCCCATGATTCTTCTTCAACCATTTGGTTTTTCCATAAAGCCATTACCCAATGAATTACCTTATTCCTCCACACTCTCTCTCTTCATTCATTTATATAGACTGGTTGTTCCTTATAAGAAAGATTCTCTTCCAACTAAACTACCTCAAGACTCAAAACATGATATGGATCTGGCATATACTTTCTCAACAATGACACACAAAAAAATTGTGTACCTGAGATAAACAAAGAGGCAAAGACACTCTTTACAAAACTGATCCAAATTTCTCCAGAATTTTATAGGTTCCAATGATCCTCATACTCAACTTTATCTTCTTACAAAAACACATCACACTTTTCCATGGAGAATCATTGAGAAAGACATGATCACCGAACTCAAATGAAAGATCCATCCTTGAATTATCTTCATAACCTTTCTTCATACTCTGTGCAGTTCTCATGTGCTTCTGAATCAATTGATCTTTTTCTGCCATCTCTTCTTCCAATTCTAGTCCTATCAACTTCCTCTCTTCTACTTTATCACAAAAAGATGGAGTTCAACATAGCTTTCCATATAATGCCTCCAATGGAGCCATCTGTATATAGGAATGAAAACTATTATTATAAGAAAATTCAACCAAATTTTTTTCGTTCTCTACTTCCTTGGTAATCCATTGAACAATAACGTAGCATATATTCCAATGTCGGAATTGTTTGATATGACGGCCTATTTATTCTAGATGAAAAGATGTACTAAAATTTAATTCAGTACCCAATGATTCCTAATGGAATTTCTAAAAGTTAGAAGTAATCATGGGATCACGGTTAGATACAATGGAGAGGGGAGCTCCATGAAACCTGACTATATCATTAACATACAATTGATAAAGATGATCTAGAAAGAAAGTAACTTGAGTAGTAAGTAAATTAGTAGATTTAGTCAATTGATCAACAATAACCCAGATAGCATTATTATATGGAGTAGTCTTTAGTAATCCCACAATGAAATCCATGGAAACATTTTCCTATATCCACTATGGCATCGATAAATGCTGAAGCATCCATTTCAGTAATTATCGCTCTGCTATAACCTGTTAACAGGTCAAACACGTCATAGTAAAGTTAGAAATATCTCTTTTCATTCCATCCCACCAGTAATACCCCTGAAGATCTCTGTACATCTTAGTACTGTTGGGATGAACTGAAAACAAAGAACTATGAGCTTCACATGACAACTCATTCTTCCACTGTGAAGAACAATGCTCCCATAATCTCTTCCCAAATCTCAAAATACAATCATTATCAAAGTTAAAATCAGGAATCTTACCTTTATGAACTAACTCTACCTTTTTTTGGAACTCACTATCTTTCTTATGCTCTTTCTTAATTCTGTCTTATAGATATCATTTCACTAACACCCGAAACAAAATAAATTAATTTTCTACACCAACAAATTATATGCCAAATCTCAATAAATCATTCATTAAATGATCTTGTTCCAAATGTATCATGGTTAATGTTGCATTACTTTTTCAAATAAAATCCTCAGCCACTTTATTTTCCTTTCATGGATGGTAATGAATTGTGAAATCATAATCCTTGATTAACTCCAACCATCTCCTCTATCTCATGTTCAATTATTTCTAAGTGAATATATACTTTAATCTTTTTTGGTCAGTATATATTTCACATATTACTCCAAAGAGATGATTCCTCCAAATTTTTAAAGCAAAAAAAGTAGTAGCTAATTCAAAATCATGTGTAGGGTAACTTAACTCATGAGGTTTCAACTGATGTGAAGCATAAGAAATTACCTAATAATTATTCATTAGAAGACAACCAAGTACTTTCAATGAAGCATGACCATGGATAATAAACTCACTATTTTTTAAGGCAGTTCCAAAACACGAGCATTCACCAATATCCTTTTCAATTCTTGAAAACAATCATCACATTCTATTTCCAAGATGAACTTAACTCCTTTTTTAGTTTACATTGTCAGTGGGGTAGATAACCGTGAAAAATTATTGAAAAGCCTCTGGTAATAACCATATAATCCAAGAAAACTATGAATATCATTTATATTTTGGTTCTTGTACATTATTCAACAACATTTGTTTTAGTAGGATCTATAATTATAACATCCTTAGAAACAATGTGGCCAAGGAAAGAAATTGGTAACAACCGAAATTCACACTTACTAAACCTTCCATATGGATTATTTTTTTAACATTATTCAAAACAATCCATAAGCGACTTTCATGTTCCTATAGGCTTTTAGAATATACCGAAATATCATCTATAAAAGCAACCACCACTTATCACATGAGTAAACTAAGTCATAAATTCAAAAAAAATGTTCAATTTTGATTTCAACTATCTCAGGATGTTGATTTCATTGGGTATTTTCATCAATATGCCTTCCTATCATAGCTTCCCTATTTCCTCTATGGAAAACAATTATAAACATAGAAATGTATTAGGTGAAGCCAGACGGTAATCTGTAAATGCTATATCATTTCAGTCTTAACAAAAATTATTTTATGGATATTAATTTAACAATACCCTAACTCCTAATGTTTTCTAAACCGACCTCTGAATCCAACAATAAGGCCCCAGCCTTAAACATTACATAATCATAAATTAAGTTAATAATTCACATTGAGTATCTTTTGAGTTTTAGAGTTTTAGAGAATTGGGCCATAACTATTACATTATATCTCAAATATTACAGAGTAGACACTTATACTCTGTATCCATTTTTTTATAACATAAAAACACTGAAAAAAACGAGTTAGGTCTAGTTCCATGTTTTTAGACATCATGACTTTTCCGTGATCCCATCCTTGACCATATTCATCTTTAGGTGCCCTGAAAAACATTCCAAAAACAAGGGATGAGTATTAAATGCTCAGTAAGGGATACACAAAAAAGGAAAACTATTAGTTTTTTAGAACAACTAGTAAACCATGAATAATTTATTATAAGCAATAATTTTCATCTTTATGAAGTAGTAAATACTCTTCACTGAATAAAATATCATTGATTAACCTTTTTTAACTCAATGATTGGCATAAAACTTGTAGAAATCACACATAACATATAGAGGTTACATGGGATATAATCATACATAAAAATAATAATCATAAGATCGACTTCTAAACATATCAATAAATTGAATAGCCATACGGCTTACTTCCATACCCATTGCATTGGAGGTAATAATGGAACCACTCATCCTGTTTTATCATGGCGGCACCCGTCATTTGGTTTTTCACGTAACCACCCATCAAATTTACAAGTACCATTATAAAATCATAAGAGATAAATAAATCAAATATAAAAATTTTACTAATAACATTTTATTTGAAATCATTAGAAATCATTTAAAGAAATTGATATTGTAAATCCATTTCAAAAAATATTTTCAATTCCAAAACACCGAAAAACAGAATAAGGTATTTTTGTTCCTTTTTAGAAAACATTAAGGCTTATGGAGGAAGCAAAGTAACGGTTAGGTGGTGGAGAGGTCGTTGTCTCTGTATATGTTTAAAAAAAATTCATTTTGAATTTTAGTAAAATTATTCATTGAAAAATATTCCTTTTGAATTATTCTAAGAGTAAAAGGGTTTTATTATACACTGGGTAGAATGAGGAGGTGTATATTATCAAAACATGCCTTAGTAAAAGGAGATTGAGACGAAGTGCCTTACCTCGTGTTCAACATGACATGTTCATTATTTAATTACATAAATAATAAAATAAAGTTAATTTATAACTGCTTCTAACCATTTTTCAAATTTATTATTCCTTTTATATCACTTATTACCATGTTATAAAAATTGCATAATCATTTATGTTAATAACGGGCATTTTGTCAATATTTGGTACTTTAGTAAAAAATTAACTTCTTATAATTACAAGTTGTCCAGGTGGTCATACTTCCATTATATCCATAATAATATTCATTATTTATATATCATATATATCATATATATATCTAGTTTATATAAGTATTTATAATAGTACATTACATTTAGAGATAAGAAATGAAATGCACCGTTCATGGAGACAGTAAGCCGTACATATGCATGATCACTACTTTCATTTAGATTTAAAATTTGATGGAAAGAAAACATAATTAGACATTGGTATATTATATAAATAGTATAATATAATATATAATTTCATTAACTCCATCCTTTATTTGTTCCACCTATGGAATGAACGATTCATATAACTTTGAGGGGGCGGTAGTCTGCACTTCCTCAAATGAAATTATCATATTTAGACATTATGTAAACCATACAGTTATACTATAAATGAAACTTATATAACAATAGAAACAACATAAATTTAATATATACCACATATAAATACAGTTCCAACATAATGTCTACCATGAGAGGTGGTAGGAGATAATCGAACATTTATCCTTTCGTGAGGTAGTAGTTCACTGTCCACATAAACAATAGGATATTTACCCATATGATGGAGGTGTGTGTAATTCTAGTTCAAATAATTCTCATAAAAACAACATAGTATATTCATGATACATGGTTTTTTATTTAAGAAAATAATAATAATAGCATAGGGAGTGAAGAACTAAAATAAAAGAAGAGAACTTGAGAGAATATGTTACCTTTAAATTCGGTAACTCCCTTTGGATTGAACCAAAAGGCTTCATTGAAGTGCCTTAGGCCTAAGTTAAGGATTATAAGGAAAATATAGTGATTTTGGGAGCTTATTTGGGTAGACTCAGGACCATCCAAGGTGGATTTAGAGGTGTTGCCCTTTTATAAGGGGGTAGGGGCTCTTTTGGATGGTTTTAAAATATTATTTTATTATAACCAATTTTGATTTAAAAAGGTCCCAAACTCAATAAATTATAAGATAATATTACTATTGTTATAAATAAAATCATCTAATAAGAATTGGATTGATTTTGGATATGTTTTAATCCTTGTCTTCTTTATTTAACCCTTTGATAACTTATTCAACTTTTACCATGTGTTCTTTTATATTCACACCATTTGGTTAATATATTTACTATAAAATTCCAATATAACTACAATAGGTTCATTAATGACATTATCAACCTTATCTATGTATTTTTTCCGATTGATAGATTTTTTGGATTATTATATCATTTAATAAATTATTAATTGATTTAAATCTCATTTATGAAAATTTTTATACTATTAATATCATTACATTTTAAAAAAAAATCCAAACCATCTTGATTTTTTCAAAATACCTTCATTAATTCAAATATAACAAGTTATCCTAATCTATAAAATTAGTGTATGGCACAGAAAAGTTTAAAATAAACTTATATCAATATTTATAATATCATTTACTTAAATCGTTCATTAATGAGGTAATCATTACATCATCGTTGTGTCATAAATAAATGAATTTATTTAATGTCCCAATATTATAAATAAATTACCATGATTTAGGAAATAATTTTATATTTCAAATGATTATTTATAGTCAGATATATCAATTATATTACTCCACATTAAAATTATTTTAGAAAAACAATACATGTTTATGATATTTTTATTTTTACTTTAAATAAAAAGTTATTAATGTCATTATCTTACCCAAATGGCTTTCAAAGGACAAAAGTTCTACCTTAGGATTGTATTGGTCAGCTATGACTCAAACAATAATGTTTGTACAAGTGTGGAGGTAATGTTATATTATTATAATATTATTTTTTCCTTGAATTACCCTATGTACCTTTAACCATGGTAAATAAAAGTCAAAAGTTATTTTACATACTTATGACAACAATGTATGCCGTATTTTTGAAATTTAATTCACCGAAGTGGTAAAATTTCGTTCAAATGAAAATGTCAGTTTTTAACTACTATGTAGTGTTTTGACTATTAATAAAAAACATTTTCAGAAAAATAACCAAAATTAAGCCTAAAGTAAATTTGGTATTTCGAATTAAAAAATGATTTATATTTAAAAAAATTAAAAATATACAAATTTCAATAATTATTTTAAAATTAATTTCATTGTCAAAACCAAAAAGCGTGTTTTTAATAAGTAACGACTACAAAAGGATTAACATGTGTTTATGTCCAATTTCAATGTGAAATTACATACAATGACCAACATTAGATTAAATGGTAAAAATATAATCTAATTAAACTTCAAATCCAATTAAAAATATAATACAACCATATAAATAAATTTGATCAAAAGAATGTTTTGAATTAAAATTCATTATTTTTCAATATTCATTAAAAATTGAACTTTATCAGAAAAATACCAAATTTTCATCCAAAGTAAATTTTAATGTCTTGATTCTAAAGAAGAATTTTATTTTTTGAAATATAACATATAAAATTGACAAAAACTATATTTAAAAAGGCTTCACCATCAAAAGGTGCTAAATTGACCACTTAATGTATATTAGATTATTTATGCATAAAATTGGATTCATTCACATTTTAAGCCTCTAACTTTTATTGGATTACTGTAAAAACATTTAAAAACATGTATAATGTTATTGTAGGTAGTTATGTTCATTATCTCTAATACAACTGCTATACATTAACTATAATTTATAATAATAATAAATTATTATTTTTTATTATGGCTCAGCCTTATGTGAAACATGAGATTTTCGGAGAAACCCAATCTTTCATGTTGGGTATGACATCGAACATAGAATCCCATATAAAGTAAAATTAATATTTATTTCAAAAACATTAATAAATATGAAAATATCATATCCTTTATTTACCTCAGATGTTACAACCAAACAAAAACAATGCATACATCCGAATAGTTACAAAATCTGAAAACGACTCCTCATGGGACAACTTCATGAGATCATATCACCACCAACAACTAGTGGATGGAGATAATAAAAATGATCCACCCAAGAACATGGTTTTTTTAACCTTACCTATGACATTTAAAATAATCTCAATATAAAACCGAAATCATGTGTAGGTTGTAAGTCACATAGGCTAGTTGAATACATCTATGAATATATTTACTGCTTTTACCCGTGAAAACCAATAAACTGGTTTGAAAACACTTTTCAAAACAAACCCACATTAAAATCATGACCTTTTCCAATAAACCATTATAATCTTGTATTTTTTCAATTTCAATAAAAAATAATTTCCATTCTATTTCTTAGTATGGAACCTAACAAATAAATGAGTCCATAAGGCACAACACGATCAACATATCCAATGTTATAAAATAACTGTGTGTATATAAATAATCATTATATAACCATATAAAGGAATATGTAAATAGGTATAATGTAGTTCATTATATAAAACACGGTTCCAAACAAATTAAGAAAACATATAAACCAATCTCACATTAGTAATATACACATAGGTCTCTAAACATTAGGAATATTGTGAGTGAGACTAAAGTATTAAACCTATCTAAGTAAGAATAGAGCTATCGTAGTCTACCTTGTGCCCAACTCCAAGATCACTCAATATCTCTTTGCAAAATGTCATTGTAGCTCTCATGGTCTTTCTACCCAAAAGGCTCTCAATAAACCCTGGAAACCAAAATGGATTTTCACATAGACTTCCCCCTTAAGGCTAAAACAGTCCCTTGAACAAACCCCTCACCCCACCCCGGTTAAGAAATGTGATACACTATTCCAACATAACAATATAACATGAACCATATGAATCAAGCCATTCATGAATCAAATTTTTAAAAAACATTAACATTTTTTAAAATATCTTTCCACAATGTTAAAATATTTCTAAAACCATTTTTCAAATCCATTCAAACCATAAAAACCAATTTGAGACATTTTGTCACAAACATGGAGTGAACACAAGCCACACTGATTTAGAAAACACCTTTAATCACCCAAATTTCAAAACAAATCTATAAATCACAACAAAATGCTATAAAAAATTACGTTAAAAAAATTCTTAAATGTAAATAACAAACAAAATTAGATCCATGATTTAAAGGTAATCCATGGAAAACACCCTTAAATAGAGACACTGACTTCAGAAATGCCTCCAACCTCATTGCATTCGATGAAAATCACCAAAATTAAGAAGATCAATGCCTCATAATCTTAATAGAAAAGAAAACAAACCATTTCCACAAATTACATTACAATATTTAGCCAACACCCCCTATATGGTTACACATCTCAATAAAAATGGAAGATTAAGAAAGAGGAAGGGAAAAAGAAAAAGAAACTAAGAACAAAATGGATTACCTCAAGCCAAAACACCAAAATTCCAAGAGGAATCCACCACCAAAGAAGAGGGGGCACTCCAAAAACAAGGATATGGGTATTAATATTATGGGGACAGAAAACGAGGTCCAAAACTCCTAAATTCAGTAGGAGAAAAATTTTAAATTACCAATTATTAGGTGACTTGGAAAAACTACATTGTTTAGACACATGGTTTGGACACATGGTTATGAAAACCATGTGTTAAACTTCTGAGATTGTTGCCTCCCAAAATAAATTAGTTGCATGGTTACACAGGGTGTTACATAGTTTGAAAATCCATACTCAGTATATGAAGAATCCCACATTCACGAACTGAAATACCTTCACACTGTTAGAAAAATAGGTTAAGAATTGTGTTCCTTGTTCATTCCTCCTAATAAATCCCATTTTCGACCTCAAACTCTAAAAAAATCAAATAATGAACCAACAGGTAAATAAATATAAAATATATACAGACCTTTGACCCAATGGGTTTAAAAATATAAGAATAAACCGCACATTAGTATAATACATGGTGTGACCAGTATGAATCAAAGTGTGGGATCTTATTTAAAATTGATTTTTTTAAAAGACACGTAACACACTCAAAATTGAGTACATGGAAATATTTTTTTTGATACATTAGAAAAATGATGCATAATTCATTTTTGACATGTGGGAATCCTCTGCACCTTAATATGATCCACATTGTGGTCGGAAGGATCAAATATGTGGTTTTAATTTAAAAATGGTATTTTAGTTAAAAATATGAATGATGTAATCATAAAAAATAGAGAACATTTAGATTGTTTTGATACTTTTGGAAAAAGATCTCTAAGGTGTTTATGATGTGTAGGAATCAGCCAAACCTTAATATGATACATGGTGTGACCAGTATGATGTGAAATATATGTTTTAGATTAAAAATGACAATTTTTTTTAAAAACATGTATCCATTAATAAAAATTAAAACATCTTCATATTATCTTGATACTTTAGTAAAATTATTCATAAGTAAATTTAATGTGTTAGAATTAGCTGCACATCAATCTAACACACGGTGTGGCCAGTATGACTCAAAGTGCATGATTTTAGTTCAAAAATGAAATTTTATTTAAAATTATCTATCACTAACTGAAAACCTAGAAAACCTGATTTCATTTTCTTGATTCATTATGAAAATGTTCCCTAAATCCTATTTTAGGCTTCAAAATTAGAAACATGTCAATCTGACACATGGTGTGACCAGTATGACTCAATGTGTGTTGTTATTTAATAGTAACATTTTTTTTCAAAAAATTCTATATATTTAAAATGGATAAAATGTATTCAAATTATAAGAACCTGATTCTTATTTTTGAGGTACGAGTTTGTTCTTTTACTTTTTCCTTAATTGTTTTTGAGAAAAATAAGAAAATGGGGAAAAATACTAAATTTTGTGGGTACACACCGTGTACTCTTCCACACGCCATGTACTTTGGCTGTGTCGGATGAGTACACAGGGTGTGTAGCCCTATCGATGATGAATGGTGTAAAACCCGATTACACGCCATGTAGTGGGTATTTACATGCTATGTAGTCAGTCAGTAGGTGAATAGTAAGACGGTGGGAGTTTCCGCCAGCTAAGCGACAGTACACGACCTGTATTAAGAAATACACACCATGTAGTCATGTCGATGGATAAACAGTTTGGCGGTGGAAAAATTAGCCACCAGAGGAACAGTTAAATGAGAAAATTACATGTCGTGTACTTAAGAGTACACGCCGTGTAGTTTTTTTGCATAAAATGGGCAGTATCCTCCTCTGTTCACAGAGGAAGATTATAATGTCATTAGAGCTTGGGAGGACAACCGGAGCTTTAGAGATCAATTGACCGTGCACTGGGAATCCGTTTCTACTTCTACCGATCACGTTCGAACCACGCTGGTGAGTTCTCCCTTCTCCTTGAATTTTTATTACCAATTATTCCTCGAATGGAAGTTATTTGCATTTGCACGAGAATTCTTTTATCCCATATCTACGCTATTCTTGGATGATTCGGGAGGCATCGTTCATGTATACCGATCAGAGCCGATCGAGGTAGGTGGTCTGGTGTTTAAATTCCAACTACTGTGTATTTTATGTACCACTAAGATACACGCCCATTACGGGGGTGTCGTATGGCTGAGGCCTTGCGTACTTTAATCTCTATAATTGTATTGATAGTTTAATAAACATGTATAACTACTATTTTGGATCACTGCTTGGATGTAGGACCACCCCGGGGGTGTGTTCCTCTATTTAGCCATTTGGCCAGGTTACCCGAGGGTATACAATAAAATTTTTCATGCTTTAAATTGCCTTAAGAGGAATTTTAGATATTTTCTTGCTTATCTGTTGGGATCAGGCCGTTAACTTGAGCCTGAGGGCATGGTTATATTAGCCTGAGGGCATGGTTATATTAGCCTGAGGGCATGGTTATATTAGCCTGGGGGCATGCATATTAGCCTGAGGGCCTGGTTATATTATCCGGAGGGAGTGGTTATATTAGCCTGAGTGTGTGGTTATATTAGCCTAAGGTCATGGTTATATTAGCCTAAGGGCGTGGTTATATTATCCTAAGGGCGTGGTTATATTAGCTTGAGGGAATGGTGATATTAAGCATGAGGGCATGACTGTATTAGCCTGAGGGCTTGGTTACAACTAGCCTGAGGGCGGAGTTTTGTTTACCAAGAGGGAATGGTTCTGATTAGCTCATATTTTCATTATATTGAATTTTTAAAAGAATATTAAAATGTCAATGAAAAATGGTAGTGATAATTACCTTGAGTTCATATTAGTTTACTACATTTTAATATTGGACATTGTTGTGGCACATTTTCACAGGCAGTTGGGCACGGGCCATTGGTGGGTGTCTACTGGGATTTATTTCTCACACCCTATTTGGGGTCATTACTCCAGCACCAAACAGATTACATTTCTGAAAGAATGGATAAGGTCAAGGGTCCCTATATAGGAACTTGATTGTAGAAGAGGAGTAAGAGAGCCTGGGACTGAGCTTAGGCTTGTAATGCTGCTGCGTTTTGATTACTCTGCTTTGTTTTGATTGGTTGTACCTTGTACTTTTTATTGTATTTTATTGTGTTGCAGTGTATCATGTTTTGGCTGTATTCATAGAATTAGTGACATGCTGCATCTTTATATATATATGATTGCTGGTTCCCTTTTCTTCAGTTTTCCATTTTAGTTGTATATTGTCTACTACATCTGTTGTTGTATGTTTATATATTTTATTACACTATGATACACTTTGAAAAATGAGGGCATAGTTTCCCCACTATCAGACCTGGGCCCTCACTACTGGTCGGCAGCCTCTGGCATTTGGGGAGATGCACTTGAGGTCATGTGACCAACCGGGTTTGGGGAACCCATCGAGTGGCACTCAGATCCGGGATGTTAAAAAGTGTTATCAGAGGGGTTCTTTTTATTGACATATTATTTGGAGCCTTAGTCAGGGATTTGAAGTAATTGGTAGTTGGTAATAAGTTGTGCCCGGGAGTAGTTAACCCGTGTATAGGGAAAATCCAGTCTACCTCGGTAATTGCAATTTTTCTTATTTTTCAATATTACAGTTGATTTGATTTTCACCGTTGGGTGACGCACTTGGGGTGTGTTGTTATATTTTTATACTAGGTTCTACTTTGATGCAACCCAATGGGAAGAGGGTATGCCATCTCATGCATAATTTAGGCACAAGCTAGAAATCACATGTCATGTATCCTTCCATGCCATATAGGTGCATTAGAAATTGCATGTTGTTGTGATAGCTGTTGTGCTAGAAAAGCATGCTATTGTGAGAGGTGCTTTGATAAATACCTTCTATTTGATAGTGTATTTTTGTGTGAGGCCTTGATAGAACGAACTCCAAACTTTGGTAATTGATGAGTTTGGGCACTCATTGACCGGAATGTGGTGAATCATTGGATGTTTACCTTATTTATAACAAATATAAGATGCCAACCTTTGATTTGGGAGGGGTATGGGCCCTCACGGATCGGAATTTGTCACATAAGTTTTGTTTTAGTGTTTTTCTGGGTTCCAGAGTAGTTTTGGAGGCTCGATATTCGGAAAACCCAGGATACACACCGTGTTGTTCTATGATTACATGCCATTTAACCTTCTGTTCGGGAAGTTATGAAAAGATATTAAGTACACACCGTGTAGCCTCAGTACACACCATGTAGTCTCTTCCCGTGTCATAGATCGTGTTGGTGGGGACATGGTGTAGGGAATGACTTTATAAAAACATGCCGCGTACCGATTGTACACGCCGTGTAGTTTAGACCTGGTGTCCGCTCATGTATATAACAACACGGACGGCGAAACCTTAAAACAAACACACCGTGTTCACCATGAACATGTCGTGTATTCTGACCTAGGTACTCGGTCGTGTCACTAACAACATGGGTTGGTGTTACGTCTTCTCGAACATGTCGTTTACCTATGGGACACGACGTGTAGTCTTGACTGGTGAAAGACCGTGTGGACCTGGTCATGTGGCTGGGAAGATGGAGCGGTGTACATGCCGTGTCTGGGTGTAACACCCCATGTATTATTAGCTGAGTAGTCTGCCGTGTCACGAATGGAATAGGTGGTTGGAAATTAAAACATACATGTTGTGTAGATGTTATACATTTCGTGTAGTCTTGTTCCGAAGAGTGCCATATGGATAAACTGTGTACAAGTACCCGGGCATGGGAAGAAAAGTCAGGTACATGCCGCGTAGTTAATATACACGCCGTGTAGTCTTGTTTTTCAAATCTTGAATGCCTTCTTCCTCCTGTTCCTTTTTTGGTACCTTACTTTTCAGTATTTGATAAAAATAAATCTATGGTGTGTTTTTGACCTTGTAGATTCATCCTATGGAGATGACCACCGGTTGTTCTCCAAGAGAGCGGCAATGATTATACTCCCGTGATGGTAGGCCATGGGCTACCAGCTAATCCTCCAACAGTGCCAGGTGTGGCGCCATCTGTTATACCGAATGCAGGAATGGAGGTGCAGTTCTATGAAGGATTCATGCGGTTCATGTAGACCTTCTAGGGAGCACCGCAGGCTGCCACATCTATGGTAGAGCAAACACGTATATTCCAGTAGCAGCATCCTCCTACGCTGTCAGGGGATGGAAGACCACAGGCTGTGGAGTCAGGGATGGATTCAGTACAGACTATTCTTGAGCATCTGAGGATGCCTCTAGGGCAGAGGGTCAAGCTTACTACATATATGCTGTGTGATTTTTCCAAGAGGTGGTGGGATGCTACCACCCAATCAGATCATCGCAGAGACATGGCGTGGGAAGATTTTCAGGCAGTCTTCTACGAATTTTTCTTTCTGGAGACACTATAGGAAGATCATGCTCGAGAGTTCATCAATCTGCAGTAGGGTTTCCTATTAGTGATGGACTATTCTACTAGCTTTACCGAGCTTCAGAATTTTGAACCCATTCTTTTGGTTGAAGAGACTTTGATGGCCAGATGATTTGATGATGGTCTTCAATATGACAATCGAGCACTGGTGAATGTTTTCAGGTTTTCGACAGAGCATGATATTGTAAACTTGGACCTGATTACTGAGCGGAACCTGCGGGAAGCTAGTGGTGTGGGCCAGGGTAGTTTGACACCAATTTCTTGTACTATTTATACCAAGAAGAGGATGTGACAGATGATTTTATCTCATGGTGGCAGTACTAGCCAGGCGATTACTACAGGTGGCCCAGTCATTTGCTACCAGTTTGGTAGAGAGGGTCATAAGAGACATCAGTGTCCTAGAGACCTAGTGGAGAGTCTATCTTGTGGAACGATGGGCCATCTGTAGCTCTTTCGCAGGGCAGTTATACCAGTGGCTAGTGAGAGAGGTTATGTGCAGACTCTGCATGCGGGAGTAGGACCAGCAACTTCTTACAAGTCGGGAAACTAGGATACGTCAGGACGTACAGGCAGGGGTGGTGGTTGTGGTTGTGGTAGCCAGACACCAAGATCTCAGAGGCAGAAGGGTGGGATAGCTCAGGGTAGCCAGGCTATGTTGCAGGGTCGTAACACAGGGCAGGAATATGGAGTGCAACATACCCAATAGGATTAGGATCCCAGACCTTCTACTGTCAGAGGTACTATTCTAGTAGCTTATATTTTTTCTTATGAAATTTTCGATACGGATGCTACATATAACTTTATATTTGAGCCCGTTGTGGAGAGCCTTGGGCTCTGTGCTTATTCTTCTTCTGATGTCATGACTCTAGACACTCTGTTGGGTACTAGAACGGCTGGTGTGCGTCAGTGCAGGGAGTGCCCCTAGAGGTTGGTGGGTGTCACTTTCTATGGGACTTATATGTATTAGAGATAACGAGCTATGATTTCATTCTCTGGATGGACTGGTTTGTTCCATTTCGAGTCTTTTTGGAATGCTATTGATGTAGGGTGAGTTTCACGTCACCAGAGGGCAGAGAGTTTCTATACAAAGGTGAATTGGATGTCTAGGGAAGTCGAGCTGGACCCGAGCTTCATGGGTGATGTGGTGTGACAGCCCAGATTGCGAGTTTATATCTGGATGATCAAGGGACTTGTTTGAAGGATTTACCTCTAGTGGTTGATCGTTTTAGGGATGTCTTCCCGAACGATTTTTCAGGTCTACCTCCGAAGAGAGAGGTGGATTTCTCTATTGAGCTTCTTCCAGGAGCAGCACTGGTGTCCATTCCTCCTTATAGGATGGCTACACCATAGTTGCAGGATCTCAAGAGGCAGTTAGAGGAGTTATAAGAAAATGGTTTCATCCGACACATCACATCTCCTTGGGGTTCTCCTATCATTTTTGCGAAGAAGACAGATGGTACCCTTAGACTTTGTGTGGATTATTGGATACTGAACTAGTTGACAGTTAAGAACTGATATCCCTTTCCGGGTATTGATGATTTTATTGATCAACTTCGAGGTGCACGAGTGTTCTCAAAGATTGAAATGAGATCCGGATATCATCAGTTATGTGTTAGACCATCGGGTATACCACTTACAGCTTTTCAAAGAAGATATGGTTTATATGAGTACTTGGTTATTCCATTTGGACTCACGAACGCACCAACAATTTTTATGTCGTTGATGAATCTTCTGTACCACCCTTATTTGGATTCTTTTGTGGTATTCTTCATGGAAAAAATCTTGGTGTACTCTAACACTCAACACGACCATGCTACCCATCTTGAGATCGTATTGAGTATACTGAGAGAGCATCGGCTATATACTAATATCTCAAAGTGCAACTTTTGGATGGACCAGATACACTTCCTGGGTCATATCATCTAAGAGGAAGGAGTTGTCGTGGACCTAGAGTAAGTGAGAGCAGTAGTTTCCAGGGAGCAGCCTAGGAACGTGTTTGAGATATGGAGTTTCTTGGGGATGGATGATTACTATAGGCACTTTATATAGGACTTATCCCGCGTAGCAACACCATTAACGATGTTAACTAAAAAGGGTGTGAAGTTCATTTGGTCAGAATCATGCGAGATAGCCTTTCAGTAGCTCAAGGGATGGTTGACATCATCACCAATCCTGATACTTCTAGAGCAAGGGAAGAGCTATACAGTTTACCGTGATGCATCATTTATTGGGCTAGGAGATGTGTTGATGCAGGGCGATCGAGTAGTTGTGTACGGGTGTCAGAAGTTGAGGCCACATGAGAGAAATTTCCAGATGCATGATCTCGAGTTATCTTCAGTTGTTCATGTGTAGCGTTATTGGAGACATTATCTATTGGGAGAGGATTTTGTGGTTTTCACCAACCACAAAAGTCTCAAATATATCTTTACCCAGTGTGACTTGAACTTCAGACAGAGAAGGTGGGTTGAATACCTTCTGTCTGATTTTGAGCTTGTATATACACTGGGTAAGGGTAATGCAGTTGCATATGCACTGTGTAGGAAGACTCAGATACAGGTAGTGCAGAAGTCTAATGATGAGTGGAAGATTATGGCCTTGTTCTCTGAGATGCATTTGGAGTTGCACGACAGTCCGGGGAAAACCTATCTTTCTTCATTAGCTGGGACCTCTACCCTCCTGGACGGAGTGAGGATGAGACAGCTATCTGATTCATAAGGCCTAGTCCTACGAGAGTCGGTGGAAAGTGAGGACCCTCCTCCTAGATGGACGATATGCGATGATGAGGTATTTCATTTCCATGGATGATTATGGGTTCCAGTGGATATACAAGAAGAGATGATGTAGGAGTTTCATGCTTCAGCATGGGTAGTGCATCCAAAAGTTTCCAAAATTTACCGTGACTTGAGACGTCAGTATTGGTGGACAGGTATGAAATGAGAAGTATCTAGTTTTGTAACGAGATGTTCCACCTGTCAGCAGGTGAAGGTGGAGCATCAGAGGCCAGTTGGACTATTACAGCAATTACCCATCCCATAGTGGAAATGGGATGATGTCGTGATGGATTTCATGACTGGGTTGATGAGGTCACCTCGAGGTAATGATGTCGTGTGGGTTATTGTGGACAGACAAACCAAGGTAGCTCACTTTTTGATGATCAAGGAGACCTTCAGTGTTGAAGACCTCGGGAAGTTGTATATCTGAGAGATAGAGCATCTTCATGGGGTCCCTCGTTCTATCATTTCAGATAGGGATTCCAGTTTTACATCTCGTTTTTGGAGAGTTTTCAGAGGTCACTCGATACACATGTGTTTCTGAGGACAACTTACTACCCTCAGACCGACGGCCAGTCAGAGCGTACGATACAGGTGCATGAGGACATGTTGCGCGCATGCTTCCTAAGCTTCAGGGGCTCTTGGGAGAAGCATATACCCCTAGTCTAGTTTTCCTACAATAATTTGTTTCAAGAAACTATCGAGATGGAACCTTACGAGGCATTATATGGTAGGCCATGCCAATCACCTTTGTACTGGTTAGAGGTAGGTGAGGCATCTTTGTTGGGACCATTCCTTGTGTAGGAGACATCAAAGCAGGTCTAATTGATACAGAAGTAGATGGCTACTGCGCAGTATCCTCATAAATCTTATGTTGATCTCTGTAGACGGCCCTTGGAGTTTGTGGTATGGGATCCGGTTTTCTTGTGTGTTTCACAGAGGTTGGGACAGAAGCGAATCATGAGACATGGTAAACTTTCACCGAGGTATGTGGGGCCATTTGAGATTCTAGAGAGAGTCGGGTTGGATGCCTATCAACTGCAGTAACCACATAGGTACTGGGCCATGCACGAAATCTTCCATGTATCTCAGCTAAGCCGTTATCATTCAGACTTGTCTCATGACTTTCAGCTCGAGGAGGTTGAGCTTCAGATCGATGCATCCTTTGAGGAGAATCTGATTCGTATCATTGATAGGATCACGAAGGGTCTCCGAGTCCGGTCAGTTCCTCTTGTACTGGTGCTATGGCAGCATGGCCGAGTTCAGGATTAAACCTAGGAGCAGGAGACCAGCATACGTGCTCGGTGGCAAGAGTTGTTCTGAGCATTATCTTCGCCACCCTTAGAAGGGCAATTTAGGGATGAATTGCTTTAAGGGGGGATGTTTTTAAGAACTTAGTTCTTATTATTGAGGTACAAGTTTCTTCATTTCCTTTTTCCTTATGTGTTTTTGAGAAAATAAGGAAAATGGGGAAAATCCCAAATTTTGTTGGTACTCGCTGTTTACTTTTCCACACGCCATGTACTTTGGCCATGTGGGATGAGTACATAGAGTGTGTGGCCCTGTTGATGATGAAAGGTGTAAAAACTGAATACATGCCTTGTAGTGGGTATTTACATGTCTAGTAGTAAGTTGGAATGTGAATAGTAAGAGGGTGGGAGTTACCGCTAGCTGAGCGACAGTACACTCCGTGTACTCATGTTGATGAATTCAAAGTTTGGCAATAGAGAATGTATCCCCTAGAGGAACAGTTAAATGAGAAAAGTGTACGCCGTGTACTCAAGAGTAAAGACCGTGTAGTTTTGTTTTGCTTAAAATGGGTAGTAGCCTCCTCTGTTCACAGAGGAAGCTTTGAACATCATTGGAGCTTGGAAAGACAACCTGAGCTTCGGAGATCAGCTGACCACACACCGGGAATTTGTTTCCACTTCTTTCGATCACGTTGGAACCATAAGGGTGAGTTCTACCTTCCCCTTTCACTGTTCTTACCAATTATTCCACTAAGGGAAGTTATTTGAATTTGAACATGAATTATTTTATCCCAGATATAAGTCATTTTTGGACTATTCTAGTGGCATCGTTCACGTATACCGATTAGAGCTGATTGAGGTAGGTGGTCTGGTGTTTAAATTCCAACTATTGTGTGTTTTGTGTACCACTGAGATGCGCGCCCATGATGGGGGTGGCGTATGGTAGAGGCCTTGGGTAATTAAATACCTAGAATTTCATAGGTAGTTTAATGAAAATGTATAACTACAGTTTGGGATCATTGCTTGGAACCGAGACCACCCTAGGGGTGCGTTCCTATGTTTAGCCATTTTTTCAAGTCACCTGAGGGTATACTGAAAAATTTAGCCTGCTTTAAATTGCCTTGAGAGTAATTTTAGATAATTTCTTTCTTATCTATTGGGCTCGGCCTGGTTACTTGAGCCTAGATCGTGGTTATATTAGCCTGAGGGCGTTGTTATATTTGCCTAAGGGCATGGTTATATTAGCATGAGGGCGTGGTTATATTAGGCTGAGGTCTTGTTTATATTAGCATGAGGGCATAGTTTTATTAGCCCGATGGAATGGTTATATTAGCCTGAGGGTGTGGTTATATTAGCCTGAGGTCATGGTTATATTATCCTGAGGGTGTAGTTATATTATCCTAAGGGAGTTGTGACATTTAGCCTGAGGGCATGATGGTATTATCCTAAGGGCATGGTTACAACTAGCCTGAGGGTGGAGTTTTTTTAGATTGAGGGCATGGTTCTGATTATCTTAGATTTTAATTATGTTGAATTTTTAAAATAATATTATTATAGAAATGAAAAATGTTCGTGATAATTACCATGAGGACTTACTAGTTTACTGCATTATAATATTTCACACTATTGTGGCACATTTTCACTGACATTTGGGGACGGGCCTTTAGTGGGTGCCTAATGGAATTTATTTCTCACACCATGTTTGGGGTCATGTATTCATCACCAAATAGATTACATTTCTGTAGGTATGGTTAAGGGAAAGGGTCCCTATACAGGTACTTGATTGTAGTAGAGGGGTAGGATAGCATGGGACTGAGCTTAGTCTTGGGATGCTGGTGCGTTTTGTTTACTCTTCTTTGTTTTGTATGGTTGTACCTTGTATTATGTATTGTATTGTATTGTATTGCAGTTTATCCGGTTTTGGTTGTTTTCATAGAATTAGTGACTTGCTGCATCTTTATATATATATGATTGCTGGTTCCCTTTACTTCAGTTGTACATTTCTGTTGTATATTGTCCACTGCTTCTGCTGTTGTATGTTTATATATTTTATTCCACTATGCTACACTTTGACAAATGAGGGCATAGTTTCCCCACTATCAGAACTGGGCCCTCGCTTCTGGTCGGCAGCCTCTGGCATTTGGGGAAATGCGCTTGTGATCATGTGACCAACCGGGTTCGGGGAACCTGTCGAGTGGCACCCGGATATGAGATGTTGCAAAAATTGTCTTGATAATTTAGGTAAATTATCTATAAATCATTTTTGATGTGTAGGAATAAACATCACATTAATATGACTCATGATTTACCCAGTATCTCTCAAAGTGATTGTTTTCAGTTTAAAATTTAAACTTTAGTTAAAAAAACATGTTACATACATAAAACGAATAATATACACTTTAATTATCTTAATTCTTTAGTATAATTATCTATAAATTAATTGTGATGTGTAGCGATTAACCAAAAATTTCTATTAAAAATTATGTGATTGGTATGACAAGAAGTGTATATTTTCAGTTGAAAAGTGAAATTTTATTAATTTATTTCTACATATTTATATTTAATTTAGTAATTTATAGTATGACTTAAATAATAATTTTTTTTTGTAGTTTCAAAAAATTTCTCATTATTTGGTTGATTTTTCTACAACTGGTTCCATGAACGGGCTATTTTGAGAGTGGGTCGAGGGCCAAAGACAACAAAACATTGATGTTTTTTAATTTTTCGAGGCTTTTGTTAAATTTTATATAATAATGTAATTGTTAAAACCAATTTTTTAAATGATTGGAACATTGTTTCCCTTATAGTTTTTATGTAAGTTAAATTTCAATAAAAATTTCATTTGCTATTGCATTGTGTTATAATTTTTGTATCACCCTGCTGAATCATGGATTTTATCCATGTTTTTTCTGGAACTAATTAAATGGCCCTTCATAGATGATAAAAAATTTTGATAAAGGGGGATATGATAAAACTAAAATTAGTACTAATAAAGCCCCCCCCCCCCCCTTATCAGTTCTTTTTTAGAGCTGGTGAATGGGCAATTTATTGATGTTATTTTTAGTGTTGACAAATGAAGTTTGCTTTTAAACGACTGAAGGGACAGAAGGCCTTGATTTTTATTATTTTTTATAACCCATTTTTCAAGGGATGAGGGGGAAACCTTTCGAGTCCCATAGGCTTAGTGATTACAACGCCCATAGGCTTAAGAGACATGACATGACCCAAAGGTCTTAGGAAATTCAAGCATACTATAACTATAAAGAACTGCCCCTCCCCAACATTTGCATTGTGATGGTAGCTCTTCACCTTCGTATGGACATCAGGCTAAGCTTCCCGTACAAGAATGGGTTGTTCCAAATGCCGTATCCATATCCTCTCATTCTTCCAAATCCATTAGTTCTGCTCTGGTGAGTGCATCTGCTATAGTACATCTACAGTTCCCAGAAATATACCTCCACCAGGTTTTGAACCTCGGTATCGTGGATGCACTTAAGGATACCTCACCAACTAGGCTCAGGCTCATGTGAAATTGTCGTTTAAATGAATTTACAACATCATTAATTTCCTAAAATTGTTGACGAAACTTTATAACAGTACTAAATCAAATACCAATCGTATTAAAAGTTATAAAGGGATCCATTTATCAACACTTTTTGTAGAACTAATAAATTGTAATCATTTTCATCATATTTTTATCACTGATTAAGTGGCCTTTTATCAATTCTATTACTAACACTGATAAAATCCAAACTGCGGTAGTGTGCTACTAAAATTATAGAACACTGCAGTAGGAAATAGAAAATTTAAATTCAATTAAATTTAAATCACAATAAAATATTAAAACATACTATAAAATTATTAAATACATTTGAAACGCTAGTTAATAAAATTACCTTGTTATGTAAAATTTATCAACAATATCAACAAATTCAAAAAAATCATTGTTTCAATGCCTTTAAGCCTTGACCCCCCCCCTCTAAAGAGCCTGGTCATGTTACAAGTTTCTAAAAAACCACCCAATCTTGAGAAAAATAGGGTACTTATATAAAAAACCAATTCATATGTCTGTAATATATTAAATAAATAAATTAAACATACATATGAAATAATTCATTAATAAAATGTCACTTTTAAAGTGAAAACATACACTTCGAGACATATCGGGCACACCAGGTGTCAGATTAATGTGTTCCTAATTCACAGAAATAAAAAATGATTTATGGTTCATTATTAACAAGTTTCCAGACAATATGAGTGAATTTTATTGGTTTTAAGTATGTTATATTTGTTTTGAACAAAATTTTAAATTTTTAATAAAAACATTCACTTTGATTTATACCACCAACATTGTGTTACGAATTGATGTGCAGACAATTCCAACATATCACAAATGATTTATGGATTATTTTCCAAAAAATATCATGATAATATGAGTGTTTATCTAGGATTTTCGTGAGTAACACATGTTTTTAGCTAAAATATAATTTTCAAACTAAACACAAACACGATGAGTCATAATAGTCACACCTTGTGTCAAATTGATGTGAAGAAGATTCCTAGATATCGCAATAGACTTATAGATATTTTTTTAATGAATTAAGAAAATTCAAGTGAATTTTATCAATTATCTATTAGTGACATGTGTTTTTATCTAAAATGACATTTTTAAACTGAAAAAACACATTTTTTAGTCATATTAATCACTCTGTGTGTCAGATTGATGTGCAGCTCATTCATCTCCATCAAAAGTTACTTATGGGTCATTTCACTATAGTATTAAAACAATATGAATGTTATTTATTTGTTTTTACTATGTCTAGATTCTTTTTAACTAAACTGTACATTTTAGATAAAAACACACACTTGAGTCATATCAGTCATGTTAGGTGTTGGATTTCCTTGTTATTGATTCCTATAAGTGATAAATGACTTATATATCATTATAATTATATATGAATAAAGTCCAATTTATTTTTTTAGGTTGTAGTGTTTGAAGTATGTTTTGAACAAAATTAAAAATTTTAAATAAAAACATGCACTTTGAGTCATAATATTCCCACCTTATGTTGAATTTATGTTTGGTTGATTCTCACATAGCAAAAATGACATATGGATCGTTTTCATAAAGTATAAACAAAATAAAAGTAAATTTTTTTAGTTATTACTTTGTGGCAAATAATTTTAACTAAAATTTCATTTTAAAACTAAAAAAACACAATTGGAGTTATATTAGTCACACGTTGAGTCAGATTAATGTGTGACTGATTCTTTCATATAAAAAATATCATATGGATTATTGTTAAAAGTATCAAGATAAAATTAGAATGTTTTATTTGTTCTTATTTAATGACACGTTTTTATTAATAAAATGATATTTGTAAACTGAAAATATGAAATTTGGTTTATACTAGTTACACCGTGAATAAAATTGATGTTTAACTGATTCTTACAAAAAAACAAATGAATAGTGGATAATTTTTATAGTGTATTTATTGAATTTAAATAAGTCTAATTCATTTTTAGGCAGTGATAATGTTTAAAATAAAATTTCATTTTCAAATAGAAAACACACATTTAGAGTTATTTCAGTCCTACTGTGTATCTAATTAAGGTGATGTTGATTACTAAATCTTAAAAATGACTAATATATTATTGTATTAATTTATCACATCAATCAGAAAGTGTTTTATCAATTTTTATTATTTCATGCCTCTTTTGAACTAGAATTAAATTTAAAATAAAAATACACACTTTGAGTCATATCTGCGACACTATTTATTGGATTGACATTTTGTTAATTCCTACTTATCAAAAATGACTTATGGATAATTTTTATATTGTATAAAGATAATTTTAGTGTATTTTATGGGTTTTTAGTGATTTCCACTCATTATTTATTGAAATGTATTTTTAAAAGTAGAATGAAAACATTGAGTTATTTTTAAACTAAAAACACAAAATACTAAACATAACCAGATCAAATAAAGAAAAAATATCACCATAAAGATTAAAATAGTTCATTAGTCCATAATTATTGTTTAATAACTAGTCAAGAATTTTTTTTATCTAAATATTTTTTTCTCTTTGTAGAGCACAACATAGTTGAATAAAAATAAATTCTTGATGAACAAAATTATTCATGATATCTGGGGAAATTAAATAAATATGTAATATGAAGCCTCCTCTTTAGGGTGTTTGCATGTATTCTAACACCATGTTTTTTAACCATTAGTTTTTAAAAAAATTCTACTTTACCTTTTGAATATTTTCACTATCGACGGTATTAGTTGTATTGGAAAAATATAGGTACAAAAAACAATTAGTAAATTTTTTATATGAAATTATACTTATCATTAGAAATACTAATTCAGGATATAATAGTTTTTGGATGGAATGAAATATCTTTTAAAAAATTGAATGTAATAACCAAAATAATTTACATTAGTTTGTTTCAGACAATATAGAAACATTGAGAAAATTATGTAATTTGTATTGATATATGTTTTCATAGTGAAACAATATTCTATATACCCTAATACTTATCCATTTGTAGAATTTTAAAGGATTAGTGTGCACATGGACCGTCCTCATTCAATTATTTTGACGATATTTAAACACTTCCATTTCATAAAAAATATATCATTAAAATTTAATATAAAAATATAACTCGAATTTTATTTTTAATAGGTTTAATGTGGTTTATTACAATGATAAAAAACAGGATGTGTGGTTAATTTTTTCGGATTCCGTGAATTGAATCCAAAAAATAAATCATTGCAGTTTCTAAATTGATTGAAATTAGTAAGTAATGCTCTTTAAAAAAGAAAAATTAATAATAAATTAATGAATTGAAAATATATTTTATTTGATTAAATTGTAGAGTTTTACCCCTAAGTCAAGAGTTTTAAGAAGAGTTTTTATTATATAAGTCTATTTTTAAACATTATAGCCAGTTTTTATATAGTTTATCTAAATTCCTCTTCATTTAATGTGATTTTTTTGTATTAGTAATGTGAGAACTAATGAGTCCAAAATTATGTTCACTAGGTTTTACTTAAAATGGTTATTTTATGTATGCCGGAATAAATATGAATTTCAGTTAACAATAATTAACATAGTTGATCTGCTACTACACAACCAGAATATGAAAATGCATATTATTTATATATTTACAACTAAGACTCCTAGCTATCCAGGATTGAGGATTTCATATATATTTCCAAGAATAATAAATTCTATAATTTCCTCTTTGTATATTTTTTCTCTAAAACCACTAATGGTCGTATCACCATCTATGAAAATTTTATCTACATGAACTCATAAAATTAGTAAGCATAGAAATTGAACTTATAGGGTAAAGGTACTCTATGAAGGAATTTTTGATAGATAAGTTAATACTGTATATTTTCTCTAATTAGAATATCTATTTTTCTTTTCTTTTTTATTTTTGTAATAAAATTCCATGGGTTGGATCTTTTTTCATCAATTTCTAAAAGTTTATCATATGAAATAAATACGAAAAGAACACATCCTTATCGAAATGCATTTTTACGAGATCAAGTGGTCATTATATGAATGTTCCAATAGAAAGTTTGACCATGTAAACATATCGATAATCAAAGTGGACAGATATATTGGTGATAAGATCATGAGCTATGAGAATCCCCACTCTCACTAAACCTTTTGGAAGTTGTTTTATCATAGAATATCTCATTGGATATTTTACATTTTACCCCTATAAATATGAAGATGGTTGGGTGCAGATAGATATAAATTTCATTCAATTTCACCCTAAAGAATTTTTGTATAGGAAAGGTATCAATATATTTTTGATACAGATTTCATTGAAACATGTATGTAAAATTTGATACACTCTAGTAAGGCAGACCTTTTATGGGAATTGATCACCTCAATTATGGGGTGTATCTTTTTGTAGTGGTTATTGTTGGTAATTTATTCTCTTGGATTCCATAACAAAAAATTCTATAACAACTCAGACTGAAAATTAGTTTTTTATTTTATTATATTTATTTAGGGCCACATATCTTCTATTTTCTTATATTTATCCCCTTCTACATTTATTTTGTCAAAATATGTTCTGGGAGACAATCCAAAACCCAAACCAATGAAATTCCCATATTGTTTCGGCCACTTCAAGTCCACTAAAACTAATCATTCATTGGGTAGAAACAATGATGACTGTTGTGTCTAAACAGGATAAAAATTAATGGAAAATAACTAGTCATTGTAATCAAATAATGATACAAAGAATAAATAATTAATTAATTCATACATACTCATGATTCCCTTAAATTTTGTGTGTTTTAATATACTAGTATTTAATATTTATTTACATGAGAATCTTTTATCACACATGATGTGGGGTAGAAGTGGATTTGGATTTTATCTCATCAGACTTTATATAAAAGGAGAACATAATTATACACTTTTTTCATTCAACATAAAATTATCAATATATATTTAAAATACATTCCATATTTTTTAGGTGAATCATACCCTATCATTTATTTATGGCTGGGGTACACTAGTTTTGATGAACGCTGCTTATTTCCAAAACATAATTTTTGTTTTATAAATTAATAATTCTTAATCAATGTGATTAATACATGTATTTCCACGTAAATTATTAGCAACCATATTGTATATAAAATTATGCCTTATCAAAATAGAAAATAACGGAAGAAAATGTTTCTCAGTTTATCATGTGTTAAAATATATGTGGTGGGTGTGGGTTTACATTCCATTCATCATCCCTAAGATGATTCTTCATAAGAATTTTCCAAACCCCTCTATTATCATTTACAGTGACCATTAATAAAAATTTTAATCGACTTTCATAGTGTAAAACTACACTATTTAAAGGGTAATGAATATTAAATAAATATTTCATTAATAAATTTTAAATAAAATTGAGATTGTGTATCATAATGTTACCCTAATCACTTCCATAATTAGTGCCTTAATCAAGGGTAAAATATTGTGGCACCTATTTACATTCATCGGTACATAAATTTAAGTGGTGAACTCTATATAGCTAATTAAAATGGACGTGTGGGAGTTAAATTTATAACCTTTTTCATTTTATCCAACATCAAATTTTATGCCTCTACATCTCACCTAAATATTTTTTTAACACTGCCAGGATACAAAGATCTTGTTTTTTTGAGGATATATAGTGTTCACCATATAACATTTACATTATTCCAACATCTTCAATATGTTGTTTTCCTATATTGGTATCATCAACATGTGCATAAACATATTTTTCCTATACACTAAGACTATCATTATATTGAGAGACTTTTTGTTCCTTACGATTGTGAGAAACAACATGTGCAGAATTAAATATTGGAAGAAGTGGTTGAATATTTAATTTATATTATATAAATCCAATAATGATCAAAAAATACTATAAGGTAACTCAATTTAAATTATAGAAAAATATGTAATAATTATTGAAGTATATTCTTTACATTAAAGGTTGATAGAATTTGAACCCTCTACCATGTACTGAAATCCACTCTTTCTGGTCTTCCCTAAAATAACTGACCCCATATATATTGGGATTGCCTTAAAATGATTATGAAATCCTAATGAAATGGACATACTCAATTGAATTGAACATTGAAGATATAATGATTTTGGTCGATAAGAGAATAATTAACCACTTTCTTTGTTCAGGATTAAGGATATAAAATATGTGTACTTTCTATGATTACATTATAAATCGTGTATCATTCTATTGTTATTTACTAAAATCCAATTTCATGAATCCTAATTCATAAATTATAATTACACTCCTACTCTCAACCCACTTTCATTAAAAAAATTCACTTAAAATGTTGTATATTCTGACTCTTATATTTATTTGATGATTCTAAAGTATTATTTATTCTCATAAATTGGATTTATTTTATTTGTACTAGATACATGCTTTGTTTCACGCACTAGTGTAACTCCACTATATTTCGTGGTATTTTATTCATCGTGTTCCTTTATAAAGAAAATATAACCATTAATTATATAACCATTATAAGATAATAAATTCACACTTGGCCCTTTGTCTTCCCATTGATGTATTTATGAAATTGAATTCGTATTTTCCATCTAATTTTTAATAATTTGTTCTTGAAACAATCATATAATATATTGAATATGTGTATTTGATATCTGGATTTCAATTTTCAATTGATTCATAATACTCTGAATTAATTTTTTCTTCTCAACATCTAGTGAAACATCTAAATTTTTATGTTAATTTTAAAGGTGATCTTGCTCCCACTCTATAATGAAATTTGAGACAACACATATTAAGAAATTTCTTCAACCAAAATTCAATAGTGTGATGAGATTTTATTATAATAGTGTTTTCCACATTGAACAGGTAATCAGAAAAGAATTCAACGTCTTCAGCAAAAAATGAGGTGTACAATTACATTAGTAATGGTAAAAAATGGTGGAATTGCCTTCTAGATTGTTTATACAAGACTCTGATTGATCAAGATACAATCACAACGATATCAATAGTCTAGATTGTCCAATGATGTGGTGATGAGGTGTTGGATTTTTTTCACATAAATTTTTTTATAAGCTGGATTTCATTCAATGATGTTTGTATTCTTCTTCAAGTGAGAAAGACATGATGTTATGTTTCGATGAAACGGGATAACTTTTATTTATAGTAGAAATATATTTCAGATGAGGCGTGGTTTCAAAAAATCATAAAGTTTTCATGATTATTGGTGGAGTAATAGAGATAAAATGAAGATATTACATCAGTTTAATCATGGTTGTATCCCCCATAGCTTGTGAAATGACATGAAAATTTATAAACAAAGATTCATTTTTAAATGCGTAAATTCCTTATTAATAAATTAAATTATTGAAAACTCAAGGACTAATATGATTATTATGTACATCAATAAGTTATATCCTATAAAATTTAAAAGATCATTAATAATAAAACCATTGAAAATATAACCATTATATAGTTATCATATGACTATTATATATATAGGGTTATGGAAAATCTAGTTAACATGAAACAATGACGTGATGACCCCAACCAATAAGATTGAAACCTGTTAATCCCTTTTATTAAAGCTACCATGAGGGGTAACATCACTAAGATTTTCCCTTGACCAACACGAAGTCCAGATTCAATAACAAAAGCACAAGTGAAACCATTTAAGGGAAAATTTCATGTTCATTGAGATTATGGCCTAAACCATGTTTGCCAAATCAGTCAAATAAACTCTCACCATCGCACACCTTACCGTTAGGGAATTCACCAGTGTAAAAAATTGATATGTATCTATACCCTAATATAATGTTATTTTTATTTTTTATATGTCAATGATTATATTTATATTTTATTATTATTTTATAATGATTAAATTAAAAGTCTAATAATAATTTTATTTTGATATGTTGAATCACAAATTGTATTATTTTATGAAATATATAGTTTCAATTATGATACACTATATAGTGAATTAAATAATTCTTTTAAATAAATGATATTTCAATAATATATTATTATTCAAAAGTATTTATTAAAAATTATTGATAATATAATTTTATGAAGTCAAATATAATTTATTAATCGATTGAAAACAATAATTTTTAAAAAAACTAGTATTTCTCAATAAATGAGGATCTTTAGTTTAAGGAGAGATTATAATATTTAGAGGATTATTTGGAAAAAATAAATATTAAATTTGAAATTAGTAGGCCATAATTATCCAATAGTAATTTTTTCAGAATTTTCTGTCAATGTCAAATTTTTTGGTAAACATTAAATATGATATGATTATACGTTATGTATTATGACAACATAAAAGACGAAAAGGGATATAATAAAAATTATAAAGAGAGTCCATTACCAAAATTATTTTTATTCTTTAAAATAATTTTTTTATGATACTTGATTGACTTTGTAAACCTTTATTGAATCATTTAAACCCTATATTATATTTTATGTTTATAAAATAATTTTTTATAAACATGAATCACTACCACATCACTAAGGGTGTTGCATTAATGAGTTAGAATAATTTCCATTTAAAATAATGAAATCTACTATTATTTGGAAAGAAACCTGATCAAAACCCATGTTATGTTTTGTGGTTTGGATTGATATTTCATATAGGCTCCAAAACATATTTTTATAAATTAATAAACAATGCTTGTATCTTTTTATATAAAAACACACAAAACCTTTCTTTCATATTCACTCAAAAACCATTTATCATGAATTTACACTACCATTCCATCAATATAGAACTCCAAGGGACCCAAAATGATTATAATATGATCTCACCATGCTTTTAGATGTTCCCTCTCGGGGTATGGGATACTCTCCTTCTAATCATTATTCAATCACCTTCTTTATATTATGATTTTTTACAATTGTTCTTGTCAAAAAAAATTAGACATACCTTTTACTATCATTATGATTTTCATGTGATGATAGATTCATTTCACTGTGATTTAACCCTTCCATAAATCTTTATTTACCACCTTTATGTTTTTGAAATTATCTTGCAATTTTCCATGCCTGGAATTTGTATAGTGAATACCTATCCTAATTTCCATGCAAGAGTATTTACCCAAATGTACCTATACTTCATTTATTCGGAAATTCCATGTATTTAACAAAAATCATTAATATTGTGATTAAATTTAATGAAATATATTCTTATTTGGTATTATCTATGGGTCACACTTATGCATTTACATGTTATTAATGTGATGGGGGGGTCAAAAATTATATAGCCCTCCAATGTATTGGGTTGTGATTTTCTCTCATGATAAGCTTTGTATGGGATTAAGAAGTGAACATAATACTTGATGGGACTCCTTCCACCATGTGATGTTTTCTTGGTAGTTATCCTTGACTTATTTATATGCATTGTTTTATATTTTTTCCACATTTTCATTTTTCATTCATGCTATCCTCTTATATAATGCTTCGATATTATTGTTTATAATTATAACCTAATTTATGTGTCGTTGATATTCCCATTAAAAAATGTATTAAATTAATCATTTTATGATTTTATTATTCCATTACAAGGATTTATATATCACCCATTTCTTATATACATTCCTAGGTTATCCTAAAAAGTTTTAGAATAGCAGTCTATTTTTAAGAACAAGTTAAAGGATTTTTAAATATTGATTGTTTATCCTCATTCAAGATATTATGTTATGTAATTATTTTCCCAAAGTCACTAGGCCCCATGAGAAATTGGGATGATATTCTATGTACCTTTATGTAATAAATTATTAATTACAGTCTATTATAGATATGGGTTTTTATAGTTGGTATCAGAGGACCGTTTAGTTATTTTAGGGGATTTGGATTAAAAATTCAATTAAAAGCCTTATGGATAATATTAACCATCAGATACCATTCCTACATTTTGATAAATTTTAGAGTGATTTTTTTCAAGAATATAAATCCCTGTATGGATACAAAAAATTTATGTGGCTCTAGTACAGTTGTACCTAGGGATAATGACCCTAAAATGGGTAATTTGGCATGGACTCGATCATTGATTGATTATAAAAAAGATGCATTATTGCACTCCTTGTTGGAAACACTTGAGGGATATTCTTCTTTAAATTTGAAACATCATTACAATACATTATAAAGAGGTTAAAAATAACCATAAGAATTTATGTTAATAAAGAGATCATAGATAAAATACATCGAGACATATAAATTTATAGGTTAAGGAATATATTTCATTATTACTTATCCATCTAATGTTTATGGTTATTTATTTATTTTTTTAATAATTTCAAATTTTAAATCACTTTTTTTCCTTAATTTTAACCCATGGATGGGGAGTTGATTCAAAAACTAGTGTCATGAGAAATGTGTTACCTTCCAAAATGAGATGCATATCCCGATAAGAGAATGAGCCCGGATCTTCATGTTGATACTTTCTGAAAACATTCATCTTTTGAACAGATACATGAATGAGGGGTAAATTATATATCCCCTTAAGAAAAATAATGTCATAGTTGAGACCATTATTCAACAAAGGCCTCAAACTATTAATGAATCTTTTGACCCTTTAATTAGGAAAAATGGTTTAAATCCATTGAATAGATCTTCTTCGTCCTTCAATGCTCTGAGTAAGAGAAGGTCACACTGGTTGTTTACCATATAGGGGGAGAATCAGATCCATTGTGGGAATCAAAAAATATATGAAGCCTAGGAATGATATCAAATTTATGGAGTGGAATGAATTCCTGAAAAGGATTTTGGATAAATATTTTCCTCAAACTATTTCAATTAAAATAGGGAGGGATTTCATTTCCCTAAATTAAAAGGATGACGAGTCCATCAGGGAGTATGAGAAACACTTCACAAGACCAAAATGATACACGTGTACCTTTTTCATTTCACCTAAAGGTAAATTCAAACACTAATTTAGTGGGTGAAATCAGATTCTATAAATATTATTTGGCAATTCATGAAATTGGTAGGTATAAGTAAATTATTGGATATTCCCTCTAATTTGAAATGGATATCAATGAATCTAAGGGGTCTCATGTGTATAGAGATAAGTTAATAACTGATTTTAATTATAGTGGTGTAAAGGAAAATATTCATGGGGAAAGAAAGTACAACATCCTATATTCCAAAATTTTGGGAATAACTATTTCAAAAATTTACTGAAGGGTACATGGAATTGCTTTAGGTGAGGTAAGGAAGGGCACCAAGCTATAAATTTTCAACAATAGAAACCCACTGATGTGATAGAATAATGTAATACTATAGTATACCATTATCCTATTGTATAGTGTTTCAACTATAAGGAAAAATTACACTTTACAAATCAATCCACTAAATCAATGGATGTCAATGAAAATCGAAAACAATAACCTCCAAGGCCTAAAGATCATGGGTGGGTTTATTACATCACAACTACTAAGGTGAATATAAAAAAATGAAGTTGTGACATGTATACTAATTATTCATTCTAGGATAGAACACATACTATATGATTTTACTTCAACACATCCCTTCATATCGTAAATATTTAGTAAAACTATTCAAACACCACCAAAAAAATAAGAAGTAGAGATTTTGATGAAAATAGAAAATGAGGAAATTATTACATCTCAATTATATAACTCTTCTCTTGTAAAATTTTTGTGTTTAATTTCCCATAAAACATTATGATACACTGTTTCCCTTTGAATTTGGGGATGACCTCCTTGATTGAAGGTTTAAATATTCCAATCAGTTTCTAATAGGTGTGTTTGTAGAACTGGAAACATCCAATGATTCCACATCCATTTGAACCTACTTTCCAAAGGTAGGTGCTCATTAGTTTGTGGATAGATGTGGCTTATGAATTTTCATTAGTCAAGAGGATGGGAGGTAGGACTCATCATAGCTTTTTGAGGGGAATTATTGTCTACTCGGGACTCTCTTTATAGATTAATGTTATGTTCGAGAATCCTTATTACATTACCAAGTATAAAATGAGCATTCCTTCAGATCTGACAATCAATGATTAAATATGTAGGAAATTTAGATAATATTTTATATGTATTCAAGGTTCTTCATCAAAAGAGAATCATATGTATTTATTAGAGATTCTTGGTCAATGGTATCCTTCGACACATATATATAGAAGTCTCTTGGTCATTAAGATGACCATCCAGGTTTTAAAGCCACTCAGTGGGGCACTTGAAGTTTATTCTAATTCAGAAGGACATGGATTATTTCAGAGTTGGGATTGAACCCGCAGATGGGATACCTACGTATCCTTTGTTTAGAAAAGGAATCAGAACCCACGTAGTTTGAGTAAGGGAGTATGATTTTTATGATTTATGGCTCAAAGAAGAATGTCATAATTACTTTTACACTCTAAGCTCATGTGAGTCATTCTCGGTTTGAGAAACAAGAGGTATTGGTAAAAAATCAGACAATTATTCCATGAAAGATGCAATCATAAGAAATAATGTGGGGCTTATGTATGTATGACTTCCCAGATAAATGAAGATTATGATTCACTTTAGGGAAGAAATCAAATAACAGGGTCCATAAAGGTATATGTGCTTCATGGATATTTGAATACTCTAACTTGGGTCTTACTCCTTAAAAGGAAGCCCAAATTAGGAGAGGACTTATGATTGAGTTTTACTCCTGATAAGGAATCCTAGATCAAAGATAAATTAAGACTGGTTAAGATAAATTAAGACTACGGCTTACTCTTGAGAAGGAGGCCCAGGTTAAGAGACTTGAAAAATTAAGGGACTTGGGGCTTACTCCTGAAGTGGATGCCCATATTTGAGAATGGGGCTCACTCCTGAAAAGGATGCCCAGGTTAATGATTATGACTGGGGATTATTCCTGAAATGTAGGACCAAGTTAATGATTTTGACTGGGGATTATACCTCAAAAAGGAGGCCCAGGTTAATGATTATGACTGGGGCTTATTCCTGAAAAGGAGGCCCAGGTTAAGAATTATGACTGGGGCTTATTCCTGAAAAGGAGGCCCAGGTTAAGAATTATGACTGGGGTTTATTTCTTAAAAGGAGGCCCAGGTTAAGAATTATGATTGGGGATTCTTCCTGAAATGGATTCCTAGGTTAATGAGTTCTCTCATTTTAAAGGATGAGGTTGAATGTATGAAATCTCAATCTTTAGTGACATAAAGATGTGTAAATCACTAGGTTTTGAGAGATATTCCACAGAATTCCTTTCAGATAAGGAAGTAAAATCAAGAAATCATGCCATAAATGGATTTGAAGAGTGTCTTGAAGACTGAATCTTAAATAGGATAGGTTGAATGGCATAAGTGGGGTGAAATGGGCAAGAAGGGGACCCAAAAATGCAGGGGCGTGCAAGCCCTGGTAGGTATGCAGGTACTGCGTGGTCGCACAAGTCCTGGTCACGCAGGTATACCCGTTCGACACATGTGTACTTGCGCGACGGTTAACCAGCAGAGTAATACTTGAGCGACTCTTGGTTAAGTCCTTTAGAATCATCTTGAGGTTCTTCCAGAAGAGTGGCACGCAATTTCTATTGAAGGAGTTAGGCGGCGTGCAAGTGGGGCCATTTCGCTTAATGGCTAGCCACTCAGGCGCGCAAGTGTTGATGAGTATCAACACTTCAGCCTTCCTCCCCCTCTTTAGATCATCCGTTATAAGTAAGAAAATACCTTAGAAGTGTTTCAAAAGCTTTGAGAAGAGATTAGGGCGCCGGGAGCTCAAATCCAAGTTTCTGGAAAAAAATCCTCCCTTAAATGGGGGGCCCATAGGGTCTATTTATATACTGGAGAAGACCCTGGGTGGTTATCCTTTGGGGCACACAAGTCACTTGCAAGACCATTAGGCGCCGCACAAGTGGACATGCGCGACGGTGATGAAACATGCGTGGCACATGTGCTTTTGAAGCCTTGTTCAATGCCTTTGTCGATTTTTGATGTTTTCTTCAAAGGCTGAATCAATTTTTGCTAAGTCATTTCCCTTTCCATTCTTTCAGACAATGTGACAAAAAAGGAGCATCAACAAAAGTCCCCCCTCATAGTTGGATCCGAAAGAAATGTGGATGTGACTCTGAGGAAAAGAAGAAAACCAAAGGAGAAGTGGCGCGCAAGTGATGATGGCGCAGAGGGCGGCGCTCAAGTGTGAGTCGCACAGGGCTAGAGTGCGCCTGCTATAGGCATGCAGGTGGGTAGCCTAGCCTATAAATATGATATCCTTTGCCGCGCATAACATCTGATTTCCAGATTCTCAAGCTCTCATCGCACAGGTCACCTTCGCCGTGCAAGTCTCTCTTTTTCCACTTTTTCTTCTCCGTCATGCTGCTGTCATGGTAATAGGACTTCCACGGTGATACTTGCGTGAAAAAAACTTGTGCGTCCCATTAACACTTGCGCGTCACATCCATATTTGTGCGCCAAGTTTAGACATGTGCACCTTAATGCCTTTCCCATTTTTTCTGAAATTCCTTCACAAATGTTATAAAAAATCAACTTACTGAAAAGTTAATTTACTCAAATTTTGTGCAGAATCAATGGCTCTTAGAACCATAATAGCTGATGAACTGGCTAGCAAGCGGATTGAAGATATGATGAACATCATTGGCCATGATTATTATACCGTCAAAAGTATCACACTTCTAGATTTGGATAAGTATCTGAATAAATTTCATCGCGACTTCCCCCAAAGCATATATTTGCCTTAGTATGACTATAGTCATCTGTGAGACGTTACTATTCCAGAAGCAAAGAACTATCTCCCATTTTCATGGTTTTAGAATTACACCAACTTTGCTTCAGCAAATATCTCAGGTGGAGGAGTATTTCTAAATGCTAGAATAGTGGAGAAGGCCCACATGATGCATCATAGCCCTTGTATGCTAGATCTGAAACCTCATACGCCTGAACTGCAACCTCATTGTCATCCTTCAATATTCAGAAATGCTCAGATGGATCAATCCAAAGGCTGGAAGAAAAGTTGGGACTTCCATCTTGGGGGAGGCGTGAAGCCAACTTGGATGTGGGCATACTGGGTGTAACAAACCTGTGTAGGGTTTGTCGAGGATCTGAAAGGAGTGGCGATTTACAAAGCTATCTGGGTTGGGCAAACATATGTTTACAGACATGATAACTTCGTGCCCGAGATACTCAGCCACTGGAGTCTAGTAACTAATTCTTTCCATTTGACTCATTGAGAAGTAGGCATCAGTCTGTGGGATGTCCACAAGATCTCAGGGGATCCAATTTTGGGTGACATGTATGATGAATTCAGTCCACCCAAGGTGACTTGGAATGATTCAGAGAAGACTCCTGCTTTAGCTCGAGAATTATTTAAGATCTTCCACAGGCTCAAAAGTTCAAGGACCTCATAACTCATTCTAGAAAGGATATTCATCTAGAGGAATGGATGAATATATTTATTATTGAGAAGAAATAGAGGGAGTCAAAGGAGAAGGATCCGAAAGAAAAAGGATCCACGAAAAATAAATCCAAGGATAAGAGGCCCAAACTTCCTAAAACCTGCCCAAAACCTGAGAAGAGGGGTGCTCTTGGCACATTATGGAAAACTATAGAAGCAGGAGAGTTCGAGAATTGGGGATATGAGGTGAATCAAAGGATCCCAAAGAAGACTCGTCTGGCAGGCTTCTTGGCAATGTGGCTCAACGTTTATCTCTTGCCAGTCAGGGATTCGAAGGGAGGCGTCAGACTAGGGACCTTCATCATTGTGGAAAAGTTGGCTGAGGGAAAAATGGTTGGGTTGGATACCCCCATTTTAGAAAATATTCACAGGAGATTACTTCATGTCTTCATGGGTAAATCTACTTTAAGAATAGTGGGACCATTCCATGTTTTATGGGGATGGATCCCCACTCACATCAGGACCTACAATGTATATAATGGATTACAAATTCGTAGAAGTTCTTTCAGGTCGTTAGTGAAAGAATTCTCTAGAGTTTCCCCATTAGATGTTAGTTCTTATGACATGAAAGTGAGGCTGAGAATATTTTAGAAATTCAATATTTTTCCCTATGTAAATCCGCCAACCGGGCGGTTTGTCGATGACGGAACAGCCCACTTGGATTTGAGGGCATACATGCTAGCTTGAGGGAATGGTGTGCTAGTTTCCAGGACTGACGAAGAAGTTATATTCTAGGCCTATTCTCTATATTGATTTGCTATTCAATTCAATTGTCTATAACAGGCTGCTTTATCTCCTCTAGTACATGTCAGGTTAGAGCAACATCCGATGGTTGCTTGGCAACTATGGCTGCTGACGTCAAGGGAGAAGACTGGGGCAGTATTTGACTTACTAGTTGAAAAAGTGACACATAATTTGACTAAATATTATGCCAAACACTAGATAGAATCATACCCCAACGGGGTGCTGAATCACCCAGTTTATCAAGTGGGAAAATGGAAGAGGATTGTAGAGAAAGAAACCCTTCCTTGTGATGGTGATGCTTCCCCACCTGGAGCTGATTCGAAAGATTCCTCCTCTAGAACTGATTCACAGGATTCCCATAATGGGGATGATGAGGCACAACCAGTGGAAAAGAGGTTTCGTGCCTGATATAATCCTCTGATCATAATTAAAAGACCGACTCATTCAACTCCTGGTGAGTTACTTCATTCTGGTAAGTTAATCACTGCTACTTTATAAAGCAATAAGTCTTATTTTCTTATTCTCTATCTATAGTTGCAGGAGCTAGGAAAAAATTGAAGTCAATGACTGTAGGACCTTCCTCGCAGCCTTTATAACTATGACTAGAGGCTATCCAGTTATGGTAGGTTTTATACTGTGGTACTGAGACCGCCTGGCTAGATTTGTGTGAGGGCCTACATCTTCCTGGAATAGGGAATCTTCTAGCTTCTAAAAGTATCCAATACGATGATAACCCCAATGAAGTGCGGGATTACATCAAAGAGCTGGAAATGCTCATATACTCCACTGATGAGTCTGTTCCTGTTACCAGGTGGATGAAGGAATTGATTGATCGTGGTGCTGCTGAGGGGACTGATGAGGAGTGTCATGATTATGTGGCTCCTGAAGATGTAATTTTTCTTTCCTTATTTAATTTGCAACTTGATTTCAGTCGAAGCTTTGTTACTTAAGGAAGTTATTTTCTTCCTCTTGCAGCTTGCAAAGAAAGGAACTACTGAGGTCCCTTCGCCACAGTATAGCCCTGGTGGTACTGCCATCAGGGTTGCTGCGAAATCTCCTCCTGAACCAGGAGAAATATCTCCAGGCCAGCAGGCCATGAATGAGGAGCTAGCAACGACCTTCCATTCTCCAATCCAAGTGCCAATAAGGGAGACTTCCGATACTCCCAAAAAACCAAATAAGCAAAGGCAACGAAGGAGGAAGTCCACACCTAAACACTTCATTAGTAGCGGTAAGTCCCTCAGATAATCATTAGTATGTACCCATGAAAAGGTTTTTCATATTCCTAGGGATTTCAGGGGATTCTTCAATTTCCCCCTAAGGGAAAGGACTGATCCTCCCACAAGTCCCACAGAGGGTGTTGTGGAACAATCACAGATTCAAGCTGACTTGGCTGCTCCCGGAGAAGAGCCAGTATCTGTTCCCAGTATCCCTCCTGCTTCTATTGCAAGAAGAGAAGCACCTGTTTCTGGTAAGTTAACAATGATTCATAAAAAAAGTGTTGAACAAAACACCGACTGACTTCCATTCTATGACACTTTAGGTTCAACTCCTGCATTAGAGCTTCTGGCGGCTGTTGCAACTGATTCCATGATTTTATCTGAAGATGTTGTCCAAGGTCAGGGGCCGCAGGATGTAAGTCACCAAGAAGACACATAAAATGATCCTACTAGTGAGACTAACCAGGATTCTGAAATATCATTGGTTGAAATGATGAATCATGGCATGTCTTTCGAAGAATTTTATTATCATGCTAAGTTATCATGTGACTTAGAAGACCTTGGGTGTGAGTGTTATCCTTTTCCCAGTAAATTTTCTTATAATTTACACTTCTAATCATGACTGAAAATAATATGAAGATCCATCCATAGAAGCTGTCGAACTGCCAATGCCTGAAGAGGGTGTAGACATTGATGTCAACCCTACCATTGCATAAAAATTAGCTCATGTAGAGCTAAACCCAGTAAACCCTCTTGAGACTCATCATGAAGATCATGTTTAGACTGGGAAAGATGGGGAGGAGTCTTCTCAGGTTTCTGATATACCATTGGGTAAGGGATAACAATATTTGTGATTGTACTTAATTTGCAAGACAATCGATTCTTTTGTTATCCTTTGAAACTAACCAAAGCATTCAATTAATTATGCAGGGCCATCAACTGCAGTGGCTAGATCTGGAGGTGAGGCTCCAGCCTCTACCCCAACGAGAATTGAAATTGAAGAAGCACAGGTCAGGGGGAAGGAGCATAAAAGGGACCTTCCTTAAGTGCATTAATCCCAGATTACATGCCCCCTTGTGATGATGATATTAAATCAGACCCAGAGGTGCTTATGGCGCTCAGCTTCTCACGATGCAAAGCATGGAACAATATATGGAAAATCATAACTGAGGTGCCTTTAGAAGAGCTTTAATCGAATATCCCTCGATTTTCATCCCAGTTTATCATTCTAGGACTTAGCGGTTTTGGATACCAAGAGGTCCATACCATGGTGAAACAAGTCATATTTAGGAGGGAGCAGGAGCAAAAGTGTCATGAAGATCTTACCAGGGTGAAACTGTCAGTCAACATCGGCAAATTTGAGGCTACAGTATCCCGAGATGAGGCTGAATATACTTCCAGGATGAAGAAGATGAAGCATAAGATCAATGAAAAAGTCGTCCAGAAGATGCACCTTCAGCAACAGTTAGATTTTATTACTGGGGAACTTGACCAACTAAATAATTCACTGGAGGGAGTTCAAATGAATGGTATGAAGACCATTGAGGATGTCAAGAAATCACTCTATCAGGCTGAAAAGAGTGAATTTGGTCGATTGCATGAGGTTTAAGTAGCTGCTGATGAACACTACTAGAAAAATACCCTATACCAATGGTTTGGAACCGTTGGTATAGGCCTTCAAACCGTTGGTATAGGCTATACCAACAGTTTGGAGGACCGTTGGAAAGTAAGTCGTGACAATAAGTCTATACCAACGGTTTTGGGAAAACCGTTGGTATAAGAAATATGAAAACCTATACCAACGGTTCTCAAAACCTTTGGTATATGTATTTCAAAAAAAAACATTCTATGGGATTTGATCCCAGGACCTCTAGTTTATAATTGAATGACTTAACCACTAACCTAACATGACTTTTGTGAACATAATTTCATAAATATGTATATGTATTGTTTTAATAATTTTAAATTTTGATTTATATAATGTTCTCGGTAAGAAGATTCGATTAAAAATTTTAGGACCTATACCAACGGTTTGGCCAAAACCGTTGGTATAGGTCTTATAGGTCCCCCCCAATACCAACGGTTTGTCCAAAACCATTGGTATAGGTCCATATAAGTTACCTATACCAATGGTTTTAGCCAAACCGTTGGTATAGGTCCAAATTGATGAACTATACCAACGTTTTGGCCAAAACCTTTGGTAAAAGTCATATTTCCAGTAGTGGAATCTCAAGATGCGGTTCATCAATTGAGGACTTATGTTGACAGTCTTTTGTAATTTCCTGAAAAAGTGAAGAGACTCCAGTCTGTGGATGTCCCTATAATTCTTGTGCATCAAATGGAAAGAATACTTTCATCTTCAATCACTTGTGCATGTATTTTCCTGCTACCTGTTTTATATTTTACCTAAGCCAATGGGCATAGTAAGCATAGATTGATTTTTACTAGGATTAATATAAATAACCCTACAAATATTGAATATTTGAATTTCTCAATATTACCTAAATCATAAAAAATGTATGTTTAGTGAGCAGGAACTTGAATTTTATTCAGAGTTCCTTTGTCTTTTGTGGGTAGTTTAAAGTCATGCACATCAGACATAAAGAGGCTAATGTTTATAGTCGAAATAGCTTTGACTGAATGAATTAGAATTGACTCAATTCATTGACAATTTATCTGAAAACATATTACCATACTCTAGTATAAGGGAAAATATGTAAACTATGACTTAAGAATTTTTGAACCTGAGGAATGATATGAAAAAGAGATAAATGGCATTAGAATATGTAGATCCCAAGAATGATGTAACCATTATTTAACAAACCCGTTAGGGGGTTGAATTATGCAGGGCCACCTAAGGGCATTGGCTGCATAGTTAAATAAATAATATCTTTTGGATAACAAGTCTATTATGTAGACTATTTATACAAAGCCACCTAAGGTCACATGCTGCATAGTCAGGCAAAAGAACTCTCAGAAATTTACTTTCCTAGTGCTAAAAATCCAGTGAAAGTTTATGGAGATTCAAATTTTACAAAGTATAGAGTTTGTTGTGTGGAAAGAGGTACTTGAATATGGAGAAGATATTTCCCAACAAGATTATCGAAGAACTGGATGGATATCATTCCTACGAAGGTCTGACCCAAATGTAGGTAAGGAGAATATAAACCATAGACTTGAATACTTTCAGATCACGAAAATGGATATGGGACAAATATGTTAAGGATGACTACTTTTGTGGATCCCTACGTACTGTCATTTAAGACCAACAATGACAAAAGAGGCTTTATTCCCAAGAATGAAGTTACCAGTATTTAACAAACCCATTTGGGGGTTGAATTATGCAGGAACACCTAAGGGCATTGGCTGCATAGTCAAATAATAGTATATTTTGGCGGAAAAATCTGTTATGGAAACTGTTTATGCAAGGCCGCCTAAGGGTATGTCTGCATAGTCAGGCAAAGTATTTTTTCAGAAGTTTGTCATTTTTGTGACTAGAAGTCATGAAAAGGGTTATGAAGATCTGAAAATATTTAAGGTTAGGATTATGACACATAATGATGGGTATTTTCCAATATATGCAGATATACACAAATCAATACTAACCATAATCATGATGTGGCTGGGTCCTAAATGGAAATGTTGGACTTCACTACGTATCCCATGAGGATGGGAATAAAGACATACGTAGTTCTTGAACTACAGTTTAACGTCGTGTGGGTCAAAAAGATTGGAGATCATAGTTTAGGGTCGTAGATCTTGGCCCATTATAAGAAATTAACAATGTGTGTTTTCATGGGGGCTTTTCAGCCAAGGGACTGAAAGTGGAATTTGGGGTTAGTCCCAAAGACTTGGGGCTGGATTCGAGGGACACTCGAACGTTCCTACGTATCCCATAAGTATGGGATTCAAGCCCACATAGATCTAGAAAAACCCTTTGTACAAATTTGGTTTGTACATGTGAAGGGTGAAAGGGGACTTTAGTGCAATGATGATTTAACCCAATATAAAAGGTTCAGGTATTTCCATGTATGTGTAACACCCCGAGATTTTATGAAAAATATTTTTTTTAATTTCATTAATGTCTTTTGTTGTACGCTACACCAAAAGGAGCTTGCAAAACACACATCCTTGACTTTCCTTTCATTACACACAACCGCGACCTTCCTCGATAGCGTGTGTAGTACGCAATACCGAGTTTCACTAAACAACGATATGCTATTAAAATATTATTAAAACTAGCCGTTATGAATAGTAATAACCACTTTTTGAAATTTTTTAAATATTATTTTTTCAAAATGGACTTCATTTTTGGGTTTGGAATATTGAAATTAGCTTAGGGTGAAATTTTGGTACTTTTCGGATAACTTTCATTTTCTGATTAATATTGAAAATTACTAAATTTTAATTAAAAACAACCATTTTAATAGAAATAATTAATAGTGATAAATTATTAATTTGAGTGGTTTTAAAGTATATTTAGAATATATTTTTACAATTTAATACAATTTTGGTTATTGGATGTAATTTCACATTTAAACCAGACATAAACAAGTGTCAATCTTTTGATAGTTATTATCTCTTAAGAAGACGTTATTTGTTTTGACGACGAGAATTATTTTTTAAATTAATTAATGCAACTAATATGTTTTGAATTTGGTAAAATAGACATAATTTTTGAGTTCATAATATCAAATATAGCTTAGGCCAAATTTTTGGTAATTTTCTGGAAACGTTTTTTTTAATGAATAGTGAAACCACTAAGTGGTAGTTAAAAAAATTGAATTTTTCATAAAACGTAATTTTGCCTCTTCTGTGAGTGGAATTTCAAAAATCTGAGAGACACAATTGATGTCAATAAGTAAAATGTGGTTTAATGAGATGAAAATAATATTTGGTGAATATTAACTTTTTACTTTTTTTACCACGGTTAAAAGTAAATAGGGTAATTAAGGGTACAAATGATATTATTATTACCCTAACACATGTCATAATTCTATTGGATAAGTGTAATTCTTCTGAAAAAACCCTTAGGAATAAAATATGACCATTTAGGCCCACTTGGATTAGATTAGGACATTTATTATTAATTTATTTAAAGAAGGGTTAAAATAGTTAAAATCATAGTTTAATAAGTAGATAATTTTTAATATAGGGTTATCCATAAGATAAATTCGACTATAAATATTCATTAGAAAGATAAAACGATTTCCTACATAATGGTAGTTTATTTGAAATTTTTAGACATTAAATAATTTAATTTATTTATAACACAACGATGATGTAGTAATTATCTTATTAATGAAATATTGACATAATTGATGTTATAAATACCCAAATAAATGTAATTTTAGACTTTTTATGAATTACACTAATTTTATAGGTTAATATGACATGTTAGTATTGATTTAAGTTACTTTTTTCTAACTAATCATTCTGTTATGATTTTCTCAATAATCAATTACTAAATAGTGTCAAAATTGACATAAAATAGTTTTTAAAACAAATAATATATTATTAATTGTTATTTTATTCTTAAAAATCTAAGGTTCGGGAAAATGACTTAGATAAGGTTATATATATTAATTATAAACTACATGGGGATTGTGTGGCCTGTTATAGTAAGTTTATTAACCTTATAGTGTAAGAACACAAAAAGACACGGTAAAAGTAAAATTATTTAACTTAAAGTTAAAATTAAATGATAACGTTAAAATAGTAAACTAAACTTGTACAAATTATATTGGATGAGAGTATTTCGACCCATCCCCACCTTAGCTTCCGAATAAATCAATTTGGAACTATTTAAAACCGAATATGACTTTATAATAAAATAATATTTTTTGTTATTCCAAAGGTGCCCCTCTCCTCCCTTATAAAAGGGCACCTCCTCCCTCACTTCCCCACACCACATTGAGCCTTAAAGATCAGACAAACCCTGCAAAATTATCTTCTCAAATTCCCTAGAAACATCTTAGAGGTCCTGGTCTTCTTCAAAGACCAATTTTAGTGCCCTAAGAGAAGGACTCAAAGAGGCGCTTCAAAGAAGAGGTAATGTCTGTTACCGATTCTTTCAACTTTATTTCTTCTTCCACTTCTTCTTCATAGGTTGTTTCATTATGAAGTAATAACATCAGTATAACTCATATACTGATATGTTAATATAAGTATGAAACAACCCTATTTCACCATCTATCCATCCTATAGAAAACGAAATCACCACGCGTGCGTACGTACGGAATACCGTCTCCACACCGTGATGTAATCTATTTTCCACCACCACCTTACATGGATGGGTATAATGGTGTGAATAATAACTATACATAGTTATTATAACATCATAATGATTCTGATATATTTTATCATCCACTCCAATTTAATTCAATAATTATGGAAATGATGTCATCGCTCGTGCGTAGGTACGGACTACCGTCTCCACGACGCGATGAGATTCATTCTCCATGTTAACCATTTAAGAATGTTTATAAAGAATATATAAGAAATAGTAATGAAATATATGACACTATTATGCTATTGGATTTATGTATATATATATATATATTTCATCTACTTCATTCCATTCAACTCAATATGGAAATAAAAATAGCGTTCATGTGTACGTACGGCCTACCGTCTCCATGAACGGTGTATTTCTTTCCATTTATCGATCTATTATATATATGTATATTCTGAATATATATTATAAATAAATCATGTTTTATATTCTGGAATTAAGTAATCATGATCTATGTAATCATATTAATAATTACAAGTCAAAACACGGACGACAAATGAAACGATTTTACCCAAAACACTCTTTAACATGGAATTTACAAAAGAGTGGGTAATATAAAGTCACAAGTGAACCATATATGATATCATAACAATGAATATGATTCTTTAATAAGTCAATGAAATTATTTAAATCATTATATAGGAGTTTCGGATACATAGGAAGCATATCAGACATAAGGTAAGGGAAAATTTTGCAAATGTCATTTTTATCCGAGATTGCTTTTTCGTAAGTATTTACTCGGGTTATTTCTATCATCAATGTCCATGTTTTATAAAAGTGTTTTAATGTATGTTTAAAGTCATTTTTACCAATTTTTGTCTTTTACTACATGGTATGTAAGGAATATTTCTTTTGATTATGTTAAGAGGTACTTTTTGACTTTTCCAGCAAAAGTACGAGAAGAATGTTTTTTTAACTTATACAGCACGAATAGATTTTTACGATTTTATAAAGCCTTATTTTCATTAAGATTCCTCCAAAAGATTTCATGACTATTTTCAACAAAATCCTTTTATTTAAAAATTGCATGATGTTATGTGAAATGAAATTTATTTTGAAGAAGAAAGGATATTTTCCTCAAGAATTAATTTCAAGTGTTTTATCAAAACCATTTTCTATCGAATATGACATTATTTCATATGTGTATGTTTCAAGTATAATGTCTCTATGATTTACATGGTTTCAAATTTTTTATGATGAAATATCCATTTCTTTTATATGGATTATGTGATGAGGGTATGATGTTTATAAAACCCATTTTATTCTTTGGGTTATGATGAATGTTTTAAGTTTATTTTGTGGCACAAGTAAGAATGACTTCACTATGAGATGGGTGGGACCTATATCTCCCTCCAATGCATTTGGTAAAGATTTATATCTCATGAGATAGACATGGATGGAATGGTAAGTTAATCCGGTTCAGTGTTATCGGACTGAAACAAGGAGTGAACTCGAGTTAGAAAGGGACTTTGTCCACTAAGATGGTCTTGGAAGAAATGCCTTGGCTACTATGGAAATCATGACATGTGATGAATGGTTGACACAATTACATGTTTTACTCCCATGTTATTTTATCATGCTTAATGTTTCTTTATGTTATATTCCTTACATACTTCCATGTTTTATGTCATTGCTCAAGATTTTGATGTTTAAACATTATGTTCATGTTTTTAAGCTCAAATGTATATGATCTATTTTATTTTATCCATGCTTACCCTTACTGAGCATTTGAGCTCACCGTTTATATGTTTTCTTTTCCCTAGGATATAAAGAAAGGTTTTAGGAAGGAAAACAAAAGGGGAAGATCGATATGAGAGATGTTAAAGATCATTCAACAGGATTAGATGTTTATATTCCGAGTTTCCAAAGAAACTAAACTATTAGGGTCCTTGTGTGTCTTTTTTTGTTATGTATTAAGTATTACGAAAAAGTAATGTAATGTCCATGTATGTCAAGATTTGGGTCTCTACAGTATGCACATAGTCTTTGAAATGAAACATGATTGAAAATCAATGTAAATAATGATTCCCTCTCAGGTGAGGGTGTCAATGAATATTGTAGTTTATTTTCATACTGGACAAAAGTGTTGTATATTTTAACGTCACATAGCAAGGAAGAAAGTTAACCAATGTAAAGATATTGATTCTAGAGGCGATTTCACGAATAAACATCATATGAGATAGAGGTGAACCGATGTGAAGAGATTGGTTTTGGGCTTGAACCTTGGGAGGTTGCCTACATACCCAGCCTGGAAGACAAGGATCAAAGTCCACATAGTTTAATTAAAGAATGAATTAACGATCAAGTTATTATTGGAGACAATGACCTAAAAAATGATGTTTTTGGGACTTACACATGGTTATTAGCCTAGAGAGAGTGTTATGGTTGAGGTTTTCTCTAAACTCGCCTGAGTCATACTCGGTGTGAGAACCAAGAGGTAACAACAACGTTAACGATGCACAGTTTAATGTCATCTAGGACATATAAAGGGACTATGCAGTTTAAAGTCTTGCAGTTAGGACTATTGGTGCTGCACAGTTTAGTGTCATGTAGCATGGACAAAGTACAGTTTAATGTCATGTAGTTAGGACGATAGAGACAACACAGTTTAACATCATGTTGTACAAAAAGGCGACTGTGTAGTTTAATGTCAAGTAGTAAGGACAAAAGAGTACACCATTTAACATCATGTTCGACGTATTGGGGACTTTTTTCATAGTTTAACATCATGTTGGATGAAAAAGGGATGATACAATTTAGCGTCATGTTGGAAGAAAGTGAGAATAGTTTAAGGTCATATGCATGGACCGTGGATGGTGATGTTTAATGTCATGCTGGACGTAAGGGACTTCTATACAGTTTAGCGTCATGTAGTTAGGACGTCACAGTTTAACGTCATGTGAGACGAAAGGAATAAAAATAGTTTAATGTCATATGTATATACCATTGCTGTATAGTTTAACGTCATATAGCAAGGACGATGAATGGGACACATTTTAACATCATGTTGGACGTATGTGCAAATATTTTAGGGTCATATGCATGGACAGTTGATGATGCAGTTTAATGTCTTGTTGGACGGTGGTGCAGTTTAAGGTCATACCGGACCACATATGATATATTTTGTGTTTACAGAAAATAATTCTTCAAAAATCTTGCATTGGTTGGAGTAGTGATGAGTTCTCCATCCTTCGAGATTAATGAATAAACTCCATTGGAGTAGACCTTATGTATTGAGTAATGTCCTTCCCATTTTGGATCAAGCATGGGAGGTTTCTTTCCTGGTATCATTGGAGTTATTAGAACTAATAACAATTCTCCCTAAGTGAATGAACGAAGACGAACTTTTTTGTTAAAAGCTCATGCTATTCAATTCTGATAGACTTCCATGTCGTTAAAAGTGCACAATATTTTCTCCTCTAATCATTCAAATTCATTCAATCGCTTTTGATATTGTTCATCTGTAGATGATTGATCACAAATGGAAACTCTGAGCGAGGGTAGTTGAACTTCAATTGGCAAGACTGCTTCTATTCCATATACCAATGAATATGGAGTTGACCGAGTTGCAGTGCAGGTGGTAGAATGATAAGCCCATAAAGCATGAAAGTGTTTATCAGGCCATGATTTCTTATCTTTATCCACCATCATTTGTAGTATATTTGACAGAGTCTTGTTGAAAGCTTCTATCTATCCATTTATTGTTGCATGATACCGAGATGAATGGTTGGATTTGATGTTATTTTCTTGATACAATTTATTCACCTCGGATGAATAGAAGTTTGTGCCATTGTTCATCAATATGGTACGAGGGACACAAAATCTGGTAATGATGTTAGACTTGATAAAGCTAACAACGCATTTAGAACTGACTTCCTTGAGAGGTATTGCCTATGCCCATTTGGAAAAGAATTCAGTTGTAGTAAGAATGTACTTAGACAGCTTGGTTGTAGCCGAAGGGTAAGGTCCCACCACATCCATTCCACGTGTGGAAAATGGCCATGAGTATATAGTTGTATGAATCAACTTTGGAGGTTGATGAATGAAGTTGGAATGTACTTGGAATGAATGACAATTCTTTGGGAAATCAACACAATTTTGTATCATTGAAGGACATAACTATCCAAGCCTTCGAATCTGATCAGACAGTCTATGTCCAGAATGGTGGGCACCACAGACTCCTGTATGCACTTGTTTCATGAAAGACATTGTCTCTTCACCATCAGTGCATCTGAAGAGAACTCCATCAAAACCACGTTTGTAGAGAATTTTATCTAGGTGATCTGGGATATCATAAAGAGTAAAATTGACCACACGTCGCCGAATTTGTTCTTTCTCGGCTCTATCAGGTTGAAGTGTTCCATTTTGAAGGTATTCCCTGATAGGTGACATTCATCCTGTAGTATGACCATACGGTTCAGGAATGGGACTAATTTCATTAATTTCCTCTATTCTGATTCGAACATAACGTGAAATTGCAAGACGGTGGGCAATACTAATGGTTGTCTCGTCTCAATTTGGATCTTCCAGAGCTGTGGATATATTATCCAGTGCATCAGCTTGAGCATTTTGTGATCTTTGGACATAAGAAAATGTCGGTTCTGAAGGGAATTCCTCTATTAACTCTCTGACATAATCATACAAAGGCATTAGTTTTTCTTTTCTGATGGCATAATCCTCATTGACTTGTTTGATTACCAGGTCTGAATCACCATTCACCTTTAAGTGATTCACTTGTGCTTGAAGCGCTAATTCCAAGACTGCGATGAGATCTTGGTATTCTACTTCATTATTTGTACCATATTCCCACAGTAAGAAGGAATAAGGTAACACTGCATTTTCTGGATAAATGAGCACAATTCCTATGCCAACTTTGTTGAATTTAGGATTTTCCATTTTCCACCCTGTTGGATTCTGGAAGCACCATCAAAATACATTTCCAATGTCTAAGGACTTTCTTGAATAGAGAAGACTTCCACATCAGGGAGTTCAATATCTAATGATGTGTCTTCCATTGGAGGGTGTTCATCCAGGAAATTAGCCAGAACTTGGCCCTTTATCACCTTTTGAGACACATACTGAATGTCGAATAGCTGCAAAATAACTGCCCACCTTTCCAGACGTCCTGTAAGCATTGGACGACTAGGGATGATTTTGAGCGGGTTATTGCAAGATAGCAATGAGACCTCATGATGTTGCAGGTAGTGTCTCAACTTATTAACTACAAAGATTAATGCGAGGAAGCACTTCTCAATACCTGAATACCGAGTTTCTGCTTCAAGCATAGTTCGACTGAGATAGTAGAGGCTGTTTTCATTCCCAGCATCATTCTTTTGAGCAAGAAAGGTACCCAATGATCACTCCAAAGCTTCCATGTAGAGGATAAGTGGTCTTCCTTCAATAGGTCGCATGAGTACCGGTGATCTCAAGAGGTTTTTCTTGAGAATATCGAATTCTTCTTGACATTCTTCAGTCCACTGGTAAGTGACTCCCTTCTTCATCAATTTGGTAAGGGGTAAACTTTTTCTTGCCAAATTGGCGATGAAACGTCGAATATAGGTTAAGTGTCCTTGAAGTCCTCTTAATTATTTCAAATTTCGAGGAGGTGACATACCAAATATTGGCTTGGTCTTCTCAAGATCGACTTCAATATAACGATGGCGTACAACAAAGTCGATAAATTTTCCTAAGGTTACCCCAAAAGAACATTTTAAGGGGTTCATCGTCAAATTATGTTGTCGAAGCTGGAAGAATATAACATCAAAATCATCCAAATGATTAGAACGTTGTTTGGATTTAACCAAAAAATCGTCTACATAGAATTCAACAAACTTCCCTAAGAAGGATTTGATGATACGATTCATGGCACGCTGATATGTTGCACCTTAGTTCCTTAAGCCAAAGGGAATTACCGGGTAGAAAAACACACCCTGAGGCTCTCTGAAGGCTGTGGATTCCCTGTCTTCTGGGGCCATTCAGATCTGATTATATCCGGAATATCCATCCATGAAGGAAAGTGCTTCATATCCAGCTGTTGCATCAATTAAAAGTTCTGTAATCGGAACTGGGAAATCATCCTTAGGACAATGCCGATTTAGATCTATGAAATCGATGAAAACTCTAATTTGTCTGTTCTTCTTCTTTACAGGGACAATATTAGCCAACCACATGGGATATTGAACTTCTCTGATGAAGTTATCTTTGATAAGCTTATCCACTTCAGCCTCAATTTTGGAAGCATAAGTTGGGTGTGTTCTTCTGGCGGCTTTCTTAAATCCTCGATGTTCTTCTGGTAAACCCAAATGACGAGTAGCAACATCAGGATCAAGCCCGGGCATTTATGTATATTTTCAAGAAAATATATCTCTATTTTGATTTAGAAAAGAAATATACATCTCTTTCTCTTCAAGATTCATGGCCACACTGATTAAAGTGGGGCATAGATCTTCTTTTGTACCCATATTTATTTCTCCGAGTTCATCCACAGTGGTAGATATACCCTCTTCAAATGCTGGAGGAGCATCTCTGAGATCTTCCTCTTCTTCTTCATCATGTGTTATTTCTTCCGTTTGTACTTGCATAATAGATGATAAAGCAGAATTTTCATGATCAGAAGAGATGCCAAAATTTTCACATCTTGAAGAAGAAGCTTCCATTTCCAACCCGATTGATGATGAAGGGTATTCTATGGGTAATAAAGAGGAGATGATGGATTGAGAATCAACATAATTGTTCACCTATGATGTTGCTATAACTTCTTTTGGCCTAATTGGCGAATTATAGACATGTTGGATTTTAGGAAATGAAATGAAGACGTCACCATTTATGCTTTCATCACTGCTTGGTGGGTTACCAATTTCTCCCATGTGGTCTGGCTCGATTGCCGTAATTGACATTATGGATCTTTCCAGAAGAGTATTTTGATTTGGGTCTATCTTGTCAATTTGACTAATAGGCAACAAATAATCTGTACCCACATGTGTAAATGGATTTATTGGAATCTTCTCCAAACCATATGGAGCATTAACTTTGGTAATCTCCTTTGCTGTGGATTTCTCCCTTCTCTTCACGTGATAGAATTCATCCTCAATGTATTGAAAATCACATGTCTTGAATGGGGCCTTATCACCATATAATGTCCCATATTGACTATCGAAACAATATTTGAGACATTGATGGTATGATGAAAGGATCGCCGGATGTTAATGTAGCTAGTGTCTTCCAAGAAAGATGTTGAAAGCTGAGTCTTGATCAACAACCATGAAATCTGAATTGGATACAAGATCTCCAAACTGACTTCTAAGTGTAACTTCGCCTAGTGGTTCTTGTACATTTTTATCATATCCTTGTAACATCATGGTTGAAGGAGATAAATCAGATTCCGTGAGGCCCAATCGACGAAGTGTGCGAATGGTCATGAGGTTGACTCATGAACCATTGTCAATGAAATCTCTTCGGACGTCTACACCATTGACCTTGACAGATAAGTACAAAGGTCTAATATGCCCATGCACAATATCATCTTCATCTTCATCAGTAAAAGATATTATTACATGGAATTCTGCAGGATTATTCTCTATCTGATAAACTTCAGCTGTAGAAATTTCAGTTTCAAACTCCCGAGGACTTGACAAAGCCTCGATGAGTGCTTCCTGAAGATCTTTTGATAGATTCAGAGCATCCCGAATTGATAACATGGCTGGGACATGGGCCAAGTGTTTCAATACATTATACTTTTGATCCAGAGGTCTTCATTTCCCAATAGGAATATGTGGTTTAGCAGGTACCTTGGAAGAAGATGCTTTGGAAGTTGATGCATCTTGTATTGGGATAGGAGTTCGCAATATTCCTGGTTTTGGAAGATTAGACCGATTAGATCCATTTACTTGCTGAGAGGAGGAATATGGAACCTCCAACCGGTCTTCCATAATAAATGTGTCAGGACTGAATTTGCTATTGGTAGAAGAACTTGCTTGTTCTTGCTGAGCTAGCTGAAGGGCTCTACCATGAGTTTCAGCTGCGTACACAGTTCTAGCAGGGGTAGAATTGGAATATTGGCTTCTAAAATATCAACATTTTCCTCTGTATCCTGAACCTTTAGAACTTCATCTAATTCCCCTGTTTGATACAGGGAATTTAGGCTCATTGAAATTGAAACTACGACTGACATATGCATCTGTTAATTGAATCATATTAATAGAACCAAAGATTAACTCTTCATCTAATGAAGTCTCCGCCGGATGAGTATGTTTAGGCTGTGCCATTTGGTGTGGTGGTGCTCGTTTCTTTGAAGTAGATTGCATGAAGTGTGCTAGAGTCAAAGACAACTTAGGCTTTGACACATACTCATCTTCTTCTAATTATTTTTCTTTATTTGAATCGTGTCGTTTCTTTGAGGACTTTCCCTCTGATGAAGAGGGTTTTTCCGTAACATTCATGGAAGAATACACATTCGGTTTCTTTAATTGTGTTCACAAAATAGCATGAGTTCGGTAGATTGTCTTTCTGACCATCCAATCATCATACTTTTGTGCATTTTTCTTTTAAATTTTTTCCATTCTCCTTCCTCCTCTAGAACTGTAGTAGTAACACATGCTACCTGAGCTGAATAACCTTTCAGTTTGACTTGTCCTAAGTCGACCATCTTTTGCAGGAGGTCTTTGAAGACAAAACACTCCTAGATGGGATGCCCCAACATTTGATGAAATGGGAAATAATTGGGACGGTCATCATCTCCTTTCTTTTTTGACCTATTAGGCCTTGGAAATTGATCCAGATTATTTTCCAGAGCCGAAATGATGTAACCCAGAACTTGTTCATTTAGGAAAGAGTATTTTTTGCTGTTCAAATCCTAAAATTGTTTTTGTATTTGATCTATTTGATCATCTGGATGAAACAGCCTTTGTTTTTGGTGCTCAGGAGGTGGAGCCCTTCGAGAAGATGAAGGTTTTGAAGTACAAAAAGGTATAGGTGCTTGTTTAAGCATAACTGTAGCAGTTTCTGCTTTACCCATTCTCCTTCCTGGAGCTGATGGAATTAAATGAGATTTAGCCTTAGCTTGTATAAGGGAATCTTCAATCTACTAAGCGATTGAAGTAAGGTCTTGAAACCCTCCTATATATTTCACATGGATTAACGGCGTTCGTAATTCTTCACATAGATTTGCCACACAGATTGGCAACAATTCCTCTTGAGGGAGTGCTAATCTTAGGGAATATGTTAATCCCTTCCAGAAAGCAATGAAATCTGAGACCCTTTCATTCTCCCTTTGCATACAGTTTATAAGATCAAAAACTGTTGTCTTTGGCAAAGTTGAGCTGAGATGAAGAAGTAGTTGTTGATGGAGATCTTCCCATCCAGTAATTGACTAGGATTGCAAACTTGTATACCAGACAAAGGCTGGTCCTTTCAAGGTTTGTACGAAGCATCTGAGTTTTATTGCTTCTTGCTGTCCAGAGTTCCCATCATAGGATCACAACAAGACACGTAATGCGTTAAATGTTGTTCGGGGTCGCTTGATCCATTGAAAATAGGGAATTCAGGGTTTCCAAAATTGGATGGGGGAGAGATTGAATCTACCCATTCAGGGTAAACTTTCTTTTCTGGTTGAACCTGTGCATGTTTCCCTTCCATAGATTCTAACTGAGCTGTTAATGACTAAATGGTAGTTATTAACTTTTGGGAAACATCTGGTTGAACATGGACTTAGGTAGGTGTAATGACTGGAGCTTTGACAGATTTGGTGGTTGTTGCTGCAACTGATGGAAGCACTGCCAACTGTTGTTGCACTTGACCCGTAGGATTAGACCTGTGAGGGTGTACTGATAGAGGAGGATATTCTATGTCCATCACAATATCTGCAACAAATTCCCTTGGCTGACTGACTCCAGCACGCTTAAGAAGAAGACTACCATGAAGTAGTTCTGCATTATACCTCCTTAATTCCTTCATTTCTTCCTCCTGTTGTGCAAACCTTTGCTCTAGTGAGGGTGATTGGCCTTCTCTAGAGGATGGATATGTAACCTGATTCTTTCCCCTCCCTTTGTTAGATCCTTTTCGGAGAGGGGGAGTGAGTTACTCGAATGATTAACTAGGTTCTGAGTAATCCTTTGATTTCGTGTACGCACACCTTCTTCATTTGTGTCGGTGCATACATCTTCTTGAGCAGGAAACTCTTCATCTGATTCCCCTGAGTGAACCTCATCTAGTGGATCAACAACAACGGCATTGATGACATTGATTGATTCATAATGCATCACATCCCTTCTATCAGCATTTCTGTGATATTGTCTTCTTCCATGTCTTTGATGAGACATTGCCTTTTTTTGATTTGATCCTTCAGGAACTTCTTGATGAATCGTAATTTGGTGGGAGTCTCCTGATAATTTGGGTCTTCTTTCCTCTTGAGGCTTCTTCCCCAATCGAGAAAATACCGACTTTCTATGAGGAGGGGATTGATGATTTGAAAAAGTCCCCAGTCTGGTGGACTGGGGCTGTTCCTATCGTTACCGCTCAACTCCTTGAATCCTATTTATTGATTCTAAGGGTTGGTTTAAAAGAGTCCACGGTCTAGCAAGCTGGGGTGGCTCTTGACATGCTATGTCTGAGACTTTCTTAAAAGCTCTTCTAATCTTGCGAACCTTAGTCCAGAAATTAGCTGGATGCATTAACCTGTATCAACTTTTATCACCTGGTTCAAAAGGTCGTTGGATGATTTCTGAAACTTCTGTTACTTGATGATGTGCTTGCACCATATGAGAGGCATGTTCAATATTCTTTTTTTCTTGATGCAGGAGTAATTTAACAACTTGTTCTCTATATTCTTGATTTTGAGCGGAACTAGTTGAGGCCTTTTCTTAGGCAAGCTTTTGATTACAAACAAATCCCATTGACTGTGGCCGGCCATGGGCAATAACAATGCATGAGACCATTTTTGGCGGGCTTTGCTGACTGGAGAGAACCGTGAAATGTAGTGCTCCATGAACACCCCATCCTCTAACATGAATACCAGATGGGGAATTGTCAATTAACTGACGAAATCTTCTTAGTTCACCAAGGCATGAATGTTGAAGGGATCTCTGCTGCTTTTCAGCCTTCGGATATCGAGAGACTGATAGAGATTCCAAATCAATCTGACGTTGTGAACCTTCTATTATCATAATAAGATTTTCATATTCATCATAAGATAATAGTTTCTTCTTCAAATGACGAAGATTTTTCCATATGTTGAGACGAATATCATGAATTCCATCTTCCATCAACATATTTGGAATGTCATACTGAGAGTTATATAGAGGCCAAAACATGACTGGTACTTCACCTTTTTCCAGTTGTTTTCTCATGTCCAACATTTCCTCTTTATCATTCAATGATGATTCTTTTACCTGATTTGACCAAACTTAGTGTTTCCTTGTAGCTTCATTGGATTCAACAATATTGGTATAGAAATTATTGATCAAAATCGAAGATGCATGACTTAGGGGTGGTTCGGAGAATGACCAACACCCCGGGCTATCTTCTGATTGAGAATGCATTTCACCTACTAGTGATGAAGAATCAGACATGACTGGATTCGCATTTGCAAGTGCTTCAAGATATAAGGTCTTTATCGGCCCTACATTGTCCCCTGGAGCATTTTCCAGGCAATGTGCATCACTACTGTGGAGAGGACTTTCACAACGAAATTCATCATCATGGGGAGGACCACCATAATGGGTTACAGGAAAAGATGGGATCTCTTTCTCCTTGGCCTTCTGACCACACAGAGGGTTCCTATGGCTCTCATATGAAGATGAAAATTCGAGATCGACCGAATTTTCATGAAGCAAGCCTTCATGAGGAAGTGTCTGTTGAAGACCATTGGAATTAATGTTCCCAATATTGAGAAATGAGGGAGTAGAATCTTGAATTCCAACAGATAACTGTCTGAGGGCTTCAAGAACTCCAGCATCGAGCAAGGCCTTGTTACAGATTGGCTCTTGATCTCCTGACTATGCTGGGTGGGTCTTTTTCTTAGATGCCTTCTTACTCTCTTTGGAAACAACTTGTTGATGAAAGTGGATGCTCTGAGCAGGTTTATGTGCCTGATCAGGAAAGATGGCTAGGTTAGGTTGATGATCTCCACTCAAATCTGGTGTATGTGCCTGACTTGGTTGTCCGTATGATATGGGGGAGTATTCCCCACAACCCTCTTGGACTCGAACAAATGTGTGTGTCTGTTCCGGAGTTAACTGTTGATGTGTCACTCCACTGGTAGGGATAGATTTATGTGTCTTTCCCTGAGATGCTGCTGAAGCTGTTATAATATCCTGGAAAGAATCCATAGTATGAGCAGGGATTTGCTTCTCCTCTTTCACCAATGATAGAATATGCTTGGTGACTTCAGCTGCCGGACTGGGGACATACTTCCATTTCGTGATTGGAGTAGATGTATGTGCCTGCTCCTGTCCTCCTTTTCCTGTCAGTGAATCCTGACAGTACTCAAGTGTGAGGGAAGAGAGTTGAGTCTGCCTCCAGTTTGTCGCCGGAGCTTTCTGACTGACTTCTCTGTGTGCTACCAAGCGAGACTGTTCGTAGGCTTGATTAGTATTAGCAGGTGTATGTGCCAACTGATTGCACTTCGCCGAACGTGGTTGACGAGCTCCATCATATTTAGTCAGACGAGCCTGCTGACTAGCTGATGATGTATAAACAGGTGTATGTTCCTGCCTATAGTACTCCGCTGTAATTTCCTGGCGGGATTGGCGTGATGCTTCCAGATGAGTCTGCTGGACAGCGGAAATAAAACAGGTAGGTTTGTGTGCCCGCTCGTTGCTTTCCACCAAGTTAGGTTGGTGGACTTCTCCGAAGATGGCAGAGATTAGAACTTGCTCACTGTTAACTAGATTTCGCCTCTGGAGATTTATCTTGCCTGCTCGGGTTCGAGGAACCTGACCTGAATGCCTGGAGTCGACACCCTCATCATGTTGAGGGCACATTTCCACACGAGTCTGGCAGCAATTGTTGATGGCAGCCCTCGGGAAGGACTCCTTCTTCCTTGAATTAAGGCCCTGAGGGACCTGCTCATTCACCTCCCCAGAATATGGGAGTGAATGGTGACTGTGTTCTAGGGATAATGACCCGAAATGGTTGGAGATAGTGGTTAGCACCACCTGCTTCTTGATCACTGGTCGTCATTGTTCGGACGACCGATGTGAGTTTTTCACTTGGAGGGCTTGTCAAGCAGCCTCTAGAGTTGGGATGGTACCATGTCGATGATACTTCATAACCATCACATTTGATACCCAGCGTTAAAGATGCTGAGTATGTGATGTCATCCTTAGAGCGGATGACGATCCAGCAGGAGAAGCAGTAGTGGCATTTGTAGCAGCAGTATTCACAGGTGTGAACTTGAGAGAAGCCATTCTGGAAATGCAGAAGTTCTTGGAAAAGAGTGCCTTTTTGATATAACAGATGTAATCAGGATAAATTCAGCCACTACATCTTTTGGATGAGCACATATGTCAATGATTTTTTTTGTTGGCCCTCTCATTGAGTTTTAAATAGGGGCCAAACAAATAGGTAAAACATCATTTTAAATTGTTTAAGGATTCACGTCGGGTTCACCATTTTTTGTTTCCCTCGGAATTTGGGGATGACCTCCTTGATTGAAGGTTCAAACATTCCAATCGGTTTCTAATGTCTTTGTTCGTAGAACCGGAAACATCCAATGATTCCACATCCATTTGGACCTACTTCCAAAGGTAGGCGCTCATTAGTTTGTGGACTGATGAGGCTTAGGAATTTCCATTGGTCGAGAGGATGGGAGGTCAGACTCATTACAGCTTTTTGAGAGGAATTATTGTCTACTCCGAGACTCTCTTTATAGATTTAAGTTATGTTCGTGAATCCTTATTACATTACCAAGTATAAAATGTTCTTTTCTTCAGATCTAACATTCAATGATTAAATATGTTGGAAATTTAGAAAATATTTTATATGTATTTGAGGTTCTTCATCGATAGAGAATCATCTGTATTTATTAGATATTCTTGGTCATTTGTATCCTTCGACACATTTATATAGAAGTCTATTGGTCAATATGATGACCATGCTAGTTTTAAAGACACTCAGTGGGGTACTTGAGGTTTATTGTCATTCAGATGGACATGGATTATTTCAGAGTTGGGATCGAACCCGAAGATGGGCTGCCCACGTATCCTTTGTTTAGAAAAGGAATCAGAACCCACGTAGTTCGAGTAAGGGAGTATGATGTTTATGATTGATGGATCAATGAAGAATGTCATAATTACTTTTACACTCTAAGCTCATGTGAGCCATGCTCGGTGTGAGAAACAGGAGGTATTGGTAAAAAATCAGACAATTATTCCATGAAAGATGTAATCATAAGAAATAATGTGGGGCTTATGTATGTATGACTGCCTAGATAAATGAATATTAGGATTTACTTCAGGGAAGAAATCCAGGAATAGGGTCCATAAAGTTATATGTGTTTCATGGAGATTTGAATACTCTAACTTGGGGCTTACTCCTAAAAAGGAGGCCCAAATTAAGAGAAGACTTATGATTGGGTTTTACTCCTGAGAAAAAATCCTAGATCAAAGGTAAATTAGGACTGGTTAAGAGAAATTATGACTGGGGATTACTCCTAAGAAGGAGGCTCAGGTTAAGAGACTTGAAAAATTAAGGGACTTGGGGCTTACTCTTGAAGAGGATGCCCATATTTGAGACTGGGGCTTACTCTTGAAAAGGAGGCCCATGTTAATGATTATGACTGGGGCTTATTCCTGAAAAGGAGTCCCAGGATAATGATTATGACTGGGGCTTATTCCTGAAATGGAGGCCCAGGTTAATGATTATTACTGGGGCTTATTCCTGAAAAGGAGGCCCAGGTTAAGAATTATGACTTAGGCTTTTTCCGGAAAAGGGGACCCAGGTTATAAATTATGACTAGGGATTATTCTTGAAAAGGAGGACCAGGTTAAGAATTATGACTGGGGCTTATTCCTGAAAAGGAGGCCTAGGTTAATGAGTTGTCTCGTTTTAAAGGATGAGGTTGAATGAATGAAATATCAATCTTTAGTGACATAATGATGTGTAAATCACTAGGTTTTGAGAGATATTCCACAGAATTCCTTTCAGATAAGGAATTCAAATCAAGAAATCATGCCATAAATGGATTTGAAGAGTGTCTTGAAGACTGAATCTTGAATAGGAGTGGTGGAATGGCATAAGAGGGTTGAAATGGGCAAGAAGGGGACCCAAAAAGGTAGGGGCACGCAACCCCTGGTAGGCGCCCAGATACTCCGTGGTCGCGCAAGTCCTGGTCGTGCAGGTATACCTGCACGACACATGGGTATTTGCGCGACGGTTAACCAGCAGGGTAATACTTGAGCGACTCTTGGTTAAAACCTTTATAATCATCTTGAGGTTCTTCCAGAAGAGTGGCGCACAAGTTCTATTGAAGGAGTTAGGCGGCACGCAAGCGGGGCCATTTCCCTTAAGGGCTGGCCACTCAGGCGTGCTAGTGTTTATGAGTTTCAACACTTAGGCCTTCCTTCCCCTCTTTAGATCTTCCATTCGAGGTATGAAATTACCTTAGAAGTGTTTCAGAAGCTTCGAGATGATACAAGGGCTCCAGGAGCTCAAATCTGAGTTTCTGAAAAAAATACCTCCCTTAAATGGGGGGGCCATAGGGTCTATTTATAGGCTGGAGAAGACCCTAGGCGGTTATCCTTTGGGGTGCGCAAGTCACTTGCATGACCATTAGGTGCCGCGAACGTTCACTTGCGCATCAGTGATGGAACTTGCGAGGCACATGTGCTTTTGAAGCCTTGTTCATGCCTTTGTCGATTTTTGATGTTTTCTTCAAAGGCTAAATCAATTTGTGCTAAGTCATTTCCCTTTGCATTCTTTTAGACAATGTGATGAAAAAGGTGTGTCAACATACACCCTTCATAAAATAAAATTCTATTATGGGAATGAATTTAATTTTCTTGTATAGAGCCAATCGAAATTCTAGAGGGAAGGAAATCATCATTCATATTGAAAATAACCCTCACATTCAATATAAGCTAAAGTAGGAGGATGAATCTCCTTTGGTATAATCATATCAAAAAATAATTTTTTTTTCATTGTGAAAAAGTGTATCTAGTGAAAATGATTGAGATTATATAAAAGATCATCATATGATGAAATTCCCATTGTAAGTGAATTCGTTGATGTGTTTCCCAAAGATTTTCAATTTCTTCCTCCAAACTGAAAGGACTAGTTTATTATTGAACATATACCCTAATATTTTCAAATATTTGAGACTCCATATAAAATTGGGATTATAGAACTTGAAGAGCTAAAGAAGAAACTAAAAGAGAATCTAGATAAAGGGTTTATACACCAAAGTGCTTCAACATGGGGTGAATAAGTCCTCTTCATCAAAAACAATGTTACATTAATCCACTTTTGAGTTGATTATCGTGAACTCAAAAAATCATGATAAATAATACAATTCCTCCACCATAGATTGATGTATTGTTCAATCAGCTACATAGAGCCTAGTAATTTTCTATAATTGATCATTAGTTGGGATACTATTAAGTAATGTTGAAGAAGGATGATATCCCAAAAATTTATTTTTCACACAAGGTATGGAAACAATGAGGCCGTAGTAATTCCATTTTGGATCACTAATTCTATAATAATCTTCATGAAAATAATTAATAATGTATTTAGGGATTACCTTGAAAAAATTTGGTACTCTTTATGGATGATATTGTTGTCTACTCCAAAAGTAATAGGGGAATGAGGAGCATTTGGATAATGTTTTGACTCATTCAGAAAAAAACCATTTATTCTAAAAAAAACCTAAAACATATGGGGATCTAGAGTTGTGTATCCCAAGGTAATCACCAATGAAAATGTGATTGCAATCATTAGGTTGAGATCCAATGCTATGTAACATATTGAAGCCCTCACTATGTTTTCCCATACTATCCTAGTTGTCTGCTATAAAATTACCCTCCCTCTAGGTGTGAGAGATCACAGTGTCACAACCAATAAGATACATGCACTTCCTAATATTTTAAAAAATAGAAAATGGAACATTGTCTCTATCAATAAAGAAATTGACCCAATGTTGGATTCTGACTCGACCTTAGAAACATGTAAGTTTTACAGCTTGAAAATAGAGAGACCACTAATCATGGATTTACCATTGGCCTCCAAGGTATAGCCTGAGGCATAATAAGAACTGATAGAAAACACCATAGACCCCTAATAATCATAAAAAATTAAAACTCCACTCAAAATACCTTTTAAAAATGAACCATCAACACTCTGTATGAGACCAGTGCATGGAGGACTCCATTGGACCCACCTTCTTCGTAGAGCTAGTCCCCTGCCTTCAGGATTAATTTCCACTCTTGAGAGATGCCCCAAGATGATAACTAGGTTCTCACCTCAAGGGATACTGTCACTAATCAACAAAATTAGAGAACAAATATACACATTATGATATATATAGGGGAGAAATGACTCCCTTAATGATTATTTATTAGCCTGATAGATCACCCAACATACAATAGTGAACACCATACCATGAATCAATACCTTAGGAGTTCACTGATCATCCCCTTGAAACTATGATGATATAGAATTACACAATCCTCTTCCTTGCACTGTAATTCACAAACTATATCTGATGATTTCCCATGAAAATTCATCCAATTACCCTACAAAAATAAGTTCCACATCATCTTGATCTTGGGTCTCTCACAACAGATGTAGTTGGAGTTCATATGAACTCTTTTCTACTAAATATTCTCCTCCTTTGGAAGTACACTATTACAAATCATCCAAATAAAAAAATTGATTTTCTACATTATATTCTTGTACCAATGTTTGGTAGCCCATTAATCGATCTCTCTCACCATGTGTCATCAAGTGGTATCCCAATGTGAGAAAAAGTAGATGTCAATACTGAGAAAATGCACCTTTAAAGTTCTTCCTTAAGAAAAAACTTATTAAATTGGTAATTTTTATCCTCATAAAGTGTTGTCAAAATAATTCCATAATGAAGACTCTCATGTTTGATGGTAATCTCTAGAACATGACAACCAGGTTAAAAAAGAACACAACCATCCATGTTGACACTCTAGAAATTGCTATCCATTTACTCAACCACCCATCGCACATTATCTTCCAGAACCTCAAAATCGTTGAGCATGCAGTGATATAGGCTTGATAATCTACATGGATGCTCCTCGCATCTACCCTAATAAATTCATTATTTGTTGATCATAAATTTTTCCAACATATTCCTTTAAATAATATCTTAAGCTAGTTTTCCTTGTATTCCATTCATGGTAGTCTCCACACTCCTCATGTTGATACCTCCTTCTGTAATGGGTCTCCCCATTATTTTCCAAGATAACATGTGGAACTTCTCTTCCCATTTAATTTACCATATGAAGTAATTCATGATTTTTTTATCCCCACAAGGATTTCTTTGGGAGATTTAATGACATGAAAAAATATGCATTGTCATTGAAGTAAGAATGTTGTTAACCTGAGAACTCATGCCCTCGAACAAAAGAAACATATTTTTTCAGTTCAAAATTTATTTAAAAACATGATAGAATGGAAACTCGAAAAGAACCTTTTTAATTTTCCAATAAAAAATTAGAGAACATAAATAAACAAGCCGTAGTTTTCTTCTTTGGATGGATAACTTCTCTTAAATCATCCTTACATAATGATTCAATCATTATTTCAATATATAGGGTCTATATATTTATATGATGATCCTTTTCCCACTCCAATGACTATAAGATTGAATTGTTTTATTGAATAATTCGATGGAATTCTCCTACCAATAATAAAGAATAACATGTCATAAGTAAACATTTGGTGAGAAAAAATGGATTCTCTAGACCTATTCTTGAATCGGATGACATTACCTCTCCTTATTTCACATTTAAAATTCCTTATCAGAACCAGCTATGCTAGAACAATCAACATAGGAGAATCTAGATCACCCTAGCATAGACCATGAATAGATTTAAGGAACCCAAATATTCAACCCATGGGAGATATTGAGAGGTATGGATATTAATATCATCTAAATAGTAGATTAGAGACACCACCCCTATAACCAATTCTTTCCATAACCCTAAAAATGAAACTCCACTCCATCCTATCATAATGCTTATCCATGTCCACTATAATCATGATGTAAGAGCCTTAATATTTCCAATTTATACCATCCACCATCTTCTCCATAGTCACAATTTCCACCTGTATGCTCTTGCCTCAAATGAAACCATGGTTCTTTTCTAAAATAATATGATGATGCATCCATCCCAACTTCTTATTGATGATTTTGGTAAGAATATTGTAAGAGAAATTACATAAGAAAATAGGCCTATACTGGATTATGTTCATTAGATCCTTGAATTTTAATATTATAACTAGCTTTTATGAACTAACAGTTCTTTGAATAGGACCTACTCAAAAATAATCATATAGTGCATGATTGCGTTAACGAGCGCGTCAAATTAGTTGTTTAATTTTGACTAGAATTTCTGCAGTATAGCAGCAACCCTAGGTCATCTCTCAACGGAGCCTTAGATCATTAATTTAAAAAGAGGATTTTGATTATGAAATTAGAAGTGGAAGAGGTTTTTTAAAACTTGGTGGTTTGATGGTTAAAGATGAAAATAGAAAATGAAAGCGATAAAACAAAGTAGAAATGAAAAAGATTAATTATGTGTGATCAACCTGGGGTATACTCATGATGTTAATCATTCATCGATTCATGATATAGGGTCATGATCTTTTAATAACTGGGTTATAACACCTAGAACCAGAATGTTACTGAGTTTATAATATGATAAATGTTAGGGTTCAGTCGAAAACACACAACGATTCACCAGACATCGCCGATGATTCGGTGATTTGTGTTTGACTTCATAATCAAAACTCACCAAGGAAACACACGAAGAACTTGATGTGCTGTCCAGGTTTGTATGTTATTTATTTTTGATACCATGACATAAATTTAGGTGGCCTTGACAGTGCATATGCAAGTTTAATTGACCAATATGAACTACACAAACACCGCAATTAAAAGGGGGAAAAGGAAGTGGTGAACGGTGTGTGAAACACCACATGAATAGGTACTCCTGAACATGATCATATGATTTGAGCATGACATACCAGTACCTACATCAATAAAATTAAAAGAGATGATGAATAAAAACAACATAAAACCTGTAATTAACAAGATCATTCAATATAATAGAAACATGAAGCTCATGATTACATCACGTTCCTACCCGGGTGATCACAAGGGGTTTAGAAACCCCTGGGAGGAGAGGAAGAATAAGATGTTGAAGTAACACTTCCCATAGACTCCAGAACATCTAGGGATGTTGAGAAGAGTCCTTGTTGACTCCAAAGTGGTAGAACCCTACCTCATGGCCGACCTCCCAAATGGGGTTCCCAAGGTGCCAATTTATAGGCAAAGTAGAAGGTGGTTTTGGGAACCCTAATTTCGATAATCTAATTGGTCCATGGTTTTTGCCAGTCATACAGTCATAAATCACTTTGGAAAAAAATAAAATTTTGTTGACCGACATGACTTATACCTCCATGTCAACTATGGCAGCCGGATATGAAATATAACAAGAGATATTGTCGAAATACAGAGGCAAAGTTTTGACCCCATGCAGATCCACTTTATTGGATAGATTAGTTTCTATGGGCCTCTTAATGAACTAATTGGGCTTTGTTTACTTCTTATGAAATGACTCTAACGAAATATAGTTCTAGTCCACAATGTTTCAGCCCAATTGAATGCACGGTTAAGTTGAAACATGCATTTTAGTCTACTGGTGTTCTTGGATCATGTACAGATTTACCCATCTTTCTTAGACTTCATCATGGGTCCTCCAAATCACCTCTACCTACAAAACCATCTGGAGCCAATTTACATTCAACATTATAATCAAAAATGGATTGTATAATCTCTTTATCCTCTATAATGGAATCCATATCATTATTATCCTAATCCTCCACCAAACTCAGTATTCTTCCCATGAAACATTCATTATTGATGCCTCCCGATCACTCTTCATCACCTGATGATCCTGGAATAGATAAAAGATCCTTAAAATACCTTTCATCCATCTTTCCAACCACTTCCATGTCCCCCAATTATGTTCCATCATCCAAACTATGATCTATATTTCTCGCAAACATAATTTAAATCATAAAATATAGAATAATCTCAGGATCCTATCTCCCTCCATTAACCAGAGGTCCCATGGTTTCTACCTTGCTACTCACCTGATTTTTTATGCTTTCTAGAAAGGAAAATCTACGTGTATATCATCATAAAAAGCAGATCATCATCCTAGTTTTCCAATAATTTCTCTTCCAAATCTATAATATCATATTTGAGAACATCCAAGGTAGAATAGTGGATGGGCCTATATTCATTTCAATCCAAATGATGGCATCTTATTCTCCTGATTTGATTAATAAGGGTCACCTAGGATTCTCCACTCACATCTTGGTCCCATGAATTTTTCACAATCATGATGAAACCTTCATCCCATACCACAACAGATGAAAAACATAACTTAATAGACTTTATGATTTCCCCTTTAAGATTCTATACAGCATGAGAATGGTATGAAATAACATGAGGGAGATTCATGAATCGATATTGGGGGGAGGAATCAACACCTCGAAGGATGGCCAAGTATCTGTCAAACCAACAAAAAATTCTCCCTTTCCTCTTTTTATTATTCACTGCATGAATGTATCTCCTTAAAACCCCACTTCCATTAGTCTATTAGAATCCAAAAAATCATAAAAATCATACAGTACTTTGAAAAATTAATCTACACCGCCCTTCTTGTCTAACTTTTCAGTGATAGTATTGAAATCGCCAGCCAAAATTATGTGAGGTTCACTGATTAGAATGAAGAGATTTGCTACCATATTTCCATCCATTCTGAAGGATATAATTTCTCATAAATGAAGGTGAAAAGGATGGAGGAAACTTCTAAGTAGACATTTGTAGAAATGTAATCATAATAAATTTCTGAGATTTCTGATTAAACGTTGCCCATAAAAAAGTATTAGATATGGTTATTGCATGGGTTCCCATGTATGTATTATGTAAATCCTAGATTCCATGAAAAATTAGATATATAATTTACCTTAAGTTTTTGTTCTAGGATTACTAAAATATTTCTTGGTGATTCTAATCCTCAATTTTCATGTTGGTGAATTTTTTCCAATCCCCCAGTCCCGTGGAATTCGAAACAATAATAGAGAACATTATAGAGTCAACATATTGGCCTTCCATCCCTAATACATACTCTTATAAGAAACTATAGATTAAAACTAGTAGGCCTATCTAGCATAGGAGTTGTTAATTATTCCCTCATTTACCAAAGATGGCTAACTTTTGGATAGAGAGCCTTTCTCTAACTCAAAATAAATAATTCAATCTTAATCTTCTTCCCAATATGATAAAACCAAGAAGTAGTAGGGAGTTCATATTAAATGATTCAATGGAGCAGGAAGACATCCCTTTGAAAGGTCTAACAAGAGATGGGTTCAACTAGAAGATCATCCAATAGATGATTTAGAGATAAAACATCAATACTAACATAAGAAGCATAATAATAGACTTCATCCTCTAGAAAGGAAATAGAACACAAATAATCCTTGTAAATGACCCCCTCTAGATCTAGACCAACTGGGCTAACTCCTCCCCCCCTTAAATCCCTAATAAGACTATCCCCATGTTAGAAGGGTCTCAGAGGAGGGAATGTAAGGAACCTATACTAATGAAAAAGCATCAGGCTAAGAAATAGTACCCACTGATGAGGAACCCAAATTATATCTAGGACCCCAAGGATAGAATATCTTTTCATCAAAATAAGAAATTGGGATATCGAGAAACTTGGAAACCCCTACCTTAATAGATAAGCCACTCGATATACTAAAACTGTAAGAAAACATTCCCTTACCCAATATACATTCCCTATAATCAGATATCGAATGACCATGAAGATGAAATAACTCATCGAACTGAGGGATCAATTGTAAGAAAATGTGACGTCACCAAGAGAAACCCTCTCTTACATGAATGAGAATGTTTGTCAATAGAGAAGCCAAGATATCTGTAAGGGTGCATCCGAGGTGTGTGGATACAAAAACACACTAAAACGGAATAAAAATGAAGAAAACACAAAATTTATGTGGTTCATAAATTTTCCTATATCCATGAGAGAATAGAGTAATCTCTTTTATTTCACTATTCCATGTATCCAACTCGAAGAAAGATCACAAGAAAGTTTACATAGACTCATACCATGGGAATTTTTCACCATTTAAAGAGGAATGAAAAATATGTTGGTATGGGGTGGTTCATCAACCCCTTTAACTTTCTCTTTCCAGCCGCTGCTATCCACTACATCGGCTACCAACCATATAAGAGTCTCCCACAAGTTCCTAGTTATTTGCCCCCTGATGAAAGCTGCAGCCAACAAGGAAGAATCCCATAATAGGCCCCATGACTCACTACCAAATTTGGGAGTTTCCCCCAAAAAGATCCCCTTCATGAACAATTTGGGGTAGAAAACAGAACTGTAGTCTCATTTCAAGCAATGAAAACATCATCAGAAAATCGAACATACATATTCTCACCAGATGACGTGCCACATACACCATAATAAATCGATATCGACTATACTATGGTCTTCATGAAATTATACAAACCTTATGAATTGTTCACTATAAAAATATTTTTATCCAATGTGAGACTTCAAACACTCCACCCATTATGGAAATCTTGAACCCATTCGCAAAGAGCCTAATTAATGATACCATGTTCCATCTCATCCTCAGAACAAATTTCACATCATCATGTTTTCACACTCCCCCATCGGGTGTCTGTAATTTCACCACCCTGAATCCTCTAAAATCACATGTTGACCCATCACCAAGTCTTAATGAATCCCAAACCTACTGAAAATTATGAAGCACACCTTTCATTGTACATATGTGCACCGATCTACCTAAATCCAAAACCATCCATCTTCCTTTGTATTTTGAGTCCATTTGTTCTTACTTTTTAAAATTAAACATTCCCACTTTATGTACCCATATCTTTTGCAGTAATGACACAGCACCTCTCCCCTTTCAACTCTCCCATATGAGTGTAAGCATCCCGTTGTCATGAAAACTTTATCATCTACCGATAATTCGGTAATGTTATCAAACTTCTCTTCATCTATCTCCTTTCCAAAAACACACCATTTACACTCTACATAGTCACTTTTATAGTGAACCTTTTTCTCGCACTAGAAACACATGATTTTTCAATGATTATATCCCCTCAATTTTGGCCACCATTATTTTCCTCATGACTTATGATATTGGCTCCATTCACGTCGATCATCTCGTTTTACCATGATTTTCTCCTCAGAATGCATCGTGGGTCTTCAGAATGCCTTCAAATATTAATGTGACACCATCACCTCCTCAAGATTCAATTTTTCCTTCTCCATGGGAAATACAGTCACAAGTACATCAAATGAACTTGGCAGTGATGCAGAAAGAAAAATTGATTTTTCTTCCTCTCCAACCTTCACACTAAGCCCCAATAACTGTGTCTTGATTTTGTTAAATTCATTGGTGTGATCCAAAAAATGTGTTCCCTCATCCATGCACAACTTGTAGAATTTATTTTTCATGAATAATTTGTTGGTGAGAGACTTTAACATATATAGCTTTTCCAACTTATTCATGATCTCCTTTTATGATGTCTCATCCAACACCAAGTATTTTACGTCATTTTCCAGAGATAGTCAAATTATGATGACGACCAAAATCTCAAGCTATTCCCATTCTTTGTCACTAGTTTTCTTTGGATTTTTTCTTATCAACGGTCAAATCATGCCTTACTGCACAAGAATATCTTTCACTGTGATCTTCCATAAGACAAAATAGTTATGACCATCGATCATATTGATATCAAATATTGGTAGTGCTTCACCACCAGCTATCATCATTGTAAATAAACTCGATCACCACAATCGATGTTTCATCCCATTAAAACCACTTAATGGAGTGAAAATTTTAAAAATATAACTGTACGAATGCATTTGTAATGGTTGAAATTACTGTAATTGACTTCTAGATCATCAAAATTGTAGTCTTATTGGTCAAGATATCAGCAAAACAAATTCAGTGGTCCGGATTGCCCACTTACATGGTGATGATATAGTCCTGAGGTGGCACACTGGAATAACCCCCAGAAATATTTCCAATGGCATGAACAGTACCGTCATCTTTAGAATGTGGTTACTATTCACCCACAGATTGAATGAAACATTGATCATCTCTATGGGGATCGTTTCAACTCTTTTTTCAACCATGCCTGCACCATCAGAATCATCTCATATTCCTCTTCATTGATGTGGCCTCAGAAAAAGTTTCTGACAATTTTCAGTTTTCTGATCACCAAAAAAACTCATCATCACCTCAATATTTCAAACTCCCTCACACCAACACCCTCCAATAACACTTTTTAGGGCACACCGGAGGTGAGTAGGAATAAAAACACACAAAAAAAAGCAAAATGAATAACACATAAATTTTTTCGTGGTTCGACAATTTTCCTACATCTACAAAAGAAAGGGGATGTCTCTTTTATTTCACTCTTCTCTGTATCCCACTCAATGGAGGATCACACAAAAGATTTTATAGACTCATCTCATGGGAATTCATCCCATTTTAAAGAAGAGTGAAAAATAGGTAGGTATGGGGTGGTTCGTCAACACCTTTAAAGTTCTCTTTCCCCCAGATACTATCAACTTTGTTGGATTCTAACCCAGGATGAGTCTTCCACATCTACCTAGTTTGTTGCCACCTGATGAAAGTTGCATTCAGTAAAGAAGAATCCCATAATAGTCCCCATGTTTGACTCCCAAATTTGGAGTTGACCCCACATGATCCACTTTCATAATAAATTTGGATGTCCAGGAAGATTGAATACTTCTCATGCCCTAATCAACACACAAGAAGCCACCCATCATATCACCCACACTCGGAAGAATTTAATGGTTGAGATACATTATAAGAAGACCTAAACGTTTCACTGAAACCACATTAAAGCTCGAATATTTTCCTAAATGGGATTCCCAAAGCCTTTTGCAAAGTGAAAACTTCCATCTATTTTACACCCTCTCCTCCTTCTACGACACATTATCAAATTCCTCATGATAAAATACATGAATACAAAAGGCATTATGTGAGATATAAGACACTACTATCGGGATATTGAGGCCCCATGATCCCAAAAATGGATGAAATAAGGCTATTGATAGTATCCTGAACAAATATCTCCATTAGAGACCAACTATGGTAAGATTTGGCCACACCCAAATTTACCACTCATTTATCCAATGTATGGAACCCATACACCCTTTTTAGACATCTAGGTTCTAGGGGAATCCACAAAGTATTATGAATCCTTTAATAAGAATATGAAGTAGAATATCCCATTAGTGCCTTCTTAAAGGTACGAAACACAAGACCACGAGTAGATGAAGTGGGGTGAAGAGAAACATATAGCCACACCAGATGTATTTCATTGGAGAGATCCAATGACAAAGGAAAGGTTGGTATCAGTTCCTTGCTCATTTATATGAAATAAGAACTTCCAATGGTCAGAATATTTAAAAACATGGAAGTGTTTGCAGTGATTTCTCTCCACCCCGCACAATTCCCATTTAGAAATTGGTTGGAAAATTAGATATTGTGCCGACCATGTGAAAAAATGATCTATCAAAAGTACACTAAATTAAATTTTTGGATGGATCATGTGACATCCCTGTTGGGTCGGAACAAACGAGGAAAAGATGGCAAGAGGGGGGGTGAATTGCCTTTTAAAAAAAAGATTAACAAATTAAAAATCAAAGTAAAGATGCAGCGGAAATAAAGAAGGAAAAACACAAGAAATTGATAACGGAGTTCGGCCAAAACCCGGCCTACGTCTCCGCTCCCAACTCAACCGTTGAGAGATTCCTACCGCTTGCTTTTCAATGGTTTTAGCAAGAAACCCACTAGGCTTTGAGGTAGCACTAGGACCTATTACAGCTTGCTTTTATTGGTTTAGCAAGAACCCACTTGCTTTTAATGGAATAGCAAGAACCCACTAGCCTTTTTAACGGGTGAAGGCTAGCTCACCGAAAACTCAAGCCTTTTAAAAGGAAAGGCTTGAAGAAACCTCTTCACACCTTAATGGTGGTGTGAAACCCAAAAGAAAGGGGGATGAAGAAAGAGTTTGGGGTTTGTAGGCACAAACCCAAATTTAAAGCTCAAAAAGATAAATACAATAAAACCCGTAATGGAGGAAGTCTTGGGCGCCTTTGATTGATTGATGATGTTTGAAGGCCGCTTCCAAGCTTCTTTGGTGGTGCTCTTGGATGTGGAATTGGATGGAGCACTTGGGGTTCCCTTGGAGGAAGTCGCCGGAGGTTGGCCAATTGATGCAAAATATGTCTGTGGGCTTTCGTACAGTTCCGGTTAGTTTCCGGGGCTTCCTTGGCCTTTATTTATAGGCATGGAACCCTTGGGGAGGCTTCGGAGCCGTTGGAGAAGTCCTCGGAGCCGTTGGAGGCCAAAAGAGGGTTGACTGGTCAAAGCCAACGGCTAGTTTGACTGGGCTACCGGCTGGCCGGTGCAGGGCCACCGGCTGGCCGGTGCCTTGGCATGGGAGAGGAGATTTGGTCCAGGCTCTACCGGTCGACCGGTGGAGGAGCCACCGGCTGGCCGGTGGAAAGACAGTAGCAAACACTATTCAGTCTGGGTGCCACCGGCTGGCCGGTGACAGAGCCACCGGCTGACCGGTGGAACCTGGCAGTGGGCAATGCCTCTGCCAGGTCCACCGTCTGGCCGGTGCTATCACACAGGTTGGCCGGTGGACTGAATTTCAGTCCACTTCTTGTCCATTCTTGGGCCAACTTCTTGGCAACCTTGTGCCTATCATTCAAAAACACTTCAAACAATATTAGATAAAAAAGAAAGTGATTGTGATCATGAAAATCAAAGAGTGTGGGGTACAACAATCTCCCCCTATTTTGATGATCACAATCACTTATCTAAGCAATGTAAAAACTTAAATGAAGGCATGCTTTAAATGAAAAATTTAAAATAAATACTAAGCATGAGAGAAAAGATTCTCCCCCAATCGATCAAGAAATTTCTCCCCCTTTGTGATTATCAAAATAGAATGGGGCATAAAACTTGATTGAGGGAAAATTGAAAATCAAGATATGAGAATTGAAAATCAATTGAGATTTTTGAAATTGAAATGAAAATTTGAATCAAAAATTTTGAAATGAAAAATTGAATAACAGTTTGAATTGAAAGTTTTGAATCAAAAAACCAATTGAAATTTGAAATTTGAAACCAAAAGTTGAAATTGAAAGTTTGAAAAAATTCTTAAACAAACTCAACTCCCCCTAAATAAAAACAATAAATCACCGGGGAGAGGTATTTTGAAAAGAGACAATTTTAGGCCCGGAGAGACTCGCAAGAAGGGAATTTTCAATCCATACTTGTCTCATGGCAGGTCTTCTCCTATAGAACTCATCGGAAAAGAAAAAAGACTTGGGTTGGCCGTACCGGGCGTTTTTGAAATCACACTCATAAATGAGGTGCCCGGGCTTTTTACAATAATTGAAAAATTAAAAACTAGAGCTCCCCCTTACAAAAACAGTGGGTGCCTGGGAGGAGGAAGCTTGGTTGGTGTAGCCAAGTCCATTGGTGGTTCTAGATACTCGTTGAGACCCTAAGAGTTTGGAAAAATTTTGTTCACCTTGGGTGAACTTGGCTAGGGATTCTCTAAGGTCTTTGATGGTTGATTCCAAAGAATCAACATTTGGAAAATTTTGGATTTTTAGGGAGAGTTCCTCCTTCTCTTTGAGAAGTTGTTCTTTTTCGGAGGAGAGTTTTTTGAAAGACTTTTTTAAAGCAACAAATTTTTAAGAAAGCTCATGAAAACCATTTTCTAATTGGTCTCTAGCGTGTGAGAGTTCTTCATAATAAAGATGATTTAAAGAATTTAAATTTGAAGAACATGAGGAAGAGGAATCGGAAGAAGTTACCTCATGAAATGCCATTAGGCATTTTGTACCTTGGTCGCTCGAGGAGGAGGAGGAGGATGATGAGGAGGTGTCACTCCTTGTGGCCTTGAGGACCTTTTTCTTTCCTTTTTCCTTTGGCGTGTCCCGTTTCTTGTTGAGTGGGCAATCGGGCTTGTAATGGCCTTTTTGGCCACACCCGTAGCATTTCACTTTGGGCTCGGATTTTTCGGTGGGTTCTTGCTTTCGGTGCTTGCGGGATTTCTTCTTCTTGTGTTTCTTCATAAATTTGTGCATTTGGCGGGCGAGATTCTCCATTTCCGAGTCGCCGCTTGATGATGAGGAAGATGAGGAAGGAGATGAGGAAGAAGATGAGGAGAAGCTTACTTCCTTTTGTACCTTGAGGGCAATGTTCTTTGGTGTCTTGATTGGTGTGTCCTCCTTTTGAGCTTGCCTCCTCATCGTGATCTCATAAGTCATGAGAGATCCGATGAGCTCTTCGACTGGCATATTTTTGACATCCTTAGCTTCTTGGATCGCCGTCACTTTAGGTGCCCATGAGCTCGGAAGGACCCATAGGATCTTCTTGACCATTGTTTCTGCAGAAATGTCATCTCCAAGAGATTTTCTACCATTGCACACATCAGTAAATCGAGTAAACATTTCAGAAATTGATTCATTTGGGTGCATGGAAAAAGATTCAAAATCTTGTCTATACATGTCAAACCGAGTATCCTTCACTTTATTAGTGCCCTCATGGGTCACTTCCAATAGTTTCCAAATCTCATGTGAAGTGGTGCAAGTGGAAACACGATTAAATTCATTTCTATCTAACCCGCAATGAAGAGCATTCATGGCTTTGCCATCAAGCTCAAAATTCTTAATATCGGCGGGGGTCCATTTGGATTCGTCGGGGGAAGAGAGAGTGTAACCTTGCATGACTATTTTATAAATGGGATATCCTATGCTTCTTAAAAAAGTGGTCATGTGGGTTTTCCAATAATTATAGTCGGTCCCATCAAAAAATGGAGCCCGACCCAATGAGTAGCCCTCGGGGGCGAAAGAGGTAGATGCCATCAAAAAAAGATCTTAAATTTGAAACCGGGTTAGGGTATTACTCAATGTTCCCTCTGATACCAATTGTTGGGTCAGAACAAACGAGGAAAAGATGGCAAGAGGGGGGTGAATTGCCTTTTAAAAAAAAAGATTAACAAATTAAAAATCAAAGTAAAGATGCAGCGGAAATAAAGAAGGCAAAACACAAGAAATTGATAACGGAGTTCGGCCAAAACACGGCCTACCTCTCCGCTCCCAACTCAACCGTTGAGAGATTCCTACCGCTTGCTTTTCAATGGTTTTAGCAAGAAATCCACTAGGCTTTGAGGTAGCACTAGGACCTATTACAGCTTGATTTTATTGGTTTAGCAAGAACCCACTTGCTTTTAATGGAATAGCAAGAACCCACTAGCCTTTTTAACGGGTGAAGGCTAGCTCACCGAAAACTCAAGCCTTTTAAAAGGAAAGGCTTGAAGAAACCTCTTCACACCTTAATGGTGGTGTGAAACCCAAAAGAAAGGGGGATGAAAAAAGAGTTTGGGGTTTGTAGGCACAAACCCAAATTTAAAGCTCAAAAAGATAAATACAATAAAACCCGTAATGGAGGAAGTCTTGGGCGCCTTTGATTGATTGATGATGTTTGAAGGCCGCTTCCAAGCTTCTTTGGTGGTGCTCTTGGATGTGGAATTGGAAGGAGCACTTGGGGTTCCCTTGGAGGAAGTCGCCGGAGGTTGGCCAATTGATGCAAAATATGTCTGTGGGCTTTCGTACAGTTCCGGTTAGTGTCCGGGGCTTCCTTGGCCTTTATTTATAGGCATGGAACCCTTGGGGAGGCTTCGGAGCCGTTGGAGAAGTCCTCGGAGCCGTTGGAGGCCAAAAGAGGGTTGACTGGTCAAAGCCAACGGCTAGTTTGACTGGGCTACCGGCTGGCCGGTGCAGGGCCACCGGCTGGCCGGTGCCTTGGCAGGGGAGAGGAGATTTGGTCCAGGCTCTACCGGTCGACCGGTGGAGGAGCCACCGGCTGGCCGGTGGAAAGACAGTAGCAAACACTATTCAGTCTGGGTGCCACCGGCTGGCCGGTGACAGAGCCACCGGCTGACCGGTGGAACCTGGCAGTGGGCAATGCCTCTGCCAGGTCCACCGGCTGGCCGGTGCTATCACACAGGTTGGCCGGTGGACTGAATTTCAGTCCACTTCTTGTCCATTCTTGGGCCAACTTCTTGGCAACCTTGTGCCTATCATTCAAAAACACTTCAAACAATATTAGACAAAAAAGAAAGTGATTGTGATCATGATAATCAAAGAGTGTGGGGTACAACAATCCCAAGGTTATGTTATCATGAAAAAAGGGATATCTATGGATACTTTAAAAATAGTGGCAATTCAAGGAATTTTGAGACCATACTTTCCAATAGAAATTAAACTTTTCATTGTATTTGATGTGTAATATCATTGATTTGGGAGAATATTCCCTAGATTTTCATTCCCACTAACCATGATAACTTGGAAGGGGGTGATGTTTGTTTAGAATGATGATTTTGAATAAATATTTACAGACCTGAGGAAGATGAAAATCATTGAACTTGTGCTAACATTACCCAACTGTTGGGAAGGATTTGTGATCTACAATGATACATCCCAAAAAGGTATGGGATTTTTACTTGTAAAATGTGAAAAAATAATTGTCTATTCCTCCCTAAAAAATGATTAATGAGAATTACTACACAACACATCCTCTAGAGTTAGATGTAGTGATCATAGAGTTAAAGATTTTAAGACATTATCTCTATAGGGAGAAGTGAGATGTATATACGGATTATAAAATCCTTAAGTAAATATTCATAATAAGGTTCCAAATTCAAGCTAAGGATTAGGATTTCTCAATGAATTACCATCTTGAGAAGGTGAACGAAGTGGTAGATGCTCTAACTAGAAAAGATTCTATAACTTTATCCATGTTGAGAGTTATAAATGATCCAATCTTCATAGAAAAACGTAGAATGGAGATTGGAATTATAAATGGATCATTATCCCACCTTGATCAAATTACTTCTCAGACATCTATTATTAAGGGGATCAAGATGGATCATAAGAATAAGAAGGTTATATAATAAAATTTAGTGAATATTTGAGAGTAAAAATTTTCTAAATATGTACTTCTATGGTTTGGAACCAGAATATCTATCTCATAAAAACTGGAACTGAAGAGGGAACTCCTAAATGATGTGAAGAGATAATACTTCTCTATTAATCCCAAAAGAGCTAAGATTAAAACATGTTTGAAAAAAATCTAGTGGGATAAAATGAAGTGGGATAATGTGGAATTTATATCTGGATTCTTGGTATTCCAAAAAGTTAAGGTATAACGATGGAAGTTTAATAGTATAATTAAAACATTTCCCATTAAAGTATGGAAATGGGAAAACATTATCAGGGATTTTTTCATAGTAATAATCAGGTAACCTAATGGATATGGTAGTCGATCTCCTTACAAAATAGAACATTTCATAGAAATAATGTATGATTTATCTCTTATCTAAGTTGTTAATCTTTACATAAGGGAAGTGGTAAGATTGAATGGAGTGACACTCCCCATTTTATATGATCGAGATATGAGGTATACCTTAAGGTTATAGAGAATCCTCTAATAAGAGTTTGATAAAAAGTTTAGTTTTAGAACTTTTTATAAGCCTCAAATGGATGGTCAATCAGAAAGGGCTATTCACACTCTAAAGGATATGTTGAGATCATGTTCAATAGATTTCAATGGATTTTGGTATCAACATCATCCAGTAATGGAGTTCAAATATAAGAATATTTTCCATTCTAGAATTCAAATATAACATTACAAGACTCTATATGGAATGATGTTTCAAACTCCAACATGGTTAGATGAAGTTGGAGAGTGGAAGCTGATCAGACCAAATAATATCCAATTGATGATTGTGCATATTCAAACCATCCAATATCATAAGAATTCCACAAAAATGAAATTGTAAATTAATTTGTAAAATCATATATGAGACCTTTATTTTGAGGTCGGAGACAAAATGTTCCTTTTTTATATCTCCCTATAAGAATTTCATAAGGATTAGTATGAATTGAAAGCTTAGTCCATGATTCATATGTCCCTTTATGATCCTTGATTGTATTTGAACGGTGGCCTATCGACTAGCACTCCTACCTAACCTATATCGAATACGTGATGTGTTCCATGTATCTCACTTAAGAATGTAGATACCAGACCCCTCACATGTACTGAATCTAAAGGGGGTATCATTTTAGAATGATATTCCTTTTGAGGAGTAGCCAGTGGAGATTATAGTTCATAGAGACAATGTTCTATGAAACAAGAAAACTCTCATGGTTAAAGTGTTATGGTGGAAACACAAGTTTAAGGAAGCAACATGAGAACTAAAAGTTTTTATGAAACAAATGTTTCCCCATCTATTTTAGTGTATGAATGATATTTTATCGGTTATGCTTCTTAAGTGTGGAATAATATAACAAACTGAACATTTATAAATGAAATTACCTTCTTAAATGAGTAAATTCAGTACTAAGAAATGAAATTATAAAAAAATACATAGAAAAATATGGTTATTTTGGATTATTATATGTTATATAATGTTGGATTTAAAAGACTATTATTCATTATATCCATTATTCGTATAGTCATTAAATAGTAATTTCATGATTAGTATATATATATATATACATGGTTTTGATAAATACAATTGACATGGAAAAAGGATTTGAGGCCCTTGACTTGTAGGATCATACCCAATAAATCCCATTTATCAAAGCTTATGAGGGATATAAAATTATTGGTCTTTTTCCGTGATCAATCACATACCACGATTCAACAACCAAAGCATGAGAGAAGTTATATATGGGATGATTTCATGTACCTTTAGATAAAATACAAAACCATGTTGGCTGAACCACCCCATCATAATCTCACCACCACGCACCTTACCCTTGGAGCATTAACGAGCTTAATAACGAGCTTTATATCTTGACCCAAACAATATGAATTTTAGATTTTTTTTATAAATTAATTTTTATATTTATATTTTATTATCACTTTTCAATAATTAATTGATAATTTTGAGAAAAAATAGATTTTCATTCGATTAAACGTAAAATTATATTTTTTGTGAAATATATTGTGGCAACAAAAAAAACTATTTCATAATTTCAAGAAGATTTAAAATAAATTATATTTCAATAAAAAAAATTAAATAATTTTTTTATTTATAATTTATAATATAATTTATGAGGTAAAATGTAATTTTTATAACTGTCAGAAAACTTTTATTGTCATAGAACTATAATTTTTCAATAAATAGGTTTTTTTATTTTAAAGTGTAAATAATAAAATTTATAGAATTATATTGACATGATAAATGTTATGTTTGAAATCGATATGTCAAAATTATATAATTGTGATTTTTTCTTAATATCCTGATACAGTCAAATTTTTGGGTAAATATTAAATACGGTATAATTACATGGTATGTATTATTACATAACAAAACAATAAAAATGATATAAGAAATACAATATATAGAATCCATGATATAAATTATGTTTTAAATATTAAATAATATATTTTTGGTGTTATTTTATTAATTTTATCAACCCTTAATGAATCCTCCAAATCCTATATCATATTTTATGGTCTTAAAATCAATAATATATAAATATGACACACTTTCACATAACCAAGGAAATTGTTTTAATGCATTGGTGTATTTTAAAAATATCATAATTAAATACATTTATTTTTTGTATTAACTAGGGTAAAAGAGTATGGTATTTTTTGTGGTTTGGATATATTTATCATAGAGTCCAAAACCATAGTTTAGAAATTAATAAATACATTATCTTCTCTTTTTCTTTAACAATCCACCCATCCTCCCATTCCTCTTCACTCTAAACCATTATAGAATGAAATTACTCATACATTCCCTCCTTAGAGACTCTAATCTCTTAAGAAGATACTCCCAAGCTTTTATAAGCATCATCTTAATGTATGAGATTTTTACCTTATCCACTTTATTTATGAACCCTATTTATAATATGCATTTTTTTTTTCAGTTTTTCATGTTGCAAAATGTTATTTCAAATCCATATTACTAGACTTATTTTGAGTGATTAGATAATCCTTTCACTCCCATTTAACCCTTCAATTAATATTTATATACACCCTCATTATGCTGCTGAAATTATCATGTTTTCATTTATGCAAAACATTTTTATTGTGAATACCTTTCCTAATTTACACTCATGCGTATTCTCATAGATTTACAAATACATCAATTATTGGGAAATTACATTTATATAACCCACACTTATTAATCATGAGATTAAAAGTGATTAAATATATTCTTATTTTTTATTACCTTTGCATCACACTTATACATGGACATGCTATGAATGTGATGGGTGGGCCTAGAATTATATATATCTTCAATGAATTGGGTATTTTTTTGTCTCATGAGACATTATTTATGGGATTATGGAGAGAACATAATCAATGGCGGGTCTCTTTCTTCCATGTGATTTTGTTTTGGCAGTTATCTTATAATAACCTCAAACCCGCACTCCTAGATCTGGTGCAAAAATCATAAAATATACAATTGTTACTTTGATATCGATAATTGTGAACCAATATTTTTCATCCAATACATACAAAAAAAAGGAAAGACTGGATTACTTACATTCTCAAGGACCATTTAGGTTCAAATTTTTATAAATTTTAAAAAAAATACAACATAAAAAATACCCATGTTGTTATATGAGAATTTGTCCTACCTAACCCAAATTTATTATTTAAAATTAATCCATTGTTATCATCAATATGAAATCCATTATATACATAATTTATTCGAAATCAATATTTATAACCTAGGGAAGATTAAACATAAGAAGAGTGAGCTCAAATTATTAGTAAGGGTGATCATAAGAATTAACATTTGAAAGTCATTCCTAAGCATAATAAGTGCATAAGGGTATGAAGATATAATCAGAGTGTAGGATCAAATCATAAATGAAAACAATATAATCAATACCCAAATCTTCAATTATGAATAATAGAATGAGGTTTTAGAAAATTAAAGATTCAAAAAATTAAATAATCATGCGACATGTTGTATTAATCTTGATCAAAGGAAACATTACATACATATGGAATGAATACATATAACATGATGGTATCTTGGAACCTCAAAATAATAGAACACTTATAGAACCCTTATAATTGGAACAAACATATATCCATCATACAATATAATTCTCTAGAAAATGCTATCAGTACCTAATGAATTATAATGCTCTCTAGGTGAGCCCACTTTTTAATCTATAATGAGATCAATTTACACTATTTGGGGTTCCCCATCATTTAAATTTTATTGGGCTCACCTTGTGATATCCATTCTACCCCATCATATAAGCTATAACGAGATCAACTAGTTCAATCTATGCCTCAATATTATATAATCTTTAACAGTATCACCTAATGCTATCTAGGCTACACCATCATATATAATGTCCTATAACCATAAATAATGTCAATAGAGCACATATGTCATTATAAAATACATAAAAATAGATATTAACCCTTTTATAACTTGATTAATCTTTAAGAGAGAAATAAGTTTCATAACAATATCGTTGAAATATGAATAACTTTTAGAAACAAAATACGTTCCATAAAAATATATTTCAAATGTCATTAAACCATGGAAAAGAAAAAGGTCTCTTAAAAATAACTTGTAAACATGATTAAACAAGAAAAAAAAAACTAGTTCCATAACAATCTCTTTGAATAAAATTTATTATATCTATGCGAAAGAAGACTGTATCAATGAAAAATATCCTCATTGGTGGATAAGAAAAAAAAATATTTTTAATGTTTATTAATACCATTAAAATATCATTAAAATTATTCATGAGGAGAATATCCTTTTCATTTTGAAAATCAATTTTTAAAAAATAAAACAATTTGAAAATCAGTTTCATTGAAAACCACAGTTAAAAAAATTATAATTTCTAGAATATTAGGGAAAAATTATTTAAAAACATTTCTTTCTAAACATGCATAGGATACTTCAAATAATTAGTCATCTAGATGCAAGGTAATTTCATACATATCATACCACCAATAAATTGTTATTTTATTTCAGAAGCAGTTTTAAAGAAAAGTGGGAAACCAACAATGTTCAAAATACAGAAAATAATCAAACCTCATAAGAAATATATAGCCATTCCAAGAAAATTTAAATCAATTATCATTTTTAACTTTATGAAGTCACCATTCGATGGAGGTGACTTCCATTTTCGGATTATCTTTAATAAGATCCTCTAAGTGAGAAGCCATTTTGTCCCTAGTTTGGAAGTGCCCCTCTAGGCTTGTTTTCCCCTCATTGAAACCATGGGTCAATATCTGGTTTTTTTTCAATCCAGGAGGCTTGTTCTTCATTCAAATCAACTATCCACTGTCTTTCAAACATTCATTGTGCATACTCCATTGATAGATTAATCAGGAAAGACTCTTCTAACATTTATTCTTTCGAGTGCATGAGAAGATATTATGTGTTGTCATATTCAACCGCCTCTTTATCACCATTCAACAAACCAAGGGTAGATGGTTCCTCTGCTCGTGTTATAGATGCATCAATAGCTCCTATATCCCCATGTATAATGGACTCCGTGCACTTACTCTTTAGGTTGTTAATGGCTTCTTTCAAACTCACTTGGGGGGTTTAACATTGCTTGAAGACCTAGTAATAGGAGGGATAGGCATATTATAGTAGTCCTTCCATCTCCATGGCCTCCGCATATGCTGAATAAATCCATCTGAATCCAAGAGGGGGTTAATTCCATTCATTGAAGAGGATCGAAGTAACCCATCCATGAGATTCGATTCCTTGGGCTCCGAAGACCAAGATTCAAGGGGAGAATCGATGGCCACATATATTTCATCCATACCACCTCGAGGAAGATGATCATCTTCAAAACCATCCTCCAAAACAAACCCTTCCTCATATGGGGGAGGTTCACCTTCCCTAAGAACTAAAAATTGGTTATGAGAACCATTATAATCAATTCCATCTTAACCAATAACATCTTGAGAGGGGGGCTTACTGGCCTCACCAATAGCCTGTCCTTCAGGAGCCCTTATTAAGCTTGACTTGTGCAGTGGTCTCCATACAGCTTCCTGTCCAACTAAAAACCCTAGTCGTGCATGATTCTGATTATTGACATAAGAAGATCCATCCTTATATATTTCCTATTTTTTGACATCTCGAGAAGCATTACTCTCGGATCTCAAAACATCTGCAAATGAAGCATATTTACTTGAGCTACTTCTCGGCACCGCACACACCCCCTAATGGTCCCCTGAACCTCCTTGGACATGTCCAAACACAACCTGCCTTGTGGGTAGATCATCACCCACTGGTAGAGGGATCTCTTGGGAATTACTAGTCTCCTTCCCATTGACGTCCTCTTTAAGCATCGATCCGGTCACATTAAATGAATTCAAAACCGGCTTAGCAAGACCTCTACGATGACATAGATAGGCAGAGTGACCTTGGAGGATGTAGGCAGAACCATAATGAGTCCATGACTCATAAACAACCGACTTTTTGATTCAATATTCTCATTTGATCTCAATCAAAATGAATCCCAAAAGAGATTTAGAAATGTCAACCTCAACACAAATACGAGGTTCAATGGGATAGCAGAACACTTTTGTAATAGTATCTGCAACCAAGAAATGACCCAAAAGATTACCTAGCATCTTAAATATAGATGGATTTTGGAAGGAGAGTGGCAAACCTAGAAGATGGACACAAATAACTATTTTCTCTGGGATGCATTTCAAATGCATATAAAGGGACCACCGTAGGAGAAAGAAATGGATGTTGTTGACTGAGCGCATGTCGCTGGACCATGCCAGGGCCAGATCTTCATCAAATGAAAAACGGATCATCATTTTCTACCAATCAATCAAGATAAACATCGTTAACTGACGAATCCCCCATTCAGAGTTGATGAATCTGTCAAAAACATCTATCGAAGGCCTTCACCGACTGAAGCGGGCAACCCAGGTAAGGTTTTGCCGGGAAGAAGCTTCAGAAAAATCCTTGAGGGAAAATATAAGTGAAGGGGCTACAATAAAAAATCCAGGATCTTTTGGTGGATAGTAAAATGACAATAAAAATGGGTAGAACTCTCGGATTTGTGAAGGGTGAAAAGTAGAGGGAAGAGTCAACAAGAGCGGTTGGGACGATGCCATTGCCTCCCTACCCCCTAGGATGGGGAGGGGCCGGCGAAACGGCTAGTTCTAGTGGATCCCTAGAAGGTTTGATGGAAGATGGGTAGAAACATCACACTCAATTTCATACATGTCATACAAGTTAAAAATTACCATTCCTTTTACACTGTAAGTAGGTTAGAAAATTAAATTATTTTAAAAATGACAAAAATATTCTTTTCAAATAGTGATGTAAAACGTAAATCATTTGAAAAAATGTATTTAATAATTCATTTTTAAAAGGATAAAACATTTTAAAAAAATTGAAAACAAGGTTTTTTTAGAAAATAGATTTCCGACCGAAGAGAGAAATTACATCGGATTTTCATAAAAACATTTCCACAACAATTTTAAGAGCTGAACATTGGGAAATTGGTACTATTTCATGAAAATTTCATGAATAACCATAAGATAAGTAACTTAATGAGTATTATTGATATCTATATCTTATTACTTTATTATTGGACACATAATCATAAATAAAACCATTAAAAGATGATATTGTATTATAACACTCTTACCACTTTGGTAACATTGAATGGTAATACCTCTGAAAGGATAACATTAAATGAATCTTAAAATATCATGGGAATAAATAAATTCATGACACTACATGTAAATAGGGATGTATATACACCTCAAAAAATAATATAGGTGTATAACATTACATAACTCTCAAAGAAGGAAAAACGAGACAAAAATCGTTTACCACTTTAGAAATCTTTTGAATCATAATCCCTAATGAAGAATAACACCAAATGAAAAATTAAATATCACGAAGGGAATGAGATTCATGATATAAAATGTAAATGGGGATGCATATACACCACAAAAAAGAAATTATTGGTGAATTTTCATATGTATCCCAAAAATTAAAAGAGAGAATACAATTCCCTTACCTAATGATTCTTTTGGGTTGATCCTCATTTAACCTACTCTTCTCAAAGTGTCCTCCTTAGGTTTTCACAAGAATATTTTTTATGTCAGTTTCCTTCTCAAAATAATTCTTCTAGGATGAGGGGGGGATTTGGGATGTTATTTAGTTAGGTATTGGTCGAACCAAAGGATTTTCAGAGTGTGAAGAAGATAGGATAGGGGTAGCCATTTATAAATGAGGTGAGTGGCACACTTATATTTTTTTGAAAAGTTTCAATTATACTCACATTTTTATCATGAAAAATGATTCCAAAATAGTTTATTATTGAAACAAATAAAATACATGGTCTATGTATATCTAGAAAGAAGGTGTTGGAAAAGTTGTTTGGTCATTTTTCTATTATCTCCCTAGCTTAACCCTCGGTAAATCTATTTTTCCTCAACTATGATAATTTTTTTTCTGTTTCCACTATTTAATATGGCAATAAAATTTTGTTAAAATTAGTAGATATTATAAATTATTATTTTTTCAAATATGTAATCCCTTTTCAAAAAACTAAAATAAAAAATTTGGAAAACTTTAATTTTAATTTAATCCCACATATCTAATGAGAAAGTGGGTTTTAAAAGAGAAACTTTTTAAAAGTTTATTAGCTTTTTATATCCAAATTAATTATGAGAATCATTCAAATAAACTAAATTAGATTAATTGATATAAAATTTAAGTAAATTAAATTTAATACCAATTTAAAATATAATTTATCCTTATAAATAATTTCAATTAAAAATCATTTTTTAATTATACTCTAGTATTTTTCACTATTCATCGAAAAATTACACTTTTCAAAAAATCTACAAAATTCAACGTAATATAATTTTGAAATTATGATTTCAAGAATTAGGATCATTTTTTGAAAACTAATTTCAAAAATTTTAAAAAATTAAATTTTAAACAAAACATGCTGATGCGATTAAAAAGAAGGTTTTTGAGAGGTGTGTATTTCAAGAACAAAATGATTTTAAATTAACTATATGTCTTATAATAATAATAGTATGAATAAAAATTAATGTTTATTGAAATATAATCTATAAATTTTATTTAAAAAATTCATAATTAGTTATTATTTAACATAATTAAAATGGGGAAACAATACATGCCTTAAAATAGCTTTTAGAGAAAACCCCCTTTTTAAACCCAAATATAAAATTGTATTAAATCTAATATAAAGTTGATTAAAAAGAAATTAATATAGTAAAATATAACTAAATATTAATTAATTTTCTTAAAATCATATTCCAATCATAATAGGATTTTTAAATTGCTTAATATTTTGAAAATATATGACATTTTTACAAAAAAAATCAATATTATTCCAAATTCACTAAAAAATAAATATTTTCTGAAAAATTAAAAAATTTCACCCAAAGTAAATTTTCATATTCCAATTAAAAAAATGAATATAATTTTACCAAATGAAATATTAAAAATTTCCAAAACATTATTATATTATTTTTTTCATGATAAGAAATAAAAAGGTTTTTTGAAGAAAACATATTTTTGGGGAATAAAATCACTCTACAAAAAAATTATTAATTTTACCAAATATTTATAAATAATTTATATTTAAGATGGATTTTTGACATAAATATATTTATAATAAATTAGATAACACTATTAATAATTTTCAATTTAACATCTAGTTTTTAACGATTATATATATCATAGGTCGTTTAAGCTTGGTCTTGTGTGTTGAATATCCTACAGAGCATAAAGATTCATGGGGTTTTTTTGTACCACAAGGTATTTAATATATTTAATTAATTTATAAAGAAATATATTATAATATCATGGGATGTTATATTCTTTTTTAAGCTCAATACTATCAGTCGTTTATGCTATTGAACATAATTTTCTTATTTTAAAATCTCATGTTGTTACATAGACTTGAGTTATGCATATGTCAAATATAATGTTGTTTCCAAATTACCATGTTTCCTAATTTTGTAATCATATATCATTCCCTTATTTTAATGTTAAAAATTATCACCTTTTTTATGTCTTATTGATATGACTATTGAATCACATGTATTACATTACTCATTTTATGATTTGTTTATTCCTAAACTGAGATTTATAGCTCAACTCTTTCTTATGTACATCCCTAGGTTAACCCATACAGTTTTAGAAAAGAAATAAAATTTTAAGATCATGTTAAAAGAGTTTTAAATAATTATTTTGTATCATCATTAATTTTATTATGTTCTATACATAATTTATTGAGGACATTATGCCTCATAATATTCTAGGAATATATTATATGTACCTATATATGATAAATTTTGAATTAGAGTGTATTAATGATATGGGTTTGCATATCCTATACTACTAAAATTAAAAAAATACACTTCATTATTCTGTTTATTATTTTAAATGACATTATTGATTAAGGATTATTTGATTTTCAAAATATAAACACGTATAGTATTGGGATTTCAATTGGTACATGGTAACTAGGTAACCCAACCTTAACGATCTCGATAAAAATGGATTTTGGGTTCAAAACAACCACATCATTATTAATCGTTTTGGGTTCTTGTTTCACTTATAGGGTATCCAAAAATAAATAAAAAAATTTATATATATCTATGTATGTTTGTGCATTTTTATGGCCTCATTACCACCTAAATTTATATTTCGAGTGTGTTCCTCCCCTCCCAATGGTTTTGACCCTTTACGATGGTGTGACTCTTCTCAGGTATTATATTTACCCATATTCAGTATCAAATGAATCTAGTATTCTCCACTTCTATGCATTCTGTTACGGTTTCCTTGGTCTAGTATCATATTGGTGGATCCCTTCTCAAATTTCTTTATTGTCACGTATCCCTGATAATCTTCTCTACCCTTTTTTATTTATTGAACACTCATCCCCCATCCATCTTACTTTCCCCTATCTCCCTTATTAGTTTGATGAAGATTCTATGATGGTCGAAATATTTTTGGGTCATCTCATGGGTCATCCTCAATGGTATTATAAGGAATCGATGGTGGTTCTTCCTTCCCAATGTGAAAATTCATTTCATCCAATTCGATTTGTATACTAGGTTATATTTTGGGTGATTTCTACCTATGGAGGAAGTAAGTTTGATCCATGGTTCGTTTTGTTTGGTATTTTTGGGTTTCTTGTTTGGTGTTGTGGGATTTTCATTTGGTGATGTGGAATTTAAGTTTTATTTCTTCGGATCGATAAAACCAGTTTGATGGAATCCATTTATAGAGTTATCATTAATATTGTTGTGAATTAGGTTTTCTTAATTCATTTTGTTTTCATATTAAATTTATTTGTTAACATGTTTAATTTCACCTTCCATTTAAATATTTTAACACCATGTTTTATATTGTTCTCAATACCGGTTATATATGTGCAATTGGTCCTATGTATTTTTTTGGACTTTATACTCTTTATTTGGGGTTCCGGTTTGAGTCTACTTCATTCTCTTTTGTTTTTCTATGAATTCAGGCCTCTGCTTGGTGAATTTACTATCTTTTATTATTTTCATTGCCCTTTTTGTGTTAGTTTTCTATTAGTCATTGGAGTTGTTTGAACTACCAAACATGTTCGGTCTTGTGGATTCTGTATGGCTAAATGGACACCCTGTATTGGGAAATCATTTACCTGAACCATCGCCTGTAGGAGGTTTCATCAGCCTCGCCCCCGTTCTTCATGAGGTATCGGAATTCAGCTACTCGGCTCTTGTTTGGCGGTGTGATTCGGTCTTCCTCAGTGAAACCTAGTGTTTTTATCTTGGTTCTATTCATAAACATCCTTCGGGGATCATTCATCCTCAACTTTCATTCTCCATCATCCCTATCTCATGGAAGGTTTGTGGTGGAGTTGACAAAACTACCCTACGGAATATGTACAAATCTCAGTGACGATTTTAAAAACTACGATAGGAGCGAACTACTACTGCTTCTTCAAATTAGTAAGATGACGAAGCATTCCATCACATCTTGTAGAGACTAGGTTCTCCAGAATGGTATATGTCTAGAACTATAAGTATAGGGTTTCAATTTATTTTTTAATTGAATTTTGAAATTCTTGTTTCTAGTTTTTATTGTCTTTTCCATATTGCATCCTTTGTTCTATTTTTATTTTTTGTTGAATGTAATAAAATGCATGTATGGTGTGTGGTGTTCTTTCCATTTATTTGGACTCCTAATGGTTTGAAGAATGTAAAATTTTATATCCCTTTACTATTCTGCACTATTATTCTTCAATTGTTTTTCATTTATTATTGATACATTCAACCGACATCAATTATTACAATATATTGGTTGTCTGGATATTATTTAACTATCCAATCTACCATAACAAGTTGTATTAGAGGGTCTCTAATGGATGTGCTATTTAAATTTCAATATTTTTCCAACTTTTCCTTTAGTTATTTGTGTTTTCTTCAATATACATTTCTATAATTTTGTTTATAGCCTCTCTTAAAACTGTCAAATTATGTCCTACTTAATCATTTAATTAATTTGAATCCCTACAATTATTGTTCCGTATCCTCTGCCACTATTTGCAGTACTGTTGAACCCATTTTTTAGCATCATGGTTATAGTTTTATTTAAACTATCTTTTGGATTTCTATTTACATATTATTGCACTGTATTTATAGTTTCATTAATTTGGGTTTCTTTCCTTTATTTTGGGAATTTATATATATGTTTTATTATTCCTGTATAAATTGATTTTTTTTTTGTTTTTATTGAAACCAATATATTCATTGAAATCCCTTAATTTTTGTATCTCACAGTACATTATTACCTAGTGATATTGGCCGGTTCTTGGGGGCATATTCCTAATGTTTTCCCCAACAACTCTACACCCACTCATCAGGATAAACATGTCTACAATGTAATACAAAATCAAGAAATTTGATAGAGATAAAAATATCAATTTATAGAGAATTAAAATGAAGGAATTTATTGACCATCGAGGCTTGATTTATGCTATATGTGGGCCTATGAAACCCATTAAAACTATAAATCAAACTATCCATACCATATACACTACCATGATATACCCCGGGATGTGCTTTTCAAAGCTCATAGAATAATTTTACTTTCCCTAGGAGATAAGGTCAATAGAGAGGATTCCTTCAAGTCCACTACTACTAGAATTGGTTGAAGTTAGAGAAATTGTACATGAATGATTCATTAGTTGATAGACTGGGTAAAAAACATCTCATGATAAGATGAAACCTAGTAGTTATATAAATTCACATATTGATGAGTTTAAAAAAGTGATGTAAGATCTTTCCGAAATAAATATAGATATTGATGATGGGGATCGGGAAATGATCCTCTTAATCTATCCTGACAACAATTATTGTTCATTAGTAGAAACTATAATTTATTGGAGGGAATCACTGACCCTAGAATAGGATAAGTCTTCTCTTCTTTCAAAATAATTTTTTCTAATAATAGGTTAGTTTCATAAGAATATTGGATCATTATCACGACCCATCCCCCGATGCCCATGTTGTGACTACCCTGAGCCCACCTACCATAGGCCAGGGGTTGATGACTAGCCTCGAGTAGGCCTATCCAAAATAAATAGGAGGCCTTTGCCTAATTACCTATACACATGCACATAAATCCAAGCCATGTTAGCTGGAAGGTGAATACACTGAGTAAACAAACAAAATGTACACCAGTAGAAAATTGAAGGTAAACGGGGCCAGAATACAATCCCAACTGAAATAGAAAAGTAAAAGTACAAATCTATGGAACTCCTCCATATGCAAACCCTACCCAAAGGGTATGTATAGTAATTGATTTATAAAGTTGCAGAAGAAAACATTATCTATTGGGTCACTCTAAAAACCACCTGGCCTGGTCCACCAAGGGCTCCATCTAGTGTCGATCGTCTGCACAAGACACAATACATGCAGACAAAGCCTCTGCAATGGTGAGTAAAACAATACAAAGTAGGGACCCCAAACCACAAAGGTATGCCACAAAGCAATAAAAAAAGTAGACTACTAAGGAGGTATAGGAAGACTATCCTCTAATAAGTATAGTCATGAGAGTTACTAGAGTCAGTTCCCACAGGTATAACCAAAAATATATAAATAAATACTATCAATCATAAAGCTTAACATCTTGTACTTCTGAGGTAATATTCCTTGATGAGTCACTGAGGGGTGTCAGGTCACTGAGGTCCACTCCTATATCTTCCCACTAAGTTCTACTCAGCTACTATGCCACTAAGGTCCACTAGTCTATTTGGACACTGAGGTTCGATCGGCTACCGATCCACTGAGGTCCGTTCATCACTTCATTCTCGTCATAGCTAGTCATAGGATTTCCGCTCATAACTTTTTTGATTCTTGGAGAATTTACTCCTAAATCAATCAGTCATAAGGCATCCTCCATGGAAACTCACATATAGAATTTCAAAAGGACCGCCTTTTTATGATGGTCCCAACACTAAAAATGTATCATCAATCAGACGTATGATTTGGATGTTATGCCCATTTTATTGAAAAAGAGCTAGGAAGGTTTAAGGCTAGTTTGACTGGGTCGCACCGACCCGACCCAACCTGATTCATCTAAACCCACCCGGTCTGGCCTGGTCCATTTTCCAGGCCCATTGGGCATACTAAACCCATCGAATTAGGCCATTGGTCTAGTATACCGAGTGGTCTGGACCGCACTGGACGGCTGGTTTCTGCCCAGCCAGGCCGCCTAACCACCCAGATTTCCCTTTTTTGGTCCCACCAAGATGCAGCAGGTGCCACATCTACCCAACGTCACACAGCCAGCTTGGATGACTGCCCCCCCCCCACGCACACGGTTTTGTGGCCCAACCATGGTTCCCCCAACATGAGGCCACACCATGCTGGCACTATGATATCACACCTCTATAGCTCTCTGGTCACAACTTCCTTCGCTATGGTGCACCACCTCCTACACGCTGTCACTTTCACGTGCTGCTGGTGGCCTTGGTTAACCACCAGCGGTGACTTCTGAAAGTTCGGCTGACGGATGTCTTCCATTTCCGTTGTGGCACACGTGGTAGTGGTTCTCCCTCCACCACCACCATCATCGATGTTAGCGGTCGTTCACTCGGCACCACTGTCTCCCTCGACCACATGCCTGGGTTGATCCACCACTACGGTCCTTCTTGGACCATCGTTACCATCACGTCATGAAAAACAAAAGAAAAGGAAGGAGTACAAGGACGCCCAAGGAACACATGAATGAAAAAATATGACTTCTGTTCATGTCAGCGTGATTCATCCTTGTTAGGAGTTTAACATATTATAAATAAAAAATGAATCCAACTTCCCGTAATTCCCCGCATGAAAAAATCACAAATCCCGCAAGAACATACGACCTGTTGATCAATCTTTTATAGGGTTGATCTGTGTTTATTTTTTAGAAAAAAATGATTGGGTAATCCAATTCATAAAGAACAACACCCCTACCTAGGTTTGGATCAATCACTGTCAAAGGGTGAATCATGTGTTCGTCATTAGTCAATCTCCTGATGTCTGATCCAAATCTATTTGTCGATCCATGATCATTTGTCATTCTTTTCCACTCGCCATTCACCAGTGAATTTCATCCAAGTCTTTAGAGAAAAATCAAGGTTCCTCCCTTGATATCACATCTATGTTAATAAACATAATGGAGGAAACATGTTTTAATATTTCGGTTACACTGAATTTTCGCGTTGTGATGCAGTTTCATTTATGAAATGAAAAAGTGTTTCTGTTATTCTTGAGTTGCAGCATCGTTATGCTATTTCATTTATGAAACAAATCAATAAGCCCAAAATTTTGTTTCAATGAAATAATTTTGGAATAAATAAACATTCTTATGTTTATTTTATTTTTTTCTTTAAAATGCCCAAAATTTACTTTTACCCTTGACCCGCATCGGTCGAGGTTAGGCCCCGCCTGATGAAAACGCACCCTCAAAAGCTCAACTGTACTCTCGGATTTCCAATCTATGTTACCTTTTACGAATTATAAGGATTTCAGAAATATAACAATTTTGATTAATTATTTTATTTATGGTTATTCCAATTTTAGGTTTTCTCGCTAGAGGCCCACACTGACTAAACTTAAGTCGTATTTCCGGTAAATCATCCATCCTAAACCTAATAGTACCCTCCTATTTTTGATCTGAGGATCCCATTTATGAGTTATTACAGTTTTTCAGGAAAATTTCCCATGAGTGTTATTTAAAAACATAACATTTTTCTATGTACCATTCTGGGAAATGATACTCTTAGATTTCCAATCCAAGTTACTATTTATGAGTTATAAGGATTTGAAAATAAAATAATTTTTATTTTATTTTTTTATTTATGATAACTCTCCAAAAACATCTTTCTATAGTTGGCCCGTGCTGGCCAATGTTGGCTCCACCTAAGAAAAGCATTCCCTCACAAGATCAACGATACTCACAGATTTTCAACCCGAGTTAATATTTATGAGTTATAAGGATTTTAAAATAGAATTATATTAATCAAATTATTTTATTTATTGTCACATCCCAAAAACTATTTTCTACATTTGGCATGCACTTCCAAATGTTAGGATATGTATAAAGAAATATCTCCCCTATCAAGCTCAACAGTGGTCTCATATTTTCAATTCGAGTCACCATTCATGAGTTAAAAGGATTTTAAAAATAATATAATTTTACATAATTTTTTTATGGTTATTCCATTGTCTGGTTTTCCCATTGGAGGCCCACACCAACTATACTTATGTCATGCCTAATGTAAACCCACCATCCTGAATTCAATGGTGCCATCAAATTTCAAATCTAGGCACCCATTTAAGACATATTCTACGTTTTTAGGAAAACTTCTCACACACGCTATTTAAAACATCACATTTTTGATGGACCATTACAGGAATATTGGGCATCAGAATCACACACCGTCTTAGTGATTGGTATCATAATTTTCCCAAAAATTTTCTAAAAATAAATTAATGAAAATCCAGGTCATTAAAATCAATGTCATGGATAGAGCAGATAAGAGGGGTCAAAGGGAAAATAATTATAAGGGAAAAAATAAAGGAACAATTCAGTTTTGGTTGTTTAATTTCTATGAGTGTGGAATACTAGGTAACTTTTCGGGGGACTGTCTAGAAAGAAATGGTTCAAGGGGTAGTGGGGCTCAATACAATGTAGTTGATCCTAGTTTCTATGATGTTTTTGTCATGTAGTCTATAAAGTGTGTTGTAGGGGGAAGAGTTGTGGGTTAACAATGGGGTTTTCTTCCTTCATCGTATCCTAGGAGGGGTGGTCTTTCGGATTTAACATGTTGTGATGAAAATAAGTTATTGGGAAGTGGTTAGAGATGAAGGTTCATGGGGAGATGTATTTTTGATCACCAGACTATATGATGATGATGTTGGTATCTCTTTGATGACATTGGATGGGTACCTAGGAATTTGGTGCTTGATGTTGTTAGTGGGCTAGACTAAGATAAGTTTTCCCTGGTCCGGTAGTCGGCTTCCCTTATTTTCTAGGTTTGAGTGCTCTCAGTTTCAAGTTGTCATTTTGGACCATGGCCATATGGGTTATACAACATGTGTATGTTAGGATGTGGTTTTCTCTATTGCATTGTTCTAGGTAGTGTTTTCTCCTCAGGTAGAGACTTGTTTTTTTTCATCTAGGTCTATCTTAGATTTAGGTGGAGTGAAGGATTTGCTTCCTCTAAACCTTGTGTTTTGTTTTCTTGTTTTCTTCTATTTTCATAAGTTGTATTAATTGTTACTACAATTTTCAAATGTACTGTTGAGTTTATGTTGATATATTGTCTTATTTTTATTTATTGATAATTAATACTGCTACGTTTGTTGCTAGTGTGTAGGTACTAGTTAGTATTATGGTACATACTCAATGACATCGTCTTAGAGGTCATCTTAGGTATGTCAAGGTGATTTTTTTTCAATTTATGTTAGAATATTCAATTTTAATCATTTTTACGTAGTAGATTAGATTTAAATGATTAGGGAAAATGTGGGTCACATTAATGCATGTTTTAAACTTAAGTAGTGTATATTTTGAGTAACCCTGTTTATTATTGTTTTTGTTTTTTAGGATGTTTAGCAAATTTTACCAATTTAATTTTTAGGATATGTTTAAGAAAATCACAAAATTTAATTTAAAAATGGTGGAGATTTGTGAATTCTGTTTTCTTAATTCAATTTGTTTTCTTATGAAATGTTTTAGTTAACATGTTTAATTTTCCCTGGAGTTTAAATATTTTTACACCCTATTTTATATTTTTTTTCAATTATGGTTATATATGTGAAAATGGGCCTATGTATTTTTTGGGCTTTACACCCTTCTGTTGGAGCTACTGTATGAGGGCCACTTCATTCTTTTTTGTATTTCAAGCAATCTGTGTTTCTGATTTGTTCATTTTCCACCATTGATCATTTCAACCATCCTTTGTGTGATGGTAATCGATTAGTCTGCTGGGTTGCTTGAACCACCAAACAGGTTTGGCCTTGTGGTTTTTCTATGGCTAAGTGGAAGTACTATATTGTACATTTGTTTATGTTAGTCATCATGTTCATGTGATTTCATCACCCATTCCCTCATTTATTCTTGAGGTATCAACATCATGCTTCTCGACTCCCGTTCAGTTGTGTGCTTCGGTCTTCCTCCGCATACCCTAGAACATGGATCCTGGTTTTTTGCATAATTATCCATCTAAAATTAGTCATCCCCGCCTATCATTCCCCCTCATCCCTATCTCATGGAAGGTTCATGGTGGAGATGACTAACCATCCCGATAAAATATGTGCGGATCTCAGCGATGATATCCAGAACCACGATAGGAGTGTACCACTTCTGCTTCTTCAGATCCCGAAGACAATGATACAATCCTTAACATCTTATAGAGACCATGCCTATTATACTAGTAAACATCTTCAGCTGTAGGTATAAGGTTCCAATTTATTTTCCATTTTATGTTTGAAATTATTTCTTCAAGTTTATATTTTCTCTTCCAATATGTAATCCTTTATACTATTTCGATTTTTTAATTTAATGTAATAAAATGTGTATGGGGTGTGTGGTGTTCTTGCTATGCAGTAGGACCCCTACGGGTCTGAATCACATTACATCATCTATCCCTTTACTATTCTTCTCTTTTCTTCTACAATTTTGGTTCTCGGTTTATTAATACACAACACCTGAATCGATTATTTCAATATTATGTTTGTCTGTCTATTATTTGACTTCCCCCTCTACCATAAAAACAGTGAAGTGTTTCCCTATGTTATTGGTTTGTTTTATAATGATGACAATTTTGGATTTAATAACTTCACATGTTTTATGGTTATGGGTGTTCCAATTTATTTTATATGATTTTATGTGTAATAGAGTTTGGTGTTGTTCATCAATGATGATGATGTGGGTTTACTGATAGTGGTCTCCAAAATGATGGTATCATGTACTATGTTTTTTTTTGTAGTGATGGAGTTTTGGAGGTTGGTTGAAGTCATAGGTAGGATGATTGGCATGCTTTTGTCCATTGTGATGGGTATCAATAGTGGCATTGGGAACAAAAACATGTATCAGTATGCACATTCTATAATTTGAATTTTGGAATTTGGGTTTTTTGGATTGAAAGTGCATTGGTTTTTGGTTGAATTTTTTTGGGTCAGTTGTGTCGATTCTTACACCACCACATAAAATGTGGTCATTTTAAAAAAATGTTGAGGTGCATATATATATTTTTACAAAAAAAATATATTTCGAGATTCAGTTTTTAATAGGTTTTACCTGAAAACCCCCTCCCAAAAATCAAGAATAATGAATATATACTCATATTTAAATAGGGTTAGGATTCTAGATGGATTTAAATTCTTGTTTCAGTTCGAGTTCCTGTAAAAGGAGAAAATTATTAAATAGTATGGTTCAGCTATTGTTAAACATGCCCATTTTTGGTTACCTATATTTTGGGTTCCTAACCACTGTAATAGTGAAATTATTTAAAAACATTTGATAAATTATATATCATATTTGACTATTTTTTAATAATTTATATATATATTTATCTACACACTATCTCTCCATGAAAATAATGTCAAATTAAGGTGATAATGCCACATACAAATTAAAATCTATCTAATTTTATATGATACAATAGTAATGGATATATATATATTGGATAATCTCTCAGAAAAAATATAAAATTAAAGAGATAGTTTATAAATACAAATTAAAAATAAAATTTTTAAATGTAATTTGGTTTCATATATTTTTTTAAACTTAAATCATATTACATATACAATTATACTAATCTAGTTATAAAATTTGATAGGCTTCTTATTCACATGGATCATCCTCATACCATAATTTTTAGGATATTTATTCATGTCAATGCCATAAAAAATAATTAAAACATAATATAAAACATATAACATCTATTTTATCTGAAACATGTAATATGTGGTGTATCTATAATTAATAAATGTCATCATGTGTGGTTGATTTGTTAGAAACTGAAAAATAAAATTTTTGGATACCCAAATTGATTTCCATGATAAAATAATTCTCTAAAAGAAACATAATTAATATGTAATTAATGATATAAATTAATATTTAATGTGAATAAATTTTAGAGTTTTAAATTTGCATCATGGATATTAAGAAGAGTTCATCATCTGTGAGTTAAATTTCAAACATTTTATCTTGTTTTTATGCTATTTATGAATATTAATATTTTTCCAATGTTCGTTTTTATCGATGTAATGTGAGGAATATGAGTCCATTTTTTTGTTCACATGGTATCCCCTTCAAATAGTACTGGAATATAAGTCTCCAAAAAATATGAATACTATTTAACTATAATTAACTCTATAGATAGTCTATATGAAGAACATATTATGAAAACACACATCATGTATAAAATTCAACTAGGACTCCTAGACATCCCTACATGAATATTCCATCTACATTATTAATAAAATAATATAATATAATAGAATCTCACTAAATGTTTTCTTCAAAAAAACTTGATAGTCATATAACCGTATTTGAATATTCTATCCACAAAAACTGGTAATATAAGTAAAAGATGAAATTGAACCCGCAGGGTAAAGGTACTCTCTAATGTAATTTTTGATCATTATGATTTTTTTGATTCCAACATCTATTTCTCATTTCTTTTTTCCATTTTATAGATTGGATGATTCTTTAGGTAGTGTGGGAGGTCTGCGCTACTTTAGGTATTCAACATCTGAGCACTTTAAGGATCAATTTTTTTGTTTAGGTTCATTAAAATTTAAAACTTAATACAATTTATATTTTTAGATTATAACATAGAAAATGATTAAAAATAAATAAATATAATCTACATAGCAATAATACCCACAATAGGATAAAGTACAAATGCTTTTACAGAACTGAACAAGAAACTTACTAGTAGAGGATAATACATAAAACCAATCTTGCATAGTTTCAAAAAAATAAACATAATTATATAAAAATTATTCAATAATACATAATAAAAACAATGAGAAAATAGTTTATATGTACATTTTCACACTTTTAAATGTTTTAAATACCAATCTATATGAACAAGGAAACAAAAATTGTAAAAATTACTGGAAAAAAATCCAAATTAAACTTCTTATATCAACATATTCAAAATCTAGAACATATACACAATAATTTGGAATAATTGAATTGATTCAATAAGAATAGATTAATCAATGATTTATAAGTTAAATAAAAAGTGAAAATAATATTTTCAAAATGTACATTATGATTTACATCCTTCAACCAATTGGCCTAAATGCATGGCTTAGGATCACCAGGCCTTTATTATGTAAAATAAAGTAGTATGATAGGATAAAAACTAGACAATAGTACATGAGGAACAAAACTAGTACCAATACTAAACTTGAAAACAATAAATAGGCACAAATATTACAAAAAATCAATTAAAAACCAAAAAGGACCAATACCCTTTTACCAAGTCCCGATATCATTATTGAGCAATATGTTGGTTGCAGGAAATGAAAAAATCATTTTAAAAATTCCCAGGTTCATCGCCATATCCATGGCTTGTTGTCATAAAATATGGCATGACATTAATCACCAAGGGGGTTAAATAACTTTGGGATCTATAGATGAGCTCTATAAAGCCAGCTGTCAATCAGCTTGTACCCTCTAAAGAGCTATGAAGACGGGCCACCAAATGATTTTCATCTCGTTTCTCTCTCTCTCTCTCTCTCTCTCTCTCTCTCTTGACATAGTCGATATGATCACCATGAAAAAATTAATTGTCAACTCCATAAATCATGACTAATTCTTGATAAGGGAGAATAAGGACATAAATACTCAATAGAAATTATGGTTGTTAAAATAATATAAAAATTGAAATAAAGGAGTGGTTGAAAACAATTCCACCCTAATAGCCCAATAAATAATTAAAAATAAAACAAATCCAAATAAAATAGGAAAAAAGTTTTGTAAATTTCATAATGCTTCATGGAACCTACGTAAGTGTAACACAAAATGAAAGGTTACTAAATCACTTGTATAATGGTAGTTGCTGCTACATAAGGGTAAACAGGATTGCTATGTTACAATCACATTCTATATATAATGGTATAAATGAACTTAGATCATATAAACCCCTCAATCGCACACCCATCTAAGGGTATGGATTCCCACACGTAAGAAAACTAGGCACTCTTATAAGAGTCATGAGATGCTACGTAAAGGTCAAGAACTATGTCGTAAGGGTATCATATAAGGGTACCAAGAACTACATAATGATAGTGTGCCACTCAAATAATGTTAAAGACCCAAGTTCATAAAGGTGCACATATCAAACATCGATCAACATAAGGGTAAAATCCTACATGTTCAATGGTAAGATAATTGATACAAGGGTTAAGTTAGGGTCACATGACACCAATGTAAAGTTAAAACAAGAGGTCAAAAGCCCGTGTAAGGGTACCTAGGGATATATGTTAATGTAAACCATGGAAAACCATAACCATGTAATGGTAAAGGAAAATAAAGAAGGACCTGTATAGGGGTAAAACCAACCTATGTAAAGGTAAAAAATAAATGTAACAGTGAGATGAAAAAAATAGAATCAAGGGAATCCTATAATATTAAAACCCAAATTTAAATTATAATTAAATTAAAACTAATCATGTTAATTATGCATATTATATATAAAAATTAATTAATAAGAAAAATGAATACCAAAAATCACAATTCCTCACCTTGGAAATTAAATAAAAAATAGATTTACAATGAAACATCATCACACTCACCACATTCCAAATTAAAACCATTAACCATATGATGATTCCAAACAAACTAAAATATAATCAACTTGAGAATATCCAAAAAAAGAAAACTAAAAGGGGAAATAGTCATAAAACCTTAGTCACACTATTATTCCCACTACCCCTAACCTATATTAACTTCGAAACATGTTTTCCAGAGATAAATGATATCCCAAGTCTTGTAAACATGTTAAAAATTAAACAATTCTAAATAAAATCATGGTACGTTGCCACAACTACACTTATATAAGATGATATCTAAGATGATTCCTTGAAGGAAGAAGAGAACACCAAATTAAATGTGAATTGTTCCTCTAAACAGCTCACCAGTTCCTATAGAACACAAAAAATAGAGAAGTATCCATAGATATTCTAAATATTGAAATAAAAAACTCATAAAATAGAACAGTTATACAAAATATAATAAAATTAATGTATTATAGTGAAATAATTCATAGTAAATGAAGAATTACAGAAAGTTTCTCCACTTGATCCCATAAAAACAAAGGGACAAACATACTAAGAGGGATATAGAATCTCCACCCTAAGAGAAGTAAATCTAAAAAAAATCCAAAAGGGAAGATCCTAAAATAAAGAGAAACTATAAGGAAACATGAAATGAGTCCGAAAAACCTAGGATAACTCTAAAACATGATAACAATGGTAAGTAGGAAACTAGAAATGAAGAAGAAAACATCCACTAAAGAGAACATCCAATTTTAGTACTACTAATGGAACATGCTTTATAACCCTAGGAAACTAGACAAAGATAGTAAAACTGAAAAATAGAAACCATGAATCATGGTGATTAGCCAAGCAACCAAAAATGTAATTCACCAAAAAACTACACAATCCATAGTAATTAAATCCCTATATGTTCATACATGGATCCAAAAACCTAAAAGGATGTAGAGGAACACATTGAAGGTAATATAAACAAAAATCCTAGAGACACAGTAGATGCTATAGACATAAGATCATGCCAACACACCTCACTTCTAACCAGCTCTTATACATATGATAACCATATAAATAACTCTTTCCTACCTCGAAACATAAGACACAAATAGGTAACGCCTACCAATGGAATCTACAAGCTCAGTTAGAAATATAATATATGGAAAAGGGCCAAGAAAAAAATATCATAAATATTTTGAAATTATATCTCCCATGAAAGCACACATACATGCTAAGAAAACATCAAATAATTCTAAAATATAAATGAAACTAACCAAATCATTTATATTAATGAATAAGAAATTTCAAATTTTAAAAAATAAAACGTTAATCCAAATTGGGATCTGATTCCAATTTCTTGTTTAGGTGGTATGCACTTCCAGAGGCAGTGAACATCCGACCACCTCTATGATCAGTTTTGGTATCTTTGTCTATTAAAATTCAAAATAAAAAATTAGACTTTATTGTTATTTTATAACATAAAAATGGTAAAAAATTAAAATTTGATCAAAATTTAAATAATCCACTGGTCAAGATAATGTAAAAATGATTTTACATCAGTGAAGACGACACATATTGACCATGGATAATATACAAAAATAATATAGTATAAATTATAAAAATAAAAAACACATTTAATTAAACATTAATAAAATTAAAAATTAAAAATATGAGTATATAATTGTGATATACATACACAAATTTCCAAACCTATGAAACAATAAGCAAGAATAAAAATGAAACAACAAACAATGTAAATAAAATAGGAATAAAGAAAATACCCAGATAGCTTCTAATATGAACAAATTCATAATCTGGAAAGCATACACCATATGTTGGAAGAATTGAATTAATTCATGTTGTGAAGATCAATTTGAGATGTATAGGTCGAAGAAAAATATAAAATAAATATGTAAAAACCACATAAGGATTTATGTTCTTCAGCCAATTGGTCTATGTGCACAGGGAAAGATCATCAAAAATTCAATTTGTAAGAGAAAGGAGTGTAATATAAAAAAATCTAGATAGAAATACACGAGGAATCAAACTATGACCAATACACTAAGATAAAAATATTAATATGCATAATACTTATTGAAAAACAACAAAGATAACCAAAAATGACTAAGACCCCCTTACTAGGGCTCTAAACCACTTTTTTCAAGGAAGTAGCATATTGCAGATGATGAAAAGAACATTGTCAATATTTCTAGGTTTGCTTCCACTTCGATGGTTTGTCACAAAATATAGGATGTGGCTGTCCATGATGGGTTCCTAAAAACTAATGGATATAGGGGTAAACTCAATGAAGCTAGTCACCAATCGACTTCTTCCCCTTTAAAAAGATATAAATATGGTTTTCCAGACCTTTTTAATATCACTTCTCTCTCTCTAAATATATAGATGAGAAGATCTCCACATGTAAGCTAATTATTGATTCTTAAAATCTATTCTAATATTTCATCTGGAAGAAGATGGATATAAATAACCATGACAAATGAATGATGTTACAACTACAAAAAAAATTAATAAAAAGGAGAGGATAATAATGATTCAACCCAAATGGCCAAATAAATCCATGAAATAGAAATACGACCACAAAAAAAGAGAACAAACATGTAAATAATGGTCCTCCCACATCATGGTACCTACATAAGGGAAACACCAAACACAAGGGTACCAAAACACTTGCATAAGGATATATGCCACAATTTAAGGTTCAATCCACCACTAAATTTTTCACGACCCGTCCTCGGGGCCCGTGCCATGACTACCCCAAGCCTGCCTTCCATAGGCCAGGGGCTGGCGACTAGCACCAAGGCGAAAATCCCGGTAAAAAGGGAAGGCATTTCCTTTGTAAAGTAAACAAGAACCAAAGAGTAAGCAAGCGGAAAAGTAAACACTAAGTAAAAACAGAGTACAAATGAAGTGCAGAAAAGTAAATGGGCCAGTATACAAACCCAACTGAAAGTAAAGTACAACTCGAAAGGGGAAAACAACAACTGTAAATTAAAAGCCGCTACACCGAGCTGTCCACTGGAAATCCCACCTGAAGGGTGGGTACAGATAGCTCCAATGCTCCTCGGGTCCCGCCGTCCGCTCCGAGCACGTCCCGCCCAGTGGTCCACCTCCAGGTACCGTCCTGCTCTGCAAGCCTCAGCCACGATCAACGCTGTCCATCATCTACAACCAACACAACGTAGTGCGGGCATAGCCCGTGTAGGGGTGAGTATAACGATACTTAGTAGGGTCCCCGAGACCCTCAAGGTCTCACTAAAACCAACAAGGATAACCACATAGAAGATCTCAACAGATAACCTCTACTTAGATATATGCCCATACATATACCTAAGTTATCAAGTAACCCATCTCAATCATGAGGAAACACAAGGATTGTGAAATGAACGGATAAATACTACCCAGGTATATGCCTATACATATTCCTAAGTTATCAAGTGACCCATCTCAATCATGAGGTAAACACAAGGTCAAAAGTCTCATCTCAAACCAGGATTTTCATCATCGAAACCGTAACTGCTGAAGAGCTCCGTCTTTGGAGTGTACAGTGGTCCTGTTCACAACTCCGAGGTACTGCCCACTAACTTAAGACTGTTGTAGTACTCCACCTATCAAGTAATGCAGGCCAGCCACTACCACCAAGCGCTCCCATGTGCCGCTACAACCAAGCGCACCACTGTCGTGGGTCTGCCGCTACAACCAAGCGCTCCCATGTGCTGCTACAACCAAGCGCACCTCTGTCGTGGGTCTGCCGCTACAACCAAGCGCTCCCATGTGCCTCTACAACCAAGCACACCTCTATCGTGGGTCTGCCGCTACAACCAAGCACTCCCATGTGCCGCTACAACCAAGCGCACCTCTGTCGTGGGTCTTCCGCTACAACCAAGTGCTCCCATGTGCCGCTACAACCAAGCGCACCTCTATTGTGGGTCTGCCGCTACAACCAAGCACTCCCATTTGCCGCTACAACCAAGCGCACCTCTTTCACACACCGAGTCGTTCGATCAGCAGTCATCGTGTCTCAGTCAGCTACACGGTCTCCGTGCTCCGCCCACTCTTCTCTAGGAGGGTCCGCTCCACGAGCTACTGGTCGATACTCCAAGTATCACAAAGTTCCGCAAGGAAGTATCTCAAAGGACCACATCGTCATAGGGGTCTCAACGCAACAAACGGCATGTCAATCGGACGCCCGGTCTGTGAGTTATTAGCCTTTTCGTCCCAGGGGCCCGGTTGGATTCCTGTGCGAACCAATCCGGCCGTAACTCAACTATACCCCGAACACTCATAGGGTATACTCATAGGGACCGTTTTTCAACGTGATCACCAATGCCGCTGACGGTTCATCAAACGGACGTCTGGTCTGAAAGATATCAGCTTTTCCGTTCCAGAGGCCCGGTTGGATTTCAGTGCGATCCAACCCAGCCACTATCCATCTGCATCCAAAACTCGGGCAGTGAATGCCAAAAGTTCCGTCTCATCAAGAGGAAAGCAATGTGACAGACGACGCGTCAATCGGACGCCCGGTCTGTGAGTTATTGGCTTTTTCGTTCCAGGAGCCCGGTTGGATTCGTGAGCGAACAAACCCGACCGCACTCCGACGACATCCCAACCTCGAGCGGAGTAAGCCAAAAGATCCGTCTCACAAAGAGGAACTCAACAAAGCTGACGGCATGTCAATTGGACGTTCGTAGCTCAAGATATGAGTGTTTCCGCTCCGAGGGCCCGGTTGGTTTCGTGTACGAACCAACCCGTCCGAACTCAAAGTATTCTGAAACCTTGAGTGCGATATACCGAAACGACCTTCTCGATCCAAGGATCGCGTTACCGCTGACGGCGGGTCGTTTGGAGGCCTGTAGCTCAAGATATGACCATTTGAACGAAGACCATCCGAAGACGGGGGGTACGGGCCCGGGCCGACCCGGCCCGACCCCCCCCCCCCCCCCCTCGGGGAGTCGGCCGAACCGGGTCGACCCAAACCGGTCCGGTCCGGCAATGGCGCGGCCCGGTCGGTCGGACCGGCCTAGTCCGGTTCGGCCGAAGGGCCGAACGGCTGAGGCACGCGGGGCGCCGCCCCCGCGGCCAGGTGGGGCCGCGGCCCCTTCGCGTGGGGCCGCACTATGTCGTGGACGCGGCTTAAGCCGCGTCCGAGGGAACCGGACCCGCGCGGGCGCGGGTCCACGGCTTCAGCAGCGGCGGCCTGTCCGGCGGCGCGCCGGGGCACCGCCGCTCCCAGCTGCCGGCGCCGCCGCGCCGGCGGCCCGCGCCACCGGCGAGTTCCGCGGGCCACCGGGATCATTCCGATGGTCCGATTCTCTTCCCGTCTGCGCCACTGCTCCTCCCGAGACTCGTTCTTCACTGCGGGATCATCAAACATCCATTGCGGCACTTTCCGCTGTCACCCGTCAACTCCGCAAAAATGAAGAACGACGGAGGGTCGCCGGGTCATGTTCGTTTGGCCCGCACCCTCCGCGTTAGATATAAACAACGGAAAAATTTTGTTCAACACATGAACCGACAATTTTAATAAAATAAAATTGTTTCTTTGATTCCGGTTCTTTAATTTTTAAAGAACGTTCACGGATATAAATAAAAGGGGGGTAAATCCCAAAATAAATCCCTACCTCGTTGATCGTCGTGCGCGGGTGGTCTTCGCGGAAAAGCTCGTCGCGGAAGAGGGGGATCGTCGCGTCGTCGCGGAAAGGCGTTGCGTCGTCGCGGAATCCGGCGTTGAGTCGGCGAGCTCAACGGACCAAGAACAACATATATAAATTATAAATAATTAAATCTGTGTTTAAAACCAATAGAAAAGAACCTTGTGAGGAAATCCGAAATCACTCACCTCAACGGTCAGTGATCGGAGATCGGAGCGGGGAAGAACGTCTCGGACAGAAGCGTCGTCGATTTCCGGGTTCGGTGTTCTTCACGTTCTTCGCGTTCATCGCGTTCTTCACGTTCTTCGCAAGGGAGAAGAAGATACAAGGGTCCTCTTAATTCTTCTCAATGCGCAAGTAACCAGAGGTCGACCGTTGGACTTATTTTATTATTACGCCAACGAATTTGAAAACTGGTTAAGAAAAGATCCATCATTTCGTTGAATTAATTCAACGAAAGAAACAGCCCATTTAATTCACGAAAGAAACAGCCCATTTAATTCACGAAACAAACCACCCAATTAAATGGTCTGTTAAGGTTTTAAGAAACGCGTCAGTTGACTTTCATTAAGACGGGTTTTCGCGGGTGCGTTTCTTAGCAGAAAGAAACGGCGGGGCTTGAGCGGGGCCCACCTCGCAAATATCCTACAAGGGGGGTAGGATATTTCTGGATAGCATCCTATCTGCTTCAACTCAGTTCAAGCCGCCTTTAAGTGGCTTCAAGTGGCTTCCAAGTGGCTTAAGCGAAATAAAATAATGTTGTCGCAAAATTATTTTATTTCTCATCTATAAGCCCGAAAATTAAAAACCACACCCGAGCAAACGCAACTTCGGAAGAGGCATTTCTAAGCGAATACCGGCGCTACGATTTCATCGGTGCCCTCAGAATTTGATTCTGGGCATCGGTTCAAAAGTTAGAAAAACCCGCTCGTCCGTTCACTGAACGTACCCGAGCCAAACTTCGGAAAATGATTCCGGGCAGACCGGGCCTCGGAATCAGGCGCCGTCAGAAACTGCGTTCTTGTAAAATTCCAAAGAAAATTAAGAAAAAAATTTCCTTGAAATTTATGGGTCATTACATTACTCCCACCACAGGGCTTTACGTCCCCGAAAATCTTCAACACAAACTAGGGATACAAAGGCCGTACTGAGCACGCATCTGAGCCTTCCGCTCCCATGTGCTCACCTGGACCTTCTCTGTCGTGGCCCAGACCACCTCTGGTCCCACTAGAGCTGCCATGATTTCTTCCTTGCTGATAAGAGAAATCTGGTCTCATCCCCTGGATGAACCACGTTCTTCGCCTAATACGGTGAATCCCGACATGGATGATACTAATCCATACCAAGGATGACGTCGTAAGGCCTCAACGCTACTACCAAGAGATCCAACCGTTACCCTCGCCTCCAAGGGTTGAGTCACACTGTCGGCATCAGTGTGTGGTAACTGGGTCTCCTCCAGTAGATGTCTCACAAGTGAGGGTCAATTCAACAGTCAAAACTAGAACCTCTTAGTAACAACACAAGAGAGTACAGGGAAGTAAATGCCACAAGAAAATGTGTCTTTTATTACTGCAGCTCAAGTACAAAGACACAAAGCATCTACAAACATACATCAACAAAACTAGAAGCAACATGAAAAAAAGTCTCCAGGTCTGGAGCTAGTCCCGCTCCTGTCCATCTGCTCCCGGAGCCCCATGATCGTAGGCCTCAACTTCCTGAAGATGAGCTCTCCCATGTCCTCCTGTCCCCTGCGGTCGGGGTGGACCGCCTGGTGGTGGTGGTGGCAGAGCCTCAAAGCGTCGCCCACCACCTGCTGCTCGGCCAGATCCTCTGCCTCATCCGCCTCCTCCATGCGGACCGCCATGGCCAACCCTCTACGTCTGCCTGGGTGGCCCCTCCACTGTCTGCTGCTCCTCGGTACGGCGGGTCGGGCAGTCACGAGCCATGTGGCCCTGCCCGCCGCACGAGTAGCACTGCCTGCCTCTCGGAAGGCTGGCTTCGCGCTGTGTGCCCCACACTGCTGAGCCAGTGTCCCGAGGTCGTCTGCAGGAACCCTGAGTCATCCTTCGGTTACCTGCTTCCAAAGACTCCGCCACCTGCCACCCTGCGGTAGGCCTCCCTGTAGACTCAGCCAGAAAGCTCTCGATCAGAAGGGCTCGCTCTAGCACTCCTGCCTGGGTCAGGATGCTGAGGGAGATCAGCGATGCCCGGATCTCGTGTCTCAATCCCTGCTCGAAGGTCCGGGCCCAGAACAAGGGGTCCCGTACCATGTCTGTCGAGTAGCGAGGAAGGTCGGTGAACCTCGCCGCGTACTGGGCTTCCGTCAAGATGTCATGCCGCAGCTGAAGAAGCTCCTGAATGCGCACCGCACGGAGGGTGGCCGGGACGAACTCTGAGCGGAAGAGGCTCTCGAAGTCCGTCCAGATGAGGGAGGCCTCATCATGCACCTGGAGCATCAAGCTCCACTGTCTGCCTGCTGCCGCGTGCAGGAGACTCGCTGCGAGGATCACCATGAGGTCTGCTGGTGTCCTCACTAATCTGAAAACTCGGACGACCACCTCTAGCCAGTCCTCGGCTGCCTGGGGGTCCGTCTCACCATGGAACCTGGGTGGTCGCTGGTGCTGGAACTCGTGCAGAGCTCCGAGGCGTCGTACATCGTCAGCGGTCAGCGCTGGAAGCATCGGGGGCTCGACGGGTAAAGGTACCGCCGTTGCATCAGCTGTCAAAGGGCCATGTACCGAGTCCTCGACGCTCGGTGGGCTGTCATCACGCTCCACTCTCGGAATCCTAGCTAGCTATCGTCGTGGGCCCATCCTGAAAGAAATAGGTGCGCCACGGTCAGGACAGTATACCTGGTGAGCTGACACAAGTAATCACAAGGAAAACTTGAAACACACATGCAATCAATGTTTTCGTGAATTAAGTCGGAAATCAGAAGTCAGGGTCCTGGTGTACGTATACGTCGGCCGCCGCACCAACACTAGACTCCCTGGACTGATAACCACACCCAATACGCTAAACATTATTGCTTCACATAGAAGAAAGATCAGAGTCCCCGGTAGAACCGACCACCTCTGATACCAATTTGTCACGACCCCTCCTCGGGGCCCGTGCCGGGACTACCCCAAGCCCGCCTTCCATAGGCCAGGGGCTGGCGACTAGCACCAAGGCGAAATTCCCGGTAAAAAGGGAAGGCATTGCCTTTGTAAAGTAAACAAGCACTACTGAGTAAGAAAGCGGAAAAGTAAACACTAAGTAAAAACAGAGTACAAATGAAGTGCGAAAAAGTAAATGGGCCAGTATACAAACCCAACTGAAAGTAAAGTACAACTCGAAAGGGGAAAACAGCAACTGTAAAGTAAAAGCCGCTACACCGAGCTGTCCACTGGAAATCCCACCTGAAGGGTGGGTACAGATAGCTCCAATGCTCCTCGGGTCCCGCCGTCCGCTCCGACCACGTCCCACCCAGTGGTCCACCTCCAGGTACCGTCCAGCTCTGCAAGCCTCAGCCACGATCAACGTTGTCCGTCGTCTGCAACCAACACAACGTAGTGAGGACATAGCCCGTGCAGGGATGAGTATAATGATACTCAGTAGGGACCCCGAGACTCTCAAGGTCTCACTAAAACCAACAAGGATAACCACATAGAAGATCTCAACAGATAACCTCTACTTAGATATATGCCCATACATATACCTAAGTTATCAAGTAACCCATCTCAATCATGAGGAAACACAAGGATTGTGAAATCAACGGATAACTACTACCTAGGTATATGCCCATACATATACCTAAGTTATCAAGTGACCCATCTCAATCATGAGGTAAACAAAAGGTCAAAAGTCTCAACTCAAACCAGGATTTTCATCATCAAAACTGTAACTGCTGAAGAGCTCTGTCTCTGGAGTGTACAGTGGTCCTGTTCACAACTTCGAGGTACTGCCCACTAACTTAAGACTGATTTAGTACTCCACCTATCGGGTAACGCGGGCCAGCCGCTACCACCAAGCACTCTCATGTGCCGCTAAAACCAAGCACAACACTGTCGTGGGTCTGCCGCTACAACCAAGCTCTCTCATGTGCCGCTACAACCAAGCGCACCTCTGTCCTGGGTCTGCCGCTACAACCAAGCGCTCCCATGTGCCGCTACAACCAAGCGCACCTCTGTCATGGGTCTGCCGCTACAACCAAGCGCTCCTATGTGCCACTACAACCAAGCACACCTCTGTCGTGGGTCTTCCGCTACAACCAAGCACCTCCATGTGCCGCTACAACCAAGCGCACCTCTGTCACACACCGAGTCGTTCGATCAGCAGTCGTCGGGTCTCAGTCAGCTACACGGTCTCCGTGATCCGCCCGCTCGTCTCCTGGTGGGTCCGCTCCATGAGCTACTGGTCGATACTCCAAGTATCAAAAATTCCCGCAAGGTAGTATCTCAAAGGACCAACTCGTCATAGGGGTCTCAACGCAACAGACGGCGCGTCAATCGGACGCCCGGTCTGTGAGTTATTAGCCTTTTCGTCCCAGGGGCCCGGTTGGTTTCGTGTGCGAACCAATCTGGCCGTAACTCAACTATACCCCAAACACTCATAGGGTATACTCATAGGGACCTTTTTTCAACGTGATCACCAATGCTGCTGACGGTTCGTCAAACAGACGTCTGGTCTGAAAGATATCAGCTTTTCCGTTCCAGGGGCCCGGTTGGATTTCAGTGAGATCCAACCCGGCCACTATCCATCTGCATCCAAAACTCGGGCGGAGGATGCCAAAAGTTCCGTCTCATCAAGAGGAAAGAAACGTGATAGACGGCGCGTCAATCGGATGCCCAGTCTGTGAGTTATTGGCTTTTTCGTTCCAGGAGCCTGGTTGGATTCGTGAGCGAACAAACCCGACTGCACTCCGACGACATCCCAACCTCGAGCGGAGTAAGCCAAAAGATCCGTCTCACAAAGAGGAACTCAACAAAGCTGACGGCATGTCAATTGGACGTTCGTAGCTCAAGATATGAGTGTTTCCGCTCCGAGGGCCCGGTTGGTTTCGTGTACGAACCAACCCGGCCGAACTCAAAGTATTCCGAAACCTTGAGTGCGATATACCGAAACGACCGTCTCGATCCAAGGATCGTGTTACCGCTGACGGCGGGTCGTTTGGAGGCCAGTAGCTCAAGATACAGTCATTTGAACGAAGACCATCCGAAGACGGGGGGTACGGGTCGGCCCGACCCCCCCCCCCCCCCCCCCGGGGAGTCGGCCGTACCGGGTCGACCCGGTCCGACCCGGTCTGGTCCGGCCAGGGCGCGGCCCGGCCGGTCGGACCGGCCTGCTCCGGTTCGGCCGAAGGGCCGAACGGCTGAGGCACGCGGGGCGCCGCCCCCGTGGCCAGGTGGTGCTGCGGCCCCCTCGCGTGGGGCCGCGCTGTGTCGTGGACGCGGCTTCAGCCGCGTCCGAGGGCACAGGACCCACGCGGCCGCGGGTCCGCGGATGTCACCGCCGGTGAGTTCCACGGGCCACCGGGATCATTCCGGTGGTCCGATTCTCTTCCCGTCTGCGCCATTGCTCCTCCCGGGACTCGTTCTTCACTGCGGGATCGTCAAACATCTGTTGCGGCACTTTCCGTCGTCGCCCGTCAAACCCGCAATAACGAAGAACGGCGGAGGGTCGTCGGGCTGTGTTCGTTTGGCCCGCACCCTCCGCGTTAGATATAAACAACGGAAGAATTTTGTTCAACACATGAACCGACAATTTTAATAAAATAAAATTGTTTCGTTGATTCCGGTTCTTTAATTTTTAAAGAACTTTCACGGAAATAAATAAAAAGGGGGTAAATCCCAAAATAAATCCCTACCTCGTTGATCGTCGTGCGCGGGCGTTCATCGCGGAAAAGCTCGTCGCGGAAGAGGGGGATCGTCGCATCGTCGCGGAAAGGCGTCGCATCGTCACGGAATCCGGCGTTGAGTCGGCGAGCTCAATGGACCATGAACAACAGATTTAAATTATAAATAATTAAATCTGTGTTTAAAACCAAAAGAAAAGAACCTTGCGAGGAAATCTGAAATCACTCACCTCAACGGTCGGTGATCGGAGATCGGACCGGGGAAGAACGTCTCAGACGGAAGCGTCATCGATTTCCGGGTTCGGCGTTCTTCGCGTTCTTCGCGTTCTTCGCGTTCTTCGCGTTCTTCGCGTTCTTCGCAAGGGAGAAGAAGATACAAGGGTCCTCTCAATTCTTCTCAATGCGCAAGTAACCAGAGGTCGAGCGTTGGCCTTATTGTATTATTACGCCAACGAATTTGAAAACTGGTTAAGAAACGATCCATCAATTCTTTGAATTAATTCAACGAAAGAAATAGCCCATTTAATTCACAAAAGAAACAGCCCATTTAATTCACGAAATAAACCGCCCAATTAAATGGTCTACTAAGATTTTAAGAAACGCGTCAGTTGACTTTCATTAAGACGGGTTTTCACGGGTGCGTTTCTTAGAGGAAAGAAACGGTGGGGCTCGTGCGGGCCCCACCTTACAAATATCCTACCAAGGGGGGTAGGATATTTCTGGATAGCATCATATCCGCTTCAACTCAGTTCAAGCCGCCTTTAAGTGGCTTCAAGTGGCTTCCAAGTGGCTTAAGCGAAATAAAATAAAGTTGTCGCAAAATTATTTTATTTCCCAACTTTAAGCCCGAAAATTAAAAACCACACCCGAGCAAACGCAACTCTGGAAGAGGTGTTTCTAAGCGAATATCGGCGCTGCGATTTCATCGGTGCCCTCAGAATTCGATTCCGGGCACCGGTTCAAAAGTTAGAAAAACCCGCTCATCCGTTCACTGAACGTACCCGAGCCAAACTTCAGAAAATGATTCCGGGCACACCGGGCCTCGGAATCAGGCGCCGTCAGAAACTGCGTTCATGTAAAATTCCAAATGAAATTAAGAAAAATATTTCCTTGAAATTTACGGGTCTTTACAACATTAGTGTCACACCTTCTAGGAAATGCTAGATGGGCCCTCATGTAAGGTTTACCCCCTTATAACTCTTCCAAATTAAGGGTAAGGTGTCCCTCAAATAATGTTTCATGGCACTGGCATATATATTAATAGAAAATTATTTAGAGTCAACACCTATGGCATATGGCTTCCACATAAGGGTACTAAGCACTATATATGTGTCGCACACAATTCATATAAGGGAAATGATCGTGCTGTATAAGGGTACATAACTCAAATGTGAGGCCACATAGGGGTAGATAACATCTTGCGTAAGGGTAATTTGATCAATATAATGGAAACATAAGTGTCACACAACATTTTTATAATGGTAAAAAGAGAGACCCAAAGTCCACCTATGGGTACCCGTTGCAATACATAAGGGTAAACGTAACAAACCAAAACCATTTACGTGTAATTGAAAAGACCATATGACTTATATAGTGGTAGAACTAACCTACATAAGTGTTAAAAACAAATAGAATGGTGAGATGAAATAATGGAAACAAGGAAAATTTGGAATATTAGAAACCACATTTAAATAGAAAATTAGTGAAAACTAATCATTATATTTTTATTTTGTTAAATTAGTCCTTTAATTAATAACAAAATTGAATACCAAATTTTATAGATAAATAAAGAAGCAATGGATACCTAAATATGAAAAAATGCATTTATTAAATGTCACTTTTAAACTGATAACATGAAATTCAAGTTATACCAGGAACACAACTTTATAGATTACTATGTGGTTGACTCCTTCATGTCACAAATGATTTATGGATAATTATCCTAAAATATCAGTACAAAATGAGAGAAATTTTGTGTTATGATTTTTTTATGTGTGTTTTAAACTTAAATTACAATTTTTACTAAAAATGTGCACTTCCAATCATATTAGACACACTATGTGTCAAGTTGATTTTTGGTTGATTCATACATATCAAAAATGATTTATGGATCATTGTCCGAAAATATAAAAATAATCCATGTTTAATTTCTGGGTTTATTGTGAGTGACACATTGTTTTAAATAAAATTTCATTTTTAAAATGAAAACATTTAGTGTGAGTCATACTAGAAATACCAAATATTTGATTGATGTTACACTAATTCGTATACATCATAAATGACATATGAATCTTTTTAATAATTCCACAAGGAAATTTGAGCATGTTATGTAGGTTTAGATTGAAAGACACATGTTATTAACTAAAATTCCATTTTTAAATATATAGAAAACATTTGAGTCATATTGGTCATACCATACATCATATTTAAGTATAGTTGATTCGCAAGCATCAAAAATGACTTATGTATCATTTTTAAAATGTATCAAAACTATATGAAGGCATTTTTGGGTTTTGATTATTTTACACATATTTTGAACTAAAATATCAATTCTAAATAAAAACATACATTTTGAGTTATTTGGGCCTACAATATTGACATGAAATTACTTTCTACATGTAAAAAATTGCATAAGTATAATTGATATAATGTTTAAAGACCAGACAATGGAATTTTATTTTTCTTCAGTGTGAGACATGTGTTGTGAACTAAAATGTCAAATTTTAAATTAAAACTATCTCTTTGAGTCATATTGACCACACCATGTGTCTATTGTTCTGAGATTGATTAATACATATTAAAAGTGGATTATGAATATTATTACAAGAGTGTCAAAAAAACATTGAGTGTATTTTCCTGGTATTTAGTGATGTTCACCAAATTTTAACAAAAATGTAATTTCTAAACTGAAAACATACTTTTTGAGTCATATATAGTACACCGTGTGTAAGATTTTCTTGTGGCTTCTTCACAGAAAACACAAGGAACATGTTTCAAGATTAATAAGAAAATATGACTATGTTTTCTCAATTTTCAATTTGTGACATGTATTGTTAATTGAAATGTCTTTTTAAACTGAAAACATTCATTTTGAGTTATATAAATCACACAATGTGTCAGATTGATGTGTGGATGATTCCTTGAAAAAAAACATTTTAATTTAATACTTTATTAATAATAAATATCATAATTTACTCACATTGTATTAAATAATTATATTTATAAAACAATTTGTATTAGATCATTCATTTACAAATTTGATGAAAATTTCATTTTTGACCCTTTAAAGTGTATTGTTGTGTGTTAGTCGTAAATATTTTTATATAGTATATCTGATGATGAAATGTTTTAGAATAATTATTTAATTATTTTACTACAACTTTCATTCAGATCAAAATGGTTATATCATGCATTTGTTTTGAGTAAATGCACCATTAATTCATTGCTACACTGGACTCTAAAGATTGGACACCACATCAAAATTTCATCCATATGTTATACATATTGGGTTGGATTGAGATAATATTTGAGAAGTATATAGAAGAAAAAATTATGCAAAAATTAACAATTCTATAATGATAAATATTTCATGAATTCTGAAGATCAACAATTTGATGAGATTTGGATTGAAATATTTGGCAAAATTTCCCATTCACACTAGAATAGTTTTGAAACCCTAGCTTCCCCTCCACTCTATAAATATGTGTTTTTATCATTTAGAGGGGTATGGATGTGAATTTATGGATTGGGATGAGAATAGAAGTGGTTCCTTAACATTATAATACATCATTGTGGGAGGTAATCTCTCAAACTGTGATCTCATCCAAAATGATCTTCTTTTCCTCTTCATTATTGTAATGTTGTTTTTCTTGCAATAAAATCTACATTTCTATTCCTTTTCTTATATTATTTTCAATTAAATTTTTATTTCATTTATTAAATTTTCTAAAACTCAGAAATATAAATTTAATGGGTTATACCCTTTTTAATCATTTGCACATGAAAAAAATTTCTATGATGACTACACACCCCATGGAACAGTTGGATTTATTATTCTCTTTAAAAATATTATTTAAACAACATTCTCGTTGTGTTTTATCAATAGAAATTCAAAAAAAAACATAAAAATACAATCTTCTTCAATCAGGAATATTATATTTTTATAAATTTTAAGCAACCCCCATAATTTTAAGATGTTTTTTAACTTATTTTATTATATTTTCAAAATAAATTTAATATGTTGATTTAAATACTGACTCCTATGAGAGATGGCATTGTTCAAATACTTTTCTACACCTAAATACCCCAAAATAACACATCTTTTGAGGTTTCTATGTAGACACCTTTCATTCATACTCATCAAAAATGGCATAAGGTTATTTTCCCTAAAGTGTCACAACCATTAAAGTGTGTTTTGTAATTTTTTTAGTGAAATGTGTTTTAACAAAAAATTAATTTTTATTCTGAAAATAGACATTACAAGTCATATTAGTCACACCATTTATCTGACTAATGTGAGGCTGATTTTTACATGTTAAAAATTAATTTTTGATCATTTTTTTAAATTATAAAAACAATCTAAATTTTTAAACTTATTTTAAAGTATTTCACACTTCCTTTGAACTAAAATGTCAGTTTTAAATAAAAAAACACCTTGAGTCATAATGGCCTCACTGTGTGATAGATTTATGTGTGGGTGATTTTTACACATCAAAAACTACATATAGATCATTTATCTAATGTATCGAGACAATCCGTGTATATTTTATAGTTTTTCAGTATGTAATGTTTGTTTAAACAAAAATTTCAATTTAAAAAAACATCTGATTCATACCAACCACAGTGTGTGATTGATATACTTGTGGTTAATTATTTCCTGAAAAAATTTAATTATTGATATTTTATAAGTATCAAGATAATTTTATTTCAATTTGTCAGTTTTCTTTGAGAAACATTCATTTTAACTAAAATGTCAATTTTTATATGAAAACAAACACTTTGATACATATCAGTCAAACCTTTTGTAAGAATTATATGAGGATAGTTGATACACAACAAAAAATTTATATGGATAATTATCAAAAACTATCAAGAAAATCAATGTAAATTTTCATGATTTTTGATAAGTGACCGATCTTTTAATAAAATATCATTTTTAACTAAAAAACAATTTCAATCATACCAATAACATTGTGTGTTAGATTTATTTACAATTGATTCCTAAACATAAAAAATTTCTTATGGAACTTTTTTAAAAGGTATTATGAAAATTCAAGTCCATTTTGTCATTTTTCTATGAGTGACACATGATTTTTAATAAAATATAATTTTTAAACATAAAACATACACATCGATTCATATCGATCACATAAGGTGTCAAATTTATGTGTGGTTTATTCTTACATGTCACAAATGAGTAGTGGGTCATTTTCCTAAATTATCAATACTATATGAGTTTTTTTACAGTGTGTGAATTTTTTTTAACTCAAATGAAATTTTTAAACTGAAAACATACTTTTTTATTCATTATGAATCGAATTGAGGTAAAAATGAATTTTACATGTCATAAACGACTTATGGATTTTTTTCTTAAAGTATCAAAATAATCCAAATGTGTTTTCTCAGTTTTGATTCTATCACACGTATTTTGAACTTAAATGTGAATTTCAAATAAAAACACAAAAATTGAGTTATATCAACCACACCACGAGTCAAATATATTTGCAGTAAATTATTACATGTATGTAATTATTTATTGATCATTATAAAAATTTATCATGACAATCCAAGTACATTTTCCTAGTTTTGAGTATGTGATGTATGTTTTGGAAGAACATATATAAATATTAAATAGTAACATGAAATTTAAGTAATACCAACCACACCATGTGTAGCTTTGATTTTCTTCTAATTCATATATGTAAAAAATGACTTAGGTATAATTTTAATAAATTATAAAGATAATATGAGTGTATTTTAATGGTTTTGAGTTTGTGACACATGTTCTTAACTAAAATGTTATTTTAAATAGGAAACACACACTTTAAGTCATTTGTAAAATTAATACACATACTACTAAACAGAAATAAAATTCATTATAAAGTGACCAAATAGTATATGATTGTATCACCAATGTCAAATTCTTTATCCATAATTTTTTTATTTAAGAATATTGTGCTCTTTATGGAGCACAAAATGGTTATAGAAAAACAATTATCCATGAAGTAATTTATTTATGATATATATGATAATTAAATAAATACTAATTAGATAAAAATTATAATGGAATTTAAAAAATAGATAAAATGATAGGAAAATTAACTAAATAAATAATATGAATCCACCTCATCATGATGTCTACATATATTATGTCACCATGTTTTTAAAATTTATTTATAAAAAATCATTTATAATTTTGAATATATGGAAGGTTTAAAATTATGGCATTACTTGAAAAATATAAACAATAAAATGATTAATAAATACATTAAATCAAATTGTCCTTATCATCATAAATACCACTTTTGGAGATGCTAATCTGTTGATGGAATATTATACCTTTCATAAATTTTTTAATGTAATAAGCATAATATTTTCCATTAGTTTGTTTTTAAGAGACCACTAAAACATTGATGAAAATAAATATTTTTTTATATATGATGTTTTAGTGAAATATTATCATATATACCCAAATACATATCTAATTGTTTAATTTGATTGGTTTATTGTGCTCATGGACCATCCTCATACCTTTATTTTCATGATATTTAAACCCCAACCAATCATTATAAAATTTTACTTAAAATTTAATATAATACATATAAAATAATTTTATTTTTTAAATGATTAATATAGTGTAATAAAAATTGATAAACATAAGAATTCATGATAAATTTGTTTGTAATCCATGAATTGAATCCAAATAATTTGATTACCCAAATTTATTGCAATAAGAAAATTATGATCCAGAAAATGAATAAATAATGAATGAATTGAAACTATATTTTTATGATTAAATTGAAGAGTTTTACTCCTACATTATGGTTATTAAGAAAAGTATAACATATTTAAATTTGTTTTCAAAAATTATGGCCAGTTGTTTTTTCATTATTTTTTAATATTCCTCTACATCTAATGAGATTTTTTATGAAGATGTGATGTGGGGTCTAATGAGTCCAAATTTGTTTCATGGGGTTCTACCTTAAAATATTATTAATAAATATTCCTATAGCAAATATAAATAATAATTAACTATAATAAATATAGTAGATAATCTATTGGAGAAATTATTATGAAAATGAATCACATTTATACATTTACACCTGATAATCCTAGCCATATATGCATGAGGATTTCATCCTTATTCTTAAGACCCAGAATTTTTTAATGGCTTATCTTTTCATTTATTCTCAAAAATCAATGATAGTCATATCACTATCCTTGATCATTTTATCTGTATGAAGTTTTAATAATAGAAAATGTGAATGTTGAACTTATGGGATAGAGGTAATCTTGAATGTGTATTTATATCTATTATTTTATCATTTATATTTTTCTTTTCGACAATTTTTCATCCTATATTTTCATTATCTATAATGAAATTCCTTAGTTCAATAAATTTTCATTAATTATTAATGGGTTTTTACAAAAAATTAATTCGAATGGGTTACCTCATTGATGACATGTATTCTTACAAGTTAAATTAGCCATGATACAAAATTTCAAATAGAAATTTCAATCTTTTGAATATCTACATCTTCAAGGGGAAATGGGGCTTACCAATCTTCTTAGGAGCTATGGGAATCCTCATAATCATAAGACATATTATAAGTTATTTATTTTTTCTAATATCACCTTGGATATTATACACAATACACCTCATAACAAGGAGATGGGTGGGAACTGATATATATAAATCATAAAAACAATCTCCCTAGAGAATATTATTATATGAAAGGTATTAGTATATTCTTGATTCACATTTTTTAAAAATTGTAATGAAAAGACTAATTAACTATTATAAGGTCATCCTTTAAGAGGAATGGATCGTCTAAATTCTCGAGGATGTTCATGTTGTGGTTATTATTGTGTTGTTTATTCACTTTGATTACCTCACATAACAATCTCTAACAACTCAAACATACAAATAGGTTTTTCATCATTGGTTTTTATTCATACCACCATCTCCACTATTTTCATTTCTTTATTACATTGTTCATTTATTTTCACAAAATATGGTTGGGCATGAACATAAAAACATGTACATCTGATGTATTCATATTAGTATGGCCACTACATGTGCACGAAATGTATTCATTTATCTGTTAAAAGAGATGGAAATAATTATTTCTAAACTGGATAAAAACTATATGAAAATATATGACATAATTTAATTATGTCATACATACACATGAATACCATAATTATTTTGCGTATTAATTTACTAGTATTATTTATTTATTCACATGAGCCACCTTCTATAACGCATGATATGGGTTGGAAGTGGCTATGTATTTTGATTCATCAATTCTAATATAAATGTATAAATATAATTATGTCTTTGTTTCATAAAAAATAAAAGTATTACTATATATTTGAAATATATGTGATTTTTTCAAGTTAAGCACACCCATTTCTTCATTATGGTAGAGGTATGTAGGTTTTTACACACACTGCTTATTTCCTTCCCTTAATTAGTGTTTCATAAATGAAATTTTTTTAATCAAAGTGATTAATATAAATATTGAAAATTAAAGTTTTTTCAATCATGATATAATTGAAAATATTCCTCCTCATTATGAATAATAAATGAATTACACATTTATAGGTTTATTATGTATGCGTGTATCTATGGTGGGTGTAAGTTTATTTTCATTTCAGTATCCCTAAGATGATTCTTTATAATAATATTCCTAAACCTTCTATAAACTTTTCCAGTGAGAATAAATATGGATTTCATTCAACATTAATCCAGAATAAATTCACTTTTCAAGGGATTATAAAAATAAAATAAATGTTTCATTAATTCATTTTTTAGTAAAATACAGAAATTATATCTTAATTTTACCGTATTCTCTTCTCAAATTAGTTCTATAATCCTAAGAACAACATTTTACCCCATATCTAAATCTATTGGGATGAGAATTTGAGTGGTGATCCTACTTTAACTAATGAAACAAGAATTTGGGTTAATATTATATCCTTTTCATTCCATATAACCCTTATTTGGTAACCTTGTCTTCATACCTTAATATTTTTTTAAATCATATCACTATGATGGTCATGTTTTTCCTGACACGTAGATTTTTCACCTTCTACCATTTTCATAGTTTAAACATTATCAATATGTTTTCCTCGGGATTAGTATCATCGACATTTGAAGAAACTTTTTGTTTTTCCACATTGAGAGATTTATTATATTGATAACCTGTTGTTCCTTAGCATTTGGGGCATCAATATGTGTAAAATAAATTATCTATAGAAGAGGTTGAACATTTAAATTAAATTAGGTAAATATAGAAGTGAGAAATTAATTCTTTTAGGTAACACAATGTTTAGCACAAAAAAATATTACCTGATTATTGAAATTGTATTATTTAAATATTGATGGTATTAGACCCCTATACCGAGTATCTAAATACAATCATTATGGTGTCCTCATACATATAAGTCCCCATCTACATTAGGAACACTGAAAAATAATTATGAAGTCCAAAAATGGTTGTCCTAATTTTAATTAATATTTAATATTGTAGTGGTTTTGTTCAATAATAAGACAATTGTCCACATTCCATTTTCAGTATGTGGGATATAAAATACATGTATTACTTGTGATGCCATTCTAAATAATTAATAATTTTTCCCTTACATACCGAGATCCACTATCACAAATTATAATTCATCAATTTTAACATCACTCATGTTATCAACCCACATACATTAAAAAATCACCACTCGGAATTTGTATAATAAAACTCTTATATTTCTTTGATGATGTCAATGTATGCGAAATTCTCATAAATTGGATTTCTATCCTTGTTAATAGATATAAGCACCATTTCATCCACAAGTGTAACTCTACTATTTTTTAATGTTCTTTTTACATCATGTCAGATTGTCTAGAACATAAATCCATTAGTTACATAATAATTATAATATAATAATTTCAGACTTATTCCATTGTCTACCAATAGAAGTCATTAAAAAAATGAATTAATATTTTTCACTTACACCATAAAATATAGTCTTTAAACCATCTTATAAACTATCAATTATATTTATTTGATATCTATATTTCAGCCCTTGACGGATTGAAATTCTTAATAATTACTTTTTGGGATTCAATATGTGGAGAAACTTATAAAATGATATATAAAATGTAATGGTGAGCCTAATCCCACTCTGTAATTTTAATTATGACAACATATATTCTGGAAAATCCTTCACCCATAAATTTCCTTCTATGGTGAGATTTTGGACGACCAATGACTTCCACCTCATTCATGTAGTTTATATAGAATTCAATGACATACTCAAAAATAAATCAATCCACAATAAAACCTCTTGGATTATATTCATTTTTTGACATTACCTTTCAAAAAAATTATATATCATACAATGTGGTATATCCATTTATAATGTACAAGAACACATAGCCAGATCTCCCAAACCAAGTGAACCATCAAAACAAATCATAATACTATGAAGAATTTCTCCAATTCACATAATATTTCATAAATTTCATTTTTCATAGTTGGTATTTTTTTGGAGTCTATAACTACACTACATATATGTTTGAAAAATAATAAAGTCTTGGTTAATGTATGATGAACATTTTCATGTAAAACGAAACATAAATATATATGCATTTTATCTTTCATCGAAACATGAAATTAATTTGATTTCAATATATTTTACATTAAATAATACATTGATGTGATAATATTGATATTTGATGAGTTCCCAATAAAGAACCTTTACATTATTCAAGAATCTGAAAAACTAATATCACTATTTCTTGGAAAGTGTGTATATAGATGGTGTAATGAAATCTTATCTTCCACCATTCACTAGCACCAAATATTCCCTAATCCTATGTTAATCATGTCAAACGTAGCCTTAATTCTATCATTTCTATTTTAGGGCTAATTTATCATCATTACAATGATTCTTTCAGGGTGGTCTCTATTCCATTTTTTTTAATTTAGTTTCATAGACCATATCTTGTATTATCTTTTCAATGTTCTTATTCATGTAACCTTATAAGACACAAAGGTAGAATTTATATACCATCCTCCTGCTACCTATGGACCATATACCTTTCTTGCACCATCAACTTATTTATTCTTCTTAACCACCTCCTTGTTTTCCCAATCAATCCTCCAAGATGAGAGATTTCATTTTTTTCAAACCTATGTCATTTCTTTAGGAAATTACATTGTATAATATATTCCATATCATTTTAATGGATATTTTTCTTCAATGAATCAATTTGATGAGGGAGAGTACCAATTTCTACCAAATAATGATTAGTGTTCAAATTTAGTTGTTCTCCTGATTTTAATCAGTTTGACTCTTACCAACATCCAAAAAAATTCACCAGTCTCAGGAACGCACTAGTGGGTTTGGCTATGAATTTTCCAGTCTATAGTTGATGATTCATCAACTGATTTAACAATGGTATTTTCTTATGATTTATATTTGACTGGTAAATATTCTCTAACTTCATCATAGTTTTAATTAGAGTAGTTTCTTGAGTAATATGATGGAGTATGGTGTGATTTTTCTACTAGAATATTTGACATGTCATCTTTTTGTGTAGTTTCATCCACTTAGATTTCTTGGAAGAATTAGGGTTTAGTCCCTTGTTCTCAATGAGGTCAAAAATATCATTATAACTAGGTGTATTATCCAATTGATACTTCCAAATAGAATAGTTATATTAATTCACCATTATCATCCTTCTTGTTCCAATGAAATATTACATTTTGTTTCATTTTATGTGATTATAAATTGGATTTCATTGAATGATATTTGTCTTATTCTTGAAGGGTGCATGATTTGATTTTTTTTGGATTAAATATAATGAGTTCTAATTTTGGCATAAATATATTTTACAAGTGGATTGGTTTTAAAGAGTATTGAGTTTTCACGATATTTTTTAGAGTATGAGAGAATAATTAAATATAGTTGAATTGTTGAAAAATAGTGGTCTTCCCCATAGATTTTCCTATTAAAATTAACTATGACCCTTTTTTATTCAGTATATAATTATCAAGGATATTATATATTAAATATTATTTTATTTTCAAAATATAAACATGTAGATATGGTGAATGGATTCTAATGGTTACTAGATAACTCAGGAACCCCACCTTACCAGACTCGAAAAAAATGATTCGTGTTCTAAAACCACCATCTGATTATTTGTTGGATTGGGTTCATGTAATACATATATGGTATCAAAAACATGAATATATATATATATATATATTTCTATGTGTATTTTTTTGGCCTCATTCCCACTCATATATCTCTCCCAAGCGAGTTCCTCCTCTCGATAGGGTTTTGATACCACATGACGGTGAAACACTACATGGATATAAGATTTCCACCCTCACCCAATTCAACTAAAGCTAGTGTTGTTCTCTTATGTGATGTTTGTTTTTGTGTTCTTGGTCTAGTTTTTTTTTGGTGTTTTCCTTCATACATTTCCTTCTTGTCTCGCATGGAATTGGTGTTTTAGAACCAGCTACTTGTACTTTGTATTACATGTTTATGAGAAGGTATGAATATTATTAAAATAACATATTACATATTGTTCATTTTTCAATTGGAAATCAATTTAATAATTTATTAAATCAGCTATCACATTGATAAGTCAATAATATTTCTTTGTAATGATGATAATATTTAAATCCTAGGATGGTATTCTGATATATAGTTCTTTGGTTGAATAAAATATTCTGATGGGACACATAGTGTTTTGAAGGATAGGTGTGAGTAATAATAATCAGATGATACTATTTCTAAGGAGGCTTTCACTTAGTAATCTCCAAGATAATATATTATGAGAAGGGGCTTCCTATAGTAATTTTTTATGTTTATTTCTTCAAATATTCATATATAATGAGTGTGTGTAATGTTTCATTGATTTTATGATTATTATTATTGCATGTTATGACTCACACACATAGATTTATTTCATATACCATGAAGAAAAAATTCATGGTGAAGATGTATAAATTGGGCTTGTAGAAAATGATATATTATGATAGGATAATTTAAGGAAGGATTTATCACTTTAATCTTTATAGAATAGGATGTCTTGTCTCTTTGATTTGAATGGAACTAACACCTTAAATTCAATGTCCATGGTGTAACAATGTGTTTATTTCATATATTAAAAAAAATACATATCAACAATGTAGGTTGATGACAGAAATGTGAAATCTCCTGGATGACTTATTCAGATAAATGGATTTTAATATATAATGGGCACTTTTATATGGTCATCAAAATTATGTCATTATGGTCTTTCTCTAGGGTATCATTACCCTTTTTTAGACAATAATATAAGAGTTTAGGCATTCCAACATAATGACAATGATAATGAATCCTATTGGGTCACACATTAGGTGTTTCTGTTAATCTTGATTAAACATTATTTTAATTTAGTTAATGGAATAATTATTATTCACAGGACCAAGGAACTATTTTATTTATGTTGTTTCAATTACAAATATTGATAGAATGTTTAATAAAAAATAAATCACATGTTTGTGTAAAAAATATTTATCATTAAATAAAATATTTAGTGGGGTATTCAATTAATATCATGGAGTTTCAGCTGACCATGATTGTGTCCAATGATAAATATTTATTTGAAAGATAGTAAAATAATATTTATCATTGCGTGAGTCAGTAGACATCATAAAATAATATTATTATTTATATATTTATCACATGGGGTTTTGAATGGTTTATTATATTATTAATGGTGTGGCCTACAATTAAAGAATATTTTCACCTAAACTCCAACTCTATAAATAAATGGTTTTGTCTATTATGTACCTTTAATCAAAGATAATGATCATTTCAAAGAATGAGCTTCTCTATCAAATTACTCCATCACTTATTTTCTCTATAATGAGATTCAAATTTCAAGTTGAAATATATTTTATGAAATCAAGGTAAACAACACAGGATTATAAATTCATCATGCAAGCACCAAAAAATCAATCATTGTGATTCAGAACTCAATAGATTTCGTGTGGACCAATTCTAGAAAGATTTTACACTTGGATCTGCCCTATACAATAAAGGTAATCTGATGAGAATTTTTATGTTTATCAACATCATATTCATAGGAGGATATTCAGAGAAGGCATTCTTTATTAATATGTTATATAAATTATTTATAAGTTTAACATGAAAAGATCCTCTCCAGTTTTGGGGATTCTTTATGTAAATATTTGATGGAAACATTTCATTGGTCATGATGTTTATGTATTGATTTTCTTAAATGATCCATCGAATCTGACAAAACAATTTTGGTTATTTTCCCACTATGGTACTTTTGATAAGCCTATTACATTCATGTGTTATAAATGGGGAATCATTTTAAATTTATAATTATTTATTTTATTGTAGATCATTATGAATAATAGTAGTTATATATTTAATTTATAGAATATTAATTCATTAATATGATGTCTAATAAACATGACTTAAATATTTTAATTACATCATTCAAGATTCGTACATTATTAAAGGACTAATAACATATAAATAAAAACATGATGTTCCATCAAGAAGTTCCATGTATTCTAGCTGGTGAGATTGGGTTACACAGTGTGTATCTAGAGTACATGCCATGTAACCCAATGCACTACACCTGAATGTGTGGTGGAATAAATGACATTCCATGAATTAACTAAAAATAGTGTTTTTTATGAAGAATATGTGAAGATCAGGCCAACCATCCACATAGTTGTTTTTGGATTACATGGCGTATAGCTGGAATACACATCATGTAGTCTACGAGGTTTAGTGGAAGAATTCACGCAAACCATGTGGTCAATTACCCAGTTTTTACCCATGTGATACTCAAAACCTAGAAAATTAATGAATCAAATTATGTGTAGCTGAATAAAAGATTGTTTAGTTTATTAATTACATCATCATAAATACACACTGAGTAATTTTGTGAGTTATCCAGTCACACATAATGTGGCTGGAATACACATCATGTGGTCCCATGTTTGAAGAACAAACTGAGTGCTTCAGTGGGTTGCATAGACATGTGAAAAGAATGATCTATGGTGTGTATCTGGATAGTACACACCATGGAGTCTATCCATGGTACACAATAAATACCTAGACGTTTAACCAAAATACACAAAAATCAAGGTACACAATATGCAACATCTGCTTACAAGTTGTGTAGTCTTCCAATTAAATAGAGAATTTGATTACATTAATAAAATAATTGAGACATTAAAACATATTTACATTTATTTTCACCAAATGTGTTTGATAATGAAATAAGGATTTAAAATAATTAAAAATTAACATTAAATTTGTCACAATTGTATGTAATTATTAGTTATTATGTTCATTTTCCATGAATATATTTATGATGGGTATCTCCCAGAAAATTTTTATTATCATTAATTTAAAATAAAATTAATTCATTAATTAATTAATTAAAGAGTGTTTATTTAAATAATAATGAATAAATATAAATGAATGTTAACCAATGCACTTGTTTGAAATTTTTTCATCTGTATGAACATTCACGAGCTTGACCCAGACCAATGTGTGGGTTTTTTAAAAATTTATGGCTTGGTTTTTCAATTATAGATTTTTAAATAAAATATGATTGGATGTGAGTCATCGAACCATCATTTATTATATTGGACCTATGTGTTCAATGTTATTTATGTAATTGCCCTTAACCAATCCTATCATTCCTCTAACCTACACATGATTATAAATATTTGTAATAAATATAGTATCCCAAGGTACTTAGATGTTGTTCAAGATGGAACCAAGGAATCACCAAAATAAAAAATACAATTTTGGATATGTGGAATGCTAAAACCCATGCTAGGACTAGTATAATGATTTTTACCTTGGTCATAGTTATATTTATTCTAAAATCAATAATTCAACCATTAGTTAATAGTATGATTTGGGGATTTATTTATTTATTTTTATATTATGAATTATTTATTTTATATATCACTACAAAATAATTATCGTTTTCCAACATGGGTATATTTTTTTGGTAAAATTGTATTTTCTATTGGTAAAATGTTTTACCAAAAAACTATCATATCGCTAAATAGTTGGTAAAAACAATGTCTCTCCATGTTATTACGATAGATAAAATAATTCTATTGTAATTATTATAATACTAACTGATAATGTATATGTTGGTAAAAAAATATTTATCAATAGATTAATAAGACTAATATATATTTTGGTAATGTTATTAACATTTATAAACAATATCCCAAATTAATATTTGTTTGTAAATTATACTCCTTATGTTGGTATTCCAATATTTATTATTAAATTTTTATATTATTTTTATAAATATAATTATATATAATATATTATTATATTTATTATACAATAATAATGAAATTGGATTATATGAAACACAAAAAATGAGGCTTTATTTGAAAAAACACATTCCAATATAATTTAACTACATGTTCAAACATCATGAAAAGACAAGAAGGTCCAAGAAACATATTACAAATATTTTTAAACATGTTCAAACACTAATAGTATGATATATATAACTCAATGAAACATCATCATCAATCTATTTCTTACAAACATCATACATCACTATCAGGGAATCCCCATAATAGTACAAGATCTATTATCTATTGTAGTGGATCCGGACATGCACAACATCATCATCTCCACTTTGACTAAAGTGGACCACCCATTAATGCTTGAAGCCGTACTTGTCTCCACTCCCTCCACTTTAGACATTCACCGTCACGGGAAATGTTCTGATAAAACTAAAAAAACAATTCGAAAAGAGTTTTCATTTAAATACCAGATATAAAAATAATAACACTTGATATAAACAAAAGGATAATATAACCAGTGGAGACAAAACCCATTAGATAATATAACTAGATACTATAATAATGAAATTATCCATCTTAACTACAACAAGAATATATATATGAATACCAAAACAATTTCCATAATACATGATATAAAAAAGCCGGTGACCATATGCCATATAATCTAGAAAGAAAAACTACGTTTTTTACATTGATTCACCTAATAAAAACACCTGAAATAGCTAGAATGGAAAAAAATAAACAAATTGAAGGGATTTACAAGCCATGTAATTTGAATTTAGAGATATTTAATAGTTTTTATCTGGAAATGAGAAAAGAAAAAATAAATATAGGAGAGACACGACCGAAACACATTGAAGACCATATCCTATGACCAAATAGAGTCTCCCAAATCATTGATTGAGGGTCAATTATTTCAACGGAAAAAATGAGTGGGATAACACTAGTGTGGATTAAATAACTTAAAGACAACATATGAAAATAAAAAAACAAATAGAAACCCCAAACACCCAAAATGTTTATCACTAGAAAAACAACATCAAAAGCATGGAACCTGCAAATAGACTGATTCTTTACATTCATTACTCAAGTCTAGATGAGAACTCCCAGTATAATAGAAAATAAATATTATAATGCACTAAGGAAACCACACCAAACAGGCCTAGATTATAGGAATGTAAAATAAAAGTTATAATGTACAAAAAATCCACTATAGAGAGGCCAAAATAGTTGTAAAGGAAAAGTTGATCTAGAGAACCTATAAAACAATTATGGAATCAAACCAATTTTCAAACATCAAGAACCAAAAAACCCACCCAAATAAAATAGATAACAAATTCATCATGAAAAACAAGTAAAAATGCACAAAATGAAAATATATGCTACAAGTACTTGATCTAGGATGCAAAATAAGAGATGCACAATAAACCCCATAAAAAACAGCAACATAAGACACGAGTTCCAAACGCAATATTAATCCCTAAGAAGAAAAATGACACCAATGACTTCATATCAGAACCCAACCGAGAAGCAAGATAACAAATTAAGACATTAGATACATACTAAAATAAGTTAATAGTGGAGTAAATATTTTAATAGATCATATTAAATTGATAACTTACCTCAACATAGGAACTAATTTATAATAATGTTTTAGTTTTACCAAAATAATGTAGTATAAAAAAGTAGAGAATTTTTTTATAAAAATAGTGTGTTATCACAAGTATCCCTTATAAATAGAGCATTCAAGATCTCTAGACATGGGTTTCTTCTTTTTGAATGAAACGATGTAAAATATTCAACCTTCTAAAGAAGGATTCACTGACGCAAATTAGTTTTCTCTATGCAGGTCCTAGATGGACGCTTTCAACAACAAATCATATGGAAAATTATGGGAAGTATGACATTTATTCAAAATTTAATTCATAACTAAAAACAAGTTCCCAATTAATATAAAAATGAAATGTAAATAACTTATGATTGTCCATTAATAACAAAAAAATCATAACTGTATATTAACAAAGAAACTAAATTTCAAATAACATATAGAGTAGGTAATTTTAAATACTAAAATATACTATGATACATTAATAAGGAAAAATATTTGTTTTTACCACATAAATATATCATTTTGATATCAAAAATATAAATGAAATTCAATATAGATATCTACCATTATTTTAAAGTCCAACTAATTAATCTTTGAACACAAGGTATACACTATAAAAAATCATTGATGTATAGACTCTCAATATAAATTTAAATAATACACTTAATAATTAATGTAAAAAAATAAATATTATGAATTTTTAAATCACACAGATTGGATATCAGAAATTAATAAAAAAGAAACCACATTTTAGCATTCCACATACCAAACAAAAAATGAATTGTAACTAGATTCAAAAAATACAAACATTATTCACAAAATTAAGAATGAATCCAATTTAAATTAGATTATTTAATATTCAATCATATTATAAACATTAAATAGTCACTAATTAATGGTTTTTAATATCAATGTGGAATGTATGTTTTAATAAAATATAGAGAATAGAAACATTTTAGTTCTTTAAAATGGAATGAATTCCTATAATGAGACATAAAAAGGAGTTAAATCAATCTAGATTTAAATAAATAACTCATTTATCTTCATGGCAACTTACTTCTATTCAATATCAAATAAATTTCAAAATAATTAATTTTCATATGTAAAACATTTCCTTCATTGGGACCAATATATTAGTATGAATGATACTATATAGAAAGGTTTCATAATTTTGTATGATGACTAGCATTATGTTTTTATCTATTAGTGATGAAATGAAAAATAAATGAATACGATCAAAATTCAAGACTAAAATTGGGTAATCATGAAATAAATTTCACATTTTTTTACTGCCAACGTTTTCCAAACATCCTAATTCATCATTTTTTCACCCAAAATTTTCCTTTTCCATTGATTCATCAAATTATGTGAACAATATGATTGAGTATGACATTCTTGCTAAAAAATTATGAGAGAATAATTCAAATCCATCCATAGAAAAGTTCTTTTGAGAGAACACAAAAATTCACCAGAAGGTGTACTTTTCTACTTCATATCCAGTCAATCATGAAGTGTTCTAGTTATGTAATCATTAGTAGATTTATTTTCTCTATAATTAGGTGAGATAAAAAATTCCCCTTCCATAAAACTAAAAGAGATCAAATTTCCTTCATAGTCATGATTCCCATAATTTACCAAAGCATTTCTTTTAGAATTCAACTTAGGAGATTTCATAGGGATCATAATTCCATTAGGAGTCTTGGAAGTTGTAAGAATACTCGTCAAGAGAACATAATTCAAATTTGGGATCAAACACATAGCCATGGGATACGAGAAATGGTGAATGTTTATTTCATCTAGAGTGTCTCTGGAGAAGTATGTAATTAGCATCTTAAAGTAACCCAAAAAAGAACATGAATAAGAAGTCTCATTTTAATATTAATTTAATTGAAATCATAAATTAAATTAAATTGAAATCAAAAAATATATACATGATATTACATGATGAAAACATTAATAGAGGATGTACATTCCTGATAAGAGGGAAAAACATGGATGGATTGAATGGGAAATGAGATTATTTTCATACCCCTTCCTACAACTCATCTCTATAGTTTATAAAAGAAGAAAGACTCACAAATCAGTGGATGGGGACATTATATGTTATAGATAATATAGCATGAGGGTGTTTGTTATGATGAACCAGAAGTGTGACCATAGGTAGGGATAGTTACTGCATCGGAGGTGAGGGACGAAGATCGGGAGGCCATCATGTGTTGGTGGGTTTGGTGGGGGCTCCAATTTTTCCTTTTTTGAAATGACTAATACTGATATAATTTTTTCGTTATTTGTTTGTAACATATTTATATATTGAATGTAAAATTTTGGTGATGATAATTAATAATAATTCGTTCAATTATTAGAAAAAATATTGGTATTACTATGATAAAGTAACAAATTTAATTATTATGAAAGTATATGTTGGTATTAAATAATTAATAACAATATATATATTTGTTGGTTAAAATAAATTTTGGTACTTGAATTTAATACAAATAAAACATAATATCTATTGGAATTAGTCATTTATACCAAAATATATATTGTTTTTCACTAACTTCTTATTAGTAAACTTCAATTTCTTTGTAGTTTATTAAAGACCAGTATCACATAAATAAATTCACTAATATGAAAAGATAGAATTTAAATAAAAAAATTATATAATAACCTTGACTCAAGTATCATATGTCCAGTTCTAACATTATTACATTAACATAGACACTAAAATCCAAATCCTAATGGACTTTACAATTTAGTAGTTTTTGAGAACCTAATACATAAATGATACCCATTTTATGTGGGGAATAGAAAATAAGACAAAAAAATTAGAAATATACATCATCATTGAAACTCATTCAATGGATTCATCTTTGTAACAAAGTGAGGGGAAACAAAATAAGGGTGAGCGAAAATGTTTTTTAATGGTTACATATTGAAGAAAATATCATGAATCCAAATAGTATAATAAATATGGTAAGGTAAATAAGTAAACACACATTACATGTATTAAATAACATTACATTCATAATTGGATAAGTTATAATGAATATGGAATGTTATATAACTGAAAACACCTTCCATTTAATAAATAAATTAAGAATGATGTTCATACAGAGATAATATCAATGATAAAATATCATGGATAATAATAATAAATGAATTTTAAATAAATAAAATATTAATTATTGGACTTCATGATCACAAACATCTTGATACCTCTACCTTCAAGACCTTTCCAAAGATAGTTAAAGAGTATGGGTAAACCCCATCTTATTTGGCCGACTAATTTGCCTCATAAGACAAATTGATGCATCTAGGGGATATCTATAACCAGTCCCCACCCATAAATTCATGTTAAAATCATTCCTTTTATATATAATAATCTATTTAATCCATGAATTAATATTAATTTTCATTATATATTAGTATTGAATAAAGGATACAGATTTATCACTATTTCCTGAGTTAATAAAATAACATTCAATTTAAAAACTATATATAAAAATAGAATAGGATTTAGGAAATAGTAATATCAATCATAAAATAATTTGGATAGTTATGATATATTTAATTTCCAATTATAGAATTATCACAATAAAGTGATTAATTCATGATAAAATAAATAATCACAAAAGAAAATGTGACTGTGCAATAATTTGAACCTCTTTATTATGTTTTAATTTATAACCCCATGAAAAATAAAAATGAAAAAACAATAATAATCATGAATTATTAGGTATTCTGGTTAAATACATCAAATGGTATATATATAAACCACATAAAAGTGAAAGGGTTCATATTAACAAATATGTCTCAATGAAATGGAAATTGTGATGAAATCACTTACCACATAAAAACGTTAAAAAAAACCCATTTGATGAAAAATTTAAACATTAAACATAAAAAAATTAATTATAAAGGATTAATTATATTAAAATTCTTAAGGGTATGTTTATAACACATATAGAATAAATTTAGTGCACAATAATAAAATATTCGTCAATGAAGGAAAATTGAGATGAAGTCCCTTACCCCATGATTCCCTTTGGTTAAAAATGCATTAAACTCTAATATAATTGTTTTATTAATTTTTTAAATTTATTATATAACCATACTGATATTTTTAATATCATATACGATCCTCTTATAACATTTTACCACCTGATTATTAATAGTATTTTAGTATTTTTATTGTTTAGGGTGTTAATTGTCTTGTTTTCTCATGAGTGTTTTGTTATGAATGTTTATGTTCATGTATATTGGAAATATAACCATAATATATAGAATTATATTAATTTTATAAATATAATATTTACTCATTATTTTCATTTTTATAATTATTCTTCAAGGGTTTACATGTAAAATGAATCACATCCCCTCACATAGATGGTGGGTTGTATGTATGGACGATGGACAATATTGTTACATTAATAGGTGAAAGGGTAAGGAAGGGTGTGATATTTTTATTCTATTAGATTTATATCATTTCATATATAGAACATATATTCCATAAATTTATCTTTATTACCTTCCTTGTAAATCATAAGTGAAAAATGAATCACTTCACTTAGCGAGCTGGTAGTCGGTCGTACACTAGAGAAACATTGTCATATTTTAAAAGGAATATAAATTAAGAAGGTATATGTGATATTATAATTCCATAAGATCAATTACATCATAAATTATATATATATATATATATATACATTAAATGGATCATAATATCCAACCTTGAGAGGTTTTGATTCAAAATGGGTTACCTCAATTCATGAGGTGATAATCTATTGTACACATGATCGACTGTTTCATTTCCCAGATGATGGAAGTGGAGATGGATAAATGTTATTAAAAATGTATAATAACATCATGTATTTGGTAGACACATTTTTTATTTTATATTAATTATTGAGACATAATTTAATGTGGTAAAAGAATAAATAAAAAAGAAAGATCTTCGTTAAGATGACTACCTTCTCTTATATAAATCTCATATGGATATCCTCTTAAGGACATTATATTTGGGCTTTGGGGAAGAAACAAATATCTATAATGTGGATAAGGATACTGGGTAGTGATTTTTTAATTTTTTTTGTCCAACTAAACGGATTTTTCAGTGTTAATAAGTGAGGGGGTGGGTTCTATTTTATAATTGACGAGGAGTGTTATTTTTATAAATACCCAAAAGTATTAAAAAATTGGAAGTCACTCTCATCCTAAGTGACAAAAAAATTTAATAATATATTATTTTTATTATATGTTAAAGACAAGCCTCTACAATAAAAACATGTTTTAAACATGTTAATACTTACCTTTAAGTTTACATAATATTGCAATTTTAGTTTTTTCCCACAGTAATGTGTATCCTTTTTTTTACCTAGGAAATTTATCCTTTATGAATTCAATTAAAATTTTATTTTTTATATTATTTTGACCCACTAATTATAAAAATGAAATAAAAATTATTAAATAAATATATGTTTTTTGTGAAAAAATAAATATTAACAGAAGTCCAGGTAAAAGGAAAACTCTTGTTTTAACCTTAATCGTAGTAATCAATTTTTTTCTTTATTAAAATTTATGTTATTAAATTTATTTTAACTAATTATGAAATATATATTATATTTATTACATATATAGAATCAATTTTATAAAATTCATATAAAATAAGTTGATAAATTTAATTTCTTATTAATCCTGCAAACGTGAAAGAAAAGTTTTTTTCCAAAGAGAAGATTTTCCAAGTATAGAATATTTTAATATCAAAATTTAATAAGAAATTGATTTCAATGATATAAAATTAAATTAATTAGTATATTATTGAACTAATTTTACTTTTAAACCAATTTTAAATCAAAATGGGATCATTAAATAATTTAAATGGAAATGTATATTAATATAAAAACTAATATTTTTCAATATTCAACAAAATATTAAATTTTCATAAAATTAAAAAAAATTCACTCTATGATAATTTTTTAATTAATATTTTACAACTAAGTTCATTTTGTAAAATAAATTTTCTAAAACTCTTACAAATTAAATTTAAATTATGTGTGCAAGGTGCAATAAAACATCCTTTTAGAAAAATATAATATTAAAAAAAATTCTTTTTATTTCATATGATTTTTATTTTATTTATATTCAATCGATCTCTATTTAATTTATTTTATGCAATATTGAACCAAGTAAATTTCATAACTTATTGAGTTCAATTCACCCCCATTTAATGACTGAGTTATAGCGTTATGATTTTTTCAGTTCTTATAAACTCGGGGTTGTGTATATCACAAGCTATCAAAGGGATTATTTTTTTTTAAAATGAAATTTATCCTAAAGTCTCAAGGTGTTATATTCTTCTATCATACAAAAATTTCATATACAAAATTTTATAGATATTAACTTCCAAAAAAATGAGGGTATATTTTCTTCATAATATCATCTAGTTCAAACATTTCTGCCTCTATTTTAGGATTTATCAAAAGTAACTTTACCAGTCAATTTTTTTGATTCCTCAAAACATTCTCTCTAGTATAAAGAATATAGATGGATTCCTAAAATTAAATTATATCAGGTTCAAATTCTATTTCATCGGATATGATTACATGTGTTTGGTGTGGCATGTACTTTCTTAACATTGATATATAAAACACATCATGTACATTAAAGAGGATTTGTGGCATTTCCAATTGGTAAGAAATAGATCGAATCATTTTTAGAATTTCAAACGGTATGATTTACCTAGGGATCAATTTTATAATGTTACCAATCCTTATAACACCCTTCCATTGATATATTTTCAATAAAACGTAATCTCCGACTTGGAATTTAAAATCATTTTTCCAAATTTCAACATAAATCTTTTACCCACTTTGAACTGCTTTAATATGAGCATGAATAGACTTTACCTTTTATTTTTTATTATATAAGTTTTGGGACCATATGTTTACATTATCAAATTCATCCCAACAAGTTTAAGTATGATATATCTTTCCATATATGCTTCAAACAATGATTTTTGAAAACTTATATTGAAAATATTGTTATAGGAAAACTCTACAAATAGGAAATACTGACCCCACATACCTTGAATATTACGTTAGAATGACTTCATCCTGTCTTCAATTGTGTTAATATCCCTTTTGGATTATCCATCAATTTTATAATGTTATGCAGTGATCAAATGAAGCTCAGAATCAATATCCTTTAAAATACACTTCCATAAAATCTATAAAAAATGGGGATCATGATCATACATGATTGAAAATGGTGCACTATGAATTATAACAACATTATTAATATAGATTATTGTGATCCATTCAAGAGGTAATTATTATATTATATATTTGAAATGTACATATTTGGTTAGGTTATCAATGATAACCCATATTGAATTATTCTTCCTTGGTGTCTTTGGTAGTCCTACGAAAAGGACTATTGTAATATCATCCCATTTTCATACTAGAATATGAAGAGGATTCATGACTCGTATAGGATTTTGTCTCACATATTACACTAATATAAATACTAAACATCTTGAATCATAATCATTAATTCTCCACTTCATGTTATCCCACTAAAAATGTTCACAAAAATCCCTATACATCATTATGATATAAGGGTATATATGAAAATTTCAAATATGAGCATCATCCAAAAATTCATTTTTTTTCTCAGAAATATATTTAATACATATTTTATTTCATAATATTATAAAACAAATTTCCTAATCTATGTCTTTTAATTTCCCATCATTCATAGTTTTAATTTTCTCTTGAAAAATTCCATCATTAGATTAAATTTTTTTTATCCTTTTCAATAAATATCGTTTTGATACATTTGAAAAAGGAATAATGTAACCCCTTAATTAATAATTCCCATATCCATAATTACTATATCCATGAACATAAGTCCCTATCAATAATAATTTGTTTCCTAAATCCATGATATTTCTTACTCAAGGAGTCTACTACGTTATTTTCTTTACTTTGGTGGGTGTGTATAGAGAAATCATAATCTTTGTACAGTTCGAGCCATGAAAATTATCTCATATTCATATATTTATATATATATATATATATTGGGGTTTTAGAATCCATGTATATCTCACATGTTTCAACATAGAGATAATTTATACATATATTATAAGAAAATATTACAGTTTCTAACACAGGATCAGTGATTTGACAATTATATTCCCGAGTCATCAATTTCCTTGATTCGTATTCAATAACTTTAAATTTTTTATTAGTACACATCCAATTCTATTTTTTGATGCATAAATATATATATAGGAAACCCATCATTTCTATATAATAGAGTCAAAATCAGAGCATTGACCAATATCATCTTTAGTTCATCAAAACATTCTTCACATTCTATTGTCCAAAACAACTTAAACCCTTTACTTGTAAGATAGTTTAATGGGTTAGATAATTGGGAAAAATTGAATGAATCATCAATAATAACCTACAAAAACTGTTAAATTGCATACCTTAGTTATGTTCATTGGTGTAGGTCATTCTTCGTCTTCCTTTTTCTTTGAAGGATCAAATGAGATTCCCTCTTTGGAGAAAATATGGACAATAAAAGAAACTTTTTGAAACCAAAAACCACACTTACTAAATTTCAAATATAACTATTTCCTTCAAATATTTTCATGATTGATCTGAAATTTATTCACATGTCCCCCACAGATTTAAAAATACCCCAAGGTGTCATCAATTAATACCAAAACAAAATCATCAAGATATTCCTCTAATACTAAGTTCATTGGTTCCATTAAAATATAGGGTGAATTAGTCAATCCAAATGGAATTACTCTACACTTGTAAGATATATAACTCATTCAGAATGTTTCCTTTAGAATTCATGCATTATTTTCTCACAACTGATGATACCCCTAATGAAGGTTAATCATTGAAAAATATTGGGCTCCCTAAAGTGAATCAAATAAGTCATCAATATGAGGCAGGTGGTACTTTTTCATTTTTATAATAGCATGGATGTACCTATAATAATTGCATAGTATGCTAGATCTATATTTCCTCTTAATAGAGAAAACATGGGATTCTCATAGTGAAAAACTATGGTGAATGAATCCTTTTTCACCCAAATACTCTAGTTTCTTCTTTAACTCCACTAATTCAAAAATGGCCATTATATAGGGAGTCTTTTATATCAGTCTTACATCAATGATTCAATCAATGGAAAACTCAACTTCATTATTTTGTGTAGGAATAAGTAATTTCTCGGAAAATACATTAATGTATTCTTATATAATAGGTACATAATTAATTTGATTATTACCATATCCATCCTTGGATTTTATTTTTTCTTATTCCCCAAAAATATCGATTAGTATATCTAATAGTGGTGTCTCTTGACATGACTCAGATAATGGGTTCTCTTCTCTATGGATATGTAATTAAGCATCTTCATCAAAATTGGTATTTTCCTTCTCCTGGAAAATAATTTTTCATATTTTTATATGAATTCCATACCAAGGATTGTATCGATGTTTTCCATATGTATTAAAATACTTTATACAAATAACCATGTTTATGTGTCATAATAGGGATTGCCTAACACGTCTTTGTTTTAGTGATACTTCCACTTGTATTTTTGATTTACATCTCCCTTCTTATGGTTATCGGTAGAGATTTTATTTTCTTAGAATGCATGGAATATATAAAAGGCCATGTTGATCTAGAATAAAATAAAGCATTAGATAAGTTTGAATCCAGATTAAAGTACCTACCACCACATCATTAGTTACTTACACCTCAGCTGTAGTGGTCACATAATCGTTGTCTTATCCCCTTGGCCTCTTTTTTATTATATTACCTTGATGCTTTCAGAGAAGTTTTTTGCATTTTTTTACATTTCCCAAGATTTGAAATATTGAATAATAGTGTTTTATTTATTCCTTTTTCATTGTTTATCTTGATTAACACTAACTATTAAATTATAAAAAAATCCCATTCCCTACAACCATTTTCTCATTATGATTATTTATGTAGTTTTCAAATGATGTAAAATGATTCATTTTATTCTTCATCATTGATGCATTCTCTTATTCATGGATCCAAGCCAGCCTTTTATTTTCTTAATTCCCCTAGAATATATAGTATCTAGAAAAAAATTTCTGTATTTTGATATTGTATAATGATATTTCTTCATATGGTGGAAAATATTTAGAAACCAGAACCCTTTGGAGACTTTGATTAAACCCTTAAAATAAATTTCCAATATTAAAAAATGTGTTTAGTATGTAATCCATATCATACATATCTAGACTTTTAAATGTATCCTCATAATCAATAACACTTTTTATTACCTTTTTTATTATGATTAATAAATTTGACTTCATTTTTTATTTTTTATATAAAGGAATTATTAGTCTAAGAAAGTATCCTAAAAATATTTCCATTTCATGTGTTCTATTTCCTATTCCTCCCTAGTATTCTTCATCACCAATAACCATTGATTAGTACCACCTTTCAGACAAAATATTGAAAGTGAAACCTTTTTCTTTTCATAACACCCTATGGTTATAAATATCTTCTCAAGATACTTAATCCATTTCTCAGCTATCATTGGATTAATAGTTTCACCAAGTGATGGGGGCTTATATCGCATGAAGTGATACAGCGTAGGATAATCATGTTGTGTAATAAAATGTTTCTACAGTTGAGAAATGTTAATTTTCAGAACCTGATTAAGTTTCCCTAATATAGTCATGATCTTCTTAGTTCCAATACATGTTGTATTGGATTTCTTTGTAGTGAAATCTCTACCACGGTCATGAGTATTGGTATTCTTATTTCTTCTAGGATCCATTTTTAAACAATGGAATGTATTTGGTTAGATCATAAGATTTTGAATTTTAAATCATAATATATAATTCTAAATATGTTGTAATAATTAACATAAATAAACAATTTATGCATTTTTAATATCATAATATTGAACATGGTTTCTTTGGATATATCCTTATTTTTAAATCATTAATAATGGTTTGTAAATGAAATGTGAATTATCCTATGAATATCCCCTGGGAGTGTCAAACCATGTGTGTAGTAAGGACCATTTTCATGTACCAGGTAATTTTTGAATCAAGACTGATGTTACTTTTTCAGATTTTATACCCCTAGGTATACCAATTCTAAAACTAAATCCACTTGTAAGATCCTGATATAGACATATTTATTAAAAAGTCACATAATATCTTCCTCAACGAAACTTATTAATTTTATTCTATACTTTTTTCAAATTCTATCACAGGGTTATGTTCCATAATGTATGTTTTTCTTAATAAATTTTGCAGTGAATCTGTGAAAATTCTTATGATACCAACTATAATGACCCTAAAATTAGTAACCTAGAGTCTGTGCCTACTTTATTACATTGACATAGATATGATGGTCCAAATCCTAAAAGGATGATCACCTTATGAGTTTTAGAGAATAAGATACATGCATGATACCCATTTTACATTTATAATATAAAATAAAACATAATAATGGAAAATTATTTGAATCCTTGATACCTATTTCATGTATTCATCTTCATAAATTAGGGAAAGGAAACAAAGTAAAGGTGAAGCCAGAAGCTCTATCAGGGCTACATATAGTGGAATATATCATGAATCTATAATAAATAATCAACATGGAAAGGTAAATAACTAAACAAAAATTCAATTTAATCAATAACTTTACTAACATAATTGGATAATGCATAATTAATATGAAAATGTAAATAGCTGAAAACATGTGACATTTAATCAATAAACTAAGAATGAGATGCATCAAAAGATAATATCAAAAGAGAAATCTCATGGATAATATTAATATCTAAATTATAAATGATGTAAATTATTAATCATTGCATTTTATTATCTCAAGCATCATTATATCTCTACTTTTAAGACATTTCAGAATACAGTTTAAAACAATAGGTAAAAACCCATATGATTTGGCCAACTCATTTGTCTCATGATACTTGTCAATGAATCAAAAAGCTATCTATAACCAGACCACACCCTATCCATATGTCAAAATCATTACTCATATATCTATTAATAAAATTAATTCATTAATCAATATTCCTTACCATTAAATATCTTCATTATGTGAATGGTACAAATCTATCACTATTTACCCAGTTAATCAAATAACATTCAAAGTAAACACCGTATCAAAAAATGGTGCCCAATTTAGGAAATAATCATATAAATCCTACTAGAATCTGGATATTTTAAATTAATGTAATTTACAATAAACAATAATCACAAGAAAGTGACTATTTCAAGATAATGTAAATTATCAGAAAATAAAGTTAGAATGTTTAGTAATCGTTGCCCAATTTGTTAAATTTTTTCTATAACCCCATTAGAAATAAAAACAAAACAAATAATTAATCATCATGAATAAATTGGTATTCAAGTTAAATACTTATAAGGTTTTATATACACACCACATAAAAGTGAATAGGTTCATATTAATATATATGCATCAACAAATTGGAAATTGAGATGAAATATCTTACCACTTGGTAACATTCAAGTGAAATCCCAATTGGATGAAATAATTAAAATTGAAACATAACATACCATTAAGTGTCAAGGATTAATTATATTACATGTTATAGTGGATGTATTTACATGATATAAACTAAATTAGGTACACAAGAAAAAATATTCGTCAGTGAATGGAAATTGAGACGAGGTCCCTTACCTCACACTTCCCTTTGGTTGAAAATGATTCAAAATCAATAATATTGGTTTAAATATTGATATTAATTTATACCAAAACCATATTAAAATTTATATTGTCATATATATCCCACTTATAAAATTCTATCACCCTTTTAGTAAAATTAATTCATTATTTTCATTATCTTTGGTGTCAATTGCCTTGTTTTCTCGTGCAAGTTTTATTATGAATATTTAGGTTATAGAATATAGGATATATATCCCTCATATAAAGAGTAATATTAACCTTATAAAAATAATATTTAATCAATATTTTCAATTTTATTTTCATTATTGATGCTTGGACATGGAAAAAGAATCACATTTCTTCGTTGATATAGTAGGTCATAGGCACGCCCAAACGACAATATAATTCTATTAATGGATGAAAGGGTAAGTAATTGTATGATATTTTTATATTATAGGATTTATATGATATCATATGTATCACATATATTCATTAAATAAATTTTAATTACCCTCCATGTAAAGAAGAAGTTTAAAATGAAACACATCACTTCGTGAGGTTGTAGTCCACCCTACACACGAGCGATGTTAATGTATTTCGAACATAATGGAATGTAAGAAGCTATATGTGAAATTATAATTTAATAAGTATAATTATATAATAAATTATATATATATATAATTCCATTATGTTATATACTGCAGTAATTATATTAGATGTGGTAAGACATAATTGATGGTTGTAAAATAATAAAAAGGAAAAGAAAACTCTTAGTTTAGATGATTACGTTCTCTTAGAGAAATATCCTTTAGGAATCATATTTATGTCCCTATGTTGGGCCATTTTGGAATCCTATTTTTTTACAATGTTTCTATGTTTGATGGGGAGGGGGTTTTTCAAGGTTTTGATCAATCCAAATGGATTGATATGTGTAAATAAGTGAGGGGAGTCAATGGCCATTTGTAATTAAGGAGTTGCATTTTTTTAATACCCAAAAATAGTTAATAATGAGAATTTAATCTCACCCAAAGTGACCCAAATATTGATAAATAATTTATTTTAGGGATTATATTGTCAATCCAAAAATCTATCACAAAAAAACATGTTTTGACCAGGTTATTCCGTTGACTTTAGGTTGACTTAATTTAACCATTTTAGCTTTCACAACGGTAACTTGCATCTTTTTATCTACCTATGTAATTTATCCCTTAATAAAAAAATTATAATGATACTTATTAGATGATTTTTAACCATATATTATTAATAATAAATCCAATTTATTAAATAAAAAACATATCTTTGTGGAAAATTAATTTTAACACAACCGCATGTAACGTGAAAAAACCCCATTGTATCCTTAATTGTGGTAATTATTTTTTATTTTATTTATGAATATTAATATAAATTATGATGATTAAAAAAGTGTAAATAATTTTATAAAGGTCACATCATATATTTGGAAGAATTAAATTTATAATTAATCACACAAACATGATGACAAAATAGTTTTCCAAAGAGAACAATTTCAGAAGTATAGAAAGATTTAATATTAAAATTTAATAGGAAAATTATTAAAATGAAGTAAATTGTATTAATAAATATATAATTGAAGTAATTTTACTTTTTAAAAAATTAAATAAAATTATAACCTTTAAATTATTTAAAAAATGTGGTTATCAATAAAAAATTATATTTTTCACTATTCATCAAAAAAATTATTTTTTATAAAATTATTAAAAATTAAATCTAAGATTATTATTTTATTTATACCCAATATATTTCCATGGAATTTATTTTATACATGATTACACAAATATTTATCATAATTTAGTTAATACTATTCATACCATATAATTTAATGGCTATGTTGAAATGGTATATTATTTTATGGTTCTCTTAAACATAGGGTCACGTATATCACAAGTTTTCCATGAGATTAAATTTAAATAAAAGGAAACATGTCATTAATTCAAGGTGTATTATAGGTTATGCATATATTTTTTATCAATACATGTTTAATCTCATAAGAAAAATCCACTTAATCTTATCATGACCTGTACAGGATAAAAAAATAAATATATACACATAATAAAACATAATCCCGTAAGTTAATTCTTTTTTATTAAGCCATCAATTTTCTAAAATTAAGATGAAATCGTAGTTTGTGTGTCAGTTCGGCCTATATTGGGGGACTTTTTTAATTATCAGGAATTATTAAATATGATAGTGTTTTGATTTAACTAAATATGTATAAAGTATAATAGCCAATGTCTGTCCAATAAATATTTTTAGGTATGTATTGAGGAAATATGAGTAAGGGTGTTAGGATTGGGGAATCTACTCAATGGATCAAGGATAATAAACTACTTAGCTAGAAAGGTCACATTACTAAATAATTTATTATAATTTCCATGGAATATTTATATATTTGAATAGTGGAAATATGGCCCCTAATTCATGAATGTATTGAGTGATGGTACATTCAGAGTTCTATAGTGAGCATCTTTGAGACATGATAAATTAGTGGGAGACATAATTAAAAATATTTCATTTTGTATCATATAAATTTTAATTAATAAATAATAATATTAACCTTTATGATTTTATAATAATTTCATTTTCAACATCCACATTATCCCTACAATAAATTTTGGAGAAATACTATCTCCATACAGGAAGTAACAACCTATAATGGTTTAGATTCCATTGGGATGTGTTGTTCCATGAAAAAACATATTGTATGATAGAATCCTCAAAGCCTGATCCCTCTATAAAACATGTGTGTTATGAAAACATCACTATATGTGAAAAAAACCATGAGTCTAGTGTTTCAAATTCAATCTTTGATTATTTATTCTATGTTGAGTGAGGTTATGAAGTCTCATAAAGACCTATATTCATATAGCATTCTCAATAATCTCTGTTATATTTACTAATATAGTGTAAGACATTAATAGTAAATATATCCAAAGTTCTCTTCCAATGTATAATGGGTGAGGATGCAGTATTTGGGCCTTACATATTAAAAATCAATGGCTACATTGTGCGCCTAGAGGATCTAGGGTTTAAACTCCTAAATTTATATTTCTCTGATTTCATTATTACATATGTACCTCAGAAATTCTCAAGTATTATTATTAATTATAAAACAGAAAAAATTTAAATTATCTATAACATCTACTCACTTTTTTTCATAGTGATGATAAGGAGACAATGTGAGAAGATCCTTCCATTATTATAGCTAATAAAAGGAAAAGAAAGTCTAAGAGATCTATTCCCAAATATTATTTAAAACGTACATCCAAGAAGATAATTATCCTTGGGAAATCAAGGGAGTAGGATTCTATCAATTTTTCATGTGAAAATAAGGGTTATTGGAAGAAAAACTACACCCTAGTAATGAAGAAAGGGAAAGGTTAAGGTGCATTTTTTATCGAGTGAAATTTATCTATTGAAAAAATTTGGGTATTATATACATCATATGATTCTAAAATATGTTTTCAAATATATTTACTTGGAAGAATCTATAATATTTCATTAGGTGGGCTAGATCTACGAGTATCCAATGGTGCCACACTTTTTATCATGGCTATTAGAGACTACCACTATACATTTCAAAAAATAATTAACTTCATTTTAAAATATTATTATTTTGCACCATCGTTTTCCAAAAAAAATATTTATTATATCCAGACATCCTATTGATGTATTTATTATCATATTTTGGAATAAATGTTTTTTATTTAACAAGGATATCAATTTTTTATGATAAGGAACTTTAAAATAATAGTATTTCTCTATTGTATTACACAAAACATGTAATGGGAATCTATAATGAAACTACGTCATATGACTCATAATGCCCCCAATGATGGAATAACCAGATTGGTCATGTAAATGGAATGTTTTTTAGTAAATTACACCAAAATAGTTATTTATAATATTTTCAACTAAAACCACTTGGTATATGTCAAACAATTTGATTATTAAAAATGATCAAATTTTCTATATTGTGGAAAAGCTGAAAGGGAAAAAAAGATTCCAAAATCAGTTCATAATAATGTCTATGGATCATTTATAGATTAATAAAGGAGTGGGTAATCATTGTTCATAATTATGAAAAAATATTTAACTAGATATAGACATGTCTATTAATGATGTATAAGTTTGATTTCTTAGACTAAGTCGAGGAATTCAAGAATAATACTGAGAACTAACTTGGTAAAAAGATTAAAAAAAATACAGTCATTGTGTGGTGAAGAATATCTTAATTGAGATATAACAGATTACTTATGGGAGTTTTGGATTATATATAAACTCAATCCAACTTATAGACCTTAGGGTAATGGTGTGAGCTAAAAAAGGTACAACACTTTGTTGAACAAGGAATGATCGATGATGATTAGGTGAGTCATTTAATATCCTTTTGCAGATAAAAATTATAAATAGCAGTTTACATACTAAAATAGGTTTTATCCAATGTGGAATATGGTATTCTATACCAATTGTGGAGTGGATGGAAACCATCATTTTCATAATTACATGTGTGGGGACATGAAGTGTTAGTTAAGTCCTATTCTTGTAAAAAACTTGCACCCAGAGGAACAAATCATATCTTAATTGGATATCCTAAAGAAACAAGGGGATACAACCCATACACTTATAAGATTTATTTTTTGTTTATGATATAATTCCCATATTCCATGAGAAAGTTCATATTTCTAAATGATATAGTGGGGTTAAAATGAACTTCTAAGAAGCGTAGTCTAAAGATACACATGATTTATCACAAAAAAAAGACTCTATAAATCCCCATGGAAGAATAATTTTAAGAGAAACAAGTACTATGTAAGAGTACAAGATAGGTTATAGATTCATCAATATATAGTTTCCTAGTAACTAATAATGGAGATTAATTATTAGTAAAATATAATGATATTGTAACATGTATGGAAGTATTAAGTGGAATAGATGTTCCCAAGTGGGAAGAAGAATATTCCATGTACAAAAACAATGTCTATAATTTGGTAGATTTTCTATTGGGTGTAAAGTGCATGAATTATAAAAGGGTATTCCAGAATAAACTGGACATAAATGGACCATTCAGTACTTATAATACATGAATGGTTGTAAAATGTTTTAAATAGCATCAGATTATTGACTATGATGAAACCATTTCATAAGTTACAATGCTGAAATACATTAGAAACATGTATGCTATTGTGGCCTTCCATGACTTTGAGATTTGGAAAATGGTTTTAAAAACACACTTCTTTAATGAAAATATAGATGAATATATCTATATGACACATCCTACAGTCATTTTAATAATAGTATTAGTTAATGAAATATTACTTTTTGGAAATGAAATAACAGTTTTATAGTTTCTTCTCCCTGAAAGACTAAGGTGAAGTAACACATATTCTTTGGATTAATATCCATTATGATTGATCCATGAGGCAGCTAGCCTAATTAAATGTACATATATTTATCAAAAACTAAATTTATTTAGTATGGAAAAATTCAAGATGGAACTATTTCCAATATCACGTGGCATTTATCTTTCTAGTAAATTATGTCTGCCGAAACATGAGGAAACAAAGAGGATGGAATATATTCTATATGAATCTATGATTGTTTCAATAATGTATATTATTCTAGGTACTAGGATATATGTCACCTATGCCTTATGTGTGGTAGGAAGATATCACGTTTTCCTAAGTAAAAGTCATTGAATGGAATTAAAGACTATCCTTACATATCTGAGGTGTACTAATTTAATGTACTTATTTTATAGAGGAGATGAGGAACTAGTTATTATAGGATATTTATATGATAATTTTTAAATAGGTCAAGATGATAAAAATCAAATACGGGATATTTCTTCACTCTCAATGGAGGTGTTGTGAGCTAGAAGAGCTCAAACAAAGTTGTGGTAGAAGATTCTATAGTAGTTTATGTGAATATTTTGGCTTCTAAAGAAGAAAAATAATTAGTTTGAAAAGGAAACTTCCCCCATGTGAAATATGTGGTACCTATTACTAAATAACATATCACATTATATTATGATAATATTGCATTGGTGGGTCTCACAATGGATACAAGGTGACATCACTATACAAAACACATAAATTGGAACTATCATCTCATGAGGGACTTTTCTCAAATAGTTGAAGCTATAGTGAAAATAATTTCCACATTAGATAATGTGGATGACCCCTTGACTAGTGCCTTAACACAGTAGAAATGTGATCGTCTTTTCTTGTCCAGCAGACTGAATGTTTTAGGCAGTTAGGTCTTGTCCAAGGGGGAGTCTGTTGGAGTTATTATTGTGAAATAATCTATTTGTAATTTGGGTTATATGTATATTGAAATATTTTATTACTAATAAAATTACTTAAATATTGTTCATTATTATAAATTAATTTAATTTTCTAGTTTCCTAGGGTATCTGTCCCATTGAAAAGGTCATATTTGTTCCCCACTAAGATGTAAAACTTGAAATTCCAGGATTATATTATTAAATATTGTTATAAAGAAATATAATATACTATAATGGGACATAGATAATGTTAAATTTTAGGTGTGAGTGCTCATAAGTAGATGCATCTACTTATCATGATGTTCACACTTTTTAATCTCCATGATGGGAGATTATGGGAATAGAACCGCTAGTTGGTATCCCACATTATGATGTGTCATTAGTTATTCTTATCTATGATCATGTGTAAGTGCCCTTAGACTTTAAAATTATTATTTATTCACATTACAAATGACACACATAGATTTATTTTAGAAAAAATTACAAAAAAATTCATAGAGAAGTTGGATGCATTGGGTGCATCATGAATGAAATGTTATTAATGGATAATCCAAGGAAGGACATTTCCCTTTCATCTTTATAGAAGTTGATATCTCATGAGATTGATTGGGATGGACTGTTCACCTTAAATTCCATGGGCATGGTGTTATGACATGTTTAATTCAGATAGTCAAAGAAATATGTATCAATAATATCGGTTGATGACACATATGTTCAACCATATCAATGAGATATTGTGAAAAAAGGGATTATATTACATAGTGATTCCAATAAGAATGAATCCTAGAGTTTCACATATTAATTTTTTCATTTATATTTATTATATTATTTTTGAATTTAATTAATTTAATAAATTTTATTATCAATATCTAGGAAAATTTGTATCCATGTTGTATCGAACAAAAATATTTATATATTATTTAATAAATATTTACTCACTGGTTTTTGATAAAATATGTATTTATGAATAAAATATTTTTTTATGTATTCAATAAATTTTGAGGTATTTTAGCGGCCCAAGATTTTGTCCAATGATAAATATTAATTTGTAATCTGAAAAAAAAATGTATCATTTCATGCATTAACAGACACTATAAAATAATATTATTATTTATATTATTATGGAATTGGTTCATGAATAGTTTATTATATTATTTATGGTTCTGTACAAAATTAAAAAATATTTTTACCTAATCCCACACTCTATAAATAGATGGTTCTAGCTATTATTTAGGGTTAATATATGGTTAAAATCATTTCACACAACAAACTTCCCTCTCGAATTTCTCATTATCGTATCTTCTTAAGGATGAGAAGAACTCATTTTAGCCTAATGGAGCTTGAAGAGATCATAGAAAACATCCCAAGATGTTTTATCGAATGTGCTTTCACTTGACAATCAATTTGTTTCCTTCAGAGCTCAATGGAGCACCTGCAAATCATAATTAAAGTGATTCTACACATGAATTTTCCCTATGTGGTGATGGTATTATAAAATGTATTTTTTTAGATGATCAACATAATATTCAAGGAAGTATACTTAGACTAGGTATTATTTCATTGGATTTAATATAAATAAATTATAAATTTAGTGTGATAAGATCAGCTTTGGGTTCTGTGATTGTTTATATCAATGTTTAATGGGAAAATTTTAATGGTCATGACATTTATGTCTTGTATAATTTTGTGAATGATCTATTGAATTTGTAAAAAAAAATCTGTTTCTTCTCCCACCAAGGTGCTTCCACTGCTCCCAGAACCTTCAATATCATGTCCTAGAAGAGATTCACTCTCCTCCTTATTTTTTGAACACTCATGCATTATAGAAATTTGTATCACTATCTCCATTCTTGGTTTGATATAATATTGGGAGTGGAAGCCATTAGGTTGGGTCATCTCAGGGGTCATCCTCAAAGTTCATGTTATGGATCAATGGAAATTCTTCTTTCCCTAAGAGGCATTTCATTTCTTCACTTTCATGATAGATAGCTGGTGCTTTTTCGGGTTCTTTTCTGGAAGATGATGAAGTATGTTTTATTTCATGGATCATTTCTTTTCGGTTTGTATGAGATTTTGGTTTATTATTATTGGATTTTGGATTTGTGTAGGAGGATTTTGTTTTTTTTTCAGGTCGATTAATCCAGTTTGATGGGTTCTATTTATGGATTTATCATGAATATGATGAATGGTGACTCGCTATGTTGTTGGTTTTTTTGATGATGAAGATGTCATAATATATATCTTCACTAGTTTGATATCTGAGGGTGTTTCTATTGATTTTTTTTGATTTTATTAAGATTACAATTTTTTGTTCATCATTGATGATTATGAAGTGGATTTTCTGATAGATTTTTGGAAAATGATGGTATCATCTACTCTAATTCTGGGGGGTTATAGCGATGAAATCTGGGAGGTTGACCAGCATCCCAGGAAGGATTCCTGTGGAACTATCATCAGTCATGTCGAGTTTCAGCAATGGAAACAAGCTTGGTGTGTTAATTTGTACATGCATACTATCATTTTATTTTTAATATTGGGGTTTTTTGTTTGAAATTTAGTATGTTTTTGGTTTATTTTTGGTGTTTCAAATGTGTAGGTTCCCACTCCACCTAATAAATAGTTTTTATTCTAAAAATATTAAAATCTTCAAATTGGACGTGTATACGTATATTGTTATAAAAATGTCATATTTTGGTTTGGTTTTAAATAGGTTTTACCCTAATTAGTTTTTAAAAATATGAAAAATGATTAGAAACGTGTTTTAAATAGCGTTTATGCTCTTAATGGGAGTTGAAATTTATGTTTGAGTTTGATTTATAGTAGGAAGTTAATGTTTATTAAATAATTTTGGTTCGACTAATGTTAAAAAACATTGCGTACCTGTATTTCAGGAGTTCGACTGCACTAACATAGTGTGAATTTTGGAACTTATGATACGTAATATATCATTTCTATTCTTAGCATTGATAAAATCCAAATTAAATATATTTTCTACTAAAATTTCAGTACACTATAGCATCAAATAAAAAATTTTATTTCAACAAAATTTACATCACAGTACCACATAAAAAAGAACAATACCATTATTCAAAAATGTTAAATAAAATTAATTTCTATTTTAAATAATGACACATTAGGAGTTATACCGATTACTCCATGTGTTGGCATGAGTGACACCTTTTGAACTAAAATGTTAATTTTAATCTGATAAAAGAAACTTTTAGTCATACAGGGAACACTATGCATTGGATTGAGGTGTGGTTGATACTAATATTTCATAAAAGAGTCATGGATCATTTTACTAATGTATCAAAATAATACAAATGTGTTTTCTCAGTTTTTAGTATGTCACTTATTCTTTTAATTAAATAAATGTCAACATTAAATAAAAAAGACACATTTGAAGTAATATCCGTCACACTATGCATATAATTGAGTTTTATTTGACTCTAACATGTTATAAATGATATATAAATAGTTTTCCAAAATTATCATAACCATCTGAATGGAGTTTATTGGTTTCATTAAGTCATTTGTTTTTTCTACTCAAATTAGTGTCAATTTTAAATTAAAATAGACAGTTCGAGTTATACCAGCCCCAATGTGAATCATATTGAGATTTTGTTGAGTCTTAAATGAAAAATATGACTTATTGATAATTTTTATAAATTATCAAAACAATTCTAATGTGTTTTCTTAGTTTTCAAAATGCAAGTTGTGTTTTTTACAAAAATACCATTTGCAACTAGAAAAATGCATTTTGAGTCATACTGATCACATCTTGCAACATTTTTATGTGAGAATACTTCATAAACATTAAAAAGGACTTATGAATCATTGCCATAAATTATCAAGATAAGCAGAACTTGTTTTATTGGTTTTAAATGAGATGATCATTTTGAACTAAAATGTCGATTTTAAATTGATAACGGAATCTTTTAGTCATACTGGTCACACAGTGTGTCGGATTGAGGTGTGATTGATTCCTACACATCACAAGTGACTCATGGATAGTTTTACTAAAGTATCAAAACAATCTATATGCATTATCATGGGTTTCAGTATGTCACTTGTTCTTTTTAACTTTAATTTATGTCAATTTTAAATAAAAAGACACACTTGGAGATATAATAGTCAAACCAAGTGTTGGATTGAGGTGAGGTTGACTCCTACATGTCCCAAATGACTCATGGATAATTTTCCTATATTTTAAAAATAATACAAATGAGTTTTTTTGGTTTAAGTATGTCACATTTTCTTTTAATTAAAATCAATATCATATTTAAATAAAAAGAGACACTTTGACTTATACCGGTCACGAATTATGTCATATTGAGGTGTAGTTGATTCCTACACATTAAAAATGAGTTCTATATATTTTTTCTAAAGTATCAAAACAATAAAAATACATTTTCATGGTTTTTATTATGCCAATTGGGGTTTTTTAAAAAAATGTCATTTCAAACTAGAAACATGCATTTTGAGTCATACAGGTCACATCATGTATCAGCTTTATGTGAGACTACTTCTTATGGATCCAAAATTCCATATGAATTGCTTTCCAAATTTATAAATACAACCAAAGTGTGTTTTCATGGTTTTAATTGAGTGCCATATTTTAATCTAAAATGTAAATTTTAAATTAATAATGGTTATTTTTGACATATCATTCATACCATGGGTCGGATTAAGCTGTGACTGACTTGTACATGTCAAAAATGACTCATGTATCATTTTCATAATGTATCAAAACAATCTGAATGTTTTTTTCTCAATTTTTAGTATGTTCGTTGTTCTTTTTAATAAAATTAATATCTATTTTAAATAAATATACACACTTAGAGTTATAGTGATCACACTAGGAGGTGCATATAATTCCAACACATCAAAAATTAATTATGAAACATCTTCATAAAGTATCAAAACAATTATAAGGTGTTTTCTTAGTTTTCATTATGTCACTTGTTCTTTTTACTAATATTAATGTCAATTTTAAATAAATAGACACACTTATAGTTATAGCTCTCACATCATGTGTCTGATTGAGGTAAAGTTGATTCATACATGTCAAAAATGACTTATAGATCATTTTACTAAAGAATTAAACAATAAAAATTCATTTATTCTGTTTTTAGTATGTCACTTTTTATTTTTTCTAAAATTACTGTTAATTTTAAATAAAAAGATACACATTGTGTCATACTGGGCACATCATGTATTGGATTGGGGTACGACCAATTCTTATATGTCACAAATAAGTAGTAGGAATTCACCTTTTCAAGATGGTTGTATATATTCTTGAACAATTCCTTTGTTTTCGATATATCAGTTATACATGTGAATCCCAATCTCTCACAAGCAAGATCAGCTTCAAACAAACCACCCAAATCAAAAAAAGAAATCCACTTTTATAAGAAAATAATTCTTAAGTGAGTAGTATTAAAAATAAGTAAATTAAATATCAATATGAAACAATCCAATAGTAATATGAAACTAACATCTCCATGCTATTAGTGTAAATTTTCCCATCAGGTATACTTCCCATTCATTTCCAAGAAAAGCTATATTGGCTTGTGAATATGAGTCTTTTAGGCAGTAATAGTAGTACTAGAGAAATATAAATACCCAAAGGATTTATAAATATTTATAATTAAATTGTTAATATCTTTTAAAATACCTATTTATGGGTGTTAGTTTTTTCATGGAATATGATCTTTCGCATAAATTTTCAAACATAAAAACCAAAAAAATTTCCATTTTTTGTATCGAGAACAATAAAGACATTGAGCAGAATAAATAAATCATTTTAATATGTGTTTTGATAGTGGAATTTTATTATATATACCCTCATATGTATCCAATCTCAAAACATGTTAGGGTCATATTGCGTAGCATGTGGCCTCATATTAGGTTCTCATGATATTTATGCACCTCCCTATCATAATAGAATCCTCATTAAAATATAATATAAATTATATAAATTGATGTTTAGTTCTAAAATGTTGGATGTAGTGTGTTAAAAAAATGACAAAAGTCATCATTATTGGTCAGTTTTTTGGTATAAAAGTAGTGAATCCATGAAATTAATCTTTAGATTATCCAAATTGACCACAATGAGCATTCAATGTTTCCTAAATCACAAAAAGGAATAAGTAATGAATGAAATTAAAATATATTTTAAATGATTAAATTATAGAGTTTTACCACCACATAATTGATTTTAAGAAGCATCTATCATCCAAAAGTTTTCTTTCAAATGATTTGACCAGTCCTACCACTATTTCTTCATTTTTTCGGATTTTATTTTTGTTTGTTCTGTATAGGTGGTGTGAGGATTATCAAGTCTAAAACAATAATGGGGAAATACATTAAATTATTTTTGATATATACATCTGGAAGAAATATGAAATTTTTTTAGTCATAATTAACAAAGTATATAAGCTTTTGGAAAATCAAATCATGAAAACATACCACATGTATACATTTAAAACCGAGGCAGATCACCAATCAAAGGTGATTATTTCAATTACATTCTCAACTCCAATATAGTCCTCGCCTTCCTCTTTGTACATATTTTCTACAAAATTAACTATGTTAATACTACCATTTTTTTAACTTGGTATACATATGACCCATCAATTTTATTAAAAAAAGATATGGAACAAGCTAGGTAAACGTGATTTCAGAAGATCATTTTGATCATTTTGATCATTTGGTCGATCATTAAGATGGTTTTGAGTCAGTATTTAATTTCACCATTGTCCCTTTGTCCATATGTATTAACATTTCTCTGTTCAAACCTTTTTCAATAATTGTTAATGTTTTAATTTAAAAAAATAATGTAGAAATGAATACCTCCTTAGTGGTATGTTTTTTAAAATATATTTTGGACATGTGATGAATGTTCCAACAGCTCAGTCGACTGTATGAATATCATCGTCATAATGTTCAATAGGTATCATGTTGATCAGCTCATGAGTTATGCTAATCACTACTCTCACACAACCTGCTAGAAGTGCTCTATTGTGTATACTATCATCAAGGATATTGAACACCGCAGTCCCCACTACATGGTGATGGATGGGTGTTGATAGATATAAATCACAAGCATTTTTACCATATAGAATATCAGTATAGGAAAGGTATCATTGTCGATATGATTCACATTATAGAAAAACAATAATTAGAATCTTGATTACTATGACAAAGACAACCCTTTTATGGGTATGGATCACCTCAAAGCTGGTGGGGTGGGGTGGGATTTTCATGAAATGGTTGTTCTTGAGTGGTTTCTTCTCTTTTCATCCCCCATAATGTAAATCCCCGACCACAAAAGCCCAAAGTCGGTGCCTTATTACGTATCATTGGCATGATCACAAAACATCAAGTCTCTAAAGACCGATTAGATTAGTATCCTTGGAAGTACTAGATACATTCATAAGGATTACATTACAACATAAAATGGAAAACTAAAACAACATTTTTTCCATAGACAACACTGAGATCCCATATACTATCCATGAAGGTTAGTCATAATATAATTCTTTGCATCCTGGAAAAATAAAACATAGAAAGGGGTGAGCTCAGATGCTTAGTAAAGATAACAATATAGCAGAAACTTTCATAAAAATGTATAATGATTTAATGAAATGTATAAAACTAAAACAAAAGATTCTCAACATAAACATCATCATAATATGTCAAATATAATTCAAACTAATTACATTTACTTACTCACATGGATATTATACAAGTCGAATAATCACATGCAATATCAATAGCCACTTTCATAATGATGGAATGCATAATGCCAGACTTCATAACCACATAGTCATGGCCTTGTGCCAAAACTACAAATAAGATTTTTCAAGGATTCATGCCAAGACACTAGTTTGTATTATGATACCTACTGATGCATCGAGGATCTATAGCGGGATCCACCCATCACTTACTAAGTCCAATGAATTCCTCATATGAAAAGGTTAAAACAGAAAATAAATATTTGTATTAAAACTAGACTACGAAATGTCAATACTTTCTCAATAAACCATGAATGTTGTGAAAATAACACATCATTTAAAAGACATATAATTATAAAATAAAACTTTTATTTTGAAAATATTCTTATAATCTTTTATGTTAATCTTCGAAGTTGTTATAATGGTAGAAAATAGCTACACCCGCTGAATAAGGTAAAAAAACATTCTTACCATAATTTTGTCGAAAAGGTCATAAAGTAACCTGTTTGGAAAATGAAAAAAAGATACAATTAAAAATGTATAAGTTCAAATAAGGGTCGAAATTACTTTAACCCATAGTCTAGTGAGTAGTAAAAATGTTTTGGAATGCATTTTTAGGAAAACATGGATGTGGAAGATTAAGAGGTCCTAGTAGATGCTTACGTAAAAACAACCTCGGATAATAAAGAGATTTTGAAATGAACCCTTACCTTGTATGTTTCCTTGGTCAAGGGTAGTTTAACCTCTTATATAATGGTGAAATAAGTTTTATTAAATTATAAAAGAACCATATACATTGATATTATATTATATATGTTCTTCCAAAATTGATTTGTTAATGATAGTTTAGTAGTATCATCTATTCGGTTGTGAACTGATTCATTTTCTGTTATATAATTAGTTACGTAAGCCATGATTGTTATGGATAGAGTGTATTTGATTCATATTCATAATGATATTAAGTTATTTAAATATTTTTTTTAGTCATCACATGAAAATTATTCTTGAATGATTTCAATGCTGTATGAATCTCATCGCGTTCGTGGAGACGGTAATTTGTACATACACACGAGCAACAATATCATTCTTTTGAAATTTTAATCATAATTAAACGGATGGTATATAATATATACAGAATCATTAACATGTTATATTTATTATTTACATCAATTATACATCATTCTTATACACATACAAATAATAATTTAATGAATAACAACTACACCACGATGTGGAGACGGTAAGCCCTACGTACTCACGTATGGTGACATGTTATTCATAGGATGGATAACATAGTGAATATGGTTGTAACATTTTATTAATAACATCACAATATATATAAGATACTGGATTTATTATTTTATAATGGAAAAAACAAAGAAAGAGGAAGTGGAAGAAGAAAATAACTTGAAAGACGTGATGAGATATTTACCTCTTCTTCGGGTTCTTTCTTTTGATTTGATAAAAAGGGCTCCTCAGGATGGTTCTCTGATCAAAATATGTCCTCAAGCATGAATGGAGGATATTTTGGAGGTTTTTTGGGATAGATTTGTATGATCCAAATGGCTTTGATGGTGTTAATTTGAGATAAGGGGAAGTGCCCTTTTATAAGAGGGGTGAGGGGAACCTTAGGAAAAGACTGAAATATTATTATATAATAAAATCATGTTCAGTTTTTAATGGATCCAAAAATAATTATTTAAAGTCTAAGGTTGTTATGGGTGGAAAACCACTCATCCAATAGGATTTAAATAGTTTTGGGTCACATATTAACCTTAGCGTGCAGATTTAACTCTTGGTTAAATAGTTTGAAATTTACCATGTCCCTTTTTATTTTTATATTATATGGTTAATAAACATACTATAAACATCCAAGAAAACCCATAGTGGTTCATTAATGACATATAAAATAGTATTTAATCACTTTGGCCGAACCTTAGATTTTTAGGAAGAGAATACCAATTAATAATAAAATATTTGTTTTAAAAACTCTTTTATGTCAATTTTGACAAAATTTGATATTTTGTTTTTTCAAAATTCATAACATTATTTTTACTTAGAATAAAATTTATTTAATCAACCCAAACAAGTCATATAAATCTATAAAATTAGTTTAATTCCTAAAAATCCTCAAATTACATTTATTTGATTTTTCATAATATCAATTATTTTAATAATTCATTAAGACGGTAAATACTACATCATCATTGGGTCATAAATAAATTAAATTATTTAATGTCTAAAAATTATAAATAAAATACCATTATGTAGGAAATGTTATTTAATTTCTAATAAATTTTTATAGTCTAATATATCTTTTGTATAACCCTATATTTAAAATGGTTTAGTTATTAATCATTGATTTTAACAATTTTAACTTTACTTCAAATTAAATAATAATAAATGTCCTAATCTAATCCAAGTGAACCTAAATGATCATATTTTATTCATAAGGTTATTTTTGGTCGAATTAAACTTATCCAATAGAATTAGGACATGTTTTAGGGTAATTATAATATCATTTTTACCTTTGGTTTCCCTATTTCCTTTCAACTGCGGTAAATAAAAGTCAAAAATTACTGTTCACCAAAAATAATTTTCATCTCATTGAACCACATTTTACTTATTGATATCAACCATGTTTCTCAGATTTTCTAAATTCATTTCACTAAAGTGGTAAAATGATGTTTTATTCAAATTTGCAAATGCTCCTAGAAGGTGGGTAAAAGACGGTAAAAAGTTTGATAATATTGTTTATATATCTAGATTTACTATAAACTAATTCCAAATAATTACATTTAACAAATATAGGTAATATGTATCTATTTTGATGTAAAATAAATTTAAATAAAATAAATAATTATATAAATAGAAAAGTCGGTTTTAAACAATAACATAGTGTTTTCACTATTCATCAAAAAATTGAAAGTTTTCATAAAAATTCCTAAAATTCACCCTAAGCTAATTTTGATTTTACGAGTTCAAAAAAAAGTTAATTTTACTAAATTCAAAATATTTAAGATTAATTTATTAACTTAAAATTAATTTTTATTGTCAAAACCAAAATACAGATTTTTTTAAAAAAAGTAAGAAATATCAAAATATTTACATGTGTTTATGTCAAATTTAAATGTTAAATTACTTATGGCAAATTAAATTATATTAAATGATAAAAATATATTCTAATTATACTTCAAAAACATTAAAATGCATATGGTTACAATATAAATTATTTTTATTAAAAAATCTGTTTCAATTAAAATATAGTTTTTTTAATTATTCATCAAAATATGAAAGTTATCGGAAAAGTACCAAAAAAATAACTAAACTAAATTTTTAGGTCCCGCATCTGAAGAAAAATTAAATTTCATTAAATTAAATATATAGAAGTGTCAAGTATTGGTTTTAAAAATGGTTCTCCATTAAAAGGTGGTAAAATTGCATATTTTAAAAAATACATCTTTTATCTGAAAAACTGAATTTGTTCTTATATTATATCTAAGAAACACATAATATGATTGTTAAAATTATATAGATTATATAAGATTCCAAATGTAGTTAATATTATTCATAACCGCTCTTTGAACGATAAGTTTAGTAAGTTGTGGTGTGCTCGAACTCGGTGTTGTGTGTAGCGCAAGCTATTGAATTACTTTAATGAGATAACATACTATGAAATATTGGTGTGTTACATTATTTCCTCCTTCAATAAATTCAATCCTCGCAATTTGAAATTGTTTTTCAAAAAGGTTAAAAATAGAAAAATAACTTTGTGGAAAACCCCCATAGGAAATTGGTTTAATAAAATTTACTCTTATTAATAGGGAAAGGGAAATGTAAAAGTCACCACCAAATTATGATCTCGATTAAGAGAACATTGGTTGAAATTAGAGAAACATAATTAGAGGAATAATGTAAATATTTATAGGGAGTGATTGAGGTCATCAGTCACTAACAACTGTAAAATTGAGGGCCTCAAAGAAATCAATCTAAGATGACGTAAATTATCATCGGTTCAAAAAAACATATGGTTTTAGGATAACACATTTTTGATTTTAAGATCCATTCCCTAGAGTTTAAGAATTAATTTATTCCTAGAATAAGAGGAAAAAATATACTTAACATGTATAGTTTCATCCTTCAACTAATTCCTACCACAAACTCATCTTTCACTCGAAAAGATAATATATTTCAAAAATATTCTATTTATCCAAATCATATAGGGTTAAAAAATTAATTTATATTAATTTGTAGGAATTTTTAAAAAAACTACATTATACAATCCAGGAAATCACATAGGCCAGTGATAAGTGATGCACCCTTGTCGCCCTTCGGTTGCAGGTTCATGTCTGGCAGCCTTGATGGACGCGACGGGTTATTGCCCAACCTCCGGGTTGTCCTTTTTATGAAAATCCAAAAATAATCTCAAGATATGATTTTACCTTAAAAATAGTATCAAATGTCAGACTTAATTGATTACGACCTTTACACTTATCCAAAATACTTCTATCCAAACTCACAGTCCAAAATTTATAAGGAAGGTAAACATAATGAAGATCCCTTTTCCACATAATAACATGTGAATACCTTCATCATGTATTCTTTTGAAACATGGTAACCCCCAGAATTATTATATAAACGTATTGATTAGATTCATGCTCCATTATTCCTTATAGAATACTATATATACTCCTTATATACAAAAAAATGTTATAAACACCAACAATGTCATAATAAACAAACCATAAACTTGTTCCAAGGATGTCAATAATATCAAATATAATAAATCAATCATCGATTATTCCAAAATAAATACCTCAGTATCAGGACCATATTAAATTTTTGGCTTTCCTTCAACCATGTATTTTCCAAAAATTTTAACCTTCCATTGAGTCACTTATCTTGGTTCAACACAATCTGAAGTCCTTAATAAAATAGTACTGCAGTACAATCCTTATATACTCCATAATTCTTATAACATGTACATCATTAACACAATAATCAAATGAAACAATACTTTAACAACAATATATGAACTCTTAATCATTCCTATTAATTTTGGTAGTATCATAACTTGATTGTTATCCAATAACATCATTTGGGGTATACTCTGATGATTTATACATTGATTTGTGTAGTGTCCCAACTCCTTGCAGATGAAGCATTGTACATTTGAAACCATTTTCTTACCATTGCAGTCACGTAATTCGTGTCCTTTTTCTCTACACATATAAAAAAATTCCATTCCATTTAAGAATTTACCAAGGTGATTATTTCTAAAGTTATCACATATGGTAAAATCCTTCTTTCCCTTATTCCCTTTATCCATATTTCTCTCTACCATATTTTTCTTCTCTGGCTTCACTTCAAATCCATAGGACTCAAAAAATTATTTACTTATATTATTGGAAAATGAAACTATTTCTTCTAATGATGATAATATATGGGAGACTATTTCTTTTCTAAATGTTGGTTTAACACAATGAAATATGAGACCGTTCTTACTCATTAGATCATGTGTATTCCTGGAGGTCTCATTCCATCTACTGGGTATCATTTCTAAACAATGGCATACACTAGGTTAGTTTATGAATCACTGTAAATAATTCCAAACATGTAAAATAGTTAACATAAATTGAATAGTTCATGGATATAATACATAATCTTAAAAATGATTTCTTTGAGGATTTATATACTCATAAAGCCTTCATAGTGGTTTGTAAAGAAAATGAGAATTATCCTAATCATATCCCCTAGGAGTTCTGTAACCAAGAGTGGAGCAAGGTATACTGTCATGCACCACTTCTGGTTCGATTCTAGCTCAAAGAATTGTATTTGGGTATCACACCTAGGTACATATATTCCAGAGTGACCTCTACCTTCTCAAATCTATACAAGGATGTATTGCTTGGAAAACTCACAAAACCTCTACATTACCAAAATTATATAAAGTTCTTCTATACTTATCCTCGAAGTCTATATTAGGATAATGTGCTCTAATCAGTGTTTTTCTAAATCTAGTTTCAAAGGTTTTTACTAAATTCATCTTATACTAACTGTAATGACCAAACTCTAGAAGCCCAGAGTTGGTGCATTATTACGTATCGTTGGCATGATCACAAAATTCCATGTCTCAAAAGACCGATTAGTTTAGTAGCCTTGGAAGTACTAGATACATTCATAAGGATAATCTCCAAATCCATATTTTTGTATTTTCAAATAGCCATTTTGATGATAAATGGTAACTGTACATTTTCAAAAAAAAACCAAACAACTACTTGACATTAAACCAAATTCACGATTCCAAACCAAGGACATCAAACCGCCAAATTCAAATTTTGAAAATACTGCATAATCCTTGCACCACCTAAATAGCCTCAGGTAGTGAGATCCTTGATCCATGCTCCCTGACATGAATCATCATCACTAATAAAAACAATCAGCTTCCATCGACAGCCAAAATCCACTAGATCCAGAGATTCTGGCGAAACCCACAATTTATCGACCGACTAAAGCTTAAATCCATGATCACTGGAAACACCATCATACTTGACATTGTCTTATCACCTTTGAATTGATCTAGAATCCATACCCACAGATGTCCTTCGGCGTAACGACACCCACCGTCATCAAATCCCACACCAGTCGCTGGAGAACCTCACCACCGGAAAAACAACCTTTCCACCTTTAGAAATCCACAGTGAGTCAAACCAGTCGAAAGACACCACCAGAAAAGCAGGGAAAAAAAATGAAAACCCATGTGCTAGATCAGCTCCTAAAATGTCATTGACCACTCGAACAACAACACCCAAAGAACCATCAGAACCAACGCACCAAGACAACCTGAATAGGAGCATTGTATTGTGGATCCAGAGCAGAGTTGAGTGAAAGATTAGTAAAACAGATATTCGAATTTTTCAAGGAGACCAAACCGAAAAATATAACATCCCAGACGAATAGAACTAGCATGCATAAAATCCAAAGAGAACGCACAAAAACACCATCACTAGTTGAATCCATCGATATTAGGGATGAAAAGCATAAAAAATAGAAGAAGTGAGAAAAAGAGCAGATGAACTTGCTAAACCTCAGTAGCGAACCATGACGGTGAACCCCAAAAAATCCCAAACCACCAAGAATAACACTGAGAAAGACCAAAAATGGAGTCCAGATCGACGGATCCAGTAGGCAGAGCAGCTGAGATTCACAATCGAGGAAGTGTGTTAGAAACCCATATCGGTGAAGAGGATAGAGAATACCTAAAGGAAGAGCCTGAGTATGAATAAAAAGGGATAAGAAAAAGCGGAATGGATGAAGGAAATGGAGGCCGACAATTGCTCTGTCACGAGAGGGGAATAAAACCTAGGGTAGTGAGAGAAGTGCACAAGGGAGCTCTCCGGGTGAGAATGGAGCCATCTTCCCTATATTCATAAGGTTTACCTTACATCATAAAATGGAAAAATACAACAACATTTTTTCCATAGACAACACTGAGATCCCAATGTCTATCTCTGTAGGTCAGTCATAATATACTTCTTCACATCCTGGGAAAAATAAAACATAGAAACGGGTGATCACAGATGATCAGTATGGATAACAATATAGAATAATCTTTCATAAATAAGTATAAACATTTAATGAAATGTATAAAACTAAAAAAAATCCTTTTCAACATTAACTTCATCCTAATATGGAAAATATAAATCAATATAATTCCATTTACTTACTCATGTGGATATTCTACTAGTCGAATAATCACATTCAATATCAATAGCCACTTTTATAATGTTGGAATGCATAATGCCTGACTTCATAACCACATAGTCAAGGCCTTGGGCGATGACTAAAAATAAGATTTTGTCAAGGTCTTGTGAAAAGAAACTAGTTTGTCTCATGACACCTACCGATGTATCGAGGATCTATAGTGGGCACCACCCATCACATACTATGTCCAATGCCTTCCTCATATAAAAGGGTTCAAACATAAAATAAACATTGGTTTTGAAACTAGCATGTGAAAAGTCAAAAAATTCTCCATAAACCATGAATGGTGTGAAAATAACACATCCTTAGTCAAACATATCACAAAACCTTCAATACAATAAAAAAGTTTTGTATCCTAATAAATCAACTTCATTTAAGCCTAAAATCCATCAAAGGATGTTTACATAGAAGAAATAAAAACATTATTTAGAGAAGTATCTCTTGATATTTTGAAATCATTTAAAAGTCATAAAATTATAAAATGAAACATTTATTTTGAAAATATTCTTATAATATTGTAAGGGGTGCTTTGATTATTTTATAATGGAATAAAATAGCTGCACCCACTGTATAAGTTAAAAAACATTCTTACCTTAATTTTGTTGAAAAGGTCATAAAGTAACTTGTTTGGAAAACGACAGAATGATTCCATTCAAAACGTATAAGTTAAAATAAGGGTATAAATGACTTTAACCCGTAGTCTAGTAAGTAGTAAAAATGTTTTGGAATGCATTTTTAGGAAAGAACGAATGTGGATGGTAAAGAGGTCTCCGTAGATACTTACGTAAAAACAACCTCGGATAATAATCAGATTAAGAATTTAACCATTAACTTCTAATTTTCCTTGGTCGAGGGTAGGTTAACATCCTATATAATGGTGAAAATATTTTTATTGACTTATACAATAACCATATACATTAATATGATATCATATATGATCTTCCAGTATTGATTTGTCAATAATATTTTAGTAGTATCATCATTTTAGTTATTAACTGATCCTTTTCCATTATATGATTAGTTACAAAAGCCATGATTGTTATGGATAGAGTGTATTTTATTCATATCAAGAATTATAATAAGTTCTTTAAATATTATTTTTAATCATCACATGAAAATTATTCTTGAATGATTATGAATGGGGAATGAATTTCATCGCGTTCGTGGAGACGGTAATCCGTATGTACGGATGAGCGACGATATCATTCTTTCGTAATTAAAATCATAAGTAAATAAATGTTATATCATTTATATATAGACTCCTCTAAATTTTATATCTATTATTTACATAAATTATACATCATTATTATACCCATCCAAATAATAATGTATTGAATAATAACTACACCACGACGTGGAGACAGTAAGTCGTACGTACGCACGTATGGTGACATGTTATTCATGGGATAGATAACATAATGAATATGGTTGTACCATTTTTACAATAACCTCATTTTATATAGAAGATACTAGAGTTATTATTTTATAATGGAAACAACAAAGAAAGAAGATGTGAAAGAAGAAAATAACTTGAAAGAGGTGGTGAGATATTTACCTCTTCTTCATGTTCTTCATCTTGACTTGATCAAAAGGGCTCCATAGGATGGGTTTAGGATCAAACTAAGGCATCTAGGATGAATGGAGGATTGTTGGGAGGATATTTGGGAAGGTGTTTGCCAAGAGAAATGGCTTTGAAGGTGTGAATTTGAGAGAAGGGGAAGTGCCCTTTTATACGAGGGGTGATCGGAACCTTATGAAAATATTGTAATATTATTTTATAATAAAATCATGTTCAGTTTTTAATGGATTCAAAATGAATTATTGAAAGGATAAAATATGGTGGGTCGAATACCACTCAACCAATAGGTTTTTGGTAGGTTTGGGTCACTATATTAACCTTATCATTTTGATTTAACTCTTAGTTAAATTGTTTGACATTTACCATGTCTCTTTGTGTTTTTATATTATATGGTTAATAAACATACAATAAAATTCCAAGAGAACCCCAATTTGTTAATTAATGACATATATAATATAATTTAATCCATTTTTCTGAACCATAGATTTTTAGGAATAGAATACCAATTAATAATATAATATTTTTTTTAAAAATCTCTTTAATGTAAATTTTGACACAATTTGGTGTTTTGTTTTTGCTAAATTCATAATAGCATTATTACTTCTAAAAAATTATTATTCAACCCTATCATGTCATATTAACCTATTAAATTAGTGGAATTCATAAAAAGTCTACAATTAGATTTATTTGGGTATTTATATTATCAATTATTTTAATATATAAATAATAATGTAATTACGACATCATCATTGTTTCATAAATAAATTAAATTATTTAATGTCTAAAAATTATAAATAAATTAATATTATGTAATAAATATTTTTATATTTCTAATGATTATTTATAGAATAATTTATCTTATGTGTAACCCTATATTAAAAATGGTTTTGTTATTAATCGATTATTTTAACAATTTTAACTCTTCTTTGAATTAAATAATAATAAATGTCCTCATCTAATTCCATTGGACCTAATGGGTCATATTTTATTCCTAAGGTTTTTCTGGTTGAATTACAGTTATCCAATAGAATTAATACATGTGTGAGGGTAATTATAATATCATTTTTACCTTTGATTACCCAATTTAATTTTAACCCCAGAAAATAAAAGTCAAAAGTTATTATTCAACAAAAATTATTTTCATCTCATTAAACAAAATTTTACTTACTAATTTCAACCATGTCTCTCGGATTTTTGAAATTTAATTCATAGAAGCGGTAAAATTATGTTTTATTCAAATTTTCCAATGTTCCTAGGAGGTGGGTAAAAGATGGTAAAAAAATCGATACATGTTTTTATATATATATAATTATTATAAACTAAATCCAATTAATTAAATTGAACTTATAGAGGTATTATGTATCTATTTCAACCTAAAATAAATTTAAATAATATAATTAATTATTTAAATAATAAGTTGGCTTTAAACAATAAGTCAGTGTTTTTCATTATTCATCAAAAATTGAATGTTTTTCGAAAAATTCCAAAAATTAATCCTAAGATAATTTTGATATTCTGAATTCTAAAATGATATTTATTTTTCTAAATTTAAAATATATATTTTGAATTTATTAATTTAAAATTAATTCCCATTTTCAAAACAAAAAGCAGTTTTTTTAAAAAAAAGTATTAACTATCAAAAAATTGACGTGTGATTTTGTGAAATTTAAATGGGAAATTACTTATAAAAAACTAAATTGTCTTAAATGATAAAAATATAAAATAATTATACTTTAACCCCATTCAAATTCATAATTCAACAATATAAATCATTGTGATTAAAAAAGTTATTTTCAATTAAAATAATGAATTTTTCACTATTCATCAAAATATGAAAGTTCTCAGAAAAGTACCAAAAATTTATCTAAACTAAATTTTTATGTCCCTATTCTAAATAAAAATTTAATTTCATTAAATTGAATATATATAAGTGTCAAATATTGGTTTTAAAAAGGGTTCTCTATTAAAAGGCTGTAAAATTTCATCTTTTGAAAAATACTTCTTTTATCTGAAAAAACTGGATTTGTTCTTATATTATGTCGATGAAATACATAATATTAATTTTAAAATTATATAGAGTATAAAATATTAAAAATTTAGTTAATGATATTCATAACCACTTTTTGAATGGTTAGTTCAGTAAGCTGTGGTGCACTCGAACTTGGTGTTGCGTGTAGCACAAGCTATTGAATTAATTTAATGAGATAACGTACTATGAAATCTTGGGGTCTTGCACAGAAACGTTTATAACAATTATTTATGCCATTTTAATTTTTATTCTTCAGTAGATAGTCTTTCTTTCACCTGTATCATTTATTTGTCTTTTTCCTCTTCTTGTTTTTTTCTCAAAATATGTTCAAGGTTCCACCCCAAAACCTACACCTCTAACACTACCATACCATTTTAGCTGAGTCAAGGCCACCGATAGTAGGTGTCCATCCGGTATAGGTGTTGTTTATTCATATGACAATTTCAAATATAAAATATAATAAAAATACATGATAATTGTTATATAATAGCGATTTAAAGAAAAAAATATTTATTATTCCATACATACACATAATTCTCACACTTTTCGTGTGTTTCCATCAATTAGTATCTCATCATTATTTACACATGCCTCCTCCCATAGCATATGGATTGGGATGAAGGTGGATTTGGATTTGGATTCCTCAATCCACATATAAGCAGAGGAACATAATTATGTTCTTGGTTTATATTATATTGAATTATTACAATATTTTTAGAATATGTACTTTTTTTCAAGTGAAGCGTACCCAAATCGTTAATTACGGTAGGGGTATGTTGTTTTTTCTACTCATTCCTTATTTTCAACACTAAGTTGATGTTTTATAGACCAAAAATTAGCAATAAATTTGATGAATACATGTATCATCTAATAATGCATTACTAGCGACAATGTACATGAAAAGACACATCTATATGATCACCAGTATATGCATCCCATGCGTCTTAGGTTATCACGTGTGGATAGATAAGTGGTGGGTGTGGTTTTATTTTCTCTTTAACATATTTAAGATGATGACTTTTTAGAATCCTTCAAAATCCATTGTGAATCCTTCCAATAAGAATAAAACGTATTTCTTATGGGATTTATCTACTATAAATGATCATTATATTGGGTGATCAAGAGTAAGTAAATGTTTAATTATTATATTTTTTAAGTAAAATAAGGAAATTATATCATAATTTTACCTTAATCACTTCCTATATAAATGTATTATGCAAGGGAACAATATGGTTCCATGAATCTACATCAATCGACACACATTTTTGAGTGATGATTATAATGTAACTATTGAACAGAAACTTGTGGGGGATAACATGTTTTCCTTATTCATTCCATCTGACCTCATATTTAAAAACTTTTATTTTTTCCTTAATTATTATTGCTAATTCCATCAAACAACAACACTCGTTTTTTTCAACATTGTCAGTCCTCCATTGCTTATGTTTCCTTAAAGTCAACATCATCAATATTTTTTCCTCTAGAGTGGTAGAATTAGAATGTACATATTTTCAGTGTACCTCAAAAATATAAGTAGTAGTAGGTTGAGAAACCTATTTTTCCTGAGTATTGGGAGCGTTATCACATGCAGAAGATCATTCTTCCTCTACAATGTGAGTAACAATAGGTTGCATGACTTATTGTTTCTCAATATTGGGATCACCAGCATGTGTAAAGTTCATTATCTACAGAAGTGGTTGATAATTTAATTAATATTAAATAAATAAGGCTTTGAACATATAATAACATGAGGTAACACAATGCAAATTAAAAAATATATATAACATCATTATTGAACTCTCACATTTTTAAAGGCTGAATGGATTTGACCCGTCTATCAACTATCCAAATACATTCATTATGGTCTTCCATGAAATATAAAACAACATCTACATTAAGAAAACTAAAAATTATTACAACGTCTTAATGAAAGGGTCATTCTTAGTTGAATTTTCATCTCAACCTTCAGTTGTTTTTTTATAATAGATCAATTGACCACTTGTAGTTTGTGGGATCTAGAACATAAAATACTTGTACTATTTATAATACAATTAAAAATGGTTCATTTTTGTACCCTTCCTCACTAGAATCCACTTTTAAAAATCCCAATTCATCTATTTTAATAGAAATCCTATTATAAACCCATCTTCATTGAAAAATATGCATTTTGAATTTTGTATAATCTAACTCCCATATTTGTTTGATGATTCAAAAGTATGACATATTCAAATAAATTGGAATTTTACCCTTAGTACTAGAAAAACATAACTTGGAAAACATTTTTCCTTATCCAATACCTATTTGAAAAATCACTATTTTAAAATAATAATTTAAACAATTTCATTAAATCCCTTTTTTTAAATACACATTTCAATACTCAATGAGGTTTCTGACTATCATATAGTTTTCAAAAACATGTTTGAAAACCAACTATTTCAAAAAAATGGAATGGTTGCCTAAAAACCCATTTTCAAAACTCATACATTCTTGGTATTTAAAATAAAAGAAATTAAAAGTTTTCTCTATTGATATAACGTTTCATACTCATTATTAAAATAGTTTTAAAACACTTCAAAATTATCCGTTCCTTTTGTCCTTCTTTAAAAACCGTTCACAACACTTTTTCAAAAAATCTGAAAAACAGACCATAAAAAAGGAAGGAGGCACAAGGTCAAGAACCATTATTTCATGTCACACAACATGGGGAAAATGGAAAGAAAACATGTTCCATAAAATAATATAAATAGAAGGGGTTATAGTAGATGTAGATAGATAAAACACTTAAATGATCATAAAAAGGATTCTAGTGCCATGGGAATTATCACTAGGAAGTAATAATAAATAGACTTAAACTGGAGATAAGTAAACTAGGTCATCACTACTGAACCTATCCACACCCCCCAGAAGTACCATCAATCCAGGTTATCAATAATAACATTCCCACATGATATCATAAGCTACAATGGTTATAAAATATTCAAAGGTGCATAATAGGGTATCACACCATTTATGAAAACTCATTTTTTATAAAATTTAAATTGGGGCTTCTATAATCAAAAAAATTATTTTAATTCCATTCTATTTTATCATTTATAAACATCATCGCAACCTACTCTTCAGACCAATTTCATCAAGATAGCTTTGAAACTCAAATGGGAATTAACCATACCCTTTAAACTGCCATTAAAAAACATTCAAAGACCCAATAAGTTTCAAAATTCTATCCACATTGGGAGACACACCCATTTCAAATAATCCATCTCATTTGGAAATATTAAAATATTAAAACACCACTAAACATTGATATAAAAATTAATCAATGCTGAAAAAGTGGTTTTAAATATATATCATAAAGATTAAATCACAACATTAAAAATTAAACAAAACATTCCATTATTTTTAACACTTTTAAATCACCAAATATCTTATTTTACAATCCAATTAAAAAAGGGGTGTTCTCACATTTGGACAAGATAGTTTCATGAACTATATGAATATGAATCTTGGTAATGTATAGATACTAATAATCATGTTAAAATCTAAAAAAATTTAATTTAAAAAAATATGAATTTTATAGAAGTAATATAATTTCACTCTGCTAAATTTCTAAAATCCTTAGAGACTCAACATGCCAAACACCCCTTCCCTCCCTCTCATATCAACTTTAATCGTGGATATTATCAAATAAACTCAAGGTATGCATTAACTAAGTGTACCTTATCTCTTATTTCCTCCTTTTTTTGTCCCTCTTTATCTATTCTCTATCCTTCATATGTTCATTGTATCCATATTTTTGAACTTTTATAGGATTTAATTAGGGATTATTATTTCTAGGGAATATTTTAAATATCTAGGAATCATTCCTTTTCTATTTTGGTATTTTAACAAAAATTGATAATGAATTAAATGACTACTAGTAGGTGACCCTATGTTAATCATTTAACCTTATAGCCTAATAAATTACATGATGTAAATGATTTTTCTTCAAACAAATTAATCTACATCCAAGGAGTATAAATAAGAGATTTATTGATATAAAAAAATCCACCAAGTTCACTAATTGTATAAGGTTTACAATAGAATCATTATCCTTATTTGTTTACAACTACACCTAAAGATAAACGTTCACTTCTTTATTATAGAATAAAGACTCACTAACATTCAAGTGTATGATATTAATCACTACTAATAAAAAAATCTCTATTGGTATATATTTTTACAACAACTTCATGAAATTTGATGGAATCCTTCTTATTCCCCCTATTCTTTAGATTTATTGATCAATAATAACCAAATCATCACTAAATTTCTTGAATGTTTCTATTTAAGATCCGATAAAAATTCTCTATAATTCCACATTCTTCATCAAATAATATCGAAACTCTTTACCCAGAATTCATAAGAAATTATCAATGGTTGTGATCTATCCATGATTTCCATAGCCACCATGATCATGATATATTCCTATCCAACATATTATATTTTCAAATACAACCAATAGTATAAAACTATATCCCATATTCTCTCTTTTTAACCTCTAATTTTGAAGAAATAGGAATTCATTAAATCCAATAGATATAAACTTTATTATGGAATAACATAGAGAAATATAATAAAATCCATTAAAAATTTATACTCCTATAAAAAACATCATAATCCATCTAACAATAAATAGTGTGTCATGACAAAATCTAAATTTATATCTATAAAACACATTATAACCTAATTAATAATATCACAAAATAGTCAATAGTTCTTGACCTTCATTTATAGTATAATACATGATCAATAAGTCATAATCTAAGACACTTTTTTTAAGAAAATTTATCTTTCACAAAATGATGGGTCATTAAATCTCCAAAATTATCTTTATAATGAATAAAATTAACCAAAAATAATTCACCCTAATCTAAAATGATTCATTCTTGTCAATAACATAAAAATAAATTATTTATGTGAATATACCATTCCAAGAACTATACCATTGGGGGAGCAAGCGGCACAAAGGCAAGGTTATAAGAGGTGGAAGCGGGGGAAGAAGAGGCAGCGTCAGGAGTAGCGGTGGAAGTGTGGTTAGGGGAGAGTGGTTCACGGTGGCAGTAGGGTTTTGGAAAAGAAGTGTCATAGCAAGGCTACGACAGTGCGGTTGGGCGAGAAAGGGGGAGAGGCGATAGCGGGGTTTGGCAAGAGCAGCGACAGTCATCTTTTGTGAGGGCTTGAAGGTGTACGAGAGAATAAGATCACTAGTAGAGTTCATTTATAAAATCGAGGAATAATGTTTTTAGTGCTACCTAAAAAGCACTGATAATGGTATGTTTTATCGGTGCTATAATTAAAAGTGTTGATAAAAACTACATTTATCATCATTTTTTAGCACTAATAAATGTTGTCATTATCAACACTGAAATTATAACTCTAATAAAGACACAGTTTATCAGTGATTTTTTAGAATTGATAAAGTTATAATGTTAATAATGTATTAATATTATTATACATATTTATAAAATTATATATATAATAAATATATATTTTTATATTTATAATAATAACTACTACTAAAAAAAATATATTTATATATATTTATATATATAATACATATATTTATATAATTATATATATTTAAAAAATTATAAATATTATAAATATTTATTTATTTATTTATAATTAAAAAATTATAATATATATATTTATAATAAATATATTAATTATATATTTTTATAAGAAGTTAGAGGATTTCCTGAGTGGTAATGGTTCTATGTAATCCTACATTAAAACCAGGTTCAAATCAAGGTGGGAGTGAATTTCTACAGGCAGGCGGTGATGCATACATGATTCATGATGCAAGTAAGGGTTGATGCAGGCATGATGCATGATGCATGCCAGGTGATAGAAGGATAAAACAAGCTAGGGGACAGAGGGAGTATGATGTAGACATGATGTTTCACTAGGCCCTTCGGCCACTTAGTGGGACTTTGGTCTATGTAATGGGATTCTGGTCCACTGGGTCTTCAGGTCATGTACTGAATAAATATGGCTTGATGGGTAGCTTCTCCCTAGGGGGGGGCTATGACCTGTCTATCCAGCCTGTGTCTGTGGTGTGTGTGTTTATGGTAATTAAACCCCTATGCACCTAACTTATATATATATATAAGATTATAAATATAATAAATATATTTTTTTATAATTTTATAATTATTAAAAGAAACATATATTTATTTATAATTATAACTATAAATAAATAATTATTTATTTATTTAAATAACATTCAAATTATAATAACTATATTTATTATACTTTTAATTTTATAAAAACATATATTTAACATATTTATTATAATTTTATAATTATTTAAATATATCTATATTTAATTGCAATTAAAATTATAAATAGTTGAATTTATTTATAAATATTTCTATATATTTACAAATATATTTATTTAGTTATATATATTTATAAAATTATATGTATAATAAATATATTTATTATAACTTTATAATTATTTAATTATATATATAAGTATAAATAAATAAATAAATTTTTATTTATTTATAAATAAAAATAATAATAATTACATATTTATTTATAGTTATAATTTTATATATATATATATATATATATATTTAAATATTTATAAAATTATAAGAAATCTATTAATTATATTTGTAAAATTAAAGGGATGGCGGCTTGGGTTGTGGGAGCTTCTCCCGATCTCCTCTAGTGGATGTGTTCAGTGATAATGGAGTCCCCAAATCTGGTGGAAGCATTTATCCCCTTGCTAACTCAAGCTAGATTCTATTCAAATTGGTGTTTGGCGGAGTTTTCATGAAACCCTATTTCCCGATTGAAGGCTATGGATGTATGATCTATTTTCCTTCCTCATAGACTGATGACAATATTTTTGGCGAAGCTAGTTTTGGTTGAAAATCCACCCAGAGAATCAAGACATGCAAATCCAAGGTTCTCCTCGTTCAAGAAAAGTGATGATGGGAAGAGGGTATCGACCTCATTTCCAGATGCCTTGGTAAATATTCAAGCAGAATACTTCAATCTGGATGATGTCGGTGGGCCATCAAATTTAGATTACTAGAAGAGGGTCTCTACCTCCGTTTTAGATATCTCTATTCTATTGGGGACTGGATCTTCAAAGGTGTATGCAGTTAACAACATTTCCTTCATTGATAAGTTAATGTCTAACTGGGTTTTCACTGATTTGAGGGGTGTATCCTCTTCCAAGGTCATGGAAAACAATTTCTATGAACTTTTTGAAGCAAATAAACTATTGATTGCAGAAAGAATCAGGCTATGAAATCAATCGATGCTTGAAAGGTTGACATCTCAAGGATCGGGTAATCGTCGGAATATTGAGTATCTGAAGTAGTGGATTCTACAAATATAGGGCATCGGTGGTTGAAGGATCCCCTAAATCAGTAAGCGGTTTTTTCATAATGTGTTTCATTATAATGAAATGAAATCTATAGCAGAGGGATTGTGGTTTGTTTTCTTTAGACCTATTATTTTAAGGATCTAGGATTGTGATCCCTTCTTTAGTCCTTATGTATTAAAGAACACCATCACCCATACATGGGTACGAATTTATGGTCAACTGTAGTTTCTTTATAATTCTATGTTTAAGTTGATCTCTATTCAACTCTTAGAGATTTTTTTCTATTGCTTTTTTGTAGATTGACGGGTGGCAATATCAATATAGTTCAATAAAAATCCTTCCTTTTGAACGATATGTTGGAATATAGGGCACTTGGACTCTAAATTCCAGAAAAAACAAGTTATCAAAAATTATCAGAAAAATGGCCACTCTATGGAAAATTTTGAATTTATTATTTCATTGGTTGAGGATATGAATTATGGGGAAGGAAATAAACCCATGCTGGACAATAATTTTAACTAAGAAGTGCCTGATAAAGTTCAACCACTTGATAAAGATGGACTTCCTGTGGAACTTGACAATCATAAGAAAATGGGCTTGAAGAAGTTATTTTCACATAGGGTGATGCATAAGGTAGGGTTAATATAGAACAACAGAGGTTTGCACCTGTATAGAGATCTAGTAAGAAAAATATTTTTTTCTTATATTGTTTGGAATGATACTTCATCTCATGATGAGGGGATGTATGGAGATAAAAAAAAATCGGGGTAGATTGACATGCAAGCTGCAGCTGACATCCCAAGAAGTACTAATGGTAATCAGAACCGGGAGCATTCAATGAATGAAGCTCTAGTCAAGGAGGATCTTTCGTAGGCTTCTCTTTATGATTCAATTAATTTTTTGGTTGTTTATTGTGCCCTCAGAGGGAATGCAACAACCGAGGGGGATACCATTGTTCTTCCGACTATGGATGATAAAAGTAATGAATTGGGGAGGCATAATTTGGAATGGGCATGGAAACATATCTTATCTTGGAAACAGGGTCTTCATACAAAATTCCATGGTTGGGGACATGGTCATGATGATTGGGCTGCAACATGAGGGTGTGGCCATTCTATAAGCCAACTCATTACGGTCTAGAACAAGCTCAGGGATAAGTATTATGCGCTCTTCAATCAGGGAAATTCACAATTATAGTGGGAATCTACTGATGGAACCTCTAATCATGAATATGGTGATACTTAATTCATTTCATTTCATGTTTTTATGGGATTGGGCTTGTCTCTATTTGACCACATCCTTCCTTGATTATTCGTCATCTTTATTTTCAAATAATTTTTTAGGTGTTGGATCGCTTCTCTCCAGAACCTTTTGCGAATTATATTTATAAATTTATAAATATATATATAATTAATACATTTATTATAATTTTATAAATATTTAAATATATCTATATTTATTTATAAATAAAATTATTATTTTTTTATTTGTATATAAATATTTTCATATATATATATATATATACATATATATTTATAAATATATTTATTTTATTATATATATTTATAACATTATAAGTATAATAAATATTTTTTTCATGATTTTATAGTTTTTCAAATAAATATATATTTATTTTTAATTTAAAAATTATAATATATAAATATTTATTTATTTATATAATTATAAAAATATTTATTTATTTATTTATTTAAATAATTATAAAATTTCAAAAAATATATTTATTATGTTTGTAATTTTATAAATATATATAATTAATATATTCCATATAATTTCATAATTATTTCAATATATCTATATTTATTTATACTTGTAATTATAAAAATTTGTATTTATTTATAAATATATGTATATATTTATAAATATATTTATTTAATTATAGTTGTTTGGGTGTGCCATAGTGGTAGAGGTGCCACTTGATTCTACATCAGAACCGAGTCCAAATACGGGTACGAATGAATTTTCGTTTGCAGGCGGTGACACAGGCATGACGCATGGAGGTGGTGTTGCACACACGATGCAGGCATGATGTTGCACGAGGCCTTCAAGCCAGATTGTGGGCCTTCGGACCATGTAATTGGCTTTATTTGAAGATACCCAAAGCTTGACGTACATGGACATTACATTAATTTTTTGGAATACTTAATATATAACAAAAACAGACACACAAGGACCGTAATAATTTAGTGTCTTTGGAAACACGGAATAAAAACTTATAATCATGGTGAAAGATCTTCAACATCTCCCAAATAGATCTTCCCCTTTTATTTTCTTACCTAAAACCATTCTTTATATCCTGGGGAAACGAAAACATAAAAAGTGTGAGCTCAAATTCCCAGTAAGGGTAAGCATGGAGAAAATAAAACAAATCATATACATTTGAACATAATGTTTAAACATCAAAATCTTGAGCAATGACATAAAACATGGAAATACGTAAGGCATAGGTCATAATAGAACATCAATCATGATAATATAGCTTAGAAATAAAACTTGTAATTGTGGAAAAACATTAAGCACATGATATGATTTCCATAGTAGCCAAGGCATTGATGCCAAGACCATCTTAGTGGACAAAGTCCCTTTCTGAATTGAGTTCCCTCCTCGTTCCAGTCCTGTAACACTGAACTGGATTAATTTACCATTCCAGCCATGTCTTTCTCATGAGATATAAACCTTTACCCAATGCATTGGAGGGAGATATAGGTCCCACCCATCTCATAATGAAATCATTCTTACTTGTTCCACAATATAAACATAAATCATTCATCATAACCCAAAGAATAAAAATGTTTTTCATAAATATCATCCCATCATAACATAATCCATATAAAAAAATGGATATCATTTAATCATAAGAAAATTGAAACCATGTAAATCATAGATATATTTGACTTGAAACAAACACATATGAAATAATGTCATCTTAGATGGAAAATAATTTTGGTAAAACACTTGAAATGAATTCTTGAGGAAAATATCTTTTCTTCATAAAAATCATTTTCGTTTCCCAAAATACCACACAACATTAATAGAAAAGGATTTTATTAAAAATAACCTTGAAATTTGGTATAGTAATCTTCATTGAAATAAGTTGTTATGAAATTGTAAAAATCCATTCACGTTGTATAAGTAAAAAAACATTCTCCTCGTACTTTTGTCGGAAAAGACAAAAAGTGTCTCGTATGGTAAACAAAAGAAAGATTCATTATATAACACAAAGTAAAAGTCCAAGAGGGGTAAACATGGCATTAAAATTACATGGAAGAATATTAAACACTTTATCAGAAACATTGTATGGGCATGGATGAAAAATATAACCCCAGTAAATACATATGTATAAGCAATCTCGGATACAAATGAGATAGGAAAATTATCCCTTACATTACGTCTGATATGCTTCGTACGTATCTGAACATCCTGTATAATGATTTAAATAATTCCATTTACTTATTATAGAATCATATTCATTGTTATTATATCATATATGGTTCACTTATGACTTTATATTAACCGTTCTTTTGTAAATTCAATGTTAAAGCAGCGTTTTCGGTAAAATCGTTTTATTTATCGTACTTGTTTGGACTTGTTTTTATTCCTATTATTATTACTTATATAATTATTTACTTAATTCCAGAATTTTAATCATGATTTATATATCATATATATTCAGTATATATATATATAATAGATAGATGAATGAAATGAAGTACACCGTTCATGGAGACGGTAGGCCGTACGTACACATGAACGTTGTTTTCCTTTCCTTATTGACTTGAATGGAGGTAAGTAGATGAAATATATATATATACATAAATACAGTAGCTTTATCATGTCAAATATTTCATTATTACTCATTATATATACTTTATAATCATTCTTGAATGGTTAACATGGAGAATGAATCTCATCGCGTCTTGGAGACAGTAATCTGTACGTACGCACGAGCGATGATATCGTTCCCATAATTATTGAATGGAATTAGATTGCATGATAGAATACTTCAGAATCAGTATGATGTTATAATGACTATATATAGTTATTCTTTACACAATTATACCCATCCGAGTAAGGTGGTGGTGGAAAAACAGATTACACCACGGCGTGGAGACGGTATTCCATACGTACGCACGCGCGGTGATTTCATTTTCCATAGAATGGATAGAAGGTGAAATATGGATATTTAATATTTATAATAACATATCAGTATATAATTAATACATATTTTACTAATTTATAATGAAACAACTAATGAAGAAGAAGTTGAAGAAGAAAGAAACTTGAAAGAATCGTTAGAAGAGATTTCCTCTTCTTCGAAGCACCCCCTTTAAACTTCTTCTTAGGGCACTAGAGTTGGACTTTTGAGAAGACCAGAAACTCTATGATATAACTATAGAGGTTGAGAAGAGGAATGGTCAATGTTTTTTTGATCTTCAAGGCTCAAAAGGGTGTGAAGAGAAGAGGGAAGGGGTGCCCTTTTTATAAGGGAGGAGAGGGGCACCTTAGGAAAACATAAAATATTATTTTATAATAAATTCATATTCGGTTTCTAATAGCTCAAAATTGATTTATTTCAAAGTTAAGGTGGGTATGGGTCTAAATCCTTTCAACCAATAGGTTTTAGACAAGTTTATCTAACTATTTTATCCTTATCATTTAGATTTAACTCTATGTTAAATAATTTAACTTTTACCGTGTCTTTTTGTTTTCTTACACTATATGGTTAATAAACTTACTATAACAATCCAAACGAACCCCAAGGGGTTCATTATTAATATATATCCTTATATAAGTAATTTGACTGAACCGTATATTTTTAGGAATAAAATAACAATTAATAATATAAATTTTGTTTTAAAAACTATTTTATGTCAATTTTGACACTATTTGGTACATGTTTTTTGTGAAAATAATAAAAGCATGATTTGTTCGAAAAAATTTAATTAAATCAATACTAACATGTAATATTAATCGAAAAAATTAGTGGAATTTATAAAAAGTCTAAAATTACATTTATTTGGGTATTTAAAACATCAATTATGTTAATTTTTAATTAATAAGGTAATTATTGCCCCATCATTGTGTCATAAATAAATTAACTTATTTATTGTCTAAAAATTATAAATAAAATAAAATTATTTAGGAAATATTTTTATCTTTCTAATAAATATTTATAGTTTAATTTATCTTGTTTATAACCATATATTAAAAAAATTAGTTATTAAACTTTGATTTTAACTTTTTAAACTCTTCTTTAAATTAAATAATATTAAATGTCCTAATCGAATCCATGTGGGCCTAAATGGTAATATTTTATTCCAAAGTTTGTTTTTGTTCGAATTACACTTATCCAATAGAATTAGGGCAGGTGTTAGGGTAATAATAACATCATTTTTACCCTTAATTACCCTGTTTACTTTTAGTCGTGGTAAATAAAAGTAAAAAGTTGCTATTCACCAAAAATTATTTTTATCTTATTGACACATTTTACTCCTTGATATTAACCGTGTCTCTCAGATTTTTGAAATTCCACTCACAAAAGTAGTAAAATTATGTTTTATGTAAATTATCAAATTCTCCTAGGAGGTGGGTAAAAGACGGTGAAAAGTTCAATAAAATTTTTATATATCTAAAATTGTTATAAAATGACTCCAATAAACTACATTGAACTTATATAAGTATTATGTATCAATTTTTACCTAAAATTAATTTAAATAAAATAAATAATTATTTAAATAAAAAGTCGGTTTTTAAATAGTATCCTAGTGTTTTCACTATTCATCAAAAATTGAAAGTTTTCTGAAAAATACCAAAAACTCACACTAGGCTAATTTCGATATTCCGAATCCAAAAATGAAGTCCATTTTGAAAGAAAATATTTATCAAATTTCAAAAAGTGGGTATTAATATTCATAATGGTTAGTTTATAAAACATTTTAATAACATATCGTTGTTTTGTGAAACTCGATATTGCGTACAACACACGCTATCATGGAAGGTAGCGATTGTGTGAAGTGTAAGACAAGTCAGGGATGCATTTAATGCAAGCTCCTTTTGGTGTAGTGTACAACAGAACACATCAACAAAATTAAAAAGATTTTTTTTCATAAAATCTCGGGGTGTTACATTCTACCCCCCTTAAAATTAATTTCACCCTCGAAATTCGTCAGGGTTATAAATGGTTTAATACTCAAATGTTTCTTTAATAGAAACCCACATCGTAAAACGGAATACCAAAACATAACTTTAAAAACTAAATTATGAAATTTAACGGTTACCCAAATTAACTAATCACTGTGTTTCCATATAGGAGAACATAGGTGAAAATATGGATATGGAAGGGAAATCTAACAATCATGTTTTAATGGAGACTGGTAGAGATCATGGCTATAAAAAATCCAACAATCACAAAGCCATAAAATTGTTATGATATTAGGTGCCATCTAATTCATTGGATATAAGGGCACTAGGACAACATTTTTGGTTTTCAAGATCATTTCCGTAATGTTAAAGAAATTGGAATTAGAAGAAAAACATTCAGGATTTTGGTACAATCTCATCGTTGGTAATTCATTGGACAATTTCCACTGCATTGCTTAAAGAAATGAAGTTGAATTTGTCATTCGTGAAGTGTTAACAGATCATGTGATAGAATGATAGGTCATTCCATCTGTCTCAAACAAAATGTTAGCAAAAGTTGTCAAATATACATAAGTCCATATATAGTGAGATTAATCATATATGGTTCGTAAAATGGACTTATACTTCATATATCATACTTCTTAATATAATCAAACTAGTTTCTACTAACCAGGGACTTCTTGTAGGCTTGTGGTAGGCGATAAAGGCATGTCGTACTTTGGTTCGGGGTTCGATTCTCGCATCCTTGTCTGACAGAATGGGTTGTCGCCTGTCCTGTAGGTTGTTAATTTTTTAAAACTACATTATTATAGCATAATATCGAGAAAAAAATTATAGCCTTAAACAATACTAACTCATGTTCAACATAATCCATTCCAATCTTTAGGCTTATCCAAAATACTTCTTTCCAAACTCATAGTATAAAGAGAATGATTACTAAAAAGGACATATAACAAGCACGTGAATATCATCATTTATCCCTCATATATCTTGTTGGTCACATTCCAATCATGTGAATACCTTAATCATTTATTCTCTTGAAAAAATAATACCCATTTAACCTTAGTGAAAACATGAATGCAGTCAAAATTTTCCTCTTTCCACATACCAAAATCTAAAAATTCTATATACTCAAACCATGATATAACTTCATCTTTATATCAGTCATGAGCTCATGAATACTATCAAATATTTAATTTTGTCTTTATCCCTTTATTATGCTCATATCATCTGCTTTCCAAAATATTTGAATCACTTTTCATGGTTACCGGTACCATATAATTATCAAAAACCACAATATACCATTACATATGTATTCCAATGTTCTACAATACTATAAATGAGATTCTACACCATTATTTTGGAATCCCTTTACATAAACACATAATAATTCCACCACATCTGTGTCATACTCAACATTTCTAATATCGATCGCTTGTGACTTCCCTTTTTTCCTTTGCCTTAAGAGGTTGCTCACGTTGATCATCATTAACCCTTGGATTAGGGCATTGATTATCATAATGCCCCATTTCCTTTCACTTGAAGCATTGAAGTATTGGTGGTGAGTTCTCTAAAGTCTTTCCTATATTCACATCATTAACAACCCTTTTTCCATTACGTCGACACTCAACTACTCGATGACGTTCTTTTCCACACTTAAAACATTTTCTAGTCCCTTTAAGACAATCTCTGTCATGCTTTTTTCCACACTTTGTTTATAAAGAAACATTTATCTTATTTTCACCATTATTCTGAGATTTCTCTTTGAACTCCATCTTTCGTTTCTTGTCAAAACCATGAGATGGATATGTAACACCAACTTCCATTTCTACCTTGATAACAAGCCACACAATTCCTTCATAGCTACTGAAGTCTCTTATAGCTAATTCCCTTCGAAGACTTGGTTTTAAGCCACTGAAGAATCAATCAACTTTACTTTCAGGTTGGATGATGATGCCAGATGCATACCTGACAAGCCTTGTAAAATTCTCTTCGTATATACCAACAGATTCATAATCCTTGTGCTTAATCTCAAGGAAATCCTTTTCCATCGTTGTTCGAAGAATACGATGGAAGTACTTATTGAAAAATAAGTTCTTGAACTCATCCCATTCCAGGGATTCAATTTCGTCTCGGGGCCTCGTATTCTTAATTAGAGTCCACCATTGATCTGATTCACCTTCTAAACGATAAATAGCTAGAATGACTTTTTCATGTTCCAAATAGTGAAGTATGGAAAATATATTTTCAATGGTACTGATCCTTTTTTCAGCAACAAGTGGATCAGAAGACCCACTCAGAGAGGGTGGATGTTTCCCCATGAACGACTCAATAGAATATTGTTCCCTTATCTGCTCATTTTGAAGTCCATAATGATTAATAGCTTGTGTAAGTATAGCAATAATATTTTTCACTCCATCTCCCATAACGTTGGTTTGTTAAAGAGGACAATAATTTCATCGTCCATTACATTGATCAACACGGTTCCTTCGGGTTCTAAACATCGTCTAAAACCCAAAAAGAATTGTGTGAGAGTAAAAATCATGCTAGGGAAAACAACATAATAAAGGGGGAGTACCTTCCATATCTAACATCTTAGGTATATTTCTAATATAGTTACCGTAATTCAAGGACTATAACCAATACTTATACTTAACCTTAGGGACATCCCTAGACATACCTTAGAAATATCTCTAGGGATCTCACTAAAGTTTTTTCATCCTAGTTTCCAAAGGTTAACTAAACCTCCCTCTAATACCAACTGTAGAGACCCAAAGATTGACGTATATGGAAATTACATTACTTTTTCGGAATACTTAATACATAACTAAAATAGACACACAAGGACCGTAATAGTTTAGTGTATTTGGAAACTCGGAATAAAATCTTCTAATCGTGGTGAAAGAACTTCATCATCTCCCATAAAGATCTTCCCCTTTTGTTTTCTTACCTAAAACCATTCTTTATATCCTGGGGAAAAGGAAAAATAAAAATGGTGAGCTCAAATGCTCAGTAAGGGTAATCATGTAGAAAATAAAACAAACGATAAACATTTGAACATAAAAACATGAACATAATGTGTAAAAATCTAAATCTTGAGAAATGACATAAAACATGGTAGTACGTAAGGAATAGATCATAATAGAACATCAATCGTGATAAAATAGCTTGGAAATAAAACATGTAATTGGGGAAAAAAATTAAGCACATTGTATGATTTCCATAGTAGCCAAGGCATTGCTGCCAAGACCATCTTAGTGGACAAAGTCCCTTTCTGAATCGAGTTCACTCTTCGTTACAGTCCTGTAACACTGAACCAGATTAACTTACCGTTCTAGAAATGTTTATCTCATGAGATATAAATCATTACCCAATGCATTTTAGGGAGATATAGGTCTCACCCATCTCAAAATGAAATTATTCTTACATGTGCCACAACATAAACATAAATCATTCATCATAACCCAAAGAATAAAAATGGGTTTCATAAACATCATCCCATCATAACATAATCTATATAAAACAAATGGATATCATTTCATCATAAGAAAAGTGAAACCATATAAATCATAGAGATATTACACTTGAAACATACACATATGAAATAATGTCATCTTAGATGGAAAATAATTTTGATAAAACACTTGAAATGAATTCTTGAGGAAAATATCCTTTCTTCTTCAAAATCATTTTCTTTTCCCAAAATTCCACACAATTTTAAAATAAAAGGATTTTATTGAAAATAAACATGAAATTTGGTAGAGTAATCCTCATTGAATTAAATTTTTATGAAATAGTAAAAATCCATTCACGTTGTATAAGTTAAAAAAACACTCTCCTCGTACTTTTGTCGGAAAAGTCAAAAAGTTCCTCGTATGGTAAACAACAGAAATATTCCCTCCATAACACAAAATAAAAGTCAAAGAGGGGTAAACATGACATTAAAAATACATGGAATAATATTAAACACATTATGAGAAACATTTTGAGTGCATGGATGAAAAATATAACCCCAGTAAATACTTATGTTTAAGAAATCTCGGATAAAAATGAGATTGGAAAATTATCCCTTACCTTAGGTCTTATATGCTTCGTACGTATCAGAACCACCTGTATAAGGATTTAAATAATGTCATTTAATTATTATAGAATAATATTCATTGTTATTATATCATATATGGTTCACTTATGACTTTATATTACCCGTTCTTTTATAAATTCCATGTTAAAGCAGTGTTTTGGGTAAAATTGTTATTTTTATCGTACTTGTTTGGACTTGTTGTTCATCATATTATTATTACTTATATCATGATTTAATTACTTCCAGAATTTAAGTCATGATTTATATATCATATATATTCAGTATATATATATATAATATATATATGAATGAAATGAAATACACTGTTCATGGAGACGGTAGGCCGTACGTACGCATGAACAGTGTTTTCCTTTCCTTATTGACTTGAATGACGGTAATTAGATGACCGATATATATATATAGAGTAGATTTATCATGTCATATATTTCATTATTACTCATTATATATACTTTATAATCATTCTTGAATGGTTAACATGGAGAATGAATCCCATCACGTCATGGAGATGGTAATCTGTACGTACGCACGAGCGATGATATCATTCCCATAATTATTGAATGGGATTATAGTGGATGATATAATACTTCAGAATAATTATGATATTACAATAACTATATATAGTTATTCTTTACACCATTATACCCATCCGAGTAAGGTGGTGTTGGAAAAACATATTACACCACGGCGTGGAGACGATATTTTGTACGAACGCACGCACTATGATTTCATTTTCCGTAGGATGGATAGAAGGTGAAATAGGGTTGTTTCATATTTATAATAACATATAACTATATAATTAATACTGATGTTATTAAATTATAATGAAAAAACTAAAGAAGAATAAGTTGAAGAAGAAAGAATCTTGAAAGAATCGTTAGAAGAGATTACCTCTTCTACGACGCACCCCCTTTAAACTTCTTCTTAGGGAACTAGAGTTGGTCTTTTGAGAATACCAGAACCTCTATGATATAAATCAAGAGGTTTAAAAGAGTAATTTTCATGTCTTGGCCAAGCTTCAAGGCTCAAAATGGTGATAAGAGAAAAGGGAAGGGGTTCCCTTTTTATAAGGTAGGAGAGGGCACCCTAGGAAAACTTAAACTATTATTTTATAATAAAGTCATATTCAGTTTTTAATAGCTCCAAATTGATTTATTTATAAGATAAGGTGGTTATGGGTCTAAATCCTCTCAAAACATAGGTTTTAGACATGTTTAGGTTACTATTTTATCCTTATCAGTTAGATTTAACTCTATGATAAATAAATTATCTTTTACCGTGTCTTTTTGTTTTCTTACAATATATGGTTAATAAACTTACTATAACAAGACAAACAATCCCCAAGTGGTACATTATTAATATATATATCCTTTATAAGTCATTTTGATGAACCTTATATTTTTATGAATAATATAACAATTAATAATATAATATTTGTTTTAAAAGCTATTTTTTGTCAATTTTGAAACTATTTGGTACCTGTTTTTTTTTTAAATCATAACAACATTATTAGTTAGAAATAAGTTACTTAAATCAATACGAACATTGAATAGTATCCTTTACAATTAGTGGAATTCATAAAAAGTCTAAAAATACATTTATTTGGGTGTTTATAACATCAATTATGTTAATATTTCATTAATAAGGTAATTAATGCATCATCATTGTGTCATAAATAAATTAAAATATTTAATTTCTAAAAATTATAAATAAAATACCATTAGGAAGGAAATATTTTTATCTTTCTAATAAATATTTATATAAAAATTTATCGTATTTATAACTCTATATTAAAAATGTTTTAGTTATTAAACATTGATTTTTACTATTTTAACTCTTCTTTAAATAAAATAATATTAAATGTCCTAATCTAATCCAAGTGGACCTAAATGGTAATCTTTTATTCCTAAGGTTGTTTTTGGTCGAATTACACTTATCCAATAGAATTATGACATGTTTTAGGGTAATAATACTATCATTTTTACCCTTAATTACCCTATTTACTTCTAACCGTGGTAAATAAAAGTAAAAAGTTACTATTCATAAAAAATTATTTTTATCTTATTGGACCACATTTTACTCTTTGATATTAACCGTGTCTCTCGGATTTTAAAAAGTCCACTCACATAAGCAGTAAAATTTAGTTTTATGTAAATATTCAAATTCTCCTACGAGATAGGTAAAAAACGGACAAAAGTTCAATAAAATATTTATATATCTAAAATTATTATAAAATGACTCCAATGAATTACATTTAACATATATAGGTATTATGTATAAATTTTAACCTAAAATAAATTAAAATAAACTAAATAGTTATTTAAATAAAAAGTTGGTTTTTAAATAGTAACCGAGGGTTTTCACTATTCATCAAAAATTGAAAGCTTTCAGAAAAATACCAAAAATTCACCGTAGGCAAATTTCGATATTTTGAATCCAAAAATGAAGTCCATTTTAAAAGATAAAATTTATAAAATTTCAAAAAATGGGTATTACTATTTATAACTGCTAGTTTATATAACATTTTAATAACATATCGTTGTTTAGTGAAACTCGGTATTGCGTACAACACACGCTGTCGTGGAAGGTCGCGATTGTGTGTAGTGCAAGCCAAGTCAGGGATGCATGTAGTGAAATCTCCTTTTGGTGTAGCGTACAACACAAGACATCAATAAAATTAAAAAGAATATTTTTCATAAAATCTCAGGGTGTTACATTATTCCCACTGGGTCTTCAGGCCATGTAATGAATAAATAAGGCTTGATGTATGGGTTATCAATTGGGGGACTATGGTGCACCTTTTCGGCATGTGTATGTGATTTGTGTGTGTAATGTAATTATTCCCCAAACACCTTATATATATATATTTTAATTTATTAGTATAATAAATATATTTTTTATAATTTTATAATTATTTTCATATATATATAATTATAATAGATTTATCTATTTTAGATTTATAATAATATATATATATATATAATTAAAATTATAACATAATAAATTTAAAAAGTATTGATATATAATCAAAATTATACAATTATTAATATAATAAATATATGTATTATTTAGATATATTAATTGTAACATTATAAATATTTATTAGAACATAATGGAATCATGGGTATAACATGAATGAATCATATACCTAGTAATGTATAGATCATAAAAAACGATTCATCACATATATGGACTACATGAATAATAATTAAGTTATAATGATGATTCTGGATTAATAATTAACATATGCATATCAATTATACTCATGTATCAATGTATTTATCAACCCAAATCATTGGAAACCTATATTTAGTTAAATATATATATATATTTATTTATAATTAATATTATAAATATATATATTTTAAAAGTATTTATATATAATTATAATATGATTATATATATATTAGGTTCATGGGGGTATAATTACATCAAACGCACACACTCACGTCACACACATACCGAAAAGGTAGGCCATATCCTCTACACAAGGGGATTTTCCACCCATAAATCCTTATTTATTTATATATATGGATGGCACGAAGGCCCAGTGGTCATTAAACCCATTTATTTTTTACTTCCTAGAGGTAGTCCACATCACCCTACAATTGCTTCCATCATTTTTCCATTTGTAGCAGTCTCTTCACCAGCACCCATCACTTTTCGTGCACTTGTCTACAGCGGTCGCTTCACCAGTGCATGCCGCTCTCATCTACTTGTTTTCAATGTCCTACCAACCGGTTGTTCAGTTTAGTTCCTCCAGCATCGTCAACCCCCCCCCCCCAGTCGCTCCATAGACCATCAAAATCGTTCCTCATTATCACCCCATCAGGAAAACTCTGTCGCCACCGCCTAACACGAACTAGAACCTTCCTTGTCATCTGTATCCTCTCTGTGTTCCTCCAATATTGTCCCTATCTATCATCACCGCCCATTGATATCCACCAGCAGCCAACCCAGCATCGCACCATGGCCACGTCTTGTCGTCGCCTACCTTTAGACGGCACCCACTTCCAAATACACCCAAATCCCAAAATATGGGGAAGCCCATATTTGATCCCTTGAATGATGAAGTATTACAGAGTGTGTTAAAAAATTCACTACCACACAAAATGGTATAAATATATAATTATGAATATAATAAATATATTTATTATTTAATAAAATATAATATAATAATATAATTATTTAAATATATATATACAATTATAATCTTTTAAATATTTTTTATAGTATTATAAATAAATAAATATATTTGAATTATTAAAAAAATATTAATTATGAACTTGAATTTTTTATTTAATACATATAAACAATCATTATTTTTTAATATAAATATACTAATTTAATATAAAATAATAATATTTTTAATTAAAAACATTTATCAATGCTAATAATAATACTGAAAAATCTACCATTTGTTAGCACTAATGAAAGCACTTATAAATGGTTCACCTTTATCAATGATTTTTTTAGCGCTGATAAATGATAGATTTATCACCACTTTTAGCTAATGCTGATAAAGACCCCATATATCTTCATGGTTTTCTTAGGGATGATAAAATTTAGTGCTACCCTTACATCAATATGTGGTAGTGTACTATTTACAAATTTAGTAGTGGACTCGTTGTCCAACCTAGTTTACAACCAATCATAATTTGAAAGCATAATGATCTCTTAACTAAGGTGTTCTTATTTCCCCTTCATGTAATTCTTAATTTTTTTACATGAATCAATATTTCTTTTAACTTATTTTGTGCTTTATTAAGTTCAACTTTCATATACTTTATGAATAGAACTTTACCACAAATTTACTAGGTAATCACTTCTTGCCCGCATGAGATTTACTTTTATGAGATCCCTCATTCCAACCTTCGAGAAAATTCCCAATTATTCAAAAGAATAACCTCCTTATATGATTCACACAACATTCATGAAGCTCGTAACTTTTTCAAATCACACATAGCCTTCATGAAGCTCACTCTAACCGTGAGGCTCAATAAGCATTCATGAAGCTCACTCATTTCATGAATCTCACTAAGTATTCACAAAGCTACACCTTTTTTGATGCTCACGGCTTTCAAAAATCTTTAAAAGATTTCCTGAACACCCTTTCTCTATGAAATAGATGATCTTGGAAAAAACATCATGCATGAAAAAACCTTCAAAAAAACATTTTAAATTTATATACTTTGGATTTTTGTTAATGGTTACTTTGTGAAATGAATGGGTAGACACCTATTTATAGACATTGCCTCCAGTTTTCCAATATTTCATCCTCACCACCACCTTTTTCTGAAGATAACCATTCATGTTCGTTAACCTCACTATCATCCCGAAGCATCATGGTAATTTTTCCATTCATGAAGCTTCTCAAAGTCATGTAGATTACCTTCAGCCCTTCATGCTTGCCCCTCTTTGGCAAAGCTCCACACCTTCACGGAACACTGAACTTTCTCTAAGAAAAAATCCTTCATGAAACATTTAAACATTGTGAATTATTTTCATTTTCGATATTTTTATGAGATATCCATAGAAATAAAAATTTATCAAATCTTGAGTCCTCCACCAAATTTTGGTATCAAATAATTTGGAAACCACTAGGAAATGGTGCCACATTGTATATGAAATTTTTTATACCACCTCCAAAGAATACATTCCTTTATCTTGGATCATTGTCAACATACCTAGTCAAAAATATATGTAACTTGAAAAATAAAATTGAAAATGTTTTTTGTCAACAAAAACAATAAACCAAAAAACACTTCAACGTTACCTTGAGGTATTTTTTCCCCAAAAATTCAAAAAAATTATTATTTCATTGCCTTTAGACACTACCCCCTATTAAAAAGCCTAATCATGATACCAATTTCCAAAAAACCCACAACCAACTTGAAAATTATAGTGTTTTATATACAAAAAAATTCATTCATTAGTAATACTATAAATAAATTAATTAAAAAATCATTAAAAAATATGATACAATGTATTAATAAAATTTCACTTTTAAACTAAAAAATATGAACTTCAAGTCATATCTATAACATAGTCAGATTATGATGTGGTTGAATTTACACATCATAAATGATTTTTTAACCAATTAAAAAATATCTTAGTGTATTTGATCTATTTGAAATATTCGACGTGTTTTTTGGATCTTAAATCTTCATATAAAATAAAAAGAATAACTTTGAGTCATATCACCCACACTTTGTGTCAGATTGATGTGCAATTGATTCCTATACATAAAAATGATTTATGGATCATTGTACTATAATTTCAAGACAATATATGTTTTTTACTATTTTTTTGTGAGTGGTGCATTTTTAGAGTAAGGGACAGATCTAAGCTACTTTTAATAGCTCAATTGATTCAATTAACAAGGGATTCCTCCATTCACATGTATCTTATTCAATGAAATTCCAAAAAATTGTTATAAATTTAATCTATTAAAGTTAATCATACTAAAAATTAAAATACCATAAAATATATTATCAATGATTTTATACAAACAAATTTATACTCTTGGTCTCTCACCCATTAATAGAATCATCCATTCATAGTAGATAATAATATCATTACACATGATTGAATCATATTAAGTATACAACTTGGAAAGAATGAATAATGAAAAAAATTAAGAGAGAAATTATTCCTAGAATTATTTATGGAAACATTGATAGTAAATCCTTGGTATTGAAAATGGCATAGCACAACATTAAAATATTAAAGAGATTTAAAATAGGTGTAAGTTACCAGAGTCATAATATAAACTGGTACGCCTTGGACATTAATAATTTTCATTGCCATGATAGTGGAACTTTTCATATCAAGTGATATTATCACTGGTACGGTATGAGGATCTTGTGTGAATTTAATATTGAATAGAAATTAAAACTAAACATGTTCCCCATTCAAATGGATGTTTCCTTATACACTGCTCTTCATCGACAACCATTACTAGAAGGATATGAAGTAAAATACCTCTAGATCATCCACACATGATTTAGAAATTGATAACTGTGTCGATTGTCAGATTATGTGTGCTAGCATGGCAATTTGAGGATGACTTCGATGTCCCGACGATCACCATGTTCCCCTACCTTAGAACATTGAAGGCATACATGGATTGATTCTCAGATAGGGGATCTCCCTCTATAAAATGTGAGAGGATAGAGAGGACCTCACTTCATTGGCTTGAACAAAACAATGAATGAGCTCCTCTCTCGTGATTAAATTATGGTTGGGAAAATACATGGAAATGGTACCCCAATCCCTAGAAATTTAACACCCACTAAATAAGTAGTAAATAAATAATTATTTAAAATCAAACTACATCATAAATATTACTTGTATTTTATCACATTCCTGTAATATATATTAAATACATTACATGATAATCGAATTCTTTAACATGACACATAATTCTATCCAATATTAAACAAACATGGAATATTAAAATAGTATTCATCCTATAATATTAGTCCTTTTATTTATTTATACATAAAAAATAATTTTCATGTATAAATTCGAACCAATTATTCCTAACTATATAATGATGAATTTATTTATTTATCATTTATTGTCAATATTTGGATAGCCCTTGAACCCTGTGGTGGGGTCCACCATGTCTTATATACCCATTCTCCAAAATAGTGTCGATTCTTGAGGACGCTATTATGTGTGACCCTATTGGCTCTTATCTCAACTGTAATGAATAATATTCACAGACCAAAAGTGGAGTCTAGAAACCCATCAAGGCCCCTAAATAGAAATGGTGTAGTCATAAAAATGAAAACCAACCTAAAAAAACCTAGTGTGTTATATAATCTCTTTGACATTAGATATCTGATAAATCATGATGTATAATGGTGTTATCATCATTTTCTTTCTTTATTGTTTATTGATCTAACTGGACATAATTACCCTTGACTGGCTTGGCGAAGGACTTATAAAGGTACTACCATCCTAATCAACTAGGCCCAATATATATTATTTCCTCAACCCAAAATTGAAAAATCCTTTCTTGACCATTAAGAAAATCCATCCCACCAATGATGCACCCAACACAAACTACTTCACCATGACATCATTATCATGATTTTTCCTTAAATAAATGTACACAATCAAATAGAACACATAAATAATGATCTCAATTCAGAAGGACAATACAAATTTCAATAGATAGAAACATCCAATGACACTTGTAACATGTGGTGTTAAAATTCTAGGGTCCGTCCTCAAGATCCCATCTACCCGAGATCACAAAATGAAAACTTGCTGAGAATAAGTCTCAATGGTTACGATCACCCAACAGCTCATAGTCGTACATCAACTGTATCCAATCAATATGTTTTATCTAGACCATAGGAATGTTTTTTTTAAGATTAGTTTTATAGTATATTGAGGATCTCATTTTATCAAGGGATCTTCTATAACCATTTAATATGAAAATTTATTTATGTAAATTATCATTCAATAGTGGATGATGAAAATTCTACACTATAATGGTATGTGTACATCATGCATATCTTACTGCATACATGAAATGGCAATCAAAAAGTAATATTTAGATAGATCTATCTCACCCACTATTACCTCACTCCCCAGTTGCACTAGATCCAAAATTTTAACTACCCTTGTTAGCTCTCACATGATAAAGATCATCTTTTCGTTGAGTCATAGATTTTGTTGATGGGTTTCCTGCATTTTTATTGGATGGATTTTCTACTATGTGGGACCTCACCTCATTGAGTAAAACTTATCAAGAGATTTAAACCCCAAGTAGAATAATTTTTCCAACTTTCAAAACGTGACATCTTGGCATGTACTTGTGATAGAGTTATCATAATGATTAAAAAAATACAAACTAGGTGTGATGACATGACCTGGAATAGATTTTTTTCAATTAATAACTACTTCTTATCTATTATAGAAGCAACATCATACTCAGTAATTATAAGAATGGATTCCTCTAGCTTGTATGAGCTTTTAAATCTCATCGCCTTATCCTAAATACTATATTTGATGATATTGCTCTTATAGGAAGGCTAGTTTGTGCCCCCTAAGAACTAGTATCTCTTATTCTCCACATACCATGTACATATCCTTTATACTTTCCCAAGTAAAATCAGATAATTATGACATCTTGCCTTATAGTTCTCTTGGACATGACTGATATTTTCCTATCATAATGTATATTTTGGCAATATCATTTTTGTACATATCATAGAATATTTGATTGATCTATAATTGAAGTGTATGTAATTTCAAATCAATACAATAATCTCAAACTATTATCTTGAATGTCACCTTGGATAGATTTATGCCTTGTGAAACTGGAAAAATTCAATCTTGAATTATTTCATCATTTATTTTTCAATATTATTTCAGTGTATTGATGATTGAATTGGTCCAATAATCTATTAAATCTACCTAAATAGACCATATTATATAGAACTTAGGTTGCTACATTAAGTCAATATCTAGAGAGTTACATTCATCCCGGTCTTAACTACCTATATGGACAATATTTGTTTTCCATACGTAATCAAACATATCTAACATGGAAAAAATAGAAATCCCACTAACCTCTTATAGAAAAATGGAAAAGATTCATACCAAATGAATTATATAATACTTTATCACTTCATTTTAATCCATAACTCAGTTTAAGTAACTTGAAACTTTTATTGGCATTTAATAATGTCATCATCACTTTCTGGTTGTGTTGTATTAACACCTTCCTCAATTGGTATTATTGACATCCAATAATTAATAAATGACCATAGAATTTACCTATGTTATGGAAAAATGTAATTAATTTACTCAAAACAACATGGTGTTAGCAATCAAGCCTTTTTGTTACCGAGATTGTACCATCCATGAATCACCTCATTTGAATACCCACCATAGTATTCAAACTAATAAACCCCCTTGCACTTTGATACATGGAACCATCCATCCAATAGTAACTTTTTATTATTAATTCAAGCGGGGAATTTACCTATACATAAAAAAATTATTGTGGTATAATTTAATGGATACCCATTTCCTTTTACCTAATAGAGTTACCACATGCATGTGGGAGAGATGCCAACATTGAAAAAACAAAAACTTTGATCACCATTAGTTATCCCAGAAGCCAAGAAGTTAGAAACCTTATTCCCCTAACGCTATGTATGGATATGTTCCACCTTTGTGTATATAAGATGTTTTCACTTTTGAATGATGTAGGCCGTGGTCCAAGGGATTTGTAGCTTCCCCTACATCGAACCATGGAGAATAATTGAGTTAGTTTCCACCAACTCTAACTTAATGATGTGTGATTGACAAAGCAAAATACCTTTCAGCATTGAGATAACATCTTCAATGAGGGAATCCCTCACTACAAATCCATAAAAGAAGTCTAATAAAAAACCTTATTGAGGGTAAAGAACTACCCCCACCTCATAAATCCAAACACACATGATCAGCTCACATAGAGTTTCAATCCGCTGCCTGGAGGATTCCACTTCACCAATTTTCTTTTCCTGTTAACATTATGTATGATGTGATTAGAAGGATTACCAGACATGAAAACACTTAGTGAAGTAACATCCTCCATTCCTCTGATGAGGTAAACTAGTATAAATGGAACCCATTATTGAATTTTAATTGGATTTTCAATATTAGATAATTTCCATATACAGCTTACTTGTAGGAATTATTATTCTCAATGTATATTTATGGCCATCCATAGTGAATATAGAACAATTTCCATGGTTTTATTCATTCTACGAACTATTTTTCTTTGGAATAACCCTTTTCTATATTCCCTTATATAAATTGTTATTATACCAAGTTCTTTTTTATCTCGAGCATTGACTAAACCCATGTCATTCTTTCTCCCAACAACTCATATAGATATGTACACACTTATTTAAAAACATAGTCAATAACATAGGCTACTAATTTTCTATCTTAGGGATTTATTTAATAGCTTAATAATATTTTAGTATTATTACTTTATAAGCACTTTGTGTTTTTCTGGATGAAAGATTGTTTACATCTTAACAAACGCTTCACAAATAAACATTTGTTCTTATGAAATAATGGATTTCCATCATTCTATGTCTCATATGATATCCATTTTTCATTATAGTTGGCATATATTTATAGTATATCAATATTTATTTATGAATCATGTCATAAAATATAACGGATGTTTCTAAAATGCATATATTTTAACATTGATTCTTCTTTTACCTACATTATAACTCAAGTGTGTATAATAAAATATATGTTTAGGAATTTCTCCATGATACTTCTTGTTGATTAGTGTTAACAAAGATGAATCTTCATTAATACTCCTTTTGAACATCATATCCTTGATGTGGATAAGGTAATGTGCATTAATGAATTACTCAACGCAGCATTATATTGATCAATGAATGTTTGGTCAAGATATTATTTGGCATACCAGCCGGAAGAAACTCATGTATTATTACCATACATATATCATATTTCACTTTATCATTCCTAAAATACTTAAAGCAATTGTATGAAGTATATTTACCACTATCATACCTATAGAATAGATCAGGATCTCTAGTTGAACTAGTTCTGAAATATTTCTATCTTACCTTTATTTATAAAGGTATCATTCTCCAAACTAAATAAGTATTATTATTGATAATACTTAATGGTTTTAGATCTTTTGAGTCTAAATACCACAGTGGGTATATCATTGATGTTCCATTTTAGTATTTCATGGTAAATAATTATGTTACCCCAAATGGGTTTTGAAGTCTTAAATTTATATTCATCATGTATTGCCTATGATTTGTATACCACTGAACTCTTAGTTGAGTATGAAACAAAAAAATATTATTCATTACTAAACTGAAATAATGTCTCCTTGTGTCCAAAGGAAAAGTTAGAAATGTTTTTGGTTAAAATCAATAAAATATCTACTGTAATTAATCACTTGGAAATTAGAAGATATGTATTTCTCACAGCTGAATTTGGAATCACCCTTTCTCAATTTATTAGAGAATACGCTGTAATTATAATGACATTTCTATAATTACTTAGTTACTATATTAAAATACATGTATGTTATAGGAACAATATATTCAATACCCAATAAGTATAATAGAAACACTAGTTTCAATTGATGAATATCCACTGAGGAATAAGTGGTTACTTTCTTATTCAATTAAATTCATTGAATTTATCTTCCATATTATAATCTCATGATAAGTGAATCAAATAAATTCATGTTTAATAACATACCTATTTCTTTGAAGGAATTTGAAAAGGCTACTTTGGCATCACTGTTACCATTGGCCTTTTCTCTTTTCCTTGCAACGTTTTTTAAATAAGAGAAAAAGATAGAACTTTATTTAATTTTTTTATATACTTGGTGAGCCTTACATGAAAGGTAATGAAGAATTTACTCCATCCTGTTTGTTTTGTAATATGAAATGGAACTATAGGAATTGGGTGAAAATTATGTAAGAATGGGATGTCTTGAAAGACCATCATCTACGTTTATTATTTACAGATTACTACTGTAATATAATCCATTCAAATATTTCTTCACTTTATCCTCATAATCTTCTTAGAGATGAGGCAACATGTGAAATAATTGATGTACTAATATTATAACCACAACAAACAGCAGACCTCAATGACATAATTATGATGTAACAATCATATTTTTTATACATGAGTCACCTATATGCATTTTTACACCCTCACTTATTGAGGTATCTTAATTGGTATTGGGGACACCATTACCTTAAATTTATAAAACCATAGTATTATGCACAAGCACTTGTACTACACTTAAAAACTCAACTGATTTTGGAATTTTTTCAACGATTATCATAGTTTATTTGTGGTAATACTTTCCAATTTCTACAAAAATAAAATATATTAAATTGTACTTTTAACATGATTACTGATTTAGACATTTTTTTAATTAATACATTCATTAAATGTCCCCCACTATTTTATGTAATTCTAGGAACCCTCTATCCTAGAATCAGAATAATTTGTATCTTGAGTATTCTGGTGGAAAGGATCACTGAGCCTCCCCTCATAGTATACAAGATATGTCTATGCCACTACACTGAGAGTTCAAGGTAGGCTTTTGACTAACCAACCACATTAAATCAGCATCTCCGTGATCCGTTGAGTGATGTATCAGCTTCTTAGAATCATAACCTTGATTACCTCAATTCTTATTTGCTAAAGTGATAACAGGTTAGCTATGGATAATCTTTAAATAAAAGCATTGGTTAAGTAAACCCATTGTTCTTATAAGAAGTTCTCAGTAGTATGATGAACCCTCAACTATGGGTAACAGCGCTCCTCAAACATATGGTTGTGTTCAAATTAAATTAAAGGAAGACAATTTTTATTTAACCTTTCCCCGAGGGTTTTTATGATTTTTTTTCAATGATTTTAATCTATTTTTATTATTCTTTTTTATATTATATTTCCTTTCTCACAACTGAACAATAATAGAAAATCATTCATATCTTATTTTTTCAGATTACTATCTATTATTTTTTATAATTTCCAATTGTCATCCACTTGTATAAGATCATAAAAAAAGAATAAAATAAATAAACTTACTGACTGGTCTTGAGAATATAACAATGGTTGATCAATTTTAACTTAATGAACCAACCTCAACCTAGGGAAAACATACCTGAGTCATATCTTGACTCATGGTGTAGCTCTTCCCCATCCAGTGAACCCACTTCTCATCTATATTTCATATCATCCTGACGAGGTTCACATATCTTCTGGTTTACCACCACATCATGGAAAGGTCCACATCCTACATTATCTACATCAAAGTGAAAATGTACTAGCTTATAGGTGAGGCAGACAAGTGCCACAATGTACAATAGATAAATTTGGACACATGGACCCTTATAAATATTGACAGGAAAATAAATGGTGATTTGAAAAACATATTATTTAATTACAATCATCATGATCAATTAAAAATATATAAATTAAACATCCATATATATATGTCGGTCAATTTCTGAAGACCAATTAGCGGGAAAAATAAAAGCATGATTAAAATTAAATTTCAATAAATTAATATATGAGAGTTTTTATTAAATTAAATGAATTAATTAAATTCAAATAACATAATTATTTTATTTCTATTGATTAATTTAATTTCAATTACAAAAAATAAATAAATAAATAAAATTTAATAATAAAATGAAATTAATTTTACCTGGGTATTAAAATTAATATATTTTAGATCAAAATTAATATTTTATTCAATTTAATTTCATGCAAAAATTAAATTAAAAAATTAAATTAATTTTTAGTAACTAGAGAGATAAAAACCACATGCAGGGCCTATGAGGGTCGGGTAGAACCAGTGGAGACCAGTTTCAGGCCACCCAAAACCTAAGTAGGGTAATTCTAGGCCAAACTGGTTCGCCTAGACCCGTTTCAGGTGGGGTTGACCCACTCTATCCTATTTCAGGGTGGATCTAGTCTAACGAAAGCTAAAGTGCCTATGGTTACATCTATATTGGGTTTTTAAACACCTGTATGGGGTGAAGAGGCTGTTCAGAAAGGCAGTGATGACCCTTGGTCGGTGACACGGTGGCTTCCCAGTGTGGCGACGACATCCTCAAAGGGAGGAGGTTCCAGATCTGGGAGGTAGAGTCTTAGGGTGCACTGATAATGTGTGGATGACTACCGATGGGAGGTGTCTTCATGGACAACGACCTAGATCAAGACTGAGGAGGTGTCAGAGAGGGGATTCTCGTGGTGGTTGTTTCTCTTTGCTATCCTATGTGACCAATAGTAGGAGGAGGCAATGGCTTATTGGTTGGTAGGTGTGGCACAATGGTGGTTCATCGAGAAAGAGGGGCCACATCATATCAAACACGTGGTGATGGTGGCCACAAATGATACTGGAGGGGTATAGATGAGTGCTGCTCCAGACACACTGTGGCTGGCCAGGAGGTATGGTGGAGTGGTGGGTGGTCACCATCCATAGGTTCATAGTAAGAAGGTGAGGGGAGAGGCCAAAAGTAGCCAATAGGGGGATCCCACATCATTTTTCAAAAGATTTTATATTTTATATTTTAAAAATATTATTCCATTCAGATAGTCCAATATGCCACCCAATTTATTTTTGTTTTTTATTTGTTTGGATATCGAAACAAAAACAATTCTGTACAATCACCACCCAGTATCTCCTTATTAGTAAAAAAATTTTATGTTTGTGCATATTTTTCTGGGTATACTGAATATAATTTTTTTTAAAAATAATAACTACTGATTATTATTATATGACTAATAATTTCAAAAAATTGTTAAATTATAAATTTCGGATGAAGAAAAATATAGTCACCTGATTTCAGTTGGCTCTGGCTAGAATGAGGTTCCTTTTGGTTTTTTCTTCAATAAAATAAAATTTAATACCTAAAAATGACCATGAGTGATCCATAATATTTTTTCGATTTCTATATCATAGTCATCTGACCTTGGATAAATCATGGTCAGATCCATTGTGATCTATTGAATACTATATACTTAATTGTAATATAGCTTAATTTTTCCTTTTCTTGGACAATTTATGTGATCCCTATGATACCAATTGAAGGTATTGGGGTTACATTATAATCTAGTGGGGTAGATATTTTAGTAATTTTTACCTCTTGTGGGACAAAAAATTTCGTCTCCAGCGATTCAAGCACCATTATGGTCTGAGGATCTTCTGTCAATTAAAAAGAGCGCATAAATTAAAATTCTATATGTACCTCATTAATATCAAAGAGCGATTGTCTATCGTTCATCATTAGTGACCATTTTTAAATTTAGAAAAAGTATATTCCCTCTAGATCTTCCACACGAACCTAAAAAATTTCCATGAGCATGAATTCGTCAAATTCTGGGTGCTAGCATATAGATTCAACGATGTCTTCGATGTCCCAATGATACCTTTGATCCACTACCTTCGATATTTGAAGGCATATTTGTATCGATGCTTGGATAGAGACTCTCAATATCTATAATTCGAGAGGAGTGATAGAATCTCACTTCATTGGAATGAATAATGGAATGAATGTACTCCACTCTCATGTTTAAATAGGTGAAGAGAAAATACATGGAAATGGTTCTCTGACCCATAGGAATTTCATTCCCACTAAATAAGAAACAAATAAATAATTATGATGAACTAAAATGTTTCATAAATATTATTTATATTTTATCAGATACATATAATATATGTTAAATATATTACATGATAAAACCAAGTCATTTAAATTAACTTGTAATTTCCACTAATATTAAGTGAACCTGGAATATTAAAATAACATTTTTGTGTAGTATTATTCCTTGTATTTACTTATAATTTTAAATAACTGTCATAAATAAATTCAGAACCAATTATTCATAACTTGAATAATAATGAATTTATTTATCTATCGATGATCATCAATACTTTCACAACATTCAGACCCAATGGTGGGGCCCACTATGTCTTATATACATATTCACCAGAATAGGGAAGATTCTCGAAAACTATATTGTGTGTCACCCTCTGAGTCCTTATCTAGATTGTAGTGAATATTATTCTCAAACCAAGAGGTTATTTTTTAAACCTATTAAGGACCCTAAAGAGATAAGGATTAGTCATAACAACAACTACGAACCTACAAAGTCATACTGTGTAATATAATCTATTTATCATTAGATATATAATAAAACATTTTGCACACTTATGTCATCACTATTTTATTTCTTTTTTATTTTTTGTTCTAATTATATGGATTTACCCTCAAATTCCTTGTCCACTGACCTGGGATGGTACTACCATCTTAATTAACCCGGGCTGAGATATTTTACTTCCTCAACCTAGATGAAAAAAATACTTTCTTGACGGTTCAACCAATGTCGTTCCACTAATGGCTCACCCTCCACATGATACCTCACCACAGTTTCATTATCATGATTTTTTCCCTTGCATAAAAGTATGCAATCAAATGGTACACATTAATAATGATCTCATGTTAGGAGACCAATATACATGTATGCAGATAGGAACATCTAATTACACCTCTAACCTGTGGTGTTCCTATTAGTGGGTTTTTTCTCATGATCTCACCTACTAAATATCACCAAGTGTGTACTTCATGAGAAGATGTTTCAATGCTTATGATCCCATAGCACATGATAGTCATTCATCAATTTTTTCCAGTCAGTATGATGTATCTATACAATATGAATTTTTTAGGATTAATGTCATTGTAACTCTAAGTTCTCATTATAGTCTGGGATCATCAATAACCTTTTGATATGAAAATGAATCTATGGACATTTCCATTAAATATTGGATATAGAAAAGTATACACTTTAATGGTAAGTACACATCATGAATGTCTAACTACATACATGAAATGGTAATCAAAATGTATAATTTATTTTGGTATAGGGAACCCACTATTACTACATAAGTGATAAAATATTTAAATTTACCAAAAAATAAATAACACATAAAATTTATAACCATCAATCCAATTCTAGTATATTGGAAGGTTTCATGATGTGAATTTCCATAGGTCATGAAAAGGGATCTAATTTAATCTCCTTTAATGGATATATCATGGCCAGGATAGCACCACTATTATGGGACTACTTTATCAACTCATTTAAAACATTTAATCCCCAATATATCATAGTTGGACATCCCAACAAATTAACATGGATCACATCCCATTACTCAATTATACTTATGTTATAGTGTGAAATGAATACTATTCATTGTGTGATTTATAATAATTTCCTTCTCTTAACTAGCTTCATTAGGTCATGGAGTGACTTCCATCGGCTATGACATAGTCTTTTATAAGCTTCTCCCATATATGATTGGCCTGAGATCCCATTTCGGCACAACTATATCCTTCGTGGGAAAACATAGGCTTTATGATCTAGAGTAACTCTTATGTGTGATTGGTTTTATGTGTGTTGGACTGTGGGGACCTTGGGCATAATATGATTGATTCTCACATATTAATTTTCATGGTATTCACTTTCTTCTCATCAAATTATAAAATATTTTGAACCCCTATGTTGCTTACAAATATCTTCTATATCACCATGAAAACGTTATGTAATAGAATAAATGCATAAATATAATCTACATACCTTATGTTGGAAAAACGTATTTATTAGCCTCCAATGTGGATGGAATCATAAATTGGTTACAGGACATCATTAATATAATAGTCATGGCATGAGAGATCAGAAATTCTTAAAAAATGATTTAGAAATCTCCACTTTCTATTGAAATCACTATTCCTTAAAAATATTGAAATTTTCATAAATTTAACAATTATTAAATCCAATAATTAGTGAAACCCATGGTGTAAATATATGCTCATTTAATAGGTATTAGCTATAATGACCTAGAATATTATCGATAGAATTTTCCTTTTGAATATACATGAGTGATGTATTTAGTAATATAATATTATATAAAGAACAAGAACAACATGATTTAACAAACATGATTTTATTGAATTTATTTGAAAAATAATTTTATAGTTGCAATGTAGTAATTTAAATGAAAAACATTACATTGGGATAAAAAACAACATAACTATAATATGGAAATTTGGAAATGCTGTATCCCTGAGAATAATCACACTCGCAAAGAAGACATTAGAAATTAAATATAATATTAGTAATGGAACATCCATTTAAAAACAAAAAATTAAAAAAATTTATTGAAGTATAAGTGAACTGTGAATAAATAAAATATGAAGTTCTTATAGATTGTATTAAACCCAAAAAATCGTTAAAATATGATTGTTGGAATGATAATATGACCATTGGAAGGGTACCTAACAATTATAATAGTAACATCACCTATGGTATTATAGAATAATAATTTTTTATCTTATTAAATGATGACAATAAAATTTTAAATCATCATAAAAATAAATAAATTTAAAAAATGATAAAATATTTTTTTCAGTTTTTATTAAATCGTGTATGTTTTATTTGTATTTTTATAATATATAAAATATTTAATGAATTATTATTTTAATTAAATGAATTTATAAAATGATATTATATTGAATTATAATGATAATATAATTTTATAAAACCATATATAATTTTTAATGGGTCTGAAAATTGATCATAATATAATAATTGGTAGTTATTAGATAAATAATGATTTTATTTATATATTAATTTTTTCACATATATATATATAGTATTTCATTTTTATAATATAGATTTTTAAATATTATTAGGGTGAATTTTTAATATTTTTATCTAATTGTTTATTTTTTACGGAATAGTGAAAAAAGAAAAAATATGGTATTTAACATTATAAGTTAAATACATGAAAAATTGAGGCATAACTAATGTGACAATCCATTATCGTGAAATCAAATACACCAATTACTATATTTACTCACATTATTCATCATTATTGATATTCTTGATCAAAAATAAGAAACTAATGAATAGTATATTAAAAAACAACCATCTCAATACCACCCCTTCTCCTCACACCTTCAAAGTCATAGATCTATCGCAAACACTGCCCATTTCTCTCCAAAGCCCTTATCCCCATCCCTAAAGAGTTTTTTTTACCAACATACTACCCTAATGATCCTTAAATGTTATCTAGGAGGAGACTCCAAAATGAAGAAGTAAAATTCTCAACCGAGTTTCTTTCGATTCTTTTCTTATTTAACCACCCATATATGAATTCCATTAACCATTACATAGTAAAATTACTAGAATAAATATTATAATTTTTTTGTGGTTGAATATCCATTTTATACCCTCCACTCAATTGATTCTAAAATTAATCTATTTTCATATTATGGTCAGTTCACTATATCCATGAACTATGAATTTTAATTTCCACCACCACCATCATGGATAGTTTAAATTAATTTTTATGGTAAAAAATATTATTAGTAAGTATATATTTGTTTATTTTTATTTTTATAAGATGGTTAAATACTCTCAATGTTGAACAAAACCAAGTAAGGTCATAATGGCACAAAACTTGTCTGAATGAACAAACCATATATCAATAAAACCTAGAATTTATAAATAATGTATATTTTTGAATATTTTTGGATAATAAGAAAATTATTAACATCTAAAAAATTATTATAAACATTACCTAAAATTTTTTAATTTTAAAAAACCAAACCATATGAACTATCACAGTTACCAAAAACTAATTTGACCTTATGCAGAAGACACAAATGAACATGGGATATTTAATATGTGATTAGTATCTAAAATTGATCACTCTAAAACAACATAAAATATTAATAAGAAATAAAATATAGTTTATTTGTAATCTCAATATATTTTTTAATTAATCTAATTTTATCATTCAAGATGTTACAAAAATGTTAGAAATAAATATGTACCTAAGTTAAGGGAACTCTCTAAATCATCATATATTATTTGGGTTTTGTTGTTTTTATATATACCTCACTTACTCTCTCTATTTAATGTTAGGTAATGCATATAAATTCTGGATATATTTCTATTATATATATAAATACATTACTATCCCTTTTTTAGTGTGTTTATACATTCAATGTGTTAATTTCTATACCATCATTAAAATCAAACCCAATTAAGGGGATCATTTCTCTCCCTTTATCATTTTAATTTTTTTACCCATTAATGATCTATTAAATGTCAAATATTTTAGGGGTATTTATTTTTTATTACCTATGATTTCAAATAAATTTCCATATTTTATCCTTATTTAATTTTTTTTTCAAATTCATTTAAAAAAACTTTTTTAGTGGTTCATTTCTATAGTCGTTTCATTACGATTTATCATTAATTCTTCAAATGAGATATGCATTTGAGACATATTCTTATTCATTAAAACATATATGTCCATAATATTTAATTCTTTATTCTCTCTGAAATATTTATCATATAGAATTTGAAAATGCTTCGAGGTAAGATTAAGCAACCCATTCACTTCCATGGGTATTTCAGATGCTCATTCCATATATATATGATTCCCATATACGGACCACGTATGCATGTACATGTCATGATGGGTGCACCCAGGTATTTCTCTAGTTCATTTATTAATGTTTTTATCTCTTTATATGATATGAATGTGATTACATTGTAAACCTAATCAATTTGAGGACTCATTCCACTATGTTATGATATCTCAACGGTGAGCCATGACATATTCTTGTAAGGTTGTGTATTATTATGTTTCTAAATTCATATGATTCCCTGATATTCTGATTCAATCATCATTACTTATTTATTAAGATTGATTATTTATGAGCCTTTTCTTTTATGATATCATGTTATTCATATTGACTCATATATTACAGTTTATTATAATTCTTATTCAGTAATAGGGATTTCTAGGTCACCCCTTTTGTTTATGTTTTCCTCATGCAGTCTTTTGTAGTATAAGAATGTCATATGGATCTAGGATAACATTATGGACTTTAAAATAAATATGTTTTATTTTAGATTCATTATGATGTTTTATGAGATTTTCCCCTAAAGACATTAGTCCTCTGGATCCTTGTGTTGCGTTTATTGGATATTTATGTCAAAATTCATGTAATAATATTTGTTAGATGTTTGGGTCATTATATATGGTATGAAAGAAGGTTATAGTAATTTTTGGGCATTCGGATAGTATTAGTTTTTTTAAAAACCCTATAGATGAGTCTATGTATATGAAATTACCATAAAATTTTAGTAAAGTGTAGAGTGAGTGGTTTCTATGCAATGAAATCAATGTCAAGATACATCAAGTGGTTGTGGCACTAGCATAGATGAACCTTGGGATAATAACCCAAAAAGGTATCATTGGGTATCAACTCGAACTATAAATGGTGCATAATAATGATGAATTTCTATACTCTTAGTTTGAAACCCCTTGTGAATATGCTTTAGTAAATTAACAATCTATTTAAAAACCAACATGGAGGACTTGTATAAATTGTTAGGTTAGAAAACCTAGTAGAAATATTTGGACAAAAAACCTATAATGAATCCCATATACACATATATGATGATATAAATTTAATTTACAATTCATTACATTGGACTTTATAGTTTAAGTTCTTTATATTATTATTATTAGTATTCTTATCTCTTATTTTTCATTATTTTTTTAATTAATGTAAATATAAAAAATTATACTAATAACCAATGTGATGGGAAAGGTAATGATTGGACTAATGGGATGCTTTACCCAATGAGAGTGTGAGTTGAGAACATTATGGATGTATTATATCACATGACATGAGTTATGAATAATAACTTTAATCATGTATAACTACCTTCTTATCCTAAGAAAGAGAATATATTGGTTGATTTGTTTCTGCCAAAAAGGCCTCAAAATTTTAGTGGATCATATCATCCCCTGACCATGGAACAATGTATCCATTGGTAACATATCATATATCCTTCAATACTCTGAATAAGACAAATCTATACTGGTTTTTATCATCAATATGGAGAATCTATTCAATGGTGGAAACTAATCAAGAATAGGAAGCCAGATGTTGATATTGAATCCATGGAATAGAAATGATTTGATAAAAAAAATTAATAAATATTCACTCTAGACTCTACATCTTAAAATGGAGAGGGTGTTCATTGTAATTAAATAAAAAATGAATATATTGTTGATTATGAGGGTAACATTTCATGCCATGCAAGGTACTCCTATAGCTCTTTCATGGACACCAAAGGTAAGGTGGAAATTTTGTTTAGTGGATTAAATATGCGTTTATTAATGAATTATCATTTTGATACTTTGGAATCTTTAAAGGGATTGTTCATTATGACCTTAATCTTTATATTTATATTCTTCATTATCAATAGTCTCAATGGGAAGGAGATAAAAATAAAAATATATAGTTTAATTTAGGAAAATCAATATATAAATACAAAGGAGTAATTAAAATCCAAGTACTCGGGTGTAAAATCTTGGGAATAAGGATCCCAAAAACAATCTCAAAGGAACATGGAGTTGCATAATGTGTGTAAAAGAGGGGAAATGAGATAATAAAAGTCTAATATATATGTGTTGTCCTACTATTTTGGTAGAGTAAAAGAAGGTTTTGATCAACCCTCAACCAATATTCTAGTGTTTCGACTATATGTAACATGAAAATTATAAAAGCTAATGCCTTATACAAATGATTACTGAAGATAATCTTTAACAATAACCTCTTAAGCCAAATAATAAAGTAGGGGATTATGTTATAAAAAAAAGATGAGTTAGACCCTGATAATGAAGTGGTGAGAGTTACACTATATATTTATTCAAGAATGATAAGTAATTTATTCTATTATAGCACTACACATTATTTTATATCATGAATGTTTAGTTTAATTATTCAAAAACTACCTAAAACATGGAGGATGAGTTATCTGTGAAAAAAATATTATTTAATTATTCAATAACAAGTATATAAATTATCCCCAATAAATGGTTTTGGATTGGACATCCTTGAAAATCATGTCATACTTCCTTTAGAAGAATTTTAGGTTATACATATAATAGATTTGATGTCTTTTTATGAAGCCAAATATAATCATTAATGCGAGGTAAATTACTCTAAAAATCCCAAATCAGCCTCATATTTTAAACACATGTAAGGAGGAGGATGAATATTGCTTGGAATCTAATTAACAAGTATGTATATCACTTTCCTATGAGAAAAAAATATCTGTCTAAAATTATTTAGAAAAAATGTTAGAATCATGCATGAAGAGATTCGTATTGTGAGGGACTATAATAATGTATTACTTAGAAAATATTTTAGTATTCCTCCTAAACAAGAGGTTGATTTCCCAATTGAACATAAACGTGGATCTTTACCCATATCCAAGACTCTCTATAGAATGTCCGGCATAAAATAAAATGAAATGAAGAAGTAGTTGTAACATAATTTTGAGAAGGGTTTCATACGATCGATTGCTTCAACATGGGGTGTATCATCCATCATTTTCATGAATATGTAAGGGTCAATGAGCCTTTACATTGATTATTGTGAATTCAAAAATTTCACGGTAATAAACAATTTTCCCCTGCTATAAATTGAGGAATTGTTTGATTAGGTATGTTGGTCCCAATTATTCTCTATTGTGGTCCTTTGGTTAGAATATCCCAAATTAAAGTTGAAGGAGAAAAATATTACCAGGACTGTGTTTCAAAAAACACTGTAGGTTCATAGTGTTTCCATTTAGAATCCCTAATTATCGATCTATATTCATTATCTTAATGAATGTATTATTTAGATATTACCATGAAAGAATTTTATTAGTCATTATAGATGATATTCTAATAGACTCAAAATGAAAGGAGAATTACACTGTTAATGAAATTATGAAAGAAAAACATATATGTGAAGTATAGTAAATGGGATCTTTGGATATAGTTAGTTCATTTTTTGGGCATGTTTTTACCATCAAAGGGATATATGTAGACCATTTGAAGATAATTGAGATTGAGGATTTTGAAAGGATAATATCTCCAATGAATATACACTGTTATCCTAGGGAGGTCTTCATGATAATTAATCAAGTCAAGAACTCGAAATAGATTGGATGTTGACACATGTGCCTTGTTTAGGATTTCAGGTGTGGATGCCTGATCACTGGATGTGGACAATGTCTGATTCTTACAAGCCAGTACCACCACAACCTGCACAAATTTTTTCAGTAAATTCCCAAGAATCATAGCCTTCTAACATGAAAAATAGACCAAGAATCCTACTAAATGAACTTTATTGGGAGTGATAAAAGACCAAAATACATCCTATCTGCCCCAATTTTTCCAAGAGACCTTCAGAGAGGCATATGGATTAGATGTTTTTCCAACCAATAGGTCTCTTGATGCATCCATAAGATCAACAGAATTGATCAAGGTTGTGCCTATACTCTTAGACCCCATAACAAGATGACCAACCTATCCAATAGAAAGCCGATATGATGATTCTCCCTTGGTAGCCTCCTTCCTTCAGAACACAACAGAAACTGAAGAAATTTCCCATATAGATTTTTGTGGTGATGTTTTATATTTCGTGATGTTGGAACTATTTCAAGAATTAAATACCACTTTCATCTTACACTTGTGACACATAGATGTCACCATTTTTTACACAATCCATAATTGTTGATCCTCCATGACATTAACATTACTCTCACTATCTGATTGAACATATATAGAATAATGATTTTTTTTAAACATCAAATCCATGAGTAAGTTCATCCTTAAAAGAGTGAGAATGATACTCTGCCAGTAATGCATCTGCATGAGGATTGTGTTGTTGATGTTCCAATCCACTACTCAATTCATGTTCATCTATGAGATATTCTCAAGACATAGAAGGCCCAACATGTTTTTAGATCTTGGATGGGTAAATTACACCATTTTAAATTGAGGACTGCCCCCCTATACAAGACGAGAAACTATCCCTATAATCCATGATTCTGAGTGTCACCCTTAACAGGATTCTGCTCAGCCACACCAAAAAATGACGTAGACCTTCCATGCTCAACCCCATGTTTATGTGGAATTGGATGATTCAGAACATATGATGCTTTCCACTATGATATTTTGTTACAAACCTTTTCTAAATGGCCATTCAAGCCACAATCCCCAATTGAGATGTTCCAATGATAGTCCTCATTAGGATTTCCAACAATAATATAAATGATAAAATAATTAAGATGCCTCTCAGACTCAACACTTTTGTGAATATAATCCGTGAGAGTGGATAGAATTACATTTTCAATGATAGTATTACATAGATATACATCGAATAGTATTCTACTATAGTGACTAAATAATACTTTCTCAATCTCTTTGACAAGGCGGATAGGTTCCCCAATTTCCAAGGAAATATCGAGCAGGATCTTCATAATCTAAAAAGAATCAAGTTGAGACTATGTAACCTAACATATACCTCAGAAAATGATTTCTCACTTGTTAAAAATTGGAATCTCGATTCCATTTGTGAAGGTGGATTAAACTAGGATTCAACAAAAAAGAACTTATACTCCAGGCTCGTAACCTGGATTCATATGAATAAAAAATACTTTAGAAACATCCATGAAATAGAGAGATGCACTTCCAATCAGAGTATCCCCAGATAAAAGAATCTCCCAGAACAAGGTCATCAAGATTATATTGCGTCTCACCATTATGGAGGATGGTCCTCGCAACTATGTTATTTTTTCCCATGGACAACCTTTCCAAAAAAAACGTTTCTGGATATTCTTTAACATGCATCGAAGAACCCTTCATGATAATTTTATCAGTGAGGGACTCCCTAAACGATGCCAGAGAACACTACTAGCATCTCATATAAAATCAATTAGTGCTCTTAGTCCACCTTCCAAAATTAGAGATTCTTTGATAGTCCTCAAATCAACCTTTGAATTTGGTGGGCATTGCATGAGAAATATTTTTTGGTATGTGATTAGAGATTTCGAAGTGCAGTGAAATCGTGATTTTAGAAGAATTGTAGTCGTCATTAGCTTCACCATGGAAGAACTCCCAAACCTCTAGCATCCATCCCAAAGAATATTAGTAAATAAATATATATTAAATAATATTAAAAAATGATTGAATTCCAAAAATATTAAAAAATAAAAATATTAAAAATGAATAAATTACATTAAACTAAATAATTTTAATAATGAATAAATAAAAATGAAAAAACATAAAAAAAATGAAGAGAATTGGTGACATTAATCGTATGAATTCCAAACACATCAAAAATGAATAAAATGAATAAATAAATAACATTCATTATATAAATACAAAAATTTAAAAAATGAATTGTATTGACTATAGAATGATTTTAAAATTAAAATGAATTTATTGCAATTAATTATAAAAATTGAAAACATGTAAAATATATTAAGGCATAATTAATAAAAATGAATAAATATTAATCATTTAAATTATAAACCTTTTAAAAATATTAAAACATAGTAAATAAATATGTTTAAATTTTAAAAATTGAATATATTCTATAAATATTAAATATCAATAAATATCAATAAAAAATTATTAAATGAAATAATACGAAAATTGAATAAATTAAACTGAATAATTCACAAAAATATCTAAAAAGGTGAATTCACAACATTGGGTACATAAATTGAAAAAACCTAAAAAGATGAATAAATATATAATAAAATTATTGCGAATTATTAATGTCTGTATTGTATTGATTGTATATAAAAAACAATTAATTATTAACCATTAGAATTTTTAATAACAATTATCAATATTATTATTTAATTAAATTTATAAATATTTAAAAATGTATAATTCACTATCAAAATTGAATATATTTAAAAAATATTAATTGAATTGATATTAAAAATGAATAAATTTTAAAAATGAATAAATGACATAAAATACTAAAAATTGAGAATTGTTAAAAACAAATAAACATACATACACATACACATAAAAATACACAAATACATACATGCACAAATACATACACATACAAATACACATATTGACATACACATACACAGACACATGCACATACACATGAACATACACATACACATGCACATACAAATACACATGCACATACGCATCCTCATACACATACACATGCACATACATATACACATCCACATACATACAATTACATACACATCCATGCACATACATACACACACATATGCATACATACACATACTACTTAATCATATATACACATACACATACACACACATACACATACACATAAATGTACACATACAAATACAGATAGACATGCACATACACATAATGATACACACACACACAAATACACATGCGCATGCGCATACACATACACATACACGTGCACATACACACACACATACGCATGAACACACACACACACACACATACACACATTGACATAAATATACCCATATATGAAAATACGCATGCATATATACATACACATATATACATATAAATACACGTACACATACACGTAGAAATAGACATACACATACACATACACATTCACATACACATACACATACACATACTCATACACATACACATACACATACACATACACATACACATACACATACACATACACATACACAACACATACACATACACATACACATACACATACACATTCACATACACATACACATACACATACACATACACATACACATACACATACACATACACATACAAATACACATACACATACACATACACATACACATACACATACACATACACATACACACACACACACGCACACACATACACACATGAAAATGATTATAAATACAAATACATGCACACTCATGTATACTCATACACATACATACAATTAAATTCATGTGCATGCACATGCATACACATAATACATAAACATACACATGCCACATAAACCTACACATAAATACACCTATACACATTTAATATGCATACATACATGTACATACACATACACCTACACACACATATACAAATACACATATACATATATACACACATACATTCATGTAAATCGAGATGAATACACATACACATACATATTCACATACAAATGCATAGACATACGCACACATACATACATACATGTATAGATATATATACACATACAAACACTCACACACACAACACATATATATAAAAAAACAACCCATACCTAGACACATACATAAAAATGAAAATAGATCCACCTATATACGCATGCATACACATACATACAAATACCTATACGTATATTTTAAATTTATTAATATGTATATAAATATATAAATTCAAATATGAACTATTTATAAAGTAGTATTTATTTATATATTTATATAATTTTTTTAAAAAATATTAATATATATATATATGTTATAATTAATTTAAATAAATACTATTAATTTATTAATGATTAATATAAATTTGATAATTTATTATTGGTTCCCCCAGAATGTGTGTTCTACTTTGGAATCACTACTTCTAGACAGTTTCTATCAGATTTATTTATGGAACCATAAACACCCAATGGTTCCATATCAAAAGGGAGCTGGTTTTTAATGGGTGTAATTCATTAGGTTTTTTGACCTATGTTACTTAAGATCTCACATTGGTCAAGGGGATGGGACGTCAAGCTCGTCACACCCTTTTGGTGGGAATTATTTCCTACTCTGAGATCTTATATATTTAAGATATGTTCATTAATCCTTATTAATTTACAAGTATAATATAGGTTTCCCTTGAAATTTTCAATCAATTATTAGCATGTGTGGAATTCAGAATCATCTGTATATATTCAAGGTTCTTCATCAATGGAGGTATCTATATGTATTCATGTTTCTCCATTAATGGTATCCTCTTATATAGTACTTATAGATTCATCAGCCATTATTATGATGATACGGGTTTTTAGGCCACTTAATGGAGATCTATAAAATTTATAATCATCTAGGAAGAGAGAAGTTGGTTTTGATGTTATAATCATACACATAAATGGGATACCTATGTACAATCGTTAAAGGAATAATAACCCTCGTAGTTTGGTGCCTCTTAATGGGACACATCATACCTCTTAAGGTCGTGTGATAAGAACATAAACTTATAGTTTGATGTCATATAGTAAGGACATCTCGGCGTTTGGTGCCTCGAAAAATCTTGACGTGGGACTTATGCCTGTGAATCCAAAGAAACAGAGAAATAATATGAGTTTCCTAGTTAGATTAGACTCTTCTTGAAATGTGGCCCAGATATAACAAGATTGATTCGAAGTGTTGGGTTTGAACCCTTGGTGGTTTCCTACTTATTCCACCTGGATGAGAATCAAAGCCCTCGTACTTTGATAATCCTCACAAAGGAGTATGGCCCATTGAGAGAAATAGGTTGGTGCTTACTCCTAAAGGGGATTCCATTATAACATAGTCTACGAGAGATGTCTTAACTCATGGTGATTCAAGGGGTAATAAATTCAAGGATTACTCCTAGATAGGATACCTATATTAAGGTAATTCAGTTTAGGCTCTTGGGAAGGATGTCTATTGAGCTCGGGCCTTGGTTGAATTTTTCCTACATATCCCTACTATGGTGGAAATAAAAGATCTCATAGTTCAAGAAATGAGGTGGATTGTGAAGATGTTAGTATCCTCAAAAATATCTAGGCCAACCTGAGACATGATTAATGTGATAAATAAGAGGATTTCAAGGATTCAATAGATGAAAAACATTCTCCTCCACTAATGGAATAGGTTGTGCCTACAATTAATGAAGTCACGGTGATAGTGGATGAGGGCACGGAGAAATGAAGCATTCAATGTGAAATAAAAGTGAAGGTCATTAGGTCTGGCCTGAAAGGATATAGGATTACTCCAGGAGGGATTCCATAGAATTGGTCTCGTAGTGGAAGGATGATATCATTCCTTATATTAAAAGTAAATTCATGAGTGAACCATACATTCCCTACTAGGGACCTGAGTTTTTGAGTCTTAGAGACAAGAAGGAAGGACAAGGCCTGAACCCTAATCCACCAAACTGGGAACTTCCCAACACATTCTATGGGATGAGGATCCATGTGATTGTAGATTTATATACCTATAGACACACAAAGGATTCTAAACCCCTTATAAAATATGGGAAACCAATAAATGTAGAAATACAAACCCAAATGGGAGATATATTGATGTCTCTTTCCCAAAGGTTTGATAAGTCGGGATATTTTGGTGGATCTTTCCACTTGGTCACATTCACAAAACGGAGCCAAGGAAAGAGAGGCCCCTCCATGGGGGGGATTAGAAGATTCCTTACACGATGGATCTCAAAGGTGATCAGCATAGTTCTTCTGTGTAGGTATGATGCATATGTGTACCATGAAGGTGTACTGTGCAGGTCCTAGGAAGAACAGAAAAATACTAAACATAGGAATGATAAGCCCATGAGAGTTTTACATGAATTGTAAAATGAACCTTGGACAAAAAACTTGGGGGAGTTTTTAACATAAGCACCCCAGGTGTCCCTTGATGTCATTGGAAGCATCATGTGCAGGTCCTTGCTTAAGTAAAGGACCTTGTGTAGATGAATTCTTCCTATAGAAGAAGGGTCATTAATCAAATTTTTTGTATTTAAAACTATGAATGTATCTTGATCATTAATAACAAATTTAATTCTATATTCACTCATGTTTTTAGTGATCATCCTAAAAGAATATGGGGGACCTAGGTGAAAAGGCAACAAAATGGTAGCTTCAAATGTTGTTACAACTTTTCTTGTTAGAAAAATGGGGAGACCATGGGTCCTATTTATATAAAAGGAGGGGGATGGTTGAAATGGGGTTTTCCGAGTAGTTATTCAATGTAGATCTTCTATATAGTGCTGTCAAAAAAAATTACCGTGTAGGTCCTCAACATAGGGGGTTGTGCGTTGGGATATACAGGCAGGACATATGCTAGCTACTTGATGAGTTGATGTGCCGCATAGATCCTTGGCTTTTATTATAAAAGAGAAAGAGCCATGTGGGACTTCTAATCCCTAAGAATACTATGTAGATCCAATTGAACTATATTTCATTACATCCTTTAAATTTCTATGATACTTTAGGATATCCAATGTTCTTCTTCATGACCTTTTTACTTTCCTTTATCAAAAAATGGGAGTGTAAAAAAAATCCCCTCCCCCCTTAAGATTTGATCTGTCTGGAAAAGAGAGTCAAGTCATGAGGTAATATTATGGGGGAAAATATTATGGAGAATTAATTTTGGACCACACTGGTCGGCTGTGTAGCTATGTCCCATAGATCAGTGTCATATGTCATCCACATAAGCTACCGATTCCTATGTATACACTCATTCCTTTTTAATTATCATTACTCGTGTCCTCATATTTATACTCTTGTTGCATATCTCATTAATTCATCTCTCTTACATTGTGCTCTCACGTAGGTCCACTAAAAATTTCTCAAGGTATAGACATTTTAGCGATGGATATATGCAGAGATACTTTATCTAAGGAGTTATGCAGAAAGAAATTGTCAAAGGACCTCGGTTGCGTACCTTTTTGATGTACCTACATGGGTGACCCCATAGAAGGACCTGTGCATAACATTTCCTTTTCCAAATTCTGGAATTACATTAAGTTAAAATATGAACTTTCTTAATTTAATATTCTAATGTAATGAGAAAAATTTGGTAATTATCTTACAGAAAATAGATCTATTGATAACTTCAGCAGATGATGATAGAGTTCTCCAAACTGAAATGATGAAAATCGTTAGATTGGACTATTATGATGTTTTTGAGAGTACCCTTTTTATGTTGGTGAATGTTTTGATTACTTACCAACATGAATATCCAAGAATACATTATCTTTCTTTGTATGGGCTTGGGATTTGACATGATGCAAACATTATAGATTAGAATAAATATTTTCCACATACATGGTTTGTTCAACACCTCAATAGTCATTTTATGAATATTACTATAAAGGGTATTCCTATTCATGGGGGAACAATCCCTATTGGATTCATCCTAAATCATAGTAGTTGTACTATTGATATAAAGAATCATGTTGTAGAGCCTAGGATGCATTTCTATGATTTAACATTTCATTCTTAAAAACATATCAATATAATAGTTGGAAGGATGACTGGGTCCTTCATTCTAGAGGAGGAGTCAAGCCTGAATGGATGTGAGAGTTTTGGTTATTCCAGACTTGTATATAGTTCAGGAAAGAGATAATGGATGTTCACATTTATCAATTAGTCTTGATAAGAGAAACATATGTTTACTAAAATGACTTCATTATTGGATTACTAAGCAGATGGAGTCCGCAAACAAATTCTTTCCACGTGATGCATGGTGAGGATGCCAAATATTCATGGGATATCTACTAAATATTTGGGTCTCCTATTATCAGGGAGATGTATAATGAATTCATTTTCCCAATAACAAAATGGGTTGAATCTAAGAGGATGCCACCATTAGATCATGAACTATTTAGAATAGAAATGAGATTTCTGAAAGAAATGGAATATATTCTATTTAGGGCATATATTCATGAAATAGTGTCGATTGATGATTTTTTAGAACCAACAAAATAGAAGGGTCTAACATATAGATGTCCTACCATTTAACCAACTATGGATAATCATGGACATCAAGCATATACTTACCCACATTAGAGAAAGGTGAATAAAATTATAGGGGTTACAAGGTTAAGTCTGAGATTGATGCAATGGTATGCTTATTCAACTTCCTTTACATGTAGATATGCATTTATTGGCTTCCAGTCTATGAGTTTGGAGGTGGTGTAATACCAGGGACTTTTTTTTTTTGCTACCAAGTTGGCAGAGGGGAAATATATTGGGTTGGATTACCCTGTATTGGTAAGAATCTATCACTTCCTGATGAATTTATACAATGGAAAATCTCCATTTAGAATTGTAGGATCATTTTAAGTGTTGTTGGGCTTGATTGTAGAACATTTTTGTTCATATTTAGTGTTAAATTTGGTTCGAGACTCTAATTGCTGATTCACCCTATTTTTTTAGAAAGTATCTTGGATTTGTCCTTGAACCTGAGGTTTGATGTAGTGATGAGGGAACTAAATGCATCGGGAGAGTTCATCTTATTTTCTTTAGGTAGCCCACAAACTGGAAAATTGTTTGATGATGGAAAGGAGGAAAATTATGAGTTGAGGGATTTTATGATGGAAATTAGGAATAGTGTACTATCAAATAGGATTGATGATGAAATCATGTATATGTATAATGTCCCTTGTAGGTTTTCTCTCCAGTACAAATGTCTTCAAAAATCAAGAACTTTTCATCCTACATATGTTTGGAATGAGAAGAACCTAATGGTAGCCTAATAATTATGGGCTCTGATGGATTTAGAGACATCCAAAATGTCAACTACACTACCTAAATCAGATGCATCAATTAGATTAGAGGCTGGATATGCTAATGCTTAGGTTTCTTCATATCCTTAGGGGGATTTAACAAAAGGCATACATCCTGTAGTGGCTCTGACATTTATTGTTCATAGATATCATGGAAAAATATCTGAAGCCAAAGATGATACAATGTTATCAGAAGAATCATAACCCTAAAAAATTTCTTGTAAAAAATTCACTATGAAGACCAAGGACAGGGAGAAAATATGTCTAGAACCGGGGTGATCTAGTCATCATCATCAAAAAGAGGTTTCAATCTCATCTGATGATTAATCTAAATAATAAGGGATATTTGATGAGGCCTTCCAATCTGAGGGTGTTGAGTTTTCTCCGTATCCAACCATTTCAAAGAAGAATTATGTACGACCTTTAGATATCTAGTGTAAAGAAAGAATTACTCATGAAATAATGGATTCATGGGAATTCCTCCAATATAGCATTTGAATAGTTAATGTGGGTGATATTAAAGAACCTTCTATTTGTCATCTGGACAGTAATATGTAAGTTCATGATCATTTCTTGGAGCTAGAGACCTTCATATATGCACCTGATGACCAAGTCCCGGTCTTAAGACTAATATATGACATGATGGATGGACGGATATGTGAAGGGGTAATTGTTCACCCTCAAGTGGGATGGGACATTTATGTTAATATTGAGGATGTGTTTTTCTTTTTTATTTCAATTATACTTCATCATCAAACAACATCAATCTTAATCAGATTGGATTTTCAAGCTTGAAATTAGAGAAGGAAAAAAAGGAAAGGTGCTTGTACCACCAAAATATGGACCTATGGGAACCCCCATTGACATATTGGATGAAACCCCTTGGGATTTCTATAGGGAAGAAACCATGATGGCGTGAATGGTGATGGAAAATCCTCAGCTGTTACCATAGGTCTTTACTTTCAAGAGGAGTAGTATAATATCTCCACTTTCTTATGAAATGAATTGAAAAAAATCTTTGAGATTTATCCTAAGTGTACATCAAAAAAGTAAGTATTTGTGTTGTCCTCTAATATTATGAAGTGCTTGATACACCTTGGTGACCATGTTCATCTTTTCACCGGACCTGCATCCCTTTATTCTTGTAACGGATTAAAAAATGGTCCTTGAAGTATTGACAAGGAAACTATATGATAAGTACAAATTCTTGTAGATGAATCTATTACCCTAATAGATAAAGTTTCATGGGATGCAGATATAGCAGGTCTTGTATCTAAAGAGATAGAAATGGGTCATGGTAATATCAGATGCATTTATTCTGAGTATCACATGTTGATTATGACATTCTTTTCTCCATAATATTTCTGATCTGTTGCATGTACCGAAGGATCCTACTACCATCAACACTTATATTCTTATTTATCATAAAGGATTCAGCTATAATCCTAGGTAATCAGAGGTGGGAAATGGTATTGATCTTGATTCAATAAGGATGAATAAAATTTTACTAGTTGATGACAAAGTGGAAAAAAATTCTAACAGAACCAATTTGGGCATCGATAAACATTTTTTGGATACCATAAATAGTGAGGATTCTATAAAATATAATCCCATGTACACTGAAATGATGGATGCTCTTAATCCAGTCATTGATATTCTAGGTTCCATCAAGGAGTTTGGGTATTTCAATAAGGAACTGAAAGTACATATGTTCTAATTCTTTCATTTTCCATACATAAATATTCTTTTATCTAACATTTCATATCAAAGCCCAATTTAAGATGGTGTTTCTATAGTAAATGTTGTGAGGACCCTTCAAGAACGGGGTATCCACTCTATCCCACTTCCATTTACAATGAAAATATACCAACTGAAAACCCAATGTTGGGAGATAATCCAAAGCCTATGGTTATAGTGACTGTAAAAGCTCAATGGAATTCCCATCCCTAGGAAGTACTTACTCAAACTACTAAAGATGATAATATTGAGGAGGAATATACTCAAAAAACTAACTTATTACTTGGTAAATTTAATTGATTGTCTTGATCATTCTATGTTCTTTATACTCTTTTGGAGCTAACAATCATTTTAATTCACACATTAGGGCCATCATCTCGAATTTCTAGGTCCAAATATGAAGCCCCCACATTGGATAAACCATCAAAATATTTTGAAGCACCTTATACATCGAAATGAGTAGATCCAATAACCACTTTTAGTGATCTAATTCATGAATATGTTCACCCTCATGGTCGTGATTCAGATTTGAACTTAGAGCTACATTTTTTTCATAGAATTACATTGAATATAACATAGAGAACCATCCGGGATATAATCTGTGGAAATCAATTGGTTGTGTTGGCTTTATATTTTGCATGACTTCCAACACTATTTAGTATAATTGGATTTTGTGGATTTTATTATCACCCAATTTACAATGTGGTGAAAGAGATCATTCACCTGCAAGAGCAAGAACATAGACTGTAAAAAGATCTTGGTAAGGCTAAATTTATCACCAATTTTGAGGGCATTCAAGCTATATTATCTATGGAGGAATCCAATCATAGATAATTTTTGATGTAATTCAACCAGTAAATTAAGGATACAATAAAATAATTGATGCATATTCAACAACAAAGGGATGTTGTTAAAAATAGGATTGATCAACTAAACAAATTCTAGAGAGAAACCCAATTAGAAGGGGTAACATCCATTTCAACATCCAAAGACACACTTTGTCATGCTGAGGAGGATGAAGCTTCTCAAATGACTAAGATTCATCAAGAAGTTGATAGGTCCCATGAGGTTATTCAAAAAGCAAGTAAACAAGTTGAAATATTTTTTTTAATATTTGATAGATATACTTTGTTCTATATATGTTCTTCCAATTTTTCCATATAAATTAAATGGATTTTGTCTCTATTTATTTATACATCTTCATCCGTGATTTATTTCTATAGTTTCAATATCAAAGTATATTTTCCCAACATGGAAAATTTATGTCAGATAATCATAATTACACTAAAAAGGATGATGGCTCTTTAACTTTTACCCATGCTAAGAGGGCTAGTAGGAACAATTTTACTATTTCTAGGGTCATATAGAAAACCCTAAAAACGTTGTGCCTTTTGTATTTCAATTTCTTGATATTTCCTAGATCATATAGAGTAGAGATCTATTGATATAAGACATGACTTTTATCCAGAATTCCATTTGTAGGTTTTTAATCGGATGTGTATCATGTCTCTATTTAGGGATAGTTTAAAGTCATGCATAACAAACCAATAAGGCTTAATGATTAAGGTTGAATAGCTTCAACCATGAATTTTTAAATTAGAACACAAAAAAAGATTGATTTCTATAAAGGTCATGATATTCCTCAGATATATCCAAGGGGAATCTAGAGTCATGGTTTTTATGGTCACCAAATCTTAAAGTTGAAGTATGATAATAGAGTAAGTATACTCCAAGAATTATGTTGACATTATTTGAAAAACCCCCTTATATGGGATATATTGTGCAAGGCCAACTAGGACATATGAAGCATATCCAATAATGGCATCCTTAGTCTCACAAACCTGTTATAAGGAAAATTTTATGCAAGATGAATTGGGGAATATACTACATAGTTTTGTGAAATGAGTTCTCAAAAATTATGACATTATTTTTCTAATGAATAAGAATATTTAAAATTTGGATGTCTCAAGAAAACAGTGGGTGGATTTTCCAATATAAGGAATCTGAGAATAAAAGGTCCATTTGCGCCAACATAGGCCTATGAATGAGAAACCATTAGAATATGATTTTGATGTGTGAATTAAGGTACATTTATTAGAAAGTAAATTTATGATATTTTTCTATGAATTTTAAGGTCATGAAATAAAGACATTATGTTGTACAGTTTTAAGTCATACAGTATGGACATTAAGGGCCATTTGATAATGTGTTATGCAGTTTCAAGTCATGAAACAAGGATGTTAGAGAGCTTTAATTTAAGGTATTCAGAAATGACCAAAGGTTTATGAATCTCAAATTTCTTGGTAATTTGTCTTGGGAACATGATACCATATTCAGATAGGGAAAATAAGAATTGTAAACTATGATTTGGGGTCTTCTAGATCCAAATAATGACTTCAGAAAAGGCCTAAAAGCATTAGATGATGTCTTTTACAAAAACAATGTTACCGTTATTTGACATACCCATTATAGGGGATGTATTAAGCAGGGTAAAATGGGGTAGTGTTGCATATCTAAATAGTTATATCTTTTGGATGACATACCAATTATGAGGGATACTTATGCAAGGCCACCAAGGGGAACATACTGCATAGTTAGGAAAAAGAGCTCTTAGGTATCCGACATTATATTTCTAAAAGCCGAAGAATGTTTGTGAAGATTCAAATTTTCCAAATTATGAAGTATGGTTTGTTGATAATAATACCTAAACACAAAAAGTGTTTTTCTATTCCTGATTTCCAAAGAAATGGAGGAATATAATTTATATGAAGGTTTGATCCGAACGTAGGAAATAAGGTGTCTGTCATTTTTTGGTAATATGACTATGAGCAAAATATTTTGGATGTAATGGATTACATGTTGTCAAATGACCAAAGGATATTTCAGTATTCCTTGAACATGTGAAGGGTAATGCGTAAACCATAGTCTTAGAGACTTTCAGGTCGGGATGAAGGAGATGGGACAAATATGCAACAGATGACTACTTTAAAAGATAGGTTCTTGCATACCGCTGTCAATGCCTTAAAGGGATAGAAGTGGTTTCTCCCAAGAATGAAGTTGCAGTTATTTTAAAAATCCTCTACGGGGGCTGTATTATGTAGATCCAACTGAGCCATATGCTACATAACCAAATATTAGAATCTTTTGGATGAAAGGCCCGTTTTATTGGGGAATTATTCAAGACCACCAGGGGCACATACTGCATACTCGGGAAAAATAGATCTCAGGTATTAGACATACTATCACTAGAATCTGAAGAAATATTATAAAATATCTGAATTTGTTCAATATTAGGAGTATGAAATGAAAAGGGGGAAATTTATGATGTATAAGGGAAGTGTTTGGATTGATATTTCCTATATTTTTTGAGTCCCTTACATAGATCTGACTCATATGTATAATAGGGACATCTTTTATTTCCTTTATGGGTTCTTTGAGGAGAGGTCACAAAATAAAAGATCTTATATATATTTTTATTATTCACATGATATGGGTAATTTTATTTTATCCCATGACTGGGAGTAAAATTTAAGCCCCATTTTTCACTACGTATCTCAATGGGATGAGAATATAGCTGTACCTAGTTCTTGTAGGACCATGCAGTTTATTTTCATGCGGTGAGGATGTGAAGTGATTCCAACATGAAAAGGAATATTGCAGTTGGACTGGGGGATATGATTCATGTGTCACTACGTATCTTGATGGGGAAATAATCAAGACACATGCAGTTCTTGAAACATACCCTACATTGGTTTGATTCATACACATAGTGGATAAAGGTTCTTTTTTATTTTTTTATTTTTGTCATGGATGGGCCCATGAATGGAGATCTGGGAATCTCTATGTATCCCATTGGAATGAGAATCAATACATACATATTTCTTGATAAGAATTCTCACACCAAATACGTTTTGAAGTAAGAAATGGGGTTTTCTTAGTTATGGATGGACCCTAGATTAGATATCTTGGAGTCACTACATATCTTATTGGAATGAGAATCAATAAAAATTTTGTTCTTGAAATGATTGTTCCCCACACTAATTGAGATTTATATGAGATATGAGGGTTTTTAATACATTCTAGGATAATTTTTAAGCTTAATACACATGATTGTATGAAAATTAAACCATATATTCTAGAAGACTAATATGAATAGGTTTAGTTCTTACATAGTAAAAAAAAGGGAAATAGATTTCTTTATGGTTGCAGCTGAGCCTATGATTGGAGATCTGTGCATCACTATCTATCTCATTTAAATAATAATCATGTTGTACATAATTCTTGAAGACGGTATTACCTATGCATATCTGACTCTTAAAAAAGGAATTAGGTATTTTTATTTTGTTGTATATGGGCCCAAAATTGGAGATCATGGAATCTCAACAAATCCCATTCGAATGAGAATCAATCCATATGTATTTCTGGAAGAACAATGTAGATTAATATCTTGCAATAAGTATGTAAATCACTGGATATGAAAGAAAAATTTCAAATGGACCAAGTTATAACACCCAGGTGTCACTGTGTATCTTGCTGGGGGAAAGAATCAATCCACATGTAGTTCTTGATAAGGGGTCCCTTAGTAGATTTGACTTAAACTGAAGAAAAAATGGGGATCATGTGGAACTAGGGAATAACAATGATGGGAGTAATTCTTGTGCATGGAAGCTAATCATTTTTTAAAAGTATCACAAGTAATTCCAATTGGTAGTATCTTGGGGGATTTATTAACATTAGATGAAGGAGACATTAACCACAATGTTTAATTTCATGTAGCGAGGAAAAATGATGTTGTTTAGTTTAATATCATACTACAAGGACAAAGATGCTATGCATTTTAATGTCATGAAACAAGGATGCATATGGATTCTATGAAGTTTAGTTTCTAGTAACTAGGAAATAACTATGTGTGTTTACAAAAAGTGACTCTTCAAGAATCGTGCATTTTTTGGAGTTGTAATAATTTCCCCATCCATTGAGATTAGGATATAAGCTCTATTAAATTGGACCTTATGTATGGTATAAGGTCCTTCCCTATTTGGTTGATGTTTTGGAGGCTTCATTCCTGGTATCATCAAGGTCTTGATGATTAATACCAATTCTCCTTGAAAAAATTAGCGAAGGAAAAAAATCTTGTTAAAGTATTGATCTATTTTTTTGATAGACGTCCAAGTGATGCAAGGTTTGAAATCTATTTTCATATAATCATTTTATCTCATCAAATCACTTCTGAGACTGTTAATCAGTAGATAACTTATCCCAGATGGCCACTCAGAGTGAAGAAAATTGAACTTCAGTTGGAAGAACTACTTCTATCCCATACACTAATGAATACAGGCTTGATCAGGTTATAGTACGAGTAGTATTTTGATAAGACCACAAAGTGTGAAATAGATTTTCATGCCAATAATTTTTATCTTTTTCCAACATATTTTGGAGTATATTTCAGAGGGTCTTATTGAAAGCCTATATATGTCCATTGTATGGTGTATGGTAGTGATATGAATGGTTAGATTAAATATTGTGCTCCTGATATAGCATCTTTACCTCAGCAGAATAGATATCGGTACCATTGTCTATCCATACTGTATGAGGGACACCAAACCTCGTAATGATATTTACTTTGACAAAGATAAAAATGATTTTGGCTCTGTGTTCCTTGAGTGGTTTTGCCTTAACCCATTTTTATAAGAAATTAGTAGCAGTAAGAATATACTTGAACTACATATCCATTACTGGAGGATAGGGTCTTACTATATCCATTCCCCATATAGAAACCGTCTAGGAGTATTTAGCTGTATGTATTAATTCTGGGGGTTGATGGATGAATTTGGCATGCATCATGTAGGGATGAAACCTCTTAGTGAAATATATGAAATCATGTTTCATGGAAGGAAAAATGTATCCAAAACATATGATTTGATCAGAAAGCCTAGGCTCGGACTAGTGATCATCATAGGCTCCTACATGTACTTCTTTCATAACAGCTTTGATTTTATCCCCATGAATACATCTATGTGGAATTTCATTGAAGCCTCATCTATAAAGGATCTTCTGGTGATTTGGGACATCTTAAATAGTGAAATTAACTTCTCATCTCTAGATCTATACTTTTTTAATTACATCTGGTTAAAGTACCCCATTTTGGAGATATTCCATGATGGGTGTCTTCCATCCCGTGGTGTGACCATATGGCTTAAAATGGGACTGATTTCATTTATTTCTTGTGTTCTGCTTTGAAACAAAGGTGAAAACACATGATGATGAGAAATTATAATGATGGATTCGTCCTTATTTGGATCTACCAAGCCTATGGGTATGTTATCCAATGCATCATCTTGGGAAATTTGTGATCATGGGATGTAAGAAAACATTGGAACTGGGGGAAATTATTCCATTAACACTTGAACATAATCACATAGGGGAATTAGTTCTTCTATTATAGTGGAATAATCCACATTGATTTGTTTGATTATAAATTCCGAATCACATTTCACATCCAAGTAACCCACTATAATATGGATATCCTAATTCTGGCCTATAATGAGAGGTTAATATTATAGATCATTGTTGGTACCACCTTCTGATAATAGAAAGTAATATAGAAACATTGCCTTCACTAGGGATATAAGAGCAATTCCTAACCAAACACTATTTAGTTTTGGGTCTTCCATTCTATTATGTATTTGAATTCGAGACATAACATCAAAGTACATCTCTCATATTCAGGGAAATTATTGAATAGAGAATATTTCTTAATCAAGAATTTTAGTATTCAATAATTTCTCTTCCATAGACAGTTGGTCATCAAGGAAGTCTGTCGAAGCTTGTCATTTTACTACATTTTGAGGCACAAATTGTATATCCAATTGTTGCAGAATAACCACCTACCATACCCACCATCAAATAAGCATAGGATGACTGAAGATAGTTTTGAGATGGTTATTGAGATATACCCAGAGGACCTCATGATACTAAAAATAGTGTCATAATTTCTGAACATCAAAGATTAATTTTAACAAAAATTTTCAAAAATATGAATATCGAGTCTCTTTGTCGAGCATGATTTGATTGAGATAGTAAAGGTTGTTTTAATTTCCCAACATCATTCTTTTGTGCAGGGAAGGCACAATTGACCTCTCTAAGGCATTCACATAAACAATAAGTAGCTTTCCATCAACATGTGGAATCAAAAATGGTTGGCTGAAGAGTTATTTATTGAGGGTATCAAATGCTTATTGGCAGTCATTAGTCCATTGATATGTGACCCCTCTTAATTAATTAGGTGATAGGAAAACTCTTTCATACCAAATTTCCAATAATGCATCGAATATAAGACAAGTTTCCTAGACTTCCTCTTAACACTTTCAATTTTTTACAATGTGACATGACAAGGATTGGCTTAGTCTCCTCAGGATCGACTTCGATGTTGTGACAGCATACAAAAAATTAGACAATGTTTCACAATGTTACCCCAAAAGCACATTTCAGGGGGTTAATATTTATATTAAGCTACAAGAGCTTGCTTAATATGGTATCTAGATTAGTCATGTGATTAGAACATTATCTAGAATTATCCCCTAGTTCATCCACATAATATTCAATGAATTTCACTTATAAAGGTTTCAAAATGTGGTGAATTTTACGTTGATATGTCGCACCCGTGTTTTTCAAGCCAAATTGAATTACCTAATTGAAAAATTTGCCTTGAAGGGATATGAAAGCTATATATTCCTCATCTTTTGGGGCCATTTTTATTTCATTATACCCATAGTATCCATCACTGAAGGAGAGATATTCATAGCTAACTATTTCTTTAATCAAAAGTTTTGTGATTGGAACCAGAATGTCATATTTGATAAATTGTCATTTGAGATCTCTGAAATCAATGAAAACTATGATTCTCCCATTATTATTTTTCATTGGTAATGTATTGGAAAACCATTTGGGATATTTCACCTCCTTGATAAAATCATATTTGATAAGCTTATCGACTTTAGCTTCAATTTTAGTGTCATGATTTGGGTTCATTCTTCTTGATTCCTACTTAAAACTATGATGCTCCTCTGGAAAACCTATATGATGGGTGACCATGTCAAGGGAAAGGCCTAAAATTTATATATAGTTCTAATAAAACACATCTCAGTCATTCTTTAGAAATTTAGTATACACCTCTTTCTCTTTAGAAGTCATGGATGCACTAGTCAAAGTGGGTTTTAATCTTCTTATATACCCAAATTTATTTCTCTGAAATCATCCATAGTGGTGAAGACACCATCCTCAAATACTGGAGGGATTTCCCTGATGTCTTCTTATTCTTCCTCTCCCTCATGCATTGCTTCTTTAGATTCATCTTTATGGGTAGTTAATGAAGAAACACATTTAGATCTAGGGAAAGATTAATTATTTTGACATCCTAAAGAAGAGGCAACCATTTTTAACCTACTAATATTGAAGGGTCTTCATGGATAATTGAAGGGATAACGATAGGTTGGGAATCATCAAACGTGTATTTCTCAATTAATTCAAAAACTTCTTCTATCCAAACTTATAAAGTCAAGACTTACTAAAGTCTAATAGATATAATGAAAACACTTCCATTTAGGATTCCACAAATTTTTGGAAAATCAATAATTTCCCTTGTTCTATCAGGATTAGTTTCTGAAACTAACATTATAGAATCCACTAAATGTGTTCTTGGATTTGGTTCTACCCTTTAAATTTTATTGATAGGAAGCACATAATCATCACTGAGATTCTTGAATGGGTTAGCTGGGATCTTATCTAGACCATTTGGAGTAATGATTCTTGTTACATCTTTTTCTATAGACCATGTTCCCTTTGTGTGATTGAACTCTAACTCAATATACTAATATTCATAAGTTTTTAACTAAGCCTTGTAATTGTGCAATGTCCCTATTTGACTACAAAAGCAATACTTGAGAAATTGGTGGTATGACGAAGGAATGACCACGTGTGGATGTATCCAAGGCCTTCCAAGAAAAATGTTGAAAGCTGTTTTCTGGAAAAAAACCCATGAAATCTAAATTAGATACCAGATCCCCAAACAATGTTATGAGTATAATCTCTCCTAGAGGTTCTTGTTCATTTTTATCATAACCTTCCTATAGAAAATTTGGAGGGAGATAAGTTAGATTTAGTGAGACCCAACCGATAAAGTGTAAGGATAGGAATGAGGATGGATCATAAGACATTATCAATGAAGGATCATCAAATTTTTGTATCATTAACCTTTCTAGATAAATATAATGGACTGATGTGTGACTATAAAACTCCATCCTCACATTATATTGTGAAATATATAACTGCATGACATTCTGCAGGATCATTATCTACACAATATACCTCTATAGCAGCATCATCATTCCCAAACTATTGAAGACATAGAAAATCCTTAATATGTGCTTTTAGAATATCTTTTGATAGATTAAAATCATCCAGGATTGATAACATCCTTGGTACATGTTCTAGTTTTTTCAATACTTCATAGTTATAATCCAAAGGTCTGTGTTTCCCAATATGGTTATTTGGTTTTTTTGGTACCTTGGATGTTGATTCTCCTAATATATATAAACCCTTTATTAGGGAAGAAGATAGAAATACTTATTATGATAAAAAATTAGGTAGACTAGATCTTCCCACTTACCAAGAAGACAGCGGTATAGCCTCTAATCATTCTTCCAATATGGTTATGTTAGGGTCGATCTTTTCATGTGTGGGATAATTTCCTTTTTATATTTGAGCTAGATAAAAATATATCCGATGAGTTTCTACTGCATAAATATTTCATGTAGGGTGTAATTAAAATAATGGATTCCAGCATACCCATGTCTTCCACTGTATCATCAACATTGAATAATTCTTACCCAAGTTCCACAATCAAGAATAGGTAATTCAGGTTCATAGTTAGAATCATCATTTGCATAGGGGACCGTTAAGTCGAAAACATTAATGGAAATGAAGATAAATTACTCATCAGATGAAGATTCTTCTTGACTGGTCATTTGTTATTGTGCCATTTGGTGGGATGGTGTCCCTGATTTTGAGACAGATGGAATGAAATATTCCAATGTCAAAGACAACTTTGGACTTAACATCAGTTTATCTTTTTCTGGTTTCTCTTTATCCTTTTGATCATGTCGCTTCCTTAAGGATTGGCCTTTGGAGCACTGATCTTTTGAATAAGATGGATTGTTTTTAGAAGAAGTGGAATGAGGCACAGTCATTTGTTTCAACAATGTTTATAGAATGGCATGAGTTCAATTTATCATTTTCCTAACCATCCAATCATCAAAATTATGCTCATTCTTGATTTTTACATTTTTTTCATTCACCTTCTTCCTATGGATCAGTAACATTAACAAATGCTACATGGGTTGTTGAACTTTTTAATTTCACTTTTCCAGAGTCCACCATCTTTTAAAAGAGATATTTGAAAACAAAACACTCCTGGATGGGGTGTCCCAACATTTTATGGAAGGAAATATAGATTAAGAGTTCATCATCTCCTTCTTTGTTCAGTTTCTTGGGCCTTGGTAACTAGACTAAGTAGTTTTCTTGAGATGAAATAAAGTAGGCGAGGAATTGGTCATTTTGAAAAGAATATAACTTATTTGTAAAATTTTCAAACCATCTATGCCTTTGAACTTTTCATCATATTGACATGGTATTCAATGTTGTTGATGCATTAGAGGTGGATCCCTATGATATGATGAGGTATTTTATGTAGACAGAGGTACAAGTTCATGCTTGAGTGTAACTACAACAACCTTGAATTTTTATGTTCTACTTATTAAAGCTAATGGGATTACTCGAGATTTGTCTCTAGTATCTGTTATGGAGATTTATACTTGCTGAGAAATAGATTCCAAATCCCGAAACCCTCATATACATTTCGCAGGATTAAATTTGTGTGCAACTCATCATGGACGTTTGCAACAAAAATGGCCATCAATTCTTCTAGAGGAAGAGGTATATTCAAGATATATGTTAATCCATTCCACTGAGAAATGAAATATGAAACTCTTTAATTATATAATTATTGATAGTTTGTAAAATTGAATATTTTTGTATTCTGTAGCATTGAGCTGAATCTTAAAATTATTTTTTGATCGATGTCTTCATATCCAGTGATTGATCTAGACTATAAACATGTTTTCCAAAGGATGGCCCCTAAAGTGATTGCACAAAACATTTGAGCTTTACTACTTCTTTTTTTAGGTGTACCCATCATAGGATCATAGTGATAAATGAAATACATCAAATTATGCTCTGGATCTCACAATCCGTTAAAGATTGTAAATGTTGTATTAACAAAGTTGGTTGGGGGATAAATCAAATCTACCCATTCGGGGTAAGCCTTATTTTCTCATTTTATTGGTTCACATCATCCTTTCATAGCATCTAATTGTTTTTTTAATGACTAAATGGTATTCATAAGAATTTGAGAAATATCTGGCTAAGTTGGAACCTATACAGGTACATCAACTAGAGCCTGAACTAGTGAAACTACTGGTAGGACCACCGGTGGTGCCGTTGGTATTTGTCTTGGATAACCCATGGGAACATTCCTATAAGGATGCACGTTACCTTGTTTTTGATGTGTACTCAATGGAGGGAATTCATTATCCATATCAGTAGTTGCAACAAACCATATTTTTTGAGGAGCTCCTTCTGGAAGCAAGAGTTTGGGGTCTTCTTATGGAGCATGTATGGCTGGAATAATGCTTTAGAGTGACTTTTCATTGAGTCTTCTCAAATCCTTTATTTCCACCCCTTGATGTGAAAATATTTTTCAAATGAAAGGGATTGAACTTCTACAAATGGAAGGTGGAACATGGTTGGACCTTGACCTTTCTCCCTATTAGGTGACTTTTGAAAATGTGGAAGTGGATTATTTGAGGGAACACCTTGATTCCAAGAAATCCATTGATTTATTCTACTTATTCCTCCTTTATTTTCTTCAGTGTAGACTGTATCATGAATGGATAATTCATCTACTAATTACATTGATATGGACTCAATTTCAAGATGATATTACATAATGTCGTTAATGACATTTACTGACGCATAATTATTTGATGAAATTCTATCAATATCTTTGTGAAATAGCCTTATTCTCAAACCCCATGAGACTTTTTTCTCATATTTGTTGCTTCCCAAGGAAATTATTGACCAAAAGGGAATCCTCAGATAGTTCAGTTGTGCGTTCACTTTGTGGATTCTTCCCTAATGGGGAGAAAACTGACTTCCTCTAAGGATGGGATTTTTTATGTGAAAAACCTCCATCCCTATAGGCTGGGGCTATTCATATTTTTCCTTATCAACCCTTCAAGATATATTTGATGACTCTAAAGGTTGGGTTAAAAAACACCCCATCCCTATGGACTTGGATGGTTCATGAACTGATATGAATGATATTCTCACAACTTCTCTTCTGATTTTATAATATTCTTGTCCAAACATTGGCTGGGTTCATTATCTGAAACCCACGTAAATTGACTATTTCAGAAGACCATTGTGATATTTTAGATAATTGTATGATCTGATGGAAAACATCCTCTATGTGATAAGCCTTATCAATGATTTTAGACCCTTTATAGAGAAACATCTTAATAGATTTCTCTCTTTGGGCCAGACTTTTGTGAAAAGTGATTAAGGCTTGTCCTAGCTGAGTATATCTAAAATTTGATTATTTTATCCATCCTAAGGAAAAAACATTACATGATACCACTTTCGATGGGATTTGTGCACTTTATGGAATTTTAAAATGAAATTCTCCATGTGGACCACATCCTTTGACATAAACTCCATGTAGGGTTTCTATGATCAATTATCTCATCCTTTTTAATGCATTGAGGCATGTAGATTGAAGGGTATACTTTTGATTCTCAATCCTTAGAAGTCAAGATATCTAGTGAGATTCCAAGTTAATTTTTTTGTTGCAACCCTTCTATTATCTTGAAATGACTTTGATATTCATCATAAGGTAATATTTTGTCATTCAGATGATGAATAGTCTTTAGTATGTTTATGTTGATATCATGAATATAATCTTCCATCAATATATCGATAATTTTTTTATTGAGAGGTTGTCAAAGGCAAGAACATGGTTGGTATTTCACTCTTAATCTGTTGTTTTCTCATATTCAACTTTTCTTCTTCATCTTTTACTAGTGGTTTCTAAACATGGTCTGACCAAAGTGGAAGCTTCCTGATTACTTTATCAAAAGAAATGATATTATTTGGTTTTTCTTGAGCTATATTAGAAGGATAATGATCCAAGGGTGGTTTGGAGAATCACTATCAACTTTGTATGACTTCTAGATTATAAAGTATGTCACCTTCTAGTAACAAGGCATCAGGAATGACTAGCCTTATGTTTGCAAGTGAATCAAGATAAGAGGGCTTTCTCACCACTACATTGTACTTTGGGGAGTTTTATTGACAATGAAAAAAACTATTGAGGACAGAACATTCACAGCGAATGCAATCATGGGGAGGACCACCATGGTGGAATACATTATGGGATAAATCCTATTTCTCATTGGTCTTCTAGCCTCATGGAGTGTTTTCGTGGCTCTCATCTAGAGATAGGCTCTCGAGATTGACCGAATTGTCATGAATCAATTCTTCATGATGAAGTGTCTAAGGAGGAAATTCAAAATTCATGAAAATAATCCCATAATTTGGTAATGGGATAGTAGGATCTTGAGAAGCAATAGATAGATGTATAAGGCTTCAAAAACCCATGAATTAAGAGGATCGACATTGAAGTTGTCTCTTGATTGTACCACTGTACTTTATGAGTCTTCTTCTTAGATTCTCTCTTAATTGTAGTTGGGGCCACTTGCTGGTAAAAGTGTTTATCATGAGTAGGTGTATGTGTCTTCTTTGGAGTGGTTGACAAAACAGACTGATTATTTCCAATTAGAATGAGTTTAGGTTCCTGATCCATTTATATACATGATATAGGGAAGTATTCTGCATAACCCTTATAGATTGTAATAGAGGTGTGTATATGATCTGCTATGGCATGATGGTGAGTCATCCTAGGTATGGGGATAAAATTATGTGTTCATCCCTCTAGTATTTCAAAAGTTTTCATTATGATATTCTTGCAAGCTTCTAGGATATGGGTAGGAATTCATTTCTTCCCATTCACCATTTCCAAAATGTGTTTGATGACTTCATTGGCCGGAATGGGAATATACATTCATTTCATATCTAGAGTAGGTTTATATACCTACTCCTATCCTTCCTATGAATGGGTACTGACAGTAGTCATGTGTGGCGGAAGAGAGTTGGATCTTCCACAAGTTTGTCATCAGAGCTTTCGGACTGAATTATTTGGGTGCTTCCATATGAGACTTTTGGAATGCTTTATGGATACTAGTTGGTGTATTTTCCCACTAGCTAATTACTGCCACATTTGGTTGGTAGGATTACTTGAATGCAGCTAGACGAGTCTAGTGGTCGGATGATATCTTATAAGTAGGTGTACTTTCTAGCTCAAGGAACTCCACCATATTTGATTGGAGAGATTGGTTGGGAACCTCCATATCAGTCTGTGGGCCAAAAAAGTTAGGGTAGATAAGTATATGCTTTTGTTCACTATTTTCCACCAAGCAAGATTGATGGACATACCCGAAGGGGGAAAAGGCAGGAACCTGCTCACAATTGGTTGTTCATTGTCCCTGGTGATTCACCTTGTGTGCCCGGGTCTGAGGGACCTAGGCCCGACAACCAAAGATAACTCCCACACCATATTGACAGTTTTCTACCACGTGACATTGGCAGTGGGTATTGTTGGCAGTGGCCTTTGAGAATGACCCATGTGTCTTCAAGATGAGGCCATGGGTGGACTCTTAGTTTACCTCCCTAGAATAAGGGAGGGATTTTTGATTGAATATTGGGGATAATCTCCTAAAATGGTTGAAGATAGTGGTTGGCACCAACTTCTTCAAGGCCAAAAGTTGTCGTTGACTGATCGCCCATGGGTTAATCATGATTTGTAGGGTCTGATAGGTATTATCCAAGGTCGGGATAGTACTGTGCTGATGGTACTCATAGACCAATGCATTGGAGATGCAATATTGATGATGTTGAGTTGGTGATGATATCATTTGAGTGTATGAGGATCCAACTTGAGTAGCAGTTGGGACATTCACAGGTAAAAACATAATGGAAGCCTTATTTTAATGAAGGTAGTTCCTGGAAAGAAAGTGCATGTATAGATGAAAAATAAAAACAATGAACTACAGTAAAGAAGAATGTATTAGATGAACACATGCATGTTTGATTCCCTTGTTGGGACCCCTTTTATGAATTTATAGGATCCTAACAGATGGGTAACAAAATCATATTAGTTAAGAATTCACATCAGGTTCACCATTTTTTATTTCCCCTGAAACGTGTGTTCTTCTAAGGAAACCCTAAATCTGAATGATTTCTATCAAATTTATTTATGGAAAAAGAAACATCCAGTGGTTTTATATCCAAATGGACCTTCATTCCAAATGTAGATGTTCTTTAGATTTGTTGACCTATGATACTTAAGAAATCACATTCGTTGAGAGGATGGGAGGTCCGACTCATCACACCCTTTTTGGGGGAATTATTGCATACTTAAGGACTCCCTATTAGATTTAAGATATGTTCATAAATCCTTATTAATTTTCCATGTATAATGTAGGTTTGCCTCTAAATTTTTAATCAATTAATATTATATTTGGTATTCATAATTTCTGTATATATTCGAGGTTCTTCATCAATAGAGATATCTGTATGTATTCAAGGTTCTCTATCAATGGTATCCTCTCATGTACTATTTTGAGATTCTTTATCCATTTTTATGATGATTATAGTTTTAATCCACTCAGTGTGTCACTCTATAATTTATCCTCATCCAGGGAGTCAAATGTTTGTTTTGATGTTGGGATCGTACCCATAAATGGGATACTAATATCTTCTCACGAAAGGAATCAGAACCCACGTAGTTCTGTGCCGCTTAATTGGACACATCAATCCTTTTATAGTGAGGTGTTAAGGACCTAACCATACATTTTAATGCCATGTGGTAAGGGAATATTAGTGGATGGTTCCTAGTCAATGATCTATGTGAGACCTATGCCTAAGTAGCCCAAGAAACATGGAAAGGATATGAGTTTCCATGTTAGATTAGACCCTGCTGGGAATGTGCTCTGGAGAGAACATGATTGATTCAGAGTGTTGGGTTTGAACTTTGGGGTGGCTACATAAATATCGCACATGGATGAAATCAAAGCCCAGATAGTTTGTTATGTATCATAGGGGAGTATGGCCCTTTTCGAGAAATAGTTTAGGGATTACTCTTAAAGAGGATCCCTTTTAACTGGGTTCATGAGAGATCTATTACTTCATGAAGATTCAAAGGGTACTTAATTATGGGATTACCCTTAGGGAGGATACCTGGATTTTGGGAATTAGGGTTGGACTCTTGAGGAGGATTTCCATTCAGCTTGGGCCTTGGGTAAATGCTACCTATGTATCCAAATTATGGTGGTAATTAGACTTATCATTGATCAAGAAATGAGGTAGATTGTGTGGATGTTGAAAACACCACAAATTTCTAATACCATGTGAGCCATGCTCAGTGTGATAAAAAAGAGGATTTGAAAAATTCAAGAAACCACATACTTTCTCCTCCGCTGATTGAAGAGGTCGGGATTATGGAGAAAGAAGTTAGGGAAATGATGGACGAGGGCACAAAGCAATGAAACATTCTATATGGAATTAAAGTGAAGGACATTAAGTCTGGATAAAAAGTCTAGGGGCTTACATCAGCATGGATTCCCTAGAATTGGTCATGTGGTGAATGGAGGATATTATTCCTTGTGTCAAAAGGAAATGAAACCCTGAATCGTACCTTCCCTATAAGGGACCCAAGGTTCTGTGTCTTAGAGACGAGGGGGGGGGGGGGATGGCCCAAACCCTATTCCTATAAACTAGAAACTTTCCAACACCATATCTGGGGTAAGGATCCATTTGATAGTATATATACAGACATATAGACACCCCTAGGATCCTGAATCCCTTAGAAGAAAAATATGGGAAACCTATTACTGTAGAAATACAAACCCAAATGGGTGACATGTTGATGTGTCTTTTCCAATGTTTTGGTAAGTCATGAGGTTTTGGTGGAGGTTTCAACATTGTCTCATTCAGACAAGGGATCCAAGGAAGGAGATTCTCCTTTATGGGTATATTTGAAGATGCCTTTAAAGATGGCTCGCATAGGTGATCTGCACAAGTTTTTTACATTAGTATGTCACATAGGTGTACCGTGTAGGTGTACCACACATGTCCTAAGAGGAACTAAAAAATGAATAACATGGGAAGGATAAGTATTTGATATCCTGATATACCTTTTTCAATGGACTATGGAAAAAAAACATGAGTGAGGTTTTAACGTAAGCACCCCAGGAGTCCACTGATGTCCTTGGAAGCATCCCACATAGGTCCTTCCTTAAGGAATGGACATTACATAGATGAATTATTCCTTTGGAAGGAGGGTCCGTAATCAGATGATTTGTATTTAAAACACTGAAAGGATATTATTCTTCAAAATCCTATCTAATTCTCCCTTCTATTGTGTTTTTAGAGAGCTACCTGGGAACATTTTGTGGTCCTGGGCGAAAGAGATATGCAATGAGAGTTTCAAGAGTACCTCCAACTTTTCCTGTTAGTACAATGGGCATCCCAGGGGACCAATTTATAAGAAATGAGGGGGATAGTTGAAAGAAGGTTGCTCATGTAGCTCCACATCATAGCTCTTCTATGTAGGGGTGCGAAAATTATGCTACCTATGATTTTATGATGAAAGGGAAAGAGAAGTGATTTACTTCTTATGACTAGGTATGCTACATATATTCTCTTGAACTATATTTATTTACTTTACATATACGTGATATTTTAGGATATCCAAATTGATTCTTCATAATTATTCATCTTTCTTTATCAAAAAATGGATGGCCAACGGTTATATATGAAATTATGAAAATATGATTGATAAAATATTTATTATAATATAGTTATATATATCCCTAAATTGTTTCACATACCCCTTTTGAACCCTCATCTACAATGCTCTCTTCTCCATTGGGTATTACACTTCTTCTCGTTCCCCACACACATCCTCACCCCACATAGATCCTCGCCCTACCATTTCCCACACACAAATACCAAATACCAACCCATGTAAGATTTTACCCCTTCCACAATGCGATTCCCTCGAGATATTACCTCTATGCTCTCCCTTAGGCTGATGTTTCCTTCCTCCAACAGTCACTTGCAACTCTCTTCCCCAACATCAAATCCTTAATTTTCCAATTTTCACTATTCTAGCCTTCCACTACCTCTGAGGAATTATGTTTGAATTTTTTTTATAGAATTTAATATATAAAAATATACCCCAGCAACAATCTTAACATTCATTTAGTAATTAATTAATTTTTTAAAAATATGTTTTTGTAGGAAATTAGGTATTTAGATTGTTTAAACTAGAGAAATACCATTTTTATGACTCACATCCTCGGATAATATGTCATGTTTTGATAATATTATATATTAATATTTTTTAATGATAAGGTAAAATTTTTGAAAATGGACTTAAAATTTCTAAATTGATATATGTGTTGGTTTAATGTTTTGAGTTTTGTTGATTTGAATGGGTTAAAATAGATCATTCATTATTTTATTTTGGTCAAATAGATGGTCTCCACAAGCTTATTTTTTTACCCTCTTATTAAGATCAAAATTATTTAGTACATTTAACCTTGTTAAATTTTTCTCAATAGTATATATGAGTAAAATATTTAAATAAATAATATATATAAGTTATTGTAAAATTATTATAGTAATATATTTATTTGTTTTAAATATATCATGAATATATATATAATTAAAATAATTATCATTTAATCATTAAATATATATAGTTTTTACAATGTTGTTTTTGACCAATGTGAAAATTTCTTTTTTAATTAATCAATATTTTTTTTGTGGCTCCTTTATTGATAGGTTGTTTTGATATATATATATATATATATATAATTATTTAGAAGAAAACATTTTTGTATATATATAACACTTTAAAAATATACTAATAAATTAAATATTAATTAAAAAAATATTTTTTACATGTATATATTTAAAAGTATGTAGAATTTACTCATTAAAGAATAATTATTTTCAATAATAATTAATTTTCATGCTTATTGTTTTTAAAAAAATTATTATGTTATATTTTTTTATCAAAAAAGAATAGTTTCAATTATTTTATTCTTTATCAAAAATAATAAATAATTGTAAAATAATTCCCTTGATAATAATACATAGTATTTATTTTTTTATGAAAATTTATTAAATTGTTATTAATTGTTGTCATTTTCAATAAGTTAATTTTCAAATATATTCATATATAGTTGTTTAATTTCATTTTCAATTAAATATGTGTTATGTTTCTATTTAAATTATTATTTATTTAAAAATAGATATGGATAAGAGGTGGATTAATCTACCAAATAGATTATCTATTCAATTTTTTTATGGAAATTCTTTATGATATCACATATATATTTTTAACCAATTTGATTAGTTTTCTATGTAGAAAAGTTACCAACATATATCTCTTAAATGACATAAAATTTGGTAACATATTTTTCTGAATTTTTTTTGAAAAATTATACGATATAGAGATGTCATGGGGAAGATATTGTTTGGTTTCTTCTATATAAAAATATTTAAATGGATGTTGATTCAATATACATATATCTAATTAATATAATTCTTAATGGCATGATATGTCCATTTCAACCTGAAGTGAGTGACATTGAGAATTATGACATTCGAAAGAGTAATCCATGTTCTAGTGAAAATAGAGAAGCCTTGAAATTATTTTCAATTCTTAAGGATACTGATAATGAATAATATCCTTGATGAACTAGATTTAGTAAATTGTTGTTTACCATTGAAATATTTCTATCGAACAACTTGAAAATTTTGACTAAGAACTACTTCCATATGTATTCTATGATATCTAAAAATGTACTCCATCTATGAGATAATATTCCATAGTCACACTATTTATATCATGAGATTTTTAAAAACCATTATTTCACATAATAAACCATTTATGCATTCAACGAAAATATAATATTGTTTGGAAAATAAATGGAATAGCTCATTACTTTTACTATTTTTCACTCATCTAAGTGGACTGATGTAAAGGATCTAGTTTTTATGAATACCTTAAAATATTTTTTACAATATTTTTGGAGCTACTTACAGAGATGGATATGTGTTTTAGATATCAAAAGTCCTTGATGTTGATATATTTAAAAATATGAAAATATATTAACTCATGTTGGAAAATAATCACTAAAAAATGATATATCTCATGAATAGAAATTTGAATGTGGAAACTAAGATATTCTTCAAATGCATAATATATGGTCTACCATATGTGTGACATAAATCATATTTTCATTAGGCTTCGATCAAAATAAAACTTAAGGGATTGAATAAAGTAAATAAAATAAATATTTCAAATAATTTATTTATTTTAGCCATTAAACTAGGCATTTATTTTTTGATTCATTCTATGAAAAGACACTAGGTTTTTTCTTCTAACACAGTAGATTTTGAGGGAGAAATATAGCGCTTTTAGTTGGTGATGAAGTTGGAAGATGTCTTTAGATCAAGGAATCAGTGAAAATGAGGACATAATTCTCTCTTATTTTCCCTATGATCATGGATCTTCATGGAGAGAAGAACGAATATATTGGATTTTAAGATGAAATTTCTACATAAAATATCTTCATAAACTATTGATGTGATTTTGAGTTAGGGAGTTTATTTGTTGATTATATTCCCCACTTTTAAAGTCATTACATTTGAAGATTAATTTATTTTGGAGTTTAATTTGTAAATCATCTTTTGTAAGAGCCTGTCAACCTATACATTTCAATTTAGTAATTCTTTATGATATACTGATTCATAAACTAGTAGATATGACTTATTTCTTTGATTTACACAAATGTAGAAAATTATTACTAGTCCAATATCATCATCATCAGATGATAATGTTTTTAAATTATTTATTACCTCCATTATTTGAATTCATCATTAGTGTTGGAATATTGGCTGATGGTTTAACCAATCTAAGCATTGTTTCACTATACAACCATTTTTGGTTTTGAACATTGTTTTTATAGGTTAATAATATGGTGTTCTTTTGTAGTGGATTATCAATGATGGCATAAAATTTGAGAAAATATATGTGATCCACATGCAATATGACGTAAATCTGGGAAGGCAACGAGAGTTCAATTTTTATGATGATAGTTGTGGAAATAAAACATCTTATGAGGCATTGACGATGATCGATGTGATTTTATGGAATTTTAACTAAGGATTAGGGTGAAATTGGTGATAGTAGAAATGATCCAGGAGACACGTCAAGAGTGGTAGTTTCTGGAAAATACCCGGCTACATAGTGTGTTGATCATAGGAACACAATTCAGGTATCTTGAGGATGTGACAGTAGTTCATATATAGAAGTTAAATATGACACAGTTTTTGGTTAGGTAGATATGTCATGTGGCCCTATGATACAGGTCTATCATGTATAAAGCATACATTTCTAGGGATACAAAGTTCTTACACACAAAATTTAGTGATACCACACACAATTTAGTCTTGGTGTAGTAGGAATTACGTAGAGGCATATGTCTAGTGCCATGCTTGACCCACACACGTCGTGTGGCGCATCCATGCACTATGTGGTTGGGATGAGAAACACCTGGTGGGATGAAAGAACATAAACTAGATGAGGAAGTTGAAAAAAAATTTATTTCATAACAATGGGTTTACCCTACACATGATAGAAATCTCATTCGCATTAGGGTTCACATTGATGCACACATTTAATACTGAATATAATGAATAAATTTAATAATTAATTTAATTTTTTCATTAAATTAATAATTTACCATTAAATACCAACTATTACGAGCCATTAGGTTTTTTATCCAAGCTTAGATAATTTTATGGTGGGAGAGAATGTTTTGGGTGGGCGTTGATGTTGGTGGATGGCTTATGATCAAGAAATCTATGAAGATGATGATGCAAGCTTCTCTTTTTCACCAGGCAATTCCGAATATTCATATAGACAATTATTAACAAAAAAATCATCAATTAAATCTTTAGAGAATGTGTTCTACACTAATGATTTTTGCATTCATAAGGTAGGGCTTTATTTAGTGGATTATTTTCCCAACTCCTGATATTTTTTCACTTCAAAATTAATTATCATAGGAATTTAATTTTTAAATCAACCTAGATAGGACCCTATCAACCTATTGATATTTATTTAGATGATTTTTGTAAATATGTTATTTTTAAGCTAGACGATAAACTATGTTACCTTGATATCAAAAAATTTTGTTGTTTCTCAATCATGAATGATCATCATCATCACTAATTTATGTGGTTTCTTGGATTTATACCACTATTTTTCAGGATAATCATTAACATTTGAATATCGACCAATGGTTTGGAAAATCATATTACTATTTCATTGTGTGATAATTTCTTGTTATGGGGATTATATTTTGATGTTCTATAATTTAGGATTGTAGTGTAAAAGATGATCAACAATGCTACAAAAATTCAAGAGAAGATAGGTGATGAGTTTTTTATGTGATACATATCTAAAGAGGGGATCCGAGTTTGATTTTTATGATGATGGTGGCAAAAAAAATACTTCCAGAGAGGTATTGATGATGAACTTAGATTTATGGTGTTTCATGTAGGGATCATGGTGAAATCAGGTAATTAGTCGTTGACCTATGAGATATTTTAGGATTTGGAGATTCTAGAAAATATCTCAGTACACAATGCTTTGTTTGGAATAGAACACATCATGTATTTTAGTGATGTGGCATTAGGGTTTATGTCTATGTTCAATATCACATGCCCTAAGGATGGGCCCATATGCCTAGTGACCATTAGTGTTGGGATGAAATGTATAGAGGATACACTCCCAGGGACCATGAGTGCTCAGACATGAAATATGGCAGGCCTAAAGGTAATTTAATCTTAGTGAATCATGAATCAGGAAGAGGAACACACTAAGTGATGATCCCTTCCACCAAACATCATGTGAAAATTTCACACATTGAATAGTTGGGATGATACATGGTAAGTGGGAAGGAAGAACACAACTAATTTTTCGACATGGGACAATATGTCGTGTACCTCTAAGACATTTCATGTACTTTCACATGGAATGGTGTAGATCTTCATAGATGGATTCTTTCCCCTCATTACTCCCTTGTGGAGTTTTTATCTCACAAATTGTGAGTGAGATCCTCTAGTGAATTTAGTGTTTCAACTATGTGAGTTAGGGGTTGGGATCATCTACATATGGAACCAGATAGAGTTTTAATTTCACCCACATTTTGGTGTAGGTATTGTAATAACCCACTATGAACCCCCATATCCGAGTTGAAATTTCACATGACATCAAGCTCACCTCCCCATATACCAAAGGTTGTCTGCTAGAATCGAGGGACATGAGTGGAACTGTGGGGAGACAATAACCTCTATAAAATTTCTTTAGACTATTAAGTAACACTATATATAGAAAAATAATAAATAATCATAGTACATAAGAAAAATGACGATTGAATGCATGATATAATAATAGAAATGAAACAAGGATCCCCAGTATAGGTATGTCTAGTAAATAACGGCAGTTGAAGATGTCCCACTAGAATGTTGTCCCACAATGACCACATCCTCTATTTCCACCTGCTCAACCAACCAATATATGGAATTTTCTCATTTCCAAGTCTCTATTGATAGAGTCTACAAGTTCAACAAAATTCCTGAGTAGAGTGTGAGTACAAGACATAGTAGGACACCACCAGTATCCCTTAACATTAGTGCATATATTATTAAAGTTAGTTCCATGAACAAAAAAAGTAAAAAGATATAAAAACAATATATCACACATATACCAACCACATGTTAGGTCCTTAGGGAAAATATCAACCTACTATGACACCTTTCCTAGAGAAAAATAACTACTATGAAATAATGTAGGTTAGAACATCACCATCAATGTCTAACACATCCCACTCCTCGATGTGACAGTTCACTAAACACATTGGACTAATCCTTAGCAAGGGATATCCCATATACGTACCAATAAATATCTCACGCATCCCTATCATAAAGGGATAATCCATATGAGACCACCTACATCAACTATAGAGACAAAACAGTACATGCATAAATGTATAAAATATGGATGATCAATATCATACCAAACAAGCTATGTAATCATATGAAAAATACTTGTGAATTAAAAAAAGAAAAATTCATTATGACACACACATAGACACCTCATGTGATCATTCATTAAACATATGTCTCATGGGATATGTATGGACCCCAATAATATGTAATAAGTGTTCACTAAAAATAAAGATATTTCTAAACATAGGTTTCGACCTAGGCTAGAAACACATGCCAAAAATAATTTGAATAACCTATATAAAATGTGTTATAATATAAATAAATTCTTATGTTAGGTGAAATAATGATTGATGACACTAATTGACATCAAAATTTAGATTTACCATTGTAACCATTTTACCTTCATAAAAAAAAGCTATAAAATCCTTCTCATCGATGAAAACCAAATGTCACAAACAGTGCATCATTCTAATCAATATCAATGAAGATAGAGATTGTTGATGTTGTTGTGACAAAATAAAAATACCTTAAAAAGAATGAGTATCCTCAAACATCATCCACATGAATGAACACATGATATGGTTGATTCTATTGAATCTGAAGATAGGATTGTTGAGTTGACACTCTACATTAGGTCCTGAGTATGTATTTAGAGCATATTCAGGGTTTTACATTTCCTTTCCATCTTGATTACGGTTTTCAGATGATTCATTCAATTGTAATTTACATCTTGTTGATTTTTTTGTGTCCTAATACGAAATTATATACTCACCCATACATGGTATATTCCCATACATGTCATGTATTATGATTAAAGTAATTAATTTTAAAGAGATATAAGGGACCTAGTGAGTTTGGTGATTAGATGTGCTTGGAGTTTTTGGTATAAGGACTTCTGTTGGACTAGTGGTAATGTACTTAGACTATTTTTCCTCTTTTTATTAGGATGGAGTTAATTACTAGTTATTGGGACTAGATTTCCCCTCTTTAAATGACTACATACTGTAATATTTGGTTATGTGAGATTACATATTTCTCATGAAGTAATTATTCCATTTTTTTACCTTATGCACTACACTGGTGCGTATGATGATACATTTGAGTTTGTACATGTGCATTCAATATATGTGATATGAATTCTCAGTTATAGTCACCAAAACCTAAAATTTTTATAATGGTGTAGGGTTTCTAAATATAAAATACTTTATCTCGGTGATCCTAAATAGGCTAGGTCATTTTAGAGTGGGATCAGAGCCTAGGTCATCATAGGACAATGATTAGAGTTATTATAGTTGTGAGGATTGGTTTTGATTTTAGGGAAATGATGTATATGTTTCTCATTTTTTGATAATGAAATAATGACCATAGGCATAGTTAATTAGATGATGTATCCATACACTATAAATTTTATAACCCACTAGTCAACTTAGTATAGCAAGGCGTTCGTTATAGGTGAAAAAATGGAACATGAATCATATAATATTGAGTTTTTATTTCCTCAACCTTCTAGATTATACTCCCCATATATATTATTTTTAATATGATCTATCATTAATATTTCATGATGCCTCTATATTTATATCAAAAAAGGATTTCATGATAGGATCATGATTAGTATAATCTCAGTGATGAGGCCTTCGTTTGGGGGCCTATTCAAGAGGTGTTCCCTCCAGATGGAAAATGAGTGGTACTTATACCATTCAAGTAACCAAAAAACATATATCTAGTAGATTAGTATATAATTTTTACACCTAATGGAAAAAATATCATTTCAATCAAATAATATGGTTACACACATATCTTGAGAACTCACCATGAGTTTTCAAGGTAGACGTCTCTCATGTTCAAGGGTGATCCAGACCCCCATGCAGCAATATAATGGTTTACATCCATGGCATGAGTATTCCGTATTATTCAGATGCATTCGAATTAGATTGTAGTGCTCATCATGAACCTATCCATTGTGATGTAGGAAAATAATGGACCTTATTCACACATACATATAATAAGGCGACTCTTCTAGAGATTGTGTTAAAGAGCCTATTTTAGAGGTTTTCTTCCCGACAACTCTGTGATCAATACACATTGATAATCTTCTCTAGATTTATATGATCTTATTATTAATGGATGAGTATGTTTCAAGGTTTACTAACTTCAAATTATACTCTCATAAGATGCATCATGATGTGTATTTCTTGGAAATGATGTTTGAGTATAGTTTTTACAGAGGTATCTGATATAGAGTTATGATACTTTGTATCCCCATATATGTCATGTTGCTTGAATATGGCCTGCTAATGGATTATTATTTTTTTCAAATAAGTTTCCACCATCTAGTGCTAATAGTAGATACCCAGAAAAATATGCTTCAGTAATTGGGGAGGGCATCAAACATTGGGGTCATAACACACTATGAATCAGCATATCCAGTCACATACAAGAGAGTAATTCTCCCAGGGTTTATAGAGAGGTTTCAATAAGACAAGGGATTGAATATGACTTCCCAGTGATTAGTGAGCTCATATTTTCTGAGATTGTCCAACCCATCATGTATAATTAGACATGAAGATAGTGGAGAAGACACAATGGTATAGGTGGTGGAGTAAGCTATAGTAAAAGTAAGGATGAAATCATGGAAGAGAAGATGAGATAACTGTTGAAGGTTTGTGAAGTTATGATCTGATATCATTACCACCACCTTTATGTGGTCCACATCAAGCACATAGAGCAAGATGATATGGATAAATCTAGTTGAGGAAGACAACATAGAGAATACAATCTAGTTCTAAGGTATGATCTTTGTCCCCTCTAGCCTAGATTCTCTTTTGATAGACACATTAAATATAAATTATTTTCTCAAACCAACCCTTGTTCAAGAAATTGATATTCTAGCAGACCCTCTAGCCCAAACCATACAAATAAAGACTTCAGATAGAGTGGATTTTTTTATCAAACTTTTCTATCAGAAGTTTGAAATATTTATAGGAAGATATATTTTACCATGGGACCTTTTAAAGAATATAATGAGATTATAAGGAATCTTTATTTATATGGGTTTGTTATTTAATATCCTTGACCAAATCATTTTTTTATTGAGGATGGGGTTGAACCAAGAAGACGGTTCAAGAATTTTCTTCATAAACTAGAAGGAATTTTAGTGAGAGTAGGATGTGATAATGTGAAATATATTATGGTTGATCTCTTATTAGTTGGTTAACATGAATCATGGTGTAGAAGACTTAGTGGATTTTCATCTCCCAATGGTAGTTGGGAGTTCTCAATTTTCGTTCCTTAGGATGTACTTGGGATACTGCCTCAAAGGGAGGTTATTATATAGATTAAATTGTATCGAGAGACAAATTTAAAATGCATCATGTAATATTGGATGGATATCATATACTTTTAGGGTTTGTGGGTGATTTTAGGTGGACCTTAATAAGAAATTCTTTATCTAACCTCGGGTGTCCTACTATGATTCTCTAATGTTAATCTCCAAAAAGTATGATGGAAACCTATGGTTGTGCATGGATTATGATCTCTTGAACTAGATGACCATCAAGAATAGGAATTCACTACTGAGAATAGATGATCTCTTCAATCAATGAAAATGGATAAAGTTATTCTTAATAGTCAACCTTAGGTTAGGATATTCTCAATAGTGGGTTCAAGTGGAGAACAAACACCAGACATCATTCTGATGTCACTATGGTCATTATGATTACCTAGTGATGAACTTTAGAATGATAAAATCTCATGCGGTGTTGATGGGTTTCGTGTATGATATCATATCACTATTCATTGAATTTTTTGTGATAGTATATATTAATGAAATAATCATATACTCATTATTAGTGACTGTGAATGAAAATTATTTGAGGATTGTCCTAGAGGTACTTCAAGGGAATCATATGTATGGAAACTCTCTATTTTTCAGTTCTATATTAGATTAGTACACTTTCTATTTCTTGTTATCTTGTAGGAGTGAGTGGATTGGGATCTATTGAAGATAATACTATATTGGAAACCACCCAAGGGAATTTCATAGGTGTGATGCTTCCTTGGAGTAAATAAATATTACTAGTCAATGATGTTGGGATTCTCTAAGATTATGAATCCCATGATATCCATGAGACGAAAGGGGTATTCTTTTATCATGTGAGGTATAATATAAAATTTCCATAATGAGATATGATAGAAGTTTATGAGAGATCCCTTTCTGGGGATTCCATAAGAATTTATTGAGTATATAGTTCTTTCTAATACCTATAGAGATGATCTTTTGGTTAAGTTAGTATAGAGACAGACAATGACAGCCTATGGGTCAAGGTAGCTGAGACCTAATGAGGACAACTACACAACCCATGAATTAGAGTTGGCAGTTGGGGTGTTTACACTAAATAATTAGATAGACTACCTTCTTGTTGAGTATTTTATTGATTATTTATACCAAAAGTGTCTCAGGCACATCTTCATTTAAAGAGAACTCAATTAGAAATAGATATAGTGTATGCATTTTCTAGGGAAATATGACTTTGATATGTTATATACTCCTAGAAAAGGGAATGTTATAGAATATGATCTGAGTAAAAAATATCATTTTTTATTTCTAGAAAAGGAATCAGTGTAGTTTCCCTCTTTATATATATATTTGGTGGATAAAGGTAGTGTAACTTACCTCAGACCGATGGTTATGAATCCTATTGTTCAAAAATGTATTTGTCAAGCACATCTTGGTGATAAATATTGTGAGGTCTTTCATGATTAGGTATTCACTGGATATCTTTCATATGGATTTTATAATGGTTGGGATCATTTCATTATCTTCCAATAGATAACGTTGGTACTAGTCACACTTTGAGAAGTGGCACTGAGAGATTTTCAATCACCCCCTTAGCAGTACATCTCATAGTAGAAAATATATACCCAGATCTTTATTGGTATTTTTTATTGATAGAGATAAAAGAAAGAGTTATAGAGTATATCTATCAATGTGTCACCTATCAAAAGGCGAACCATAAGAATGAATTAGGTACCAGCAGGTTTTCCACAGTCCTTGGAGGTGTTAGAATAGATGTGGAATGTTATATCTAGGTATTTTGTTACTAGATTTCAAAAAATAGAAAGAGGTTGCAATGTAATCCTGGTTATCGTAGGACGACTCACCATGTCAGCATTCACCATCACTATTATAGAGAATATTCTTTTGGAAGTCTTGGGATGTTTTTATGTGGAGGAGATCATTTAGCTTCATAGTTTCGCCTCAAATATTGTATCTAACAGTGATGCTAACTTCACATATTAGTTTTGGATAGGTTTGCAAGAGTATTTCAAGACTCATCTATAGATTATAATGATATTCCAACCATATAAAATTGCCAAACTGAGCAGACCATTTATGTTTCTAGGACATGTGGTGAGTTGACATGTTGGACTCTAGTCAAAGATGGATGGATCACCTACCCTTAGTTGGTATTTTAAAAAACAACCACTATAATTCTACTATTCGTACAGTTCTTTTTGAGCCTCTTTGGGTATACCATGAAGGCTAAATCTATATTATTATGATTTTATAGAATCAAAACTTACGGTTTTATAGTTGGTTCAATAAATTATAAAGAAATGGATGATAAATCAAGATAGTTTGAGGAAATACTAGAGCCAATATATGTCCTGTGTGAAACAAAAATGGAGGACATTAGATTTTAGTGAGGAATACCACATGATCCTAAAGGCCTCCTCTCAGTTCTATTTATGGATATTTGGTTGGGTTTTCATGTTATCTCATAAGTTCATCAGTATATTTTAGATTTTATTCTATATCAAAAAGGTTGTGTACCACCTGGATTTACCTCCATAATTAGGAAGAGTTCATGAAATCTTCCTTCTATCATGGATAAGTATTTTTAGGGATTATTCATTTCATGTTATGTCCTGGTATGAGCATGATATCAAATATAGGGACACATTTTCATAGTAACTAATAGTGATTGTGAATCAGTAGGAGAATATCAAATATGGGTAGGTGATTCCCCTTGTGTTTGTTCTTTGGTTGTATGATAATCTTTAGGAGAGTTCATGGGATTGATAGATCCATATGAGAGACCAATATCCTCACTTATTCGAGTAATTAATGATTTCATTGATGAAACTACTTAAAGGTGTAGTGATTGTAATGACTCTAATTTTTATGATAAAAAATACTAACTAACTCACATAAATAATCTAAAAATAATGGTTTATATCTTGAATAAATCCCTATATGGGGGAACAAGGACTGTTACGGAATATGTAATGTAGGTTTTACCCTAGATGTAGTAGAAATATCATTCACATTGGGTTTCATGAAGATTCTATATTTCAGGATGGAATAGAAATAAAAAATAAAAAATTATTTTAATGAATTTTATTATTTTTACTAACATAAGTGTTTCCTATTTAATTACTACTATAACAATCCTCTGGGGTCAGTCATCTGATAATAGAGATTGTGTGGGATGGAGAGAGATAAACCTAGGAGCATCTACATTGGTTGATGGCATGAGATCAATGAATTGCAGATGACCACAATGATATCTTCTCTTCTTCACAAATCGATTGAGTATATTTTTTGATAAAATAGAGAGCACTACAAATTAATTGATGGAATCATTATATAAAACTTTATTCACCAATTATTTATCCATTCTCAAGGTTGAGAATTTTTATTTATTCTTTTACCCACTTTTTATATCGTTACATCCAATAATTAATTTATCTTGGAATTTAATTTATAAATAAATATTTTAAAGGCCCTATCAAACTAAAATTTTCAATTTATATTTTATTTCTGATAAATTGATTTTGAAACCTATAGATAACACTTATTTCATGGATTTTTATAAACTTAGTTGATTATCGATCATGCATGATCATCATTGTCAACTATTTATGTGTTTTCTTTTATTTATCCTATTGTTCTTTACATTTATCCTCAACACTTGAATCTTTACGACTTGTTTGACCTATATGAGTACTATTTTACTATTCTAAAATTACTATTTCCCAAATATTTATTATGTTTTATATTTATGGTATAGAGACACAAAATTGTCATTCCTAAATTTTACATATTAAAATAATAATATTTATCACATTACATAATGATCCATGCTAGAATCATTGTGTTCTTATTCCTTTGTAAACATGGACACATAAATAACTAGTCCATAAGTGTGATATGTCATCTCCCACTATGTTCTTTCTTACTATCACCCTTCTTATACATATCATAGAAAATACATTTTTTCATAACCAGGGGAAATGAAATATAAGAAAGGGAATGCTCAAATCAGTAAGGTAAATCAATGTAGATATCGAAATATCATGAGAATAATGGTATGATAACATGATAATAATTTTTAAAAAACATAAAAAATATATCAGAGACCATAAAATTTAGTTGTGTCATAAATCATGGATGTTCATAAGACAATAATCATAATAGAATTTGAGAAGATGAACTGTGAGTACATAACATTGTAATAATGCATATATTTGTGGTATCTACATAATTGTATAAGATAATTTCCATAGTAATCCAGTATCATTACCCAAAACTTAATTTTTGAATGTGTTTACTCCCCATACAATCTTAGTAGTCAAGGTTCACACCCAACACTATCGTAGTGAAAAAATTCAATTATTAAACTTGGTTGACTCATCATTATAGTCATATTTATCTCTTGAGATATCAATCTTTACCAAATGCATTAGAGGGAGATATAGGCCCCACCTGTATTTGATTATAACACAACCACCATACATGGTTATAATGTAACCATTTTCTGTGGTTATAATGTAATAATCGCCACATAAATAAAATAATAAATATTTGTTCCACAATATCATAAAATATTCATCGTACCAGAACCAAGGAAAAGAAATTGACTTCACAAACACTTCTTCATAACAGAACCTATGGAAAATAAATAGGACAAATAATCATTTCATCAAATAATAATCCATTAAAAAAATAGTGCGCTTCATAAGCATTTTATCATGGTATAACCCATGGAAGGAAATGAGTTTTGTAAACATTGTTCCATCATAAATATAAATAATAAAAATAAATAATAAGAATGTTATCCTTGGATCATATAATGAGTAAAGCATATTTAACATCAAATGATGTTATGTTAGACAAAAAATGATTTTGAAAGGTCAAATGGAACATTTCTTGAGGAAGATAGCCTTCCTACTTTGGAAACCACTTTTTACGACATAAACAATTTTCAAAATAATTTTTTTTAAATAACATTGGAATCATATAAGGTAATCTATAAATAGTATTTATTTATTCTTGAGGAAAATAATATTTCGTCGAAAATCACTTTTAAATCTAAAATTTCATAAAATAATTTTGAAATAATTTTATTTAAAATTAAACATTGAAACATATAGAGGTTTTTTAAACAATTATTATTTGGTAATGATGGTAAGAAAAACAATTCATGCTGTATATGATAAAATAAATTTTCCTTTCACATTTTTTGTAAAATCCAAAATGACATTGTTTGAAGAAAGAAGGGAATATTCCTTTCAAATTATTTTTTAAAAATTAAAACATGGGTAAAAATGAAATTACTAAATCATTTAAAGATTTTAAAAAACATTTTTTAAATTTTTTAGAAAACATGGTTTGGTATGAAAATGGGTTTTCGACTAAAGAGAGAAAAATGGTAATTTATTTAAAAAAATTATTTTGAACACTTGAGTACATAAAGAGAGGATAATAAATTGATTATTTTCATGGCATAACCATAAGAGAATAAAATGAAAAGTTTCTTGATATATGGATCATAATATTTCATTATCCAAAGTATAAACATGATCAATATCAATAAATGATGATATTGTATCATGTAAACCATATTAATTTTTTAACACTGAATCATAATACTCATGAAATAATAAAATTAAATGAAATCTCAAATATAATTATATTGAAATAAATTACTGATATTATATGTAAAATAGAATTTATATAGACCGCATAAAATAATATAATTTCATAACACAACATATGTCTCAAATAATGAAAATTGAGATGAAAATCCCTTTCCATCTTGGTTACATTGAAACAACAAACCCCATGAAATAAAGATACTAAATTAGATATGTAAACACCCATAAGTTTCTAGATAATAATAATAATATTGATTAATTGGATTTATATAAAAAAACATAAATAAACAGGTGGTGAATATGGTATGTGTCACAATACAAAAAAATAGAGACGGAAATCCCTTAAATTAAGTCTCTACTTTATACATACACAATTGATCCTCCTTTATAATAAATATATGTTTTTATAAATATATTATATAACCATTAATAAATATATATATATATATATATATATATATAATTACATATATTATTCTCTTATCACATTTTATTACAGATTTATTAACTATTTTATGATAATATAATGTTTCATGAAATAACTGCTTTGTTTTTTGTGTATGTTCTAATTTTTTGTTTTTAGTACTCTTAAATTGATCATGGTTATATAATATAGATAATTTTAAAAATAATATAATCATAATATATATTAATTATATATGTATTTATATTAATCTCTAATCACATGAGATAGAAAATTAAATACACCATTCATGGAGATGGTAGGACGTACGTACGCAAAAATGATGTTTCTGTTTTCTTAAAGGATTGATAGAAAGAAACATAAATAATATAATTACAATATAGAATCAAATTTATTCCTTATATATAAAATATGTTCATTAAAAAATATTTATTTCCTTCCATATAAAGAGTGAATGAACACATCGCTTCGCGGGGTGGTAGTATGTCGTACACATTAGTGACATTATCGAGGTAGTCCATTGTACATATGAGCGACATTATCGTATTCCCAAATAATAGAATTTAAGAAGTGATATGTGAAATAATAAACCGATAATTATATTAATATCATTAATATAATATATAAAAATTTAATCCATAATTTTATCCATCCCTGATAGGTAGTGATGAAAAATGAATTACATCTGTCCACGACATAGTAGTCCACTATACACATGAATAATGATTTCATATCCCATTTTATAGAGGTGAAGATGGATATAGGTTATGAAATTAACCTAATAATATACCATTATATGGTAGTATTTGTTTTACAATATCATCAAAATTTATGAAAATTTTATGTATTTATGAGAAGAATTAAAACAAAAATTCATAGTAAAACAATTTACCTCTTCTTCATACAACCTCTATTGATTTAACCTAATTCCATCCTATATTAGAATTATAATATCAAAAGGGAGTCTAGGATATTGGTAGGGATTTAAGGAAGAGTGTGTTTCCATATATTTCCTCAACAAAATTGTTTTGGAAGTGTAAAGAAGAGAGTGGAGAGGGTTGACTTTTATTAGCGGGGGAGAGGACATGAATGGAATATTTTGAAATGAATAAACTGGTCCCATGTTTCTCACATAACACATAGCTCCAAAATAGGTAATTATCAAAACTAATATGTAATAATTTTCAACTATTTCAATAAAATTTGTTTTGGAAAATTTTCTAGGCTATTTCCCCCTAAAATCATTTTAGTTTAGCCCTCAGTTATCTTAATTCAACGTTGACTGTGGTAATAAATTTTTACTGTTTTTACTGTTAATTATGTTAAAAAATTAATTTGATCATATTAGGTCATATTATTTATTATGATTCAAAATTTTGAATCCATTTTTTAAACTTCCATTTATATAAGTGGAAAATTTTAATTCCAATTTATTCCTATAAACATGATGAAAAATTAGATTTTTAAAGAAAAACGTTTTGAATATTTTAAAAGATTTTTATATCAAATTTCAATATAAAATATTTATTAAAATGTAAATAATTGAATTAATAGATATTTTTTAACTAATGTTAAATTTAATACCATATTCAAATAATATTTATGTTTTCAAATTTTTAAAAAGAAATGACAATTCTTAATAAAAACATTATTTTTCACTATTCATCAAAAAATTAATGTGTTTGTAAAAATAAAAAAATTACACATAAGATTATTTTGAAATGTAGATTGAAAAGATACGTTTTATTTTTAAGATACAATTTCGAAAGGTAGTAAAATTAATTTTTATAATATGTGGGAAAATTTTGACCAAACTACATAGTTAGCAAAATACAGCATTTAAGCATAAAATTAGAATTATTCTTATCTTATGCCTTGGAAATATATAAGATAAATTTAAAACCTTTTATTGATTATATAATTTATATATTATATTAAAATAATTCAAAATAAGTTTATTTTTTATTTATTAAGGTAAAACGTGTTTGTGTACATAAAAATAGTTTTTCATAAAAAGATTTCCTTTATTTTCAAATAGTTTTTATTTGCATTTATAATTAATTGGTAATTAAAGATTCTTTTTTATATTCATCTTTTAAACTTATATTTTTATAATTTAGTTAATCGTATTCATACCCTCCATTCTAATTGGTAGGTGATAATTATCTTATTAAATAATAATATTTTAATATCATGTCATGTTTTTTTAACCTCTATGTTTTGGGTAATGAATGTTAAACATAGTGTTGTGTGTAATAAATGATAAACTCTATTTTGATTGTAACACATGATAAACATAGTTTTTTAAGTATTTGAAAATATAAAAAATATTTAATTTATTTAAAAAAATAAATCTCATAAAATATTGGGGTAATACATTATACCACCATTAAAATGAAATCCACCTTTGAAATTAATCACTTTGCTACCAATAATAGAGAATAATTATGCCTAATTGTATAATTAGGTTCCCACATAGCTTCATAAAGAAGGTGGTTATTCCATAAAACATGGAATTGGTGTGTCCTTATTTCATTTTACATTTTCTTTACGATCAATAATCTCCATTGAATTTTCCACTTAAGAAAGATCATGCTCCAGATATATGACATATGAGTTTTGTACATGTGATGGATGAGGTGAGTAATTACTCATTATAGATATATAGAACATATCATAAACTATATATTTGTTTTGTGGATGCACCAAGAAATAATATATAGCCTTGGTATGTTCAAGAATTTCAAATGGAATGATATACCTTGAGATTAGATTTCCATCATATCATGTGCCCAATTTCATCATTTTGTTGTGATTTAATAAATTTAAACAATACATATTACTCCAAGTAATAATGATGATTAACATTATGTTGGAAGCACCAGCAGATCACAATATCCATAAAAGAATGATAAATCATTACTCACATCTCCAATTATCATGAAAAATTGTAAGAACTTGTTATCAAATATGCATAAATCTTCATATATTCAAGTAATTAATTAATCTCTAAAACTGCATCAAAATATTAACTTATACCATTCAATAAATGGTTAACCTTATGACCCTTCCATAATTACAAGTTTATAATAAATGTCATTAAAATTATGAAAATCTACTTAAACATTATCTCCTTAATATCATAATGTATCTCATAATTATCACATACCAAATATATGAATACCTTAGTCACATATTTTCATGAAACATGTTAATAACTAAAATAGTGATAAAACCATAATGAAACATACATACATTCAGATTCCTTGAATAAAACCATATATAATTAAATATATTCCATAACTACAATAACGCTTTAAACTCCATTAATAACAACATAAAACAATATATACAAAAATCATTTATCACTTCTAATGTATTCAATAATATCCAATTTAAATTATCCATAACAATCATCACATTATCGAAACTAAACACCAAATTATTAACATCAAGAAAATATTAAAGGATATCTTCCCTTAATAACATGTTTTCCATAAAATATCCCATTACCATTAAATCAAATTTATATGTTTTTAGTACCATTGAACATATTCTTGTAAACCCATAAAGAAAAAACTTCTATAAAAAATTCTCACATAGTTCAAAATTTATATATCATAACTCTTTTCCAAAACATTAACACATAAATCATCCCAATTCATTATTAAACCAATATCTAGAATTTAGTATCATATTACTTAATAAATCTTTCATATACTATGAAATATGAATCAAATATCAAAATTCAAAGTCATTAATTTAATAAGGATACCTACATTTATGATGTAAAATACTTTTATAAAATGACATAACTTTTATATGTCATTCCTAGTATCATCGTGATCTTCAATATAAAATTTACTCATAAATCAATTATGTTTTTATTAGTGAGGTTTATGCCTAGGACATTTATTTACATAATACCCATATTTTCTACTTTTTTTTACCATCGATGATACCATTGGGATACCATTATTATTATCTATTTCATTAACAAAACTTTTTAGTTATCTTAGAAATTACTTGTGTTTTTTCCTTCATTTCCACACTCAAAACATCCTCTCATTCTTCAAAGACATTCACTTGGGTTCTTATTAACATATTCTTGACATATTGAAAAATTAATCTTCTTTCTTCAATGGTCACCACTACCCAAGATCTCATTAAACTCTATCCCAATCATCTTTGGCGAGTCTAAGAGTTTTCTATGGTGGAATTTGTTAATTATATATCATGATAACTAATTAGTAATATTAACAATATACTTCTATCTAGTTATTATTTCATTTGTTTTATCATCAAATAATTTTCTATCACATTCAACATGAATCTATTTCCTTTTTGGTACCTTTATCAACTAAAACCAAAAAGAATAGTGGAATAATAAATAATCATAAATTTGAACCATATAATCATGAAAGATCAATTATAAGATGTCCAAATCATGGCACATTCTTTCTAATATATGGCAACTTAGGTTTATCCTAGGGAATTCATAGGTATAATATATTTAAATAATTCATGATGGTTCATGAATAGTTTTTTAATTTCAGATGTACATCACTGAGGAGTGTCAAACTAGGTGTTCAGAAAGGCTAATTTTCATGCACTAGGTGATGACCGCTACTTTTTGGGGTTATTTTCCCTAGATAACTCTATTCTAGAGTGAAATCAACATTTAGTATCTATAAAGGGATTTAATTTCATTCAAACCACTCTCCCCACCCTTTACCAAAATTCCATGACATTTTTTTATTATTTGAAACATACTTAGATATATACTTATATAGATCCTCAGGGATTTGACTAAATGTTTCTCATTCATGTTTCCAAGGGATTACTATAATGTACTCTAATACAAAATATATAGACCCCAACATCTCATATATAAATATTACATATTACTATAATAATATTCATTACATAGCATAATATTCCACACAAGAATCATTTAGATCTATTGGATTTAGAAATATGGACCCATAAAAAATGTCCATAACTGAGCTAAGTCATCTCTTTATATTTTCTTAATAACTCTAATACATCAATGAAATATCATAAATAATAAATTTTATCATTACCAGGGAAAGGAAAAATAATAATTTTCAAGCTTAGTTATCCAGTAAAGGTAAAAAAGAAATATATCAACATATAATGGGAATAAGGGTGTGAGAACATGATAATAACATTTGAAAACTATACCCTTCATTTCATAGATCATAAACATTTTTCATGACATAAATATTTTTATTTCAAAATAAATTAATAATAATGGAATTGAATTGCATGAACTATGAGAACATAACATTTTTATAAGGAAAATATTTATGGCATACACATATGCATAGAAAGTAATTTCCAAATTAGTAAAGGGTCATTTCAAAAACTATAATAGTGGAATGGGTTCAATCCACAAACCATATTAGTAGTCCATTTTCACCTATAATAATATAATTCTGGACAAATTCACTTATTTAACTAGTTTCACTCTGTATTCCAGTGCTTTTTATCACATAAGATATCAATCTTTACCTAATGCATTATAGGAAGATATAGGTCCTTCAAGTATTGGTTATAACATTACCACCATCCTCATATATAATGTAACCACCATTATATAATGAAAATCTTAAATATGTCTACCATAATATGATAAAACATTCATCATATCATAACCCATGAAAGTAAAAGTGTTATACAAGTATTTCATACTAAAATAAAATTTTGAAAAGGAACTTATTTTCATAATCATTTCATCAAGGAATTATCCATGGGAAAAAAGCATGGTTCATAAGTATTTTATCATGGTATTCCCCATGAAAGGTAAAATGGTTTTTTTAAAATCATATAATAATAAAAATAAAACAACCAGAGAATGAATAAGAACAATATCATTTGATTATATCCCCAGTAAAGAATAAGAATAATCCAAGGTAATAATCTTAGATAGATAATTATTATGAAAGATAAGATGCAACATTTATTGGGGAAAATAACCATACCACTTTAAAAACCACATTTTACAAAATGAAAAATTTTAATAAAAAATTCTTTGAAAATTACCTTGATAACTTATAAGGTTAGCATTAAAAAATATATAAAACATTTAATGAGGAATATAACCATTAATAAAAATTCAATTTTTAAAACCGAAAAATCATAAAACATTTTGGAAATACTAATCATTGAAAATAAACATTAAAAATCATAATGGATTCTTTAAAAAATAATTTTTCTGGATGGACAAAAATACCATATATTCAATATACTTTAAAATAAATAATCCTTTAAAATTTTTGATAAAATTCAATACATGATTTTATTTTGGAAAACAACATGAATATTACTTTAAAATATTCTTATAAAACTTCAAAAATGGGTAAAATTTTATTTAGTAAATTAATCTTATAATTTTAAAAACATTTTTTAAATTTTTTTTAGAAAAATTGGTTTTCGATAAAAAATTGTTTTTTCCTAAATAGATAAATAAAGATGATTTTTCTTAAAGAAATTTATTTTCAAATATTGAGTGCGTAAAGAGAGGAAAATAAGGGGAAAATATATATTATAATTAATTAAACAAATTAAAAGATAATTGATGAGTTTATTTAGGGTTGAATCATAATATTTCATCATCATAAGCATAAACATGAACAATCTCGATAAATGATGGCATTATATCAAGGAACCCTTACCACATCGGTAAAATTGAATTGTAAGCCCCATTAAAGAGTAAAATTATATTAAATTTACATTATCATTAGAATAAGATAAATTTATGATATTATATTTCAATGGGAATATATATACACCTCATAAAAAATATAGGTCCATAACCCAACATATGACTCAAAGAAGGAAAATTGAGATGAAAATCCATTACCGCTTAGGTAACTTTGAAACTGAAAACCCCATAAAAGAGATTTTATAAAATTTAATTTTAAATCCCAATAATTTTTATGATAATAATAATAAAATAAATTCATGGAAATTATATACACCACCAATAATAAATATATTGTGAATATGTCATACGTCTCATAGAAAATATAAGTAAGTTGGAAATCCTACGACTTATGTCAAGAATCAATTCATACACATCAAAAAATAATGTATAATAAATAAATGTTTATTATAAATATATTAAAAAATGGTACCTATATATATCATACAATATATTATTTCATTATGAAATTTTATTAAATTTTTATTAACAACTCTGTGTGAAAATCACATTTTGGGAAATAACAGCTTTGTTTTTTATGTATACATAGATTTTTTATTTTTGGTAATCTTAATTTTACCATGGTTACATAATATATAGAACATTAAAAATGATATTTGTACTATATATATTTATTATATATGTAATTATATTAATCCAAAAAAATTTATGATAGAAAATTAAAGACACTATTCGTGGAGATGATAGGTTGTACAAACGCATAAACGTAGCCTCCAATTTCTGAATGGATTATAATAAATAAATTTAACTAATATATTAACATTTAAGAATAATTTATATGTCATATATATCACATATTTTTTTTAAACCCATCCTTATCACCTTCCATGTAAAGCGTGAATGAATCCCATCAATTCACGAGGCGACAGTCCGCCGTACACACGAGTGACATTATTATATTCCCACAAAATAGAAATTAATAACTAAGAAGTTATATAATAATTAAATAATTTTAATATTATCATAAATATAATATATAAACATTTTATCCATCATTATATCTATCCCAAAGAGGTGTTGATGGAAGAAGAAATAACATCCATTCGCGAGGCGGTAGTCTACCGTACAAAAGTATAACCTTTAATGTAGGTGGAGACAGATATAGGTTGGTAAATTAACATAATAAAATATAATTATATGGTTTATACTAGTTTTATTATATAATAATAATTTAACAAAGTTAAATTAGTTAAAAGAATAAGTAAACTGAAAAATTATGGTTACAAACATTTCATTTTCTTCAGAAAAACTTTATTAGATTAACCGAAATACTTCCTAGATTTAATTTATGATCTCAAAACTTAATACAGTATGTTTTTAGGTATGTAATGAATATATTTTTCAGGTATCTGATGAAGAAATGGGTTTTTGATGCGTAAAGAGGGGGGAGAGGGTGTGACCTTTAATAAACGGTGGAGAGGACACATATGATTTTTTTTTTGAAAAGAATGTAGTGTACCCACATTTGTTCACATTCTAAAAATATAAAATATGATACATTATGGAACCATAGAGGTGATAAGTTATACATATTTTAATAATATGTGTATTGGGTAATTTTATAGGTCGTTTTACCCCTTATCATTTTAGTTTAGCCCCCGGTAAACATGTTTTAATCTAAACCGCGATAATTATTTTTTAATGTTATTACTCTAAATTATGGAAACAAATTATGTTGAAATTATTAGATAATATAAATTATTATTATTCTAAAAATGGATAAATTTTTTCTAAATTCCATTAACATTTTTGAAAATAAATTACTTTAAAATTATTCCTGCATATATGAAAAAAGTGGTTTTCCAAAGAGAAATGTTTTAATTGTTTCAAAAGATATTATATCAATGTTAAATATGAAAATTATTATAAAGACGTTTAATAGATAAATAGATATAAATTGAAATAATTTTACATAAAAACCAATATAAAATAATTTTTATGTCTTTAAATGATTTTAAAGAAATTATAATTCTTAATAAACACCAGTATTTTCACTATTCATAAAAAATTAATCTTTTCAGAAATATGCTTGAAATTCCCCCAAGTATTTTTTTAAAATACATATTTAATTAATAAAGATTATATTTTCTCTTAAATTTTATAAATATAAAAAAATATTATTTAAAATTAGTGTGAGAAATTTGACAAAAATACTATTTTACCAAAATAAATTGTTTAAGCATAAAATTATATTTATTCTTATCTTATGACTAGTGAAAATAAAATATGAATTTTAAAAATTTAACATATTATATAAAAATCTAATTAAGATAATTCTAAAAATTTAATTTATAATTTATTAGGGTAAAATATATCTATGTTCATAAAAATGGGTTTTCAGAAAAAGATTTCCTATATTTTAAAATAGTATTCTTTTTCATTAATAATTATGTTTTCATCAAATAATTCATTTTAAATTCATATTTAAACCGTCTATTTTCATAATTTAATTAATTTTATTCATACCCTCCATTCTAATGGGTATAAGATAAATATCATATTATATAATAATATTTTAATAGTATATCATGTTTCATTAAAAATTGGTGTTTTATGTATCACATGAAAAAAATAAGTGTTTCTTGTAATATAAGAAAAACTATGTGTTGAGTTTAATGAAAACTAAACTCAGTGTTTCATGTAATTCTAAATATCTAAAAGGTTATATTTTTTGAAAATATAAATTTGAGAATATATCATGGTGTTACACAAGGGTATTGTTATAAATTGTGAACGAATATGATGGAAAAATATATGATAATATGGGATATATCCATTTCACAAGATGTAAACCTAAGGAGGAAACTAGAGTTTGATATTTCTAATGATGGTGTCCAGAATCCCACATATATATATTCATTGAGGATTTTCAATGTAGTTTGTGTGTATTTTGAGAAAATATTGTGTTGAAATCAATGATGGTGTTAAAGATATAAGATACATATCAAGATTTAATGTTTCTAGAAAATAACCCCCAACATGTCATGTACTCCATCCAAATATATGTTTATTAAAGACACTTTTGTAGAGAAAGTGTATAAAACCATACAGTACAACCCGGCCATTAGACACTATAACACATAACAAAATTATTAAAGACCAGATTCAAAACATTTGACCTAACTTCCTTAAACAAATTCTAGGAAATAGTTGTTACCTTTTTCCGGGATCATCCCTGAAATTTTTCTCGAAACAAGAAACCAACATACTCTATGATCGCAAGAACTCCTCCTCAACTATTTTCTTGTTGTTTAAAACTATGACTAGAATTATGCATTGTTTTTTAATCCACTTTCTTTACTCCTAGTTTATGTCTTCTTCAATAAATTATGCATTCATCCTTTCTGCAACCTCTGCAGAAGCAGGTATGGGTATCTTCTTCCCTACCATTTCTTCCTCAAAAATTAACAGCAACTCCCACGGATCTTCCCTGATCAAATCCTCTCTTTTCAGCTCCTCATTCATCCCTCTCGCTCTTACCTTAGCAGTTGAAAGTATTTACCACTCTTGCACCTCTTCTCCCCTTGCACCAACCATACATGTTCCTGCCTCCCACTGCGGACCAAGGGTGACTACTGGTGTCACAATCACTGCGTGCAGTTGCAGCACCTCTTGTTTATCTCCTTCATTCAAGGGGTTATTCTATTGATTTTGATATTCAGAGACCAAATATTTTTGACTTTCCACTCCCTCCACTGGATGAGTCTCAAGTTCCTTGATTGTCCCCCCTTTTTAAGCCGATGGAGTTTCCATTGGTCTTAAGAGGTAAGAGTAGTCTTTGCACCCTTCAGATTCAGCTTCCTAAAAACAATGCATCACCCCGTGTCCTTGTTCTCCTTGTTACCTTTATTCCTTCTCTGGTTGTGCAGATCATTACCCACTCCTCCCATGTCATTATCATTAAAAAGCTGCTCATCACCCTCAGAATACACCTCATATAGACCCTTAGAATTTCCCTTAGAATCTCCCTCATTGATCAAGCTTCCAAATCGGTTGTTGATGTCAATGTAGGGCATAGTTCCCCTCATGTTTATGTCCGTCTTGGTATCCAGTGTCATGCATTCCCCATGTGAAGATTGCTCCCACTCATGGCCTACCATTGACTTGATTTCACCTGGAGACACGCTTCCAGAGTTCCTTCTACTACCAGTGTGCACTTCCATGGCATACATACATGGAGACACTGCCCTAGAAGATGGACCAAAAGCATCTGCAACCCCCAACAGACTCACCCGGAGCATTAGTAGGTGCATTGAAAGTGACCAAAATTCTAACACCCGAGACTTTTATGAGAAATATTTTGTTTTTATGTTATATAAATCATCAAAGGAATCATTCACTACTCATAACACTAGCTAGGCTTGATTTACATGCAACCGCAACCTTCCTCGATAGCTTGCATCGTACACAATATCGAGTTTCACTAAACAACGATATATTATAATATTATCCATTGTGAATATTATTAACTGAATTTTTAATTTTATAACATTTTAATTCATCTTATACATTTTCTAGAATGAGGTATGAAAACAAAATCAGTTTTTTGGATAAAAGAAGTTTTTTTAAAAAAATGCATTTTTACCGCCTTTTGATGGCGCACCCACATTAAATCTAGTTTTTGAAAAGTTTATAAGTTAAATTTTACAAAATAAAATTCTTCTTTAGAATCAGGATATAAAAATTTACTTTGGATAAATTTTTCATATTATTCTGATAACTTTCATATTTTAATTAATAGGAAAAACACGCAATATTTTAATTAAAAACAATTTTTTTCATCGCAATACTTTATATGGTCTAATTATAGTATTGAATGTTTTTAAAGTATAAATAGAATATATTTTTACCATTTAATATAATATATGTCATTAGCATTAATTTTACATTGAATTCATAGGTAAAAACATTTAAATCTTTGGCAATGTTTTAACTTTTTAAACCTGTTTGCTTAACAACAGGATAAATTTTAAATTAATTACTGCAACTTCTGTGTTTTGAATTTTGAAAAATGGATTCCATATTTGGAATAAGTGGGTCTAAATTATGTTAATAGGTTACTTTTATTTTTTTGATATTATGAATAGTATCCACGGTAATATTTTTTACTACGGTTAAAGGTAAATAGGGTAATTCAAGGTTAAATGAATATTATAATAATTCAAAATTACCTTGAAACTTGTCCTAACCTTATTGTAAGAGTATTGTCCAACCATGGGCATCCTTGGGTCTATTTTGGGACCCCATTGATCCACTTGGTAGTGATAATGACAATTTGGATTAATTAATTTAATGTAAAGAAAAAATTGACATTAACAAAAATCTTTTAGTAATTAATTTTTATACGGGGTTATATAAATTATATTTTCGACTATAAATATTCATTAGAAATCTAAAAATATTTCCTATATAATGATATTTGTTTTATAATTTTTAGACACCAAATAAATTAAATTATTTATGACACAATAATGATGAAGTATTTACCTCATTAATAAATGATTTAAATAAATAAGATTATAATGATTAAAATATTTTCCAAAACATGTCCAATTCTGATTGGATGATTTTATTTTGACCATTATTCATTTTATCTTAATCTTTAATGGTTTTTGGACCTTTTTAATCCGAAGATATGTTTATAATAAAATAATATTTCCACACTTTCCAAAGGTACCCCTCTCCTCCCTTATAAAAGGGCACCTCCTCCCTCTCTTCCTCACACCAATTTGAGCCTTCACGCTCGGCCAACCCATGACCATTTCACTTCCAAACTTCCTTATAAACCTACTATAGGTACTGGTCTTCTCAAAAGACCAACAATAGTGCCTTAAGAGAAAGTTTAAAGGAGGCACTTCGAGAAAGAGGTAATACCTTCTACTGTTTTCTTCAAGTTCCATTCTTCTTCTACTCCCTCTTCATTAGTTGTTTAATTATGTGGTAATGACTTAATAATCCCTCATATGATTATATGTTATTATAAATATTAAACAACCCTATTTCACCTCTTATCCATCCTACAAAAAATGAAATCACCGTGCATGCGTATGTGCGGAATACCGTCTCCACACCGTGGTGTAATTTGTTTTCCACCACCACCTTACCTGGATAGGTATAATGGTGCAAATAAATAACTATATATGATTATTGTAAAGTGATATTAATTCTAAAATAGTATACATACACTTAAATACAATTCCATGATCATGGGAATGATATCATTGTTTGTGCGTACGTACGGCCTACCGTCTCCACGATGTGATGCGACACGTTCTATATGATTTTCATTGAATAATGATTATATAAATGAATTGAATGAATAAATATGATATAAATTACACTAATAAAATTATTTAAATGATGTTTCTGTATCCTATAAAGTGGAATAAGAATTTATTCGACAAAAAACGCATAAGAACAAAAAATTAATAAACACCCGAATAACAAGTAGTAATGAAATATTACTAATAAGAAGCTATGAATATGACCATATATGATATCATAACAATAAGTATGATTCTGGAATAAGTAAATAACATTACTTAAATCATTATACAAGAGTTTCAGACATGTACAAAGCATATCGGACCTAAGGTAAGGGAAAATATCACAATCTCATTTTTATCTGAGATTGTTTATACTTTGGTATTTACTGGGGTGTATTTTATCATCCACATCCATGTTTCCTCAATATATAATATTATTTCCATCCACCGACAATTTTTTAAATCCAATTTTACCCTTCGGTGAGTTTTTAGTAAAATATATGAAAGGAAGCTTTTGTCGTTTTTCGTTCAAGGTACTTTTTGACTTTTCCGTCAAAAGTACGATAAGAATGTTTTTTTAACTTATACGTCATGAATGGATTTTTAAAACATTATTTCGAAGAGTCTTCCTTTAAATGTTTTCAAGTTTATTTTTAATCCACTTCTTTTAGTTTAAAATTTTATGACATGTTAATAAAAGAAAAATGTTTTTGAAGTAGAAAGGATATTTTCCTCGAGAATGGAGTTCAAGTGTTTTATCAAAATTATTTTCCATCTAAGATAATATAGGGTTATGTTTCTATCCCTATTATTACATTTATTTGATTATGTTGTGATGGAAGTATTTTTATGAATTCCTTTATCTTATATGAATTGTTTTATGATGTCATGATGTTTAAGATTCCCATTTTTATTTCATGGATTATGCTATGATGTATGGTTTATGATTTTTTGGCACACATAAGAATGGTATCATTATGAGATGGGTGGGACCTATATCTCCCTCCAATGCATTGTGTAAAGATTTTATATCTCATGAGATAGACATGGCTGGAAAGGCAGGTTAAACTGGTTCAGTGAAACAGGACTGAAACGAGGAGTGAACTCGGTTCAGAAATGGACTTTGTCCACTAAGATAGTCTTGGCTATGAGTCTTGACTAATAAGAAATGATTCTCTATGATTATGTGTGTATGCCACAAATTTTCATGTTTTATGTTATGATTATTGGGATTACATTTCACTAACATGATTTATCCCATGTTATGAAATTATGATCTCTTTTGCTGGGTAAGATTTCCAAAATGTTATGTTCTTATAAATTTGATGTGATTGATATTTATTTTGTTTTCCCTTACTGAGCATTTGAGCTCACCCTTTTGTATGTTTTCTTTCCCCAGGTCAGGAAGAAGGTTATTAAGTAATATATGCCAAAAAGGGACTATAGATATGATGAAATAAATGGGAGACAGTGTAGATGCTTTATGAACCAGTTGTTTATGTTTCCCAATTTCTAAAGAGACTATACCTATATGGTCCTTTCATGGTTTTGTTATAGGTTGTAATAAGTATGCATAAATTTTGAAGTATTAACCATGATTGTAAAGTATGGGTTGCTATATTTGGTATCAGAGGAAAGGTATAGTCATCTTTTGCAAACTAGGATGTGAAAGCCTTAGTAAGAAACCTAAGGATATGTCTATGCATAGAAAACAATATTAGTGTTTTAGGAATTGCCATGAACAACCTATGATAAGACCTTAAGTGTAAAATTTTGTTCTTGATTATGTGGTTTTCTTTTTATAATTAGTGTTTCTCACACTATTCTTCTTGGATTTAGTCAATGGCTGGAACCCGAAGGAACCGTGTTAATGCAGAATGCGATGGGAAATGCAATGATTGCCCCCTGAGCAACCAAACGATATGGGAGATATAATGAAAAATCTTGTAGCCATGCTCACACAACTTTCTCATGCAATGAATCATGCAAGACTTCCAAATGAGCAAAGGAAGGAGCAAAATTATGTTGAATCCTTCATGAGGTAGCGTCCACCTTCATTCAGTGGGTCTTCTGATCCATTAGTGGTTGAACAATGGATCAGTACCACTGAAAAGATATTTTCTGTTCTTCAATGTTCTGAACATGATAATGTCATCTTAGCAGTGTATCACTTAGAAGGTGATGCTGATCAATGGTGGAATCTTATTAAGAATATGAGGCAAAGGGATGAAATTGAGTACATGGAATGGGACTGTAACACCCCGACCCCAGTTACCCGGATTCGGTGCATTATTACATTACATTGGCATGATCACAAGAAAGATCAAATCTCGAAAGACCGATTGGTTTAGTAGCCTTGGAAACACTAGATATATTCATAAAGTATTACATCATCAAGTGGAAAAATACTACAACAACATAGTCTCCATATTCCACACTCATATCCCAACATACTATCCCTGCAGGTCATTCATAACTTACTTCTTCATATCCTGGGAAAAATAAAACATAGATAAGGGGTGAGCTCAAATGCCCAATAAGGATAACAATATAGCGGAAACTTTCAAAAATAAGCATAAACATTTAAGGCAATGTATAACTAAAATAAAAGCCTTTTAAACTTGAACTTCAACATAGTATGGAAAAGGTAAAATGAAATAATTCCATTTACTTATTCACATGGATATTCTACTAATCAAATAATCATATTTAATATCAATAACCACTTTCATAATGATGGAATGCATAATGACAGACTATCATAACCACATAGCCAAGGCCTCGTGCCAAGAATAAAAATAAGATTTTACAAAGGCCTTGTTCCAAGACACTAGTTTGTCTCATGAGACCTACTGATGCATCAAGGAGCTATAGTGGGCTCCACCCGTCACATATTAAGTCCAATGCATTCCCATATGAAAAGGTTTAAACATAACATAAACATTCGTATTAAAACTAGAATACGTAATGTAAATACATTCACCATAAACTATGAATGGTATAAAAATTGCACATCCACAGTCAAACATATCACAAAGCCTTCAATATAATATAGACGTTTTGTATCATGATAAATCAACTTCAAATAAGCGTAAAATTCATCAAAGGATGTTGATATAGATGAAATCAAAACTCTTTTTAGAGAAATATCTCTTTCTATTTTGAAATCATTTAAGAGTCTTATATTTATGAAATAAAACATTTTCTTTGAAAATATTCTTATAATCTTGTAAGGGAAGCTTCGATGATTTTATAACGGCAGAAAATAACCACACCTGTCGTATAAGTGCAAAAAAAACATTCTTACCTGAATTCTGTAGAAAAGGTTAAAAAGTACCTTGTTTGGAAAATGATGGAAAGATTCCTTTATAAAACTCTTATAAAAAGTCAAACAAGGCTATAAATGACCTTAACCCATATTCTTTTAAATAGTAAAAATGTATTGAAATTCATTTTTAAGAAACATGGATGTGGATGATAAAGAGATCTCGGTAGATTATTACGTATAAACAACCTCGGATAGTGAAGTGATTGTGAAATAAACTGTTACCTTGTACTTTTCCTTGGTTGAGATAGGTTAACCTCCTGTATAATGGTAAAATAATTGTTATTAAATTATACAAGAATCATATATTTTAATATGATATCATATATGATCTTTTAACATTGATTGGTTAATAATATCTTAGAATTATCGTCGTTTCGGGTGTTAACTTACCCGTTTTCTTTTATATGTTTTGTTACATAAGCCGTGTTTTTTATGGATAGATTGTATCTTATTCATATCTAGAATGATATCAGGTCCTTAAACATCATTGTTAAATCATCAAATTATAATTATACTTGAATGGATACGATGGAGAATGAATCTCATCGCGTTCGTGGAGACGGTAGTCCGTACGTACGCACGAGCAACAATATCATTCTTCTGATATTAAAATAATATATAAATGGATGGTATACCATATATACAGAATCATTAACATGTTATATTTATTATTTAAATGAGTTACAGATCATTATTATACCCATCCAAATAATAATATATTGAATAACAATTACACCACGACGTGGAGACGGTAAGCCGTACGTACGCACGTATGGTGACATGTTATTCAAAGGGTGGATAGATTACTGAATATGGTTGTACCATATTTATAATAACATCCCAGTATATATATGATACTGGAGTTATTATTTTAGAATGGTAATAACAAAGAAAGAAGAAGTGGAAGAAGAAAGGAACTTCGAAAAATGTGGTGAAATCATTACCTCTTCTACGAGTTATCCCTTTTGATTTGATCAAAAGGGATCCTTAGGTTGGCTTTCTGATCAAACTAAGGCCTGTATGTTGTAGTGAAGGAATTTAGGAGAGTATTTGGGCAGAGTTTGGCCGAACCAAAAGGCTTTGAATGTGTGAAGAAATGAGAATGAGGAGTGCCCTTTTATAAGAGGGGTGAGGGGCACCTTTGGAAAAGCTGGAAATATTAGTTTATAATAAATTCATATTCGGTTTCTAATGGCTCCAAAGTTTATTATTCAAAGGTTAAGGTGGGGATGGGTCTAAAACCACTCAACCAATAGAATTTATACCGGTTTGGGTACTTATATTAACCTTATCATTAAGTATTAACTCTAAGTTAATTAGTTTCACTTTTACAATGTCTCTTTGTATTTTTATATTATATGGTTAATAAACATACAATATACATCCAAGAGATCCCCAAGTGGTCCATTAATGATACAACAATCATGATATAAGTCTCTTGGCCGAACATTAAATTTTTAGGAATTTAATATCAATTAATAATATAATACTTGTTTTAAAAACTCTTTTATGTCAATTTTGACACTATTCAATAGTTGAATTTTGTGAAACTCATAACAGAATTATTAATTCGAAAGAAGTTAATTAAATCAATCCTAATATGTCATATTATCCTAGAAAATTATTTTAATTCATTAAAAGTCTCAAATTAAATTTATTTGGGTATTTGTAATATCAATTATTTTAAATTTTCACTATTATGGGAATTACTGCATCATCATTGTGTCATAAATAAATTACATTATTTAATCTCTAAAAATTATAAATAAAATATCATTATGTTTGAATTCTTTTTATCTTTCTAATGAATATTTTTAGATGAAAATCCAACATATATAACCCTATGTAAAAAAATTTCTAAAAGATATATGCTTGTGTCATTTTTGTATTCATTTTAACTTAATTAAAATTAAGTGTCCCTATCACCTACAAGTGGCACCATGGGGTCCCAAAATCGACCCAAAGATGACTATGGTCGAAAATGTCTCACCCAATAAGGTTAGTACACATTTTAGGATAATTTGGCATTATTATAATATTATTTTTTAACCCTTATTTACCGCATTTACCCTTAACCATGGTAAATAAAATATTTACCGAAGTAATTATTCAAAATGTCTAAAAATCAAAGTTACATATTTACATAATTTGAAAATCCTGATTCCAAATATGGAATCCATTTTTCAAAATTCAAAACACAGAAGTGGCAGAAATTAATTTAAAATTAATTCCCGTTGTTAAAACAAAAAGCCTGTTTTTAAGAGACAATAACTATCAAAAGATTGGCACTTGTTTATGTCCGGTTTAATTGTAAAATTATGTCCAATGACCAACATTATATTAAATGGTAAAAATATATTCTATATATACTTTAAAACCACTCAAATTCATAATTTATCACTATTAATTAATTTGATTAAAAAAGTTGTTTTTAATTAAAATTTAGTAATTTTCACTATTCATCAAAATATAAAAGTTATCTGAAAAGTACCAAAATTTCACCTTAGGCTAAATTCGATATTCCGAATCCAAAAATGAAGTCCATTTTGAAATATAAAATATATATAATTTCAAAAAGTAGGCATTACTATTCATAATGGCTAGTTTGATTGGTTATGGTGTGTTAGAACTCAGTGTTGCGTACAACACACACTATCACATTATTCAAAGAGAAGCGTACCGTAGAAACTTGGGGTGTTACATTCTCCCCTACTTCAAATAACTTTATCCTCGAAATGTCTAGAATACTTGTCACATGAAAAGACTCGGGTGGTTCTTCATCATAAGTTATTCGGGTTCCCACGTTGCCTCTTCCATCTTATGGTTTCTCCACAAAACTTTTACCGGACGTGTCATCTGGTTTCTCGGTACTTGTTCTCTTGTATCAAGAATCCTGATGGGATCTTCGCAATAAGACATATCGGGTTGCAGTTCTAATTCCTCATAGGTGAGTACATGCATTGGGTCAGGCATCTATTTCCTCAACAGAGATACGTGGAACACGTCGTGAACTTTGGAGAGACTTGGCGGCATTGCCAATCGGTAAGCTACAACCCCAACTCGTTCTATAATTTCAAAGGGTCCAATGTACCTGGGACTCAATTATCCTTTCTTACCAAAACGTTTGACTCCCTTCCATGGAGATACCTTCAGAAAAACATGATCACTGACTTGAAATTCCAAATCCTTCCATCTATTATCAGCATAGCTATTCTGCCTACTTTGAGCTGCTTTGATGTGATTTTGGATTACCTTCACCTTTTCCACCATTTCCTCCACCAGTTATGGGCCTATAATTTTTCTTTCACCAACGTCATCCCAACAGGTTGGTGTACGACATCTCTTTCCGTATAACACTTCATATGGTGCCATCTGAATACTCTAATGGAAGCTATTGTTATAGGAAAATTCTACCAGAGGTAAATATTGATCCCACATACCCTGAAAGTCAAGTGAGAAAGATCTCAACATGTCTTCTAAGGTTTGAATAGTCCGTTCTGATTGTCTGTCTGTCTGAGGGTGGTAAGTAGTGCTGAAATGAAGTTCAGTATCCAGGGATTTCTGAAGACTTTTCTAGAATCTTGAAGTAAAACAGGGATAACGATCAGAAACAATCGATAGGGGTACTCCATGAAGTCTCAAAACTTCATTAATATATAGTCTTGCTAGACGTTCCAGGGGTAGATCGTCTCTTATAGTAAGAAAATGTGCTGACTTGGTAAGACGATCAACAATAACCCATATTCCATCGTTCCTTCTAGGAGTCTTTGGTATCCCCATGACAAAGTCCATCGTAATATTGTCCCATTTCCACTTCGGTATGGGAAGAGGTTGCATGACTCCTCCAGGCTGTTTCCTTCCAGCTTCACTTGTTAACAGACCATACATCTTGACACAAAATTAGAAATCTCCCTCTTCATGTTGTCCCACCAAAAATGTTCCTTCAAATCTCTATACATTTTGGTGCTCCCAGGGTGTATAGAGAAATTGGAACTATGTGCATCATCCCGCAATTCCCTTTTTAGATCAGGTATATCGGGAACACAAAGTATCTTCCAAAATTTCAAAATTTCATCTTCATACACAAAGTCTCTCAGTCTCCCATCATTCACAGCTTTAATCTTCTTTTGGAATTCTTCATCATCGGTCTGAGAACTCTTAATCCTTTCTAGTAAAGATGGTTTGGCAACCATTTGAAAAAGCATTTATGTTTCACCTTCCCTGGTTATTCCCATGTCCATCTTCACTAGATCCATCAAAACTGAATCCCTTTCAATTCTCATCATGTTAAAAACTCCATGTTCTTTTCTGCTCAAAGCATCTGCCACCTTGTTTTCTTTCCCCGGGTGGTAGTGTATCGTACAATCATAATCCTTGAGTAATTCAAGACATATACTTTGCCTCATGTTGAGTTGTTTTTGTGAGAAAATATACTTCAAACTCTTGTGATCAGTATAAATCTCACATTTTCACCATAGAGGTAGTGCCTCCATATCTTTAAAGCAAAGATCACAGCAGCTAACTCGATATCATGAGTAGGATAGTTTTGTTCATTAATTTTCAACTGTCGTGATGCACAGGAAATAACTCTAACATTCTGCATAAGGACACAACCAAGTCCTTTCTTCGATGCATCACTATAAATAACGAACCCATCATTCCCCAATGGTGGAGTCAATATAGGAGCATTGACTAATATTCTCTTCAGTTCTTCGAAACATTCTTCATACTCTTTTGTCCAAACAAATTTAACCCCTTTACGTGTGAGCTTCGTTAATGGGTTAGCCAATCAGGCAAAATTCTGGACGAATCATCGATAATGACCTTCCAAACCAATAAAACTACGTACCTCAGTTATACTCGTAGGTGCTGGCCATTCTTGGATCGCCTTGGTCTTAGAAGGATCAACAGAGATTCCATCTTTAGAGACAATATGTCCAAGAAAAGGAATCTCATGAAGCTAGAATTCACACTTTCTAAACTTCCCATATAATTCATGTCTTCTCAGAGTCTTCAGGATAATGTGCAAGTGATTTTCATGATCTTCGTAGCTTTTGGAGTATACCAAGATATCATTAATAAATACCACCACAAATTCATCGAGATACTCCTTGAAAACTCTATTCATAAGATCCATGAATACAGAGGGTGCATTAGTCAATCCAAAAGGCATAACAGTAAACTCATAATGCCTGTACCTGGTTCGAAATGATGTCATCAGAATGTCTTCCTTCTTCACACACAACTGATGGTATCCAGATCGAAGGTCAATCTTTGAAAAGTATTGAGCTCTATGCAGTTGGTCAAATAAATCATCAATGCGTGGTAGGGGATACTTGTTCTTTATTGTTATAGCATTGATCTCCCTGTATTCGATACATAACCTCATAGATCGGTCTTTCTTTTTAACAAAAAGAACAGGGACTCACCATGGAGAAACACTAGGGCGAATAAATCCCTTATTACTGAATTCCTCTAGTTGTTTTATTATTTCAACTAATTCTGCAGTGGCCATTCTATAAGGGGTCTTTGATATAGGCCTTGATCTAGGAATTAAATCAATGGAAAACTCAACTTCTTGTTCTGGAGGATGTCCAGGTAAATCTTATGGAAATACATCTATAAATTCTTTCACAATAGGTACATCCTCTATTTGAACATTCTTTTCCTCACCCACAGTTATTTCATTCTCTTCCTCCCCAATAATTGAATTTAGTTGAGCTACTGGGGATGGATCTAAATAAGAATTAGGTGGTGACGATTCTGATCTAAAGATAAGGTGTTCCTTATCATTATCATCAAGAATCGTAACATCTTTCTTCTTAAAATAAATCTTTGCATCATAGTCCGAAATCCAGTCCATACCGAGGATTATATCAAACTAAATCATAGGTATGACGATGAGATCAGCAGATAAAGAACATTTATGTTCTCGAATGGGGACTGATTCACAAAACATTGTTGCAATGATACTTCCCTTAGGAGTTTTAACTGAAAAATCCTTTGTTAAATCAAATTGGAAATATCTAATTTTCTTAGCAAACTGGGAAGATATGAAACAATGCAATGATCCAGAATCAAATAATGCATTTGCTAAACTTGAGAAAACCATTAAATTACCTGCCACCATGTCTTTCGGAGCTTCTACCTCAGCAGTAGTGATAGCATAAGCCTGGCCTTGATCCCTTGTCCTTTTCTGAGGTATGTTCTCCTGACGCTTAGTAAATTCATTTTCATAATGCCCCATCTCCCTGCAATTGTAGCACTGAACATTGGTGGCTTCCTTCTTCCCTTTGCAATCACGAGCTTGGTGGCCTTTTTCACCACATTTGTAACAGACGCCCATTCCCTTCAAGCAAGTACCAGGGTGTTTCTTTACACATTTACCACTGGATGGATATTCAACCTTTCCTTTATTCCCCTTATTTCCATTCCCATATTGATCATCAGGCCTCTTCTTCTCTTTCTTTGCTTTAAATTCATAAGACTTAGAGAATTCCTTTTCAGTTTTGATAGCACATTAGACAATGTCTTCGTACGATAAAAAGGATTGTGAGACTAATGCTCGATGGAGAAATGGTTTTAACCCATCAAAGAAACGATCAATCTTACTTCTTGGGTTACATATATAATCACCAGCATACCTTTCTAACCTTGTAAAGTTAGCCTCATAATTTGTGACATTCTCATCCTCCTTCTGTCTCAAACTCATAAATTTCCTTTCCATATCTGCTCGATGGTCGTGAGGAAAGTATTTTTCTAAAAACAGATCTTTGAACTCCCTCCATTCTATATTTTATACTTCATCATCTTCCTTCATATTTTGAATCAATAACCACCATTGATCAGCATCTCCAGTGAGGCGGTAAACTGCCATGATAACTTTTTCCCTTCCACTACTCCCCAAAGCCTGAAATATTTTCTCTAGGAAAAATATCCATTGCTCATCAACTAAGGGATTTGTACTCCCATTGAACGTTGGTGGTTGTTTCCTCATTAATCGATCTAACATTCATCCTCCATGCTGCGGATCAGGGTGCTCCATACGGGTAAGGTTAATATTCATAACCTGAGTGAGTTATCCCAGTATGGTGATTAGCTGATCGGCACCAGTTGCATCACCAGCTCCACTATAATTATCTTGTGCAGAAGGTCAATCCCTACATGGAGTGCGTGCATTGATACGGTTTCTATTTCTTCCACTAGGAGCCATTTCTAAATAATGGCATAAACTAGATCAGTTTATGAATCAAAATACATAATCCCATACTTATAAAACACTTAACACAAATTGAACTATTTCTGGATATAATCCATAATCATAAAAATGTTTTCTTTGAGGAAGTATATACTCATAAACCCTTCATAATGATTTTTAAAGAAAATGAGAGTTGTCCTAAGAAGATCCCCTGGGAGTGTCGTAACCAAGAGTGCAGCAAGGCCCGTTGTCGTGCACCAGTTCCCGTTCGAGTCTAGCTCAAAGCGGTGTTTTCGGGTTTTACCCCTAGGTACATCTGTGCCAGAGCCGCCTCTAGCTGCTCATATCCAGACAGGTATGTATTGCTCGGAAAACTCACAAAATCTCTACAATACCAATATTCTAGTAAGTTCTTCTATACTAATCCTCAAAGTTCATCTTAGGTCTACGTGCTCTAATCAGAGTTTATCTAAATCTAGCTTCCAAGGTTTGTACTAAACATCCTCTGATACCAACTGTAACGCCCCGACCCCAGTTTCCCAGAGTCGGTGCATTATTACATTACATTGGCATGATCACAATAAAGATCAAATCTCGAAAGGCCGATTGATTTAGTAGCCTTGGAAACAGTAGATATATTCATAAAGTATTACATCATCAAGTGGAAAAATACTACAACATCATAGTCTCCATATTCCACACTCATATCCCCACATACTATCCCTGCAGGTCATTCATAACTTACTTCTTCACATCCTGGGAAAAATAAAACATAGAAAAGGGGTGAGCTCAAATTCCCAGTAAGGATAACAATATAGCGGAAACTTTCAAAAATAAGCATAAACATTTAAGGCAATGTATAACTAAAACAAAAGCCTTTTAAAATTGAACTTCAACACAGTATGGCAAAAGTAAAATGAAATAATTCCATTTACTTATTCACATGGATATTATACTAATCGAATAATCACATGCAATATCAATAACCACTTTCATAATGATGTAATACATAATGCCAGACTATCATAACCACATAGCCAAGGCCTCGTGCCAAGACTACAAATAAGATTTTTCCAAGGCCTTGTGCCAAGACACTAGTTTGACTCATGAGTCCTACTGATGCATCGAGGGGCTTTAGAGGGCTCCACCCATCACATATTAAGTCCAACGCATTCCCATAAGAAAAGGTTTAAACATAACATAAACATTCGTATTAAAACTAGAATACGTAATGTCAATACTTTCACCATAAACTATGAATGGTATAAAAATAGAACATCCACAGTCAAACATATCACAAAACCTTCAATACAGTATAGAAGTTTTGTATCATGATAAATCAACTTCAAATAAGCATAAAATTCATCAAAGGTTGTTGACATAGATGAAATCAAAACTCTTTTTAGAGAAATATCTCCTTCTATTTTGAAATCATTTAAGAGTCTTATATTTATGAAATAAAACATTTTCTTTGGAAATATTCTTATAATATTTTAAGGGAATATTTGATGATTTTATAATGGCGTAAAATAACTGCACCTGCCGTATAAGTTAAAAAAACATTCTTACCTTAATTCTGTCGAAAAGGTTAAAAAGTACCTTGTTTGGAAAATGACGGAAAGATTCCTTTATAAAAAACTTATAAAAAGTCAAAAAGGGTATAAATGAACTTAACCCATATTCTTTTAAATAGTAAAAATGTTTTGAAATACATTTTTAAGAAACATGGATGTGGATGATAAAGAGATCCCGGTAGATTATTACGTATAAACAACCTCAGATAGTGAAGAGATTGTGAAATAAACCCTTACATTGTACTTTTCCTTGGTTGGGGTAGGTTAAACTCCTGTATAATGATGAAATAATTGTTATTAAATTATTCAAGAATCATATATATTAATATGATATCATATATGTTCTTTTAACATTGATTTGTTATTAATATCTTAGAATTATCGTCGTTTCGGGTGTTAACTTACTCGTTTTCTTTTATATGTTTTGTCACATAAGCCGTGTTTGTTATGGATAGGTTGTATCTTATTCATATCCAGAATGATATCAAGTCCTTAAACATCATTTTTAAATCATCAAATGATAATTATACTTGAATGGATACGATGGAGAATGAATCTCATCGCATTCGTAGAGACGGTAGTCCGTACGTACGCACGAGCGACAATATCATTATTTTGATATTAAAATAATATATAAATTGATGGTATATCATATATACAGAAACATTAAAATGTTATATTTATTATTTAAATGAGTTAAACATCATTATTATACCCATCCAAATAATAATATATTGAATAACAATTACACCACGACGTGGAGATGGTAAGCCGTACGTACGCAGGTATGGTGACATGTTATTCAAAGGGTGGATAGAATACTGAATATGGTTGGACCATATTTATAATAACATCACAGTATATATATGATACTGGAGTTATTATTTTAGAATGGTAATAACAAAGAAAGAAGAAGTGGAAGAAGAAAGGAACTTGGAAAAGGGTGGTGAAATCATTACCTCTTCTTCGGGTTCTCCCTTTTGATTTGATAAAAAGGGATCCTTAGGTTGGCTTTATGATCAAAGTAATGCCTCTAGGTTGTATAGATGGAAGTTGGGAGAGTATTTGGGAAGATTTTGGCCGAACCAAAAGGCTTTGAAGGTGTGAAGAAATGATAATGAGGAGTGCCCTTTTATAAGAGGGGTGAGGGGCACCTTTGGAAAAGCTAGAAATATTAGTTTATAATAAATTCATATTCGGTTTCTAATGGCTTCAAAATTGATTCTTCAAATTTTTAGGTGTGGATGGGTCGAAAACCACTCAACCAATATAATTTATACAGGTTTGGGTACTTATATTAACCTTATCATTAAGTATTAACTCTAAGTTAATTAGTTTCACTTTTACAATGTCTCTTTGTATTTTTATATTATATGGTTAATAATCATACCATATACATCCAAGAGACCCTCAAGTGGTCCTTTAATGATAAAAATATCATTATATAAGTCTCTTGGCCGAACCTTAGATTTTTAGAAATTTAATAACAATTAATAATATAATACGTGTTTTAAAAACTCTTTTATGTCAATTTTGACACTATTCAATAGTTGATTTTTGTGAAACTCATAACAGAATTATTACTTATAAAAACGTTAATTAAATCAATCCTAATATGACATATTATCCTAGAAAATTATTATAATTCATTAAAAGTCTCATATTATATTTATTTGGGTATTTATAATATCATTTATTTTAAATGTTCACTATTATAGGAATTACTGCATCATCATTGTGTCATAAATAAATTACATTATTTAATCTCTAAAAATTATAAATAAAATATTATTATGTAGAAAATCGTTTTATCTTTCTAATGAATATTTATAGTCAAAACTCCAACATATATAATCCTATTTAAAAAGTGTTTTTCTAAAAGATTTATGCTTGTGTCATTTTTGTATTCATTTTAACTTAATTAAAATTAAGTGTCCGTATCACCTACAAGTGGCACCATGGGGTCCCAAAATCGACCCAAAGATGCCTATGGTCGACGATTTATCAACCAATAAGGTTAGGACATGTTTTAGGGTAATTTTGTATTATTATAATATTATTTTTTAACCCTTATTTACCGGATTTACCCTTAACCATGGTAAATAAAATATTTACCGAAATAATTATTCAAAATGTCTAAAAATAAAAGTTACCTATTTACAAAATTTGAAAATCCTGATTCCAAATATGGAATCTATTTTACAAAATTCAAAACACAGAAGTGGCAGAAATTAATTTAAAATTAATTCTCGTTGTTAAAACAAAAAGCGTGTTTTTAAGAGACAATAACTATCAAAAGATTGGCACTTGTTTATGTCCGGTTTAATTGTAAAATTATGTCCAATGACCAACATTATATTAAATGGTAAAAATGTATTCTAAATATACTTTAAAACCACTCAAATTCATAATTTATCACTATTAATTATTTTGATTAAAAAAGTTGTTTTTAATTAAAATTTAGTAATTTTCACTATTCATCAAAATATTAAAGTTATCCGAAAAGTACCAAAATTTCACCATAGGCTAAATTTGATATTCCAAATCCAAAAATGAAGTCAATTTTAAAATATAAAATATATATAATTTCAAAAAGTAGGAATTACTATTCATAACAGCTAGTTTGATTGGTTATGGTGTGTTAGAACTCGGTGTTGCGTACAACACACGCTATCACATTATTCAAAGAGAAGCGTACCGTAGAAGCTTGGGGTGTTATAGGGAAGAGTTCAAGAACTTATTTTTCAATAAGTATTTCCCTCGTATTCTTTGAGCAAAGATGGAGAAGAAGTTTCTTGAACTGAAGCAAAAGGATGATGAATCTGTTGGTACCTACGAAGCAAATTTTACAAGACTTTCATGGTACGCTTCAGGAATTATTATCCATCCTGAGAGTAAGATCGATCGATTATTTAGTGGCTTAAAACAAAGTCTTCAAAGAGCGTTAGCCATAGGGGACTTCAATATCTATGAGGAAATTATTCGATGTGCTCTCAAGGTTGAGATGGAGATTGGTGTAACCCATCAGTCACATGGGTTTGATAAGATGAGGAAAATGGAATTCAAAGGAAAATCTAAAGACCACACTGAAAAGAAGATGAGTTTTCCCTTATTCTAAATGTGTGGAAAGAGACATGGAGGAAATTTTCTTAAGGGGACAAGAAAATGTTATAAGTGTGGAAAAGAAGGTCATCGGGCAATTGAATGTCGAAATAATGGGAAGAAGATGTCTAATGATGAAAAAAAGGAAGGGATACACAGAATTAACCTACTACACTTCAATGATTCAAGTGCAAGGAGATGGGGAATTATGCCAATCAATGCCCAAATCCAACGGTTGGTGATGATGATCGATGTCAACAAACTCTTAAGGCCAAAGAAAAAGGAAAGTCACATGCAATTACTATCGGCGATGTGGAGTACGACAACGAATTGGTGAGAGGTACACTTAGCATCCCCTCTAAAGTAGAAAATGTTTTATTTTATTCTGTATCCACCAATGCTTTTATTTCTGAAGAATTTTCTAAGGGAATCATCGTATTACCTCAACAATTAGATGTTGAGTTGGTTGTGACAACTCCTAATGGCACAACAGTCGCATCAAAAGTTTACAATTCTTCTCCGATTGAAGTTTGTGGGAAAGTGCTTCCTGAAAATCTTGTGATCCTTCCTATAGTGGAATTTAATGTGATTCTTGGCATGGATTGGCTTTCTTTAAATGGAGATCATATCAATTTCCAAAGAAGGGATGTCGTATTTCATATTCCAGATCAATCTATGATCGTCTATCGATGCAAGGATGAACATAAACTTCCAATGGAAATTTCTTCTATCTTATGGGTCTTGATTCCACTAAATGAAGGTTATTTATCTAAAATGGTTGGAGATAAACTCACAATTAATAATATACCCATTGTACTAGAATTTTATGATGTTTTCCTGGAGGAATTTCCAGGTCTTCCACCAGATCGTGAAGTTGAGTTTTCAGTAGAACTTGTACCGGGTTCTTTGCCTATTTCAATGACTCCTTATAGAATGGCCATAGTTGAGTTGTAGGAATTGAAGATGCAACTCCAAGAGCATATGATAAAGGATTCCTACACCCTAGTGCATCACCTTAGGGAGCACCTATTCTGTTTGTTAAGAATAAAGATGGATCAATGAGACTCTGCATTGATTATCGAGAACATAACAAGATCACTATCAAGAACAAATATCCTCTCCCACGCATTGATGACCTATTTGACCAACTATGTGGAGATCAATACTTTTCCAAGATTGATCTTCATTCTGGGTATCATCAATTAAGGGTGAGGATATACCAAAGACGGCTTTCCATACAAGGTATGGAAACTATGAATTTATAGTGATGCCATTTGGTATTACTAATGCCCCTGCTATCTTGATGGATCTATTGAATAGAGTCTTTATAGACTATCTTTATCATTTTTGCTAGTCTTTATTGATGATATTCTTTTCTATTCAAAGAGCAAGGAAGAACATGAAGATCACTTGAGAATTGTATTAAAGACCCTAAGAAAGGAGATTCTTTATGCAAAATTTACCAAGTGTGAATTTTGGCTACAAAAAGTTGCATTTTTAAGTCACATAATCTCAAAAGAGGGGATATCTATGGATCCAGAAAAAATAGAGGTTATCAAAAGATGGTCGAGACCAACAATAGTAACCGAGATCCAATGTTTTCTTGGTTTGGCTGGATATTATCGATGTTTTGTGAAAGATTTTCCATGATTATCTAATCCACTCACCAAGTTGACTTGGAAAAAAGTTAAGTTTGTTTGGACAGAGGAATGTGAAGAGAATTTCAAGGAGTTGAAAGAAGGTTTTCCAGTGCACCTGTACTCACACTGCCTTGTAGTGGAGAAGGGTTTGTGATCTACAGGGATGTATCCAAGAAGGGATTGGGATGTGTTCTTATGCAAAATGGTATGGTGATAGCTTATGCCTCACGACAGTTGAAAATCCATGAGCAAAATTACCCAACTCATGATTTGGAGTTAGCTGCGGTAATCTTTGCAATAATATTTGGAGGCATTATCTTTATAGAGAAAGCTGTGACATTTATACTGATCATAAATGTTTAAAGTATATTTTCACACAAAAGGAGCTGAATATGCGCCAAAGAAGATGGTTGGATATGATTAAGTATTATGACTGCTCAATTCATTACCACCCTGGGAAAGCAAACAAGCTGACAGATGCATTAAGTCGACAAGACCATGCTAGCTTATCCATGATGAGGATCATAGAAGATCCAATATTTATGGATTTACAAAGGATGGATCTTGGAATTATAATGGAAGGGGAAATCGTATCTTTCTCAAATTAATGTTCAACCATCTATACATGTAAAGATTAAAGAGGTGCAGAAAGAAGATGTCGATTTACAAAAGAAGGTGAGAAATGTTCCTAAATTCAACCTTGATTGTGATGGGATAATAAAGTTCAGGAATCGGGTTTGTGTTCCTCCCATCCCAGATTTAAAGAAGGAGCTGCTGGATGAGGCTCATAGTTCTTCATTCTCTATTCTTCCTGGAAGCACAATGATGTATAGAGATCTGAAAGAGTATTTCTGGTGGGATGGCATGAAAAGAGATGTTGCTGAATATGTCTCTCGATGCTTGGTTTGTCAGCAAGTTAATGCTGAGAGAAAGAAGTCTAAGGGGATGTTACAACCATTACTCATACCTGAATGGAAATGGGAAAACATCACTATGGACTTTGTCACTGGACTTCCTAAAACATCCAAAGGCAATAATGCTATCTGGGTTATAGTTGATCGTCTTACGAAGTCAGAACACTTCATTGCTATTAGAGAATATTTTTCTCTTGATCAGCTTTCCAGGATATATGTAAAGGAAGTGGTAAGATTGCATAGAGTACCACATTCCATTATATCTAATCAGGATCCGAGGATTACCTAAAAGTTCTGGTGAAGTCTTCAGCATACTCTGGATATAGAGTTGAGTTTCAGCACTGCTTATCATCCTCAGACAGACGGTCAGTCTGAGAGGACAATTCAAACACTCGAAGTTAGGTTGAGATCTTGCTCTATGGATTTCAAAGTTGGTTGGGATCAACACCTACCTTTGGTGGAATTTTCTTAAAATAATATCTTTCACTCCAGTATTCAGATGGATCCTTATGAAGCTCTCTATGGAAAGAAATGAAGGACTCCAACTTGCTGGGATGAAGTTGGGGAAAGAAAGCTATTTGGACCTGATCTTGTTGATGAGATGGCAGAAAAGGTCAGATCTATTCAACAACACATAAGAGGAGCTCAGAGTTGACAAAAAAGTTATGCCAACAACCGAAGAAAATACCTAATGATTGAAGTGGGTGATAAAGTATTCTTACGAATATCTCCTTGGAAAAGAGTAATGAGATTTTGAAAGAATGGAAAGTTGAGCCCTAGATATATCGGTCCTTTTGAAATTCTGGATCGTGTTGGGAAGGTAGCTTACCGATTGGCACTTCCACCGAATCTATCTCAATTTCACAATGTGTTCCATGTATCTCTCCTGAGAAAGTACATACCCGATCCTTCACATGTACTCAGCTCAGAAGTTGTACCGCTGGAACAAGATCATTCTTATGAAGAACAGCCGATAGAGATTCTGGATCATAGCGAAAAAGTCCTACGGAACACGACCACTTGCTTGGTGAAAGTTTTATAGAGGAACCACCAATTAGAAGAAGCTACATGGGAACTTGAGGATATTATGAGGGAGAGGTATCCTCATTTGTTTGTTACGAAGTGACGAATTTCGAGGGTGAAATTCATTTTAAAGGGGGTAGAATGTAACACCCGAGACTTCTATGAGAAATAATTTGTTTATATGTTATATAAATAATCAAAGGAATCTTTCACTACACACAACACTATCTTGGCTTGCTTTACACGCAACCGCAACCTTCCTCGATAGCTTGCGTCGTACGCAATACCGAGTTTCACTAAACAACGATATATTATAATATTATCTGTTATGAATAGTTTTAACTTAATTTTATATTTTATAACATTTTAATTCATCTTATACATTTTCTAGAATGAGTTATGAAAACAAAATCAGTTTTTTGGATAAAAGCAGTATTTTTCAAAAAATGCAGTTTTACTGCCTTTTGATGGCGCACCCAAATTAAATCTAGTTTTTGACAACTTTATAAATTCAATTTGACAAAATAAAATTCTTCTTTAGAATTAGGATATAAAAATTTACTTTGGATAAATTTTTCATATTATTCTGATAACTTTCATATTTTAATGAATAGTAAAAACACGCTATATTTTAATTAAAAACAACTTTTTTCATCGCAATACTTTATATGGTTAAATTATAATATTTAATGTTTTTAATGTATAAATAGAATATATTTTTACAATTTCATATAATTTATGTCATTAGAATTAATTTTACATTGAATTCATAGGTAAAAACATTTCAATCTTTGGCAATGTTTTAACTTTTAAAACCCGTGTGCTTAACAACGGGATTAATTTTAAATTAATTACTGCAACTTCTGTGTTTTTAATTTCGAAAAATGGATTCCATATTTGTAATCAGTGGGTCCAAATTATGTTAATAGGTTACATTTATTTTTTTGATATTATGAATACTAACTACGCTAATTGTTTTTACTACGGTTAAAGGTAAATAGGGTAATTCAAGGTTAAAAATATATTATAATAATTAAAAATTACCTTGACACATGTCCAAAACTTATTGGATGAGTATTGGTTGACCATGGGCATCCTTGGGTCTATTTTGGGACCCCATTGATCGACTTGGTCGTGACAATGACAATTTGGATTAATTAACTTAATGTAAAGACAAAATTGACATTAACAAAAATCTTTTAGTAATTAATTTTTATAAGGGGTTATATAAATTATATTTTCGACTATAAATATTAATTAGAAATATAAAAATATTTCCTACATAATTATATTTGTTTTATAAGTTTTAGACAACAAATAAATTAAATTATTTATGACACAATAATGATGAAGTATTTACCTCATTAATAAATGATTTAAATAAATAAGATTATAATGATTAAAATATTTTCAAAAACATGTCCAATTCTGATTGGATGATTTTATTTTGACCATGAGTCAACTTATCTTCATCTTTAATGATTTTTTGTCCTTTTTAATCATAATATAAGTTTATAATAAAATAATACTTCCACACTTTCCAAAGGTGCCCCTCTCCTCCCTTATAAAAGGGCACCTCCTCCCTATCTCCCTCGCACCAATTTGAGCCTTCACGCTCAGCCAAACCCTGCCCATTTCACTTCCCCACTTTCTTAGAAACCTTCTTGAATTATTGGTCTTCTCAGAAGACCAACTATAGTGCCTTAAGAGAAAGTTTAAAGGAGGCACTTCGAGAAAGAGGTAATACCTTCTACCGTTTTCATCAAGTTCCATTCTTCTTCTACTCCCTCTTATTTAGTTGTTTCATTATGAGGTAATAACATCAGTATCCCTCATATACTGATATGTTATTATAAATATGAAACAACCCTATTTCACCTCTTATCCATCCTACGGAAAACAAAATCACCGCGCGTACGTATGTACGGAATACCGTCTCCACGCCATGGTGTAATCTGTTTTCCACCACCACCTTACTTGGATGGGTATAATGGTGCAAATAAATAACTATATCTGATTATTGTAAAGTGATATTTATTCTGAAATAGTATACATACACTTCAATACAACTCCATGATCATGGGAACGATATCATCGCTTGTGCATACGTATGGTCTACCGTCTCCACGATGTGATGCGACTCGTTCTATATGATATTCATTGAATAATGATTATATAAATCAATTGAATGAATTAATATGATATATATTACACTAATAAAATTCTTTAAATGATTTATCTATATCCTATAAGGAGGAATAATAATTTATTCGACAAAACACGCATAAGAACAAATAAGTAATAAACACCCAAATAACAAGTAGTAATGAAATATTACTAATAATAAGCTAAGAATATGACCATATATGATATGATAACAATATGTATGATTCTGGAATAAGTCAATAACATTATTTAAATCATTATACTAGAGGTTCGGACATGTACAAAGCATATCGGACCTATGGTAAGAGAAAATATTACAATCCCATTTTTATTCGAGATTGTTTATACTTTGGTATTTACTAGGGTGTATTTTATCATCCACATCCATGTTTCCTCAATATGTAATATTATTTCCATCCACCTAAAAGTTTTTAAATCCAATTTTACCATTCTGTGAGTTTTTAGTAAAAGATATGAAAGGAATATTTTGTCGTTTTTCGTACGAAGTACTTTTTGACTTTTCCGACAAAAGTACGAGAAGAATGTTTTTTTTAACTTATACGACATGAATGGATTTTTAAAACATTATTTCCAAGAATATTCCTTTACATGTTTTCAAGTTTATTTTTAATCAACTTCTTCTATTTTAAAATTGTATGACATGTTAAGAAAGGAAAAATGTTTTTGAAGTAGAAAGCATATTTTCCTCAAGAATGGAGTTCAAGTGTTTTATCAAAATTATTTTCCATCTAAGATAATAATGGGTTCTGTTTATATCCCTATTATTACATTTATTTGATTATGTTGTGATGGATATATTTTTATGAATTCCTTTATCTTATATGAATTGTTTTATGATGTCATGATGTTTAAGATTCCCATTTTTATTACATCAGTTATGCTATGATGTATGGTTTATGATTTTGTGGAACACATAAGAATGGTATCATTATAAGATGGGTGGTACCTATATCTCCGTCCAATTCATTGGGTAAAGATTTTATATCTCATGAGATAGACATGGCTGGAATAGCAGGATAAATCGGTTCAGTGAAACAGGACTGAAACGAGTAGTGAACTCAGTTCAGAAATGGACTTTGTCCACTAAGATAGTCTTCGATATGAGTCTTGACTAATATGAAATGATTCTCTATGATTATGTTTGTATGCCACAAAGTTTCATGTTTTAATTTATGATTATTGGGATTAAATTTCACTACCATGATTTATCCCATGTTATGAAATTATGATCTCTTTTGCAGGGTAAGATTTCCAGAATGTTATGTTATTATAAATTTGATGTGATTGATATTTCTTTTGTTTACCCTTACTGAGCATTTAAGCTCACCCTTTTTTATGTTTTCTTTCCCTGGGTCAGGAAGAATGTTATTAAGTAAGATATTCCAAAAAGGGACTTTAGATATGATGAAATAAATGGGAGACAGTGTAGATGCTTTACGAACCAGTTGTTTATGTTTCGCAGTTTCTAAAGACACTATACCTATACGGTCCTTTCATGGTTTTGTTATATGTTGTAATAAGTATGCTTAAATTTTGAAGTATTAACCATGTATGTAAAGTACGGGTTGCTCTAATAATTGATTCATCCTTTCCACTGGCCCGAGTACCACCTACCATACTGCTAGAAGGGCCAAACAGATCACTCTGCAACCTTCTAAAAACTTCTGCAACATAAGGCCACGGAGAGGAGGACATAGCAGGTTTATGTATCATGTCTCCACCTGATAACCTAATATCCTCTGTCTCAATATTCCATTGACTGGAACCAGTATACCATGCACCGATCACAACAAAAATAGAATGGCCATGGACCACCTGAACCTCCATAACATCTCCATGTTGCCTCACCCTTCACATGTAGATCTCTAGGTTATGTCCCAGTATCTTACACGATGAACTATATTCACTCCATGATTCAAAAATGATAGGCTTCTTCTATTGGAATTATTCCCCCACAACAATCCAGAACGAGTCAATAGGTGCCTTCGATACATCCACTTCGATACAAACCCTCAGGGAAATAGGGTGGCTCACTACTCGGGTCAGACGGTCTGAACATAGGAAACGCACAATCAAATTTCCAAGAAATCGAAGGATGGAGGGATTCGGAAAAAGTAGTGGGAGTTCTGGGAAACTTACCCACATCACCATCTTGGAAGGGTCTCACTTCATGTGAAAGTCATATGACCATTTGAAGAGGAAAAACGCGATCTCCAATACAGGAGTGAGGTGTGCTCGACCATGCGTCGTTCAGATCCTCCTCAAAGGTGAAGAGGATGATAATATTTCTAGAGTTGAGAACACCAAACGTGACTCACTCCTATAAACCCCATGATTCGAAAATATAGTGGCTGAAGAAGTCCACTAAAGGCCTGTGTTGCTTGAATTATCATGGTCAAGTCTAGTAGGGAGGAAGCCTCTGTAAATTTTGTGGCTGAAATCGGTTGGAGCAGGAGGCCCGCATATCATTCGTGAATTTTCAGGATTACTGAAATCCAAGGAAAGGGGGTAAGGTGATCAGGGTTTGAGAAGGGTATGAAAGGTCGATCCACAAGGATATGCATAATCGAACCCTCCCATCCCGAGGGAGGAGGGGCTGAAGTGAGGTTCATCACCACCTAGGGCATGGCCTCGGGAGCGGCAAGAGAGACAACTCCCCTCCTAAACCTACTTCTTTATTCCACCCATCCCCCAACATGTCATGTAGTTCAGAAGAACACAACCATATATTTTGGGAAAGTGAAACAAAGTTTTATATATTAGTCTAATATTACATGTCGTGTGTCTAGAGCCATGTGTCATGTGACCCTTGGTGATTATCCTAGTGTGCACTGAGGATACTCATCCAGGGACATAGAGTGCTTGCATGTACCATTTTGTTGACCCATATTTTGCGTGGTCTCAGTGAAGCATGAATCTTATATAGGTGCACATTGAGTGTTGAGCCTCACCTACACATGTTAAGTGACACTTCCACACACTATTTGGTTGGGTTGATACATTCCCAATGGGATGAAAGAATGTGGGTAGGTGTCTAACATGGGACAACATCCCATGTACCTCTACGATACACCATATACTTTCCCTTGGCTTGAGATAGTAATTCAGATGTACATTATTTCCCCGCATTGTTCCATAGAGTAGTTGGTATCTTATTTTTGTGACTTAGATCCTCATGGGGAGGTGGTATTTTACCCCTACGAGAATGGGGATGGGATCCACTACCAAAAAATTATATAGAGTCGATATTTCACCCATATTTTAGGTAAGATATCTTTTATCTATGGAGTTTGAATTTTAACCAGCTATATAGCTCAGACAAGATAGTGATCCTCCATTAGATATGATATTTTACCCATTATCATAGGGATTTGAACCTGTGGTATCATCTGGATGAATGGACAAATGATCTTCTTGAGAATTTTGGATCAAAATTTGTAAATTTTTTGATGTTTGGATGTATATGAGTTATCACATTACTCTTGGGCATGAGTACCTCATATGAGCATATCTAAGTTTTTTTCCTTTCCATTTCACTCTTGGTTAGTTATTGAGATAATTTTTCTTATGATGCATTAATTATTTTATTATTTAGTGGTGTACTATTGGATATATATGTATATATATAATCACTCATGCAGGGTATCTACCCACATTTGTCACATATCTGAATAGGATATGCTATTTGATGGATATCTAGGGGGCTTGTTGCATGTGGTGCTTAGTGTTTCATGGTGGCTCTAACGGACATACTATTGTCAGATTGGTGGTTGTGTGTTGATAATTTTTCCCCTATTATTGTTAGGTTAGAATTAATTACTTGTTATTGGGCCTGTATTTTCCATCTTAACATGACTATGTATTCTTTTATTTGGTTGTGTAATATATTAGATGTTTTTTATGAATTTATTATTCCAATTTCTTCCTTTATTCATTAATCTATTTTGTATGGATATACTTTCATATGTTTATAGGAATATTAGGATAAGGCCTACCATATTTATGATATTCATACTCCATTCTAGTCATTATTCCCTAAGCAATTTGTCATGGTATTGGGGTGGTACACATAGCTATACACTTTCCAAGAAGGCCTAGTGGTATTAGTTGTGTAAATGGATTAGGATATTAATAAAGGCCATAAAATTATTCAAAGTAGGTTCTTAAGCCACCAAAAATAGATTACTACTATGTATATTAGTTAATTCATAATGAAACTATGGTTGAAGAGATTATTGATGTTCTAAAACCCTAATATTTTTTGAATTAACTTTTATCAAAATAAATACTATGTTATATAACTTATTTTACTTAGATTAACTATAAGAAACCAATTTTTCTTCAAGTATGGCTGCTTATAATTTTAATTCTATGCTTTTGTAAACTTTTTTTTTTGATTCATAACATAAAGTCGGGCTATGGGCCTGTTGGTTAGTTTTTTGAAGTGAATGAAAAATGAGGGTTGAAGGCAGGATACATCCCACTTATATGATGTGTTATTGGAGTACACTATTTGTAATCATTACTTGATGTGTAGTGGCCTAGCACATATCTTTCATTTCATGTAAAGGGTTTTTCTCAGCGAAATGACCCCTAGCTTTATACGACATGTAAATCATTTAAACATCATGTATATTCCAGATAATTTTCTTTAAAAATAATAAGTAGGGACTCTACTTTTTAAACAGAACCTCACCTCCTCTACCACCTCTCTCTAGTAAAGAAACCCCCACTCCCACACCTACACCTAAGATTTGTTGTTTCTTCATGATCCTGATCCTGATTCGATTTTTTTAGTCACATTGGATGTGTATCAGTAGGATAATGATAAATTTTTAACATTACATCATTATTATTCATAAAAAATGTTGTTTAGATGCAAGCTCATACACCCCAATTTTAGGGCATAGATATGTAATTCATATCTACTCTAATCCATGCCAAAATAAAGACTAATACTATATGAGGAGAGTCATATGAGCCTAATATAGGTGATGTATAACTCTTTAATGTATTTCTATAATCTTATAAATGGTCATATCATCACGTCAATTTCAATGGGAATCATTTTTTTAATCTATATTTTATGATTTATTCCATTAAGATTGTGTTCTCGGACCATTCTATATAAGTATTACATTATTGGGGGTTACATCCACAACTTAAACCACCCCATGTAGGATGATGTTTTATATTTGTGTATTTATTATATTGACACCTAAGACCCAACATTCAGTTGTGTTTAAGATCAATCATTCTAATGGTATGCCTCCTTATAATATTTGGCAATTCAATTGACTAATGGATAGTACCATGGTCCCTTTACACTTAACTGGTCTAAGGTATGTTCCCCAATTTAACATGATTAATAAATTTTAAAAGGATTTTGGAAATTATATTTTATATATATAAATAGTCCTATTTGATTCTAAATGAATGGGTGGTCGCTCGTACTTAGAAGAATCTTCTCATGTTAATAAAGGTCAAGGAGTGAACCATGTAATGAAATATAAAATGACTAAAATGGTTGTATGACCCTTTGACTTTTCACACTAATGAAATACAATGATTGAAACTATTATCTTAATAATTGAATATAACATAAATAAATGAAGTACCAATGGTTTCATGTCTTGAGATTCATTTTCACCTGTATGAATGGTATGGAATGAATATTGGAAAATTAACATGAATAGTTACTAGATGGAATAATTATTAAAATAATTAAATGTAAGGTGCCTTATTATAAAGATAGACCTTGGCATATTTATAGAAGTGGTTTGACTTGAGCATGCCTTGGATTCTTGAAAGAAATACTTGAGCACTTTAGGACACCATTCTGATTCAAGGATGCTAGTTTCCTTGGCTGATCCCACCTTATAACCCAATCCTCATCAATTAATGGATTCCCAGTATGAAACCATAGGATCCATAATTTACTAATATAGGATTTCATGGATACACTCCTTCTATCCAACATGGATTCAATGAAGATGAGGTTCCTTGAATACATCCTTGGCCCTTTCCATAGCTTATCCCATTTTACCTTGGATGGTTTCCTTTGACTCTGTTAGATTATACTATTGTGGAATTCCTTGCTTGATGATCATTTCATTACACTCTTACCAATTATCTAGGACATAGTTCGCAATGAGTTAGCAACCATTGAAGTCTTGGATTCCTTGGTTATTACCTAAGAACCCTTAAATTATTAGTATCAATACAGATTTCCCTGTTGCATCTTGGAACCCTTAGTAGTACTATCATGAGGTAATTTTAGTGCTTGATATGCCTCACATGACCCATTAATATAAACTATAACTTAATTAATTATTGAACTGGTTACACTTTAAGACACCAGCCGAGGGCCAAAGTAGGTACTTGGGTATTTACATTGTTGTACTGGTTTTCTTTTATATATTGAGCCATGCACACTATTTTAGTATATACTATACTGACATAATGTTATAAACACCATTGTTGGTGGACTATAGAGATTTATCTCACACACTATATAAGAACCTCTAGTACCTAGGAATACTATTAATATGTAGGCATTGAAAAAGGGAACTGTAAGGTTTTGGACACTTGATTGCTTTTTGTTTTGGGATGGAGCTGCTAAGTGTTGACCAAGCTAGAGATTGATATTCTTGGGATAGTTTTTGGATTCTTTTTTTACAACTTTTGTATAGCATGATTGTCTAATGATTGTATAAATGTTTTCTATCTATATAGATACATGGCATATCATCATTATATTTTTCATATTTATATATGTTTTTAGTTGTTTGCTACTTCTATTTGCTTCTGTTGTGGATTCTGTTTACTTATATTACTTCATCTACTTATATCTTATTTATATATGTTATACTGTAGTTATCCTCTATAATACACTCTATTAATGAGGGAATATCCTCCCTAATAGAAAACCCAAGTCCCTCACTGCATGTTCGTATCCTCTAGAATTTCGTGAGATGTGCATGAGGCCAGGGGGACAACAATGATCAAGACACTCCTAAGTGGAATCTAGTTCCGGGATTTCACAAAGTGGTATCAGAGTGGTTCCTTTCATGATTTACTATTTTGAGGCAATATATTAATGATTATAAATGCTTTAAACTTGGTTATAAGACGTGTTGGGGAATCATGAACCCATGTTTGGAGTAAAGCCTGATTTTCATAAATTATATATATTATTTTTCTTCAACCAATTACAGTTGATATCATTTCACCATTAGGTGAATCACTTGTAATTTGGTGTTGTTAATTATAATTATAATTTAGATTCTATTTTGATCATAGACCCAATGATATGGGAGCATTTATCTTTAATACATTCATCATTATAAGAACCTAGAATTTGTATTTCATGCATATTTCCATCCCATATATGTGAATTTCACTACGTTGTATTTCTTGGCATGCATGTGATTATTGAGTGATGTTGTGGTAGTTATAGTATCCCTATGATTTTACTTGGATGTGATTAAGTGATTGTTGTTTTGAATTCATGAGTTTTTATGGTCCCTCATTGGTTGGGACTAACAATTTACTTACTCAAGCCATTCAATTAGAGTCAAATGGGTTTTAATGTCAGTGATATGGTGTATGAGACCTGATTCACTGGGATGGACTACTCATTTTAAATAATCCATCATATATATAAATAAGAAAATTTAAGTTTATAGTGAATCATGGATTTTAATATGATAATGTTGCACATTCTTATCTAGCCTTCTCAGATTTATGAAAGTTAAAGAAGTGAACATGGAAATTAAATACCAAAAAATGAAATGGTTTTTAGAAAAATATGAGGCAAGGTGTTATTGATCCTTCATCTATAGGAACCACTATAACTAATACATGAGCACTTTATTGAAACCTGGCATTATAAGACTGTATTCGAGGTAGTATACCTTGGCTGATAGCCCCTTTTTATTCATTCTACTTCTATTAGTGTATATATATATATATCTACATAAATATGGTTCTAAGATATGTTCTTGTAATTTTTAGACCAATGACTCCATGATTCCATCGTGTCTTGTGATAGGAGGGTGGTAATGACCCTGCTCGAGACATGGTGGGCCTGAATCTTCCAGTCTTACATCCATGAGTTCCACATGCGGTACCACCAGATCTTCCTAAATTGGTAATAACGCTCATGTTTGATATAGTTTCCTATGTCATATTTAGTCCATTCATGGTGCTCCATGGCCTATACCTTCAATGGATTATATAACCTAGGAGTTCTAGAAGTAGCATCCTTCTATGTTTTTAGGGGATGGTGGTCCAATGGCTACTAAGTCATGGATGGAGGCCACCTTAACAATATTTGAGAATCTGAAGATGCCTCAGGAGTGAAGTGTCATGCTTGATGATTATATGTTGTGTGATTCAACCAAACACTTGTGGGATGTAGTTACCAAGGTCGGTCACCATTAGGGTAGGGTATCAACTAATTTCTAGATTGCCTTCTATGTCCAGTTAATTCCATAGATATTGAGAGATGATAGAGACAGATAGTTCATGAATCTCAAGCAGGGTTCTATGCCATTTATGGATTATTCAATTTGTTTCAAAGAGTTATAGTGTTTTCGCCACTTCTAGTTGGTGATGATCTTTCATATGAAAGACACATTGAGGACTGGCTTCACTATTCCATTTCGACTCAGGTGAATGTATTTCGCCTACCTACCTTTTTGGAAATAGAAAATCAGACTCTTAACAGAGAACAAAACCAAAGGTAGGATGATATTATTGGGAATAAATGACCAATGTCACGTCCAACTAGTATTTCTTTCGGTAACAAGAAACATTCATTAGAGGTTTCTCGTCAGGGTAGTAACAACCAGGGTACCACTATAGGTTTCCCTATGGTGTGTCACCAGTGTGGAAAAAAAGGTCTCATGAAGCCTCTATATAATAGAGATCCTCTGGAATTCTGGGTCTGTAGACATATAGGAACAATTTAGAGATTCTGTTGGACATTTCCATAATATTCACGTGGAAGAGGTTCCACTCCAACTCCATCTTCTAGATTATGTTTATTTATGCCATGCTAGGTGAGGTGTTGGAGTAGCACCATTAGGACATTCCAAGGAATAGTTTCGGGTCGTGTTAGACAGACCCCAAATCATAAGAATAGAAATCATATTAATGTGATAAAATTTTCCATGGTTTTTGGTTGGAACAACCTTTAGATTGAATGTGACTTGACGATAATTTTACATGAAATATGGAATGGTGTAACTCATCTGTCTTGGAAGATTACTACCCATTGGATGTATTTAATCCATTCACTCACATATCTGAACTACATCATCTCACATGTCTATCAGGAAGCAAACATGGTTGTTGATGGCTTTTCCAACTTGGGAGTTAATCAATAAATGACTTGGTGTGAAGAACACCTTTATGATCATATTCCATTCCATGTGAATGATTTTAATATGGTCTCATACTTCCAAATATTCTAAACATTCTTTTAAAAAAAATCCCTTGGCCACTTAGGTCAAGGCATCGTCCTTTAAGAATTTAAAAAAACCAGCATTGAAACCAGAGTAGTTTTGATCATGGTAGCCTATGGTTTCATAGGGTCGTGGATCATGTCAGTTGCAAGATTTAAAACTGATGCCCAAGGATCAAAATACATGACCATATATAGTTAGAAGAACTATTCTAGTAGTCTCCACTATAGAGTCTTCTTTATTTGTTACATGTGATTCACACTCTTTCATTCAATTATCTATCATGTAAATATAAGGGATGGAAATCCAATATTACTCTAGTGTAATGACCATTGATACACCATTGGGAGTAAGGATAGAGAGAATATTCTAATGCATGGGCTATCCACTTAATATGGATAGAAATACCTTCTTATGAGAACTCTTTTATCATGAGATGATAAGCTTTGAAGTCGTTTTCAGGATGAGTTGGTTGGTTCTGTATCATACCTTTGTATACTTTTATCACCAAAGGGTATTGTTTATATCACTAGAGGGAAGTAGTTATCCACCCATGGGTGAGTGGGATGTCTAGGATAGTAAAGCTTAAGAAGAGAATCATGGGCTAGGTGGGGTGACCACCCAAAATTTTAATCTCTTAATGGAGGATAAGGACTTATTACAATCTTATTTCCCTCCAATGGTATATCTTTTCAAGAATGTAATTCCCAATGACGTTTTTGTCTTACCTCTTGAGAGAGGGAGAGAGGTAAAGTATAATAACCAACTTTTTCGTAGAGTATCTCTAATTCCAATTCCACCAAACAGGATGGAACTGAATGAGATTTAGGAGCGCAAGTGGAAGATATTGGATTTGGAGGACAAAGGTTTTATATGGTCTATTACTTCCTCTTGGGGATAACACATGCTTTTCTCCAAGAAGGTAGACGATATCCTTAATCTCTGCATGGATTACATTTTGTTAAACTGGCTTCTCGTTAAGAATTGGAATCCACTTCTTCAAATATATGATCTCTTTTACAAGATTTTAGGAGCTAGGGGATTCTCTATGATCGACTAGATATTGGGTTATCATCAGGTGTGATTCAAGTCATTTGACATACCTTGTACAACTTTTCATAGTAGGTATGGTCTGAATGAGCATGTTGTTATTATGTTTTGTCTTACCAATGCTCTCACCATTTTCATGGATCGTATGAATAGATTGTTCTACCCTTATCTGGTTCCCTTTTTCATAGTATTTTTTGGCGATATATTGGTGTACTCTCACACTCATAGCGACCATGATAAGCACCTTGATATCATTATGAGTACACTGAGAAAGCATCAGCTTTATGCCAAACTTTCTAGGTGCCACTTCTAGATAAAGAGGGTTCACTTATTAGGTTATATTATCATAGAATCTAGAGTTTCAATTGACCCAAAGAAGGAAATTTATGTGGTTACCTGGTATCATATCAAGTACATGTTTTACTTATCATGTTTCTTGGGGATGGATTGATATTACATGCATTTCATACAGATCTTATCATGCCTTGATTCACCTTTTACTAGTCTTACAAAGATGGGTGTCAAGTTCTTATGGTCAGAAGCATGTGAGAATGCCTTTCATGATCTAAAAGGGAGGATTATCTCAACACCAATACTGACTCTTCCAGAGCCTAGAAAAGGCCGCACTTTATTCTATGATGATTTAGGCATTGACACAAGAGAATTAAATTTGTAGGAGGACATAGTTGTCATTTATGGGTCTTAAGAGTTGAGGCCTCATGAGAGAAATTACCAGATGCATGTCCTTAATCCTGTATGAGATGTCCATGAATTATATTATTGGAGGTAGTATCTATTTGGTGAGTTATTTGTGGTGTGGGAGGACCAAAAGTGCCTCAAATATATCTTTTCATAGTGTAACATGAATCTCATATTATGATGACTGATCAGATATCTTCAGCCCTTTGATTTTTAGCTTGCCTCTATGTCTGTAAAGGGAAATGTAGTCACTGATGTGCCAACTTAGAAAAGTTAGTGATTTTCCATATAATAAGTTAGTGATTAATGGAAATTGTTGATCCTATTTTATGAGCTGCATGTAGAGTTTCACAACGGTCTTGGGTGTTGGATAGGATTATACCAAATATACAAAAGAGGGGGGTGAATTATGTCTTTTCAGAAATCTTCACGAGATTGTGTTCTTCCCTTTTACTTTAATCAGATGAATTAATGTAGTGGAAATATGAAGTGAAGAGACACACGATGTATAGTGGTTTGGGGAATAGAAATCCCCAGGTCCACTCCACCAATGCTCTATGTCACGAGCTTGGTGATTCTCACTATCTGGTCCTCGTTTCAACAGACCTTTAAACAACTGAGTAAAGGTAGTTGACACCTTTACAATCTAAGGAAAAACAAAGCCTTCTGGTTCACTCACAGAACCTACACAGCTTATTATGAGAAACTGGTCACTCAAGAATAGAAAATAATGATTTTTGTAATCTGAAAATACTTTCCAGATGTTATTCACAATTGAAACAGCATCCAATTGACAGTAGATAGATCGTCACCTTTAGAAGTAATGGTATTCATAAAATATTCATTCTGAGTCGATCCCATTGCTGTAGATATTGAAATATAATGCACAACTTCAACAGTATCAGATTCACAAATGATCTTCGATGTAAAAAAATGAGTCTTCTATCGTTAATTTTCTTCTTAAATAAACAGAGCTTTTTTCATTCTTCCATAAATAAATGATCTGTATGTTTTTATAGTCTTTGTTTTTCTTTCTCTTTTCTCAGAATGATCAAGAGATCATATATCACTATTTCAAAAAGCTCATATATTTATATATTATAATGACAATCACTTCTTCAGAACATTTAGATCCACAAAAGTTGCCTTTCGACTCGCGATATTCAAATATTTGAATTTACAGAGTATTCGTAACTTCCCTGATGACTCGGCATAAAAAGATCTTATTAATTAGATCCTTAAACAATTGATAAAACTGCTTTGAATCAGTCAATGTTGCACTTTAGAATCAGCTTTAAATCCAGCATGAAATTAGCCTAATAATCAGCTTGCTGATCGATGCATAATAATATCGACTTTAAATTCTCTGACGCCAAACGTAAGGTTGAGTTGTATAGTATGCATCTTCTGAACGTAATGTAGATCATAAACGTAAGGTTGGTGATGTAACCTTCAAACGTAGGGTTGAAAATGTATGGTTGATCATAAACGTAGTGTTGGTCATCCATACTTTTCCAAAAACGTATGGTTGTTTACAAAAGTAAGGTTGATGCACCATACTTTTTAGAAAACAAACATAACGTTTAACACTTACATACAGTTCTCATTCCATACATTTCTAATATCCCAAATGTAGGGTTCCTTCCTAACGTAGGGTTCTTTTTCATACTTTTCTGATAATGTATGGTTGATTAACCATTCTTTTCTCTTATATCATAAATTATGCACTTCTTTTCATCCTTACACTATGTTTCTCCATGTAGGGTGTGAACAGTGTTTACAGAACATACTAATGCAGGTCCTGAATATGTAGAGCATGAATAGACTTTCCAGAACATGCTAAATGTGAATACCTTAGAAATTAATTCTTGTTGTTCAAGAATTTAAAAATTTTGTCAAGAAATTAAATAAAAAAAATGAATAATAAATTCCTGTAATATTATAAAAAATAAAATCATTAGAAAATAATTAAGGGTATTTGTGAGCATAAAAATTGTCATAAACATATAGATTATAGTTCTCAACAAAACCCCCCCCCCTTTAAATAAAAACATTATGTATTATTGAAAACAACACTTTCTCAACAATCTCCCCCTTTTTGATGATCACAAAACGCAAAAAATAATTAATGAAATTAACTTACAGACATTAATATAGTTTTGAATGTTGAAAAGATAAGTATAATATTATAGTTAAATTAATCTCCCCCAATAAAATTAAACAAAAAAATGTTGTGTTTATCCAAATTTCTCCCCCTTTTGCGATGTCAAAAGGAATTAAAAAAATAAAGAATATAACACAGATTAATGTAGCACTGAACATACGTAAATGCTATAATTTCCTGTTTTTCAATAATAAAATATGGATTACTGGCATATCAAAAGAAGGACAATAAAATTAATAAATATAATGAAAAAAATTTCATAAAAAGTATAAATATGATAAATATAGGAATCAATGTTTTGTCAGGATTCAGGTAGGGTCTATCTCCTCTGAACTGCAGACTTGATTTATGTCAAATGCCACCTCATCCTTTTCATAATTCCATCACTAAGCCTAATAATAAGATCACTGGTCTCTTGAGTCATATGAATGTCTTCAATGAGGTTTACTCTGAAAAACTCATGAAGTCTTTCTTCCTTTTCCATAAACAAAGACATTTGTTCTGTAAACTGATTCAGCACAAGTCTTATAGATCGTTCACTGGATGTCTACTGATGAACCAAATATTTCTTATTATCTTACAAGAATTATAAAGGAGCACTATTTCCTTGAATATCATGCTATCTTTCACTCATATTTCTCATGGAAATTGTGATAGCTTGAAACTTTCTGATTAAATCGGGTGAAGTACATGACCCACTAGAAGCACTAGTTCCAAAAGATAAAAATTTTGTCTCCATAAATAATTTGAGATCTGATAAATCTGAATTCATAACTATTTAATACATTAATTTTGCAACAACATTCAACATAACCTTCATAAAAATTTCATCTTCTTGCCTTGAAATTGTATTGTCCTTAAGTCTCTGAAATTTCAAATGTTCTTATTTGAAGGGTCTTCTCAGAGTAACATTTTCAGATTCCAATTGATAGTACTTTTTGTACAGATCTTGAACTTCCTTATTCCATGAATCTGAGGCACCCTATTCATTATTTTCATTCTCAGTTCCAATGTGATGCAGCAGTACTAAAGGTAGTGAATCTACATCAAATTTTTCTTTTTTCTTCTCTTGAGCTGGTTGATCCACAGATTTTTCCTCAGAATCTTTTGCATACTCTTCCATAGAAAAATAACCAATGAAGTACTTCTGTTTGAGCTTTAGAAACATACTCATCATGAACATCAGCAATTTGTTCTTCCATTGGAGGTTCTAAAATAATATCTTCTGGTGTTTCCTGAGGTATGGACACTTCCTCAGCTCCTACTGGAAAAAGTTTCCCTTTTAAGGGGCTCCAGAAATAGCCCAATTTTCTTAAAGTTCTAGACTTGAAAATATTATTGTGATAGCATCTTAATCTGCCATCCACCAGTCTCACCATATCCTTTTTCAACAACAGTTTGGAAATGAATCTACCAATAGGGTAGAAGTTCATTCTGGCATCACTATGATAGCAGTAACATAGGTACCTCACCATGTACCTAGGAAAATTTAATTTTATATCTCTAAGAAGAAGATACCTTATGTATATGTCAGGATACAATATGTTTTCCATCTCTGACATTCTCAGTGATATCCCTGTTTGTACTAATTTCACAAGGATTTTCTGATCTGGCTCCAGATCCTTTATAAACATGTTCTTTATAAAAGTACAATGAAAAAGAAAAAGACATAATGTACTCAGATTTATGCATATAATCTCTTATATTTTTCAAATCAAAATGAAAGACTCCCTCATGAGGGCAGTTCAAAATCTGACCAATTTCAACAGAAGATATTGAAAAATCCATATCCTCAATCTTAGCCAGCATAGTATCCTCATTGTCCCCCAGACTGAATTTCACAGACTTAAAGAAATATCACAGTTCTGCTTCATACAAAAACTCTATATTCTCACTATTGAAATATTGTTCAAGATTTTGAAATGACAATTCTTGTTTTAACAACAATTTCATCTGAAATAGCCAGTCGAGATCAGTCACCTTTCCCTATAAGAGTTTCCTTCCTTCTGAACGCTGTTTCATGGCATTGTTGGTCTCGGCCACATCCTCTCTCTTTGTCTTTTCCATTTCTGTGATAATCTCTGAAGGTTTCAAGTTTATGGTTTCAGAGGTTCGAAGATTAGGGTTTGACGAGCAGTGGTGCAATTTTCTTGGTTCGAAATGTTTTGGTAGAAATGAAACGGTTTAGAAATCGAAAGGTTTCTAACAGCCTTGATTCATGTGTTTTTATTAATCATTACATAGATTTTAAATACAAATAAAATCAATTATACGGGGAAGAGAAAAAGAAAAAAAACTTATTCTGTTTCAAAAACAAATAACTAAATTATTTTAAACACTACTAAAATAGAGAAACATCAGAGTAAAATAAAACTTTATTTAAAAATATAATAAACCTAGCTCCCACTTAATAAAATCAAACCTGGTAGTGGGAAGTGGTTTAGTAAAAAGATCAGCTAATTTAATTTTAGTACTTACAAATTCCAAAGATATATCCTTTTTAAGAACATGATCTCTTAGAAATTGATGTATGATATCAATATGCTCAGTTCTAGAATGATTAATAGGATTTTTGGAAATATTTATATCACTATTGTTATCACATAAAATAAGAATATTATTAAAATTTAATCCAAATTACATAAGAGTGTTTTTTCATCCACAACACTTGTGCACAGTAATTACCAGAAGAATCATATTCTGCCTCAGTTGTTGAATGAGTAATTGAATGTTGTTTCTTACTTGGCCATGACACTAAGGATTTCCCCAAATAGTAACAAGTTCCTAAAGTGATTTTCCTATCTAATCTATAACTCCCAAAGTCTACATCTGAATATGAAATTAAATTAAAATCAGAAGTTTTGGGATAAATAAGAGATTGAAAAACAATTCCTTTTAAGTATCTAAAAATTCGTTTAATAGTAGTTAAATGATATTCTTTAGGATTTGATTGAAATCTCGCACAAAGACATACTGAATACATTATATCTTGCCTACTAGTAGTAAGATATAATATCCTACCAATCATACCTCTATATAACGTGTTGTCAACTAATTTTTCAGTATCATCCAAATCATGTTTTATATTAGTATATATAAGAGTTGTATATATCTTGTTGTTTTCAAGTCCAAATTTCATTAATAAATCAGTAATGTATTTTCTTTGATTCAAAACATTTCCAAAATCTTTTTGTTAAATTTGAATACCTAAAAATGAATTTAATTCTCTCATCGTGGTTGTTTCAAATTCTTTTTGCATTAACATTGAAAACTCAGGACAAAGGGATTTATTAGTTGATCCAAACATTACATCAGTAGCATAAATTTGAACAAATAAAATATTATAATTTATAGTTTTCTTAAAAATTGTTATATCTACCAATCCAATTGTAAAATAATTTTTCAATATAAAAGATCTTAATCTTTCATACCAAGCTCAAGGTGTTTGTTTAAGGCCATAAAGAGTTTAAGTAAATTTAAAAACAGAATCTGGTTTTTGAGAATTTTCAAAACCATGAGGTTTCTCAACATAAATTTCCTGCATTAAATAACCATTTAAAAAGGGAGACTTAACATACATCTGAAATAATTTAAATTTCATATGAGATGCATAGGCTAAATGGATTCTAATGGCTTCTAATCTAGCTATAGGTGAAAAGGTCTCATCATAATCTATACCTTCTTCCTGAATATATCCTTTAACTACAAGTCTAGCTTTATTTCTAGTTATTATTCCTTGATCATCTTGCTTATTTCTAAAGACCCATTTGGTTCCTATTACTGGAAAATTCTATGGTATTTCAACTAATTCCTAGACTTCATTTCTTTTGAGCTGGTTTAATTCTTCTTACATTGGTATCATCTATCTTTCATCATCTAAAGCTTCTTCTATAGACTTGGGTTTTAATTGGGATAGAAAGGAAAATAATTCTACAAGATTCCTTGTATTTCTTCTAGATTTTACTCCTGTGTATAAGTTACATATGATAGTTTCTAAAGGGTGATTCTTTATAGTTCTAGTTTTTCTAGGTAGCACACTCATAGGTTCATCAGTATCATGTCTTTCTGAACTAGACTGAATTTATTTTATATCTTTTTCAAAATCATTTTTTACATTCTCAAGTCTCATGTTATCATTAGAGTCAGATTCATCCATTTGATCAGTCCTTTTCTCAAAGGGATCAGGTTCATCAAATTTCACATGAACTGATTCTTCAACAATCTTTGACTTCTTATTATAGATTCTATAATCTTGGGAGGTAGCTGAATATCCTAATAAAATGCCTTCATCAGATTTTGGATCGTACTTACCAAGATTGTCCTTGGTTTTAAAGAAGTAAACATTGCATCCAAAAACAATAAAGTAGATTACTTTATGTTTTTTGTTATTCAAAAATTCATTGGGTGTCTTTTTCGAAAGAGGTCTAATTAAAACTCTATTCATTATATAGTAGGTTGTGCTTATTGCTTCTTCCCAAAAATAGGTTGGAAGACTATATTCATTTAGCATAGTCCTAGCCACTTCTTGAATAGTCATATTTATTCTTTCAATAATTCCATTTTGTTGAGGTGTTCTTGGTGAAGAGAAGGTGTGTTTAATACCCATATTTGAGCAGAAGGAATTAAATTCCTAATTCTCAAATTCTCCACTATGATCACTTCTTAATGAAATTATTTTAAAACCTTTTTAATTTTGAACAGTTTTACAAAAACATTCAAATAATGTAAAATCTTTATTTTTAAATTTTAAAAAGAAAATCCTTGTAAATATAGAAAAGTAGTCAACTAAAATATATATATATAATTTACCAGCAAAGATTGCTACTCTTGATGGTCCAAACAAATCCATATGGATAAGTTATAGAGGTTTAGATGTAGAATTTCTATTAATATATTTGAAGGATGATTTCTGTTTCTTGCCAAGTTGACATGCATCATAGAATTTGTCACTTTCAAATATGCGACTAGGATGATCAGAAACTAATTTTTTCTTAGATAATTTATGTAAAACATATACATTACAATGTCCAAGTATCCTATACCAGATCCAAGATTCATTTACATTAACAAATAAGTAGTTTACTTGTTATTTAAACAAGGAATTTAAATCCAAGTTATACACATTGTCAGTTCTAGGTGATCTAAATTTAAGCAGCTTATTTTTGAAAACAGAACAGCTATTGTTAGAAAAATCAAAAGCATAACTATCATCACATAGTTGAGAGATACTTGTCAGATTGTTTTTCAATCCTTTAACATAAAGTACTTTGTTGATTGAGATAGCTTCTGGATCTCCAGCTATTCCAATACCAATGATTTTCCCTTTTTTATTGTCACAAAAGTGACAATTCCACCATCTTTTTGAGTGAGTGTAGGGAAATTTGATGAGTTTCCACTCATATGCATTGAGAAGCCACTATCCAAATACCATATGTCTCTTTTTCTTTTGTGACCTACTCTCTGCAAAGGAATTTACACAATTTTCTTTGGTACCCATATATAGTTGGGTCCAGGGGTGTTAGCTAGTAGAGATCAGGGAATCCAGACTTTATTTGTTTTTCTAATCTCACATGAGTCAAATAAGTCATTTTACACAAAATCCTTTTTAATACCACTTATGTGGGGTTTTATTATGAAATATTTTTTAAAAATATGTCCCCTTATTCCATAGTAATTACAATCTGGTCTTTTTTCACTTGGAATAAAATAATTCTTGTACAGCTTGTGTTTTTTCACCTTTACTGCCAATTTCAAATCTTTCCTTTTAATGACATTTTTCCCAAGAATTTCATTTAAAATATTCTCTCTTTTAGTAAAAACAGGTGCTGAATTTTTATAATTTTCCGCTTCACTTTACAGTGATTTTATCCTTGATTCATAATCTATATTCTTAGTGTTAATTGAGTCAAACTTTTCAGTTAACTCCTTATATTGTTTCATCATTGTATCCCTTTCATCAGAAACTGCCTAATGAATGTTCTTTATAGATTTATGCTTCTTAAATAGAGAATCATATTTTTCTTCGAGCATATTGCAGTAGGCTGCATGTTTTTCATTAGAGTAACTAGATTCGGAACTAGAGTCAGAAGAGTAGTAAGATTATACCTCATCTGTTTTTTCCATAAAACACATGTTGGCATTCAGATTTACTTCTTCCTTCTCTGAGCCTAATTCAGAAGTGCTACCAGAGTCTTCAGATACACTCCATATAGATTTCATGGCTTTCTTTCCCTTATTCTCATAATCATTTCTTTTACAGAATTTCTTTTTGTTGTCTTCTTTTAGTTGAGGACAGTCAGTTCTGATATGCCACATTTTCTTGCATTCATAACTTCTAAGTTATTTGTCATTATTTTTGAAGGATTTTCTAAAGCCCTTATTCTTTTTATAGAATTTAGGGAATCTCCTAGCTAGCTAATCCAGTTCCACATTAGAATTTGATAAATCAAAACTTTCTGATTTCCCTTTTACACTTTTCTTCATCTTTCTGTTTTAGCTCTATGGTGATACTTTCAAGGTAGTGTCATATCTTTTGATAAGCACTTTATGTTCATTTTCTTCATCTTCTATCTCATCTTCATACATAATTAGTGTTCCAATCAGTTCTCTTATGGTTAAGTCTTTGACAGGTTTCGACTGTCTGATTGCAGTAGAGATTCCTTTCCAATTTGTAGGCAGTACCCTCAGTACTTTTAAAGCTTTATCGGCTTGTTTAATGGGATCTCCTAAAGCGGTTATGTTATTGACAAAATCTATCAATTTTACATTCATTTGAGTAATACTTTCACCTTAAACCATTCTTAAATTATCAAATTCAAGCTTAGTAGTTGCATATCTCATTTCCCTGATATTGTTAGTTCCTTCATAAGAAACAGCAATAGTTTTCCACATTTCATATGTTGTCGGGAATTGAGATACTCTGTTAAATTCATCAGGTCCTAGACCACATATAATTGCATTCATTTCCTTTGGGTTTATATAATATTCTGCTTCAGTAGCTTCACTCCATGTTTCTGGTTTTTCTGATATTTCATATGGATTCAGAATCTTAGAATCTTCTCTATATCCAAGGTTTTTCTGATAGATAATCATTTTTGACTTCCAACATCCATAGTTTTCTCCATTGAAGTACGGTGACGTGACCATAGATATTCCCTCTCTTGTATCAGTAATCTTGCTCTGTGTATAATCACTTTTAGCGTGATAATGATTTATCAGAAAGCACAACCTCTGATACCAATTGTTGGATCAGATTATACCAAATGTACACAAGAGGGGGTGAATTGTGTCTTTTCAGAAATCTTCACGAGATTGGGTTATGCCCTTTTACTTTAATTAGATAAATTAATGCATCAGAAATATGAAGTGCAGAGACACATGATGTATAGTGGTTCGGGGAATAAAAATCCCCTAGTCCACTCCACCAACGCTCTATTTCACGAGCTTGGTGATTTTCACTATCTGGTCCCCATTTCAACAGACCTTTCAACAAATGAGTTCAAGCAGTTGACACCTTTACAATCTAGGGAAAAATAAAGCCTTCTGGTTCACTCACAGAACCTACATAGCTTAGTACGAGAAGTCTGTCACTCAATAATAGGAAATAATGACTTTTTTATTCTGAAAATACTTTCCAGATGTTCTTCACAATTGCAATAGCATGCAATTGACAATAAATATATCATCACCTTCATAAATAATGTTCTTCACAAAAGACTCATTTTGAGTCGATCCCATTGTAGTAGATATATAAATATAATTCACAACTTCAGCAGTATCAAGTTCACAAATGATCTTCAATGTAGAATGAATGAATCTTCTATCGTTAATTTTCTTCTTCAATAAACAAACATTTTTCATCCTTCTTTAAACAGCAGATCTGTATGTTTTGATAGTCTATGTTTTTCTTCATATTTTCTCAGAATGATCGAGAGATCACATATCACTGTTCAAAAATTCTCATATATATATAATAACAACAAGCACTTCTTCTTCAAATTCATATCCACAAAAGTCGCCTTTTGACTCGCGATATTCAAATATTTGAATTTACAGAGTAGTCGTAACTTCTCTAAAGACTCAGCATAAAAAGGTTCTTTTAATTAGATCCTTATCCCATTGATAAAACAGCTTTGAATCAATAAAATTTGCGCATTAAAATCGGCTTTAAATCCGGCTTGAAATCAGCCTAATAATCATCTTACTAATCGTTGCATAATAATATCAACTTTAAATTCTCTGACGCTAAACATAAGGTTGAGTTATATAGTATGCATCCTCTGAATTTAACGTAGATCATAAACGTAAGGTTGGTGACATAGCCTTCAAACATAGGGTTGACAATGTATGGTTGATCACAAACGCATGGTTGTTCATCCATACTTTTACAAGAACGTATGGATTTTTACAAATGTAAGGTTGATGAACCATAATTTTAAGAAAAAAAGGTAACGTTTAACACTTACGTATGAGTCTCCTTCCATACTTTTCTAAAATCTCAAACATAGGGTTCCATCCTAACATAAGGTTCTTTTTCATACTTTTCTGATAACGTATGGTTGATTAACCATACTTTTCTCTTATCTCATAATGTATACACTACTTTTCATCCTTACTCTACGTTTCTCCACATAGCGTATGAACTGTGTTTCTTGAACACCTTTAAGCAGATCCCAAATATATAGAGCATGAACAATGTTTCCAGAACGCGCTAAATGCGAATACCTTAGAAATTAATTCTCATTGTTCAAGAATTTAAATATTTCATCCAAAAATAATATAAAATATAATGAATAATAAATTCTGTGAATATTCATAAAAAGAAAATCATTAGAAAATAATTAAGGGTATTTGTGAGCATCAAAATTGACATAAAGAGATAGTGAATTGTTCTCAACAAAACTCCCCCTTCAAATAAAAACATTATGTGTTGTTGAAAACAACACTTTCTCAACAATGGGAATTATTTCCCCCAGCCTTGATAGTTACATATTTCCTCCTTTAGAATTTGAAGAGTCTACCATTTTCAAATATTGAGGGCTTAGTTATCTATGGGAGTATTTCAAGACATGGCCCACCTATGGATTGGTCTATGGACAGAGATGAAATCCTACGTATACAAAGGAGTTTCTGGGTTTATATAGATATAAGAGAGGAGTTTATGTGAGAGTCCCAGGATTCTTAGTGGGAAGTTCATCTAGGTATTTCCAAAATATATCGAGATCTGTGACACTATTGTTGGTGGTCTGGGCTAAAATGATAGATAACATGCCTTTTCATTAGGTGTTCTACTTGTCCATAGGGGATGGTGGAGCACCAGATACCTTCAGCCTTTTTATAGCTTCTTTTAGTCCTATAATGGAAATGGAACGATGTTTTCATGGACTATGTAATTTTTTTACCAATTTCACCTAGAATAAATGATGATGTATGGGTTTTTATTGAAATACTAATGAAAGTAAGACAGTTTATTTTTATCTGGGAAACTTTCTCAATTTATGTGATGGGAAGACTATATGTTTGTGAGATCATATGGCTACATGAGGTCCCTCATGCTATTGTTTCAGATATGGATACCCATTTCATGCCATGTTTCTAGAAGGGTTTTCAGAATTCTATGGGTACATAGGTTCTTCTATGGACAGCCTTTCACCCTCATACCGATGGAATGTTAGAAAAAATGATACATGTTCTTGAGGACATGCTCTGAGCTTGCATCCTTGATTCAAGCGGTTTTTAGGAGAATAATATTCCACCCACCGAGTTCGCCTATAATAATAGATTCTATAAGATGATTCTAATGGATCCTTTTAAAGAATTATATAACAGACCATTTTATTTACCCATGTGGTGGCTAGAGGTAGGTGAGGTAGTTTTACAATGCCCTCATCTCGTTTAGAAGGCATAGGAGTATGTTCAACTGATAAGGATGTGTACGTCTACTGCTCAGTCTAGACAAGAATCATATGACTATTTCTATTAATGACTTCTAGAGTTCGAGATCGGTGAAAATGTTTTCTTATGGGTATCACCTAGGATAGGGAATTGAACGTTTCATGGGTAAGGTAAGATGTCACCTAGTTTAATAGGGCTAGTTGAGATACTAGAGAGAGTTTGGATAGTAACCTATCGGCTTCTATTACCTCATAGGTATCATGTCGTACACAATGCCTTCCACGTTTCATAGATTCATTGGTATCATGCTGACCTATCCCATACATTGGATCCAATGGAATTTGAGCTAGATGTCTATGCTTCTTTTGAGGTGTATCCTATATAAATCTCTGAATAGAGCACAATGCCTCTCTAAGGCCAGTCTTCCACTCTAATATGGGTGATATGTCCACACAACCTTGTACAGGATGATACTTGGGAGTGGGAGGCCTATGTAAATGTCCAATGTCTAGAGTTGTTCTCAAATAATGTATCACATCCCTTCGAAGGTGAACATGGATATGAGATCTTTTGAGGGAGAAAAGTGTAAGGACATGATTTTTATTCTTGTATGGATCCTCTTAAATTTATTTCAATGCTTTTGTAAGGTTCTATTTTGTGATTAGATGTTGATGTCGGGCCGAGGGACGGTTGGTTTGTTTTTGAAAATAAGAGAACAAGAGGGACGATGGATGGTTATTGGACACTTACACAATGTCTAATTTTATTACACAACATGTAATTATTACACGATGTGTAATGTCCTATCCCATACCTTTAAAATCATGTTAATGGGGTTTCTAGAGGAAAGGACCCTAAGATTTACATGATGTTTAAATAATTTAAACACCATGTAAATTCCTGATAAGTTTTTTTAAATATGATGTATCGTATCCCTCTTTGTAACGAACCTCACCTCCACTCTCCCTTTCTCTCTCTCTTACATGAACCCCCTCTCACACCTATACTGAGGATTTGGTGTTTATTTGTGATCCTTATTTTGATTCGATATTCATATGTCATGTTGCATATGTATCGGTAAGATCTCAATTTATTTTTTATCTTGCGTCTTTCTTCATTCTATAAATGATGCTATGCAGATGTAAGATTATATGCCCAAATTTCTAAGCATTGATAATTTCTTTATATCTACTCCAATCTAGGCCAAACTAAAGCCTGATACTAGATGACGAGATTTATACAAGATAAGGTAGGTGGTCTATAACTCTTTACTCAATTTCCATCATTTTATAAATTTTTGCATTATCACTTCGATTTCATTGGGAATCATTTTTGAAATCTATATGTCATTAATGTATCCATTAGGAAAATATTCTAAGACCATTTTTATATTTGTAATCTTTTGTTGGTGGTTACATCCACAACTTCAACCACCTTATGTAGGGTGATGTTCAATATCTGGGTTTTTAGTGTTTTGACACCTTTGAGACTCTGTTTGTGTGTGTTTAAGCTTCACCATTCTAATAGATAGCCTCTTTATAATATTTTGATATTGAATTCAGTAATGGATAGTACCATGGTATCTTTCCACTTGACCCATCTATCGGAAGATCATTAATTGAACTTGATTAATAAATTGTAAATGGATTTATTTTATGTATATTGAATATATATGGTTGGGACTATTAGAATATATATTAATGGGTGGTTTATCATCCTTAGAATGACCTTATCATGTAATGAAAGATAAATGAGAGAGACATGTAGTTAAATTTGAAAAAAAAATGGTTTCTTGCCCCTTATCCAAGTCACTCTAATGAATGGAAATGATTAATCTTCTTGACTTAAAAATTGAATATGAATTAAATGAATGAATTACAAATGTTTGTCCCTTGTATTAAATTCATGTAATGAACTATTCCATATTAATAGGAATAATTATTATATGTACCAATTTTTTTAATGAATTAAATATAAGGTTCCAAACTATACACATGGACCTTGACATATTTATAATATTGATTTGACTCGAGTTTTCTTTGGATTCTCAATAGAATTCTTTGAGCACTCAAGGATTTCATTCTGATTCAAGGATACTGGTAGCCTTAGATGAGACCCACGTTTGAACTTGATTTTCATATGTCAATGGTTTCCCAGTATGACATCATATGATCACTACATTACTTTTATAGGATTCCTTGGCTATAGTCCTTAGATCCAGCATGGCTTATACAAACATGAGGTGCCTTGGTTACATCTTTGGGACAAACCATAACTTATACCATTTTACCTTGGATTTATTCCTTGAACTCGGTTAGATTATACTATTATGGAATGCCTTTCCAGATGCTCCCAATATTAAACTCTTACCCATTATACAGTATATAGTTACTACTTAATTGGCGACCCTTGAGGTCTTTGTTTCTATGGTTATTACCTTGGAACCTTTACATTGTTAATATTAATATATTATTCCTTATTACATCTTGTAATTCCTTCTAGTACGAGACTGAGGTGATATTATTTATGGCTAAGCGTCACATGACCTATTCATATAAAATGGAACATAATTAATTAATGAACTAATTACATGTTAAGACACCAGCCGAGAGATGAAGTAGGTACTTGGGTATTTACAATCTTGTAGAACCTTTATTATATAAATGTATGCCGGCACACTGTTTTAGTTTATACTACTTGGAAATGATGTTATAAAAACCATTGGTGGTGGAACACTAAGATTTATGTCACACTCTATCTCAGCACCTTTACTACCCAGGTATACTATATTCATGATTGTGTTGAGAAAGGGAAATTTACGGCTTAAGAAACTTGATTTCTTCCTATTTTAGGTTGGACCTGGTAGCAGATGACTGAACTAGAGGTTAAGATTCTTGGGAATTTTTTTTGATTCCATTTTTTTTAATTTTGTATAGATTTATTATATAATTATTGTATAAATGTTTTCTAGTATTCTCGACACAACGGATATCACCATTTTCTTTTTCATATTTATATCAGTTTTTAGTTGTTTGTTACATATGCAGGATTCTACTATGGCTTCTACTTACTTATATTTATTCCACTACATATCTCCAATTTATATATGTTATACTATAGTAATCCCCTATGATACACTCTAGTAATGAGCAAATTGTCTCCCAATGACACACCCAAGGGCCTCACTACTAGTTGGCAGCCTTTGGCGTTAAGGGAGATGTGTTTGAGGGTATGTGACCAACCAAACTTGGGGCACTCCGAAGTGGCATCCAAATCTAGGATGTCACATTACCAAAATAAAATTAGCCATACCATATTATATATCTACTATTAAAAAAAATATAAATTTAAGAAAATAATAAATAAAAATATTGTAGTCGATTAAAATGGCTTACAAAATATTTTTTATAATATTAAATGTTTTAAATGGGATTATTTGTTAGCAAAGTAGTTTTTCTTTATAGATTGTATCTTCATATAAAAAAATTATATTTTAGAATTTATACATTATAAAATTAAATTATATTTTTAATTCACAACGTAAAAATTATTTTAGGTTTAATTTTTGATATTTTTATAAAATAATCAGTTTATATGTGAATAGTGAAAATTATTTTTTTTCTAATATCATAAATATTTTGACTATATTGCAATAGAAGAATGAATTAAATGTTTTTGAATCATTTTTATATATAATATAGTTATTTTTTAAGAAAAAATGAATTAAAAAATACTATGTTAAATTTATAAAACCCATATCTAACTTTCTAGAATATAAAGTAAAAGTTTAACCTAAAAGATATATTAAATGTATTATATTAAAAATTAATTTTCATCCAATATCAAAATTGAATAAAAAATAGATTTCTTATTTTATACTAGAGTGTAAATATCATGTAATTAATTCATTTTCATTTTTTAGAAAAAAATTATGATTATTATGATTTAATAAAATGACCGTGATAATGACAGACAAGTTATTTTCAAATAATTCTTTTATTAATAATATATATTTTTTATCTAATAGAATAAATTTTTCATTTTTATATTGTATTTTATTTAATTTTTACATGTGTATAAAAATATGTAATCAATCATTTAATAGATAATTTACTTTATATAATATTAACAATACATAATGGTGAAAAAATGACTTTTTCTACAAAATAATTTTAAATTGTGTTAAAAAGTTTAACAAAAAAATCATTTTATGATGTTTATAATATTAATTTTATTACATGGATATTATGTTTTGGTTTAAAAATTTAGTTTTTTTATCATGGATACCATATATTTTAAATTATATGTAAATTACATAGGTAAAAACTAGTTTCCAAGCTAAAACCCAAAATGAAAAAGTGTTAACATAAATTGCTAAATGAATCAAAACATATTTAAAACATGTTTTAAAATACATGGTATAGGATTTAATGACCAATTAACACCATAAAAAATATCATTTTAAACTTTTGGAGACTTTAAAATTGAATTAGATACATACCATTATTAAAAATAATGGATACTTACAAAATTACCCTTTTATACACCTATAGAAGGGAATCACCTATACCACATAATGATATACCAATTTATTTAAATTTCCTGATAAAACTATAAAACATTTCTTCTATTATAATACACTCAAACATTAATCATAATTTTTTCTCAATTATTTATCTTACGACCTCCATTTAGAAGGATATTTATAAGATAAATCTCATGTCCTCAATGTGAATATTTATTAATCGTTATTTTCTTTATAATATTCCTCTTTAAAAAATTTATTGCCTCCATAATATAATGAAATTATTATTATCAATATATTTAAATGTTATTATATTTTAATCATCTATTATAAAATAATTTACATCCACTTAGAAAATCAAAACAATATTGATCTTGTGGTGGTGCATAGTACCACCTCAACAAAGTAATGTGGTTCATTTTTCATCACCACATCTCATAGCTGTTAAAATGATGCATTTTTTGTATTAATTTTGTTCATGTCATATTTATGATTGTAAAATTATAATTTATCATATAACTTCATTTCATTACATTCATTTAGAAATGGAATCATTAATGGTTTGTCTATGTAGATTACCACCTTCATGATTTAGGAATTTCATTTGACATCACCAGCCTTGTTGGATGGTTATTGGAATAAATTTTATAAATATGTATGAAATTTATGAAAATATTAATATTATTACAATATAATATTTGACATTATATATGTCATATTCACAATAAACTATCATATTAAACTTAACTGTCATAAATGAACATATTAAGAAACCTTTTATAATTTGAGTTTGTTTTGGGGAAATTTAAGAAAATGTATATATTTTGTTCTAGTGGAATAATTAAATATATTCCCAAAATATTATATAAATTATGAAGAAATTTTAAAATAAATTTGACCACATTCAATATACCAATGATGTTTTAGAGAAATCATTCAAACCACCTCAACAAACCACCATAACTGATAATTATTAATAAATAAATATCATATAATAATAATTATGCCATAAAAAATAAATATATTTGGGAAAAGATATTAATTTTTTGTATTAAACACAATCTATTTTTATGGATGTTAGGAACACATTAAGAATGAATTGTGACATAAATTAAGGGTATTAACATATCAATTTTGCTTAATGGTTTTATAATGAGTATTCATGACTTTTTTTGTTTTGTGGTGTACATATTTCACATGGATTTATTTTATAATATTTTTTTCTATAATCAAAATGATTAATACACACCACACAATTTTAACCTTCATGGGTTATTAATTCAAAATATAATGATAATGGAAGTATTTTTTGTTAACTTAACCCCATTTTATTGAATTATAGTTTTTCATCTTGAACTTATTACAACTATACTTGTTTTATTTCAAATATTTATTTATATTAAAATTTTTCTTTCTCCTTATGGAAAAAGTTCTTTTAATCCAAATAATCCTCCTTGATGAATTTATCCCCCTTAAAATTATGGGTTTTTATGTATATTTCACAATATTTTAAACAATTATTTCTCCTCAATGTCCATATTTTTTCTTCTTTTAAATCATCTATTCTATATTTTGAATATGATTTATGTTCTATATCATGGGAACCTAATATTTCTCTCATCCTATTTTCAAAATAATGTTTTATTATCCATTTTTATGATGTGGGTTTCCAACAAATTTGTTTTTAAATATTGAAATGGTTTTCCTTTGATGAACCTATGTTCTATATTCCACAAAAAATTATTCTAAAATCAATAATATAATTTTCAAGGAACAATTATTAAAGACAATTTTTTTTAATGTAAATGTTTTTAAATTTATTCACTTTATCTTTTTAAAAACTTAATTTTTAATGTGATAAGTAACATCATCTATTATGTGTATTGTAAAAACATTTTTATGGTTTCTATCACTGTATGAGTCTTATTATTCATAAGGATTCCATTCCATGTTTTAAAATTGTTTTGCAAATGATTTTAACTTTATATGATTTTGAAAATTACTATAAATATTCCAATAACATTTGGAAGAAAAATTTTGATTTTTAATAGAAATTAATGATTTTAAAATGGAATATAAATCCAAGTGTTTTTATTATATAATTATTCAAGTGTTTTTAGATATTATCTAGGAATGTTTTTAAAACAATAATTCTATTATAGTTTTTTTATAAAAAACGTTTTTATATTTTGAAGTATAGTTTTTTAAAATGTTTTACCAAACTCAATGTATTTTTTTTAAATAAAAAAAATTTAATGAGTTCTAAATCCTTTCAAAGATGGTTATTTAATATTATATTCATGTGATTTACACAATCATAAAAAATGTATTTTTCAATAATTTCAAAATTCTTGATGATCCTTTTTTTAAAAGAAGTATATTTTAAGAAAAAAATTACAGTTCTTTCTCTTGATGGATTTTGAAATGTTCCAGAGTTTTTTTCATGAAACCCTTACCTTTTCAACATGTTAATTAAGTGATGATTGAAGTATGAATTTTTTCATGTTATAATATAAATCATATTAAATGATTACTATTATTATTATTGGGGTCCTATATCACCCTCTGATGCAATTGTTATGGTTTTATACCTCATGAGATATTTTTAAGTGGATGTTCCTGGATCTTTTCAAAACATATAGTGTGTAAATACTTGGATTTGTACAAAACATAAAAGGTGGAAATTATTGTGTTTTTTCCACAACATAAAGGGTTGAAAACATATATTAGTTTAAAACATAAAATATTATTGTGCTCTTGCTTGTTCCGAACTTAATGGGTGGACATGTTTAAATTTCATCACAACTTAATGGGTGGACATGCATATATTTTATTAATACAAATATGGTTAACATACATGGATTTGTTACTAATATGGTATTTTTATATGATTATGTTTATATCTTAATTCATTAATATTCCATGATTAAATGAATTTCCATGATTTTATGTTTGACTCATTTGATTGGGCTCAATGGATTGTTTTATTTATCTCACACACTTGTTCCATAATTTATGTCTGTTCGTTTGAGATTACGTGTCCCTCTACCATAACTTATGGAAACACATATTATTCCACATTAATTTAATATTATAATCCTTCTATCCCCAATTTTTTCATATATTTATTATCGAAACAATTATTATATAGAAATAATATTTCACTTATTGATAATTTTAGCTTACCTTTTTTTTGTTCTTTTTCCCTAGTAATTAAAGTTGAGTATAACCTTGTATATGTCTGAAAGTGGATCTTGTATGGTGCGATTATAGAGAAGTGATCATATGTGTTGTAAAAGACCATTTTTATGTATTGACTATAAAAGTCACTAAACCATAGGTTCTTGCAATTGTGAGATCACTTTTGATATGTAAGGTAAAAGCCCAACATTTATATATATTTCTATAGAAATAAAACATGAAGTATTTGATACATTGGATTACATAAAACCATATGTTTATATGAAATGTGATATAGTAAACTATTATTAACTATTAATTAAATATTAATGTATGAATATTAATAAAAAATTATAATTTATTTAATAATGAAAATCAATTGATTAATTAATTTTAAATAAGTAACGAATTTTTGGTAAATTCATTTAATTCTTTAAAAATATTTTTTATTCAAAGATGTGGTTTGTCCTTTTTTTTACAAATGAAAATTATATATAAATTCTACCATTTTTGAAATTTTATTTTCTGAAATTAAAATCACATGTGAAATAATAAGTTCAATATTATCTTAGGATGAATTGTTATGTTTTTTTCTGAAAATATATCTCTTTTAGTGAATATAAAAAATACCAATTTTTTTATAAAAACAATCATTTCTTTTAAATTCTAACTACCATTATTAAATTAATTCGATTTTAAGGATACATAAGTATCATTTCATTATAATTAATCTAATTAATTACATAATAATCCTCATTATTCATGTTTTTTATATTAGTTCATTGTTTTTATTAAAACCCATTTTTCTAAAAACAAATTTTTGTACGCAATGTGTTTTTATGTTAAAAAATTAAATTAATATGAATTGTTATTTTTTTTAATTTAATTTATACATTATATAATAAATAATATATTTTAACATTAATTTTATGTTTTTTACCAGGAATTTAGTGCATTTAAATTATGTTTTATGAATAATAATTCATTTTTCTATAAGGAGTTTCCGTTGCGGGTTTTACAGTTATTTAAAATTAAATTTGACCACTTGTAAAAATTTAATCTAGTAAAATGGTTTACATATTTTGAATAATAATAATTATTATAATCTAATATATTTGAATTTATTTTTTCATAGTTATTAGTAAGAATAATAAAATTTGGTAACCACTATTAAGGTAAAAAGAGGTTTACTGGGGGAGGGGGTTAAACCAATTTATAAGGGTATTATTTGAACCCAAACCAATCAAATTATTATTTTTTGAAGTTATTTTAACCATATATTATCTTAAATCCAAATAAATTTCTATTTGGACCCACATAACAATGAAATTGGCCATATATCATTGAAATCATTTATGAAATTCCTTGTGTGTCCCTCGCCTCACTTTTAGAAGGGAACATATACTCCTCCATTATTAACAACATTTGAGCCTAATATATTGGTAAATACCTAATCAGAAAATTTATAGAATACTAAGATTCGTCCTATATCTTTGGGTATTCTCTTAATATCAGTCCTTCATGGCCTAAGTAGTAAGCAGAAGGGGGTCTCTCAAAGAAGAGGTATAAATGTTAACCAGTATTTAGCAATTAAATTATACAACTACTTATTTTAAACTTGTTTTATCTATAAAGAATTATGAATGATGCATCAAAAATATAATGATATGTTATTATGATAATATAATAACCTTTTACCACATCTTCTCAATCAAATATGAGATGAATGTACTGCTCTTGAGTACGTACAGACTACTATCTCCACCTAATGATATAAATAATTTTTTCATCACCACCTTATTTTTTATTATTATAATTATGTATATAATGAATATATATATTATTTTTATAATTACTGTAATTATTTATATGAATTAACTGTGAGAAAAATGAGTTGACCATCACTTCCAAACCAAAATATACCTAAAAATGAAGTAGTTAACACCTGAAATAATGATGATAAAGAAAGATTGTTAAGGAATAAGTGATAATATATTTTAAATAAACCATGTTTAGTTTTATTGGTATGATTATAGTCCTATTATGTAATTGTAAATAAATTTAAATTTATTATACCTATTGTTTGAGATCTTATGAACAAAGACTGACTTGAGGTAAGGGTATTAGGTTACAATATCATTTTTATTGGGCTCTTGAATCTTTATCTTTTTTATGTTGAATTTTTATCATATATATATAAGAATATTATTTATTTTGTTATCATATGGTAAATTTTTTTGGTTTTAGGTTTTCCATTCATTTTTTTTCTAATAAAGTATTTAAGAGTGTGAAATATTTTTTCAAGGAAAACTGTCTTTGTTTTCCCTTCCATCAACAATATCTCATTCCAAGAATATATTATATTTAAAATATTTTACAGATCATTTTTATAATTAACCAAATAAAATTTAATGTGATTTTTTTGTATATTTTAATTTTATAACCATGGTTTAAAATTAACATTCTTATCAATTTCATAATATGGTTCTTTTGATTTTCTATAGAAATTGTGAAAGGGGTTTTTTATTTTATAAACACTTCATGAAGAAACTCTATCCATCATGAATACTATCTTCATTAATTATTAAATTGTAGGTTTAATATTTTATTTTCATCAAAATTATCTCCCTTATTTTTTTTTAATTTTAAATTCTAAATAAGTGATTTCAAATGAAATGTAATCGAGAAATTTTCTTATGATCTTTTTCAATTTTTGAATATAAATATCCTTTGATGTTTTGAATGGTTTTTAAGGATGTTATCTAATTATGTCATCCTTGTTCGTTATTTATATGGTTTATGATAATGATGATGAGATGTTTATGTAAACCATATACTTTCCATGTGTTTTTATTTGATGACATGATGAATTTTTTATGATCTTGTGGAAAACATATGTACGATTTTCATTATCTGATGGGTGGGACCAGAATTATATAGCCCACAAATTAATTTGGTGAAGTAGGATATCTAATGGAATAATTGAAACTCTAATGGGGAGTGAATGCAGTTCAACCAGGGCTTTTTCAATTTATATAGTCCTGGGAGTGAACATTAATGAAGGAAATGATGGAATGAGGAATGAAACCTATATAGAATGACAATCTGGGTAGTGATCCTTGTCTAAGTAAATGATGATATACGATTAAGTTCATGAAAAATTTATTATTAGTATTATGAAATGTATTCATGGATAATGATTTATTATTTATTATTCTACATTCTAAAATTTATATCATATGCTTTTTTATTAATAAAATGCTATGCCAAGATTCATGATTATGATCTATGAATTGATGGGTATGATTTTTTAATGTTAACTTCATGTTATAATACCCATATTATAATCAAATATTCACTTATTATCCAGGATCGATATCTCTTATGTTTACCCTTAATGATAATCATATCTCACCCTTTCTTATGTTTCCCTGACCTAATATATGGAGAAATGTTTTAAGTATGATATGTATAAGAATGGTTCTAGACATAATTTAATTAATGAGAAATGATGTAGATCGTTTATGTACAAGTTTTTATGTATCCATGTATTCAGGGACACTAAACCTATATTATTTAGGATTGGATCATATCGATATGTAATGTATGTTTTTGTTAATAAGATGTAGTATTTGTCTATAAAAAGTATGGGTTTCTATAATTGGTATCTGATCAGTGACTTTTGGAAATTAGGATGATGAATCTTTACGGAGAATCCTTAGGGTAATTATATGTATAGAATAACCTCATATTTTATAGTAAATATTGGTGTTGGGTTTCAAAATGAAAATACATACATGTATGGATTTTACAAGTAGATGTGAGTTTGGAATAGATGCATCTAGAGATGATTACTAAAAAAATATTTCGTTGAGTATATTTCAGTCATTAGTTTGGTCCATGGGGAATGAGACTATACTGTGGACCTAGTTTGATACTCCTTAGGGATATAGTTTGGTTAATTTTCATTTTCTTTAATATCAATTATAAATTATTTGGATAGTTAATGAAAAATTTTAGCCTTTTACAAACCTAAAGATTCATATATTAAACAGAAGGTGTCATGATTTATACATTCAATAAATTATTTTAATGAATATTGATTTCCCACTAGGATTATAGTGGTTCAAATAATGATTTTATGCTTTTTTCAATAACAAGATCCAAAATGAAACATGTTAATAATAAATATGAAAGAAAATGTAACGATTTCCCCCATGATCAATGGAATGCTACGAGATCCATAATTTAAAATATTTTTCATCTTCTTACACAACTTTCTCGAGCCACGAATCTTGAAAAACCTTCAAATTAGGAAATCAAAGAATAGTGTACTATTTAGTCCTTTATAAGGGAATTTCCACCTTCTTTTTGTGGGTCCTCTGATATAATAATTACTAATAAAGGGATAAGAACCATTGAAAATATTTTTTCCATTATATAGTTCTCAAAACATGGAAACATTATCTTAAACATGTATCATTAGGATTGTGAAGATTATAAATGGTGGGATCCTATAAAAAATATTAGGTAAAAGGAAGAAATTAATTCTATGGGGTTGGACGATATTATTAGATTATTTTTCAATAATCATTTTACCTATATTATATGTGTGAAGATGGAGAAGGAATTACTTGATATTTAGAAGAAGTATGATAAATCAATTGGTATATATGAGGAATATTTTACAAGATCTTCCAGGTTTGATTCTGGTATTATTATTTAAAAAAATAGTAATCATAATCAATTCTTCAATGGATTATTATCAACTCTCACAAGGGTGTTTTACATAATATACTTTAGTAGATATGAACAAATAATTCAATTTTCTATAATATTGGAAATGGATATTGGATTCACCCCTTGATCTCATTGTTTGGTTAAGAAAATACAGGTGAAATTCAAAGGAAATTCTAAAAACAAAAACTGTAGAGGGAAGATGTTGAGTAAGCTTTTATTCTATAATTTTGGAAAGAATCATGGAGGGAATTGTATTAAGGGGGCCAAAAAAATTTATATTTTGAAATGATGGACACCAAGAAATCAAATGTCTAATTAATAGAAAGATGTTAGGTAATGTTGTAAATGGAGAGAAACAACCACAAAATACACCACCCACACTCTAATGTCATAATTGCATGGAGTATGGGTATTATTCTAACTATCTCGAAAAACTAATTGTAATGATGATGATCAATTTCAACAACTTATCAATCCTAAACACAATGGGAAATCTTATTATATCTATATTTTCTTAGTGTGCTGTGACAATGAAATCGTGAAATATACAATTACCAGGTGAAGAACCATTTTTTATTGATGTTGGATTTATGATGATGTAGAATTTATTATCAATTTTTTCTAAATATGAATGTCAATGTGTTCTAAATGTGAAAATTTCATAGAAAATACAAATTTGTAGAATTAACATTCATGTTAACCCGGCCCGAAGACCTTTGGGATTTAATTTATTTATTTTTTCTATTACCCATTTTATGAGTTGAGGGAGAACACTTACACGACCCACAGTACTAGTGGCACTAGGCCCATTTCATGACCCGAAGGACCATGGAACAATGCCCAATACATGACCCAAAGGCCCAACACCCAACAACACAATCATCGCCCATCCCCAATATCTACATCATTGAAGATGTCTAGTTCCCCACCTTGCATGAATGATCAGCTAGCATTACACCCTGTAGAGATGTGTGGTTCTTGGTACAGATGGAAATTTCCATATGTTCTTGTCTTTATAATATGGTTAGGTCTCCTCTAGATGATGATACTTTACTATGGATCATTATTTGGGTCCTCTCTTCTTTGTGATCTTCCTTGGGCTGTATCTAGTCCTTTGTGGCCTTGAGGGTGAGTGTCTTGAAGGTATATAGTGGACCAAAGGCCCTCTATCCCAAATGCCTTTGGTGGATCTATGGATCTGAGACCTGTACTCCCACACAAGTGTCCCAAAGACCCAAATTATATGAATAGTTCTTGATTCTATAGTACCACACAATACCTCTTATATTAAATGCTATAGTACTCCTACAATAACCCAAAACTATTTCCCCACTTGTATTTGTACCTGGGTCTTTCATATGCCAAGTAAGAGCCTCTACCACTTAGTTATAGGCATTTTGGTAGGATAATGAACAATATTTAAAACATTTAGAGAAGATATTATGATGATCGTAATGAATTTTTATTTTAAGAAATAATAGTTTTAGATTGATTAAATTTTCATGATCATGTATGTTTTAGCATCATTTTAATTTTTTATTTTATAATTTAAAAATGGGTATTATTAAATATTTGGTGGGTTCTTATATAGAATCGATTTTATATAATGGTATTTAATTATTTATCTTCAAAGTATAATTATTTACTGATTTATTGAAAAATAGAAAATATAATAAAAAAAATAGACCAAATGAACCCCATAGATTTTGGTGGAGGACTTATACACACAAGGGAGAAAGATCATGCAGATTTCAAGTGTTAGAAAATTGTGTTTTTCTAAGAACCTAGATCTTCATTTCCTATATGTTTTTCCTTTTCTGGTTGTTTTTGAGAAAAATAGGGAAATATAGAAATTTTCGATGTACACGCTGTGTACTTTATAATTACACATCATGTACTCTGATGCAGCGCCAGTCCGTGTGCTGGCCATGTCCAGGACACACAAACGGTTTGTAGGGGTGATGTGGAGGCTCTTTAAGGCGGAGTACGGAAAGGCCAAGTACAAGCCGTTTAACCCACAAGTACACGCCGTGTAGTTTTGTTTTCATTTAATGGACCAGGGTCGCACCTAACAGACAGAACTCACTTCTTCTTGGTCGTATCCATCTGAGAGAACCCGTATGGCCAAGGAACTTCTCCTAGACACTATTCCTTCTTCCATTCTCCAAATCGACTGTCGTCAATTGCATTGGGACTGCAGTGGTAAAGTCTTCCTTATCCTAGAGCTCTGTTTTCCAATTCCTCATCTTTCTCAAGATATCTTGGGTTGAAAGTTTTGTGTGTTTTCATATATCTATGCCATTATAAGGAGAATCAAGCCTTTTGGTCAAAGTATATTGATCTCCTAGCATCAAGGTAGGTGGTTTGTGCCTTACCTTTCGAAGACTCTGAGTTTTATGTGCAATTCCACCAATACCCGTGAATGGGGTATTGTGTGTTTACTTTTTTGACCCTGTTGTTTTCCTGCATTGCTTGTATGCTTATGTATTGGTAAATTTGATCATTTTTGTGTTTAATTTCTATGCTTGGATGTTTTTACCATGCCTTAGTTCTTGTTGTAACCTTTGGGTTTTGTTATCCTTTGGCCGTTATGCCTGTTTTCCATGCCTTGTGATTGTAGGATGGAATGATACTTCTGTACATGCTTGTTATGCTATAGACTGGTTAGCCAAGTAGCTCTACAGGTGTACTTTGGACTTATAGAATTATTATGCACTAACCAGAATAGTGTAGGACCCCGGGACACCCTGAGAGGGGAGGGGTGAATCAGGGTGGCATCTTTTCCTTCTTTTAGTTGTGGATCTTGTTCCCACGTTGGTAGGAACTACATAAACCTGTATGATGGATATGATCTGCAATTAAACATTCACATGCAGAGAGATGACACGGCTATTTTTACTTGGTTCACCACTAAGGGTTACGTCCAAGGAGCATACGCCGACAGGTTGTCGGTCGTACCTAAATCCACTATGCTTCACTATCTGCGGATACAAAAGTTCGGGTACAGACACTCTGTCCCAGGCTCACTGCCTTTACAAATGTTCAGGGATAGCTCACTGCGTTCCTCGGGTCACTCCCGTTGACTCCCCCTGGCTCACTGCCGTTGGTGAAGTCCCACTCAGTTTATAGACGTGAAGGTCTCTTTAATAAGTGTGCATTGAAGTTATTCGTCTCCTGTTCAGCACGATACATTGCTTGCATCAGGATTCAGATTTCATGCTCCTTTCAGTTCAATCCTTCTTCTTTAGTGCAATGAATGAATGCACTAGATCCCCTTGTCTTCGTTTGCCTGAATCACAATCACTGATGTGATTGCTCAATAGAAGATGTTCAGCTTACTCGGCATTCGTCAGAATCAATTCACCATGTATGCATGAGATCATGCATGTATCATTTAGATTTATTCTTCAATCTCTCTTTGCATAGAAAGTATCAGGCAATATTTCAGCTCTTGTGCAGCTCCAGAAAGGTGGGCGTGCATTAACAATATCTGGATCTTCTTTTCAAGCCCGGCGCGCAAGTCTCCCCCTGCACGCAATTCTTAGGCGCGCAAGTATAACCTGGCGCACAAGTGTCTCCAAAGCACCTGCGCGACTCTGCCTTCTTGAACTTCAAACCTGCGCGACTCACTTCCTTCCTTGCCCAAATCACCTGGGGCGCTCAACCAACAGTCGTCGCGCAACCTCTACTTGCGCGACCCAACTACTACTTGCGCGGTTCAACCACCTGCGCGACGAGAGCTCGAACAATCTCAAAGTCTTGAGCTCCGTGGGAAATGAGAAGGGGTGGTCCAGTATTTATAGGCAAACTGGACCCCCTGCGCGTCGGCGCGCAAGTCCCTCGACGGCGCGCAAGTCTTGTCTCCAGTAACCTCTGTCGTGCAACTCACTTGCGCGACCCAACCAACACTTGCGCGACCTTCTTTCCTTAGCCAAATTTTGATGTTCTGATCCTCAAAAACATATGGCGCGCAAGTCTTTTATCCTCCAAGAGTATGGCGCGCAAGTCCCTTTGCCAAAATCACTATTCTTCATTTGTTGATTTTGAGGCCCTGAAATTTGGCAAACACTGGAAAACAGCGCCACCTTGTATCTGCTCTTTTTGTACCGCCTCCAGATCATCCATTCCTCTGTCGATGTTCTTGAATCAAACATAGATCATTGACCACAACTCTTGAACTCGACATGTCACCATGGAATCTCCTTTTTCAACAAATTTGTATGTCGTTTGTTTGCTTTGTCGACAAGCACGATCACCTAAACAACACTTCTTCTTGGTGATCTGTATCCTTCAGCAACTCTTTTGCTTTTATCACAAACTCCACCATTGTGATATGTATTCTTTGAAGGAACAACTTTAGTACCATCATCTTCTATGACAGTGTGATGTGCATGGCCATTTCATAAGTCAACTCATTGGCACATTTCCTCCTTCATCAACCGTCATGATCAACTTCATGCAAACCATGTGATTCAATCCATCAAGAAGTCTCTAGCATGGTTATCACGAAATCATGAGTAATTGCAAAACCCATTGTTCTTATGCAATAAGGAGGAATTGCGTGGTCTTCATCCAAAAACACCATCCTGCTTTAATCATCCTTGGATGGATTACTCCTCACATTCTTCATTGTTGTAAACAATGTATCACCTTTGACACATGTTCTTTGAACTTACGATCATCACAGCAATCGTCTGAATCACTACTCCTCAACTTCATCGGAGTACTTCATGATCTCCAACATTGTGAGCTTCCATTCCACCATTTTATTGCAGTACTTCTTGATATCTTTCATTTTGGTATTCCATTGACAACTATTGACAACAAATACAAACATATACACAAAGTGGTTCCAACAATCTCCCCCTTTGTATTTTGTTGTCAGTACCTTATACATCTTCTGAAATGAATTTGTCAATGTCAAAATGAGAATCTTCTCAGCAAATCAACGTTTCTTTTCATTTCACTTTCTCTCCCCCTTATTGACAAGAAATACAAAGCATATGGTAGGGAGGGTATCAATCCTCACTTAGGCAATGTTTCATTAATCATTTCACTCTAAGTCTACTTGAGCAAAGCTCGATGTAGAAAACAAGAGGATTTGATTAAGTCAACAAGGCTGTCCGTAATCCACAAATCATGATACCAACATGAGATGATAACTCATGTATCTTGTCTTCAAGGGTTTACCACTTTAATTCCAGGTAGAAGAAGATAAACTATGATAGAGAAAAAACCAACCTGAAACTCCTGCACTCACATCAGCAAATAGATCAAAAACATTCAAGTGCAATATGCAGGATAAGTGACCTTCGGGAACATCCATTCTCTTTATGTCACTAATCAATTCAGTTACTCCCCCTTTGTAAAATAATCTTTGATTTGAGTAACCAAGGGATAGAGATTGAGAAATGACAGACCTTCTCCATTGGTGTGTTCTTCAAGAGATTCACAGAATAACTGCTTTTGAGTCCACCTGGAGTTGATATTGATTGAAACAGTGATTATGGATGCTTCTTCATTTTTCTCCCCCTCAAGGGAAAAACTCCTCATCATCTTCATCAAGAGTGATCCTTCATCATCATAATCTTTGAATATCAATTGAAGAATCTACTAAGGATGGAAACTTCTTCAACTTGGCTATCAAGAGTTGATAACATTCACTACTTCTCAGGTTCTCCCCCTGAGAGCATGCTTCACCTTCAATTCCCTGCATTATTAGCACAAATACAATACACAAATGATTACGGGAATAAGGTGGTTCCTTCTTGCTTCATCACGAAGACTTGCTTGGTTGAGGTTCTTTTCTCAACCAAGTTCCTCTGTTCACTCCAGTCTTCATGCCTGCACATTTGAATATATGTTCTGACATCTGTCGGTGTGGCATGGCTCTGTTCACATTCTCTTCTGCTTTGTGTGGAGAATTGTTCTTCTTAGCAGCCATCATGAATGATACATTATTACTCCTCTTAAGGACTGCCTCTTGATCTGGTATTAAGGTTAGACAACCTTTTTCAATGTGACCAGACTTCTTGCATCTCTCACACAGAACTTCTTTGACACTTTTGTTTCTCTTTGTTTGCAATCTCTTCTGCACTGTGTCTGCATCATGTGAAAGTTTTCCTTTTCCTTTGTCACCAGCCCTGGCCTTTTCATCTTCAAGTTTCCTCATTCGTTTCAAATCTTCTGGCCAGATGACCAATATGTCATTTGTAACTTTTGCAGCTGGTTTAGGTCTTCCACATGGGTTCATTCGAGATTCATCCCACTTAGTGTTTCTTTTGGACGAATGACCCTTCAATATCATGGATCTAAAATCCTAGGTCTTCTCAGCTTCCCTACTTGAGATCTTCTTGGGGAAGTGTGTGTTCACAACATTCTTCTGATTTCTCCCCAAGGTAGCTGCTTCATTCTTTGACGACATCTGAGGTCTTCTTTTCTTTTCGGCAGTGAAAGCATGTTGATGTGGACATGTGCCTGCATTGTGAACGCTGTCGTTGCATACATCACAGATGTTATCAAGAATTCCAAATCTGTTTGCAGTAAACAGATGCTTCTGGACCTGCTGATGTTGCTTCTTTTTCTCTGTCTTCCTCCCCTTTGATATAGGCTTTCCCTGTGCTTTTCCATGAAAGGGATTATAGAAACAATCCAGTGCAGAGTGCCCAAATCTATTGCATCACCAACATTGGCCCACAAATCTTTTCTTCTTTGTTTCTTCAGTATTAAGTTGTTGGGCCATCTGCTTAATCTTTTGTGCTCTATTTGGGGAACGAACTTCCTCCTTTTTCTTCTCATCCACCCTTGTCACGGTGGAAGGTTTCTTCTTCCCACATTTCCTCATCCAAACTTGTTTAGAACTTTTCTTCCCACCTGCACTGATTGTAGGAGTGTATTTATAAAAATGAGTACAAGATGGTTTGGATGGTACCTTCATTTTCTCAGTTGCTTGTGATAGATCAAAGAGTGAAGTCATGATCGTCTTATCACATGTTGGAGGTCTTTTGACAATAGAATCCTCCAGTGAGCATTGAGTACCAGCATCAACTGATTCTTGATGTGGATAATCAAGAGTTGTCATAATCTTCTTATCACATGTTGGAGGCATTTCAGCTTTAGACTCCTCCAACGAACATTGAATGCACGCATCACTCATTTCATTCTTTTGTGAAGTCTCAATATATGTGTTCTCAATCTTGGTCAACTGATCTTCCAATTTTTGACCCACAATATTGAGGATGATCTTCTAATCGTCAATCGTGATCATCTTCTCTTCACAAGTCTTCTTCAACCTTTCAACCTCATCTTCATGCATCTTAACTTTGTTTTGTAACAAAGAGTCAAGTTCCCTGAAATTAATGGAAGTTTCTTCCAAACAAAAATTCTTGACTTCACTGCTCTTCTTCAGCTCAGCTTCAAGTGCATGGATCCTTTCTTTTAAAGTCTTATTGACTTCCTCTTCTTCTTCAAAGACTTTCACCCGTTTGATGAGCTTCATACTTCCCATAACTTTTCTTTCCAACCCCTTTTCCATATTGTCATCTTCCCTTTCTAATCGATTGATCTCATCCTGCATAGATTGGAATAGGCTATAAATAATAGCAACCCTTTCTTCTGGAATATCATGCAGATATGTTCTGAGTTTTTCCTGAAAGCTTGAATTAGGGGTATCATCCTTTCGTCTGGATGAGTTCTGAGCCACCTGCTTGATACATTCCAAGCCTAATGTTTCTTCATTATTGGAATGGCATGGAGAACAAGACACTGCATCTTCTTTGGATGTGGGGGACTTCTTCATCATCTTATTCACTTTCTTTTTCCTATTTGTCAAAGTCTTGGTGGATATAGATTTCTGCTCAGAAATGACTGCGTCATTATCAAGACTGCTCTTCATTGTTGACTCAAGGAAAGAAACTCAAATCCTCTTATCAATAGAATTACTGGAGAATATCCAACATACGTTAACCTTTCCCTCTGATACCACATGTAGGACCCCGGGACACCCTGAGAGGGGAGGGGTGAATTAGGGTGACAACTTTTTCTTCTTTTAGGTGTGGATCTTGTTCCCACGTTGGTAGGAACTACTTAAACCTGTATGATGGATATGATCTGCAATTAAACATTCACATGCAGAGAGATGACACAGCTATTTTTACATGGTTCACCACTAAGGGCTACGTCCAAGGAGCATACGCCGACAGGTTGTCGGTCGTACCTAAATCCACTATGCTTCACTAGCTGCGGATACAAAAGTTCGGGTACAGACACTCTGTCCCAGGCTCACTGCCTTTACAAATGTTCAGGGATAGCTCACTGCGTTCCTCGGGTCACTCCCGTTGACTCCCCCTGGCTCACTGCCGTTGGTGAAGTCCCACTCAGTTTATAGACGTGAAGGTCTCTTCAATAAGTGTGCATTGAAGTTCTTCGTCTCCTGTTCAGCACGAGACATTGCTTGCATCAGGATTCAGATTTGATGCCCCTTTCAGTTCAATCCTTCTTCTTTAGTGCAATGAATGAATGCACTAGATCCCCTTGTCTTCGTTTGCCTGAATCACAATCACTGATGTGATTTCTCAATAGAAGATGTTCAGCTTACTCGGCATTCGTCAGAATCAATTCACCATGTATGCATGAGATCATGCATGTATCATTTAGATTTCTTCTTCAATCTCTCTTTGCACAGAAAGTATCAGGCAATATTTCAGCTCTTGTGCAGCTCCAGAAAGGTGGGCGTGCTTTAACAATATCTGGCTCTTATTTTCAAGCCCGGCGCGCAAGTCTCCCCAAGCGCGCAAGTCTTAGGCGCGCAAGTATAACCAGGCGCGCAAGTGTCTCCAAAGCACCTGCGCGACTCACTTCCTTCCTTGCCCAAATCACCTGGGGCGCTCAACCAACAGTCGTCGCGCAACCTCTACTTGCGCGACCCAACTACCACTTGCGCGGTTCAACCACCTGCGCGACGAGAGCTCGAAAAATCTCAAAGTCTTGAGCTCCGTGGGAAATGAGAAGGGGTGGTCCAGTATTTATAGGCAAACTGGACCCCCTGCGCGGCGGCGCGCAAGTCCCTCGACGGCGCGCAAGTCTTGTCTCCAGTAACCTTTGTCGTGCAACTCACTTGCGTGACCCAACCAACACTTGCGCGACCTTCTTTCCTTAGCCAAATTTTGATGTTCTGATCCTCAAAAACATATGGCGCGCAAGTCTTTTATCCTCCAAGAGTATGGCGTGCAAGTCTCTTTGCTAAAATCACTATTCTTCATTTGTTGATTTTGAGGCCCTGAAATTTGGCAAACACTGGAAAACAGCGCCACCTTCTATCTGCTCTTTTTGTACCGCCTCCAGATCATCCATTCCTCTGTCGATGTTCTTGAATCAAACATAGATCATTGACCACAACTCTTGAACTCGACATGTCACCATGGAATCTCCTTTGTCAACAAATTTGTATGTCGTTTGTTTGCTTTGTCGACAAGCACGATCACCTCAACAACACTTCTTCTTGGTGATCTGTATCCTTCAGCAACTCTTTTGCTTTTATCACAAACTCCACCATTGTGATATGTATTCTTTGAAGGAACAACTTTAGTACCATCATCTTCTATGACAGTGTGATGTGCATGGCCATTTCATAAGTCAACTCATTGGCACATTGCCTCCTTCATCAAACGTCATGATCAACATCATGCAAACCATGTCATTCAATCCATCAAGAAGTCTCTAGCATGGTTCTCACGCAATCATGAGTAATTGAAAAACCCATTGTTCTTATGCAATAAGGAGGAATTGCATGGTCTTCATCCAAAAACACCATCCTGCTTTAATCATACTTGGATGGATTACTCCTCACATTCTTCATTGTTGTAAACAATGTATCACCTTTGACACATGTTCTTTGAACTTACGATCAGCACAACAATCGTCTGAATCACTACTCCTCAACTTCATCGGAGTACTTCATGATCTTCAACATTGTGAGCTTCCATTCCTCCATTTTATTGGAGTACTTCTTGATCTCTTTCATTTTGGTATTCCATTGACAACTATTGACAACAAATAAAAACATATACACAAATTGGTTCCAACAAATAGGACCGTGAGAACATGGTGCTATAGACTATAAGGGATAGACCGAGTGAGCTTCTTATAGAGTCTTGGATATTATAGGCTATACGGGTATAAACCGAGTGAGCTTCCTCAGAGAGTCTTAGACATTATAGACTACAGGTGATAGACTGAGTGTGCTTCCAAGAGATTCTTGGATATTATAGACTACATGAGGGTAGATCAAGTGAGCTTCCTCAGAGAGTCTTTACATTGTTTGAATTTCTTTAAAACCTTTCCAGGCTAGCGAAGGAATTGACTAAGCGAGCTTCCCTAAAGAGTCTCTGATAGACCTGAGACTATTAGAAGAATTGACCAAGAGAGCATCCTCAGAGTGTTCCTAGACCTTGGGGATATAAGAGGGTTAGAATACTTGATCTTTCTCAGATATTCCCTGAATACCCTAGACTATAAGGGGAATTGACCGAGCGAGCTTCCCCAGAGAGTCTTATAAATTTGTATGACCAAACCAGAGGGGATAGGCTGAGTGCATTACCAAGAGGGTTGTGCATACTTCTTGTTTAGGACCAGAGGGGTTGGCTGTGAGTACATCCCAAAGGGGTTTCTATTGTGGTTAGTTGTTTTCTTCACTGCTTCTTGTTGTTCCATGGATTGATTACTGTTGCATATCATCCAGTTACTGCTTACTGTTACTGCCTTCTGTTTAATATTATTGTTTACAGCTTACTGTACTGTTAACTTCCATATTCTCACTGACTGCTAGGCACAGATTTTCGGGTGTATGCCTACTGGGATTCAGTCTCACACCCTATTTGGGCCATGATTTTGGGCCAAAGAAGACTATGTTGTTGCAGTTATAGGCAAGGGAAAGTGCCCTTCGACCTCTGGTACTTGATGGCTTTGGAGCAGGAGAGCGTGGGACCAATCTGAGGCTTGCGATGCTGAGGAGTTTCTTATCTGTTTAATTTTCCTTGAACATAGGTCTAGCATTGTATTCATCATTATGACATGTTTGGATGCTTTCCTAGACATATGTATCGGGAATCATTTCATGTATACATGTGTGCTCCAGCTGTTTATTGTTTTAGTCTTCCACTGTTTATTGTTCTTGGATATTCATTTCTTCCGCTATTGCATGTTTTCTTTACATCTGTTGTGTACTCTTCCGGTGAGGGAATAGTTTCCCCACTATCACATGCAAGGCCCTCGCTGCTAGTCGACAGCCTCTGGTGTTTTGGGAAATGCGCTTGAGTCCATGTGACCAACTGGGTACGGGGTGCCTCTGGGTGGCTTCTAGAACCAGGACATTACAATGTGGTACGAGATGAATTCTTTTCTCTTGACTTTCTGTTTGGAACCTTTAGCGAGTGATAGGATGGAGTCGGTACTTGGTAATAAGTTGTGTCTGGGAGTATCTAACCAGTGTATAGGGAAAAACCAATCTACCTTGTTTATTGCAGTTTTGTGGTTTTGAGATTTTACGGTTGATATGATTTCACCTAGAGTGATTCACAAGCCTTGTGTTTTTATTGTTGTGCTATTGTGGTTTCATTTCTATCGCAACCCAAATAGATGATGGTATTCCATCTCATGCATCATATAGGCACTTATTATAAATCACATTTCATTCATTATTTCCATGATATCTAGGGTGAATTAGTAATTGCATGTTGTTGTGATAGATATTGTGTATATTATGCATGCTGTTGTGATAGATGCTTTTATAGAATCCCTACAGTTGATAGAGAAATTGATTGTATTGTACCTTTCTTAAATGAATTCCAAATTTTGGTTCTTGAGGTGTTATGGTCCCTCATGAATCAGAACTTGGTGGATGATTGACTTTTTACCCTTGTATTTGATATTTAGAAGATGTAAATATTTGATTCGCGGAGATAATGGGACCTCACGGATCGGAATTTGGCACCTCCATGTTTATTTTTTTGGGTTATCTAGACTTCGGTGCAGTTTCTTAGCTACTTCCTGGAAAAACCCATAATACACGGCGTGTACTTGACTAAACGCTGTGTAGTTTTAAACCGTTTCACTGACTGTGTGAGAAGAAACACGGAGTGGTGAAAATGTTTTCAGAAACACACTGTGTACTGATGTTTCACGCCATGTAATAGTGAGCCGTGTACCCAGCCGTGTCATTAACAACACGGGTTGGAGAAGCTCTCGTAGTACATGTCGTGTTGGGTATGAACACGCCGTGTATCCTCTCTCTAAATACCCGATCGTGTCACGAACAACACGGGACGGTGTTGTCTCTCTTATACACACCGTGTTTGTTCGGAACACGCTGTGTAAGGGTCCTCTGTGTAGCCGACCGTGTAACTAACAACACGGTCGCTGAAACCTCATCTAGTACAAGTCATGTCCTTAAGATAACACGCCTTCTAGTCTAGGGTTAAAAGGATTCTGTGAGTTAGCCGTGTATGGAGACTCGGGTGAGGGAATGGAGTTAAGTACACACCGTGTGTAGGGGAAACACGCCGTGTAGTTGGGGGTGTTACATGACCAGTTGTGGTTTAAGTACATCCCCATGGGTCTGGCTTAAGAGGACACACCACATAGTTTTATACATGACATGTAGTCGTGTTTTGTATAACTTGTTTGTTCTTTTTCCCTATTCTCGTTTTGTACTCTTGTGTTCTCTGCCCTTGATAATCCTGATTTAAGGTGTGATTTTTTTCTTTCAGAGTTATGCCACTGAGATGTCCTCCGAGTTTTTCTCATCAGCCATACAGTGATCAGACACAGGATATGGCAAATCAGGAACCTCTTGTAGATCCACCTACTGTTCCAGCCATGGCACCAACAATTATACCTGTTGCAGGCGTCGATGCGCAGTTCAGGGAGGACTTCCTGAGGATGATGAATATCATTCAGGGAGTGCTGCCTCCTACCCCATCAATGGCTTAGTTGACATGGGTTTTCCAGCAGTAGTATCCTCCTACTTTCTCAGGGGATTGAGGACCCCAGGCTACAGAGTCGCGGTTAGAGGCTACGCTGACGATTTTCACGCACCTGGAGATACCTTCGGAGAAAAGGGTAAATCCTGCTGCCTATATTCTCTAAGACACCTCCAAGAGGTGGTGGGAGGTGATCTCACAGTCAGGGCGCCAGCAGAGTAGGAATTGGGATGGGTTTTGGCCCATCTTCTACCACTACTATTATCCAGAGACATTGAGGTCTGATTGAGCCCGTGAGTTTATGAGTCTCGAGCAGGGTACTCTTTCTGTTATGGAGTACTCGTCTCGCTTTACCAAGCTATAGCGCTTCACGCCGATTCCAGTATGTGATGATTTGTTCCTTGCTAGGAATTTTGAGGACGGTCTTAGGCACGAGATCCGTTCCCTGATGAATATCTTTAGGTTGACTTCGGTCTCCTCTATTGTCAATTAGGCGCTGATCACTGAGTGAAATCTGAGAGATTCTAGAGAAGTGAGCTAGGGCGGTTCGACATCTAGAGTCAACGCTCCTCCTACTGATAGTAGGAAGCACCGCCGTGAGTTTGCTCGAGGATAGTAGGGTAGGTGGAATGTATCCTCGAGTAGCAAGGTTGTATGCAACCAGTGTGGTAGGAGTGGGAATTCTAGGCCTCAGTGTTAGAGAGACCTGATGGAGTGCTGATCTGGTGGCAAGATGGGCCATCTTCAGTGTTTCTGTCAGATCTTCTCACCTATAGATAGAGGTAGGGGTTCTTCTATGACCACATGTGCAGGAGATATATTTCCAGCTTCTCACCAGTCTGGGAACTGGAGTTCTTCTAGCCGTTCGGGCTGAGGTGGAGGTCACGGCTGTGGTGGTCAGTCACCGGGTTACCAGCGACATCAGAGTGGATCAGCTCAGAGTGGCCAACCAGGGGCGCATGGCCGCGGTTCAGGCCAGACATTCATAATGGAGCAAACCCATCAGGGGAAGGATCCTGGCCCTTCTATAGTTCAAGATACGATCTTAGTAGCCTCCATATTATCTTCATCTCTTTTCGATACTGGTGCTTCTCATAGCTTTATCTCTATTTCTGTTGTGGAGATCCTTGGGCTCTGTATCTTTTCGTCTGCCGATATGTTGGCTCTTGATACACTGTTGGGGACGAGGACATCTAGCATACATCAGTGCAGAGAGTTCCCTCTTGAGGTTGTAGGGTATCACTTCTTATGGGACCTCTATGTACTAGAGATGACAGACTATGATGTCATTCTCGGTATGGACTGGTTAGTTCCCTTCCAGGAAGTCGTAGATTGTTATCACCGCAGGGTGAGTTTTGTATCACCAGAGGGTGGATATTTTCTTCATAGAGGCGAGTGGGATGTCCAGGCGGGTAGAGCTGGACCAGAGTATCATGGCTAGGAGGAGTTACATCCCAAATTTCTATTATTTATCTGGATGACCAGGGGACTTCACAATTAGACTTTCCTCTAGTGGTGGATCATTTCAGGGATGTCTTTCCAGAGGACTTTTCAGTTTTACCTTTCGAAGTTGAGGTAGAATTCTCGATTGAGCTCATTCCAGGAGTGGAACCGGTGTCCATTCCTCCTTATAGGATGGCTACACCTAAGTTGCAGGAGCTCAAGAAGTAGTTGGAGGAGTTGCAGGCAAAGAGTGTCGTCTGACCCAGTACTTCTCCTTGGGGTTCGCCTGTCCTATTTGTGAAGAAGGCATACAACACCCTTAGGCATTGCGTGGATTATCGGAAGATGAACCAGTTGACGGTCAAGAACCGATATCCCTTGTCAAGGATCAATGGCATCTTTGATCAGCTTCGAGGATTCCAGATGTTCTTGAAGATAAACTTGAGGTCTGGTTATCATCAGTTGCACGTTAGACCATCTGATATACCTCTTACAGCCTTCAGGAGTAGGTATGTTCTATAAGAGTATACAGTCATTCCATTTGGTCTCACTAATGCACCAACAGTTTTTATGGAACTAATGAACCGAGTGTTCCATTCATACTTGGACTTTTTCATGGTGGTCTTCATGGACGATATCTTGGTGTACTCTCACACTCGACATGACCATTCAACACATCTTGAGATCAATCTGAGTACACTGAGAGAGCATCAGTAATATGTTAAGCCCTTGAAATTACACTTTTGGATGGATCAGATTCACCTCTTGGGTCATGTCATCTCAGAGACAATAATATCAATAGACCCAGAGAAAGTGAGAGCTGTAGTTTCCTAGGAGTAGATGAAGAATGTATTTGAGGTGCGGATTTTTCTAGAACTTTTTGGATACTAAAAGAGTTTCATACAAGACTTTTCACGCCTTGAAGCACTACTGATAGGTCTTACTAAGAAGGGTGAAAAGTTCTTATGGTCAGAATCTTGTGAGTCATCCTTTTAGGAGCTGAAAGGGAGGTTGACGTCAGCATCTATACTAGTCCCGCTAGAGCTTGGAAATAACTATACAGTATACTGTGATGCTTCAAATGTTGGAGTAGGAGTTGTGCTTATGCAGGGAGATGGAGTTTTTTCATACCGATCTCGGTAGTTGAGGCCACATGAGAGGAACTACCCGACGCACGACCTGTAGTTAGCAGCTATTGTTCATGCCTTACGTTGTTGGAGACACTATCTTCTAGGAGAGAACTTTGTATTGTTTACTGACCATACGAGTCTCTAGTATATCTTCAATCAGCATGATCTGAATCTGAGACAGCGCAGGTGGGTTGAGTATCTACAGTCATTCGACTTAGATCATGCATATACACTGAGAAAGGGCAACGCAGTGGCTGATGCATTGAGCAGGAGAACTTAGATTCAGGTAGTTCAGAAGGCTATCAGTGAGAGGAAGCTTAGGACACTATTCTATGAGATGAATTTGGAGGTTCATGACAAACTGGGGAATACTTTTCTTTCTTTTGTATATGTTACCTCTACACTTCTTGATCGGGTGCGGATGAGGCAACTATCAGACTCAGAAGTCCTATTCCTGTGGGAGGGTCTGTCAGGAGAGGACACTCTTTCTGGACAGACAGTGGGTGAGGGTGAGATCTTGAGTTTCCAAGCACGCGTATGGGTTCTATTAGACTTACGCTAGGGGATTATATAGGATTTCCATTCTTTAGTTTGGGTATTTCATCCTGCCGTCACCATGATGTATCGTGATCTACACAGCTAGTATTGGTGGCCAGGTATGAAGAGAGATGTTGTTGGGTTCGTCATGAGAATTTCTACTTGTCATCTGGTGAAACGGAGCATCAGTGACCAACATGGGTTTTACAGTAGTTACCCATTCCCGAGTAGATGTGGAACAATGTCGTGATGGACTTCGTGACTGGGTTACTGAGGTCTCCCCGAGGGAGTGATGCTATTTGGGTTGCTGTCGACCGGCTTACGAAGGTTTCTCACTTATTACTGATCAAGGAGACCTTCAGTGTTTATGAGCTAGGGCGGTTGTACATCCGAAGGATTGTACATCTACATGGAGTTCCACACTCCATTGTTTCAGATAGGGATGCACATTTTACTTCTCAGTTTTCGTAGGGGCTTTAGAAGGCTTTGGTTACACAGGTACTTTTGAGTACAGAATACCATCCCCAGAAAGATGGCCAGTCTGATCGTACAATCCAGGTGCTTAAGGATATGCTTCGAGCTTGCATTCTAGGCTTTGAAGGTTCTTGGGAGAAGCATATTCTTCTTGTGGAGTTTTCCTATAACAATAGTTTTCAGGAAACTATTTAGATGGAACCTTACGAGGATTTGTACGGTAGGCCATGCCGATCACCTTTGTGCTGGCTGGAGGAAGGAGAGTTAGCTTTTTTGGGACCTCGTCTTGTTCAGGAGTCCTCAGAGTATATAGAGTTGATTTGGAAGAGGATGGCTACAACACAGTCTTGATAGAATTCTTATGCTGATCAGCAGAGATGACCTCTGGAGTTTGAGGTCGGGGATCTGGTTTTCCTGCGTGTCGCACCGAGGTTGGGACACAAGAGGATTCAGAGACAGGGTAAGCTTTCACCACGGTATGTCAGACCGTATGAGGTATTGGAGAGAGTTGGGCCGGTTTTCTATTGGTTGTAGTTACCTCAGAGGTACCGGGCTATGCACGACATCTTCCACATTTCTCAGCTCTGACGTTACTTTTCAGACCCGTCTCATGTCTTTCAACCAGAGGAGGTTGAGGTTGAATCAGATACGTCATTTGAGGAGAATCCTATCTGAATTTTCGATCATAGTACGAAGGTTCTCCGTAGCCATTTTGTTCCTCTAGTACGGGTGCTATGTCAGCACGGGCGAGTACAGGACGAGACCTGGGAGAGAGAGGCCAATGTACGATTGCATTGGATGGAGTTGTTCGGGGTTTCTTATTCTATGCCTCACTAGGGAAATTCAAGGATGAGTTTCTTTAGTGGGGGAAGTTTGTAAGAACCTGGATCTTCGTTTCAGGTATGTTTTTCCTTTTTTGGTTGTTTTTGAGAAAAAGAGGAAAATCAGGAAATTTTCGAAGTACACACCGTGTACTCTGATGCAGCGCCAGGCCGTGTGCTGGCTGTGTCCGGCCCCCACACACGGTGTGTAAGGGTGATGTGGATGTCGCTTAAGGCAGAGTATGGAAAGGCCAAGTACATTCCATGTGCCCCATAAGTACCCGAAGTGTAGCTTTTTTCATTAAACGGATCGGGGTCATGCCTGACAGACAGAACTCGCTTCTTCTAGATCATCTTCATCTGAGAGAACCCATACGGCCGTGGAACTTCTCCGAGCCCCCGCGCCTCCTTCCTTTCTCCAAATCTACCACCATCTATTGTGTTGGGACCGCATCGGTAAGCTCTTCCTTCTCCTATATCGTTGTTTTCCAATTCCTCCTCTTTCTCAAGATATCGTAGGTTGAATGTTTTGGGCGTTTTTGTAGATCTATGTCATTCTAAGGAGAATCATGCCTTTTGGTCAATGTATATTGATCTCCTAGCATCAAGGTATGTGGTGTTTGCCTTACTTTTCGAATTCGTTGAGTTTTATGTGCAATTCCACCAATACCTGTGAATGGGGTATTGCGTGTTTACTTTTTTGACCCTGTTGTTTTCCTTCCTTGCTTGTATGCTTCTGTAGATGTAAATTTGATCATTATTTTGTGTAATTGCTATGCTTGGATGTTTTTTCCATGCCTTTTTCTTGTTATAACATTTGGGTTTTCTTAGCCTCTGGTCGTTATACCTGTTTTCCATGCCTTGTGACCGTAGAATGGAATGATACATCTAGACATGCTTATTATGCTATAGACATGTTAGACAAGTAGCTCTATAGGTGTAATTTGGCCTTATAGCATTATTATGCACTAACCGTCATGGGACCGTGATAACCCGGTGCTATAGGCTATAAGGGATAGACTGAGTGGGCTTCTAAGATAGTCTTGGATATTATAGGTCATACAGGGATAGACCGAGTGAGATTCCTCAGAGAGTCTTAGACATTATAGACTGTATGGGATAGACCGTGTGTGCTTCCCAAAGAGTCTTGGATATTATAGAATACATGAGGGTAGACCAAGTGAGCTTCCTCAAAGAGTCTTTAATTTGTTTGAATTTCTTTAAAACCTTTCCAGGCTAGAGAAGGAATTGACTGAGCGAGCTTCTTTAGAGAGTCTGTGATAGACTTGAGACTATAGGAGGAATTGACCGAGCGAGCTTTCTGAGAGAGTTTCTAGACCTTGGGGCTATATGAGGGTTAGACCACATGATCTTCCTCAGAGTGTCCCTGACTACCCTAGACTATAAGATTAATTGACCGAGTGAGCTTCCCCTGAGAGTCTTATAAATTCATATAACCAAACCAGAGAGGTTAGGCTAAGTGCACTGCCCAGAGGGTTGTGGGTACTTCTTGGTTAGGGCCAGAGGGGTTGGCTGCGAGTAATTCTTAGAGGGGTTCCTATTGTGGTTAGATGTTTTCTTCACTGATTCTTGTTGTTATGTGGATTGATTAATATTGCATATTATCCTGTTACTTCTTACTGTTACTGCATGTTGTTTACTATTAATCTTTACTTCATACTATATTGTTACCTTCCATATGCTCACTGACTGTTTGGCACAGATCTTCGGGTGGTTACTTACTGGGATTTAGTCTCACACCATGTTTGGGCCATGATTTTGGGCCCAAGATGACTATGTTGTTGCAGGTATAGACAATGGAATGATCCCTTCGACTTCTGGTACTTGATTGCTTTGGAGCAGGAGAGCATGGGACCAAGACGAGGATTGCGATGGTGAGGAGTTTCTTATCTATTTACTATTCCTTGTACTTTGGTTTAGCATTGTATTCAGCATTGTGACTTGTTTGGCTGCTTTCCTAGACATATGTATTGTGCATTATTTCATATATACATGTGTTCTCCAGCGATATATTGGTTTAGTCTTCCACTATTTGTTGTTCTTGGATATTCACTACTTCCGCTATTGCATGTTTTGTTTACTTCTGCTGTGTACTCTACCAATGAGGGCATAGTTTCCTCACTATCACACCCAAGGCCCTCGCTACTATTAAGTAGCCTCTGGCATTTGGGGAAATGTGCTTGCGGCCAAGTGACCAACCGGGTACGGGTCGCCTTTGGGTGGCTTCAAGAACTGGGACGTTATAGTTGTGTTGGAGTTCCATCACGGTAGAGTATTGAGGGAAACTATTTCTACTATAGGATGTGAAAAGTGGCATATGGGGGATTGGAATGTGTTTCCACCCTATATAAATGCATGATATTGAGTTTGTGTGCCTAAAACAATTCATTATTAGTGTGTAATTATAATGTTTTATGTTATTGAGATGTGTCAAGAAAAAGGAATATTCAACGTGGGACTTGGTTGCACAATGACATTTCATCCATTTAAAATAGATATGTAAAGAGTATATAATATCTGATCTAATTTATATACACTATATAATAAAGGATGTATATTATTATCCTAATATACACCATAGTGTGATATATACTTCATAATTTCTTTGTGTCGCATGGTACAAATATCTAGGTGAGTATTTAAATTTCTGTAAAATCTAACGATGATTGAATGCATGCAGGCATGCAACTTCATTTTCATGAGTGAGACCCCACTATAATGATGACTCCTTGGAATAGTGACCTAGGTATTAACTATTCTATAATTAAGGATTATTTGTTTAATTAAGTCACATATGAAGTGAGGGAGTGTAGAAGAGATGTAAGGTAGTGCGCTTAGGGTGCTATGGTGGTGGAGTGAGTCAGTGTGTGTTTCCCATATATACTCTGAACATCCAAAATTTTTTGGATTAACATAATTCACATGAGAGGTGGAGGACTCATTCCTAATTAAATGAGGTTAGTGATCTTTGTTTTTAGTTCTATTTAGGGTCCAGGTAATTCAATCAAGGTAGGGACATGAGCCCTCTTAAGTGGTGTCTCCATGTGAAAGTTACACAACATAAAGATTGCGACAATAGAATAAAAATCTAAATATTTGGTTAGATTCATTTGAGACCTAAAAATATTTCAATTTCACATAATTTATCTTATTAGTAAGTGCAATTCCATCATAGGTTATGACATAAAGGTTACTCACACCTTTTGGGAGGGAACTTCACTACTGATATCCTTGATATAAAAGGTACTCCAAATGGTATTATTGTATTTATTATATAATTTGGGCTCTTTCCCATGATTGTAATTTAATTTTTAGAGGGGATTCCTAGGTTGTAAATTATTTTATACATTTTTAATGGGGATTTTATTTTTATAAATAGTTATTCTTGAGTGAAAATACAACACATCAATAGAGGTATTAAAATATTGATGATCTTAACAGAGTCATAGAGCATCTGTTATTTCCTGTAAATAATCCATGTGATGAATGTTTTATAATTCCATTATGCCATCATGATATCAACATTAATGATAATATGTTCCACATATAAAATCTTACAAGTAGAATAAAGAGTTTCATGATCTAGTTACATGAAAAATTGGTTTTCATTACATGATATTCCAAGATTTGTGAAAAATGAATCCTATGTAAAATAATTACCCATTTAAAGAGAGAGGCAATGAATCCTGTTGTAATATTTTATGAAGAATAAAAAAGAACCTAATATTTTTGTATTCCTATTATGTGATGTAAATTATGACTAAGATAACTATGTGGGGTAGTGAATATAATAAAGAACAAGGAAGAGAAGTGAGGAATAAATAAACATGCATCATATTAAAGAAAACTAAGTTATCTTTTCATATATAAAAATTAGAACATAAATAAATTCAATTGGTAATATAAAAAGACAAAAATTTATAATAATTGAAGGTTAGGAATCCCAAAAGTTTTTTTGACGAGTATTTCTCTACATGGACTTGAAATTATATATGGAAATGTGCACACTACATCATATGTAAAAGTATTTGAAGACCTATTTATAGGAGGTTGGAAAAAAATTGATGATCTGATGGATTTTCTATATAAAAAACTAACGATTTTAGGGAGATAGCTAATATATCATCCCAACATATTTATGAAAATATATTGTAAATTATTATAAACAAATTAATTATATTACATAATACTCTAAGATAGAATCTTGTAGGTATAGTATCATTGTAAACTAGGAATCAAAAGTAACATGTTTGTAAGATATTTATAGTGTATCCCACTTATTTCTTTATAACATGAGCCATTCTTAGAAGTATCATACATAATACCTTTTTTCATAATGTAGGGATATGAGATAAAATAATTTCAGTGCTCAAATTATTATTAAATTTAAATAACTGATATAACATTGATCACTTAAAATATCATGACCCTAAGGGTATGAGGACATGAGTTTAATATTTGAAAAGCATATCTTGCATTTAAAATATTATAATATTGATTCATGAAATAAATATTCGAATATAATAAGACATGAATCACAATTAAGTCAAAGAACACAAGCAACGAGAGAATAACATTGGCATAACAGATATATTTATAGAATACAAATAAGTATTGAAAATAATTTCATTAGTAGTCAAAGATCACAACCAAGACTATCATTGTGGATTAAATTTTCACCTCATTCCATCATATTAATAAAGTTTCACTTAAAACACTACCATATTGGACAGAGTTCTCATTTCACTCCACCTTCCACTCTTGTTTATCTCATGAGATATCCATCTTTACCTAATTCTTTAGAGGGATATATAATTATGGGACAAACTACCACATAATAGAAATGATAAATATGTGATCCAAAATATCATAACATTCATAATATCATATCCCCTGAAAAAGAAATGTGTTTTATAAAACAATCATCAGAATATAACACGTAGAAAATAAAAGAATTTTATAAACATTTTTTCACTTCATCATAGAATAACCCATGTAAATGATATATGTTTCATAAATATATTTTCATCATAATCATAAACCATTTATATAATGAATAAGAATGGTATCATTGAATTATATCTCTACTTTAAATTTATGTAACATCAAAGGATGTCTTCAAAACTGAAAGATGTGTTTAAAAGATCAATTGAAGCATGTCTTGAGGGAAATTCCATTTTCACTTTCAAATAATTTATTTAAAATAAAAAAAATATTAAGGAAAAAATTTTCTTTCAAAATATGCATATAAACATGAAAATAATGTTTCAATGTATCGATTGTTTATGATGGTGGGAAATTATACTCATGTCATATAAGATAAAAGAAAAAATTCATTACATACAATTGTAAAAAACTCAAAAGTATATCCATTTATTACAAAAAAAAGAAGATCAATTTTAATTTTTTTAACTAATTAAATTGTAAACAATAATTTTAAAAATTATATATTAATATTAAAAAAATTACTGATTTTTTTAGATAACATGGATACGGAAGAAAAGGGAATTTCGACCAAAGTAATAAATAAAGTAATATTTCCTTAAAAATATTATTTTATTCTATTGAGTAATTAAATATAGTAAAATAAAATTAAAACATGTATTACTATGAAATAACTAGAGGATAAAAAATGAAATAGTTTTAAAATATAAGTATCATTTAATTTCATTAAAATAAATTAAGTCATAAAAAATCTCTATTAAAATAGGATTGAAACATAAAACCCTCACCTCAAGTTCTACATGCTTTGAAAGTGATATACCCTATTGTATCATAAATTTAAATATATTATAATTTTATACTAAAATCACATACATACTTATAATAACATATATTATCCCTTTATAACATGTCACCACCCATTTTTCAATAATCCCTTATTAAAATTATTTTTATGGGTGTTAAATGTTTTGTTTTTATCATAAGAATTTTGGTGTGGTAGTTTCGGCCCTTGTATGTTGATCATGGTTAAATAATCTCCATGATGTTAATAATTATATAAATATCTTATATAATATTATATAGTATTTCATAAATGTAATATAAAGTAAAATTAATTACACTATTCGTGGAGATAGTAGGTCATACGAACACCAAAACATTATTATCACATTTCAACGTATGGCATTAAAGAATGGTAAATAATAATTTAAATATTTATAGTTTTTTTATATCATATATATCATATATATATATATATCTATAATCATCAAATCCATCCTAGTTACCATTTATTTAGAGAGGAAATTAAATAATGAATAACATGGATTTGTGGATGTGGTAGTTCACATGTACGTACGAGTGATGTTACCAATTTCTAGTAAATTAGATGGTACGGAGGTAGATATTGTATTATCAATAAATAATAATTAATATGTCAAAAATAACATATATAAACATTATATCCTTTATAATACAATCCCATAAAATGATGTGATGAAAACTTTATGGTATCACTACGTGGAGACTGAAATCCATATATATGAATAAGGGATACTTTTACATCCCATTTAATAGAAAAAGTGTGGATAATTGGGGTTTTATAATAATAATAAAATTTAAGAAAATTAAGGACACTAAATTATGTTTGTTACCAAGAAAAGAACATATTTTTAGGTGTAATAATTTGAATTAAAAAGAATTGTATTGGTTAGGGTGATTACCTTTTTTTGAAAAAAAACTGCTTTAGATCTCTTCTTAAGGATACTAGGGTTGGTGTATTCAGAATACCCTCACCTCTATAATATAGGAAAGGATATTTAGAAGATAATTTATTAGGAAGTTTTCAGGATATAAGGCCAAATATGGTGAAAATAAGTGAAATGAAGGGTTCCCTTTTATAACTGGGGGGAAAGGCACTCATGGAATTTCTTAAAAGATTAAAACATAAAAAGTAATCAGCTATCCAAATTCATACAAAGGGAAACTATAAAAATATAATTAAGGAGTTTTTTAAATAACATTATATAATAATATTTTGGAAGGTATAACAATTGTTATAATCCATATTAGTTGGTTTAACCACAAAGTTATCCTATTTTAACCACTACCACAATAATTATTTTTTCATTGTTAAAGGGTTATAACATAACATATAAGGTGAAAAGTTACACATAAATTGAAAATGGTTAAAATTTAAGACTTTATATTATACTCATTTTCCAATTTATATAGTTTAATGGTTTTTAAATAGTATAATACAATAATATTTAACAAAAATATCATTAAAGTCAATATTGAGACTATTCATTAAATTTGATACTAAATGTTCCCGAAAATTAGAATTCAATTATAAGACATTTTTATAACACTAATATGATATATGAATCTATAAAAATATTTTAACACTATAACACAGTCAAATTATTTTACCTATAATATTTTAAAAATATATTATATTATTTTTCTACTAATTGAGGAAATACAATTTCGGCATTGTGTAAACAGTTATGGTATTTATAGAATTAATATTAATTATAATTAATTACCTACAATAAAATAGATTTATTATTATCTATATAACCCATAATATTCTTTCAAATTTTTGTTTTTTCCTATGTGAACACATAAGTGATATTTTATGGAAAAAGAGTGAAAACTTATATTTTTCATTGCTTTAAATTTTATATTCATCATTTTCATGGGAAAGCTTTTCTTAAAAAATTATGTTTTTGTAATTAAGATATAATAGTATAATTATCATAATTCAATAATAATAAATAAGAAAAATGGTGACTTTATCATTTATTTTTAACCTCGACTAACCCGATTTATGCTTTAGCGATGAGATAAATTTTTTACCATAGTTATTATTCATAATTACTAAAACAAAAAAGGTTCTTATTTACCAAATTTGGAACTCAGGATAAATAAAATGGAATCCATTCTTACAATTAAATTTATATAATAGGTAGAAATTCAATTTAAAATCACTATAAAAAACAAGATGAGAACCATTTTTTTGAAAAATACAATTTTATGTATAAATTGGATTTATTACTATCCAATTCCCACAAAAAATAGAAGAATGTTAAAACATTTGATTAAATTTATAATATATATTAATATAATTAAAATCAATATACAATATTGATTAAATTATTTTATAAGGATAAAATCATACTATGCGTATAAAAATGATTTCTTAGAAAAAACACCACTTTATTTTCTAATAAATTTTATTTTCCTTTCTATATAACCTATTACCAATAAATTAATTTTATAAAAATGTAAAAAATATATTTTTCATATTTTAGTTAGTCATATTCAAACCCCCAATCCTACATCTAGGTGGTAACTTCCATTTAAATAATAATGTATTAATATTATATCAAAGTATGTTTAAACTTGGTGTCACGTGTAAAGAAAGCTATCAATTTTTAATAGATAAATATTTCAAAAAATATAATGGTATTACATTCTAACCCACTTAAGTGAATCCGTTATATACTTTCTATAATAAAATATTTATTTTGGGTTTCCTTTATAGGAAAGATAATTATCCAATGGTATGACCTTAATGTTCAATGTATTGGATGGATCAAGGGTTTATTTCCTAAGGAAGGATACATTGAACACATCATGAACTTTATAGAGGTTTTTTTGGAAGGACCATGTGATATTCTACTATCCCAACTCAGTCAAAAATATAAAAAGGAAAAATATACCATGGGATTATATTCACCTTATTTTTTAATCTAATAACATTATTCTATGGAAACATTTTACAAAATATTATCTCACCAACATCAAATTAATGATTTTTCTAATGTTTTTCTTTATTTTTTTTGATTCCTTTGAGTTTCCTTAATGTGTTACTAAATAACTTCAAAAGTTTTCTAACATATAAATAACTATTTATTTTTTCAATATCGTTATTTCTAAAAATTTATCCCATCACGTTAGAGTTTAAAACATCTTTCTCTATAAGTTTGTTCATGCATTTATCTAAATGATTATGTGAAAGATATTTTTGTATGAAAGCTCGAATAATAGAATTTTTTGATCTCAAACACCTTTAGAATCCATCGAATAATACATCCTCTTATATTCCAGAGTTTGAATGGATCTCTTAGTCTAACCATCAATTTTGGGATAATAATATATTCTAAAACTCTACTCTATATCTAGAGCTTACTTAATATTAATTTAAAACATTGAGGTAAACCTATAATCCCAATAATATACAATAGAATGTGGTATTTCATGAAATGTTACCAGTTAATTATTATAAACTCTATAATATTGATAGTAGGAGAAATATTCTAAAAATAGAAATAGCTTATTCTAAAATTTAAAGGTGATAGTCTGAAACCCAAGTAATATTATGACCTTTTGGCATTTGTTGAGAGTCAAACAAAAAAAATCTACGGTGATGTTTTACTGTTTCCATTCTGGTATGGGTAATGGTTACCAAATTCCTGGAAAATTTTTCTCACCCTCAACTTATTGTAATACCAAACACCAAGATAAATTCACTACAATATCTATCATCATGTTATTCTATTAGAGTTTTTTTGATATCTTAACATCTTTATACATATAGGATGAATATTAAATGATTATCTATGGGCCGCATCCAAAAAATCCTTCAAATATGGTATGGAAAAAATGAATAAATGTTTCCTAAACATTATTATTTCATCACAATAATGGTTAAAATAAGGAAAATTTCTGGCCTTATTCTATATTTTCACATCTTTCTTCTTTACCTCTTTAATCCCTAAATGGATAGATGGTTGAACACTTATTTGATAAATATAAGATTTATCCCCTTAAATCAACATATATAAATATATACAATCTATATACTAAAATACTAGATCTTTTTATCCTTATTATAGATAAGAAAGAATTATTCTTTCAACTAAGAGCATCTCCCACCTTGTTTTCTTTTCCTAGGGTGGTAATGTATTGACCAGTAAAAATCATTAATCTAAAATAACTACCTTATTTGGTCTATATTCATCTATCCTCAAGTGAATATATACATAAAACATTTCTAATTAGTATATAATCACACATTTCTCTATAAAGTCAATTCTTCCATATATTTAATATAACAATTACCAAATCCAACTCTAAATAACGAGTTGGGTAATTTTTATCAAGAAAATTCAATTTTAATGAGGCATAGGCTATCAACATTTCATTCTTCATGAGGGTATATCCCAATCCTTTCTCTAATGCATCACTATTGATCTCAAACCCTTCTCTACTGTACGATAATTCAAGAACAAGTGCATTGAAATACCTCCCCATCAGTTCCTTGAAACCTTCTTGTCATTCATATATACAAAAAAACATGGATCCCTTCCAAGGTAACTAGGTGATTGGATTAGAATTTCAAGAGAAAGTTTCTATAAATCATATATATTATCCTCCCTAGCTAAGAAAACAATGGTATTAGTCCCATTTTTTAGTCTAATAAAATGTTTCATAACATTTTTCTTTGATAAAACCCATGATATACACATTATTTAGATTATATCACCACACAATGAAAACGTTTGTAGCAAAAATTCAGACTTTATAAATTTTGAGTAAAATTTATATTTCGATAGTTTCTTCAATACATTAATCAAGTGGTCTTAATTCTCTTAATTTATATTTGATTTTATAATAATTTGATCTATAAATACTAGAAAAAATCAATCAAGTTATTATTTAAAGACTCTATGCATTAAATCTAGGGAGTCATAAGGGGAATTAATAATACCAAATAGAATAAATATATAATCATAGTTTACATACCATGTATGGAATACTATCTTGGGTATATCATCCTTATTGAAATTATTTTAATGATATCTATAACAATGATAAATCATGGAAAATTATTGAGCTCCACAAAGTCAAATATATAAGTCCTTCATACAGGGTAGATGATAATTATTCTTGATTGTTATCTTATTATGAACCTGATAAGAAATGTTGAGTCAAATTGATCTATAAATATTCTTAATGAAAATAATAGGCGCACCCCCATGTGATGCACATGGATGAATAAATCCCATTCCAAGATTCTCTTAAATTTGTAAATTAAATTCTTAAAACTCAATAAGATACATTCAAGACGTAGTCTTCAAAATAGGTGGATCACCAGGTATGATTTCTATTAATAACTCAACATCATGATTCTTTGGAAGAATATGAAACTATTTTAGAAATAAATCAAAAAACTACGACACAATAGGAATATAACTGTTTTTTTATTTTCTCCCCAATAAAATAAGATAAAACCCCCTTTGGAATAAGAATCAACACCCATATAATGGATGTGATTTCCATTGGATGTTCATATTTTTCATCAAACTGATATATGATTATAGGTTTATTTAGAAAATCAAATGTGACTTACCTTCCTTGGAAATTAACATTCACTTTATCTAAATAAATTCACTCTATGACTATGATTACATCATATTTAAATAGATAGATAATAACAATATTTGAAGGAATTATATTCCCATAAACTTCATTCCTAGAAGAATCATAGACTTGATATGTGATCATAACACCATTTGTAGTTTTCAATAATAATTCATCTTCTAATTGATGAGTATATTAATTAAAATTCCATGAGACCTTTCCAAATATATAATAATTCTTATGACTATTATCAAACATTACAATTAAATATTTGAGTAGACCTATTACAACATCAACTTCATCATTCTAACTTCCAAATATTTTTCAAACAAAAATGGTTAGCATGAATTTCAAACATCATCAACTATACTGAGAAATCATATAATCAGGAAAATAATTTACAGGATATTTATATAATTTCACATTATTTTAAATCTAAGACTCCTTAGGTTTAACCTAGTCCATCTATGATTATTAACAAAACATTAGGATCTAATCTTATACATAGAATTAACCCTAGGGTTCTCAGTAATGTTTTATAATCCTAGTTTCCAACGGTAACTAAAACCTACAATTATACCAACTATAAGGATCCATAATTTTCATATATAGATATTACATCTTATTATATAAATATTCATTACATAACATATTGATCCACATTATAACCATATCATCCTAGTATCAATAGAAACAAAGATACATAAAAAACATATTCATAAGATAACTCTATAATCTCCAAATTAGTTCTACATTACTTTACCATTATTAGAAGAATCATACCTAAAACCTCTCTTTATAACATTGGGTATGAAATAATAGGAAATGGGGATCTCATATGATTTGTAATTGTAAACAAGGAAGACATCATTAGTCACATGAATAGATTACGAGAATAAGTGTATAAGAACATGAAAATAACATTTGAAAACCACATCCAACATATAAAAGATAATAATCAGGATAAATAACAAAAATCATGGTATTTCATAAGAGATTATTCATCATAAAACCAAAGAAAATGATACATGAGATCATAACATTGTCACAAGGCACATATTTGTGGCATGAATATACGTATATAAATCATTTCCATAGTAGACAAGGATTAGATCCAATATTATCATAGTGGATTGGGTTCACACCTCATTCAAACATAATATTCATGTTTGACTCCTAATAATATCATAGGAGATATTTTCCCTTACTAAACTTGGTTCACTCCCCATTCAAGTCTTGTTTTTCCCATGAGATATCAATCTTTACCCAATGCATTGGATTGATATATAATTCTATGTCTACCTATAAAATAATGAAAATTATACATATTATTTCCACAAGATCAAAATATATTCATCATATCATAACCCATGAAAAAGAATTCACTACCGGAAAATCATGTTTTTTCAACGCTTCTTTACCAACGGTTTAAACAAAATATTCCAAAAGAAGCCCTTTCCCAAAGGTTTACTAAAACTATTGGAAAAGTGGTTTCCAAGGCACCCTTTCCCAACGGTTCAAGTGAACCATTGGGAAAGGGGAGTCCAAGACACCATTTCCAAATGGTTCTACAAGAACCATTGGGAAATAGTCACCCTTTACCAACGGTTTGTTTAAACCGTTGGTAAAGGGTATCTTGGACACCCCTTTCCCAACGGTTTTTAAAAACCGTTGCAAAATCCTACCCCCAAATACACAATCGGCCGCTATCTCCCCCATTCATGACAGAACCCTAATCATGTCCACGGCTCTGCTGCTCTCGTGACTTCCCCCATCCAAACCTAACAAACTACATCCAAATCATCTCAAATCAGGTATTTTTATTCCTCATACACATAAAATATTTAAGTGCTACCTTGTTTTTATTGTTATTCATCTCATATTTTAGTTTAATGTTTTTTATTTTGATGTGTATATCAGTTTTTTGTGTTTTCATTTAATTTAGTCTTTATCCATTCCAATCCATTTAATTAATTAAATCCTTAACCCTCCATCGAAGAAGAAGCATCTCAAATTCATTTCCGTTGGATTCTAGATTTTCTAAGTATATGTTTTTATGCTTTTTTTCCACCTTGTAATTAATTGTTACTTAAAAATTTATTTATATGTTTTTAATAATTTTTAGCAGAGTTTTTATGAATGTTTTCCTTAAAATTCCTTGAGGAAAGTGTATTATTAAAATTAAATGTTTTTTAATAAGGCTTGTGCAATGTAATATGTTATAGTACACTATGTGACTATGTTTGGTATTTAGTAACACATGAGATAACTGGTGTGTGATAATGTGTTGTGAAGGAGATTCCATTGTTGGTTCATGATTACATTTACATTTTTAGCCAATTAATGAGTTGTTTTGATGATATTTTGAGATATTTACCTTATGTTTATTGGTGAAAACTGGGAGCTATAGAGGTGGTTCATGATTAAGACATATAATTACTTCTAAACATGCTGATAAACCTTTCATAGTAGTGAATTCATGAAATGTTTGATGTTTTTAGTCCTTTTTTATTTGGATTTTCTTTTGATGGTGATGTTTCTTATTGTTACCTATGGTGGGAATTTATTTTAGTTTCTAAATTGGCTGAGACTCCCCCACCATGCATAGTGTATATAACCTCTACCCTTATTTAATCATTATGTTTACACAGCGTATGCAACCTCTACCCTTATTTAATCAGTAAACTCAAGTCATTAATTCAAGCCTTCGTTCTCACTACCATGTAAGAAATTGAATGATGTAAACCCATCCTCACATGATTTCTTACCTTAGATAGTGTCCAACATATAAAATATGAGCTTTTGAATTCATCAATTAACCAGGATCATATATTCCATTTCCCCCAAGATGACAATATTAATATAACTTTATTGTCAATTAAATATGGTTCTCAATGTACGATGTATATCATGTGTCCTTCTTGGCCAATACTCACTTTTATGAGGGTGGGGTGCTTTTCACTACCCATTCTATCATGTGTAGACATACATAAAAATGATAAATAAGTCACAAGTTTAATTCAGTAAGGTTCTTATCATTGAAATACTTTATTGTTAATCTCAAATTTAAAAATAAATGTATTTATCTATAATTAATGAAATTAAATATTTTTACAAGCCATGAACATCCTATTAGTGTAGAAGCCTAAAATTTATTCACCCTTGGGGTGCACTTGACTTGGGGAAGTAATTGGGTAATGAAATGTAAAGGAGCCAATAATGAGTTATTGAACATGAGTGAATGATTTGGGATGTCTATAACACAAGATGGGACCTGAGGCATGTGCCTCTTTTAGACCTAATGAAAATGAATATAAATAATTTTTAATTTAATTTATGAGTACTTGTTCTTTACATTATTTTAATATTTCACTACATCGACTAGAAAATTCTTCATTTATCATTTCCTTAAATGTATTTTCTATTGCAGTTCAATCCTATTGAATTGTTTATAACAAAATGACTTATTTAAATTCTTTTTACAGAATGGACAGAAGTTGGATGAATGAAACCGATCAGATCTCAAGAAATTTTCAAAACAATTTGGAGAGCTTTATAGATTTTTCATTTCACAATGCTTCAGATAGTCGTTGCATACACTGCCCATGTTTCAATTGTGTTGGTAAACCTTAGTTGAGCCGTGAAGAAGTTAGAAACCACATAACCAAAAAAGGTTTTCAAGAAAACTACATTGTGTGGTATCACAATGGGGAGAAAATGAAATCTCAAATTGGTGATGATTGAAATGAAAGGACTGGAATGGAGAATTTTTTAGATGATCGGTTTCTGTTTATTCTTCATCATGAAAAAGAAAGGATTTCGACTCAATAAGACTTAGATATGAGGACATGTAATGCTTATAGTGAAAATGATGATATGTTTATGGTGAAAAAATTGAATGATGATACCACGACTCTAGTATATCGACAATGCAATAAAATGAAAAAGCTGGAATTTTTAATCTGATTGTTTCATGGGAGAACTATGTATGGTATTTCTAATACAACAATCGATTACATTCTTATCCTCTTGAAGGATTTACTTCTAGATGATGCATATATTCCCTCAAACCACTATATTCCATGGACGTTAGTTGAGGAACATGGATTTTCAAAAAACAAAATTCATGCTTTCCCAAAAGATTGCAGTTTATTCTGGGAGGAAACCACTGAATGAAATGATTATATAAAATGTGGCACATCCCACTAGAAATCAAAATCTGAGGGAACACCATCCCGCGTTCCACAAAAAGTAATGTGGCACTTTTCATTAATCCCCAGACTCTAGAAACTTTTTATGTCTGATGACATATCAATAAAAATGAGATGGCATGATACCGAGAGAAATAATACTAATGATGAGTTGGTTCATCCTGCAGATGGATTTTCATGGAAAAGATTTGATGCTCGACATCCTGATTTTGCAGCTGACGTGCGTAATGTGATGTTGGGTCTTTCATGAGACAGTTTTAATCTGTTTGGGTAGAGGCTTACATCGTACAGCACATGGCCAGTTTTTATACACATTTATAATCTTCCACCATGGTTGTTTATGAAAAAAACCTTTCACATTCATTAGTATTCTCGTATCTGGTCATTCTGATCCTGGCATTGATATTGATGTATACAAGCAACCTTTAGTAAAAGAGTTGAAACTTCTTTTGGATGTGGGTGTGCGCACATATGATGCATGTTTGAAAGACATATTTCATATGCGTGCTATGCTTATGTGGACAATCAATGATTTTTCGGCTTATGCAATGATGTCTGGTTGGAGCACAAAGGGAAAACTATCATGCCCAGTTTGTATGAAGAATACATGATCCAGAAGACTGAAACATCACTATAGTTTCAGTTTTATGGGACATTGACGATTCTTTCCAAATGATCATCCATATAGAATGAATCATCGAAGATTTGATAATACCATAGAGACCGATGATCCACCTCAGTGTATGTCTGGAACTGATTTCCTTAATGAATTGAAAGATTTCATTTTTTCGTTTGGGAAAGGTTAAATGAAATTTGGAAAGAGAAAGAATGTTTCCTCTGAAACCTGTTACAATTGGAGGAAGAGGAGTATCTTTTTTGATTTTCCTTATTGGTCAACCAATTTGTTATTTCATTGCTTAGACATAATTGATATTGAAAAGAATATATGTGAAATGTTTCTTTAGGTTCTTCTAAATGTCAAGTGGAATACAAAAGATGATTTACGATCTTGGCATGACTTGGTGGATTGGGGCATCAGACCAGCATTGCATCCTGTGCGTATCAGTGAAAATAAATGACAACTTCCATGTGCTTCTTATGTGATTTCACCTATGAAAAAAACAATTTCTGGAAGTATTAGAGACTATTAGAGGTCCTAAAATCTATTCAAGAAACATATCTAAACGGGTCAATAGAAGATAGTTGAAGCTAAAATCTTTGAAAACTCATGATTATCACGTTCTACTGCATGAGTTGCTTCCCATAGAAATCTGTCATATTTTATCCAATAATGTAAGGGTGGATGTTATTTGTTTGTGCCATTTTTTAGAGATCTTTGTGCTAAGAAGTTTTCAAGTCTTTCTTGCAAAAAATTTTAACAGATGCCCCATTAATTTTGTGTGAGTTGGAGAAAATATTTCCTCCATAATTTTTCACATGCATGCTACATCTGAATGTCCATATTCAAACTGAAATACTTCTCGGAGGACCTGTTTCATTTCGTTGTATGTATCCAACTGAAATCAATATGTTCACATTAAAGTCTTATGTCCGAAACAGAAATCATCCCGAAGGTTCTATCGTGAACGGTTACTTGGCTCAAGAATGTATGGATTTCTGCTCGATGTATTTTTCTGATCTTATAACAAGATTTAACAGACCAATGAGAAATGAATAAGAACAATATGAGAAAATTGAACCCAGTTTTCCATCACTTCCTCAAACAGGAGGAATTCCTGGATCATATACATTGAAGACATTAATCCATGAAGAGCGGGAGATGGCACATCGCACAGTTTTGTTCAACTATAATTTGTTCGATTACTATATCAGGTAACTAAATTGATTATGTATATATTACATATATATCTGTTAAACTATTCAAATTTTTTATCTACAGGGAACATAAAAAAAATGATAAATAGGAAGCATCGTTCTTTATCTTTGAGATGGAGAGAGACTTTTCATAGCAAAGAGTTTTCTTCTTGGTTAAAATTGAAGATAAAAATTTTACTTTTTAAAATAATTATATCAATATTTAATTAAGTTTAACAGTCATTTATATTGTAGGTATTGAGTTTTTCTGCTGACTCTATCTTTGAGGAAATAAGAGCTTTGGATTTTGGTCCTAATACCGTGGTTCATGATTGTAAATCAATTGTTATCAATGTGCACAAATTTATTGTCACTGAACAAGCAATGAACATGAGAACACAACATGATGGTGTTATTGTTACTACCACAATAGATTGTTATACTAGTGCATCAGATAACAGACCGCGATTTGAAAATGTGGGTTATTATGGAGTTGTTGAGAAAATAATAATATTGGATTATTACTCTCATGGATGAGTCACAATGATAATATTCCATTGGTTTGATTTGATGACAAGACATGGCACATTTATTGATGATTGTGCATTTCGAGTAATTAATATGACTCGCACTCTTGCTACCAAAGAACCATATGTATTGGCATCAATGGCTAAACAAGTTTTTTATGTCAAAGACTAACTTTGACCTGAATTTGGTGTCATAGTTGAAGTAATTCCAAGACATATTTTTGATGATGGTGATGATGGAATTGACATTGTCCCTAGTTCCATTGGAACCAATCCATTTGTTTCTTTTGATGACTCCAATAGATCAATTTCCCGAGTTGATTGTGAACCTGAAGTTGTGGTTAAAAATATATATAATCATTCATCCATGTTCTCAATTATTTTTGTTTACCTCGAGTTGGGTTGTTAAGGTTGGTAAAATTCAAATTGATTTAGTATTGATCACAAATATGTTTTACCTAACTTGAACATTATGTGAATTTTTAATATTTATTGGTTGCAGTTTTATTTGAATTACATTTTCTAATTTGGAATTTAACTGTATTCAAACCTAGTCAAACAATATTTCTAACTTGGTGAACATTATAACTTGTATGATTTATTAAATCCTTTAAATCTCTTATAAAACAATTGATAGCTAAATTACCAATGAATCCCCCTATTCCCTCATATATTTAGTTTTTTGCATTACACATTAGTTTCCATTTTCTAATTAATTACATATTTGTTTTGAAAAGCAGGAAATGCAACCAATTGAAGAGAGACAAAGGAAAAATGATGGAGAACAATCGTAGAATGGCAGAGTTGGGAATTACATCATTAGTGCCTGTAGTGAGTACTTTATTTCAAATATATATATTTAAAGAATATATAATGTAATGGGATTAATTTTTTTGTAAACATTTTTGTATGATCCACCTATTCGTTGACAGTTATTCGATGAGGATCCTAGTACTGGTCCTAGTACTCAGGCCGGTGGTACGAGGAGGGTTTGTACTAGAGGTGGACGAGCAGCTGCACGTGCCCGTCTTGACCCTGACCCTCCCACTGACAGGTCATCCTTCCCACATTTTCATCCCGGTGTGTCGTTAGGGACACACGGGATATTTAGGCCTCCCATGTTTTTGCTACCTTTTTCATCTTCTAGCCGATCGTTTTCACATACCATGATTATTCCCACTCCCAAGTCAGAATCCGGTCAGACAGTTATCACATCTTCTTTTCCTTTTACTTCTGTCTCTCTGAGCTTCTATATTCCATCGTCTTTGACTCCTGTTACACCATAGGGTGTTCCATCTGTTTCTGTGGATCCAGCGGCACTTAGCGATCAGACTTGCACAGGTATATTTATAGAACTCTAACAAATTTTTATAGCAATATTTATTTTCATTATAACATTTTTTTATAAAATATTTGTTTTTATTTCATGACAGATACATCTACTGACAAGAGGTGTGGGCGGGGGCGTACACGCATGCTTTCGGTGTGGAACCGCCGCACACAGGTTATGGTGGATTATAATGAAGACAACCAAATGGTTTAGAAAACAGGGTATCAATGTCGGAGTTTTTTGGCGACACTTTCCAAATACTCCGACATCATTCCCATCAGCCCGCTATCATGGAGACATTTGCCACATGAGGTCAAGGATAGAGCTTGGGCAGAGATATTGGAAAAAAATCTGTTATATTTAATGCCATTAATTATTTTTGTATTTATATGAATTAATATTTTGATTTCAACTTCGATTTAATTTTCCGGATGGTGAGGGTGCACAACCAGAACTTCTATAGGATTTTGGCTAGATTTGGAGAGCCTAGAAGCATGAGTTGTATATTGTCTAGGTTGCTAGAGTTGGAACTGAGTTAGATGGAGTACCAGTGGTGGATGATTATCCTATAGAGCAGTATCGTCAGATGATTACTCATTAGATGAGTACCCAGTTTAAGTTATTTAAATAATAACAATCATGTTTTTCATTAATACTATCTGTTGCATTTTCTAATTTTATTTTGGAATCATCTGGAAAAAATAAAAAGAACATTGATGCAAAAAAATACCTCCACACACTGGGACGCACTACGATGCCTGATCAGGAGAGGAAGCATGTAAGAGAATTGTTTATAAGTTTTCATTACGAATTACACTTTCTTTTGTTTCCTTAATTATTTAATATTTTGTTAAAGTTTTCATATAACATTAATTTTCAATTTCATTGTACAGGAAAATACAAAATCTTGAAGGACATGTGCCTTGAGCAAAACTGTTTTGCTCAAGTAGACGGAAAAAGGATGGAAGTGCCGTCAACGAAGCGACTCAATAGCTGATTTTATGTTTTAATATATTGATTTTATATTTTAATGTCTATTTTGTAACATAATATTATATTTATATTTGTAACAGGCTTCTTTAGAGGCCCTCAATTCCCAAGAACCAGACAATTTTGGGCCAACTGATCACTTACATCAGGTTTTGCGAGAGGAGCATCCTGGCAGAGTACGATGCTGACCTAGGATATCCCTGAAGAGGTATTGGCCCTCCTTAGGTACGAGGTTTAGTGACACTGAGCTATAGAAAGATATCGCACAGGTAGAACAGGCTGACAAAAGGGCCACAGAGACGGCAGAACAGTCTGTTAGGGCAAATAGTGCATTTATGAAATTTATTGAAGTTCTACATCTGACACTTCCACCAGAGGCCAGCCCCACTTTTGATGAATATATGTCATCGATATGTTCTATATATGGATTATCAGGTGGCAATTCTAGTGGTGGTCAAGACGATTTCCTGGATGACGATGATGATGGCGAGGAGTCTGATGCAGAATAGGAGGGAGAGTAGGTGGGCGAGACGGATGACGAGGGCAAAGAGGAGGGCCAGGGGGGTGAGGATGCTGATGGGGATGAGGATGAGGGTGATGATTATGGTGATGATGGTGATGGTGATTTGGGAAAAGTTGATCTGTTATATTTTTTACTAATATCCCTGAGATTTGATGTTTAATCTATTCTAGTTGTTGGTTTTATCCAGACCTATAGTATAGAATTGTAGTTGAGTTATTTTTATTTATTGTATTTTTTCATGGATATTGATGTCTTTTTGTGTGTTTGGGAACTCACTGGATATCCCCCCTCGTTCTTGGACCCTGGACAACCCTCCACCATCCTCCTTGGACCCCGAACAGCCCCCCGAACAACCCCCCAGATAGCCCCCCCCCCCCCACCCTCCTCCTTGGTCCCCGGACATCCCCCCGAACACCCCCCGGACAGCCCCCCCCCCACCCTCCTCTTTGGTCCCTGGACAACCCCTCAGACAGCCCCATAGACTGCCCCCAGACACCCCCTGAACAGCCTCCCAGAAAGCTCCCCGAACATCCCCCCCACCCTCCTACCTGGACCCCCAGACAGTCCCTCCACCCTCCTTGATTTCACATGCCTTTTTTATTTCTTTTATCATGCAATGTTATTTAGGATTATTCCATTTTTGTATGTATTTAATTATATGAATGTCTTGGTAATCTTATTAGCTTATTCTCATCAAATTCAAGTGATGATAGGCATTAATTTGAATACAAAGCCTTGATGTACATTCTCCATGTTATGTGAATTATACCTTGTTTGATATGGTTTACTTTTCAATTGTTAGAATAAAATATGGGTTACAAGTTAAGGACTCAGGTACATGCTCATGAAATTTAGACTTGAAATTCCAGGATGTATGCTTTCGTTTCTAGGTGAGGGCAACCATGATTGTTTCTAACTGTGTCTCTTTTGTTTAAAATGGATGAGATTTTAAGTGAAAAGAACAACTGGCATGTGAAAAACCAGACTAACGCATTTGGATTCTCTTGGTACTGTATCACAGTGATCGATGGGTCATATGTGACGTGTACGAGTCAACCCTGGCTCAATCCGAGTTGCGGTGTGGTCAGGATCACTCTAAGTGTCTTTCTTTTGTTTAAAATTGATAACATTTTAAGTAAATATGGAAAATCGAACAAAAAGATTCTGATTATGTTGATACTTTAGCACAACGATTCATGGGTCATATGTGATGTGTACGAGTCAACCCCGCCTCAATACGAGACAGGGTGTGGCTGACACCATTCGATGTGTCTCACTTTTGATTGAAATGGACAACATTTTAAGTGAAAAGTACAACTGACATATGGAAAACTGAACAACAACATTAAAATTGTGTTGATACTTCAGGAAAATGATCCATGGGTCATTTTCGATGTGTACGAGTCAACCCCGTCTAAATCCGAGGCATGGTGTGGCTGGTAGTAGTCTAACTGTGTCTCTTTTGTTTAAAATGGATGGTATTTTAAGTGAAAAGAACAACTGGCATGCGGAAAACCAACCAAAATCATTCAGATTCTGTTGATACTATATCACAACAATCCATGGGACATATGTGACGTGTACGAGTCAACCCCGTCTCAATCCGAGTCGCGGTGTGGTCGGGATTACTCTAAGTGTCTCTCTTTTGTTTAAAATGGACAACATTTTAAGTACATACGAAAAACCGACCAAACGGATTCTGATTGTGTTGATACATTAGCACAGCGATCCATGGGTCATATGTGACGTGTATGAGTCAACCCTGCCTCAATCCGAGATGCGGTGTGGCCAACACCATTCGAAGTGTCTCACTTTTGTTTGAAATGGATAACATTTTATGTGAAAAGTACAACTGGCATATGGAAAACCGACCAAACGCATTCGAATTGTGTTGATAATTTAGGAAAATGATTCGTGGGTAATTTGTGACATGTACAAGTCAACCCTGTCAAAATATGAAGTGTGGTGTGGCCAGTAGCAGTCTAACTTTGTCTCTTTTGTTTAAAATGGATGAAATTTTAAGTGAAAAGTACAACGGGCATGCAGAAAACCGACCTAATGCATTTGGATTCTGTTGATACTATATCACAATGATCCATGGGTCATATGTGACATGTACGAGTCAACTTCGGCTCAATCCGAGGCGCAGTGTGGTCGGGATCACTCTAAGTGTCTCTATATTGTTTAAAATGGACCACAGTTTAAGTATAAACGGAAAACTGACCAAATATATTCTGATTGTGTTGATACTTTAGCAAAATGATCCATGGATTGTATGAGACATGTACAAATCAACCCCGCCTCAATCTGAGGTGCGGTGTGACCTACACCACTCAAAGTGTCTCTCTTTTGTTTGAAATGGATAACATTTTAAGTGAAAACTAGAACTGACATATGGAAAACTAACCAAACACATTCGAATTTTGTTGATACTTTTGGAAAATGATCCATCGGTCATTTGTGATGTGTATGATTCAACCCCGTCTAAATCCAAGGCACGGTGTGGCTGGTAGCACTCTAATTGTGTCTCTTTTGTTTAAAATGGATGAGATTTTAAGTGAAAAGAACAACTAGCATACATAAAACCGACCAAACTCATTCGGATTCTGTTGATACGGTATCAGAACGATCCATGGGTCATATGTCACGTGTACGAGTCAACCCCGGCTCAATCCGAGTTGCGGTGTGGTCAGGATCTCCCTAAGTGTCTCTCTTTTGTTTAAAATGGACAACATTTTAAGTACATACAGAAAACCGACCAAACAAATTCTGATTGTGTTGATACTTTAGAACAATGATCCATGGGTCATACGAGACATGTACGAGTCAACCCCGCCTCAATCTGAGATGCAATGTGGCCGACACCATTTGAAGTGTCTCACATTTGTTTGAAATGGATAACATTTTAAGTGAAAAGTAGAACTGACATATGGAAAACCGACAAAACGCATTAGAATTGTGTTCATACTTTTGGAAAATGAGTCATGGGACATTTGTGATGTGTACGAGTCAACCCCATCTAAATCAGAGGCGTGGTGTGGCAGGTAGAAGTCTAACTGTGTCTCTTTTGTTTAAAATGGATGATATTTTAAGTGAAAAGAACAACTGGCATGTGGAAAACCGACCTAATGCATTTGGATTTTGTTGATATTGTATCACAACGATCCATTGGTCATATGTGACGTGTAAGAATCAACCCCTCCTCAATCTGAGGTGCAGTGTGGCCGGAACCACTGAATGTGTCTCTCTTTTGTTTCAAAAGGACATCATTTTAAGTGAAAACATCAACTGACATACGGAAAACCAACCAAACACATTCTAATTGTGTTGATACATTATTAGAATGATCCATGGGTCATATGTGACGTGAACGACTCAACCTTGCCTCAATCTGCGGTGTGGTGTGGCCGAAACCACTCAAAGTGTCTCTCTTTTATTTAAAATGGACTTCAATTTAAGTGAAAACAACAACTAGCATACATAAAGCCGACCAAACAGATTCTGATTCTGTTGATAATTTAGCACAATGATCCATGAGTCATATGTGACGTGTAGGAGTCAACCCCGCCTCAATCCGAGGCATGGAGTGGTCGGCACCACTAGAAGTGCCTCTCTATAGTTTAAAATGGACTTCATTTTAATTGAAAACAGCAACTAACATATGGAAAACCGACAAAATGCATCCGGATTCAGTTGAAACATTAGTAAAACGATCCTTGGGTCATATGTGACATGTAAAAGTCAACCCTGCCTCAATCCAAGGCCAGGTGTGGCCAGAACCACTCAAAGTGTCTCAGGTTTATTTGAAATAGACAACATTTAAAATGAAAACAACAACTGACATATGGAAAACTGACTAAATGCATTCTGATTTATTTAAAACTTTAGGAAAATGATCCATGGGTTATATGTGACGTGTACATGTCAACCCAGCTTCAATCCGAGGCATGGAGTGGCCAGCACCACTCGAAGTGTCTCTCTATAGTTTAAAATGGACTTCATTTTAATTGAAAACAACAACTGACATACGGTAAACTGACCAAACGCATTCAGATTCTGTTGAAACTTTAGGGAAATGGTCCATGGGTCATATGTGACATGTACGAGTTAACTGCCCCTCAATCGGAGTCACATTTTGGCCGGGATCACTCTGAGTGTCTCTCTTTTGTTTAAAATGGACAACATTTTAATTATATATGGAATACTGACCAAACGGATTCTGATTGTGTTGATACTTTAGCAAAACGATCCATGGGTAATATATGACATTCATGAGTCAACCCCACCTCAATCCGAGGCGCGGTGTGGCCGGACCACTCAAAGTGTCTCTCTTTAGTTTAAAATGGACTTTATTTTAAGTGAAAACAACAACTGACAAATAGAAAACCAACAAAACGCATTCGGATTCTGTTGAACCTTTAGTAAAACGATCCATTGGTCATTTGTGACATGTATAAGTCAACTCCATCAGAATCCAAGGCACAGTGTGGCCGGAACCACTCAAATTGTCTCTCTTTCATTTAAAATAGACTTCATTTTAAGTGAAAACAATAAATGACATATGGAAAACTGACCAAATGCATTCTGATTTTGTTGAAACTTTAGGAAAACGATCCTTTGGTCATATGTGATGTGTAAAAGTCAACGCCTCCTCAATCCGAGGCCTAGTGTGGGTGGAACCACCCAAAGAGTCTTATTTTGTTTGAAATGAACAACTTTTTAAGTGAAAACAATAGCTGGCATATGGAAAACCAACCAAATGATCTCAGAATATGTTGACACTTTAGGACAATGATCTATGGGTCATATATAACATCTACGAGTCAACCACGCCTCAATTTGAGCCATGGTGTGGCTGGTATTTCTCCAAGTGTATGTATTTTGTTTAAAATGGACATCATTTTTAGTAAAAACAACTAGTATACGAAAATAAGAACAAATGTATTCAGATTTTGTTGATAGTTATTCAGTTTTTTGGGTAATTTATTGATAATTGATAATTAAATTATGTATGTATTCAATTTTGAATTGAATTCTGGATTCTACATATAATTTTCATCTAAATATTAAATTTAATTCTAAATCAATTATGCATTTTTATAATTATGTTATAAATTTTGATTTAATTCTGGATGTGTATAGTTCAAGAATGCATTATATGTTAAATATGTATGAATATGTTCTCTATATGTATGTATTAGTTTTTTATTGCAGGTATAGTAATTGCAAAGGAGCAGAATGGAGGTTGGTGTGCAAAATTGGAGGTTGGTGTGCAAAATTGGAGTCTGCTGTGCAAATTGTAGGCTGCTGTGCAATTTTCATAGAAAGCATATGCCAATGGTTTCAAACCGTTGGAATAGGCTTGTAATAAGCCTTTCCCAATGGTTTACAAACTGTTGGGAAAGATTACTATGGATTTGTTTTCCAACGGTTCAAAGAGAACCATTGGCAAAAACCATTCCCAAAGGTTCTAAACCGTTGAAAAAGAGTTTATTTTCACCACTTTTACCAACGGATTAGTGTAAACCATTGGAATAGGTTAATTTTACTAACCTATAGCAAAAGTTCTTTGTAAACCGTTGGGATAGGTTTTCCCAACGGCTTACTTTCCCATGGTTTTCAGAACCGTTGGTATATGTTATACCAATGATTCTACGACCTTTCCCAACAGTTCTGAACTGTTGAGAAACTCCCCATTTCCAAATAGTTTTAAGAAACACAACGTCATAGAATAACTCATCAAAAAGAAAAATGTGTTGTAAAAATTTCATTATCGAATAACCAATGGAAAAGAAATGCGTTTCGTAAACATTTTATCATCATAATCATAAAACAATTAGAGAAATAATAAGAATGGTATAGTGGGATCATATCCTTAGTAAAATACTAATTAACAACAACGTATCTCATCATAAATGATAAACAAAAGCTTTTAAATATCACATGAATCATTTCTTGAGTAAAATAACCTTTTCACTTTGAAATCAAAAATTTAAAATATTAAGATATCCCAAATATTAAATAAAATATATTTGAAAAGAAATTTCCAAACATGTAATATAATATTCAAGTTATTGATTGTTATTAATGGAATGAAATTTTTTCCATTCCATATAATTTAATAGAAAACATTTTATTCATACCATTATAGAAAACATCAAAAGCAACCTATGTTGGAAAACGATATGAACATTCATGTTGAAATATTTTTTCTAAAAGAAAACCATGGTTAATAATGAATTTAAAAATCATAGGATAATATTCAAAGCATTATTAGAACAATTTTAAGAAAACATGGATATATAAGAAAATTTTGTCTTGACTGAAGAGAAAAGTAATACCAGCATTTCTTAAAACATATTATTTTGTTATCTTGAATTCTTAAAGAGGAGAAATTTAAATGAAAACATGAATTATTAATAAATACCTACAAGAGACGAAAATGAAAAGGATTTATCAGATAATTATTTTAAAATTTTCTTATTGTAATTAAATCTTAAATAGTCTCGGTTAAAATAGGATTGAAACATAAATCCCTTTCCTCATGTTCCACTTTCATTTAAAGTGAACTATCATACTATATAATAAATTTTTATTTATTATAATTATAAATGACTATAGTGTTTATAGTTATAATATCATTTATGATCCCTTTATAGCTTTTCAAAAAACATTTATCCAAAAATCATTATTAAAAGTTTCTTTTTTAGGTGTTAATAGTTTTATTTTTCATATAAATTCTAGTATGGTTGTTTTGGTCCTTCAACACAGATCAAGGTTCCATCATCTACATATGGTAAATTTTGATATAAATATCATATAAAAAAATTATAAATATTTTTATATATTTATAGTCATCCATTATAGTTAGAGATGGAAAAATGAATTATATCATTCCTAAAGACAGCAGGTCATAAGTACGTAATAAGGTTGTTTTCAATTTTTCACAGATGAAATAAAGAAAGTAAATAAAAATTTAACTTTAATGAATCATTATTATATCATATAAAACATATAAATTAATAAAATATATAACAGAAAGATATATTATGCAAAAACCATTTGAAATAAATTTAATTTCTTCGATATCATTTGATACACACAACATATAGTCTTAACGAACCACATTATGCAATTAAAATATTATTATTTTCATATGACTATTTCAACATAATAATAGTATTGTTTGGTATAAGTTGGATAAAACAAATTGATAATCCCATAAATATCATAATCAATACAAATTCATTTATTATTGATTAGGAATTAAGAAAAAAAAATTAAAGTCATTTTATGCTTTAAAAATATGTTTTCATCAAAAATGATTTTTTTTTACTTTTGGGCATGAATAATATAATTAAATTCTAAATTTTTTAGTAAATTTAACTTGAAAATGATAATTTGTTTAATCAAATTAACAAAATTATCTTAAGTTTTAACTTTTTTTATTTTTTGGAAGAGATTGGGTTTTAAGGGAACTATCAATTTTTATAAAACAACAATTTCAAATTATTAGATAAAGAAATTTAAAGTACTATTATAGTTTGGATTAGGTCATGAAGTAAAATATGATCAATTTGATTTATAATAATATAATTAATTTTACTTGAATCATAAATTATCAAGACTTTGGTATAAATGAATTATTATGTTTAAAATGTCTTTTTTCCTGAAAAATGTTTTTCAATGGAAAATGTTTTAAATTTTTTTAATTAATTGAAAATACATAATGAGTAATTATTTAAATAATATATATATATATATATATTATACTAAAATATATATTATCTATGGATCATTAAATGAATATTATTATTCATATAATGCACATAAAATCATTTTTTCCTTGAAAAATTAATGTTTCAGAAAAACCGTTTACCATTGATTTATGTGCACTTATCTTAAATTAATTTTTAAAAATTTTAGAAAATTTGCTATAAAAAATAATAAAAAATTAAATCATTATATAAAAATTATCTTTGAGTGAATTCTTTATAATTTTCTGAAAATAATAAATTATCTATAAATAGTGAAAAATATAGATTTTTATTAAAAATTATCTTTTAGAATAATTTATTAAAAAAGTTAAATATGGTTTAAAAATATTTTCAAATTAAAATATGTTAAATTATATATTTGTTTAATCAAATTTAGTTCATTGGAATCAATTTCATGTGGAATTTTGATATTAAAACAATCTATATTTAAGAAAGGTTTCTCTTTGGTAAACAACTATTTTATCAGGTTTGGAGGTGTAGTATTAATTTAAAATTTCCCAATTATATGAATTGAATTTAAAAAAATTATTCTATATTTTGAATCATCATAGTTATTATTATATAAAAAATTTATCCTAGTTTTTTCTTAAATAATAAAAGTAAAAAATAGTAAAAAATATTTGTGTCGGTTACTGTTAAAACTAGAATACTGGTAGTTAAACTAAAATAATAACATGTAAAATGACCTATAAACTTATCCAAATGAAATTTTATTGTCATATTTAGACCTTATATCGTATAATTTATATTAATGATCCATTTTAATGTCTTTCTTCATGTTTAAAATGTGGTTACAACTTTTACTTTTCAAAAATCCCAAGGGTGTCCTCTCCCTAACATAGAAAATGTCATCCACTCTCCTCTCTTCTATACACATCCAAAACCCATTGTTTCACCCAATAACTTACCAAATTAATTCCTTTCCTCAATCTCCACATCTTATAATCTTTTTCATGATTATTGAATAATTATAAGAAGTCTTTAGGTGTAAACCTAAATGGGTTCTCCAAATAATAGGTATAGTCCTTAACCATGTGTTTTAATTTCAAGTATTCCTCTAAATAATTAAAATATTTTTCAAACATAATTATATAATAGAATAAGTATATAAAATATAATTATATATTTTATTTTAATGAAATAACCTACATATATATCCTCTTTCATTAAGTGGGAAGCAAAACTGTTGGACGTGTGTACAGAGGACTACCGCCTTGCTGATCGATGTAATTCATTTTCTATCAAACCTATCATAACTGGATATGATATTGAATTTAAAATATGTATATAATATTTATGAAATAATTATACTTCTATAATTATAATATTATATATCTTTTCTTACTTTTCATTCTGTGGGTATACGATAATGACACACTTCTGTATGAAAGATTATCACCTAACGAAGAAAAGTGATTTGTTTTTCACTTATGATTAAAAAGAATTTATTAAGGATAAACTTAATGAATATATTTGATATATATGACTTAATAATAACTATAAAAAGGTTATATATTATTTACCTTAATTTGTTTCTATCTGTTGAGAAATTTGAACCATTTTCTGTGCATTTTTATGGCCTACCATCTCTATGAATGGTGTAATAAATTTTATATATCTGTATTTAATGGATTAATATAAAGACATAGATAATAAATAAATATTATTGTTATATCATGGATAAAATTATTTATATTTTTGAACCATAATCACTATACAAGGTCTGACACTACCGTACCAGGACATACATTAAAGATAATGTTGTTATTGCCTAAAACATGATTTTCAACAAATAATTCTTAATAAAGGGGTAATAAAAGGTCATAAGTAAATCATATATTGTACTATAAATATGATTATGGGTATTTAATATATTTATAATAGACTTAAATATATTTTTTAGGAGGTTCAAATTTTTATAAAGTAATTTTATAATTAATGTAATGGATTGATAGTCACACATTTATTTATGTGAGACATATGTCATATTCACTACTCATTAATTTTTTTAGTGTATATACTGCACATTTGAAATTTTATATCATTTATATCCACAATTTAATGATATTAAAAGGTTAATTTGATTTTATTATTTAATGGGGCACATGATTCAATAATCACCGAAGCAATTAAGGGAATTTCATCTCAAATTGTCTTCTTTGTGGAATATGTTATGTTATGTGCATATATTATTTTATGAGGTGTACAAAACTCCCATTTGACATTTTATTTCATTAATTTAATTATTATTGAGAGTTTTAACATTTAATTTGATGTTTTTTTCCCATAATGTTTTACTCATTATGTACAAAAATAAATTAAAATATATTATTTTAAATAAAAACAACTTTGTTTCTCTCTTTGTTCAAAACATATTTCTCTTACACATCCAGGTTTTCTAAAAAATGTTTTCAAGAATGTTTTATTATTTATATATGATTATTTAAAGTATCTTTTACCCTAATTTTATTTTTTATAAAGTGTTGTAAAATGAATATTTATGACCTTTTTTAAAGAATAATTGTTTGGATTTTACTATAAATTCGAAAGTAATATTTTTTTTGATCAGTATGGAATTAAAAAATTACACATCATTATGAAAAATCAATGGTTTAATGACTATATAATGCATTTCCAATTTTATTTTCAAGGAAAAGTATTTTCAAAATGTTTTGTGAACTTTTTTTTTAAAAAGGTTATTCTATATGTGAAAAGGGTATTCTCCTCAAGGGATGTCTCAAGTTATCTTTCAATATATTTTTCCATCTAAGATAACTTAATATAACGGGACATATGATTTACTAGGGATATGATTCATTACTTACATCCTTATTATTTATCTAGGTGGTCAAATATTATGATGAAAATATATCTCTTAAACTCATTATGATTTTATGTTGTTTTCTATGATGAAATGATGAAATGTTTATAAAACCCATTTATTTTCCATGGGATATAATATGATGAAGTGTTTATGAAATAAATTTATTTTAAATAAGTTATTATTTTATGAATTATTTGTAAAACCCATTTCCTTTCAGGAGTTATGATATTATGAATGCTTTGTGAAACCAATTTAATTCATTAGGGATTGATATGATGAATGTTTTATTTAACCCATTTGTTTTATTTGGTTCTTATATAATGAATGTTCTACGATCTTCTGGCACACACGTGTCTGATTCTCATTATGTGATGGGTGGGACCTATAACCCAATACTACACATTGGATAATATTTTGCATCTCAGGAGATAATGACGGAAAAAAAAGCAGATACACATGATCCACTATGAGAAATATGCTAATGTGATCGTTTCGCTATAGAAAATAGGTTATGATAAATGATCATGAATGAAATTTTGGAAAGAGATAATGATTAAAGATCCTTTATGAAATGGGATTTTTTTTATTTTTGATCTATTATGATATGATGTTGTATGATTTTAACCCTGACATTAGCAATGTTATCTATACTTATGATCATTAAAAACATATATGACATGAACATATCATTCAATATTGATTTATGATTATTTTTCACTCTTTTGGTAAATATATTTTTAAATGATAATTTTCTATTCCATGGATCATTTTTACAATCAATGATATATTGGGTATCAAATTTTTATATAATATTTATAATCTCATACCATTATTCATATGATATACATTTATATGATCAAAAATGTATATCTTCAATGTTTACCCATACTTAGAATATGTTTTCACCATTTATTATGTTTTCATTCAACAGGTTCTAAAAAATGTTTTATGTAGTGTTTGTCCACGAATACTACTAAATGATAATATCTTTATTGGGGGGTTAATGATACATCATGAATTAAGATTATTGTGTACCTCATATCTAAATAATGTAAACATTTATGGACCACAGGAATGGATCCTTATGTAATATAATTAATATTCATCTATTAAGATATAATACATATGTATGAAATCTTGGGTAGCTGTAGTTGGTATCAAAGAAAAGGTTCAAGAAATTACACCCCTAACTCAATACTACATGTGGATTGGGCTATGACATAGTTTTAACTAGTGTTAATAACTCCAAAATGAAGAATTTTTCTCGACACAATTGTCTCCTACTGCATGAAAATGGGCCTTTTTACACACCTAGTTTTACACTCTAAAAGGATATGTTTAGGAAATTCACAAACTCCATAGAAACCATCCTAAAGGACTTGAATAGATGATCACCATTAATGACCTAGGAAAAACCTAAGGTGTTATAAATTAAAAATAATATTTCATTATTTAGAAGTCCTAGACATTAATTTTCATGATTATGTGATTTCCCACTATGAATATTACTTCTTACACAATGATTGTTGATTTTAGTCAATGAATAGAACCAGATGTAATGGGATAACTTTAAATGTGGTAGACAATGTTTTTATGATAACCCCAATGTGATGATGAATTGAGTGAAGGATACTGTGATTATTCCTAATCAGTTATCATGATATATGTTTTTAAACTTTCAACTTAACATGGATTTCTATATTAATATTTAATTTTAATTAAAGTTATTTCCATGTTTTAGGAGAATATATGAATAAGGTATTCACATATATTGTTTAAAACAATTTAGAGTAACTTCATGATATTTGGGGGATTAATGTTAAGTAAATTTTGGGAAATTTATAGATATTATCTATAAATTATTTTAATTCTTATGGGTATTTTGGTTAACTATTTATGGAATGGTTTAAGTTAATCATTGGGAACAATTTTAGAGATTAATGTATTATCTCGTTAAATAAATAGTTATTCATATTAGATTACTTGTACTAACCTTTTTTGTTTTGAAGATAACTAGAGATAAAAGGAATGACATATCTTTATTTTAATGATCATATTATCCATTAATCCTCTAGGACTAAAAATCATCTTCATTTATTTTAAAGAGAGACGAAGTGGAAATTGATTAAAAAAAAAACCCAAGGATGAAACTGTAATTATGAAATGAAAATTAATAGATTAACTATATTTTATCATGTTCACTATCTTGATTGTAAAATTCCCTCAAATTTCTGAAAAATATCTTGAGATTTTTTTCATATTTCATTAAATTTTTTTGATTCCATGGTCCTTCGATTCATCAAAGATTTACAATTTTGTGGCATTTACCATTTCATGACCAATTTATTTGTCAATCTCTATTAGTCCTTGGGTGTCACTATGATATTTTATGTCCATATTTTCTCTTCTCCACTATGTTTCCATATTTTTAAATTTATTTAAGTGTTATTCTTGTTGACCATCATAAAGTTTTTCCTCTTTTAGATTGGATGTTTTATTGACCATCTTTATGATGTGGGTTTCCTCAAAGTAATTTTCAAATGGAAAAAACAATAATAAAAAGCTAACATTTAGAGGAAAAGTTTTATTAAGAGGGGGTAGGGTGGGGGAGAATGTAACAACCAAATATTTTATTAAATATATTCAATAATTAAATTTATTTTATTTTATATCTTTTATTACATACAAAACCATGTTTTAATGAACCTCATAATGTTATTATAATTTTTTTTAAATAAGACTATTTTAACCTAATCATTGAATTAGTGGGTATAAATAGGAACAAGAATATTAAAAATTTTATAGAGGTCATTAAAATTAATTTTTTTTATTAGTTCATATGAAATTGAAACACAATTTTTAATAAATTCATTTTATGATTCAAAAATATAGTTTCTTCAAAAATGATTTTTTTTACTTTTGTCTAAAAATGATATAATTAAATTAAAAAACATCAATTAATGGTATATCATAAAATGGTTAAAATTATTAAAATCATCAAATCAAAATTATATTAGGGTAAAATTTTATATTTTTCAGAAGAGATTGTCTTTTCAGTGAAATTGTAAAATTGTCATTTCCTATAATTAAATCATGTAATTTAAAATAAAATAATATTATGGATTTTATATTAAAGTAACATATGATCCATTTTATTTAGAATAATATGATTAATTTAATTTTAGTCACAAATTATCATGACTTCAATATAAATCAATTATTATTCTTGAAACACATTTTTTCTTCTAGAAACTGCTTTTAAATACATGTTGGTTTCCCATTTTTAAAAAATATAAATAACAACTAATTATAAATTATTTAAATAAAATTTATCTATTATATATATTTGTATTAATTGAAAATAATATAATTAATATTACTTTTTTATATGGTTAACATAAAATCATCTTTTCCTTGAAAATTGATTTTTTCTGAAAAATTGTTTTTCGTTGTGTTCTATGAAATTTTATTAAAATAAGTTTTCTAAAATTTCATAAAATGTATTTTAAAAAATTATATAAAATTTTGAAATAAAAAATTCAAAATTATCATAGTTTGAATTGTGTTGTTTGGAAAAGATTACTTTTTCGATGAATAGGGAAAAATACTGATATTTATTAAAAAATGCCCTTTCTTTTAAAGTATTTAAAAATAAAAAATTTGTTATAAAATATTTTGAAACTAATTTTTTTTCAATTATATATTTATTAATCCAGTTTATTTCATTATAATATATTTAATTTAAAATTTTAAATTTAAAATTTTTTAAACATATGAAAATTTTCTCTTACTAAAACCTTTTTTTCGTCACATCTGGAGGTAAAATTTTTAATTACAATTTTCAACTTGTATGAAATGAATTTTTATAAATTGATTCCATTTTTTTAAACATCATAATTAATATAATATAATAAATTTAACATTATTTTTTGGTAAAAAGTAATTTTAAAATCAGTAAATAATTAATTATTGTGGTTAATGTTAAAACAAGTTTATTGTGGTTCAAACTAAAAATATAAAAAGAAACGTGACCTAGAAACATATAAAACACCCATCGTATAGAAATAATTTTACATTATAACATTTAATGTTATATAATTAACCACCATCAACACTTGTTTCAGGTATAAAATGTGGGGAAACCTTTTTCTTTTCCAAAAATCCCATTTGTCTCCTCGCCCCCACTTATAAAAAGTCAACCACTATCCTCTCCACTTCACAAATCCAGAACCTTTTACATCAAATGGTCCCAACCCTAATACATTTTCTAGTACCATATTCACATCTTATATTCTTTACATTTTTTAGTAAATGCACATATGAAGGATTTATGTGTAATGCTAGAGAGGTTTTCCAAAGATGAAAAATAAAATTTAACCATGCACTTTCATTTTATTTATTCCCTTAAATGATTTAAATATTCTTTAATAATGACGATAGAATAGAAAAGGTTTATAAGATATAATTATATTTTATTATATTAATTTCATGACCTACATCTATAACCTCTTCCATCTAGTGGGAAATTAAATTATCGATCATATATACGACAAAATTTGGCCTCACGAACCAATGTAATTCGATTTCCGCCACCAGATCTTAAGTATAAATTTAATTATGAATTTAACATATTTATAGGATATTAATAAAATAATATTACTTCTAAAATTATAATATCACATATACCTTCTTACTTTCCATTTTTTTGGAATATGAAACTGTCAATCATGTGTATAGTGGACTAACACCTCATGAAACAATGTGATTTATTTCTCACTTATGACTCACATTGATGTTAATAAAGAAAAAAATTACTGAATATATGTGATTAATTTTAATTAATAATTAATTTTTGAAGTTGATATATTACTTACTATACTTTTTTTATATCTATCAATAAAATAGAAACATCATTCATCCATTCTTACAACATAACATCTCTATGAATGGTGTAATTCATCTTTTATCTCTAAAATTAATGGGTTACAATAAATACATATATAATGAATATATATATAATTTATATCATTTTTAACATTATGAAGATTATGGAAACCTGATCAATTTTCATGGACCGAAACTACCAAACCAAAACAATGATGAAAGATAAATAATTGATTTCCCAAAATGCATTTTTTAACAAGAAATTTTTAATATATAGGTAATAAAATCTAAAAAGTATATCATATATGGTATGATAAATATTATTATATCTTTTTATTTGTTTTTATAAAAAACCATTAATAATATAGGTGTTTTGAATTTGTATAAAGGTATTCAATACTTAGGGTAAGAGATTCAAAGTCCATCTTTTTCTTGAGAGACATATGTAATATTCACCTCATGTTTATTTCATGTGGTATATATAATTCCCATTTTATATGTTATGGAATGAAAATTATTATTTTATTGTTATTTATAGATTTATTTTATCTTTTTAATTAATGGGGCTTACTATTGAAAAGTCACCAAAGCATGTAAGATAATTTTGCCTCAGCTTGTCTTCTTTGGGACATATGCTATGTTATGCCACTATCTTCTTTTATGAGGTGTATATTCTAACCATTTTACATGTTATTTCATGAATTTATTTATTATGATTATATATTATATTTATATAAGGATTTGTTTTCATAGGGAACATGATTTAAAAGATACCAACGTGGTAAAGATTTTATATTATAATCTAATTATTTATCAGAAATGATTATGATTAAGTTTCCAATGACGAAATATAACAATATATCTATCAAGAAACTTATTAATGTTTTATAATGTTTTTGTTACTAAATAATACATGATTTACCATCATTCTTCTCTCCTTAATAACTACAGAGATAAAAATAATATTTTTAAAGAAAACTGAATTTATTTCTTTATACAGTTGAAACAGATTTTTCTTCTATATCCTTGTTTTCTAAAAATGAAAAATGATTTTATGTTCCTATATGATTTTTTAAATTCATTTTACCCTTATATATATATATATTCTTTTGAATGTTTTTTTAGACAAGGCCCATTTTTCTTTTACCAAAAATGTGAATGGAATATTGTTTTAACATGTACGACATGAAAAGAAATTCATGCCACCATACCCACTCATTTTTTAATGATTACTTTATATGTTTCAAAGGTTATTTTCAAGGATAATTAGTTTCAAAAATTTTTGTTATCTTTTAGTATTAAACATTTTATTTTCCCTATGAAAACATTATTTTTAATCGGAAAAGTATAATTTATTTATGAAATGTTCCTTGGGTGATTTAAAAATACATTTTCCATCTAAGATGACTTCATTTGATGTAAATAAGATTTAATAGGGATATGATGCACTAATACCATTAGTGTTCATTCTATGGGTGTTTCAGGATTATGATGGATTGATTATCATGAAACCTATTATGTTTCGATGTTTCTTTCATGATGAAATGATAAAATGTTTATGAAACCTATCTATAAACCAAGGGATATGCTATAATGCAATGTTTATTAAATAAAATTATTTTACATGGGTTATGAAATGAAGAAATATTTATGAAAAAAATTTATTTTCATGGATTAAAATTTGATTACTAATTTATGAATCCCATTTTATTCCAGGGGATCTGATATAATGAATGATTTATAAAACCTATTTCTTTTCACGGGTTCTGATATAATGAATGTTCTATGATATTATAGAAAACCTATGTATGATTTTAATTATATGATGGGTGGGAACTATATCTCCCTCCAATTTATTCTGTAATATTTTATAACATATGAGATAATGATGGGAAAAAAGATATTGTACTTGATCTTCTATGAGAAACATGCCGATGTGCATTATCTACTGTTAGGTTCACTAGGCTAGATACCCTAAGAGGGGGGTGAATCTAGGTATGACGATTAAAACAGTTTTACCTTTTGATCTTATTTCATTGTTAAACAAAACTCTCTTTTCTCTCCTTCCTATTAAATAGTATGAACAAATCAGAAAGCATTCACAGGACTCAACAATTTTACTTGGTTCACCCTCACTCAGCTACGTTGAAGGAGAAATCATTAGCGGTGTGCTAATGTACCAAATCCACTATAAGTTCACATCTTTGTATAATGTTTGGAGTGAACTCACCATCCCTACTAGTGTAATACTGATCACAGTTGAAAGCTCGCTTCTCCTTCAACTCAAGTGTTCTCACTGCTTTTTCATAAGATCCACTCATTGTTTAATGACTTGTATGTTATTTCATTGTCTCTAATAAATGTATCCTACATTGTTTGTAAATTCTCTATTTAAGTCCAATATTAATCTACTCATGAATTCCCTATTTCCACTTAACCCTAGGAAATATCCTTCGAAATAATTTTTCAAATCTCACTACTTCGCAATGATCCATATTTTACAAACCTCAAACAAGCCTTCATAATATTCCTACCTCTTCTCAAAGAACACACCTTCAAAGAGATCACTGCTTGGTAGAGCACACTACTTCATAAAGCACAATTCTTTGCAGAGTACACAACTTCTTAGAGCTCAAGCCATCGTGTAGATCAAGCCTTTGTAGAGCCCAGGACATCGTGGAGCTCAAGTTGGGGTAGAGAGACTTCCTTTGAAAAGCTCATTAAGACAATGTGGAAAACCCATGCTTCTCAGAGATCTCAATACTTAGAGATATTGAATTTGGTCAAGAATAGAATAGTCTTCATGAAAACTTCAAGCCATTCTTTGAAACCTTTATTCATAGAGAAACCCATGATTTGTGAAATAACAATGTCACTAGATTTTCTCTCTTAATATTATACGAAATGAAGAGGGGTGGCCTCTTATTTATAGGTGTGATCAAACGTAGAGCTCTGCTTTTTCCAACGTGATCATTGGTTTGGTGTAAAATGTCATTGTGGCAATCCTTCCACTCACAATGCACCACTAAAATTTTACATTTCCTCGATTATCTATGTCAAATTCTTCACTCCACCACAATCCTCCCTCTCAAATCTCTTTACCTCTGTTGTTCATGAAGCTCATCATAATTGTAGAGATCACGGCCAAATTTCTTCCTGTCTTTGTGAAATCCACTTCATGAAGCACGTATTCATGAAATTAAAGCCTATTCCATATTTTTATGCATTCATCAAGGAAATCCATATTTTTCAATGCTCACCAAACTTCAAATTTTAGACCCCAAAATTTGGGAAAACACTGGAAAAGAGCACCACCTTGTATCTATTCTTTCTGTACTACCTAGAGATCTTACATTCTTTTTTCACTGTTCTTTGTAAACATCAGTTGTCAAAAATAAATATGGAACTCAATGATTTACCATGAAAATTTTATTTGTCAACAAACAAAACCAACCCTAAAATACTACAATGTTACATTGAGAAATGTTTTCCTGGAAACACCCCCCTTTAGGATTATTGTCAACTCTTCTCATAACGATTCTCTAAACATTAATACCTCATTGAAGCTCATTCTATAATCTACAATTATTCCTATATTGCAATTCAAATAGTGACTAATGATTCACTCATCACATACTCTAAGCCCACATGAGAAATGCTTGGCAGGATAAACAAGTGTAGTATGAAAATATTAACAATGAATCACTTCATTTCTGACATAAAATCTTGATACCATTCCAACACCACCCTACTGCTTTCATCACGAACCTCATTTTTGTGATATCTATTTTTTGATCAATCGCATAAATCATCGTCAGAGTTAAAAATCCTACTCCTAGTATCTTGTTACACCACTTTTCTCATTGCTCCATCTGTCATATTTTCCCAATGTCTTTGACTAAGAAATTTTCTCCAATAAAATGCCACACTTTCTCCCCTTTGACCAGTCACATTTATCCCCCTTGGTCAACAAACCCAAATTTCACTCCTTTATGGTCTTAAATAGGGTGAAAACTTAGATCAATGCGTTATTTAGAAACGCGTCATACCTCAAGAAGAGAGGGTTTTCCCATATCCATAATTTTTCAAGCGTTGGGAGTTAACAGAACTCTCAGATCCAATCAATTCCTATCAAATGATTCTTTGGTTTAACCCATTCATAAAATGTCTACAACCTTTAAATATATTGGAACATACTCCAACATTACTATCCCTAGTTCCACTTTCCCCATGATAAATTGATATTTGATCTAAATATTCTTTGTTCTTAAGTGATGTTCTAAATTTTTTTATAAGACTGATTGAACTCGAATTGTCACACTGTATTATGATCATACACTTCATTTAAACTCCCATATCATCAAGATAATACTTTATCCACAATAGATGTGTGTATGTTTGAGTTACATAAATACACTCATCTTCTACAGTGCTCAATGAAATGCAATCTTACTTCTTTATTATCCAAGAAATACACAAACCACCAAGATAAAAAGCACCTCCTGTTGTAGATTTCTTATCATCTATTGATCCATCCAATATGAATATGTCTATCCCAAGATCTCTGGCTCTGATTTATCGTTATATATCAAAACTAAATCCATATTTCCCTTAATATACCGATGTATTATTTTAACTATTAGCATGTTGATTTACTTGGTATTTGCATTGGTATCTCACAACATGGCATGTGACTAAAACAATATATGGTATTTTCACTCTTAGGTATAGTAAAAATACATTAATATAATTTTATTATGTGATATTAATTGTGTTTTAATCATCATATTTTGATAATTTTATCCAGGAAGCAACTGGAGTCTTCATCTCCTTGAAATATTCCATTCTAAAACTTCTAAGAACCTCTATGGGATATTTGAATTGAGAAATTAAAGTTTCATTCATTCATTCATTGTTTCACCTATAAACTAAGAAAAAATATTAGCTCACCAGTCATTAATATTTAGATCTCACTTTTCATGAATTTGGAAAACTTTCTTCACTAAGCTTCATCTGATCCGCCAAATATTATTTCATCGACATAAACCAACACCATCATCCTTTGATTACTGCCATTTTTGAAATAGATATTGTAATAAACTCCACTATGATGCAATCCAAGATTCTTCAAATACCGATCAAGCCTTGAGTACCATGTTATTAGTACTTATTTTATACCATATAGCACTTTATTCAACCTATAAACATTTTTCTCATCTTCATGAATGAGAAACCCGTCTGGTTTCTCAATATACATTTCTTCTTCTAGACCCCTATTCAAAATTTCATAATTGATATCCATTTGGAAAACCTTGAACATCTGTTTCACTACAATGGATAAGAATAATCTGATTATTTCTAGCCTTAAAACACATTAAAATGTCTCATCAATATCAATACCCTCAATCTAGGGTTAGCCTTTTTACACTAGTTATGCTTTGTTTCATATCACTTTTTTATCTTCATTCTTCTTACTGTGAAAGACCCACTTAGTCTCGATGGCATTCATCTATGTTGGCCTAGAAACAATCTCCCATGTATGATTCTTCTTAATATGATATTGTTATTCATTCATAGATTAAAACCAGTTCTCATCTCCACCTGCATCGGCAAAACATTTTGGATCTACCTGAGATAAGAAATATATATGCTATAATGACTTCATTCATATTGTTTGAATAGGTGATGTCTAATCATCGATAATATTTTGTATGTAAATTTCACCTCAACTCATTTTCTTACTTGTAGAAACAAACTTTTCTTCTTCTTTCTCATCGTTAATATCTTCTTTTGAATGAACATTTTCCACTTCTGTTCCCCCTATGTTTCTTGCCTCCTCATCACTTTCATCAGTAAACTATTCAATGTGTTGTTGAATATTCTCTTCATTTTCCACTATAGTGACATCATTTCTCTCAACAACTTTTCCTAACCTCTTATTAAAGTATTTATACAATTTTCTTATTCCTGATTAGCTAAGGAATATCCCCTCATATTCATTCGATTCATATTTATGGTGTTTTTCTTTATTGAGAATAAAGAATATACTTTCATAGATTCGAAGGTACATAAATATTGGTTTCGTTTAATACCACATCTCATATGAATTCTCTCCTTCATTCGAACACAATAGAACCCTATTAAAAATATAGACCGATGTCCAAACAGCTTCCTTCCAAAATTTCTCTGAAAGGACTTTTTCAATAAGAATATTTCTCTCCATTTTTTTTGATGATCTAATTTCTCCTCTCAACCAATCCATCCTATTCGGGTGTCATCACTAAAGAAACTACCTTTATTATCTCATGTTTCTCAAGATAGTCTTCCACGTGATAGTTTGTGAATCCCATAACATTATCAGTATGAAGCTTCAAAAGTGTCTTCCCAAGACACCTTTCTGGTTCCCTTTGATACTATTTTAAGCACCTTAACACATCAGACTTATGGGAAATGAAAAATACCAATTCTATTCAATAATAGTCGTCAATGAAAATAATGTAATATATCTTTTTTTCAATGGATTCCGGTGAGATAGGTCCAAAAAAATTAGCATGCATCTACTTAAGAACTCTTGATAACTTATTTTCCTTAGCCTTGTACGTTTTTCTGATAATTTTCCCTTGTTGAAATGAATCACACTTATGATCATGATCGTATGATACGTTAGGGAGGTCTATAGCTACATCAAACTTCACCAGATCTTCTAAGGATGGTTGGAATATATGACCCAGTCATTTATGCCATAGTTTGTTCTCTTCTTCTCTAGATAGAATACACATATCTTCTTCTCCACTTACAAGGTTGAGATTTCTCTTTATCATTTTTCCATATAGGAAAACATTACCATCTCTTCCATTGATGATGCATTTATTCTAAATATGTATTATATAATTCCCTAAGTCACATTGTTAATAGACACTAAGAAGATTATGACTGAGACCTTCTACTACTAATGCATCAACACATCTCATCTCTTTTCCCCCATACATATCATTTCTTGAGCCAATTATCATTAGGCATTCATCATTTACAACTTTTACAACTCCTTCATTGTTATAGATTATTCATGTAACAAGATCCTTATTCCCTGTAATATGGTATGTGAATCTCCTATCAAGGATTTATAGACCAAAATGGTTTGATTCTTTAAGAGAAATTTCTGTAACCACTTCCTTCTCAGCTCTTTTCTTTTTTATCCATGTTTTTGAATTCATAAATGTAATAGATTTATGACCTTGGTCTTCTTCAGAATATGATGGACCAGCTTCATCCTCAAGAGATATAAACTGGTTTTTCATTTTCAATTCACTTGTTGATTTCCTGATTCTCTTATTGCATGCACTTTGGTTATGCTTTGACATATTCCTCTATATGGTTGATGTACAATATATGGTCATGTTCCCAAATCTTCTACACCAAAAACACTGTCATTTGAAATATGATCTAGAGTACCATTATTTGTTTGGGTTCAACTAATTTTACTTTTCCCATCTGAATCTTTTGGATATGGATCACTCATTTTTTTAATGCCCCATCATTCTATAGTAATAACATCAAATGTGAGGTTCATTCCTATGTGTCACTTATGCACTACTGATTATTCCTAGGGTCCCCTGAATCCTTTGATTTAGCATCATACCCAAATCAATCTTCAATATTATATTGGGTTCTTATAGTATGACTTCAACCATAGTCACATTCTGTTTACGATCAAGCCCTATGCTTGCCCCATCATTCATATTGATATTATGCCTTTGTTTTGCTGGACCCTTATTCTCCACTTCTATATTTTCCACCTTATGTGTGGTCCTCTATTCTATTGTCACATTGGAAGTCCAGAGTTTTTGTTAATCCTTATATTTTTGTCACAAACTAAAAAATTCCTCTTCATGTTCTTTGATACGTTTGACTTTCTCCCTTATAATGTTAGTCAAACTATCGATTTCTCTTTTCTGTTCCAAATTTTTTTTAACATGAATGTAATAACCTTCTTTGAGCTCTATGAAATTGAATACTTATGTTTTTCAGTTTCTTTAATCAGCTAAAAATTCTATTCTTCTTGCTTCTACATATAATGTTTGGCATCTTGAACCACTTTGTTGGTTTTATTCATTTTGGATCTCCATACATCTATTTCCTCAAGTCCTGCTTCTAATTAAGACTCAATGTCTACTCTTCCTCCAACTTCTTATTTATAATTTCCACTCTCTTCCCTTTTCTGGGTGCTTCCTATGACTGCCATGATAGCATTCTCTCAATGGTCTTTTTATTTTTCCATCTCTTTAACCTCTTCAACCTCAGATTCATTTGAACTATCACTTTCTTGTGAAATAAGATTCTTTTTCTTAAATAAGTTTCTCTTGAACTATTTAATACGTTTCACAAAGGATGAAGTCTTTTTCATTTGTATTTCATCTTCATCAAAATAATATTCAATGAACTTTTCTGGGTACCTTACTACAAGATAACCATCCTTTCCACATTGAAAACATGCTATTGGAAGTTTCCCCTTGAACTTTCCTTTTCCACTTTTAATATTTGGGGAAAGGAATGGCATTACATCATATAGTTCTTCTTCTTTATGAGAATATTTAATGGTGATATTCTTTATGGCTTTAATTCCACCTCTTTAGACTTCCCCTTTTGCACAACATTGTTGTCATAATTTCTCATTTCATATGCAATAAGGGTACTATACAAGTTATCCAATGTTATCTCTTTTAGATTTGTATCTTTCAATACTCAAATGTTTAGATTGAACCGAGGTAGATGTTTTCTCTATATATTCTTCACAATATTTGTGTATTTAATGAATTCTCCAAGACCTCACATGTCTTCCACTACAACATTAACCCTTTCAAATAATGCATCAAAAGACTCATTCAGTTTTATTTTCCGATCTTCATAATTGTTCGAAAAAACATGAATATTTGCCTCTCTAACCTCCAAATATCCTTCATATATATTCAATAGCTTTTCCCACATAGAATGTGATGTTTTTCATGAAATCCCAATTGAATAGATAGCATTGTTTTGGGATCCCCCTAAGTAATTGATTTCCATGGCATTAGAATCTATTTCCCTTCATTTAGATTTTGATAAAGCTCCACTATTGACATTAGCTCAGATACCTTACATCGCTGTTGTAAATGCATCCATTCCCAAAGATCAGAAGTAGTGTTTCATCTAATTCTTCCATAACTAAAAATTAATCCCCTCAAAGATCAAAATCCCTTTTATGATTTGTGACCTCAATTGAGAGAGAAACAATAATATCAAACATTCCATCTGATACTAATTGTTAGGTACACTATGCTAGATACCATGAGGGGAGGGGGTGAATCAGTGTATTATAGATGAAAACAATTGTGCCTTTTGATCTTTTTTCATTGATAAACAAACCCCTCTTCTATCTTCATCCAATTATAGAGTGTGAAGGAATATTTAAGCATGCACATGACACATCAATTTTACTGGGTACGCCCTCACTAGGCTACGTCTAAGGATAATAAACCAATGATGTGATGATGTACCAAATCCACTATAAGCATACTTCTATTTACAATTTTTGGAGTGAAATAATTATCCATTCTAGTTAACTACCAATCACAATTGAAATCTCATGGCTCTCTCAACTGAAGTGTGCTCACTACATCTTTAGAAGATCCAATAACAGTTTAAAGACTTGTAGGTCCTCTCATTATCTTTATTGAATGCATCTTCCACTATATGTAGATACTCTATTGAAGTCCAATCTTCATCCACTGATGAATATCCCTTTCCACTTAAAACTTTGTAATAAAATTCGAAATACTTTTATAAATATCAGTGCTTCTCAAAGCTCTGAATTTTGTAAAGCTCAAACAAGCCTTTGCAAAGTTCCTAACTCTTCACAAAGAACACACCTTTCTAGAGATCACTCCTCTACAGAGCACACTACTTCACAGAGCCCACTATTTTGCAGAGAATACCGGTTTGTGGAGTATAATACTTTGCAGATCTCAAGCCTTAAGAGAGCTCAATCCTTTGCAGATCTTAGTCCATCGCATAGCTCAAGCCATCATAGAGCAACTTCCTTCATAAAGCTCACTCGGCCAATGTATAACACCCTCACTTCATGAAGTTCTCAATACATAACGGCATTGACTTTGATCATGGAAAGAATAGTAATTTCACAAAAATCAAGCCTTTCTTTGAATCCTTGCTTCGCAGAGTACCCCTTGCTTCGCTAAATCAAAATGAAACATGATTTTATTCTTAAGATTATACAAAATAAAGAGTGGTGGCCTCTTATTTATAGTCATGGTCAAACATGGAGCTTTGCTTCTTCCAGTGTGATTTTTGAATCAATTTAAAATGTATGTATAGTGCTCCTTCCAATACTAATTCACCACTAAAATTGGACATTTCCCCGATTCTCTCTATCAAACCCATCGCACTACTATGATTCCCCCTCACAAATTTCATTACCTCTGCTGTTCATGAAGCTCCATATAATTAAAGTGATCAACGAAAACATTCTTCTTGTATTTTTGAACTCTATTTCATGAAGAAAATATTTGAAAATTCATTCCTATTCCAAATTTTGATGAGTTCTTCAAGGAAATCCATATTTTGTAATGCTCACCAAACACCAAATTATAGACCCCAAAAATTTGAAAAATAGTGGAAAAGGGTGCCACCTTCTGACTATTATATTTTTAGTGCCTATAGATATTCCATTTCTTTCATTTTTATTTTTCAACATGGGTTTTTAACAATACCTTGGGAACATGAAAATTCACCATGAAAACATGCTTTTCCCACAAACAGAACCAACCCAGAAATTCAGCAACGTTACCTTGAGGGATTTTTTCCCAACATCTACTATGGGAAGCAAGTGATGATTCATGATCCATTATAAAATGGGATATAAGTGATAATTCCTGATCTATTATGAAATAGAAAATTGTTGTTGATGCATGATATATTATGATTTGATGTTTATGGATGTTAAACTTGACATATGAAAAGATTTCTATACATATGATGATAACCCACTTATAGGAATTGAAATTATCTTTCATGATTAATATATGATGATTTATCAATATTATGGTCAATTTATTTTTGATTTATAATGTTTTATTCCATTCATCATTTTGATGGTCCATGATAGTTTGGGTATGATATTTTTATGTTATATTCATAATCTCATACCCTCACTCTTATCTTATGCATTCATATGAGAATAGATTAGTATCTTCCAAGTTAACCCTTAATAAGAATCTAAGATCCCACCTTATTATATTTACTTAAATTAGTATAAGAATATAATTTAATGTATGGTATTTCTATGAAGATCACTCACTGGTAGAATAATTAAGGGAGATGTTAAATATCTTTCATGAAATAAGAATACTTTGTATCTAGTCCCCAAAGATATAAATGATTTATGTTCGTCATGTGTGAATCATTATATTATCTAATTAATACATATCTATTATGATTTAATATATATATATATGAAAATTTTGCTCTGATATTAAATCTATCTTTATTAATATCCGTGTAAACTAGAAATAAAAAACAAATCACATCACTTCGTGGTGGTGGTAGTGTACAACTACGCATGAGAAATGTTATCATTTTCCAACAGATTGGAAAGTAAGAAGGAAGATATGAAATTACAATTCAATAAGAATAGTTATTTCATAAACATCATGTGTAAACATTAAATAGAACCTAATAACCATCTATAATATATGGTGATGAGAAATGAATCTTATCACAATGCAAAGACGGTCAGCCGTACGTATGCATGAGAAATATATTCACTTCCAATTTGAGGGAAAAGAGAGTGCATATTGATTGTTTCACATAAATTTTAACATTTCGGTATATTTAGGTCACACAAGTTATTATTTTAAGATATGTAATATATTTTTTGATTAGGAAAAATAGTATGTGAAAAAAAATTAAATGATCGGTTAAAGAAATTACCTCTTCTTTGAAAGTACCTCTTTAGATCTCCTCTTAAGGATCACAGGGTTAGTCTTTTGCGAAGACCAAACCCTATATAATTTTGATATGGATGTTGAAAAAATATTTTAATATTGTATTATTGATATAAAAGTCTCAATATGGTGTAAGTAATAGAAAGATGAGGAACCCATTTATAAGTGCGGGGAGGGGTACTCATGAAATTTCTTATATAATTCAAATATGAAAATGTTATTGTCAACAAAAATGATTCAAAATTTATAGATATTTTATGCTAGGGTATAACGTGCTTGAAATACTATAGACCAATAAAATTTGGAAAGGTTTATGTGGGTTTTGAAAAATCATCTTTTGTTTTAACCACTTAGTTATTTTATTTTATCTTTAACTGTAGAAACAACGTTTTCACTATTAAAGGATTATAATTTAACTGATACGCTAAAAATTGACTCATAAATGGCCACGAGGTGAAATTTTGGACCATTTATTATCTAACAGATCCTATTTCACGATTTTATAATTTTTTTAATAATTGAACCAAATATTATTTTCAAAAAATATCATTAATTTCATTTTTTACACTATTCATTTAATTTAGATCTAAAGGCACCATGAAAAATATGTAATTTTATTATAATTCTTTAAAAAACCGCTAAAATATTATATTCGTCTGTATTATTAGTATAAAACTACAACTCAATCATATTATATTACTTTTAATATTTTTAAAATTATTTATTTAATTTTTGTATTAGTTTTGGAAATACTGTGTTGGCATTACATAAGCAATTATGGTAGTTATATAGTTAATGAAAATTACATATAAATTACAATCATTAAAATATTTTCATCCTGTGAAAATATAGTGTTAAAATTATTTCAATTTTTTGCGTACGTGAATATAGAAGATAAATTTAAAATTAATCGCGTGATATTTTGTATTTATCATTACTTTAAATATTATATAGGTCATTTTCATTGACAAGTGCTCTATATACAATTATAGTTTGAGGATATTATGATAAGGTTTTATTTCCCTTCATTTGATAATAATTAAGATGAAAATGGTTACTAAAATCAAGTTTTAACCTATGATAACCTCATTTACCTTTTACATCTGTGATAAATTTTTGACATGGTTACTATTTGTAATGCCTAAAAATAAAATAACAGTATTCACAAAATTTAGAATGCCTGATTGGAAATATGAAATTAATTTCAGAAAATTAAATTTCTATATTTGTTATAAATTCATTATAAAATAAGTTCACAAAACACAACAAAAATATTTTGTAGAAAAATACATTTTTTTTAGCATAAGATTGGATTTATTAATTTACCATTCCTAGAAAAAAACATTAGATTACTGTTCAAACACTAAATTTAATATATAATATAAAAATTTAAATAAAACCATTCATGAATGTTGAATAATTTAACTAATTAAGATAAAAACCAATTGTGTTTATAAAATAGGTTTCAATAAAAACATATCCTTTATTTTAAAATGATTTGTATTTAAATTTATAAGTTATTTATAACCAAATGTTTAATTTTATAGATATGAAAAAAAATATTTTTCATAATATAGGTATTATTATTCATACACTTTAATCTAAAGGCTAGATAATAACTACCACATAAATATTAATATATTAATATTATATAATGGATCATTTATACTATTGTTTGTATGTAATGAAACCAATAAAATTTATTTTATATAGAACTAAATTATAAAATATTTTGGTGTTACAAGTGAACTACTAGGATTCATTATAATGAACAATAGTGGGATTTTATTCTAAAGATCCCATCGGGAGATGACCCTTTGTAATAATTAGTGATCATGAATTATGGGAGTTTGCCTTTTAGGTTTTTTGGGATGTTGTTTGTATTTGTAATAAATTTTATATCCTAGTGGAGAATATAAATATAAAATATTCCTAAACACAATAAGGAAATATTCACACACATTGTGGGAGAACCATATACAAATTCTCTATAATGTTCTTTGTTTACTTTCTTTATTTCATGTGGTATAATTTTGTTTGATTCCATAGAAGATCTATTATTACTAATAGTTTTATAGGATCATATTTTAAATGGGTTAAAATCAAAAACAATGGTAGAAATTTTACATCTTGGTTCACTCCCCTCTCAGTGTGTCTACATGATCCACTAGGCACTTCAATTTATATTATAGAAAAGTTTCCACCCATTATTTGATATAAATTTTTATACTAGTTTTTTATATCAGACCTATATGAAATGAATATCTAAATTTCAATAATTATTAGAGTTATATTTGATGTAAAATAAAGATCCTATGAATATCAGTGTAAATAAGGAGGTTTATTCAAAAACCATAAAGAACAAACAGAATAATGATGCAAGAATTTTGATAAATATTTTAAATAAGAAAAGGTTGTACTAAAAAATGAATGCTTTTGAGTTGTAGTCTATCAGTGTTATCTATTAAACTAGTTTATAATGACCCTTTTTATGATTCTATGGGTTAGATTTTATTGAATCACTTAGGGATATTTATTCAAAAATAAAATCTTATTTGAAGAATATTCCAATGGAGGTATTACCTATAAATGTTCTTTCATAAAGAGAATATATTATAAAAATTATAAATATAAGAGTAATTTGCAGATAAGGAGAAATAGTTGTCTAATAATTATTATTGATGTAATATTCTCCAACAAGTTGTCGAAGAAAAATTAGAAATTTCATTTATTTGAAATGAACATCACTTCCATAATAAAGAAGAGTTCTAATAAAATATGGGTGAGAAAGAACTGACAAAAAATGTCCTTACTGATATTATCTAGATAATTGAAGAATATCATAAAGTTTTTCATTAATTTCAAGTATTCTCAATTACCAAAATAATCAAAATAACTATCTACATCACTTTGATATGAAATAATCACTCTCATTGAATAAAAAGAAGGTCAATGGGAAATTTATGTGAAAAATGTAATTGATAATTTTTTAGAGAATTTATCCTTATATTTTAGAAAATGTATGAAAAATATATGAATTTTAATGTATAAATTTTAGAGGTTAGATAATATATTATTAAAGAGTTTAATAATTATCTTTTTGAGGTGAATCAAATGTGTGATGACCGAGTTCTGAAAATGAAGAGTCAATGGGAAGATAGCATGAATATTTTCAAGGATGAGAAAAATTTCATGAACATGGAGTGTCTTAAAATGGAAGTAAAATTGAAAAAATTAAAGTATATATAATTAAATACTTCCTAGAAAGAATTTGAAGATATGGTTAAATCAAATGAATACCCGAAGAACACTCTATATCAGAAGTGTCTTGAGTTTAAGTTAGTGTTCAAAAATATAAATAACACCCAAGATTAATCATCATAAAATATTTAAAAAAAATACTATCATAGGTTTTACTAATAATATTCTTATATTATAAATTACTTGTTCTAGTGGGATGAAGAGACATAAATTATTTAATAGTAAATATTTTACATGCTCATTTATATTGGTAACCCTAGTTGAATAATTTTTTTACTAATACTGTTTCATTTTCTAGTATATGTTATGAAAGGAATTATGGTAAAATATAGGTCAATAATATTGGTTATAGCTCCCCCCCCCAAATATCGTCAAGGTGGATGTGAGTCAGAGTAATAATTATTGTTATGTACAAAAAATATCAAATTAAGAATCATATTTTCTAAAAATTGATTGATTTCAAAGTCATCCAAAATGTGATGAAGAAGTTGAAATCAAGATATATTGGTTATTATTGGTGTTGTTGAAGTTTTTGAATCAATAATTTTATTTTTGTAATAATGTTTCCCTATATGAAATCTAATGTTGGTCAGTATTAATGGGGTATAGATCTGAAGTGAAGAGATATACTATAAAACTAAAGCATAATTCACAAATGAATAAAACATTATCTATCAAGAATCAGTTTTCATGTCTTAAATATGTATTTGATTATTACAATATAAGTGGACCCATTTATGAGGATTGATGGTATATACCAAACATTCCCATTCCATATAATAATAAAATACCAAAACAAATAAAAGAAAATGAAAATAGAAAAAAAGCCTTTCATGAGGTATAAGTATAAGAAGATATTCAAGAAAACTATGAAATAGGATACACCCAAGATGAATGTAGAAAATAATGTTACTATAAAGATATGGTTCTTATATTATATAATAAGAGTCTATATCATTTAACTTTTCAAACTGCCCATATATAATTGTATTATTATAATAAAGTTAATGTAGAAAAAATAACCAATCATGGAAATAAATAAAAGGGTTGATTTTTCACAAGAATTCAAAAATGAAAAATTATAATTTCATGATCGGTTTTCTAGAAAGGATAAACCTATGATTTGTTGGATATCTATGCGTAAGGTGTAAAATTTCTGGGAATATTGTTTAAAAATGCATGAAATATTTTCCTTGATAAAAAGAACTAGTAAAGAAAAAAAAGGAAAATCACTGGTGGATTCTGACACTAAAAATTTTGTTGTGAGGAAGTATTCTATATAAAAGGGGATGTTAGATAATGTACCAAAATAATTCTAAATCATATGGGTGGAGTAGTTATAATTGGATAAGATGCTGAAGAAAATATAGTATAATGAAAGTGCACTAGATTCTAATGTCAAGAATCCCATTACATCTAATATTATATCTAAAGAGATCCAGAAGACCAGTCTTCCCTTAAATGATCTAACCTACAGTGTCAAAAAATGATAAATCATGAAGTTTTTAAAAAATTTGGAGCTAAATTAAATGTACATTATGGGTTCAGAAATAAATCATAGCTCTTTGAATCTGATGAAAAGTATTTAAGAGACACTTTATTACCATATATATTTTCTATTTGTTTTACTAAAATGAAAATTTAATGTGAGGCATATATTAAGTGGGAATCACAAAGAAATTAATTATGTAAAAAAATTATACAGGATCCAGGAAGTTATCCATTATAGAGTTGTATATTTAAATTTCTATTAATGTAATTTTTTGTGTTCATTCTTGATGAAAGCCAACCATGATGAAGAATATGAATGGATATCATCCTTATAGGGAAAAAAGATGAACAACTACCATATTTGAATAAATTAATTGGTTTTACATATATATTTTTTGTTTTGGAAAGATCTTTATATTATTATTATGAATTATAAAAATTAAGGCATTTAATTGAAGAGGTATGATCTCTAGTAGTTATATTATAAACAATTATGAATCAGAAGCAAAGAAAACAATTATTTCGTGAAAAAAATGATTGATTGATCAAAAGGATGAAAATTCTTTCACTTGAATGTTTTTAATTTTTTTATGATGAATATATGGGATTAGTTGAAAATTCATTTCATATACTCATGAAAGGGTTTTTCAGTGTTTATATTATCTTCAAAAAACATTATTGACTGTTATTTTGTTTATATTTGTCATTCACGTTTTCTAAACTAGGTTATAACACATATACTTAACTAGATTAATTTATGACTCATTACATTAAAAAATAGTGACGTTATCCATCACTCAACTAGATCAATTTGAATTAATCTTATGTGGTGTCTCTTATTAAATGATAGTATTGAAGAAGATTAGTTGAAAATTTAGTTATTAGTGAATGGGATGTGTTCAAATTCTTCCCAAACTTATATATTTTATTTTATTACCCTTAATGGTGATATTAACTCATTGAATTTATAAATTAAATGGGTATTGAAAAAAATGATGTGGGAAGTTGAAGAATCCAAGTGGTTTATTGATTATGGAATTGAATTAATGTTTATTTTTTTTCAATAATTTGTGAAGATACAAATCCATTGTGTTTAAAATGTAATGATTGTGGATTTATTCTTAATTTAAAAAATTTGTGAAAACATTATTATAAGATTAGAAATTGATTACATCATTTGAAGAAGATATTATGATGATGATTACCAATTATTTTTTTAACAAATTAATAGTTGGAGATGGATCATATTTTAATGATCTTGGATGTTTGATCATCAATTGAATTGATGAGTTTAAATGTATGAAAATGGAATTTATTATTTTATTTTCTATTAATAATGGAAATGATTTTATATGATTCAATTTACATAGTTTTTTATTGAGTAATGTTTTGTGAAGTTGAAATAATATAGGATAAGAACCCATAAGAAAATGTAATTACTCAACTGTACATGTGAAGGATGAGGCCTCATCCACATGGGGAGCCATCTCATAGAGCTTTTTAGTGTCATAAGAGCATGTATATGATAAATTTTATGAACAAGAATTGTTTTTGGATGTTCATAGCACCCACAACGTGAACCTAGTGCTGTATTGGGGGAAGAAGGTGTGCATGACCCATGTATTTGTGTGATAGTGTGTACGGGGGTAGAACTCAATGCAGGATTGAGGAGTTAGTTTAAAAATTTTAGCTGTTCAGAATTTTTTTATGAAGTATTATTCTATTTGATACTTACTTTCATGAAGAATGTTCATCCATTTTATAAATATATGTAATGAACCTGCAACATTTGATCTTTTTTATCTAAGTCATCCAATGAAGGATACATTATCTTCTACCTATGGAAACACAATGGTTCATCATGATTCATAATGTTTTCATTCTAAGTGGTTAGATGATCCAATAGAGGTTTTCAATTTCCATGATGTCCAACCATGATATTATACATGTTGTAATATTTGTTTTCATACATGAGAACCCACTATTATGATGGAATTGTAGAACATATAGACAAGTATGTTTTTTTATGAAGAAGGATTATTTTATGAAAAAAATTAATTTATAAAGTTTTGAATGATGTAAGGAGGTATGAAATAGGAGTAAGGTATTATTCTTAGGGTGCTAAGGTGGTTAAGTGAGTCAGAGTGCTTTCCCTATAAATACCTCGACCCTCCTTTATTTATTGGATGAAATGACTATGCATCAAGTGATAGAGATATATATCCTCTAATAAACAGTTTCATGAGAGAAATTAATAAATTAGGTTGTAGGATTCCATGAGCTTCAATGTTTCATAAAGAAGAGATCCCACATTAAATAATTTCTCTTACCTAAAGAGTGTGTGTGTGTGTCATGTATAATGATACACAAAGAAATATAAAAAATAAAAGTGGTGTTTGGTACACTATTTATATGAATTTGTTCAAGAATAATATTGTTTTGAGATTTAGTGAATTTCATGAATAATACTGATGAGAACCATGCGTGTGATAATGTGAAAGCTTGAGGAAATGTCAAACTATTACATGAACTATAGTGTTCAGTGTTTTTTAGAATATTGTAGATATTACCTAAATTGGGTTTTCATGAAAACATATACATTTCTCTGACAATGATATACAAAAGAGAAGGTAGTATAATATTTTCATGATGATGATAATTTCATCCTGGAAATGATATTCTCATTAAAATATAATTTCTACCTGACATACATGAAGAACACATGATATTCATATGTGTAATGATTGAATATACTATTAGTAATATTTTTTAAGATGAAGTGATATCATTTAGTGGAGTGGATAAAAAAAACATGAAATATCTTGAATAGAATTTATTTGTTCATTATGATATAACAATGAGAGTAGATATTTAGTGTACTGGAAATATTAGATGCTGAAAAGTAATGAAAATTAAAGGTGATCAATGCTAGTAGTTTTTCTAAATAATATTCAATTGATTGAACTTGAAATAGAATAAGGATAAAATACACACTGAATTACTATGAATAATAATTTTATGACATATTCATAGGATTTTGGAAAACCCATTGAATAACTAGAAGGATTCTAGTATAAAAAACCCAAACATTTCAGGTGATATTTTAAATGGATGGAGTTAGTATAAGGAACATATGAGGGATTCCAGTATAAAGGTCCCATTAGGATATGACCCACTATAATTATCTATGATTAGGAATTATAATATTTTTCAAAAATAAATTTTATGAGATTATAAATATTTGAATTCAAATTTCTTTACTAGTGGAAAATTAATTTCTTAGATTATACCAAACATAACAGGATCTAGTAATCCACATTGGGGGTGAACCATGTTAAAATTATGGTTGATGTTTCTTATTTAGGATTTTTTACTAGTTTTATAATTGAGTTTAATTATAGTAATGAAATAGTCATCCTAATAGTTATATAGATTTGAATTTAAGAGGGTAAAAAGTGAAATAAAATAAATCAACAAAACTTGTGTACATTGATTCACCCCTAACCCTCCTAGTGTACCTAAATGATACACTAGGAACTTCTACATTAACTCTATAAAAACTATTTTATTTTATTCTTGTAATTCACCCTCTTTTATATATTCATAATTTTCAAATGGTATCAAATTACCATCACAATGATTAGATTTTTTAAAAAAAAGACAACCCACAATGGTATGATGCTCGTATCCAAAGTATATGAATCTTCCATAATTTATGTTTATAGGAATATACTCCAAATATTATATTTATGCATCCTAATTTGACCTATATATGATATTGGTTGTTGATTGGGTTTCTCTATATAAATCAAATATCAATTTTTGATGAATGGAAGTAACATTTTATATTCTTATCCAACATATGATTTTATTTTTGTGAGAGGATAAATATGAACTTCAGAAAAAAATTAGATCCATTGTAATGGATTTAATTTCTACTAAAAGGGGTATTAATGTAATATGGTTTTATAGAAACTCAAAATAAATGCTATTCTTATTTAATGGGAGTTTTTGCATTTGTTTTTAGAATAGTTACCATGTTTTCCTCAAAATTAGGATGTTGACATTTAAATAGAACCCATACCTAGTGCTACACCAACTCAAAAGACTCCATATAGAATGGACATGAATTATTTGTAGAAATTGATGGGGTAAATAATGTAGAATGTTGATAAGTGATTTTTTTCCCTTATACATCACCATGGGGTGCCCATATTCTTATTATTAAGAAGAAATATGGATCAATGTTACTCTATATTGATAATTAGGAACTTAACAATATCATGATCAAGAATTAGTATCCTCTTCCCCATATTGATTGTTTTGATGAATTATATAGATGTCAATATTTTTTCTAGATTCATCATTGATATGGATACTATCATTTTAGGTTTAAAATTGAATAAATACCCAACACATCCTTCCAATAAAGGTATGGACAATGATTTTTTTCTGGTTATTTGGTCTTACAAATTCCCTATCCATCTTCATGGATTTAATTAATAGAGTCTTTAGAGATCATATTGATCAGTTTGTGATGGTCCATATAGACTATATTATTATATATTTAAAGATAAATAAAAAACATGAAGATGAATTTTGGATTGTATTAAACACCCTAATAAAGGATAAATAGAATAAAAAATTTCCCAATTGTGAATTTTTGCTACAAAATGTTTCCTTTTTTGGGTCATATAATCCCAAGAAATGGTATATCATAGGATCCATCAAATATGAATGTTACTGTACATTGTCCTAGACCAAAAATTATGTATGAAATCTGTAATTTTATTTAATTAACTACATATTATGAATTATTTGAGAATTATTTATCATGTATATCTAATATAATCACTATGCTTCAATGAAAGGGATTTAATTTCAATTGGACAGATGAATGTGAGGAAAATTTAATGATATTAAATAGAATTTTGGTCAGTGAACCTTTTTTAACACAACCTTATAGTGGATAAGGGTCTATGATATACAATGTTGCATCAAAATTGGGTATGGGGTGAATTCTTATATAGAATGATATGGTGATAAATTGTGACTCATTCTAGTTGAAGGGTTACGAGAAAAATCTATCATCTCATGAGTTAGAGTTAGAAGAAATAATATTTTCATTAAATATGTAGATGAATTTTTTTAAATTGTAATGTGGGGAATTTATACTAATTATAAATTTTAAATTTATATATTCACCCAGAAAGATTTTAATATTCTACGAATAAAATTTTTATAGTTGACTAATGATTATGACTGTAAAATAAATTAATACCCTGGAAAAGTGAGAAAATGGTGTATTCTTTGATTAAAAGGATCATTCTAGAATATCAATGATGAGGGTCAAAAAATATCCAATACTTATTCATTTTCAAAGGTTGGAACTTGAAATATTGAATGAAATTGAGAAATATTATCTTTCTAAAATGAGTGTCCAACCATCAATCCTTGTAATGATTAAAGAGGCATAGAAGGAGGATGTAGAGAAAAAAAAGAAAGGTGATAAATATTCTTGAGTAAATCCTTGATTGTGAAAAGTGTCAAGAACCATGCATGTGTCCCATCAATACTAGAACTAATGGAGAAAATACAGGAATAATTTCATAGATTTTCATTATGTATTCATCTAGGAAGTTCAAAGATATACATAGATTTGAAAGAGTATTTCTTGTGGGACAACATGAAGAATGATATTGAAATGTTTATGTATTTGTACTTGGTATGTAATAATATTAAGGTTGTATGATTTAAGTATAATGTGATTTTAAAACTATTACCCATATTAGAATAGAATTGAAAAAACATCACCATCAATTTCATAATCGAACTCCATAAAACATTTCAAGGCTATAATATTGTTTAGGCTGTATTTTATCACTTTCCAAATTCATATCACGACATTTCTATTCGAGAATATTACCCTCATGATCATATTTCTAGGATACACCTTAAGGAAGTGGTAAAGATACATTGGGTACCACCTTCTATTTTATCTGATCAGGATATAAGGTATACCTAAATATCCTTGAGAATTCACTAGAAATATCTACATACATAGTTGTGTTTTTGTACTTCTTTTCTTAAATAGCACGATTTTTAGTCAAATGGGACTATTAAAAACATGTAGGATATATTTAAATCTTATTACCTGAATTTCAATTATGGGTGGAATCGTCACCTTCCTTCAATCATGTTTTAATAAAATATTAGCTTTAAATAAAAAATTCAAATGCAAATTCATGAATCCCTCTATGGAAGGAATTTTAGAACTCCAATATTATGGTATTAATTTACAATAAATAAAGTTAGTGGAACCTAATATAGATAAGGATGTGAAAGATATGGTTAGATCCATTCAACAACACATAAAGGCTTCTCAAAGTTAACAAGATATTTTTCTTGATAATCATCGGAGAGATCTAGAACATGATGTTTTTGAGAAGGTTCTACCATTAATATCTATATGGAAGATGGTTATGATTTTAAAAATAAGGTAAACTTAATCTATAGGTATATTAGACACTTTTATATTACGGATGGAAAAAGGATAATAGTTTATCACTTTGAACTTCCACCAAACATCTTTTTAGTTCAAAATGAGTTCCTTGAATCTCTAAATAGGAGGTACACACATGATCCTTAACATGTAATGAAGTTATAGGTCATAATTAGAGAGAATTATCTTTCATATTTGGATGAAATGATATAAATCTGGGATCATAGTGATAATTTTCTACAGAATAAGACTACTTGAGAAGTTAAATTTCTTAAGGATTATATGAAATTTTAAAATTCTATATGGGAACCTCAGGATATGTTGAAGCATAGATATCCTCATTTGGATATACTAGTGTGATGAAATTTTGAGGGTGGAATTAATTTTATGGGTGTTTTAATTTAACACTCCAATATTTTATATTTACTTTCTTCGACATAAAACGTAAAGTATTATATAGCATTCCTTATATGCAACCCCATGTTTATTTGAACTACAATATAGTAAACAATTATAACCTAGTCTTTAAAATTAATGGTATGATCAATAATATCCAATTTGTTAAAAATAAGTATAATGGATTTTATTAATCAAAATTTATTTATTTATATATAATGAATATGTATTCGATTCTCGGTAATGTCCTTTTACTTTTTAAAAATATTTTATCTTAAAAAATGGATTTTAAAAAAAATTAAACGTAAAATTTATAATAAACTTTTTCAATTTTTTGTAATTTTATTTTATTAAATGAGCATCATTACTTAAGTCTTCATGTCAATATTAACTTAGGCAAAATCTTTAGGGTTTTTATAAAAATGATTTTTATAGTGAATAGTGAACAATTCATAATTTTTCTAAAAAGTTTTCATTTATTTCATATTAAAAGATTGAATTTTTTGAATTTAATATTAATATCAACTAATTATAATTTAATTATATATAATATAATTATGAAAATAATAATTATCCTTATACTTTTTAAATTTATAAGTTCATTATTGGTAGTAAAAAACCTTTTTTCATAAAATTGTTTTGATGTGCGCACTGTTTTTTTATCTCAATAAATTAAATAAATAAATATTTTATTTTTTTTAATTTAAATGAATATAATATATGTTCAATAATATATTTTGAAATCATTTTTAAGGTTTTTACTAGTAACTTATTGTAGGTAAATGTTGTCTTAATCCTAGAGATTCAATTTTCTAAAAAAGTATTCATTGCGGGTTAATATCTAATTAATATTAAATTCTACCACATATAAAATTTTAATCTATTAAAATATATACCATATTTGAGAAAATAATAATTAAAATAATTTTATATGGTCAACATAATTTTTTTCGTAGTGAATAGTAAAAAATATAATATTTTTTACTATGGTTAAGGTAAAAGTGAGTTTACCGGGGTGACGATTAAATAAAGAGATATAAGTAATATTTACACCAAAACTAAATAATTCTTATAGGTTGAAGATATTTCTAAATTATGTTATTGAAAATTTGAATCCATATAAATATAGATCTACTTTTTGATGAAATCTACATTATATCATTGAAATATTTTAAGAAATTCAATGACGGTCCCTCCCCTCACTTATGATGGGGAACCTATTATCCTCCATTATTCACACTATTTGAACATTATAGATAAAAAAATACCTAATCTAAAACATTACCTTAATACTTCAATTAATAATATATATTTTTATATTCTTTTGAGATCTATCCTCCAATGATTAAGGAGTAAGCCAAAGTACGTCTCTCAAAGAAGAGGTATTTAACATAACTAATATCATTCAATTTTATTTCTTCTTATACTACCCCAAAAAATGTTTTATATATAAAAACATGATGAATATAGTGTCATAAATATATATATATGTTATTATGATTATATAATAACCATTTACCACCTCTTATCAATCAAATATCAAATAAGAGATGAAAGTATCACTTGGGCATACATGTGGACTACCGTCTCCACATAGCGATGTAATTCATTTCTTCATAAACCCTTTTCATGAATCATTATAATTATGTATATAATGAATATATGTGATATAGATATAATTGGTAATTTGTTTATTTGAAATGACCTTGATCAAAGTTCATGGACCATAATCTCCTAACAAAATCATACATGAAAAATGAATCTGTTAACACCTAAAATGATATTTAAAATGGATCATCGTTAATAAACTGTTGAAAAAAATGTTAAGAGTAAAATATGTATGTATTTATAGGTATTAATATGGATTTGGTATTTAATTATACTAAAATTTAAATATATTATATAGGAGTTCAGAGTTTTTATTAAGCATCACAAACTTGAAGAATTGTTTTTGTCTTACTATCTAATTTTTAATGGTATTATTTATGGTTAAATATTCTGATGATGAAATTAAATGATTTCTCTATACAAAATATTATGTATTTTATTCTACTATGGTAATATATGAAAATTTAATTTTCTCCTTCCATTTTCCTCTCTTTTAGTACCCAAGAAGCATAAAAAATATTTTTTAATGAAAATTAAACTTATTTTTCTCTTTGGTCAGGAATATTTTCTTATATTTCGAAATTTTATTTTAAATTTTTTAATATTTTTTTAAAATTATAAAAATATTATTTTAACTCTTTTTATGGATATTCTAATTCCTTACCAAGGATTGAAACGAACCTTCTTATTGTCTTCCAAATATGGTATTGGGAGTTCTTAATATAAATGTGAAAGGAATTTTTGTTTTAACCAACACGACATGAAATATATTCCCTAACATCTTAAATACCCTATTAACTAAATAATCCTTTATAATTTTCCTTTTTTTCTTTTCATAAATTTTTTCCCCTTTTTTTGAAAATTTTTGATTATAAATATGTTCTTTCAAATAAATTGGGTATTTACCTCATTAAATTATATAGTGATAATTTAAAGGGTTTTTATCTATAAGAACATACTTTGATGTTTCCAATGATTTATAGAGGATATGATCATATGTTACAATATTTATTCTTTCAATATATATTTTATGATTATGATTATAAAATATTTATGAATCTAATATCCTTTCTATGTGAAATTATTTGATGATATGATAAATGTTTTATGATATTGTAGCACAAATATGTATGGTTTTCTTCATTTTTTGGGTGGGATAAAAATTATATATCCTTTCAATTTGTTGTGTATATAATGATATATAATAAGATAATAAGGACTTTAATGGGGGTGAACCATGTTTAGTAAGTTATGTTGTCCAATAAGATAGTCTTGGGTGTGATCATTGACTAAGGAAATGGAAGAATGAAGAGTGAACCCAATCCACTATGATAGTATTAATATTGATACATATATAAGGAAACAATATTATATTATTGTTTTCATGCCTTTAAATAATTTCTTATACTTATGATATGTTTTAATATATCATGATTAATTATTAATTATTCTTCACTATTATATCTTATGTATTATGTCTTATTATTGATAAAACATTATTCCATGTTTCGTAATCATGATCAACGTATTTATGGATATTATTTACTATTGTGAAGATTAAATTATAATACTATTATTCTTATCTTATTCTCACATGTGATCATTTATTGATATCTCTTAGGTTTACCCTTACTAATCATCTTTGATCACACTTTCTTATGTTTCTGTTTTCAATGTTATAGAGGAAGTTTTTATGTATTTCATGTCTAAGAAGGGTTTTAGTTGTAAACAACATAATTTGAATCTATGTAAATTGTTTATATTCTAGTTTATTAGGAATATATGTTTCTAATGAAAATATTCCTTTATAATTATTTCATGGAATATATTGATATGTGAAGGATATTATCACTAATAAAATGATTTATTTTTGTATGAATAGTATGGGTTCTTATTTATAATTATAAAATTATTCATCTAGTTTAAAATAAAGAAAGATTCATGTTAGTTTTTATGAAATCTAGTTTTTAAATAATATGATATTAGGACTAGATATGGCAGTGTCGGTCAAGGGGATTACACGTGCATGATAAAATTGCTAAAATGGTGAAATGGAATTTATAAATAAACAAAGAGGCTCATAAAATTGTTAAATGATTGATTCTTTATCCTGGATAGATTTTCATCATATAAACTCATAATTTATCTAGGATTGATATAATATTTTATTGGGTTTGGTAGAAAATGTTATTTAAATTTAATGACTTTGTTTAGTGAAAAATACAATAACTGACCGAAATTTTTAGTTCCATATAACATTCCCTTTTGTTTTTATATGAAGAAAAAAATTATTTTCTATTATTATTTATTCATAATTTGGAACCATTGATGAAATTATTGTTTATATGAAATATTTTATTGATGATATTCATGAATTTTGGGTAAATGGTTTAATGAATTTAGATTTTGTAGATAATGAGATGTTTGGAGTTCAGAAAACTTTTTAATGGACAATTAATGATTTACCAGTCTATGATAACTTATCAGGTTGGTATATAAAAGGATATTTATACTTCCCATATAGTAAGATATTAAATAATTTGACTAAGATTATGTGCTATAGATAGTGGTGATATCTTGGTCACAAACACTTTCTTATTCCCCTACGAAATTTCATAATGTTCAATATATTGATTTATTATAACAAGGAGCATGGACTACAACTGCAAATAATGTATGAGAGTCAAATTCTTGATAAAAATAAACATGAAACCATTTATAATGTGTATGATATTCAATTTTTATTAGATCCTGTATTTCCATTCATTATTTTTTTAAATTGACAGCATAATCATAATAGGAAGAAGATATGCATTTTCTTAAAATTTATTTATTGGAAATATCATACATTAAAGAATAATATAGATATTATTGACATTGACAAAATATGTTTCATAACATATTATTCAGTATTTTCATAATAAATGGGAAATGATATTATAGTTTTAATGATCAAAATTATTTAATATAAACATTATTGATAAAACCATTACATTTACTATTTATTTGGGAAAATATGGCACACATTCCATTAGAACAATACTTGACATGCAAAGTGGGTAATAGGAATTTCTATCAATTTTGAATATTATGAAGGTGAATTATGGTTTTCTCTCCAATATTAACAAGCATGTGATTGTCGAGATAATGAAACTATAGTTGATGAAAGTCATTAATAATCATATTTTACTATAAAAATAATCATAAATACAATTAATGATTTCCTTCCTTCATATATTTTGATCCATTAAAGAAAGTATCTAATTTTTTTAGAACACTTTCCTTAATAAATCAACACACTAGTAATTTGTGAATGATTATAAATAAGATTAGGATTACTGTAAATCACTTTATAGAAATTATTTATTACTTTTTTTATTGATATCATTATCCAAATGACTATATATTTAATTGGTGAAGTCGTGACAGGAGGTCTCTTACAATCCATGTGGATGCATCTAATAAAGAGATACATGAATAAATTCAAATAGTTTATGTGGAAAAGAGATCATTATAAATCTTTTATAGACATGGTATATTTGATTAAGAAATACACCCATTTCTATGATTTATTTATTAATTATTTTAAACAAAAAGTTGATAAACCATCCTAGATTGATAAAGGTCAAATTTGAGAGGGGACAATGTTTGATATAGGCAAATATTAGTGGTTCAAATATCATCATTATATTTTATTAAACAACTCATAAGATATTCCATTAATAAAATATGTTATATTGTGGATTTATTATGTATTATATTTGTATATTTTTTTCTCCTTATCTTTTTTTTTGTAATTTAGGATGCATATTGCCGATTTGAAATGGGAAAGGCATTATTCCACAGATCATATGATCTAACAAATTCATTTAAAACATTTCATTAGTGGTTCAAGTCTTGAGTATCATTAAATAATTGATTTGGTATTTTTATAATGTATCAAAGGAATTTTTTCTTAACCATTCATACATTCAAAAAAATTTATAGATTCAGAAGATGCATTAATAAGGTACTCATATAGTGACTTCAGCACTCAACCAATGTTTTGAGGGATAATTTGATATGAATTACTATTGTAAGTATTCATATGTTAATAGTTTTTTATTTTGTCTTAGTTTTGTTGATATAGATTGGGAAATGAAAAATATTGGTATTGGTTCTCCATCTATTGATGCAGGTTATTAGTATGAATTATTAAAAGACATTATTGAGTTATTTATAATAGAAGCTTAAAATATGTATTGTTGAGGAGTGATTGTGTCAATATAGTTTGGGGAATGAAAGTATACGATTTCAAATTTCTTTTATAAAATTTTTCCAAATTCTGCAAAAATATGACCGAATAAGAAACGATCCACTTATACTAGCATCATAAGAAGTGAAAATTTACATTTTCAACAGTAATTTGAATTATAATATTGTTTTAAAAATTTCCAGAATGGTTTTTTTCGTATTTAATGATATGAATCATATATTAAAAAAATTATTAAGAATAAACCTAACCAAACCACTATTGTCATATGATATGATGATATATAATCAGATATGGAGATAGTTGAAGAAGATATAATATTTTTTTATTATTAGAGAAAGGTTGTATATAATATTTTCCTAGTTACATATAAAATTTCTTGGAATTTTTCATATACATTATTTAAAAACTTATATAAAAATTAATCTATTTAGAATAAATTTATTTTTAAAAATATAGATATCTAATTGGATGATCACTGTTCTCTATCTAGTGTTGTTGATATATATAATTTCATATTTTATGTAAATTTATAATATTTGTATGAATTTATGTTCTAACATTAGTTTCATTTATTAATTTAAAAATATATTATAATTTAATTCATTATCAATTTTTAAGGATCTTCTATATATTTTAGTAGACAAAGGGGCCCTAATAAAGGTTTTTTATCATTTAACACACATAGTCAGCTAAATGTTTTATTTGAAAACACAATTCATCCATCATAACATGGTTTTAGTATATTGATTTGTTATTTGAGGTATATGATGTGCACTACCAATAATTACCTCTAATGACTCGGGAGTGGACATCATTCCCCATGGATACTATTGATAAATTATATGGCGGGTGTTCGGTAAAAATTACTGTTAAATTTTTCATGATATAGTTTATTGTTATTATTTTCCTAACCATTGGATTTTAAAGAAAATGGTATATCTGATATCCATTGTTGATGATTTAGACAAGTGTGCATTTTTAAATATCGAAATTCATGGAAATATTATATAGTAAGGGTAAAGTGTGATCAATGGGAAACATTTTCTGGTTCGAAAAACATCATACAATGAGAACTTCCAGGCTTTCTTCCCAACCAGTGGTAGGATTTGGTTACATTATATTGAGTGAGATGATGATAGTAAAATTTAATACTTAGAATATATAAATGATTATATTATTTATCATGTAAAAAAATAAATGAGTTTAATGTAGACCAACAATAGTTGTCATTCATCTAATCGAGCACAGTAGAGAACACCATTAATACTTGTCACTAAGAATGTGATAGGACTTATAAATAATGTAATATTTGAATTCATTTCCCATTCATATATTTAAAACTATATATTATAACATGAATATAAAAATGTAATTTATGTTTACCTTTTTTTAGTTTTTCTATTGAGGTGATCCCACGGGTAGGATGTTTATATAGATAGGGGCTCATCGGGCAGATAATCAAAATCCATATTACATTAGAATAACAAATTTATTTAGTAAAAAATGTTTTTTTTATAATATTTTCATATTTATCCATAAATTTATAATTTATATTCAAGAGGATCAATTTTATACATTTATGTAAGTCTTTCTAAAAGAGCATTGATATCTTACCATGTGTAGAAATGAAATATATTAGATTTACAACATCTGTAAATGTCATTGTTACTCACTAAACTATATATGTAGTGTCCCTTGAAGTATATTTGTTAAAGTTGAGGTGATTGGTGTATGAAGACATGAAATGGAATCCACACAGGATAAGATGTACATTATTGTATAGAATATTGAGTAAAGTACATATGACCAGTCTCTAAATCTATGGGCATAGTATATGGATTGATTGTCTAATATGCCAGCTTATATAGATGAGGTTATGATTTAACATCCTTTTGATGGTGAATAGATGGAAGTTTCATTTTTAAAAGAGATAAAAATTGTAATCACACTAATTTTTTATAATAATATTAAAATATGTAATATTTACATATATCTTAGACTTCATATCAAGATAGTTGGGTTTATCATGATTCCATAGGTGATTATATTACAAACACACCAAAAACATGAGAAATTTTGTGTTTCATAATTACAATTTAATGATTTATTTTATATGAATAATTAAAATACGTTTCTATTACTATGGTGGTTATAATAATAACCAAATTTATCATACTATAATGTAACAACCATAACATAATAGATGGATCCTAATTATCATGAAATCATAGTACGTAAACCATAGATAAGTTGGTGAAATATTAGAATTGAAACCACATAAACCCAAATTCTCATTTTATCGATCCTACTAAAGATGCATTTTTGTTGTTTTAAAAAAATAAAATCTATGTGTCAGAGTAAAAACCCAAGAAAATGGCTGCATATTTCTTGATATCATAGGAAAAAAGTATTTTGATATTTTTACATACATGAGAGTATGGAGCAATATGATGAGCAATATTCTTTAAATGATTGAATAAATTTTATTTAAATATTTTAATGTATATATAAAAGTTTGACTAGGTTTCAAAATAATGAAATCAATGTCAAATGTTACACACCATGGAGATTTTTTTCATTAAATTTAAGATAATAGTTGAATTATTTGTTTACTGAGGAGTTTTTTTGTAATACAAACTTAGATTGGGATTTGAATATTTTTTTACATTCATAAATGATGTTTTGAGACATAAAATGAAACCAATTTAGTTTTATGGGTGCTCTGGTGGACATCGACGGGGGCCAAGTTTCATGGGAGGTTTATATTCAGTAACCTGCATCCATTCATGATGTGAAAAACATTTTACACTGTGAATGTGGAAGAAAGAGGTTAGAACCCTGCTACCTAGAAATTTCATGCTGTGAACAAAGGGTTCACATCATAAAAATGTAAACTTTGGATTTAGACCCCTCTTTGATAAAATTTTCTATGGTATAAACAGAAGTTTCATAGTGTGAAACGTTAACTTGTGGTGTTTAAAAAATAATGTTTGGGTCTCCCTTGTTCATGGTTTATTTGGAAAGCATAAGTATGGATGTTAGGTTAACTTCACCGATATTATTCCATCCCTTTAATACCCTATTATAGGGTTCTCTCATTGGTTGTGATTTCGGGTGATTCTCAATATCTTTTAACCTCTATTTTTTGTTTTGAGTGGCTATCCCTAATTTTGTTCATATTCAAATAGGGTTTATTGATTTTTTATGCCATATCATGGTTAAAATCATCCATATCAATAGGGATCTTTTTTATTATTGAGTTTTTGAAGATGACATTTTTATCCCTTAAGAAGAAGTTTTTGTTTATGTAAGACATTGAGTATATTTATTTATGGTGTTTGAAAAAATTATATGAAACTTAATATTGGTCGAGTGATGGTGGATATTTATTTTGGTTGGGATGGTTTTAGGGATGTGACATACCTCTCTAATATGTGGTTAATTAAGGTTTTCATTCAACATTTGTACTTGAGGTGTTTTCTTCTGGTTATTCCAATTTTTATTTTAAATAAAAAATTATTTACATATTTTGATAATTAATTATTTATGTTTTATTACATGGGGATGAAGATTAGGATATGGGAATTGATTATGCAAGGCACTGATGTGATTTGATGAGGTGGTTCATAGCTTAGTGTGGATGAAAAATCCTTCACACAACTAGGTATTAAATTTAATTAAAATCGTTACAATTTTTTCTACATGACAACTTCCATGCATGCATGTTTCATGGGATTGGGTATATGGTTAGGGATTGAGAGTTTTTTATTAGAATTTATAGGGTGGTTTCGAGCCTCCTATGATTGGGGTGTGTGTTTCATAAGAATTTGAGAAGATTTAATCACCAAGATACTATGACACAAAGTGGTGGGAGTGTTTTTTTAAGATGGAATGAGGGATTATATGGGTCTCAAGGTGAAATATGTGATATGGTTATCCTAAGTTGGTTCAACATGTGCTACTTGTAAAGGAATGAGAGGCTTCAACCTAATGATGATGGTCGATATTGAAATGGCCCAGGTTTTTTTAGGGGGGGGTCCATTACTTTTTAAAAATATGATGTTGGGTATTATGGGTTGTCTGGGGAAGTTATTGAGGCTTCTTGGTGATGTTTTGACCCCTAACGGTAGCTCGGACTACTGGTAGCTTGGTCTACTAGTATCCAAACCCCATTGGTAGCTCGGCCTACCAGTATCTCGGTCTAACGGTCCCTGCAGCCTACAGGTAGCTCGGCTACTGGTCCCTGCAGCCTACTGGTAGCTCAGCTACCGTTCGCTGATCTACCGGTGGCTCTTGCCTACCCCCATGGGTTTTCCAATAGAACCTCCATTTCTCGCAAATTGGTTTTCAAACCCTATTTTGACCCCCATTAATCTTGTTATAAAGCCTAGTAACGCCCATAAATGGCGTTTAATTAAATGTTTAATGATGTACCCTGGTGTGTGTGTCGGTTTAAACCGCCCCCAATGGAGAGGACCCCTTTAATTACGTGTAGGGCCGCATGGTCGACCCACGACCCCGCTCCTTACGTGGTTTCACGTTCTTCTCTCAACCGTCCCCAGCCCTTATAAACGAAAGGGTTCTCACTGGGTTTCTTTTCTCGATCACCCTCCCATCGATTCGTCTGCTCATCCTTGAGTTCCCGAGGCCCAACCCTGCAAATCGCGCATCTTCTATTCTCACGCATCTTGTATTCCTGGCGTGTGAAGATAAATTTTGATCGTCAATCAATAAAGTAGGGAATTTCTCCTTTGTCTCCTCATTTTGTGTATCATGCGGGGTCGGCATGCTTTTGATTCTGTAGAATTGGATGAACCAAACATAAATAAAGATAATGAACGAATTCTATAAAGAATAAATGGGCGGTGTGAGCGATGATGTTGCTTTGTTTTGTGATCTTCCATGATTAATGATTTCTGAATTATTCAGGCTTACGCTTACTGAAAATCATTTTTGTTGGTGGTCTTTCTCTATGCACTAACAAACCCTTACTTCTGGTGATTTTTAAATGGATTGTATTGTGGTTGTGAACTATTGTTGTGTAAAGGAATTTGGTTAATTATGTACATTTGGATAAATAAATTGAAAGCACCAGGATAAATCCTTTCTGTGATAACCCCGGTTAAAGCACAGTGAAGTTGAAATCATGGAGTGTGTTAAATCCTTTAAATCTGAAAATACCGGCATGGGTCAGCTTTGTGTTGGTGGTGGTGGTTGGGTTGTTTTTCCTTCACTGGCCTATTGTTGGGTGATGTGGGTAGGGATGGGATCCCCTTTGGTTATGCTTCTAGTGTATGTGAATTTAAGGTCAGGTGGTTACCTTGATTATATCATGAATTGGGGTGGGATCCTCTGTTGTTGAGAATCCATTGGCTCCTAAATCTTGGGGACATGGGGCAGTATCTTGGGGTTTTCCTTTGGTTCCAGTACTTCGAGGGATCTCACTTATCCCTTTGTTGTTGTGACTTTACAAGAGAAATAGGTGGGAATGATTAAGTTGATGTTTGACTGTACTCTTTCCTTGCCTTGTGCTTACTCTTGCTAGTTTCCTAGGTAGGTGCATAAACTTATTTAAACATTATTACCGAACTTGGAAACAAGAATGGGACAAATGGGTTTCTGATTGGTGTGAGTTGTGACTTGGTCATGGGTACTGATTGTGTTCTTAAGGCTGGCTGAAGAAAAACCTAGATTTGGGTGAGTTCGTGTTATCTATACATATACTAGTAGTTTTGTGCTTCTTTATCGTGCCCCACCCAAGTTGAGCACTTAGTTCCAAACACCCCTATTTCATGGGGTAGGGTGTTTTTTCCAAAACTTCTATTAGTGTCTGGTTATTATCTCCTTTCTGCTCCCTTTCCCGGGTAGCCCAAGTATCTTCGGGCAGGCTGTGATGGCCTAAAGTCCATTATTAGCCCATGAATCTTCGGGCAGGGTGGTGTGATGGTTGGTCCATGTGTGTGTGAGCAGGAGGTTTCCCAAGTGTCTTCGGGATGACACCCAGGTGACTTTGGGCATGGCGGTGGTTGTTCTGGACTAGGTGTTTGCAGGCATGGTTGCATGAGACGGTTGTGGACCAGGTGTTTTCGGGCGGGGTTTGGCATTGGGAATGTGTGAGGGTATGGCCCAGGTGTGTGCGAGAAGGGTGTGGTAGTGGGGCTGATATGAGAATGGCGGGATTGGTTTGATGCGTAGGATGTATTCAATCACCAGTAGGAAAGTGGCGTGGGGTACCCAAACATCGATGTGCTTTATTTATACATTACTTACTTGCGTTATTTGGTGACTGTGGCCGGTGAGTGGGATGGATGAACTCCTTGATAGTGTTGGTTGTATGCTTATCACGGGACTTTAGTACGTCTCCCCACTTGTCCACGAGAGTCTTTGGTTTTTCCCTACTGAGTATACCTGTATGCTCACCCTACGTATATAAAACTGCTTTCAGGTTTCCAGGAGGACTTCGGAGATTGTGCTGGATTGTACTAGCTTAGACCTTATGACAGATCATCAAAGTTGTTATTGTTCTTTCCTTTGGTAATTTTCCTTGTAGTCTCCTTATACATTGTAGATTTTACTTTTGTAACATGCATTGGGAATGGTTCTTGGATTTACTTTTTACTTCTGTCTTGGTGTTGTGGGATTTACTATCTTATCTCCCGATCCTATTGAAAGAAAAAGGGTAATTCCTTCCATTAAGTGTGTGATATTATACCCTTGGTTCTAGTCTCCACTCCGGGATCTATTGAAGTCAGGTCTCGGAGGTCATTATATCTCCTTCAACTTAAAGAAGGAAGGGTCTGGAAATCTGTTGTCCCTTCCCTCATCTTGGTGAAGGCCGGTCATGACAGAATGGTATCAGAGGACAGGTTTAGAGATAGGATGGAGTCTGGAGTTAGGCATAGTGAGAATTGCATGGGATGGTAGGGAAACGGTGTTGGGTGACCTTAGTGCATGAATTACGCCACGGAAGACCAGCTAGGACATGGGATTTTAGGGCCCCCTGTGATCTGATGCAAGGACTCTGGACCTACCAAACGACCAAGTGAGGCCACGCTGATTGCAGGGTAGAGACCCTACGAAAGGTACATGCATCATAATGACTTGTGTTCTCATGTTTCTGGGGTTTTTTTTGGAATTTGAAATAAATAAGAAGATAAGAAATTTTAAGAACAATATTCTGCACTAATTGGGCTTAGGCATTCCTTGTTTACCTTGCAGCTATGGCACCCGGGAGGAGACCACGAGTTGTACAAGCGATCGAGGCCCAGAAGGTCGACCTGGCTGATCGACAGAGGGCTGACCGAGAAGAGGAAGACGACCAGTGGCAGAGGACACTTTGATCCTTCCAGTGACAGACCCTTGAGAAGTACGAGGGCAGCACCTCTGACATGAAGACGGAGAGTTAGATAGAGGAGCTGGTGATAGCCTTCGTCTTGATCCAAGCTCCGACCGAGTAATGGGTTCCTCTAGCCGTCAGCTAGATGTGGGGATCAGTGCGTCAGTGGTGGACGCTTTACCTGGGGGAGAGGAGAGAAGCTGAGGTGGCATAGGCTGATTTCGAGAAGGAGTTCCGGGAGGAATTCCTCTCTTCTACGATGAAGGCAGAGAAGAGGCAGTAGATAATCTCCCTCCAGAAGGGGAGTATGTCGGTATGGGAGCTGGGGATCAAATTCCAGGACCTCCTAAGTTTCTCTCGAGACCTCTTTTCAGATGGGGAGTCTCTGGCAAGACGTTTAGAGGAGGCGCTCGAACCCTCCCTCCAGTACGATGTTACCCCCTTCACCCTACCGACGTACTTGGAGGTCCAGAAGATGGCCTAAGTGGTGGATAGGAAGCACACGCTTGGAGGTGTATCACGAGAGTGGATCTAGCTGGGATCATCGAAGGGAAAAGCCATCAGCATCAGGACCCTCTCGGTTCCGACCAGCAGGGAGCAAGCCACAACAGTTCCAGTTCCGGTCCCCCGATCCTCGCCCTTTTCTTTCAGGCCCAAGACCGAGGTGCTTCATCTGTGGGAGCCATGGACATCTCCGTAATTAGTGCTCGGACCGAGTATGTTACGGAGGTGGTGGACAGGCCCAGGACCCGCCCCAGCAGCAGCAGCAGGGGCAGCGAGCTCCCGCTTCTCTGAGGGCAGACGTCGCAGGAGGAGGCCGACCTCAGGGCGCTCCTCAGGGACCATGACCAGGGCGTGGTTGGGGAGGCGGCCAACAGCCAAGGGGTAGAGGATCTGGGCGTGGACAGTTGCATGTCGTGGAGGTAGCAGTTCCAGCAAGACCGGAGGTTGTTCGAGGTATGATCAGTTTATTCAGTACCATTGATTACGCCTTGTTCGATACCGGAGCTTCGCACTCCTTTGTTTCACCCGGTCAAGCCCATGCTCTAGGCCTGGATGCCGAGAGACTCCTAGTGCCCCTGGTGCTGAGCACACCAGTCGAGGGTCAGACCGACTTGTTATACATTTTTCGAGGATACAGACTGATGATAGGGATACATCAGTCGGTCAGGGATCTACTACTACTACAGATACAGCCATACGATGTCATCCTAGGCATCGATTGGCTATTCTCTGTGTGTGCCGTCATCGACTGCTTTGGAGGAAGGGTTGTGTTATCATACATGTGTGGCTGGTGTGTTACTGTCACCAGTGAGCGGGGCAGTCCGAAGGGCAGCAGGTGAAAAGAACCCCTCCTCTCCTTGTTAGCCGATCTGTCAGTAGAGCCAGTAGATGCTGAGATGGTGGAGGTGCCAGGGATCGTCAGAGAGTTTAAGGATGTCTTTCCTGAGGAGGTAACGACTTTACCCCCTCGACGAGATATCAAGTTTGTGATAGACTTGTAGCCTGGTGCTCGCCTGATTTCGATGGCTCCTTACTGGATGGCACCTTCGGAGCTACGAGAGTTGCGGATTCAGATCGACGATCTGATGAAGAGGGGTTATGTTTGACCAAGTGCATCACCATGGGGTGCTCTAGTCTTGTTCACAAAGAAGGAAGATGGTGGTCCCAGGTTGTGCATAGACTATAGGAGGCTGAATCAGGTAATGATCAAAATCACTACTCTCCCCCAAGGATAGACAATCTCTTTGACCAACTGAAAGTGGCAGGATGGTTCTCAAAGATCGACCTACGGTCTGGGTATCCCCAGTTGAGAGTGAAAGAGGGCGACATCCTGAGGACGGCGTTAAGGTGTAGATATGGACACTTCGAGTTTGTAGTCATTCCTTTCGGTGTTACGAACGCCCCGGTTGTGTTCATGGGGCTTATGAACTCCATCTTCCGGGAGTACCTAGATCGGTTCATAGTTGTGTTCATCAAAGAAATCCCGATCTATTCAAGATCAGAGGAGGACCACGCGGAGCACCTGAGGACGGTTTTGGAGGTCCTCTGACAGCACCATCTCTTTGGGAAGTTTTCAATATGCAAGTTCTGGACATGAGAAGTGAACTTCCTTGGGCACATAGTGTCGGAGCAGGGGGGTAGTGATGGACCCATCAAAGGTTGAGGCAGTTGTTTCTTGGACAACACCCAAGAATGTGGCATAGGATCATAGTTTCCTCAGGCTGGCGGGTTACTATCGAAGGTTCGTACCCAACTTCTCTCGAGTTGTAGCCCCTTTGACAGCCCTAACCAAGAAGGACCAGGTTTTCGTGTGGAGTGAGAAGTGTGAGGCAGCCTTCATCTATCTGAAGGAGAATTTGGTTAGTGCCCCAGTGCTGAGACTACCAGAAGAAGGGGTGGCATAATAGGTGTTATGTGTTGCTTCAGGAAAGGCCTCAGATGTGTGTTTATGTAGCAACAAGGGGTGATCTCTTATGGGTCTAGGCAGCTATTCCCTCATGAGAATAATTATTCCACCCATGACTTGGAGCTTGCAGCGGTCGTTTTTTGCGCTAAAGTTATGGCAGCATTACCACATTGGAGAACACTTTGTGGTCTTCACAGATCACAGACGTTTGAGGTATATCTTCTCCCAGTGGGACCTAAATGTGCGGCAGCGAAGGTGGATGGAGTTACTCCAGGATTACGACTTTGAGATTTCCTACACTTCAGGGAAAGGGATTGTAGTGGCTGATGCCTTGAAAAGGATGTCGCAGAAGGATGCAGTCCGAGAGTCGGCAGATGCCTGGAAGGAAATGGAAGAGTTGGCATACATGCACCTGGATGCGAGGATGGATACCGGTAGAGGTTGCCTATATCAGATGACAGTGCAGTCATCTCTGTTTCAGCAAGTGGAGGAGTCTCAGTGGGGAAACCCAGAGTGCGAAGTAATGCGAGACTGAGTTGACCAGAGAAATGCTCCGGAAGGGTAGACGGAGGATGGTTAGAATCGGATACGTTTCCGAGGGAAGCTTCTTGTTCCAGAGACGATGTGTGGAAAGGTTCTTAGTGAGTTCCACAACTCACCCCTAGAGATGCAGCCAGAAGTTTCCAAGATGTACCAGGGTCTGAAGATACAGTTCTGGTGGCCCGGAGTAAAGCAAGCTGTGGTAGAGTTTGTGACCAAGTGCCTAGTGTGTCAGCAAGTGAAGGCTGAACATTAGGTTCTAGATGGCCTGATGCAGTCTCTAGATGTCCCCGAGTGGAACTGGGAGGATATCTCGATGGATTTCGTCATGGTTCAACCCAAGGTTCAAGGGGGATACGATTCCATATGTGTAGTAGTGGACCAGTTGATGAAATAGGCAAACTTTTTAGTGATTAGGGAGTTGAGTACAGTAGATGCCTTGGCATGAAGGTACGTGGATGAGGTGGTGCGGTTGCATGGAGTTCCGAGGTCCATAGTCTTGGATAGGGATGCATGGTTTACCTCACAAGTCTGGAGGGGACTGTAGCATGCTTTTGGCACCAAGATACGTCTTAGCACTACTTTCCATCCCCAGACAGATGGATAGATAGAGCGCACCATCCAGACCTTGGAGGATATGTTGCGGGCATGTTTTCTGGACTCACGGGGATCGGGGGTGCAACACATGCCTTTTATAGAGTTCTCCTATAATAAACGCTATCACTCTACCATTGGTATGGCCCCATCGGAAGCCTTTTATGGGAGGCCATGCCGCTCACCTGTGTGTTGGACCGAAGTTGGAGAGGCAGGAATCCTTGGCCCGGAGGTGGTGCAGAGCACAACGGAGAAGGTTCAGCTTATACGGGGAAGGATGAAGGCGGCCCAGGACCGAAAAAAGTCATATGCTGATACTAGGATAAGGCCCTTGGAGTTTGAGGTTAGAGACCACATGTTCTTGAAGGTCTCCCCTCAGTGTGGACAACGGAGGTTCAGAAAGGGGAGTAAGATTTCCCCCAGGTTCATCGGACCCTTCGAAGTGTTGCAACTGGTCGGCGAAGTGGCATAACAGCTAGTGTTACCACCGCCACTACTAAGGCTGTATGAATTCTTCCACGTGTCCCAGCTCCATCGATATCGGCATGAAGATTCACACGTCCTCGACTGGGGAGAACTAGACATCGAGGACGGCATGACCTTTGTGGAAAGACCAGTGATGATCGAGGATCATGAGGAGAAGGTGTTTCATGGGTGAACCATTCCCTTGGTTCATGTGTTATGGATGCATGGTGGGCTTGAGGAGAGTACGTGGGAGAGGGAAGCACAGATGCATGTCGAGTACCCCGATTTGTTTTGAGTTTTTTGTTTTTCTGTTTATAATTGTTGTTGTGGATCATTTTACCTTGTTGGCTATGAAATATGTGGTTTTTCTTTCCTCTCTAAATGTGTGTGAAAAGTCCTGGCTATGGGGAGGGGAGGATCCGACCCCTAAAAGACGCATTAAGGTGGATGCGATTAAACCCGTGCAGTCAAGTCAGTGCCCCCCAAAGAGGATAGTATCTTGACGTGGATGAAGAGACTCACCAACCCACATGACCGGTCAGTTTGACATGGAATGTTGCTCGGTTCTTTAGAGGGAGGTGTTTTTAGTTAACAATGAGAATCACTCTTGAGAGTTATCTTTCGAGGTGGTTGTTCGGACCCTCTCTTTCTTTATGGGTTGTTTTTATTCTTGAGGGTGAGAATAGTTTAATAGGTATCTGATGTAATGGCCCGGGTTTTGGGGCGGGGGGGGGGGGGGGGGGTCCATTACATTGTAAAAATCTAATGTTGGGTATTCTGGGTAGTCTAGGGAAGTTATCGAGTCTTCTCAGTGAAGTTTAGACCCCTAACCGTAGCTCGGACTATCGGTAGCCCGGTATACCAGTAGCCGTAGCCCACCGGTGGCTCGGCCTACCGGTAGCTCGGTCTAGTGGTCGCTGCAGCCTACCAGTCGCTGCAGCCTATAGGTAACTGTCAGCCATAGGTAGCTCTCATCTACCGTTCATTGTAGTCTACCTGTAGCTCGGCTACCGGTCGCTCTTTCCTACCCCCACGGGTTTTCCAGTAGCGCCTCCCTTTTTCTAAAATTAGGTTTTAGACCCTATTTTGACCCCATATAAGCTTGTTTTAAATCCCAGTAACGCCCATAAATGGTGTTTAATTAAATTTTTAATGAGGTACCCTTGTGTGTCTTTCAGTTTAAACCACCCCCAAAGGCGAGGACCCCTTTAATGATGTGTGGGGCCACATGGTCGACCCAGGACCCGGCTCCTTACGCAGTGTTGTGTTCTTCTCTCAACCATCCCCAGCCCATATAAACTAAAGGGCTCTCCCTGGTTTTCTTTTATCAATCACCCTCTCATCGATTCGTCTGCTTGTCCTTGAGTTCCTGAGGCACCACCCTTCAAATCTCGCATCTTATGTTCTCGCACATCTTCTGTTCCTGACGCGTGAAGATAAACTTCAATCGTCGATCAATCAAGTAGGGAATTTCTCCTTCGTCTCTCCGTTTTGTGTATCATGCGGGGTGGACATGCTTTTGATTCTGTATAATTGGATGAACCAAACCTAAATAAAGATAATGAACGGATTCTATAAAGAATAAAGGGGGGTGTGAGCGATGTTGCTGCTTTCTTTTATGATCTTCCATGATTAATGATTTCTGAATTGTGTGGGCTTATGCCTACTAAAAATCATGGCTATTGGTGGTATTTCTCTGTGAACTAATGAACCCTTACTTCTGGTGATGTTTAAATGGATTTTATTGTGGTTGTGAACCCCTGCTGTGTAAAGGAATTTGGTTAATTATGTACATTCGGCTAAGTAAATTGAAATCACCATGATCAATTCTTTATGTGATAACCCCAGTTAAAGCACATCAAAGTCGAAATCATGGAGTGTGTTAAATCCTTTAAATATAAAAATACCGGCATGGGCCAACTTTGTGTTGGTGGTGGTGGTAGGGTTTTTTTCCTTCATAGACCAATTGTTGGGTGATGTTGGTGGGGATTAGACCCCATGTTGTTATGCTTCCAGTGGTTGTGAATTAAATGTCAGGTGGTTACCTTGATTATATCACAAATTGGGGTGGGATCCTCTATTGTTGAGAAGCCGTTGGCTCTCGGATCCTGGGGACATGGGGATATATCTTAGGGTTTTCCTTTGGTTCTAGTACTTTGAGAGATCTCACTTATCCATTTTTTATTGTGACTTTACATGAGAACTGGGTGTGAATGTTTATGTTGATGTTTTACTATACTCTTTCCTTAGCTTGTGCTTATGCTTGCTAGTTGCCTAAGTAGGTAAAGAAACTTATTTAAACATTATTACTGAACATGGAAACAAGAATGGGACAAATGGGCTTTGGATTGGTGTGAGTTGTGACTTGGTCATGGGTAATGATTGTGTTCTTTAGGATGGCTGAAGAAAAAACTAGATTTGGGTGAGGGCTTGTTATCTATACATATACTTGTAGTTTTGTGTTTCTTGATCACGCCCCACTCAAGTTGAGCACTTAGTGCATAACACCACCATTTCATGGGTGAGGGTGTTTTCCCCAACACTTCTATTAGTGGCTGGTTATTAGCTTCTTTCTGCTCCCTTTCCCGGGTCGCCCAAGTATCTTCGGGCAGGCTGTGATGGCCAGAAGTCCATTATTAGCCCAATAATCTTCAGGCATGGTGGTGTGGTGGTTGGCCCAGGTGTGTGCGGGAAAGAGGTTTCCCAAGTGTCTTCAGGATGAGGCCCAGGTGTCTTCGGGTGTGGCGGTGGTTGTTCTGGCCTAGGTGTTGGCAGGCATTGTTACGTGAAACAGTTGTGGCCCAGGTGTTTGCAGGCGGGGTTTGGCAGGGGGACTGCGTGAGGGTATGGAAAAGGTGTCTACGGGCGGGGTGTGGCAGTTGGACTATGGTGAGAATGGCAGGGTTGGTTCGATGCGTAGGATGTCTTCAATAACCAGTGGGAGTACCCAAACATCGATGTGCTCTATTTATACATTACTTGCTTGCATTATTTGGTGAGTGTGGCTGGTGAGTGGGATGGATGAACTCCTGGATAGTGTTGGTTGTCTGCTTCTCACGGGACTTTAGTACGTCTCCCCACTTATGCACGAGAGTCTTTGGTTTTTACCTTCTGAGTATACCTATATGCTCACCAAACATATATAAAACTGCTTTCAGGTTTCCATGAGGACTTCGGTGATTGTGTTGGACCGTACTAGCTCTGACCTTGTGACAGATCATCGCAGTTTCTGTTGTTATTTCTTTTGGTACTTTTCCTTGTAGTCTCCTTATACATTCTAGATTTTACTTTTGTAACATTCATTGGGAATGGTTCTTGGATTTACTTTTTACTTTCAGTCTTGGTGTTGTGGAATTTTCTATCTTATCTCCGAATCATATTAAAAGAAAAAGGGTAATGCCTTCCATTTAGTGTGTGATATAATACCCTTGGTGCTAGTTTCCACTCTGGGACCTATTGAAGGCGGGTCTCAGGGGTCATTATCTCTCCTTCAACTTGAAGAAGGAAGGGTCTGGCAATCTGCTATCCCTTCCCTCATCTTGGTGAAGGCGGGTTGTGACAGATATGGCTATATATCATATGACTAATGATTGAAACCCTCCAAAGGGGGGTTTGAGATTTGGTGGGAACCATGAGTGAGGTTTTTTTTCTAGTGCTAGATGAGGTATAAGAGGGAGGGTTTTCTTCTAGGTAATGGATTGAGAGACATCCCTTAAGAGATGTGATATGGGAACAAGTTATTAGTTATGGATTTAACTACGACATTGAATAACGGTTATGAGGAGGTTTGGAATAGTTTTGGACCTCACTTATTGCGGACATTTTCAGGAGGAACATCATATCTTGGGATGGTCCCTAGTTAGTGGAACCAGTTGTGATGAGGAATCATGTAATAGTTGTAAAGAGCTATGATTTATATATCTATTTGATACTATGGTCCATGGTTTCACATAGGTGTAACTAGAATGAGACAGTATCAATGAGAAGAGGTTGTGATGGGTTTGGAGGACCCAATGGATGCTCGTATGGGTGAGGTGATATGTGTTTAGTGAGGGCCCTAGTCTCGAGCGACTAGATCCATATGATTAACTAGAGAGATATGTGATAGGTTTTGGGCCCTATATATCTTTTCATGCATGATCTCATGGGGATTTTCCTTCAGAGGCTTTGGTTAGTGTACTCGATGTGACCCCTCTAGATTTTACAAATATGGGTTCTTGTGCCTAATGTGACCTCCCTATAGTCTCTGGGGATTGGTAGGTGTGAAATATGTGACATCCTCAAAGTGTTCATGGATGAGTTAATGTGCTTGATATGACCTCACTCGAGTTTTTGGGGATGAGTTAGTGGTATTTATGTGACATCATTAGAGTATAAGGGGATGGTCCTCAGTTCTTGATGTAACATTCCTTGAGTGTGTAGGGATAGGTTGACGTAGATGATGGTTTTTTCCTGAGGGTCATGGGTTATGGAATTGGAAAACCCATGAGGGACAGTGTAATGGGATAACATAATATGATACTGATAGACCCTTTCTTTGGTAGTCAAGTAGTGGGACAAGATATATAATTATATTCATAACCAGTTTCATTATGTTATTGGTAGATATGTGAATGTATAACCATACCAATTTCATTCAAGATATGGTTCAAAGATGGGATCCTTTCCAACCCTAAGACTTTATGTATGGGTTTTGAATCTATACAGTGGAATGAGATGACAAAATGAGGTAGATTCTAGTATGGTTATAAAGTAGGTATGATTAGGTTTCTTGGGGTCTTAGAAAGTATATAGGGAACTAATATACATGGAGTAAGGGAGGGGTGGTTATGACAGTTCTTCAAAGTCATGTGTGTGAGATTTTTACATTTTCTTATCAATAAACATAAATGATCAAAAATATTTAGGAAAATTGGGAGATACCACTGAAAAATATTTCTCATATATTTTACAGGAACCCTAATGTGCTTAGAGACTATATGTTTGTTTGTAGGTTTAGTAAAAGATTCATTTTGGATTGGTATAAAGAAAATTAATGGTATATTGAAGATAGTGTGTGTGAATCCAGAGGATGAGATTATTCTCCCAATGAATTTCATTTATTTTTTGTTTTTTTGTATATGTTATTAGCCCAGTGGGAAACCGACTATTATATGTACGCTTATATATTGTATTTTTTATTGTAATGTTGTTTTTATTTTATGTTTCATACTATGATGTTCAAGTTTTCTCTGTTTTGGTTATTTATTAAATTTTTTATGAATTGGATTCAAGGTAATAGTCTCTTAATTGTATATATTAGTCCCACTCTACTAGTCAATAGTTTCCATCATATGAGGAGGCATATAATAGGTGTATGAAACTTCAATGAGAATGGTGGTTCTTAGTTAGGGACTCAAAAATTATTATAAAAGATTTAATTTTATTATAATATTTCGGAAGATAGTAGATATTTTGCTTATGAAAGTCTCATATCATGTGATTGAAGTTAGACATACGAGTCAAGAAAAGAATTTTGGATGGATGCCTTGGTTAACAGTGGTAGAATATTGTTGTTCTTTATTTGAAATATTAAAGATTAAATGTTCATTTAATATAATGTGTGTGCCATATATTTAATGTATTGTTTTTGGACTTGGATGATTAACTATAGCCCCGTGTTCATGCATCATATTTGGCTTGTATGTACAACATGACATATGTGTTACTTCTTGTAGTTTTTTTCAAATAAGAGTTTTTATTATTTAATGTGTCAATAAAATATTAAATGATTTCTTCCCATATTTTTAAATGTTTTAATTTTACTCATATAGACATAATAGTTTCTATAATGTTAGGTCATGTAGATGCTATAGTGGGAAATTATCTGGTGATGAAAATGCATCCCATTCATCAAGAGATGTGTAAAGACCCTTAGTTTTTAGTGATTATATTAAAATCCTTAAAATGTGTCCCTGGTAGGTTTGGTATTGGCATGGGATATCTGAATAATGATCTAATGATGGGCTTTATTTTCCTAAATGATGGTAGTTTGGTTATTTAAAGTGCTAATGACAATGTATATGTAATTTTCTCATATTATCTATAGTTGTAATTATAATTAACTAAATTGGGTAGTTGCAAATATATATAGAGTGGGTTGAAAAAAGGAATCACTAATATTACATGGGCTATGATGAAGAGAGTGAGAGGTTATCATATAATTTAGGATTGTTTTAATTGGGTATGATCAGTCGGATTCATTTCCCTATGGTAGTTGGATTTGAATTTTGGTGGTATATTTTAAACATGGGTATATGATAATGGTTCTAAAAAGATGCTTTTGTGGTTGGAGATCATGTGGTTATCCTTAGAATGTGTGAGATTCACTAGGATTTTGGATATGGTTGATATCTTGTGGGGCATGGTTAGTAGATTAGGTGTGTGAGTGTTGTTTTAATGATACTTGACTCATTAGGGATCGATTTGGGTTATATGATCATATTTTTAAGTAAAATGAAAATATTGGTTATTGGTTTGACCAAGTAGGATCACGAGAAAGAAAAATTGATAGGGTTAATGTGGATCACTCAACCATGGGTGGAGTAGAGAGATCATTGGCATGAAATTACAAAGAAAAGTCTTGTTTTATGAGGGAATGTGAGTGTTGGTTCTATGTAATTGGATGTTATGTTATCAAATAATGGAATGGTATTTGTGAATATCCATTGAAATTTATATATGAAATATTTGTGTGGCACAATTGTATCATGTAGGGGAGACAAGTGTGGTTTTGATTTCTTTGTGTTTTAATCCTTTTCATGAGTTTTTTCAAGGATGCATGTTTATGGGATGCATTTGGGATGGTGCTAACAGAGTGGAGTAAGGTAATCCATATAGTGGGTAGAAAACCATTGCCTGTTGAGGTATGTCATTCTTGGTCAGACAAGAATGAGTCTTAGTTATTTTTTCAATGTTAGTACATAGGCATTATCAGGATGAACATTTCTATTCATTACACTTGGTAATGGACAGAGTGTCGGAAATGGAGAATAGTGTTTGGGTTTATCAGGTGATCATGATGATACTTCTATGGAATGAAACAGTGTATCAATATGGAGTATAAGGACATCATGTTATAAGGATCAGGGAGTTAGTGAGACCTATAACTAGATAATTAAAGTGGTGTAATTTTTTTATAACATGATAAGATCCCCTAATATTGGGGGGTGTAGGTGCATGAACATATGGCATGATATAGAGTTATTGGGATCCAAGAGTAAGTCAAATTAGAGGTGTGTCAGTGCTCGAGGTGAAATCATGATAGATTTTGTGGTTGGCATAAATCCAATAATCTAATTTCCCCAGAATCCAGGTTTGAACTTTTTTGTGGGTGTTCATATGATATTGATTTGAATTTGGGATTTAAGATAACGTTATCAAGTGTTGTGAAGTAATGTGTTGGTGGGTGAGGTCGAGCTTTTTTGAGAAGATATTACCAGAGGAGGCATGACTTGATTTTTTATGTGAGTTTTAACATTGAGATATGGAAACAATTTCAATATCATCATTAGGGAAATGGTTGAGGTGGTTCATGGATTAAATTGATTGTTTGTAGAGGAATATATGATGGGTTTAAGCTTAATGGTTTGATTTTCACAAAGGTGTAGTGTTTCTCTTTTAATAGCATAATGTGACCAATTAAAGGGGTTTTGGTGATTATAGTAGGCTAGGTGATATAGTTTGAGGAATACCATTTCTTCTTGGGGATGATAATTGGTATGGTGAAGAGTTTGTAATGAACTATTCACTTCAGAGTCATTATGTTTGGTAGAACATTTTAATTTTTTGTTCAGTGAGGGGTTGGTTTTATAAATTGGGATGCAGATTTGAAATCCATGAAATTTTAAATCCTTAAATGATTTTTAATGAGTAATAGGACCCATTGGGTTTTACAAGTTCTTGGTAGGATTTTTGGAAGGTATAGTTGGACCAAGAGGTTGAAGTTTTCCAATAGTAAAATTGTTCTTTCTATGAACAATGGACCACACCATTAATGGGGTGAAATGAAGGAAAATCCCCACTGATAAACATTTCATACCATTAACTAAGGGTCCACACCAATATAATTTTTTGTTGGTATTTGGACCTCTCTTCTTCAAATGATTCATGGTGTGAACCATATGTTTATTCCATGAAATGTACAATTATGTCAATTTTTTATCAAATTAATGTAACTTTCGGACCCCCACCTAGTTCCTAGTCAACCTGGTCCTATCCTATTATTCTATCCCATTAATCCTCTATGCTCAGTGATGGTTATTGGTAGAGATTTTATTTGAATGTCTCCCACCACTATCCTATATTTTGGTTTTTAGTGGCTAGACCTAATTATATTCATTTTCATCTACGGTTCATTAAATATTTTAATATGATCATCGTGGAAATATACAAGATAGATGGGGATATGGTTTATTTTCATAGAAGGTTTACTAATATGGTGTACACACATTTAAAGAAGTTAATTTGTAAAAGTAACCTTCAAAACTAATTTATTTAGGTTTTTTGAAAATATTGGATGATATTGATATTCCGTGGTGTGTCGGTGGTTTGGTATTTTTCCTAAGACTGTGTTGGGGTTGTGGAATAGTCCTTCTATGGGAATGTTTTCATGGTTTTGGTGTGATGGTGGTGATCAAATATTTTTAGGCCTTTTATGAATTCTTATATTTTGTATAAATGATTAGTTATAAATTTAATTAATTAATTAATTTTTGTTTAAAGAATGTGTTATGGGTTCAAGAGAGGATACAAAAATAGACAAGACATGGATGAGCTTGGCTGATGAGGTAGAGAGTTTGGAAGAGATTGTAACTCCTTAATGGAGGTAGGATAAACCTTTAATATAAATCCATAAGTGTGTTTATAGAGTACTACTTACCAACATGTATGTTAGATAGAACTGGGTAGATGGATACGGATTGGGAGTGCCTAGGAAGAAAAGATATTGTGGTGTTGGGCCTCCTGTTATCAAGATGACTAATTCACAGTACTTTAGTACTTTAGAATCACATTGAAACTAAACCTCCAAGGTGTTGGAGTGTTGTTTTAGTTGGAATAAGACCTTGGATGGGTCTTGGGGTAAAATTTGTGATGTGGGAAGCCACTGTATGTTATCTAGGGACTAGTTGAGAAGATGATAGTGGTTTCAATAAAGAGATAATATGTGATAAATATGTACATATTATTCCTGAAGAGAGATAAACTCACGAGGTTCATCTGAGTGTCAGTGATAACCATGAGTGTGTTGAGTCCTCTTTAACTATACAGGGTGTTGTGGAGAGGGGTCTTCTATGTATGATGGGTTGAGAGATCTTTTTTAGAGATGTGATATAATACATAGGTAAAGAAAGTGCATAACATCAGAACTTGTAATCAGCATACCATGGGGTATTGGATAGAATTTTCTCCTTGCATGTTGAGGTTGTAGTCTATTAGGGAATTGTGTCTTGGGATAGTCCTTAGGTACCAAGAATAGGTGTGATTAGGAATCACGATGATGTTGGACTAAGAATTGTTTTCTCAATATATGTGAGCTATGAGCTATGATATCACTAAGGAGTGATAGAAAAGGCCTTTTATCGATGATAATAGATCCTAAAGGGTATGGAGTACATAGTTAATTCCATAATGGGTGAGGTGGTATGTGTTTGATTGGGTCCTAGGTGTTGAGAGAATATCACCTTGGGATTTTCTGAAGAGTTTTGTTATAGTTTCTGGGCTTATTTTACACTACAAGTGAGTTCTTATAGGACCATTCCATCAGAGTCATGGGATGTAATGCATGATGCGACCTCCTAATAATCTAAGATTATGGGTTAGTGTGCATGATTTTTCCTCCCAATACTCTATATGGATGGTTCGATGATCTTGTTAGGACCACCCTAGAGTATTCATGGATTATATGGTGTTCTTGATGTGACCTCCCTGGAGTCTACGTTGGTGAGTCAATGTGTCTGATGTAACCACCCTTTAGAATGCATGGATGATTCAGTGTAGATGATGCATCATTCAAGAGTGTATTTGATCATATAAGTGGATGATCATGAGTGGTTGTATCATAGGATTATTAGAGTTGATATTGTTGAACCCTTCCATGAATGATCAGACTGTGGGTTGAGATGTGTACATATAGACATACTCAGTTCCTTTAGAAAATGGGGTGAGGTTTAGCCAATAACCTACCTAGAATATATGGTTATGGTATATTAATCGTTATGGTGGAATAAAATTAGATAATGAGCTGGATTATGATAGGGAAGTGAATTATTTTTTATCATGTTTTGTGGGGGCATAGTCAGCACATGGAGACCTAATGTAGAGGGAGTATTGTTTTCATAGTTAACACATGAAAACTAAGGAGCTTGTGTGACTTGTTTAAATTTCTTCATGCATACAAATATATGAACTCTTATACAAGGGGAACTTTGTGATTCCCTCTTGAGATGTATTTCTCGCAGCACTCTTGGGAACCCCACTACACATGCCTAACTTATGGTTAATTTTTTTCTTAGAACATGATATGTAGTGGATCAGGAAGGTGTGTCTTGGTGGTATATTGGAGATAGGGTGTGTGAGTTATAGGGATTTTAGTATGTCTTTTCTTCATGTATTGTGTTTTTTTATATGTGATCATCCAAGTTGGTGATCAAATACTGTATGGTTGTATACTTTTTATTTGTACATCTTGTTAGAACTTTATGTTTATTTGATGTTTTGTAATATAAAATCTATTATGTGGATATTTTGGTTATTTATTTGTGTTATATGACTCTAATTCAAGGTAATTGCTCCCTTATTTTATGGATTAGGGCCTCACTACTAGTCATAATCATCTTTTATATGGAGAGGCACACCTGAGTTATGTCACACTTTAAATCAGATGGAGGTTTCATTCTAGGGTATCACACCAAATTTCTATTAAATTATAGTACAAAAAATCATAGATTTATTTCTAAAATGTAGGAACTAAAAACATGTTAATTTGATTTATTATCTTATTAAGATGACTAAAAATGATTTTTTTTTAAAATTTTAAAACATTAAAACATTCATTTAATGGTAAAACCATAAATGATGACCTCAAATTAATGTGAAATGAGAGGGAAAATATATTAGAGATACATATTTTGTGTGTGACCAGATGAAAATAATTTTAGCACATAATGTGTTTATATTGATTAAATAATTTTTTTATAAATATATCAAAGCCTTTAAAAACATTCATCAAATGATGAAAATCATGTAAACAAATTTATATTATAGTGAAATTATTGGACAACTATCAAACATTGGTTTATGAAATATAAAATCCAACTCCATATTAATCTGACTTTTTTTCTTGAGATGACATAACAATATATATTAGTGTTTTAAAACACAAAAACATGGTTGGTATTGTCAAAATAATAGAAAATGACCTTATATATTAATGAATTTAAAGGAAAAATTGTCCTAAAAATATTTTTGGTATGGAATACGAGATGTCATTTGCATATGGGGGTCGAAAATAATAAATCGTTTATAGTTTTCTATGAATTCGTAATAAAATAATGGTAGATTGATTTCTGAAATGTGGTAACTGAAGCTACATCAATATGTTCTATCAATTACTCAAGATGACTGAAAACATGTTTTTAGTGTTTAAAGTATGAATTCATGTGTGTAATGACCTAAACCAAAAAAGACCTCACATTGACTATAAATAATATAAAAACTATCTTTTAATTACTTATTATGTATATTAGAACATATTACAACAATATAATGTATACTGTTGTTGGAATGACTGAATAATCCATTTTCAAATATTTTCTAATTTTTACCAATGTGTGTTAGTGGGTTAAAACTAAGGAGAAGACTTCAGATTACTATGAAAAATATAATAAAATAATAGATGATGATTTATGAAATGTTTTAAGAGAGTCAATTTTAATATGATTTTTATTTTTTTAGGATTATAGATATTGATTTTTTATGGTTATGAACACTAAACAATATGTGTAAAGATCAAAACCATTGAAAACATCCTTGGATTTATGTGAAATTATAGGAAACTATCATTGAATTACTATTGACTTGTATGAGTTGAAGAAATGTAAATATGGTGTGTGGTGTTCTCTAAAAGAATGAAGAATATGTTTTAAAAAAATTGAGACTATGTATTTGGGGAAAAACTATTGATTTTCGTGAAATAAAAGGAAATGAATAAAATATTTTTATGAAAAAATATAAGAATTTACATCACACAATCTAAATATTCATTTTCTCAAGATAACAAAAAATTCTTTGTCGTGTCTGAAAATACTAAAATGAGAGTGTAATGATCAAAATCATATATAAACATTTTATTAATTTATGAAAATAATGTTTTTATTAGGTTATCGGTGTGATTTTATGTTATTTATACTGTATGAAATAATAATTAGACGGAAATTTCCATTGAAAAAAGTCTGGTTCATTACAAAATTCCCCAATAATGAAACTTACTGCAGCTAAAATTCACACTTTTTGAACATAGTTTAAATTTTATCATTTCTCAAGGATTCAAGAACATACCATATATTCTATTCACCCTACATAGTTCTCTTCTATTAAATTAAAATATCCCCCATAATGATAAACATTTTTTTGAGGTAGTTTTTCAATACTCTATTCATCAATTCTAATAATATTTCTATGGAATTATAATGTCTGAATGGTATCACTATATAAATAGAGTATTAATACCCTATATTGATGTTTATAATAAAATATGTTTGTTAATATCCTTCAATAGAGGATATAAAAAATTAAGATCCACCATTGAGAAGTTCTGATCTCCTCGATTGTTATTAAATTACTCATCAATACTTTGTATATGACACTTGTTTATTAAAACAATCTTGTTGATAACTTGATAGTCAATATATATCCACATTGATCTATCCATTTACTTGGTAATGCACACTATTTCACCCAATGTTGATGTAGGGTTTCTAAACCATTTTTTCAAATTATATTGTAGTTTCCTCGTTAAATCCCCTGGTTCGATTGGGGTTTTAAGTTAAGGGAATTTGGAGATAATAGTGTCTCCTGGTATATGCTCTATTGAGAACTCTACCTCATGTTCTAGAGAAATTCTGGGAAACTCCTTAGAAATTGAATTAGTATATTCCCTTTCAATGGGAAATTAATCAAGTTTGGTGCTTTCAATGGAAACAACAATTTGGGAAATACATGATTCTCTATTGGGTATCATCACCCACACCATTGAATGATTTTCCAAATGAGATTCATGATCTTCCTTTCATTTGTACATGAGCATGGGATAGTTCAGAATATAGAAATAGATTTCATTTTCACAATAGTTTATGTGGTCAATATATAATGAGGCCAATCCATGGCCCATTATAAAATTAAATTTCAGTAGGGGAAGGATTATGAGTTTCTTTGTAAGAATCATCCCATAGTTACTAACAAGAGAAGATTCTAACACTTGTGTTTCATTCATAACACCACTAGGGTTTTTATAGTTATCACTACATCAAGGTATCAGTATTGTGATTCAATAGTTCTAGAAAACATGAACGATATAAATGAAAATGTTGAAATATAATCAGATAAAACATTTTCCATTCTTGAGTGAATATAAAGTGTACCATGTATGACATCATTTTCATCTTCCACCTTAGAAGTGGTGATAAAATATGATTTCCTTTTCTCCTTCATCTTTAGCGGGGTTTGAAACAGATTACCCTCATAGAACCACTGTTCAGAGCACTCTCTTTTATAGTTTCCTTATTCCTTATAGTTGACGCATAGTACCAAGGGCTGTGTATTGGAAGGATTCATCCTTTCGTCTGTCACATTGGTCAGATTATTTATTAATATTCATCATTTATGATCTTGGTGGAATTCTCTCTAACAATACAAGCATATCCACATCCCTCTGATTCATTACCATGATGCTTCTTCCCAGAACTCTCACATGTGGTTGGTTGGATAATCTTTCCTCTATTGTCATTTGTTCTTCCATATTGAATCTACATCCTCATCTTCTAATCTCCATATCCATGGTACCATTCTCCAAACCCAATCTCTACTTAGAAAGAACATCAAAGTAGAGATTTATATTTCACAAAGACTTAGATAGATTGATATTTTTAATGATATGGTTTTAGAAAAGTAAAAAATGTATCCATTTTCGTATATTTTTTGATAGTGAACCTAATTCATATCTTGCAAGACTTGTGAAATATTTTATTTATGTCGAGATATATTAAATCTCCTTATTCATAATCTCGAGGAATTATCTCTACATAATTATTCAAATAGTTTTAGCGAAATAATTTTGATAAATAACTTCTTAATTTCTTCCCAATCCATTTCCTCCATTCCATATTTTTTGGTACATATTAATTATAAATTCCCACAATTTATCAACCTCTACATCTAAATAATAATTGAACAAGGTATATTTTTCCTTCATAGAATTATAGAGAACAAAAAATATATTTATATTGAGTTTACACACTTTTCTATCACATGTGAATCAAAATAAAAACTAAATTTGGATAGTTATTATTTCACAAAGAAATCTACAACTAGTTTCTCTTTTTTAGGTGAAGGTGGAAATTCCACATGGTTTATGTAAATTTTAATCGGTTTAGATAGCTAGGTGGGTATTTTAATACAATTTATAACTCCACCCCCATTAAATTAGGATTTTTCGAAAATCAATTTATTTTCCCTCATATGAGTTATTGGTATTGTATCTCTTGGTTCCCATCATTTTCAAAAATATAAATGTTTTGAAAAACACATAAGACAATAAATCCTTAATAACTTATTTTTATAAAAGATCATTTATAATTAATATCTTATCAGATCCCAAGGTTTTAAATTTTTATTAAAAAATTATTCTATGATCATATACTTTAATCCTTTTCTAAATTTAAAATAACTAATTACATTAGCTATATATCTTTCACAATGGGTTTTATAGAGTATGTGATTAATTGATACTTATCCCTTGAGAGTTTTATACTAGGTATGTAAAAAACTGATTTTCATGCACCATGTTATTATCATGTTAATACCAAGTCCTCCCTTTTTAATGTTACAACTACAAGTCACATATATGCCAGAGATAATCCACTTGTAGTATCCAAACATTGATTTTATTTCACAAAAACCACACACTTTTATACTTTACTGAAACAACAAAATGTTTCCCTTAAAACTCAAACTTATCTATAAGGTTTTATAAAAAAAAATTTAGACCTAATTCAAAAAATAAATAAATCAACCCTCTAATACCTACATTAATGACCTAATTTTTTCTTTCAATAATTTTTTATTATTTTTCTGATAAATAACATAATAATAATAAATTAATGAATCAAAAAGATTCATAACATTATAAAATTATGATCATACATCACTTGTATATAATTAAACATAAAAAAATATTTAATTCCTCATTATATCCAACCAAAATATCTCATTTCCTCTTTATTAGATGAATTCACTTAAGGATATACATCACTGAAAGGGGTGAGATGAAATCCTGCTAAATTGAGGGAAAACAAATAAGGAATGTGATATGCTAATCTATAATACATAAGAAAGAGTAATCATCATCATGACATCATAAGAATGGTATAACAAAGCATAATAATGATGGAATCATTTAAAAATTACATGGAATATAGCATATAAAAAATAATGAAACATAAAAACATAGTGGTTAAATACCACACATAGTTTTGAAAAAATCTAGAATCATGATCACATATAATATAAGTGCATAAAACATAACATCATAATATTGAACAAATATAGAATCATGTTCATGAATATTACATATAATCTCATGAGATATATCACATTAACCAACTAATTTGAGGGTTTCATAATTTTAGGACCACTTGTCACATCATAAAATGTTCATAATCATGCATACCACATGGAAAGGAAACATGTAGAAATTAAATTCATAAAATAAAACCATTAAAAGGAATGGGTTTTATAATAGTTTTGCAAATAATACTTTAATGAATAAACTTTTTGGTGTCAAAGGAATAAGGTAAGTAAAATATGGTTACAAAAGACAATTTTACTTCAAAGAAAATGTAAATTAAATGGAGTCAAGAGATGTTTTTAAAAAATTAAGTCTTTTTTGAAAAATATTTATAGTTAGGTTAGAAATTATTTTGATAAGGTAGGAACATGCATATACTTATAAATAAAAAGGGACATAATATTTATATAATATATGTAACTTATTTTATCTATCCATTAATTTAGTGATAAGAAGATTGTTAGTGATTTCCTCAAAGGTGGTTAACCAACCATTAACAACACATTGTCCAAAGTAGAGGAAATAGAAGAGTGATATATATATATATGTATATATATATTTAAAATATTTTTTATAAAGTTGGTCAAAATAAATAATATAATTTTAAAATTATACTCAATTATCATATATTATTTATGTTTGAAATGAAAATTAAGAATGGGGAAGATAAGAGAAAAATGAGAAGAATGTTGAGGAAAACTAAACCCATTTTTGGTGTTTTTTCTTTTCTTTCAAAATAAATCCCTTTAATGATTAGAGTTTGAATACCCCAAAAAATAAATATGTGTTATAAGGGTAATATGATATAGGATTTGGATAGATATTTGGATTTTGTATGTGTAAGTTAAGTGGTTTTCTAAGGAAGAGAGAGTGGTTATTTAATCTTGAGGAGAGGGATATTTTTAAGATAAATAATTTAATAAAATATAATTTTCATGGTAAAATTGTAAAAATAATTTTCATAATATTATGACTCACATATATATAAAATGAAATGTTTTAAGGACATTAAATACATTAATAAACTAAATTAATTATTTTGTTAAAAATTAAAGTAAAAAAATTGGAAAATATTATTTTAATAGAACACTTTATTCTTTAGACTTTGGGAATTCTTTTTAAGGTTTGGAGAATATGTATATTTTAATAAAATTACTCATATAACTCATTAAATATGTTTTTGGTTGTCTAAAATTTCAAGAATTTATTAGGTCATTATTACACCAAGAATGATTTAATTAAAAATGTATTGGTAATAAAAAAACTGTATTTTTAACTATTCACCTAAAAATTGAAGTATTTCAAAAACTCATAAAAAACATCACCCTTTGACAATTTTGATGTGATCAGTTTAAAAATTAAATTAATCATTTCAACATAATATTTTTTCTTCATAGGTAATTTTTATTTTTTATACAATAAATTATGATTTTTACATTATACAATCAAATATATTTTGTTTAAAAGGTGATTATAGTTTCTTTGATTTTTTACAATTTTTATTTTTGTCATGGAATTATAATATTTATATTTAATTAAATTAATCCTGATAAATATTAATTAAATTTAATTCTAAAATATTTGGGACAAATTTCCATTGCAATGGTCATTTTACTATTCCCAACAATTAAGTTACTATTCTTAATGGTTTGGTTACTGTTCCAATGGATTGATTATTATTCAAATAGTCATAAAACCACTTATAAATTCTTATTAAATCCTATATAAATATTTCAATAAATTTTGTCACATTCTTCTATATTTTCCTTTTCTAAAATTTTGATCGGTGTACAAATATTTTGTTTCTTTTCCTGAGTGTTGTTCATTTGGGAGATAATTATGATAGATTAAAATGATCTAAATATTCTGATTATACTTTTATTATTTTATATTTTTATCTCATTTCTTCAGTAATTTAGTTTTTTACTAATGTGACTATCAACATTAATAAATGAAATGTTTTTTTGTGTGTTATATGTGTATAATATTATATTGTACACGCCCCACCATTAGTGTTGGAGTGGTAAGGGTTTGAGTTGGTGAGGGAAAGGTCACAGGGTCTACTACATGGGCTACGATTTAATGCAGTTTTTTTACTTGCATTGTGTTTCGTAATGGAAAATTTAATCTAACTAGTATTATATATTACAATACAACACACATTTATTCAAGAAAAAAATATTATTTATAAATTCTAGTTTTTCACATGTCAAGTGGAAAAAATAAAAATGGTCACATATTATTATAAAATCATTGGAAAACAACCACGGATGAATTTTCTAATTTTACGAACTGACCCCACATCAAAATGAGTTATTATCTACTTGATATGACCAATAATTTATTTATATAGTTTTTAACTACTTAAATATGTAGGTAATAGTAAAAACCATATCAAATGACCATTAAATTAAAGAATATCATAACATATCTATATTTCTATTATTTGGGATGTGTGTGAGTAGATGAAATTGCAATCCCACAAATGTTGTACACATAATTATTGATTAATAATTTAAAATGACTTGGTCGTATATAAAAACACACATATTGGGGTTAAAAACAAGTGAAAATGTATAATTATTGTGAAATGATAGGATAACAACCGTATATTGAATTTATAAATTCTAGATCTAATTTCACATTATTCAATGTTTATGTTTTCTTTAGATGATCTAAAAACATTTTTATTATTTCAAAACACTATAAAATTTGTGTAATAATCAAAATAATAATAATAATAATTAACATGGAATACTATAAAAAATAACTTTTAATTATTTAGGATGTGTAATAGTAGACTAAACATCACTCTCATATGTTGTGTACTCTGAATGACTATATACATTGTTTAAAATGATATTAAAGCTGTTACAAACATATTTTAGATGGTAAAATACAAGAAAAAATTCAGGGAATAGTGTTCGATGATACAAAAAAATAAATAGATTTATTTTTGAAAAATAGGAATTAACCGAGTGTCCATTTTGTTTTGGGATGACTGAAAAATAATTTCTTGTCCATTAAAACACTAAAACATGCGTACAAAGGTCAAAAGCATACAGAATGACCTTAGATTGGAATGATTTATAAGAGAAACCATTCTATTACATGTATGAGTAGAAATAATATCAATTTGGTATGTGGTGTTCTCAGAATGAATGACAAGTCCATTTTAAAATATTTTATATTCAGTAAAAGAATGTGTAAGGGGTTCCAAACCAAGAAAATGACACTAGTTTATATGAAATAATTAGATAAATAATAGATATTTACTTATGAAATTTATGAACTATCTCAATTTTAGAATGGTTTTTTATTTTCTTGGGATGATTGAAAAAAAATTGAGTTTAAAACACTAAAACATGAGTGTAATGATCAAAATTATAGAAACTAGCCTCAGATTGTTGTGAAATCATTGTAAAATTTCATTTAATTTATTTATGACATGTATGATTTTATGAAATGTAAATATCACATTAAGTGTGCTCTGAATGAATAAATAATCTATTTTACATTAAACAATTATTATAAATAAGTAATATAATAAAAAAACAAATAATTAAATACTATTTTTGATATCATTTTTTTCATTTAAATTATCTAGTGGCATAAAATTTTCCTATTTTTATTTTTTCCACTATTCTATATTTTTCATTTAACTTATTTCATGTTTAATTATATGATATGATGGGTGTAGAGGTTGGAAAACTATTTAACAAGGTTAGTTGTGAGACTATAAAATTATTTATAATATAGACATGTACTTAATATATGAATTATTAATGCCTTTTGTTTCTGTATGTACCAGTTGAAAACATGTACTAGTTGTAGTTTTTTTTAAAAAAAATATTGTCTATAAGGATTTCCATATGAAGGTCAAAAAATTCTACTGTTTTATAACCAATACTGACTCTCATATAGAGGTCTCTGTCGGAAATATCAATAGATCCACCCTATAATGGCTAGTGATGGCCACTAGAATCAATTAACAACTTCTTGTTTAAGTTATTTATAGTACTTTTTTATAGTAGTGTGACTATAAAATAATTGAAAATAAAAATATCATAACAAAATTATTAGGATTATTTAATTTGGATCTCTGATTTATGTCTCATGTTACAAATTAAAATTAGATTTTTTATTAATTTTATTTTCATTCAAATTTTTTTTCTTTACATTTCATACCTTATTTTATTCATGGTAAAACAAGTGTTATTATTTTATTATATAAAAGTTTATAGTGGTTGTGATATATTTATTTTTATGATGTGATAATCATTTTAATTGTGATTATGATTACTCCTCGTAACTTAAAAAACATTCCATATTTTCAACACTTCATTATCTCCATGTTATTACATTGTGAACATTGTATTTCACAAGGGAGAGAAATATAGATATATAACATTGATATCAAGATTAATGAACTTTATATATATATATATATATATATATATATATATATCATTTTGTGTGTGTGTTAATGGAAATGAGATCATTCAACTCATTATTTTCTCTTGAACACAAATCCACCTTCTTTTTGTTAATACATTTCATCCATCATCACTATTAGAAATTTTTACTTCATAATTCACTTCTCTTATGATCCCTCACACATTTATATTTTTTGAAAATCTATATGGTTTCAATATGTGTTTGATTAGTTTCTTAACTTGGTTTTTGAAAAAAAAATTAATATTTTTTTGAATAGATTAGTAATTGAGTGGGACGTTATATTTTACTTGGATAATATTTTTAATCTTGGTTTTTTTCAATTAAAATTTATCTAAAGAGTAACTTATCATAGATATTTGATGCTAAGATACATCTAAATAAAAACAAAATTTGAAATATGATCAATGTTTGGTAGATAAAATTACCTATAGAACTTTCCCAAGAAATGATAAGTTAATTCCATCACATTCACAGTGATTTAAGATTAAATTTCAGAGGGGGAATAATCCCTCGATTTTATAGAAAAATATTAATGAGTGGAATGATCACATATGAATCATCATACTAATAAAATAAAAATATAAATGGAGTCCTTTAAGATTCCAATACAATAAAACAATAAGTGACTATAACTTCAGAAATTTTATAAATTAAAACATAATTTAAATTCTATAGAGAAAATGTTATTGGTACTAATATATTGAAAACACATTTTTGGCTATCTGGGTCTTTCTCGTTATTATTCAATAGTGATATCAAGAAAAATATGTTTTTAAGTATTCTGAAATACTCCATTTTCATTTTTATTTATAACAAATAAATGAAATCATTATTAGAAATCAGGAAACATGACACAATAGTGAAACTCCAATCCCTGATGTGAGTTCAATTACTTATAATTAGGGTCATGGAAATAATAAATGCAGTCGAGGTAGAGGAAAATAAAATTATCTAGGCAGTCATACAACCCCTAAGAAAATAAAACCATTCCACTAAAGTTTTTTAACTAATTAAAAAACACATATAATGAAAAAAATGAATGATGAACAAATATACTTTTAGAGTGGTATGATGTGGCATTGGATGCATTCCTTTTATACTCTAAATCATTTTTAGATCATTATCAATAATAAATAAAAGTTAAACAAATGATCATTAAATTAAAACATTCTAACCAGTCTATGAATTATCATGCGTATATTATGAATTTTGACATCAATGATTATTTTTTAAACAATAAAGTCAACAAGCATTTTTGTATTGTGTAAATGATCATAATGGAGGTTAATTTTTTAATTTATAATTTTTTATTATATATTGTAATGTTTTTTCCCATTACATTTTATTTTCTTTCTTATATGCATTTATTATTTTATTTTTAATAATAATCGATGTTATGAATCACCCTATTGATATGAATTACTATAATGAAACTTTTTTCTCATCAACAACACTATAATGAACACACTTCTTAAATATGAGAAATATTTTATCAAAATTCAAATGATAAGTGATTATCTAAGTATATTAATTGGTAGTGATAATTTAATATAAAGCTTTTAAATAGAATAGATATTCCCAATTGATGGTATGTATATTTAAACCAGTAATTAATTATATTATGCAACATCTTTAAAAAAATTATTAAGAATTAATGATATTTAGGTAAATTGATATTACATAGAGATAATAGATGAAGGAGGCATTAAATGACACTATATAAAAAGCATTAATATTGAAAAAAATTGATTCTAGGGAAACATAATATACTTTCCTCTATATTATAGAATTTAAATATATGTACAATCAAATAAAATATAGTAAACATGATATTTTCCAGTCATGATACAATTATTGTAATTCATGATCATTTGGATCATTTAGAACATATAATTATGAGGAATACAATAAAGATATACATGGTCATCTATCTTTTTATAAAGAGGTTCTTACATATAATGATTTCTCATGCACTACGTGTTCTCAATGTAAATTTATCATAAGACGATCATAATTGACGATTGGGATTAAATAACTTCACTTCTAGAAATTATTCATAGTGGCATATATATTTATATTCATTCTACATGTTTACTATTTTGATATTTTAGGATCATAATTGATGTTTTTAATGGATACACCACTTGTTCTTAATATTAACTTGAAGTGTGGTTATTTAATGTTTTTTTCCCAAATAATGAGTTTAAGGACCCAATTACCATATTATTCAATCAAGTGTGTTTGAAATGATAATTTTGGCGATTATTCATTGCATGTTTTCAAAAATTATTTTTGTCATTGGAATATGTGTGGTAAAACTATTATTCATGTTCACAATCAAATCGGTCTAATTGAATCCATTATAAGGAAATTTTAACTTCTTTCTAGACCCATTTTCACAAAAACAAAATTCCCTCGTTTGGCATGGGGGTAAGAAATTTTCGATCATAGAAACAGTTACTCAAATATTACCATTGAGATATCAAAAAATTTACCCTTTCTAATTACATTGTTATCTTAAAAGAATTAAAAATTAATTACTTTTGGATGTGCAGTATACTTGCTATTATAACCACAAAAATAAACAAAAATGGGAAACTAATTATGATTTGGGAATTATGTTGGATTTAAATCTCCCTTAATCATAATTTATCATAATAAAATTACAGTAGATCTATTTATTAAATTTTTTTTATTATAATTATTATTAACTTATATTTCATACATTAAATGGGGAAAATAAATCGATATTCAAATAAATATCATAGAAAAAACATATATGTTTCATCTTGATTCTCAAAAAGATATTTGTGAAGTGGCAGTTTAAAATAATAATTTTTTTTAAATTTATATAATCAATTTCTCAATACATTCAATGATTCAAAACGTGTTAAAAACTCATACATACCATCTATAAGTTCACTAGTCAAAATAGGAAACCTAAGTGGGAAATTTAATGGAACAATAAAAAATGCTTCTAATTTGTATATAATGTGTGGAAGTAACCTTGGTTTAAAAGATTAAAATCCTTCTCAAGGGAAAGAGGAAAAATCCTTGTAAATTAAAGAAATAAATGAGCAGGATGAGAATATTTTCTAATATAATATTATAAATGGTGTTCATGAACATGATTAAGAGAAAATTTCTATTAATATTAATAACACCAAAAGATTATGGAACCACGTACAAACCATTTTCGATGATATATATTCATAAAACATGAAACATGAAATTATTTATTTGGATCACAAACTAAAATTTAATTATGAATGTTGGGATAGACTATATAATGATAAATAAAAAGATTAAATCTATTTAGAATTAGACTCACATTCCAAACACAAGGTTTTTATGTTGATTTTAAAAACCAAAGAAGGGGTTAAACATGTTTTTATAATTGGGTGTTTTTTTAGAAGTTGTTATGAAAATAATAAATATGTGGGATATAATTCATAAATATTATTCAATATTTCAATAAAGTACCCATTTTTTATTATGTTTAAACATACACACTATTAATTGATGTGATAACCTTTAAAAACCTCCAAAATATTATTTTATATTAAAATATTCAATTATTCTGGATGGATGTTGTGATTTCGTACCTATATGATATTATTTATAATGATTTTTATATGAAAATTTTATAATGTTTCAAAATGGAAACTATATTTATTGGGTGTTGATATCATTTTTTTATATTTACATAATAATTACATGGATTAAAATAGTGAAGGGGTATGTGGTTTAACCGTCTGATTCGGATTGAGTATTTTTTGAAAATGTTCTATAAAAATGTCATAATGTTTTCATATATATTAATTAAAATGAGTGCATATATATTTTTAATTATTTTATTACATGACTCTCTTTTCAATATCAATGGGTTTCAAGATAATATTTCAAAGGTAATCAAGTGTTTACAAAAATAAATTTAAAATGAAGGTATATGGAAAGAAAATTTTCAATCATTCATTAAAAATTAAACAACATGAATAAATATTATTTTTAATCAATCGTGGTATACTTTAAGTGTATTACAAAGGATTTATAAAGACAATTCACATATATTGATTACACAAATAGTTTTATAGTCTCCAGATCAAGATAAAGATCTGTTTAGACTAGGAAAGGATAATAAAGAATTTATTTGTCTTGAAGTATCATATTTTAGTTCTATATGAGTAATAATGTGTCTTGAAAATAATAGAAGTCTATATATATAATTTTTTCTAACTTGATTTTTAATATAAAATTCTTTTCATAATCATTCAAAATTTAATTTCATTAAACATATATTAAGATGAATTCAAGGATTTATTAACCAAGGTTTATTTGATTCTAGAAGTTCATATACAAAATTGGTTAGTTTTACTAATGTTTAATATTTATCTCATCCACATTAATTTAGGCTGCTAAAATAATATTTTTTCACACTAAAGGATATATTCCCTAAATAATTATATGTATATTGTATATATAATCTATTTTTGATTTAATAAATGTTATGATTTGTATGCATGGGTTGTATAGTTTCTTACAATTCATGATTTTAGTTATTTTATTCAATTTATTTTATAGATAAATGATAAATATTTATAACCTGTAAAATAATCTAACATCATGATATCATTTAATTGAGTATTTTATTTGATAAAATTCATGGGGGAGTAATGTGTATGATATATGTATTGGACAGTGTATTAACATAAATGATTTATTATAAATAATTGCTAAATATCCTTTGTAAGGGGACCAGTACAATGTGATGTAAATATAATGAGTTCTATATATTTTCTGAAACACCCTTGATTCCAAATCTATCATTTTCATTCTATTTTCACATAATGAACTTGCATTCCTTTGAGGAAATATAGATCATGTCCTTATAAGAAATGATTCCAATCAGCACATTCATACTTAAAGAGGTTAGATTCACCTTAGCTATAACTTTTTTATCTTCTTAATACACATTTAATGATGGAGATAAATATGTCTTAGTGAATCAACCACTTAATGATATGTCCATTTTACAACAATTCTTATTTTCTAGTTTTTTCATAGATTCACTTATACTTTCTTATATATTTTTATTTAAGGATTATAAATTGTTTATTTTCACTAATAATTATTGATATACAATATAATATTCCTTGAAGTGGTATAAGAGAATAGGCTAAAGGCTTATCCAATTTATCATAATTTTTATTCATTAATGTGTGATGAACGGTCATCCTTTATCCAATGGCTCCATCATGATACAAATAGTTTCATTCCAATTGATATGGGGAAATGAATTTCTTGGATAGGTTCATATGAATTTTATATTGGATATGAACATATAAATGAATTTGATTCCCTCCTTATAGTTTTATTAAAGTAATTCATTTTTTAGATATATGAAAACATGAATGTAGTGGTAAATGATAAATAAAATTAAGAGCATCATTTTAGTCTTTGTTTTGTGTATGCTGTTGTTTTGGGTTACTTTCATGCAAACCCACATCTCATATAATATTAGTCCTATTTTACCTATATGAAATGGTTCTAAGAAAAGGTAATCTTTATTCACCTTTATGTTGAAGATTCAACATAATTGTCATAATACCATTACAAAAGGGGGACAATTAAAGGTGACTTTTGTATACCCTTACGTAACAGACCTACTAAATGAATCCTCTATGTTTTCTATATGTAGTAGGTTACACCCATGATACCATTATGTGAAGGATTCTTTTTAAAGGTAACCTCTATGTATCCTTTAAATTGGAAAAATAACCAATGAGACCTTTACATATATTACTGTTATGCGACTCAATGTTACTTGATGTTAATTATCTCAAACATACATAATTTTTTTTAATCTTTACATTTATGTTATTTGAATATATCTTGATGAAATATAGATAAATACCCTAAATAGATCCTTGAAATGGTGTTAATAGTTTTTTAAAAGACATTGAATAATTCTACAAGTTCCCTATAGGTTCTTCAAATAAAGGACTGAAGACAATTCAGGAAAGAAATAGGTACCAGTAGGATTGACAAGTATGTGTTGTAAAACTAGCCAATGTGTGGCATAAAAAAAATTAACTCTTACAGCAAGACCCCATAGGCTACCAAGTAGTGGGGCATTGGATAGCTGATGTTGATGTATAATAGAACCTTTGAGCAATAAAGTCCACCAGCCAGATGGTGGTAGCAGATAGTGAGGACCAAGTAGCTAGCACCTCATTGACTACATAGTGGAGGCTACTGATTACATGGTAACGTAAGGTCGGAATCTCCTCACAACATCTAATGTTTTCAGAATACATTTAACATGGAAATATTAAACTAAAAGACCCCTAAAGGCCTCTGGAATATTATCAAAGGTAATGGATATTAAAAATAGAATCCTTGGGTGTCCTTGGAAATCTAAAAATCATATTATAATCTAATATCCAATTCCAAAGTGATCAATTCCTCACAATTCTCTATCTTTCCAAATCCTATTTCTATTTCTAGATTGTGAGTTGAAATTGTAATATTCATTCATTCTCTTATAATATTATCATTATCATCTAGTTTTCATTATATTCTTAGAGAGATTCAATACTAATATTCTAGTATTTTTCTTCCAAGCAATATCATCATCATCATATTTCTTCTAAATTTGGATATTACAATCATTAAAGTGAGGGATGGTGGTTTTCATTTGATTTCCTTTAAATAGGAAAGTGACAATTTTGATTGATTTTTATAGAATTCTTATTATGGAGTTGGTGTTTGTTGTATTTTTATTTTCATTATATAACCAAAAACTAAAGAGATAGTTTTTTTAGCACAATTAGGTTAAATATCCTAAGGGGGGACTGGGTGAATCATGGTGTAACAGATTAAAAGAAATTTTCCTTTGGAAATTGTTTCATTGTTTAACAAAACACACTTCTCTATCCTTTTCATAGCAATGTATGAATAGAAATGAAATCATGCACGATAAATAGAGATTTTACATTGTTCACCTTCATTGTGCTATATCTAAGGAGCATACAATGAAAATGTGCCTATTTACCAAATACACTAAGTCTCAATGTGAAATTATATGTTTTAGGATAGATCACTTTTATTCCATGGATTTATGCCTTTATAATGTTTAGGTTTAGCTTACTGCTTTCCCAAGGGTCACTCCGTAGCTCTCTTTTGATGGCACACTTACAGTGGAAAGGATCACATTCTTCTTATTCCTTCTCTCATTTCTATATAAAGGATCCACTCATAGTTTATAGACATGTAGGTACCTTCATTATCAATAATGAATTAATCCTCAACTATAGATAGATTCTTTGTTTAAGTACCACTATTTTAAAAACATTTAGTTTGTGAAAATATCTTTCACAAACTGTTTAGTCCTTCCATGAACTATCTGACATGCTTTGAAAACTAAAGTGAATCCTCCGAAAACTGTGTTGCACGGGGTGGCATTAGTTCTTCACGATAACCACTTTTTTGTAGACCACCCCTTCTTCATGGTTTTTTGATGCATCATAGACTACCTCTTCTATGAGGACCCTAATACCTTGAAATATTTAGATCCTCACAAAATCATTTTGTGAACTTTTCACATGAACTACTTCACGTTTCACAGAATCCTCCCTGGTGAACTCTTCTTCTTCATATAATTCTTCCTCATGAACTACTTCATACTTCGCCAAATTCCTTCTAGAGTGATGATCTATTCTAATGAAATTCATTCTACTTAATGATCTAATTAGGTGTATTTATGTAGGAAAATAGATCCACAAAACCTATTAATATGAATTACCCAAAACCATGATGTGGTACATCCTTCACTACGAACTACCATGCGGTCCGAATAGTGGATTAATACTTTGTGGAAAATGATGTATTCCTTAAATGAAAGCCCTTTATAGCTCCTAAAATCACCGGATATTAAGTACAAACAATGAGCCTCCCACTAATAATGATCCTATCGCCAACTATGAGCCTCCCAAGAAATGAATTTGCTACACCATCCGCGTAGCGCTTTTTGTGTTCTGCATAGAATTACTAGGAAGAAATTTTCCTTTGATGATTTTCCTTCACTATTCGACATACCTCCTTTGCAGCCAATGAACTACGTTTCATGATCTAAAAACTATTGTCCATAAAATCCTTTACGGAAAACCATCAATTTCCATAAAACAAAATCCCAATTTTGGGCCCCCAAAATTTGAAAAATACTGTGAAATTGCACTACCTTAAATATTTTCTTCGGTAACACCAACCATAATTATTTGTGGTCATCAGATTTTTCAACAAATTATATCACCCCGTGAACACTAAGACTATGCATTGATGGATTTTTTTCCCATCTTTTTCTTTCATGAATACCATTAAAGGAAAGGTGTAATACATTAAATCCACAAGAGATTGTAGTGGAAGACATGGTGGATATTTTAGAGTTATGTTTAGTTTCCTTACCAAATATCATTTCTCATTTACTTTCTTTAATATCATTTATTAATGACGTTAAATTATTAATTGTTTTTTAATATGTCAATAAACACATATTCACATAATTGTTTATACATTCAAACAATTAATTTATTTATATTCAAATCTCGTAATATTTTTTATATTTGAATCACTCTTTTTTATTATTATTTTATATTTGAATCACCCTTTTTTATTATGATATTATTATTTTGGGTCATTACAAAATTCCCCAACAATGAAACTCATTGCAACTAAAATTCAAACTTTTTGAACATAGAATAGATTTAATATGTTGTAAATGTTTTGAGAGCATTCCATATATGTTATTTACCTCACTCCGTTATCTTGGATTAAATTAACATATAACAGATAATGATAACCATTTTTTGAGGTAGTTTCTAAACACTCTATTCATCAAGTCTAATAATATTTCAAGGAACTTATAATATCTGATGGGTATCACTATAAAATTAGAGTACTAATACCATATTCATATGGTTATATTATAAATATGTTTGTTATATACATTCAATAGAGGATATACAAAATTAATATCCACAATTGAGAAGTGTTGATCAACTCAAATGTTATTGAAGAATTCATCAATCCTTGGTATAGGACACATGTTCATTATTACAGTCTTGTTGATCACTCGGTAGTCAATACATATCCACATTGAACCATCCATTTACTTGATAATGAACACTATTTCACCCAATATTGATGTAGTACGGTTCCAAAACCCTTTATCCAAATTATATTTGAGTTACTTCATTAAACCCCCTAGTTCGATTTGGGTTTTATTATTAGGGAATTTGGAGATAGTAGTGTCTCATTATATATTCTCTATTGATAACTCTACCTCACGGTCTGAGGGTATTCTGGAAAACTCCTTAGGAATTGAATTTTTATATTCCCTTACAATAGGAAATTCCTTTGGGTTTGTTCTTTCAATGGACACAACCATTTAAGAAATACATGATTCTCTATAGGGTATCATAACCCAAACCATTGAGGTATTTTCCAAATGAGATTCAGGATATTCCTTTCATTTGTACATGAGCCTTGGATGGTTCAGAATATATATAATGATTTTATTTTATTAGTAGTTTATGTGATCTATATATAATGAGGGCCAATCTGTGGCCTATTATAGCATTAAATTTCACTAGGGGAAGGAATATGTGATTCATTGGAAAAATCATCCCATATTCACCAACATGAGAAGAGTACAACACTTGGGTTTCATTCATAGAACAACTAGAGTGTTTAGGGTTATCACTACATTAAGGTATCGGTGTGGTGATTCAATAGTTTTGGGAACCATGAAATATATAAATAAAAATATTGAAATATAATCAGATAAATCATTTTCCATTCATGAGTGAATATGAAGTATACCATGTATGACCTCAATTTCATCTTACACCTTAGTAGTGGTGATGAAATATGATTTCCTTTTCTCCTTCGTCTTTGGTGGGTGTTGAAACTGATTACCTCATAGGCCCACCGTTCAGTGCACACTCTTTCATTGTGTCCTTATTCCTTATAGTTGAAGCACGGTATCATGGGATGTGTATTGGGAGGAGTCATCCATTAATCTATCACGTAGGCCAGATTATTTATTATTCTTCATCATTTATGAGCTTGGTGGCCTTCTCTCCCACACTAGAAGCATATCCATGTCCCTTTGACTCATTACCATGATGATTCTTCCCACAACTCTCTCATGTGGGTGGTTGGATCATCTTTCCTCTATTGTCATTTTTTTCTTCCATATTGAATCTACATCCTCTTCTTCTTATCTCCATATCCATGGGACCATTCTCCAAACTCATTCTCTACATTTAAAGAACATCAAAGTAAATATTTATAATTCAAAAAATCTCAGATAGATAGACATTATTTATGATACGGGTTTAAAACAACAAATAATCTATCTATTTTTCTATATTTGAGGATAGTAAACCTAAGACATATCTTTTAAGACTTGTTAAATTTTCCTTTTTTATGTCAACATATATTCACCCTACTTATTTATAATCTCAAGGAATTACCACTATATAATTATTCAAATAGTTTTAGGGAAATAATTCTGATAAATAACTTCTTAATTTCTTCCCACTCCATTTCCTTAATTTTATCTTTTTGGTTTATATTATTTGTAAATTCCCAAAATTGATCAGTCTCTCTATATAAATAATAAACAACCAAGGAATATTTTTTCTTATTAGAATTATGGAGGATAAAAAATAATTTTCTATTAAGTAAACACAATCTTCTATCACATGTGAATCAGAAGAACAACTAAATTTTGATGGTTATTGTTTCACAAAGTACTCTATGACTAGTTTCACTTTTTTATGTGAAAGTGGAAATTCCACATGGTTCAGGTAATTGTTCATTGGTTGAGATAGTTGGGTAGGTATTTTCATACAATTTTGAACTCCACCCCCATTAAATTATGATTTTTGGAAAATCATTTTATATTCCCACAAATGAGTTACTGGTCCGGTATCTCTAGGTTGCCATCATTTTCTAAAATATAATTTTTTGAAAAACAAAAAATCCAATAAATCATTAATTATTTATTTTAATAAAAAAAGTCATTTATAATTAATATCTTATTAGATCCCAAGATTTTCCATTTTTATTAAAAAATTAATCTATGATCATATACTTTAATCCTTTTCTAAATTTAAAATAAATAATTACATTAGCTATATATCCTACCCAATGGGTTTTATAGACTATGTGATTAATTGATTCATATCCCTTGAGAGTTTCATACTAAGTATGTTAAAAAATTTATTTCCATGGACCATGTTACTATCTTGTTATTACCTAGACCTCCCTTTTTAATGTTATAACAATTAGTCACATCTATTCCTAAGAAACATCAATGTGTTGTATCCAAACAGATATTTTATTTCATAGAAACCATGCACATTTATAATTTACCGAAACATGAGGATGTTTACCTTAAAACGAAAACATATCTATAAGGTTTCAAATTTCATTTTCTAGACCTAATTAAAAAATTAACTAAATAAATCCTCAAATACCCACATTAATGAACAAACATTTTCTTTCAAGTCTATTTTATTTTTTTATGATAAATAACGTAGTAATAATATATTAAAGGATCAAAAATGTTTTGTAACATTGAAAAATTATGATCATACAAAACTTATATATAAGTAAACATCAAAAATATTTAATTCCTCATTATATCCCTCTTAAATCTCTCATTTCCTCCTTATTAGATGAATTCACTTGAGGATATACATCAATGAAAGGGGTGAGATAAAATACTAGTAAAGTGATGGATAATATATAAGGGATATGAGATGTGAATCAATTGTACATAAGAAAGAATAATCTTCATCATGATATCATAAGAATGGAATAATAAAAAATACTAATGATAGAATAATTGGAGAATTACATGGAATATGGCATCTAAAAAATAGTTAAACATCATAATATAGTTGTTAAATTCCACACATAGTTGTGAACAAATCGATAATCATGATCACATATAATATAAGTGCATAAAACATAACATCATAATCTTGAACAAATATAGAATAATTTTCATGAATAATACATAATATCATGAGATATTTCACATTAACCAATTAATTTGAGGAATCCATAATTTTTGGACCACTTTCCACATCATAAAAGTCCATAATCTTGCATACCACATAGAAGGGAAACATATATAAATTAAAGTCATAAAATAAAACCATTGAAAGGAATGGATTTTTTAATGGTTTTGTAAATAAAACATTCATGAATTAACTTTCGGGTTCAAAATGAATAAGGGAAGTAAAATTTGGTTACAAAAGAAAATTTGACTTCAAAGCAGAAGCAAATCAAGAGGAGTTAAGAGATGTTTTTAAAAAATTAAGCCTTTTTTTAAAAATCTTAAATTTAGGGTTAGAAATTATTTTGATAAGGTAGGAACATGCATATCCTTATAAAGAAAAGGGACGTAATATTTATATATTATATGTAATTCATATTTTTCATCCATGAATGTAATCATAATAAAATAGTTATTTATTTCCTCAAAGGCAATTAACCGACCAATGAAAACACGTTGTCAGAAGTGGAGGAAAGAGAAGAATGAAATATATATGTCGTCAATATTTTCTTTGAAGTTGGTAAAAATAATTAATATAACTTTTAAATTATACTCAGTTATCATATTGTATTTAATTTTGAAAGGAATATACTGAATGGGGAAGATACGAGGAAAATGAGAAGAATTTTGATGAAAACTGATCCCCTTCTTGGTGTTGTTTCTTTTCTAATGAATTAAATCGCTTGAATTATTAGAGTTTTATGACACCAAGAAATTTATATGTATTATAAGGTTAATATGATACGGTAATTGGATAGATATTTGGATTTTGTAAGTGTAAGGTAAGTCATTTTCCAAGGGAGGGGGAGGGGTTATTTAATCTTTAGGAGAGGGGTATTTTTAAGATAAAAAATTGAATAAAATATAATTTTCATGTAAAACATTGTAACAAAAATTTTCATAACATTATAAATCACATATATATATATATATATATTGAAATGTTTTTAAGACATAAAATACCTTTATAAACCCAATTCATTATTTTGTTAAAAATTAAAGTACAAAAAGAGAAAATATTATTTTAATAGAACGCTTTATTTTTTACACTTTGGGAAATATTTTTCAGGTTTGGAAAATATTTATATTTTTATAAAATTATTCATTTAACTCATTAAATGTTTTTTGGTTGTCAAAATTTTCTGGAATTTATGAGTTCATTATTACACCAAGAACGAATTAACTAAAAATGTATTGGTCATTAAATAAGAGTATTTTTAACTATTCACCTTAAAATTAAAGTATTTCAAAAAATCATCAAAAACGTCATCCTTAGACAATTTTTATATAAGCTGATTAAAACTGAAAATAATTTCTACAATATAATCTTTTTTCATAGGTAATTTTTATTTCTTATATAAAAAATTTTGATTTTTAACTTATACATTGAAATATAATTTATTAAAAAGGTTATTATACTTTTTTTGATTTTTTTACAATTTTTATTTATGTCTTGGAATTATAATTTTTTTATTTCATTAAATTAATCATTATAAATATTATTTAAATTTAATTTTATAATACTTGTGTAAAATATCCATTATAATGGTCATTTCACTATTCCCAACAATTATGTTGGTATTCTAATTGGGATGGTTACAATTCCAATGGATTGATTACTATTCCAATGGTCACATAACCCCTTATAAATACATATTAAATCTTCCATAAATATTTCACTAAATTTCGTGACAATATTTTTTATTTTCCTTTTCTAAAATTTTGATTGGTGTGCTAAAAAAATTATTTTCGAGAGTGTTATTCATCGAAGAGATAACTATGGCATATTAAAACCATCTAAATTTTTCGATTTTACTTTTATTATTTTACATTTTTATCCCATGTAATATTTTTAATATTAATGAATTTAGTTTTTTACTAATGTAACTATCTACATTAATTAAACGAAATGTTTTTCCAATGTTTTGTATGTGTATAATATTATATAGTACAGGCCCCACCTTCAGTGTGGGGATAGTAAGGGTTTGAGTTGGTTAGGGGAAGGTCCCGGGGTCTAGTCCCTAGGCCTATGACTTAACGTAGTTTTATTCCTTGCATTGTGTTCTGTGGTGGAAGATGTAATCTTCCAAGTATTATATAGTTCAATGAAACAAACATTTATTCAAGAAACAAATATTATCTATAAATTCTAGGTTTCCCACGTGAAGTTGAAAAAATGGTCACATATTATTATAAAATCATATGAAAACTACCATTTATGTATTTTTTTAATTGTACAAACTGACACCACATCAATACAAGGTATTGTCTACTTGAGACGACTAATAAAGTATTTTTACTATTTTGAACTACTTAAATGTGTATATAATAGTAAAAACCATATCAAATGACCATAGAATCAAAGAATATCATAAAAAATCAATATTTCTATTATTTGGGATGTGTGTGAGTAGATGAAATTCTAAGCCCATATACGGTGTACTCCTAATGATTGATTAATAATTTGAAATGACTTGGTCGTATTTAAAAACACACATATTGGGCTTAAAAAAGATAAAAATGTATAATTTTTGCGACATGATAGGACAACAACTGTATATTGAATTTTTAAATTTTTGATCTAATTTCACATTATTCTATGTTTATGTTTTCTTGAGATGATCAAAAAACAATTTTGTAACACCCCAAAATTCCCCGATACACTTCTCTTTAAATAATGTAATAGCTTGCATTGTACGCTAGTTTGAGATTCTAACTAGCCGCGACCAATCAAAATAGCCGTTATGAATAGTAATACACACATTTTGAAATTATATAAATTTTACAATTCAAAATGGACTACATTTTTCGATTCAGAATATCGAAATTAGCCTATGTTGAATTTTTTTGTATTTTTCTGAGAACTTCCAATTTTCATTGAAGAGTGAAAAATACTTAAAAACAACATTTTTAATCAAAATAATTTATAGTGATAAATTATACGATTGATTGGTTTTAATGTATAATTAGAATATATTTTAATTGTTTTATCCAATTGTGGTCATTATAATTAGTTTCACTTTAAAATTGGACATAAACAATTGTCAATCTTTTGATATATATTGTTTCCTAAAAACACTCTATTTGTTGTGACAGCGGGAATTAATTATTAAATTAATTAACTCAACTTATATGTATTTAATTTTGGAAAATAAACATCATTTTTGAATTAGAAATATCAAATATAGCTTAGGGTTAATTTTTGGTATTTTTCTGAGAAACATCAATTTTCGATGAATAGTGAAACCACTAAGTGGTAGTTAAAAAACTAGTTTTTCATTTAAATGAAACTTTACCACTTCTGTGAATTGAATTTCAAAAATCTGACCTACATGGTTGTCATTAGTAAGTAAAATTTTGTTCAATGAGATGAAAATAATTTTTGGTGAATAGTAACTTTTAAGTTTTATTAATCGCGATTAAAGGTAATTAGTGTAATTTAAGGTAAATATAATGTTATAATAATATGAAATTACCTTTAAATTTGTCCTAAATTTATTGGATGAGTCATGGCCGACCAAGAAAATCTATGGGTCAACTTGGGGACCCCATGTATCCACTTGGGTATGAAAATGACATTAATAACTTTTTATTTAAAGTAAAAATAAAATTGTCACAAACATGTGTTGTTTTACTAAAACAATTATAACATGGGGTTATATAAGTTAAATTTTCAACGATAAATATTAATTGGAAATCTAACAATATTTCCAACATCATGATTTTTTTTTTTTAATTTTTAGACATTAAATAAATTAAATTTTTATGACACCATGATGGTGCAGCGATTACCTCAATAGTTAACGATTAAAATAAAATGAAAAGATAATGTAAAATCTAAGACTTACAATTGTAAAAACCCTATTGGATGAGTATATTTATAACCCTTATCACCTTATCCTCAGAATAAATAATTTTGGTACCTTTAAAATACGAAACTCATTATATAATAAAAAAACATTTCTTGACTTTCCAAGAGTTCCCCTCCTCTCCTCTTATAAAAGGCCCCCACCTCTACCACCTTATTCACACCATCAAAGCCATTTGGCTCGTCCAACCTCTGCCAAATTACACTCTCAACTTACCTCTATTACTCCTAGAAGCCTCACTTTGGGAAGAAGTGTTCCCAAGGAAGCCTTTGGCTCAAATCAAAAAGAGTTACCCATTTTTAAGGTAATGTCTTCTCTTATGTTCTTTTGTTTTATTTTTCTTCTACAACCCCTTAAACTCTTTATATTCCATTATTTTATAACAAAACCAGTATATTAAATATACTATGATGTTTTTATTATAAGGATTTTATTTACACTTACACACACCTTCGTCTAAGGGTTAAAGAACATACTATTTCTGTGGGTGGTGAATTACTGCCTCACGAAACGGTGATTGTTCAATATTATTTTAACAGCTTTCATGGTGGCCATTAAGATGTCAATATGTTTATTTATGTTATATATTATGTTTATGTTTTCCTTATTCTTCTGTATTTTTCATTTATGGCATGTCTTTATGATTTCCATTATGGGTAAACGGGATAATTTCATTTTAGAAAGTGCGGGCTACCGCCCCCTCAAAGTGGTTTGAATCATTAATGCCATATATGGGATGTATAAAGGATGGAGTTAATGATATTATATATGATATTATACTGTAATAATAATATACCTTTATATCATTATGATTTCATTCCATTTAATACGAAATAGGAATGAAAGTAGCGTTCATGCGTACGTACGACTTACCGTCTCTATGAACGGTGCATTTCATTTCTTACCTCTTAATGTTATGTAATATTATAAATACATGTATCTATTGGATATATATTATATATACGATGTCTACATCATGAATATTTTTTTGGAGATAATGGATATTTTACCACGTGAACAACTTTTAATTATAAGAAGTTTATTTTTGACTCAAGTACCATAGATTGAAAAAACAACCGTTATTTACTTAAATAATTACATAATGTTCATAACATGGTAATAAGTGATATAAATGGAATAATGAACTTGAAAAAGGTTCTTAAGCAAGAAGAAGTTAAATCTGGTTTATTATTCAGGAGGTTAAATGACGATCGAGTCAAGTCGTACACAAGGTAAGGGACATCGTCTCAATCTCCTTTCATTCAGGCATATTTTGTTTTATACACAACTTTACATTATACGGTGTATGAACCCCTTTTAATTTTACTTTTATTCAAAAGGGATCTTTTTATACGAAGCGTATTTATGAAATGACAAAAGGAATGTTTTGTCTTACGTATGTGGCGACAACGACTTCTCTGCCGCCGTGACCATTATTTCAGTTTCAGCTTCCTCTACAAGCCATAACTTTTTTTAAATGAAAAATAAATACCATGTTTTAATTTTATTTTATTTTGGTATTAAAAATGGTTTTGATAATGTTTTTATTATATCAATGTGTTGTATTGATATCTTGTGATTGAAATGTGGAAATGTTATGTTTCCTTTATGCATGTTTTATGTTATACAATTATATTTTGGTTTATGATATGTTTAAACCTTTTCATATAAGGAATGAATTTGACTTAATAAGTGATAGGTGGAGCCCGATATAGCTCCTCGATGCATCGGTAGGTCTCATGAGACAAACTATTGTCTTGGCACGAGGCCTTGAACAAATCTTATTTGTAGTCTTGGCACGAGGCCTTGGCTACGTGGTTATGATAGTCTGGCATTATGCATTTTATCATTACGAAAGTGGTTATTGATATTGCATGTGATTATTCGACAAGTAGAATATCCATGTGAATAAGTAAATGGCATTATATCATTTTAATTTTTCCATATTATGTTGAAGATCAAGTTTAAAAGGCTTTTGCTTTAGTTATACAATTCCTTAAATGTTTATATTTATTTATAAAAGCTTCCACTATATTGTTATCCTTACTGAGCATCTGACCTCACCCCATTCAATGTTTTATTTTTCCCAAGATGTGAAGAAATATTTTATGACTGACCTACAGGGATAGTCTGAAGGGGATATGGGTGTGGACTATGGAGACTATGTTACTGTATGTTTTCAATTTATGATGTAATGTAACATTTATGAATGTATCTAGTGTTTCCAAGGGTAATAAACTAATTGGTCTTTCGAGACTTGATCTTTTGTGATCATTCCAATGATACGTAAAAATGCACTGACTCTGGGTAACTGGGGTCGGGGAGTTACAGTTGGTATCAGAGGTAGTTTAGTACTAACCTTGGAAGCTATATTTAGATAAACTCTGATTAGATCACATAGCCCAAAGATAGATTTTGAGGATTAGTATAGAATAACATCCTAGAATTTTGGTATTATAGATATTTTGTGAGTTTTCCGAGCAATACATCCTTGTCTGGATATGAGCAGGTAGAGGTGGCTCTCGAACAAATGTACCTAGGGGTAATACTTGAAAATACCGCTTTGAGCTAGACTCGAATGGGAACTGGGGCATGACAACAGGCCTTACTGCACTCTTGGTTACGACACTCCCGGGGGATATGCTTAGGATAATTCCCATTTTCATTACAAACAATTATGAAGGGTTTATGAGTAAATACTTCCTCAAAGAAAACATTTTTTTATGGATTATATCCAGAAATAGTTCAATTTATGTTAAGCGTTTTACAAGTATGGAATTATGTATTTCAATTCATAAACTAATCTAGCTTATGACATTGTTTAGAAATGGAGCCTAGTGGAAGTAATGGAAATTGTATCAATGCACGCACTCTATGTAGGGATTTCCCTCCTGCTCTAGATAATTATAGTGGAACTGGTGATACAAATGGTGCTTATCAACTTATCACCACACTATGACAACTCACTCATGTTATGAATAATAACCTTACTTGTATGGAGCACCCAGATCCGCAATGCAGATGATCAATGTTAGATCGCTTCACGAGGTAACAACCACCAACATTCAATGGGAGTACGAATCCCTTTGTAGCTGAGCAATGGATTAATTCCTTAGAGAAAATATTCCATGACTTGGGGAGTAGTGAAAGGGAAAAGGTTATCATGGCAGTTTACCGTCTCACAGGAGATGTTGATCAATGGTGGTCATTGATTCAAAACACAGAGGAAGATGATGAAGTATCAAATATGGAATGGAGGGAGTGGAAAGGGATTTTCTTAGAAAAATACATTCCTCGTGACCATCAAGTAGATATGGAAAGGAAATTTCTGATTCTGAGACAAAGGAGGATTAGAATGTCACAAAGTATGAGGCCAACTTTACAAGGTTATCAAGGTATGCTGCAGATTATATATCTAACCCAAGAAGTACGACCGATCATTTCTTTGATGGGTTAAAACTGTTTCTCCATCGAGCATTAATATCACAATCCTTCTCAACGTATGAAGATATAGTCTCGTGTGCTATCATGACATAAAAGGAATTCTCTATGTCTTATGAAAACAAAGTAAAGAAAGAAAAGAAGTGAACGGTGGAACAAGATACAGATAAAGGGGAAAAGGGAAAGAAGGATTTTCCATTATGTGATAATTGTGGGAAGAATCGCCCCGGTACTTGCCTAAAGGGAATGGGATTTTGTTACAAATTTGGAGAAAAAGGTCACCAGGATCATGATTGTAAGGGAAAGAAAGAGGCTATCAAAGTTGAATGCTAAAATTGTAGAGAAATGGATAATTATACAAATGAATGTCCTAAGCGTTAGGGAAAACTTACCTCAGAAAATGCCAAGTGATCAAGGCCAATCTTATGCTGTTACTACAGATGAAGTTGAATAATTATTGTATTTGTGTTTTTTGACTCAAGAACTATATTATGGTTATAAGAATAATGTGATATATATAAGGATTGTACTGCAGTACTTGTTGTTTTCATTAATGTTTTAATATGATGAAGGTAATCATATTTTTAGTATGTGACAATAAGAGAAACTTTACTTTTTTGGGGAATATGATGTTACAATTGATTTTGGAATTTAGATACCTTTTAGAGAAAGTCTTGACATAGGTATTTTGGAAAACTATAAAGGTTGTAATGGATTAAGTTGAACTTTGGATATTATTATTTAAGGTTAACCTGCAGGGATAGTCTGAAGGGGATATGGGTGTGGACTATGGAGACTATGTTATTGTATTTTTTCACTTTATGATGTAATGTAACATTTATGAATGTATCTAATGTTTCCAAGACTACTAAACTAATCGGTCTTTCGAGACTTGATCTTTTGTGGTGATACCAATGTTACGTAATAATGCACCGACTCTGGGTAATTGTGGTTAGGCTGTTACAATTTTAATTATTTCAATGCACTATAACATGTGTTTAATAATCAAAACAATAGTAAAAATATAAAATAGACATGAAATGCAAGAAAAAATATCCTTTAATTATTTACGATCTGTAATAGCAGACTAAATGTCAATCAGACAAGTTGTGTACTCTAAATGACTGTATACATTGTTTAAAAAGATATTAAATTCTTGAAAAACATGTTTTAGAGGGTCCAAACCAAGAAAACAATCTTAGAATATTGTTAAATGATAAGAAAAAATAAATAGATTTATTTTTGAATTATAGGAATTGACCCCTTGTCAATTGTTTTATTTTCTTGAGATGACTGAAAAATAATTTCGTGCGATTAAAACACTGAAACATGCATGAAAATGTCAAAAGCATACAAAATGACCATCGATTGGAATGAAATATAAGGGAACCCATATTTGATTTTTATCACATGTAAGATTAGAAATAATATCAATTTGGTAAGTTCTGTGCTCAGAATGAGTGACTAGACTATTTTAAATTATTTGATATTCATCAAAATAAAGTGTAAGTGCTTTAAAACCAAGAAAATGACATCAAATTATATTAAATAATTAGATAAAGAATGGATATTTATTTATGAAATTTATGAACTATATGAATTTCAAAATGAGTTTTCATTTTCTTGGGTTGATTGAAGAAATATTTTTTTTAGTTTTAAAACACTAAAACATGTGTGTAATGATCAAAATTATAAAAAATAACCTTAGATAGATGTTAAAACATTGTAAAATTTCCTTTAAATTAATTATTACATGTATGATTATATGAAATGTAAATATCACATTCAGTGTTCTCTTAATGAATAAGTAATCTATTTTAAATTTTAAAAAATGACTATAAAGCGGTAATATATTAAAAATAATAATTACATAATATTTATGATATCTTTTTTTCATATAAATTATATAGTGCCATATAATCATTATTATTATTTTATTTTTTTCACTATACTATATTTTTCATTTAATTTATTTCATATTCAATTATTTGATATAATGGGTGTAGAGCTAAGAAAACTGTTTAACAGGGTTAGCTGTGAGATTTTTAAATAATTTATAATATAGAAATTTATTTAATTTTTGTATTATTATTGTCTTTTGTTTCAATATATACTAGTTACAAACATGTATTAGTTGTAATTTGTTTTTTAAAAAAAATATTCTATAGGGATTTTCGTATGAAGGTCATGGAATTCCATAGTGTTGTAAACAATGTTGACTTCTATATAGAGGTCCTTGTTGGAAATATATATTGATCCACCCTATATTGGATAGTGGATGGCCACTAGAATAAATTAACAACTTATTTTATTAGTTATTTATATCTCTTTTTTTATGGTAGTGTCAATATAAAATAATTAAAAATAAAAATAACATAACAAAAGTACTAAAATTATTTAATTTGGATATATGATTTATGGATCATGTTACAAATTAAAATTAGAGTTTTTATTATTTTTATTTTCATTCCAAGTGTTTTTCATTAAATTTCAAACATTATTTTATTCCTGGTAAAACAAGTGTTATTGTTTTATTATATAAATATTTATAGTGGTTATGATATATTTATTTTTATGATGTGATAATCATTTTAATGGTTATTATGATAACTCGCCATTACCTAAAAAATGTTCCATACTGTCAACCCATCATTATCTCCATACTATGACATTATGACCATTGGATTTCACAGGGGAGATAATGATTGATATATACCATTGATTTCATGATTAATTTACTCTGTGTATATATATCACTGTGTGTGTGTTAATGGAAATGATATCATTTGACTCAATATTTTCTCTTGAACACATATCAACCTTCATTTTATTAATACATTTATTCAATCATCTCTTTTAGAAATTTTTTAATTCACACTTCACTTCTCCTATGATCCCTCACACATTTATGTTTTTCGAAATTCCATATGGTTTCAATATGTGTTTGATCAGTTTCTCAACAATTTTTTAGAAAAAATATTAATTTTTTGAAGATATTAGTAATTGAGTGGGTCATTATATTTTACATGGATAATACTGTGAATCTTCGTTTTCTCGCTATTAAAATTTATTTAGAGAACAACTTATCAAATATTTTTTATATTGAGATACATCTACATAAAAGTAGAATTCAAAATATGATCAATGTTGGGTAGAAAAATTCCCTTATAGACCTTTCCCAAGAAATGATAACTTAATTCCATCACCTTTATAGTTATTTAAAGAATAAATTGAAGAGGGTGAATGATCCCCCGATTTTATGCAAAAATATTAATTAGTGATATGATAACTTAGGAATTATTATACTACTAAAATGTAAATGTAAAGAGAGTCCTATAAGATTCCATTATTATAACCCAATAAGTGATTATAACTTTGGAAATTTTATAAATTAAAACATAATTTAAATTCTACAGAGAACATATTATAGACACTAATATGTTGAAAATACCTTTTCTGCTACCTATTTCTTTCCCATTATTCTTCAACTATGATATAAAGAAAAATATATTTTGATGTATTTTGAAATACTCTCTTTCAATCATTATTCATAAAAAAGAAATGAACTCGTGATTAGAAATTAGGAATCATGACAGAGTAGTGAAACTCCCATCCATAATGTGAGTGAAATTACTTATAATCAGGGTCCTGGAAATAATCAATCTTGTTGAGGTAGAGGAAAATAATTTTATCTAGGTGGTCATACATCCCCTAAGAAAAGAAAATCATTCAACTAAAAGCTTTTAACTAATGAACAAGCACATAAAACAAAAAAAAATAAATGATGAAACAAGATACTTTTATAGTGGTAAGATGTGGCATTGGTTTCATGCCTTTTTATACTCCAAATCATTTTTTAGATCATTATAAATAATAAATAAAAGTTAAACAAGTGATCATTGAATTAAAAAATTCTAACTGGTCTATGAATTATCATGTGTATATTATAAATTCGAATATCAGAGATTATTTTTAAAACAATAAAGGTAACAGGCATATGGGTAGTGTGTAAATGATCATAATGGAGGTATATTTTTTAATTTATAATGTTTTATTAAATATTGTAATGTTTTTTCTCCAATTACATTTTATTTTATTTCTTATATATATTTATTATTTTATTTTTAATAGTAATGGATGTTATTAATCACCCTGCTGATATTAATTACTATAATGAAAAGGTTTTTCTAATCAACAACACTATAATGCATACACTTCTTAAATATGAGAAATATTTTATCAAAATTCAAATGATAACTTATTATGTAAGTATATTAATTGGTATTGATAAATTAATATAATGCTTTTAAATGAAAAAATTATTCTTACTTGATGGTATATATATTTCAAAAAATAATTCATTATATTATGCTACATATTTAATAAATTTATTAATAATTAATGATATTTTGTGAAATTGATATCACATAGAGATAATGGACAAAGGAGGAACTAAATAACACTATATAAAAAGCATTAATATTGAAAAAAAATTAATTACAGGGAAACATTAATGACTTTCCTCTGTATTATTGAATGTAAATATTTCTATAATCAAATCAAATATGGTAAACCGGATATTTTCCAATCAGGATACATTTATTGTAATTCGTGATCATTTGGATCATTTATGACCTATAATTATGGGGAATATAATAAATATATACATGGTCATCCATCAGTTTATAAATAGATTCATACATATAATGCTTTCCCATGCACTACGTGTTATCAATTTAAATGGATTATAAGTCCATCATAATAGAAGATTGGGACTAAATAACATTGTTTCTAGAAATAATTAATGGTGAAATATGTGGTCATATTCATACAATATGTTTAATATTTTGATATTTTAGGATCTTAATTGATGTGTTTACTAGATAGACCATGTGTGCTTATTATTTACTTAAGGTGTGGTGTTTTAGAGTTTTATTTCTCAGATAATGAGGTTAAGGTCATAATTACCATATTATTCAATCAAGTGTATTTGAAATGATAATTCTAGTGAATATTCATTGCATGTTTTTAAAAATTATTTTATTCTTATTGGAATATGTGTGGTAAACTTGTTTCTCATGCTCACAATAAAATTGGTCTAATTGAATCCATTATTAGGAAATTATAACTTCTCTCTAGACCCATTCTCATGAAAACACAATTGCATGGTTTTTCATGGGGGTATGAAATATTCGATTGTAGAAATATTTACTCAAATATTACCTTTGAGATATCAAAAAATTTACTATTCCAAATAGGAAACCTAGGAGGGTATTTTAATGGAACAATCAACAATTCTACCAATGTGTATATAATGTGTGGAAGGAACCTTGGTTCAAAATATTAAAATCCTTCTCATGGGAAAGAGGAAAAATAATTTTGAATTAAAGAAATAAATGAATATATTGAAAATATAAATACATATGATCATAATATTTCATAATATAATATTATAAAAGGAGTTCATGATCATGATTAAGGGGAAATTTCTATAAATATTAATAACACCAAAAGATTATGGAACCATGTGAAAACCATTATCAATGATATATATTCATAAAACATTAAACATGAAATTATTAATTTGGATCACAAACTAATAATGAATTATGAATGTTGTGATAGACTATATTTGGATAAATAGAAATATTAAATCTATTCAAAATTAGACTCACTTACCAAAGACAAGTTTTTTAGGCTGATTTTGAAAATAAAACAAGGAATTAAACATTTTGTTTATAATTGAGAGTTTTTTTTAGAAAATGAAATTAAAATAATAAAATGTGGGATATAATTCATGAATATTCAACAAGTTTTCAAGAAAATCCCAATTTTTTATCATGTTTAAACATACACACTGCTAATTGATGTGATAACCTTTCAAAATCTCAAAAATATTATTATATATTAAAATTTATAATTATTCTAGATGTATGTTGTGATTTTATACCTATATGATAATAATTATAATTTTGTTTATATGAATATTGTATAATTATTCAAAATGGAAACTATATTTATTGGGTGTTGAGATGATTTTTTTAACATAATAATTATGTGAATTAAAGTAGTGAAGGTGATTTTAGTATAACCATCTGATTCAGATTGATTATTTGTTGAAAAAGTTCTATAAAATGATATAATTATTTCATATGTCTTAATTAAAATGATTGAATCTGCATTTTTCCTTATTTTAGTAAATAATTCTATATTCAATATCAATGAAATTCATGATAATATTTGAAAGTTAATCAATTATTTATAGAAATAAATTTGAAATTAAATTATTTGGAAAGAAAAAATTCAATCATTCATTAAAAATTAAACATCATGAATAAATATAATTTTTAATCAATCGTGGTATACTTTAAGGGTATTACAATGGTTTTATATAAACAATTCACATATATTAATTTCATAAATGGTTTTGTAGTCTCCAAATCTAGATAAAGAATTGTTTAGGCAAATAAAGGATAATGAATAAGATATTTGTCTTGAAGTATCATATTTGAGTTCAATATGAGTAATAATGTATCCTGAAAATAATATTAGCCTATATATATCATTTTTAAAACATAATTTTTAGTATAATATTCTTTTCTTATTCATTTAAAATTTAATTACATTAAACATATGTTAAGATACATTCAAGGATTTATTAACCAAGAATTATTCTATTCTATAAGTTCATATACAAAATTTGTTAGTTTAAATAATGTTGAATATTTATCTCATCCACATAAATCTAGGTTGCTATAATGATATTTGTTCACACTAAAGGATATATTCCCTAAATAATTACATGTATATTGTATATATAATCTATTTTATATTTCATAAAAGTTATGATTTGTATACATGGGATGAATATTTTCTTTCAATTCATGATTTTAGTTATTTTATTCAAACTATTTTATAGATAAATTATAAAAAATTATAACTTGAAAAATAATTTCACATCATGATATCATTTAATGGTATATTTCATATGATAAAATTCATCAAGGAGTAATGTGTATGATATATTACTACCCAATGTATTAATTGAAATGATTTATTATGATGAAATTATAAACATAGTTTATAAGCGGGCCATTACATTTTGATTTAAATAGAATGAATTATATTTTTTTTAAACACCCTAGATTCCAAATCTTTCGTTTTCCTTCTCTTTTGACATAATGAACTCGCATGTCGTAGAGTAATGATAGATCCCATCCATATAACATATGATTCCAATCAACACATTTATACGCCAAGAGGTTATATTTACATTAGCTATCACTTTTTTATCTTCTTAATACACAATTAATTATGGATATAAATATGTTTTAGTGAATCAATCACTTAACGATATGTCCATTTTACAAAAATTCTTATTTTCTAGTTTTTCAAGGGATTCACTTATTATTTCATATAGATTATTTATATAAGGATTATAAATTTTTTCTTTTGACACTAAGAATTATTGATATTCCATATAATATTCCTGGTAGTGGTAGAAGATAATAAGCTAAAGGATTATCCAATTTACCATAATTTTCATTCATTAATGTGTGATGAAGTGTCATCCTCAATCTAGTGGCTATATTATGATACAAATAGTTTCATTCCCATTGATATGGTGAAATAAATTTATTTGATAGGTTCATATGGATTTCACATTGGATATGCACATATGAATAAATTTGATTCCATCCTTATAGTAGAATTATAGTAATTCATTTATTTAGATATATGAAAACATGAATGTAATGAAGAAATGATAAATAATTAAGAGAATCATTTTAATATTTGTTTTGTGTAGGTTTTTATTTTTGTTTACCTTCATGAAAACCCACATCTCTCATAATATTCCTCCAATTTTACCTGTATGAAAATGGGTCTAATAAAATGTAATCATTATCCACCTTCATGTTGAAGGTTTCTCATAAATGTCATAATACCTTTAAAAAAGGGGGACTATTTAAAGGTGACTATTGTATACCTTTACATAACTGATCTATTTAATGTAACCTCTATGTTTCCTATATATAGTAGGTTACATCCATAATACCATTTTGTGAAGGATTATTCAAAAGGAAACCTCTATGTCACCTTTAAATTGGAGAAACAGCCTATGAGACCTTTACATATATTACTGTTTGGATCTTCAAAGGAAGGAGGGAAGGAAATTCATGAATGAAATATGTACTGGTTGTATTGACTAATATGTTTTATACATCCAACCAATGAGTGACATGCCCAGGACATACCTCTTCCACAAAAACCCCACAGGCTACCCAGTATTAGAGCACTGGATAGCTGATGATGAGGGATAATGGAACCTTTGAGCAATAAAGTCCACTAGCCAGATAGTTGTAGTAGACATTAAGATCTGTTTAGCTATCATCCCATTCACTGTATTTTGGAGGCTACTAATTACGTGGTAGCATAAGGACAGAATCTTTTCACTACATCAAATGTTTCCAAAATACATTTAACATGGAATTATTAAACTAAACGACCCCTAAAGACCTCCAAAATATTATCAAATATATTGGATCAAATAAATAGAATCCTTGGGTGTCTATGTAAATCTAAATATGAAATTACTATCTAATATCCAATTCCAAAGTTCACAATTTCTCACAATTCTCTATCTTTCCAAATCCTATTTCTATTTATAGATTATGAGTTGAAATTGTAATATTCTTTCACTCTCTTGTAATATTATCATTATCTTATAGTTTCCATTATATTCTTTGAGAGATTCAATACTAATATTCTAGTATTTTTCTTTCGAGAAATATCACTTTCATCATATTTCCTCTAAATTTGGATCTTAATATCATTAAAATGGGGTATAATGGTTTTCATTTGATTTAATTTAAATAAGAAAGTGACTATTTTTATGGATATTTCCAGACTTACTATTAAGGAGATGGTGTTTACTATATTTTCAGTTTCATTATATAACCAAACTATAAAGAGATTGTTTTTTGTTAGAAAAATTATGTTCAATTTTTTGAGGGGGGGATTGGGTGAATCATTGTATGACAGATTAAAACAAATTTCCCTTTGGATATTGTTTCATTGTTAAACAAAACACTCTTCTCTCTCTTTATCATTGAAATGTATGAATAGAAATAAAATTATGCATGATACATAGATATTTTACAAGGATCACCCTCATTGTGCTCTATCCAACGATCATACAATGAAAATGTTCCAATTTACCAAATACACTAAGGATCATGGAATAATTATAAGGTTTGGGCTAGATCACTTCTATGCATAGGATTACTACCTTTATAATGTTTTGGGTCAGATCACTGCTTTCCCATGGGTCACTCGCTAGCTCTCTTTCGATGGCTCAATTTCATGGGAAAGGATAGCCTTCTTCATCTTCCTTTGCTCATTTCTATGGAAAGGATCCACTCATATTTTATAGATATGTAGGTCCATTTGTTTTTAATAATGAATGAATCCTTAACTGTAGATAAATTCTTTTTTTAATTACCACTTTTTTTAATAAAGTTTTTGTGGAAATTTCTTTCACAAATTGTTTTATTCCTTCTATGAACTATCTGACATCCTTTGAAAACAAACTTGAATCCTCCGCGAACTATGTTGCACTGGGTGGTACGATTTCTTCATAATCACCACTATCTTTGTAGACCGCCCCTGCTTCATGGTTTGCTGATGCATCATAGACTACCTCTTCTATGAGGACCTTAATCCCTTAAAATATTTAGATCCCCACAAAATTATTTCATGAACTAATTCACCCTTCGCAGAATCCTCCCTCAGGAACTCATCTCCCCCACAGAATTCTTCCTCATGAACAAACTTAGACTTCACCAAATTCTTTCTATGGTGATGATCTATTCTAATGAAAATTAATTCTAATTAATGATCTAATTAGGGGTATTTATATAGAAAAATATATCCACAATAACTACTAATACGAATTACCCAAAACATCGATGTGGTACATCCTTCACTACAAACTACTATACGGTCCAAATAGTATATTAATCCTTTGTGACAGATGATGTATTTTGTAAATGAAAACCCTTTATAGATCCTTAAATCAACGCCTTTTAAATGAAAAAAATGAGCCTCCCACTAATGATGATCCTATCGCCAATTGTGAGCCTCCCACGAAATGATTTCCCTACACCATATGTATAGAGCTTTTAGTGTTCCACATAGAATTTCTATTCTGAAACATTCCATTGATGATTATCTTTCAGTATTATACATATCTCGTTTGCAGTCCATGAAATATGTTTCATGGTCTGAGAACTATTTTCCACAAACTCCTTTTTAGAAAACCATCATTTTCTATAAAACAAAATCCTGATTTTGAGGCCCCACAATATGAAAAATACTAGGAATTTTCATTTCCTTAAATATTTTCTTCAGTTACACCAACCATAATTATTTGTGGTCATCCAATTTTTTAAACAAATTTTATCACCCCATGAACTCTGAGACTATGCATTGATCGATTGTTTTTCCATCATTTTTCTATCTTGAATACCATTAAAGGTAAGGGGTAATACATTAAGTCCCCGAGAGATTTTACGGGATGACATGGTGGATATTTTAGATCTATTTATATTCTTCCTTACCAAATATCATTTCTCATTTACTTTCTTTATTTTCAGTTATTAATCACATTCAATTCTTCATTGTTTTTTATTATGTCAATAAGCACATATTCACATAATTGTTTTTACATTAAAATCAATTAATTGTTTTATATTCAAATATCCTTATGTTTTTTATATTTGAATCACACTTTTTTATTATTATTTTATATTTTAATCACACATTTTTTATTATTATATGTTTATCATTCTTGTTCATTACAAAATTCCCCAATAATGAAACTTGCTACAACTAAAATTCACACTTTTTGAACTTAGTGTAAATTTTATCCTTTTTCAATGTTTCGAGAACATTCCATATATACTATTCACCATACTCTTTTCACTTGGATTAAATAAAAATATCACACATAATGATAACAATTATTGGAGGTAGTTTCTAAACACTCTATTCCTCATGTCTAATAATATTTCAAGAGAATTACAATGCCTAAAGGGTATCACTATAAACTTAGAGTATTAATACCCTATAAATAAGGTTATATTATAAATATATTTATTAATATCATTAAATAGAGGATATATAAATTTAAGATCCACCATTGAGAAGTGGTGATCTCTTGAATGTTATTAAAGAAGTCATCAATCCTTAGTATAAGACACTTGTTCATTATAACAATCTTGTTGAGCCCTCATAAGTCAATACATATCCACATTTATCCATACATTTAATTGATAATGAACACTATTTCACCCCATGTTGATGCAGTAGGGTTTCTAAACCCCTTATCCAAATTATTTTATAGTTACTTAATTAAATAAACTATTTTGATTGGGTTTTTTCTATAATGGAAAGTTGGAGATAGTACTATCAACTCGTATATGCTCTATTGAGAACTCTACCTCAAGGTCTGGGGAAATTATGGGAAACTCTTCAGGAATTGAATTAGTATATTCCCCTACAACAATAAATTTTTCAGGTTTGGTGCTTTCAATGGACACAACAATTTAAGAAATACATGATTCTCTATAGTGTATGATCACCCACACAATTGAGGGATTTTCCTAATGAGATTCATGATCTTCCATTCATTTGTATAGGAGCCTATGATAGTTCGGAATATTCAAATAGATTTCATTTTCTCAATAGTTTATGTGATATATATATATATAATGAGGGAAAATCTGTGGCCTATTATAGTATTAAATTTCATTAGGGGAAGATTATGATATTAGTTAGAAGAATCATCCCATAGTTACTAACCGGAGAAGAGTCCAACACTTGGGTTTCATTCATCACACCACTACGGTTTTTAGGGTTATCACTACATCATGGTACCAGTTTTGTGATTCAATATTTTTGGGAAACATGAATGATATAAATGAAAATTCTGAAATATAATCAGATAAAACATTTTCTATTATTGATTGAATCTGAAGTGTACCATGTATGGCCTCATTTTCATCTCACACCTTAGAAGGGGCGATGGAAAATGATTTTTTTCTCCTTCATCTTTGGTGGGTGTTGAAATTGATTACCCTCATAGGCCTATAGTTTAGTGCACTCACTTTCTTAGATTTCTTATTCCTTATAGTTGATGCATTATACCATGGGTTGTGTATTGGGAGGAGTCGTCCTTTTGTCTGTCACATTGGCTAGATTTCTTATTACTCTTCATCATTTTCGATCTTGGTGGCCTTATCTCCCACTCTACAAGAATATCCATATCCATTTGATTTATTACCATGATACTTCTTCCCAAAACTCTCACATGTGGGTAGTTGGATCATCTTTCCTCTATTGTCATTTGTTCTTCCATATTGAATCTAAATCATCCTCTTCTTATCTCCATATCCATAGGACCATTCTCCTAAAAAAATCTCTACTTTGAAAGAACCTAAAAGTAAATATTTATTATTCCCAATGTCTCATATAGATTGATATTTTTTATGATATGGTTTTAGAATAATAAATAATCTATCCATTTTTCTATATTTGTTGATAGTAAACCTAAGGCGTATCTTGAAAGAGTTATGAAAATTTTCATATATGTAAAGAGATATTCACTCTCCTTATTCATAATCTCGAGGAATTATCTCTACATAATTATTAAAATAGTTTTAGGGAAATATTTTTTGATAAATAACTTCTTAATTTATTCCCACTCCATTTCCACTATTTCATCTGTTTGGGTTTATATTATTTATCAATTCCCACAATTGATCATTCTATCCATCTAAATAATAAACAACCGAGGTAGATTTTTCCTTTATAGAATTATGGATAACAAGAAATATTTTTCTATTGAGTTAACACACTTTTCTATAACATGTGAATCAGAAGAACTACTATCTTTTTTATGGTTATTATTTCACAAAGGACTCTACGACTAGTTTCTCTTTTTTAGGTGAAGGTGGAAATTCCACATGGTTCACGTAATTGTTCATTGTTTAGGATAACTAGGTAGGTATTGTCATAAAATTTTGAACACCACCCCCATTAAATTATGATTTTTTTTAAAATTATTTTATTTTCTCTCAAATGAGTTATTAGTCTGGTATCTCTAGGATCCCATCATTTTCAAAAATATAAAATTTTCGAAAACACATAAGCCAATAAATCCTTAATAATTTATTTTTATAAAAAATCATTTATAATTAATATCTTATTAGATCCCAAGGATTTCCATTTTGTTAAATTATTAATATATAATCATATACATTAATCCTTTTCTTTATTTAAATTAAATTATTACATTAGCTATATATTTTTTCCAAAGGGTTTTATAGAGTATGTGATTAATTGATGTTTATCCCTTGAGTGTTTCATACTAGGTATGTAAAAAATTGATTATCATGCAGCATGTTACTATCATGTTAATACCTAGTCCTTCCTTTTTTATGTTAAATCTAATCAGAAAATTAATTCCAGATAAACATATACTTGTAGTATCCAAATAGATATTTTATTTCACAAAAACCACACAGTTTTATACATTACTGAAACATCATGATGTTTCCCTTAAAATTAAAACTTGTCTATATGGTTTTAAATAACATTTTCTAGACCTAATTCAAATATTAACTAAATAAATCCTATAAAAAACATTAAGGACCAAACATTTTCTTTCAAGGATATTTTATTATTAATATGATAAATAACCTAATAATAATACATTAAAGGATCAAAAGGTTTCTTAAATTTGGAAAATTATGATTATACATCACTTATATATAATTAAACATAAAAAATATTTAATTCCTCTTTATATCCCTCATAAATCTCTCATTTCCTCTCTATTAAATGAATTCACTTGAGGATATACATCAATGAAAGGGGTGAGGTAATATCATAGTAAAGTGGGGGATAACATAAAAGAGATATGAGATGTGAATCAATAGTGCGTAGGAAAGAATAATCATCATCATGATTTCATAAGAATGGTATGATAAAAAATAATAATGACGGAATCATTGGAAAATTACATGGAATATGGCATATAAAAAATAATGAAATATAATAATATAGTGGTTAAATACCACACATAGTTGTGAAAAAATCAAGAATCATGATCACATATAATATAAGTTTATAAAACATAACAACATAATCTTGAAAAAATATAGAATCATATTCATGAATGATACATATAATCTAATGACATATATCACATTAACCAACTAAATTGAGGGCTTCATAATTTTGGTACCACTTGTCACATCATAAAATGTTCATAATCATGCATACCACATGGAAAGGAAACATATAGAAATTAAATTCATAAAATGAAACCACTGAAAAGAATGGGTTTTATAATGGTTTTGTAAATAATACTTTCATGAATAAACGTTTTTTTTAAAAGAATAAGTGAAGTAAAATTTAGTTACTAAAGAAAATTTGACTTCAATGAAGATTCAAATCAAGAAGAGTCAAGAGATGTTTATAAAAAATTAAGTCTTTTTTGAAAAATATTTATAACTGGATTAGAAATTATTTTGATAAGGTAGGAACGTGCATATACATATAAAGAAAAGGAACATAATATTTATAATTATATGTAATTCATTTTATACATCTATGGATGTAGTGATAAGAAGATAGTTAGTGATTTCTTCAAATGTGGTTAACTGACCATTTAAAACACATTTTCAAATATGGAAGAAAGAGAAGAATGAAATATATATATATATATTGTAAATAATTTTATTAAATTTGGTAAAAATAGTTAATATAATTTTAAAATTTTACTCAATTATCAAAGAGTGCTTATGTTTGAAATGAATATAGTGAATGGGGAATATGAAATGAAAATGAAAAGAATATTGATGAAAACTAAACCCCTTCTTGGTGTTGTTTCTTTTGTTTTGAAATAAGGCCCTTCAATGATTTGAGTTTGAATACCCCAAAAAATATATACATATTATAAAGATAATATGATATGGGGTATAGATAGATATTTATATTTTGTATGTTTAAGGTAAGTGGTTTTACAAAAGTGGGGGGATTATTTAATCTTGAGAAGAGGGGTATTTTTAAGATAAAAAATTGAATAAAATATAATTTTCATGGTAAACATTGTAAAAATAATTTTCCTAACATGATGAATCCTATATATATAATGAAATGGTTTTCGGACATTAAATACCTTTATAAACCTAATTCATTATTTTTTTTAAAAGTAAAGAAAAAATGGGAAAATATTATTTTAATAGAACTCTTTATTCTTTAAACTTTGGGAAATATTTTTTAGGTTTGTAAAATTGGTCTATTTTAATAGAATTACTTGATTAAATTATTAAATTTGATTTTTTGTAAAAAATTTCTATAATTTATTCGGTCATTATTACACCAATAATGAATTAATTAAAAATATATTGGTATCGAAAAAACTTTATTTTTAACTATTCACCTCAAAATTGAAGTATTTCAAAAAAATCATAAAAAAACATCACCCTTAGACAATTTGGATGTGATGAGTTTAAAAATTAAATTAAAGTTTTCAATATAATCTTTTTTCAAAGGTAATTTCTATTTTTATACAAAAAATTATGATTTTTACGTTATACATTGAAATATATTTTATTAAAAATGTGATTATAGTTTCTTTGATTTTTTAAAAATGTTATTTATGTCATAGAATTATAATTTTTATATATCATTAAAATTAAAATGATAAATATTATTTAATTTTAGTTTTATAATATTTGGGTCAAATTTTCAATAAAATTATCAATTTACTATTCCCTACAATTAGGTTAGTATTCTTAGTGGTTTGGTTATTATTCAAATGGATTAATTACTGTTCTAATGGTCATATAACCACTTATAAATACATATTCAATCCTTCTTAAATATTTTACTAAATTTCGTCACAATCTTCTATATTTTCCTTTTATAAAATTTTGATCAGTGTACTAATATTTTGTTTCATTTCCTGAGTGTTGTTCATTAGGGAGATAATTATGGCAGATTAAAACGATCTAAATTTAACGATTCTAATTTTAATATTTTATATTTTTATCCCATGATATATTTTTAATCTTCATGAATTTAGTTTTTTTACTAATGGAACTATCAACATTAATTAAACAAAAATTTTTTCTATATTTTTTATGTGTATAATATTATACAGTACAATCACCATTGTTAGTGTTGGGGTGTTAGGGTTTGAGTAGGAGAGGGGAAGGTTATGGGGTCTAGTCACTAGGCCAGCGATTTATTTCAGGTTTATTCTTTACATTATGTTTCGCAGTGGAAGGTTTAATCTACCTAGTATTATATAGTACAATATAACACACATTTATTCAAGAAAATTTTTTATAAATTCTATGTTTTCACATGTCAAGTGGAAAAAAATGAAAATGGTCACATATTATTGTAAAATCATAGGAAAACAACCATTGATGAATTTTCGAATTGTACGAACTGACACTGCATCAATAAGAGTTATTGAGTACTTGAGATGACCAATAAAGTATTTATATTGTTTTGAACTACCTAAATGTGAAGGTAATAGTAAAAAAATATCAAATGACCATAGAATTAAATAATATCATAACAGATCTATATTCCTAATATTTGGGATGTGTGTGAGTAAATGAAATTTCAATCCCAAATACGGTGTACTCATAATTATTGATTAATAATTTAAAATGACTTGGTCATATTTAAAAACTGACATCTTATGGTTAAAAACAAGATAATAATGTATAATTATTGTGAAATGACAGGACAACAACCTTATATTGAATTTTTAAATTTTTTATCTAATTTCACATTATTCTATTTTTTTCTTAAGATTATCAAAAAAAACATTTTTATTATTTCAAAACACTATAACATGTGTGTGAAAATAATAACAATAGTAAAAATGTCATATTGACATGAAATACAATAAAAATGTCATTTAATTATTTAGTATGTGTAATAACAGGCTAAACATCAATCTGACATGGTGTGTACTCAGAATGAGTGTATACATTGTTTAAAAAGATATTAAAGTCTTTACAAACATATTTTAGAGTGTCAAAACTAATAAGAAATCATGGAATGTTGTTCAATGATAGGAAAAAATAAATAGATTCATTTTTTAAATATAGGAATATACACTATGCCTTTTTTGTTTTCATAAGATGACTGGAAAATAATTTCTTATCAATTAAAACACTAAAACATGTATACAAAGGTCAAAATCATACAAAATGACCATAGATTGGAATGAAATATAAGAGAACCCATGTTTGAATTTTATAACATGTAAGATTATAAATAATAAAAATTTGGTATGTGTTGTGTTCAAAATTATTTTCTAGTTGTTTTTAAAATATTTGATATTCATCAAAAGAATGCGTTAGGGTTTCAAAACTAAGAAAATTACATCAGATTATATAAAATAATTCGATAAATAATAGATATTTATTTAAAACATTTATGGACTATCTCAATTTTAGCATGATTTATCATTTTCTTTGGGTGACTAAAAAACATTTTTTAGTTTTAAAACACTAAAACATTTGTGTAATGATCCAATTAACATGAAATAACCTCACATTGATGTGAAATCATTGTAAATTTTCCTCTAAATTATTTATAACATGTATGATTATATGAAATGTAAATATCACATTCAGTGTGCTCTGAATGAATAAATAATCTATTTTAAAATAAAAAATGACTATAAAAAAGTAAAATATTAAAAATAAAAATTAAATACTATTTACGATATGTGTTTTTTTGTTTATATTATGTAGCTTCAGATAATTATTATTATTATTTTATTTTTTTCATTATACTATCTTTTCCATTTAATTTATATCATATTCAATTATTTGATGTGATAGGTGTAGAGTGAGGAAAATAGTTTAGTAAAGTTTGTAGTGAGATTATAAAATTATTTGTAACAAATACATTTACTTATGTTATGAATTATTATTGTCTTTTTATCAATATATACCAGTTGAGGACATGTATTTGCTGTAATTGTTTCTAAAAACATTATTTTCTATAGATATTTCCATATGGAGGTCACCAAATTCCATACTGTTATAACCAATATTGACTTCCATATAAAGGTCCTTGTTATAAATATTGAATGATCCACCCTATAGTGGCTAGTGGATGGCCGTTGGAATAAATTTACGGCTTGTTTATTAGTTTTTAATAACACTATTTTATAGTAGTGTGACAATAAAATAATTGAAAATAAAAATAACATAACAAAAGTATTAATATTTTCTAATTTGGATATATGATTTGTGGATCATGTTTCAAATTAAAATTACATTTTTTATTAGGGAGGTTTCAATTCAATATAATAATATTTTTTTAAAATTTATATAATCAATTTCTCAATACATTCAATGATTCATAATGTGTTACTAAATCAAACATACCAACTATAAATTCACTAGTAAAAATATCCAACCTATGTGGGGAATTTAATGGAACAATCAACAATGCTTCCAATATAAATATAACGTGTGAAAGGAACCTTGGTTCAAAAGATTAAAATCCTTATCCTAGGAAAGAGGATAAATCCAAGTAAATTAAAGAAATAAATGAACATGATTAGGATATAAATTATTTTGATCATAATATTTCCTAATATAATGTTATAAAAGGAGTTCATGATCTTAATTAAGAGGAAATTTCTATAAATCTAAATACCACCAAAATATTTTGGAACCACATGTAAACCATTATAGATGATATATATTCATAAAACATAAAGCATGAAATTATTAATTTGGATCAAAAAACTAATAAAGAATTATGAATGTTGTGATATACTATATTAGGATAAATATAATGATTAAATCTATTAAAAATTAGACACACAATCCAAGAAAAAGGTATTTAGGTTAATTTTGAAAAACAAATAAGGGATTAAACATTTTTTTATAATTGAGTGTTTTTTTTTTAGAAATTGAAACGAGAATAATAATGATATGGGATATAATTCATGAATATTATTCAAGATTTCATTAAAATCCACATTTTTCATTATGTTTAAACATACATGCTAGTAATTGATTTGATAAACATTTAAAATATCAAATAATGTTATTATATTTTAAAATCTTCAATTATTCTAGCAAGATGTTGTGATTTCATACCTATATGATAATATTTATAATGATGTTTATATGAAAATTGTATAATGATTCAAAATAGAAACTATATTTATTTGGTTTTGGGATCATTTTTTTATATTAACATAATAATTACATGGATTAATGTAGTGAATGTGTATGTGGTATAACCGTCAGATTCAGATTTAGTATTTATTGAAAATGTACTATAAAAATGATATAATTTTTTCATATGTCTTAATTAAAATGAGTGATTCTATATTTTAATTTATTATAGTACGTGATTCTATTTTCAATATCAATGGGATTCATGATAATATTTCATAATTAATTAAGTGTTTAAAAAAATAATTTTGAAATGAAAGTATTTGGAAAGAAAAATTTATATCATTCATTAAAAATTAAACATTTGTAATAAATAATATTTTTAATTAGTCATGGTATACTTTAAGGGTCTTAAAAGGTTTTTATATAGATAATTCACATATATTAATTACCCAAATGGTTTTATAGTATCAAGGTCAATATAAAGATATTTGTAGACCAAGAAAGGATAACGAAGAAGATATTTTTCATGAAGTATCATATTTCAGTTATATATGTCTAATAATGTTCCTTGAAACTAATACAAGTGTATATATATCTTTTTTCCTAACTTAATTTTCAGTATAATATTATTTTCCTAATCATTTAAAATTTAATTTCATTAAACATATATTAAGATACATTCAAGGATTTATTAATCAAGGATTGTTCTATTCTATAATTCCATATCCAAAATTGGTTAGTCTAACTAACATTGAATATTTATCTCTCTACATAAATCTAGGCTGATATGATGATAAGTATTCACACTAAAAGATATATTCCCTAAATAAGTATATTATATATATATATATATATATATTATTTTCTATTTCATAAAATTTATGATTTGTATGCATGGGGTGTATAGATTCTTTCAGTTCATGATTTTAGTTATTTTATTCTATCTATTTTAGAGATAAATGATAAAAATTTACAACCTGTAAAATAATCTCACATCATGATATCATCTAATTGTGTATTTTATATAATAAAATTCATCAGGGTGTAATCTGTATGACATATGTATTGGCCAATGTATTAACAGAAATGATTTATTATAAAGAAATGCTAAAGATCCTTTATAAGGGGACCATTATGATGTGATGTAAATTAAATGTGTTCTACATATTTTTTGAAGCACCCTAGATTCAAAATATATCTTTTTTTCTATTTTCATATAATGAACTCGCCTGCCATAGTGGAATGATAGATCCCATCTATATAATAGATGATTCCAATATGAACATTAATACTTCAAGAGGATATATTTCTATTATATATCACTTTTATATATTCTTAATAAATAATTAACGATGGAGATAAATATGTTTTAGTGAATCAATCACTTAATGATATGTCCATTTTACAGCAATTATTATTTTCTAGTTTTTCTATGTATTCAATTATTCAATCATAGTTATTTTTTCTATAAGGATTATAAATTGTTTCTTTTTCCCATAATAATTATTGAAATACCATAAAATATCCCTTGTTGTGGTAGAAGAGAATAGGATAAATTCTTATCCAATTTATCGAAATTTTAATTCATTAATGTGTGTTGAAGTGTCATCCTCAATCCAGTGGATCTATTATGATACAAATAATTTCATTTTCATTGATATGGGGAAATTAATATTTTTTATAGGTTCATATGGATTTCACATTGTATATGCACATATAAAGAAATTTTATTCCCTACTTATAGTGGTATTATTGTAATTCATTTATTTAGATATATGAAAACATTAATGTAATGAAGAAATGATAAAAAAATAAGAGCATCATTTTAATCATTTTTTCTCTATGTTGTTGTTTTGACTTACCATAATAAAAACCCACATCTCGCATAATTTTCCACTTATTTTACCTATATGTAAATGGGTATAAGAAATGGTAACAATTATTCACCTTCATGTTGAAGGTTCTACACAAATGTAATAATTACATTACAAAATGGGGACTATATAAAAATCAATTTAGTATACCTTTACATAATGGACCCTATTAATGTAACCTATGTGTTTCCTATATGTATTAGGTTACACCCACAATACCATTGTGTGAAGGATCCTTCATAAAGGTAACCTCTATGTTACCTTTAAATTGGTGAAATAACCTATAAGACCTTTACATATATTACAGTTGTGCTACTCACTATTACTTGATTTTAATGATCACAAACACACATAAATTTATTTAATGTTTTCATTTATGTTATGTGAATATATATTGATGAAATATAGATATAAACCATCAATAGATATTTGAAATGTAGTTAATAGTTGTTTAAAATACATAGAATAATTCTTTATGTTCTCTGGAGGCTCTTTAAAGGAAGGAGGGAATCCAATTCATTAATGAAATAGGTTCTGGTAGGATTGACTAGTATGTGTTCAACAACCGGAAAACAAGTAGTGTGCCTATGACTTACCTCTTCCAACAAGACCCCATAGGCTACCTAGTAGTTGAGAAATGGAAAGCAGATGTTGGTGGATAATAGAACCTTTTAGCAATAGATTCCACCAGCCAGATCGTGGAAGTAGATAGTGAGGACCATGTAGCTAGCATCTCATTAACTGCATAGTGGAGGCTACCGATTACGCCGTAGCATAAGATTAGAATCTCTTCATAGCATCTAATGTTTTCAAAATACATTTGACATGGAAATATTAAACTGAATGTCCCATAATGGCCTTCAAAATGTTATCATAGGCATTATATCTTATAAATATAATCCTTGGATGTCCATGTAAATCTACAAATCAAATTATCATCTAATATCCAATGCCAAAGTTCTCAATTTATCCCAATTCTCAATATTTCTAAATCCTATTTATATTTATAGATTATGAGTTGAAATTGTAAAATTCTTTCACTCTCTTGTAATATTATCATTATCTTCTAGTTTTCATCATATTCTTTGATAGATTCAATACTAATATTCTGGTTTTTTTAATCCTATATATATCTTCATTATCATAATTCTTCTAAATTTGGATATTTCTATGATTAAAACAATGGATGGTGGATTTCATTTCATTTCATTTAAATAAGAATGTGACTATTTTTATTGATATTTCTAGATTTCATATTAAGGATTTGGTGTTTGTTGAATTTTTAGTTTCATTATATAATAAAAACATAAAGAGGTAGTTTTCTGTTAGCACAATTATGGTAAATATCCTGAGGGGGAGTGGGTGAATTAGGGAATAATAGATTAAAACAAATTTCCCTTTGGATATTGTTTCATTATTAAACAAAACACTCTTCTTTCCCTTTCTCGTAACAATGTATGAACATAAATGAAATCATCCACGATGCATAGAGATTTTACTTAGTTCACCCTGACTATTTTATATCCAAGGATCATACAATGAAAATGATCCAATTTACCAAATACACTAAGTCCCATTGTAAAATTATAATTTTTTGGCAAGATCAATTCTATTCCCAGGATTAGTACCTTTAAAATGTTTAGGGTCAGCTCATTTCTTTCCTAAGGGTCACTCCCTAGATCTCTTTCGATAGATAACTTATAGTGCAAAGGATCACCTTCTTTCTCTTCTTTTGCTCATTGATATGGAAAGGATCCACTTACAGTTTATAGACACGTAGGTCCCTTCATTATCAAAAATTAATGAATCCTCAATTGTAGATAAATGATTTTTTTATGTACCACATTTTTGAATGCATTTAGTTTGTGGAAATTTCATTCATGAACTGTTTTAGTCATTCCCTGAACTATCAGACATCCTTTGAAAACTAACTTGAATCCTCCACAAACTATATTGCACTGGGTGGAATGAGTTCTTCACAATCACCACAATATTTTTAGACAGCCCCTACCTCACGGTTTGCTGATGCATCAAAGACTACCTCTTCTATGAGGACCCTTATCCCATTCAATCCTTAGATCCCCTCAAAATCATTTCGTGAACTTTTCACATGAACTACTTCACCCTTTGTAGAATCCTCCCTCGCAAACTCTTCTCATTTATATAATTCTTCCTCATGAACTACTTCAGAGTTCACCAAATTCATTCTAGAGTGATTATTTATTATAATGAAAATTGTTCTACATTATGACGTAATTTGGGGTATTTATATAGGAAAATAGATCCACAAATAATACTAATAAGAATTACCCAAAACATCGGTGTCATATATCCTTCACTATGAACTACTATGCAGCCCAAATAGTGGATTAATATTTTGTGGGAGATGATGTCTTCCATAAATGAAAACACTTTATAGATCCTTAAATCACCACGTATTAATTAAAATAAATGATCCTCCCACTAAAGATAATCCTATGGAAAAATTTTAGCCTCTCAAGAAATGATTTTGCTACACCATCTGCATAGCGCTTTTAGTGTTCCGCATATAATTGCTTTGCATAAATCTTCCTTTGATGATTTCCATTCACTCTTCTACATACCTCCTTTGCAGTCCATGAACTACGTTTCATGTTCTGAGAATTGATGTCCACAAACTCCTTTGTAGAAAACCATTATTTTTCATAAAACAAAATCCCTATTTTGGGGCCCCACAATTTGAAAAATGCTAGGAAATTGCACTACCTAAAATATTTGCTTCGGTGACACCAACCCTATTTATTTGTGGTCATCATATTTTTTCAAAAAAAATTCTTCACCCCAAGAACACTGAGACTATGCAGTAAGGTATTTTTTTCCCATCATTTTACAATCTTGAATACCATTAAAGGAAAGGGGTAATATGTTAAATCCCCTAGAGATTTTAGAGGAATACATAGTGGATATTTTAGAGCTATTTATAGTATTCTTTACCAAATATCTTTTCACATTTACTTTATTTAATATCATTTATTTATCACATTCATTTATTTATTATTTTTTAATATATTAATAAACACATATTCACATAATTGTTTTATATTCAAATAAATTAATCATTTTATATTCAGATCACAATATTTTTTTATATTTGAATCACTATTTTTTTATTATAAGTTTATTATTCAGTTTAATAATATTTTTTTCATTTTTTATTTTTAATCTTTTATGTTCAAAAGGAATTTATTTTCTAAACGTTTTCAAAAAATTAAACTTTTATTACCTTTCTTTAATTTTTATATTTAAATTTATCCCCTTCCATTCCACCTATCTTCGACATACATTTAGTGTGAAATGAGTTTTGAATTTATTTATTGATTTTTTTAATTGTTAATTTTGTTTAAGAAATATATAACCATTTTTTAAAATAAAGTACCTTTTTCTCAAATAGATTTTTCAAACGCCCTAATGGTCCATAAAAAAAATCCTTGGGTTATTGTTAGTTTTTTTAATGAAATTATTATGTTTTTTGGAAGACACACATGTATACTTTTATTTGGTATATTTTCTATATTTTTTATAAGATTTTTACATATAGATTTACTCCTATAGTTGAAAAAGAAGACAAATAGTCCATAGATATTATTTTTTCTATTTAATTATATGTAAATATTAAAATTTCCTTGAATTGTGGTTTGGATCAAAATGAATTAAATTAATCTTCTAAGTCAAAACTAGATCATAAAATTTGGAAACTTTTAGAAGTAACTCATGATGGAACTAAAAATTAAAATATACCATTTTTGATATGTTTAGAAAAGAATTCAAAATATTCTCCACGTATCCCAGTGAATCAATCATTTATATTTATACTCAATTTATTGAAAATAGAAATGGGAGAAATTATATTAGTTATTATATTTTTATGTAAGATTTTGTAAAAAAATAATTTTAGAATTACCAATTATATGGGACCCTAAAGTGACCATTATCTAAGAAGATAAACACATAAAAAACATAGGGGTTAATGAACTCATATATTGTCTCCTGAAATATAGTAAAACTATGAGAAGGTAGGTCAAAATAGAATCCATTGAGGTTAATGAAACTAAAAAATAATATTCAGTATCAAATCTATCAATAATGAAACTTCTAAAAGTGAATCAGATGCTTCCCAAACTTCCAAAAGTTTGTTTATGTACGTGGATAAGAAAAGAGTAAACCAGTGTTTTAAAATGAAAACTCATTGAATAGAAGTTACTTTCTTTAGTTGAAGAAATAAGGGACTCACCAAGATAGATCTTACCATGAATAAAAGTTTTCAACATTGGATGAAAGGTAAGAAAACATTAAAGGTAACAACTTGGACTGAGTGCAACATTTTAATTTCAACAAATGATTTAGCACCAAAAAATTAAAGTTTTTAATGGCCAATGTTGAGGAATATGATGATATAAATTCAACATTACCTAGTTCTTATTCCACTATGTATTTTACCTTTTCAATAAGATATAAATATATCATTTTTATAGAAATTAAATTCAAGATGTTTTTATAAACCTATTTAAAAATTGAACGATATAAAAAGTCTTTTTATCATGTTTTCTCCGAAAAATATTGAACTTTGAAAGAAAAAATTAATTTTTTAAAATTAAAGTAACAGTCAAATTTTAACGATTTAGAATTTTAGATTATTGAACTCAATAATTAAAGTTCTAATTTTTCAAAAGGAGAAGAAACATTAAATAAAATTTTGGGATCTCATAATGTAATTATAAATAATAAGAGAATTTGTATTTTTTAGAATATTATCCATCTATTTTAGGAACCCTAAATTTTAAAAATAAAATTCTCCAAAAAAATTATAATTAATTTTAAAAATATGCTCATCTTGTTAGGGAATAAAATCATAAAAATAGTAGATATGGTAGTCTAAAAAGAATTCATCCATGTTCTAAAATTTCTAATTGAAAATCATGATCCAAAAAAAGTGTGAAATCAAAAATCTATGTTAAATAAATTAAGTGGACCCATGATATGAGTACCAAAAGTAATTGTTTCCAAATATTTTATAGAAATAAAAATACTAGAAGTTGCGGGGTATATGGATACCGTGTGATCAAAAAAACATGTGTGGAGATCCTATTGAATTCAATAATCTTTCATACATTGATATAGGAAATGTAACTTTTGTATATGATTTAAAAAGTTAAAATGACTTGTATAGGTACTATTGGTTTCTTTAACTATCCATTAATTAAGTATGTTTTATTTTTCAAAGTATTTTGGAATAATTTACTAATTATTGATCATTTATGTGATAGTGTGTTCATAATTACTTTAAAAATCATTTTTGTAAAGTATTTAATTCAAAAGTAAATATTTTATTTATCTCATTTAGATTTAAAAATATTTATATTATTTATTTAAAATATATTGAAATAAAAAATGTTGTGTGATTCAGTGTAATGTATAAAGATTCTTTGATTTTGAATCATCACCTAGGCCATCATAAATTTTATTATCTTATCAACCATTAACAAAACCAACTTGTACTAGCTTCACCAATTTTTTTAATATTAGTTAGTTAGTGAACCATTACAATTTGTAAAAAACAAAAATAATAATTATGATCTAAAAACTATGGTTCCTCATCTACGCCCTTTGATCAAGTATTAGTTCTACCAGGTTAAATTTCCTAGGGGTGAATTAGGGTATGATAGATTTAAAAAATCGTGTTTTTCTTGTTTCATCATTAAAATATAACTACTCTATCATCTTACCATAGATTTTATGTGTAGAAATTAAAATATGCATGGGACACAACAACTTTATATGGTTCACCCATAGTGGGATGCATCCAAGGTGCACACACAAACATTATGTTGGTTTTAAATATCCACTAATATTCACTAGTCTTATTGATATAATGGTTTGGCTATAGTCACTCTATGTTAGGATAACATAAATTACAATTTTGGATGTTTTTATCACTACCAATCAAGGATCACTATGTTATTCCTTAAAATTTACACATGGTGTTGGGGTAAGACTTCATGGTATCACTAATTTATGAAATAATTTTTTCTTCCTTAATTTTAAGATGATTATTTTGTTGATCACTTGAATTGATGTTGTTTAAACCCCATTTGGTTTGTCATGAAGCTAAACATTCATCCACATTATGAATAAAAACTTACCACATAATTTCTAGGAAATTATTATAGGTTATCTCTAATTTCACAATCATGCAACCATTTTACAACTTTCACACAACTTCTGCAACTTCCACACAACATTTTTATTTTTTCATAGAACTCTAACTTTCACAAAGAAAATAGTTTTTCATCAAAATCTCATTTTTTGAATATTCTTTGAAACCCACATGGTCTTAGATACACAAGTACATTTTCTACGTGTAACTAATGTGTGATTCTCTCTTGATATAAAATATAGTTTAACATAAATATTTTGTGATTTGGAGCCCTAAAATTAGTTAAGAGTTGGGCCCCTAAAATGAGGGGGGGTACTGGACTGTTATATATATGGTTGACCCTTCATGCAATATCCTTTAATGTGTTTATATGATAAAACATTTCAATTTCTCTTAAAATAACAATGCTTTTACATCAAATTTTGCATGTAAATAACTAGAAACACACAACTCCATATTTAATTAATGGATTAATGAATCTCAATATTTTTAAAAAAATCTAACTTGTTTGTGACATTAGTAATTTTCTAAAAAAAACTTTTCATAACCCTAATTTGATGTTGTGGCTTCAAATATTTACTTGTGAAAAAATTCTAAAAAATCATTCACCCTTCATGAAACTTTTTTTTGAAAATATTCTCATTTATAAAAAACATTTAACTTTATCCATATATTAAAACACAAATATTTATAAAGGACACGGGAGAACCACCACATTTTATGCAAAAATTCTTATACAAATTCAAGAGATTCCAAACCTCTTTCATGGAGCATTATCAACATAATATATCAACAACCATGCTTTAACATCACAACTATCCTTGTAAATCTGATCTACCGACAAACATAATCAACCCAAAAATACTAAAAAGACATCTTGAGGGACTTTTGCAAAAAAGGTCCCTTTTGGTTTTGTTTAAATCTCTTCACCCTTTGGTACAACTTACAATCATATGTCTCCATATTGGTGAAAAATCATTTCTCTATTCCATATTCTATAACAAATCACATCATGTGACACCATATAGAGAACAATTATTTACTAAAAAACATACTATATGCCCACTTGATCCAACTTCTATATGAAAGAAGAGAATTATGGAAAATTCATCAATTAATAACTTATTATTTGTAAAAACCCCTTCATGAAACATTTCTTTTACATAATGACTATTTCATCATATAGGAGGAGACAGATGGAACACTTCCAAAACCCCACTAGATAACGTCTTTCATAAAACAGCTATAAGTAAACTGTCTTCATATATAAGCATCAACAGTCATCTCTAACATTTATAGATTTAAAACATCCCACTAACTTTATTTCATTATATAACAAAATAGTTTACCCCCTTTAATGAACACAACATTCCCTCTTTTTCAAAAAACCATAAGTTCACCCTTTTGTTTTATGAAAAAAGAAAAAGAACCCATATCATCACATAGGGAATAACATACCATAGCTTTGGGAGTATGGGCTCTACTTCTTCATGTTTTCAAGTGTGGGAATATGAAAGAACTAAAAAATAAATCAAATGTTTTTAAATAATTCATTAGGTAAGGACTACATAAGAATATCTATATCCAATAGTTCTGTTAGCGCATACTCAAACTCCATAAGACTATGATCCTCCTTTTCCATGATTAAATGGTACTTGATTTCAATGTTATTTTTTTATGAGTGATGGACTAGATTTTTTATAATATTTATAACTAAAGAATTATCATAATGGATTTTTACTATAAATTTTTTTTCAACTCCCATATCATCAATCTCTTACTTCATTCAGAATAACTATGTAAAATCTTGAGTAGAAACAATATATCTAGATTATATAGTGCTCAATGAAATTTAATATTTATTATTGATTAGAAATGAAATAAAAAATATACAAATATAGAATTATCCAAATGATTTGGATTCTCGATCATATACTGATCCAACCAAACATTCATCTCTATAACCTAATAAATTTTGCAGATATTTTCCATCATATAGAAAACTAGAATCCACCATTCCATTGATATATAGAAGAGTTATTTTCACTTTGAGTAAGTTGATTTCCTTGGGATTTCATTTATACCACACAACATGTAATTTTGTGAAAATAATATCAGGTTATGTCATTATTATATATAATCGTTTATCAATTATATTTCTATATTATATGATATTTACCACTTTTCCGTCACTATATCATGAAATTTTTATCTGGGTTGAAACATGAGTTTTAATATACATGGAATTATATATTATAAATAACCTTTGAACCTACCTAGCATATTATGATTGAGATATAAATGTTATATTCCACCATTGTTTCACCTATAAACCAAGGAAACATTAAATACCTATAATAATTGAACTTTCAAAATCACTTTCCCTGAATTTTATAATTTTTTTAAAATTATTCATTTTATTGTCCAATGATTATTTCATCAACATAAACCAGTACTATCATCCAATGATTACTCTCATTATTGTATAATATATTTCATCTAAATAATCATGTTACAATACTAGATTATTCAAATACTAATCAAGGCCACAATAAAACAATATTTTTTCCTACTTAAATACCTATAAATATTTCTTTAGATGGGAAAATCTTCTCTCATATTGAAGAATAAGAAAACCATCTTGTAGTCCAATGTAAACCACTCCATCCAGAACCCCATTTAGAAATAAATATTTGGCATCCATATAAAACACATTGAATTTCTATTTCACTACTATGTACATGAAAAATTGAATTTTCCTCATTCCAAAAATAGGTGTAAATGTCTCATAAACATCAATTCTCTATATATTTTAGAATCCATTGGACATTAGTCACGATTTCTTATGAATTACCATTGAATATTTAATCAGTTTATTCTAGAAAATAGATTTTGTTCCTTTGAAATTATAATATTACATATTTAAAATAATATCATATATTTACTTCTTTTTAATATGGTTATGCTCTCATTTATAGCATAAACCATACACTAATCATTATCTTCTTCATAAAAATATTTATACTCTACCTAAGAAAAAATGGTTTTTTTTGTAGAGACTCGATTCTCTTTATCTGAACTAGCATTGCATGATCACAGATGATGTTCTTCAGATCAATTTCAACTCAACTCTTTAGATTCGTTACAGATAAAGGTCTAAATTCATCTGAATCATCATCAATATCTTCTTTTGTATCATTATTTTAAACTTATGCTCCACTAGAATTACTTACCTCCTCACCACTATCATCTGGAAATTTTTTATTTTATTGTTGATGATTATGTTCATTTTAAATTATAATAACATCATTTTTTCTATTCACCTCTCCTATAATCATTTCAAATCATTTATCTGAATTTTTATTTTTCCTTTAATCTATGTAAAATCTCATAATATTCAAGGGATTATAACTTTTTATGATTCTTCTTATTGAGAATTAAACTCTTATATCTAATGATTCAAAATCATTTCAGTGTTGGTTTCTTTCCATATCACAACTAGAATGAATTATATTCATTTTTTAGACATGAAAATGATCCATTAGAAATATAGACAGATTTTAGGACTACATAATTAAAAAATATCTCTAGTAGATCCATTTTAATAAGAATAATTCTAGATATATTGTTTGTGATTCTATTTCTCCTATCATTGACTCCATTTTTCTTTAGAGGTCTTATTGATGCAACTTGGTTTATTACCCTGTGTTTCATAAGATTATCCTCCACTTTTTAATTTCATAACATTGTGCTATTATTGGTTCAAAACATCAAAATCATCTATCCAAGAATAATTTCAGATTCCCGCCAACACTTTGTAATGAAACTGAACACCTTAGACTTGTGAAAAATAAAAAAATCCATTTTATCCTAATAAAATCATCAACAAAAAGAATATTATACCTCTTTTGATCAATGAATATTTGTGAAATAGGTCCACACACATATATATTAACTAGTTCAATCACTCATGTTATCTTATATTCTATTTCCTTGTTTGTAATTTGATTAATTGTACCCTATTGAGAATCATCGAATGTGTGAATACTATCACATGATAAATTGGGAATATCTCAAGACACATCAAATTTCAGAAAATATTTTATAGATGGCTGGAAAAATTGTTAATCCCTCTATAGAACAACTTATTTTCATCATCCATGGATATAGATAACATGTCTTCTTCTCCACATACAAGGTAAATATTCACCTTCGTTCAATTTCCATTTAAAACAATGACACCATGTTTTCTATGATGATATGTAACTTCTGGGAAATGTTTACAGAAATATCCTAGTCACAAAGATGATAGAAAGTTAGAAAATTTTGAAAAATACCTTCAAAAACTAAGACATAAGGACATATCATTTATTTTCTACCAATCATGGATTTTCCTGATCAAATAATCTTCATGAATTCTTTATTTACAAATCTAATAAAAACTTCCCCATTATGCCTAATGATTATTACTATAAACTTATTTCTTATTATATGGGAGTTGAATCCAATGATAATTGTAGGAATTAGTACTACCTATCATTCTTCTAGATATTAAAATTGTTTCCATTGAATATCTAAATCCATTTGTGGTTGAAAACCACAATGGAATCCATTGAGAGAGAAATTATGATTTTCACAATTTCCTCTAATATGTATTTTTTCTCTACCAGGTTAAATACCCTATAGGGTGAATCAAGGAAACATAGATTGAAACATTCCCACATTTGGATCTTGTTTTATAAATAAATAAGATACAATTCTCTCTCATTTTTGTACAAATTTATTATTAGAAACAAAAACATGCACAAGACACGTGAATTTTACTCAGTCCATCTGAGTTGGTCTATTCCCAAGTATCACACATCGAAATTGTGTCAATGTTACAAAATCATCTTATCTTCACTAAACCTATTAATATAATCTTTTTTATATGTCCCCTTTATTCGAATATCACTACCATTACAAGATTTAGGGTTTTTTCTCACTTCATCCATAGGCTACCCACCTTATTCATCCTCTGTTTATCATTGTAAAGGGGTAGGACTTTATGAGCTCACTTCTCCCTCAAATGATATGTGCTCAATGATTTTTTTAATATTCCTCTATGGATCAGTTGGATAAATTTTTCTAAACCCCACTTGGAATTTCATGATACTCAACATTATTTCACTTTATGAATACCACATTACAATAGAACTTCTGGGAAATTATTTAGAGGTTCATATAACTGTTAACTTCATATATACTTTTCCCAACTTGCGTGTTACTTCCCAAAAAATATTGAAACATTTTAGTTTATAAAAATACTCTTAAAATCCATTAAAAATTTTCTAAACTCACTTTTTTTATAGACACAAGTCCATTTTCTACATCAAAATAATGTCTAATTTATTTTTTTTATTAATTAATAGCTTCAAAAAACTCTTCTTCGATTCAGATCCTAGAGATTCTCTATTGGTTGGTCCCCTTAAATGATAGTGGTAGTGGAAACTTTATATACATGGTGAACTATTTACACAAATTCCATTCATAAAAAACATTACATGAAACATTATTTTATTACTGAACTCCAATTATTTGATATTGAATTTAGCATGCAACTCACCATCGACACATAACTGCATGTGAATTTTATTGATCCATGCAACTCTATTTTTATCACAAAACCCTATGTATGGAACAACATCATGATATTTTTAAAAACTTTACTTATCCATAATTTGATGAGGTGGAACTGAATCCTCAATTTTGCATAAATTATTGAAACTACTTCACTATTTTAGGGAAATTTTTTATTTGTGAGAAAATATTCCCATTGGAACAAATATTGTTTCCCTTCCTCAAGATTTTAGACACATATGAATTGAAAAACATTTGGAAATGCCTCGAACATATACACACAGCTTCATATATATCTTTAAGTTCATCCATAGTTCTATCATAGAGAATTATCTACATACTCTATCAATAACCATGATGTAACTTTATAACAGTCCTTGTTAACCAGATTTTCCTACTAGAAAATCATCCCAAAAACACTAAAATGATATATAAAGGGATTTTTTTCCAAAATACTAGACCACATTGACATATATATATATATGGGTTTCTATTAATAGTAGTAAAAATTACACCTTATTAATTACCAATTACTGTGATAGATTTACATGGGTTAACTTATTATTTTATAAGAATGAGATATATAATGTATTTATCAAATATTAAAGAAAATTAAAAAATAAAAAAGTTTAAAAACTTATTTCCCTTATAAGTGACCATGTGGTATAATTTGATAACCAATAATTTGAAGAGTTTTTTCTTCTTTAGGTTATCATCACTCTTTTTCCACACCTAGAACACCTCAAAAAAATTGGTTTTCAAACTAAGAGATTAGACCATCCTAGAAATTTCTAGGACTACCTAAAATCATTTTTCATTCCTAAAATATTTTATGTCTAGTTGGATAATACTGCAGGAATTGTCCTTAACAATTCCCCCAAAATACTCATCTTAGGAGAACCCATAATAAACTTTATAATAGAAAAATTACAAATTTTAGATTCTTTGGATTCTTCATTATTAAATAAATTATCTTTTATAACTAGTATAATATATTAATTTTAGGCCCTCAATATGATTATGAAATCTTCTATTGGTACTCAAACTCATGTAAAGACTTTTGTGTCTTCAATAATAGTACAAAGACCAGAGAATATTGATTTCAAATAAAATTTTATGAGAATATCCAAAAATAAAATCCAAAAATTTATGATGATGTTAAGAAACTTAATTGACCCTTACTAAAGCCAAAATATATTAAATAATCTGAATATGTTTTATAAACATTATCCTCTCCATTAACCATGTTTTTTAATCAAATAAAAAAACATCCTCTTGGGAATTTTATCAAATAATTACAATATAGAACACATACTTAAGAATGATATTAATTGAGTTTGAAAAATCATGCTTTTCATATCTCTCCTTGAACATAATTTCCTAGATGAGGCTATTAATAATGAGAATTAAATATTTTTTATACATGAGGAGTTGAACCAATATTGATGGAATAGCATTTGGACTCTCATGAATATTCTGATAGTCATTCTATTATTGGAAGAAAGTAGTGTTTTCAAATAAAACATGATGAAAAATGATATTTTATCTATAACAAGGATTTATTTTTTATAAAGGCTATAATAAGGAATAAGTTATTGGTTATAGGGAACCCATTTTAACCATTTCTTAACATGAATATAATAAAATATTTTTTGCATTCAGTAACTATTTTTACTTTCAAATATTTTCAAAAGGATTGAAAAAGTACTTTTCTAAATGGTTTTATTTCCAAAAATAGTTTTTTTGAAAAACCACATGGTTTTTAAAGTCCTAAATTTCAAAATTCTATTTTTGAGTTAACCAAATATCTCTACTATTTAAAAAAAGCTTCTAGGGATTATTTTGAGTGGTTAACTAACTTTGTTTTATCAAATTATTTTAATATAAGAAAATATAATTTCTACATTTTTCTCATAAATGTTTCAAATGATTTATTATTCATTCAATTACAGGTTGATTAATTCATTAATAGAATGACTAAAGAATCACATTGAAATGAAATATTTTATTTAATGAACACTGAGTTTTAAATGAGTTTTATAGGGAAAAATATATTATTCTTTGGTTTTAAACATTATTAAAATTACAATGTATCCATTTTAAACCATTGTATATAAAATAATGAATTTATAAAGAAGTTTTTCATGGATCAAGCTAATAAAATTTCAATGCCTATGAGTACAACTTGTAAACTAACATTGGATCAAACCATTCAATCGGTCGACAACAATATATGTTAAAGTATTATTGGATGTCCACTTTACCTTATAGTGACCCATAAATAAATCATGTTCAATGTATTCCTTTGTGATTGTTTTCTATCCAATACAATGGTATATCTTCTTAAATCTATCAAAAGACCTTTTCATTATTATAAAGGAACTAAAAACCATTCATTTTTTTATCCAAAGGAAATATATTATTAACTTTATTATTTATGAAATTATAATTTTCGAGGATTTTAACTAGATAAGAAAATTACTAGTCAACATGTCATCCATTAGCAAAATACCTTATCTAATGGAGTAGTAAGAAGAAAAATTATATTTATCTTTCTATAGATGAAGTGTAATAAATTTGAAATGGGTTTTTTATATTGACGTTATATAGATGAATCATACTCTCTTCCAATTTTAAATTTCATATTCTTATATCCCTATCAAGTGTAATAACACTAGTGTTATTATTATTTATAAAATCTCTTCAAACACTCCTGCATTAAGCACATTTAATTGAGACACCACTTTCTACAAAATTACATTCGTAAAAGTGATATTGTTATGAATTTATTTTCAGAAACCTTTAACATAACAATATCTACACAAAACCCATCCTATTGATCTCTTTTACTTCATCAATGGACTGTTGTGTATGATTATATTTTTATTATCGTCTATTAATAATTTATATGTCTTGAGAAGTTTTCATTATATTTTTCAAAACCATTTTACATAATGTATTTCAAATAAGGAAATATTTTCACAACATTTCACAATTTTGGATAAGTTAAGTGATTGTGATACTATAAGCCTAAAATTATTGTCTTGAAACAAACATGTAGATTTTTTTCTGGAACATATACCCCTTCATATTTATCCTAAAAATATTTTATTAGTAATTTAACCCTTTATCCATTATGGAAACTGTGAGTGGGACTTTACTGTAGACATGATTTTATAATAGTGGTTAATTTTCTATATCTTAATAATAATATCATTAATAAATGTTAATAGTCGAATTATTTTTTAAAAATATTTATTTTCTATGTCCATTATTCTTTATTCTAGTCTTGTTTAATGGATATGATACCTTTAACTCTCATAATACATTAATTACAGGGGTGTTAATATCATCAATGATAAAATGATCCAAGAAAATTATTTTTCTCTTTCAAAATATATTTCAAACATTAAAATTTTGATTCTATTTTTTAAAAATATATTTAAATGAAAGTATTTTAAAATTTTATTTAATTATATTTTTAAAAAATGTTTTTACTTTTAAAAATTTTAAATCTATTAAAAATTTATCAATTTATTTTTTAAAATATATTTTTTCCTCTCTCAAAATATCATTAATGATGATAAATGTAGATTTTGGTTTTCTATTTCTAATATATAACCCATTTTTTTAATAAAATTTAGATAATATAAACTATGAAATTTAAGATTATATTAATTAGGGATAGGTTTTATGTTGTTTTATAAAATTTTATGTTGTGAAAAAATGGGGTATAAATTTTCTTTTCATTTCCTATGGGGGGGGGATTTATTTGTTTTTAAGGGTGAAAATATGAATATCATAATAATTTATTATATTTTATGGATATATTCTTATTTAGAATTAGTTATTATATAATTTTTTGTGATCCTATAAATAGGGTAGGTTTTTGTTCTTCTCACTGCTATTTAATTTTAATGGTAATAACACTCTTAAAAGTGACCCATGATTTTATTTAAGTTGTGTGATGCTAACTTGATGAAATATTATTATAACCCCTCAATTTATCCTTGAAAATGTTTTAATATAATTTTATAGTACATAGAATAAGAATAGAGGTTCCATAGAGGCTCTTTAAAGGAAGGTGGTAAGCCACCTCATGAATGTAATGTTTATCGACATCCCCAACCAACCAGTGCAGTAACACTGGCCAACTGGTGGCCTGATCAGGACTTCACCCAGTCAAAAGAATCCTAATGGCTATCCAGTGGAGGTATAATAACCCATTCTTAACTTATGTTTACATTACATCATTTTTGAAAAATATTTCATGCATTACACAAACACATGCCCAAAGACTATATTAGTTTGGTGCCTTTAGAAACATGGAATCACAAATATATTATTGATAATACATCTACATACTCTATGGCTTATTTCTTCATAAATATAATCTTTTTTTCCAAATCATACATAAAAAATTCTTCATATCCAAGGGAAAAGAAACATAAGAAAAGGGAGAACTCACATTCTTAGTAAGTGTAATTAAGAGAGATGTGTAAGAATAAGGATATGAGAACGTGATAATAACATTATAATATTGTAACCTGTAAATAAGATATTATAAGAATGAATCCTGGAATAAATATTGGTAGTTCATAAGACATGAATCATAATGGAATCAAAGAACTTAATATGTGAGATCATAACATTTACATAAGACCTAAAATTGTGGCATACACTTAAACTTGTAACTTTGTAAAAATGTATATATAGTAACAGGATCACTCATTAAATTAAGGAAATGAAATAAATACCTCTCATAAACATATATACATGAAAATGAGGTCCTCACATAAAATTATAGACATGAAAATGAAGTCCACACATAGAATTGTGGACATGAAATCCAAGTCCATGAATATGATTGTGAACCTGAAATTATGTTCATGAATAACATATATACCTCATGAGTTTTCCATATTTATCAAATCCATCATAGGGAGATATGTGTCCCAACCATCACAAAATTAAATCATAGATATATGTTCCATAAGATCCTAAATCATTTGTCACAACAGATATCATGAAAATAAATGGTTTTCATAAACTCTTTATCATAGAATATCTCATTGAAAAGTAATGGGATTCATAAACACATTTTCATCAAAACAAAAAATATTTATAGAAATGATTTAAATGGTACCCATGGATCATTTCCCTAGCAAGCTAGAATGGACACCAAATTATGTTAATCTAGATGGAAAATAATATTGAAATATATTTTAAAAAAATTTCTTGACGAAAAATTTGTTTCCACTTTGAACATTTCTTTTTAAATTATAAAACATATAAGAAATATTTTTCATTTAAAACATCCTTTAAAAATTATAAAATATGATTATAAAACCATTTTAAAAATATTTTAAATCATTTTCCTTGAAAATACTTAAAATATTGTTTAAAAACATTTTAATACCATTTTTAGAAAACATAGTTTTGATGGAACAAAAATTTACAATTGAAGAGAGAATCACATTACATGAAACCTATAATGCAATAAAAAATATATTCAAGAAAAAAATTTAAATGGATTTATATACACCTCTTCAAGGGATATAGGTGTATATCATAACATGTGTCTCAGGGAAGGAAAATTCAGATAGAACTCCCTTAGCGATTTGCTAGCTTTTGAATCGTAACCCCCATGAAAGAGATATAATCAAAGGATATGTAAATACCAAAAAAATTATTATAATGATAATATACTATATTCATTGTAAGTATAAACACCACACAAAATAAACTAGTAGTGAATATGGCATAAGTCTCATAGAAATAAAATTGTGACAACAAACCCCCTTACAACATTGTAATCAGTCGAATCACATGACTCATGGAAGAAATAAGATTATATGGATATTTAAATTTCATAATATTATGTATAAGACTCATAAAAAATTAATGGGTCTTATATACAATAGATATAAGAAATAGGTGGTGAAAATAAAAGTGAAATAGGAATCCCTTACCTTATGTCTTGACTCTCATCGTACTCATGAGAAAATAATTCATAATAAATATAATTTTATTATACATATATTAAAAAAAACTATTCATATATAATACCATATAAGAATTAATTATTACTTTATATTACCCACTGATTAACAATTCCATGTTTAAGTTACGTTTCATGTAATAACCACTTTGTTTCTTGTACATGTTTTTAATTGACATTCATAGTCCTCATTATTAGATAATTATTTCATTATGTAAAGAATGATATAAATTATATAATTATATTATATATTAATTATGTTTTTATTTGTTATTATGTATAAATTTAGAAAATGAAATACACCGTTCATGGAGATGGTAGGTTGTACATAAGCATGAATGCTGCTCCCCATTAATGTCGTATTAAAAAAAGGTATGTAAATAAAATATATGTATATGTAATATAATTATAGTATAATTTTTATTTCACATATATCATTTAATTTTACTGAACCAATCCTTAATATATTCCATGTAATGTTTCAACGAATCACATCACTTTGACGAGGCAGTTGTCCACACGTCCACAAACGAAGTTATCATATTTACACAAAATGGAAAGCATGAAGGAATGTTTTATATAATAATTATAGAAGAATAATGACAAAATAAATATAATATATATAAAATAAAATCATATTTTCCATCATAATTACCATCCATGATAGGTGGTAATGTAAAAAATGAACAACATCATTTCGTGAGGCGATAGTTGACTGTACACAGGAACGGTAAGTTCATTACCCATTAGATGGAAGTATGTGTAAGTGTACGTCTAAAAATTAAAATAAAAACAACTTAGTATAATTAGAATAATATGGTTATTATATAATAATTAATTAAGAATAATTTAGGGGTTTCAAGGAATATATTAAATGAAAACGTATGTTGATGAACACTTCCTCTTCAATGGTATCTCTTTTTGATTTTCAAAAAAAGACATCATTGGTTGTCTTAATGCCCAATGTAAGGCTTATTTAATGAAGGGAAAGAATTTTTGGATATTATTATTGATTTTGGATGATCTAAAAAGGTTCTTAAGTGTGAGTGAAATAGGTTAATGTACTCCATTTTATAAAAGAGGGGAGGGGAACTTTTAGAATTTATCAAAATATTGATTAATAATAACATAAATCTCAATCAAAATATGTAACGCCCCGACCCCAGCTACCCAGAGTCGGTGCATTACTTCGTAACATTGGCATGATCACAAGAAAGATCAAATCTCGAAAGACCGATTGGTTTAGTAGCTTTGGAAACACTATATATATTTCATAAGTTTTACATTACATCATAAAATGAAAAACTACTATAACAACATAATGTTTTCACCGTCCACACTATAATCCCCTCATAATATCCCTGAAGGTCATTCATAACTTACTTCTTCACATCCTGGGAAAAATAAAACATAGAAAAGGGGTGAGCTCAAATGCCCAGTAAGGATAACAATATAGCGGAAACTTTCATAAATAAGAATAAACATTTAAGGCAATGTATAACTAAAACAAAATCCTTTAAAACATGAACTTTCAACATGGTATGACATAAATAAAATGAAATAATTCCATTTACTTATTCACATGGATATTCTACTAATCGAATAATCACATGCAAAAATCAATAACCACTTTCATAATGTTGGAATGCATAATGCCAGACTATCATAACCACATAGCCAAGGCCTCGTGCCAAGACTACAAATAAGATTTTGTCAAGGCCTTGTGCCAAGACACTAGTTTGTCTCATGAGACCTACCGATGCATCGAGGAGCTATAGCGGGCTCCACCCGTCACATATTAAGTCCAATGCATTCCCATATGAAAAGGTTTAAACATAACATAAACATTCGTATTAAAACTAGCATACGAAATGTCAATACTTTCACCATAAACTATGAATGGTATAAAAATAGCACATACACAGTCAAACATATCACAAAACCTTCAATACAATATGGAAGTTTTGTATCATAATAAATCAACTTCAAATAATCTTAAAATCCATCAAAGGATGTTGACATAGATGAAATCAAAATTCTTTTTAAAGAAATATCTACTTTTATTTTGAAATAATTTAAGATCCATATAAAATAAAACAATTTCTTTGAAAATATTCCTATAAGCTTGTAAGGGAATCTTTGAAGATTTTATAACGGCGGAAAATAGCCGCACCCGCCGTATAAGTAAAAAAACATTCTTACCTTAATTTTGTGGAAAAGGTTAAAAAGGACCTTGTTTTGAAAACGACCGAAATATTCCTTTATAAACCACTTATAAAAGTCAAAAAGGGTATAAATGACTTTAACTCATATTCTAGTAAATAGTAAAAATGTTTTGAAATACATTTTTAAGAAACATGGATGTGGATGATAAAGAGATCCCAGTAGATTATTACGTATAAACAACCTTGGATAATGAAGAGGTTGTGAAATAACCCTTACCTTGTACTTTTCTTTGGATGGGGTAGGTTAACCTCCTGTATAATGGTGAAATAATTGTTATTAAATTATACAAGAGTCATATATATTAATATGATATCATATATGATCTTTTAATATTGATTTGATAATAATATCTTAGTATTATCGTTGTTTCGGGTGTTAACTTACTTGTTTTCTTTTATATGTTTTGTTACGTAAGACATGTTTGTTGTATTTTATTCATATCCAGAATAATATCAAGTCCTTAAACATCATTTTTAAATCATCAAATGATAATTATACTTGAATGGATACGATGGAGAATGAATCTCATCGCGTTCGTGGAGACGGTAGTCCGTACGTACACACGAGCGACAATATCATTATTTTGATATTAAAATAATATATAAATGGATGGTATATCATATATACAGAATCATTAACATGTTATATTTATTATTTACATGAGTTACACATCATTATTATACCCATACAAATAATATTATATTGAATAACAATTACACCACGACGTGGAGACGGTAAGCCATACTTACGCACGTATGGTGACATGTTATTCAAAGGGTGGATAGAATACTGAATATGGTTGTACCATATTTATAATAACATCATAGTATATGTAAGATACTGGAGTTATTATTTTAGAATGGTAAGAACAAAGAAAGAAGAAGTGGAAGGAGAAAGGAACTTGAAAAGGGGTGGTGAAAACATTACCTCTTCTTCGGGTTCTTCCTTTTGATTTGATCAAAAGGGCTCCTTAGGTTGGCTTTCTGATCAAACTAAGGCCTCTAGGTTGTATTGAGGGAAGTTGGGAGAGTATTTGGGCAGATTTTGGCCGAACCAAAAGGCTTTGAAGGTGTGAAGAAATGAGAAGGAGGAGTGCCCTTTTATAAGAGGGGTGAGGGGCACCTTTGGAAAAGCTAGAAATATTAATTTATAATAAATTCATATTCGGTTTCTAAGGGCTCCAAAGTTTATTATTAAACGGTTAAGGTGGGGATGGGTCGAAAACAACTCAACCAATAAAATTTAGACAGGTTTGGGTACTTATATTAACCTTATCTTTAAGTATTAACTCTAAGTTAATTAGTTTCACTTTTACAATGTCTCTTTGTATTTTTATATTATATGGTTAATAAACTTACCATATACATACAAGAGACCCCCAAGTGGTCCATTAATGATTAACCTATCATGATATAAGTCTCTTGGCCGAACCTTAGATTTTTAGGAATTTAATATCAATTAATAATATAATATTTGTTTTAAGAACTCTTTTATGTCAATTTTGACACTATTCAATAGTTTATTTTTGTGAAACTCATAACAGATTGATTACTTCGAACAAAGTCAATTAAATAAATCCTAATATATCATATTATCCTAGAAAATTATTTTAATTCATTAAAAGTTTCATATTATATTTATTTGGGTATTTATAATATCAATTATTTTAATTTTTCACTATTATAGTAATTACTTCATCAACATTGTGTCATAAATAAAATACATTATTTAATGTCTAAAAATTATAAATAAAATATAATTATGTAGGAAATCGTTTTATCTTTCTAATTAATATTTATAATCTAAAATCCAACATATATAACCCTATGTAACAATTGTTTTTCTAAAGGATATATGCTTGTGTCATTTTTGTATTCATTTTGACTTAATTAAAATAAAGTGTCATTATCACTTACAAGTGGATCCATGGGGTCCCAAAATAGACCCAAAGATGCCCATGGTCGACCATGTATCAACCAATAGGGTTAAGACATGTTTTAGGGTAATTTAGTATTATTATAATATTATTGTTTAACCCTTATTTACCGGATTTACCCTTAACCATGGTAAATAAAATATTTACCGCAGTAATTATTCAAAATGTCTAAAAATAAAAGTTACCTATTTAAAAAATTTGAACATCATGATTCCAAATATGGAATCCATTTTCCTAAATTCAAAACACAGAAGTGGCAGAAATTAATTTAAAATTAATTCCCGCTGTCAAAACAAAAAGCGTGTTTTTAAGAGATAATAACTATCAAAAGATTGGCACTTGTTTATGTTCGGTTTAATTGTAAAATTATGTACAATGACCAACATTATATTAAATGGTAAAAATATATTCTAAATATACTTTCAAACCAATCAAATTCATAATTTATCACTATTAATTATTTTGATTAAAAAAGTTGTTTTTAATTAAAATTTATTAATTTTCACTATTCATCAAAATATGAAAGTTATCCGAAAAGTACCAAAATTTCACCTTAGGCTAAATTAGATATTCCGAATCCAAAAATGAAGTCCATTTTGAAATATAAAAAATATATAATTTTGAAAATTAGGTATTACTATTCACAACGGCTAGTTTAATTAGTTGTGGTGTGTGTTAGAACTCGAGGTTGCGTACAACACACGCTATCGCATTATTCGAAGGGAAACGTACCGTGGAAGCTTGGGGTGTTTCATTTTAAATTTTTAATTTCCCCATTTAGTCAAAAAGATTAAAATATTGTATTTAAAGAGGTTTCACTATTAGAAGTTGATAAAAGTGAAATACTGAAAATGAATCTGTTCTTGCATTATGACTAAGAAACTCATAATAGGGATTCTAAAATTATAAGGATTATATAAAGTTCAAAATGTAGTTAATACTATTCATGACCTCTTTTAATGGTGTGATTGAACTCGGTGTTGCGTGTAGTGCAAGTTATTGAATTATTTTGAAGAAATAACACATTATGAATTCTTGGGGTGTTACATTCTCCCCTCCTTCAATAAATTGCGTCCTCGCAATTTGAAATTGTTCTTAGAAAATAAAAGGTTGAAAGTAGAAAATATATTTGTGGGAAAACCCACATTGGAAATTGGGTTACTAAAATTTAGTCTTAGTATGAGGAAAAGAGAAATGAAAGGGTCACCACCAAATTATGATCTCGATTAGGAGAACATTGGTGGCAATTAGAGACATATAATTGGAGGAAAAACGTAAATATTTATAGGTAGTGATTGAGGTCATTAATCACAAACAAGTATAAAGTTGAGGTACTTAAACTCATCAATCTATGATGATTTGAAATACCATCGGTTCAACAAAACATAGGGTATTAGGATAACACATTTTTGACGTTTCAAAATATCTTAGTTGAAATCCCACATCGAAAAATGAATTAATGAGGTCTCTATTTAAAATAAAGAGTGGAAAGTATGAAGATTACCGAAAATAACACATACTAGGGTTCCATGTAGGAAAATATGGATATGGAAGAGAAATCTAACCATCAATTATCTGATGGAGAGTGGTAGAGAACATGGCTATGAAAAGGCCAAAAATCCCAAAGCCATAAATTTGTGATGATTTAAGGTACCATCTAGGACAACATTTTTGTTCTATGTTTCTTTTATTAATGTTGGGGAATTTATTTATGAGATTGGCTAAGATCATAAGGAGATATACTTACTTTATAATTAGAGTTTTATCCATTAATAAATTTCTACCACAAACTCATCTTTCACTCTAAAAGATAATAGAATGTAAAAAAAATTCTATTTACACTATTCGTACAGGGGTTCCAAAATAAACGAATTTATAATTCATCTACATGATATTTTAATAAAAACTACATTATTTAATCCAGGACATCTCATGGGTCAGTGGTAGGTGATACACCCTTGTCGCCCTTCGGTTGCGGGTTCAAGTCTCGCAGCCTTGCCGGACGCGACGGGTTGCCGCCCGACCTCCGGGTTGTTTTTTTGGCAATCAAAAATAATCCAAACTAGAACTATCCAAAATACTTCTGTCCAAACTCACAGTCCAACATTTATAAGGAAGGTAAACATAATATAGATCCTTTTTACCCCGTAATAGCATATGAATACCTTCATCATGTATTACCATATTCCTTATTGATTACATTCATGCTCCCTTATTCCATATAGAATGTTGGATATACTTCATTAATCCAAAAATGTTTTAAACCCCAACAATGATGGAATATACAAATCATTAATCAGTTCCAAGGTAGTCAAGAATATCCAATATAATTTATCCATAACAATCACATATTATTCCAAAATCACTACCTCAGTATCTGAACTATATTATGATTTATCATTCTCTCAACCATATATTTTCCAAAAATTTATCCTGCTATTGAGTCACTTTTCTTTGTTCCACACAATCTCAAGTCCTTAATGAAATAGTATTGCAGTACAATCCTTATATACTCCATAATTATTATAACAAGTACATTGTTGATACAACACTCAATTAACATAATCAACATAAGAACTCTAATCATTCCTCTTTATCTCTGGTAGTATCATAACTTGATTATTATCCAATAGCATCATTTGCGGCATAGTCTGATGACTGGGACATAGGTTCGCGTAGTGTCCAAACTCCTTGCAAATGAAGCATTGTACATTTGAAACCATTTTCTTACCCTTGCAGTCACGTACTTTGTGCCCTTTTCCTCCACACTTATAACAAACTCCCATTCCTTTCAGGCAAGTTCCAGGGTGTTTCTTTCCACAGTTACCACATATGGGAAAATTCTTCTTTTCCCTCTTCCCTTTATCAATCTTTCTCTCTTCTATCCTTTTCTTCTCTTGCTTCCCTTCAAAGCCATAGGACTCAGTAAACTCTTTACTTATCTTATCAACACATGATATTATTTCTTCATATGATGATAATACATGGGAGACTATTTCTCTTATAAATTCTAGCTTAAGACCATGAAATATATGATCCTTCCTTCTCTTTGGATCATGTGCATTGCTGGATTTCTCATTCTTTCTACTAGGCACTATTTCTAAACAATGGCATACACTAGATTAGTTTATGAATCAAAATACATAATCCCATACTTATAAAACAGTTAACATAAATTGAACTATTTATAGATATAATCCATAATCATAAAAAATATTTTCTGTGAGGAAGTATTTACTCATAAACCCTTCATAATGATTTGTAAAGAAAATGAGAGTTATCCTAAACATATCCCCCGGGAGTGTCGTAACCAAGAGTGCAGCAAGGCCCGTTGTCGTGCACCAGTTCCCGTTCGAGTCTAGCTCAAAGCAGTGTTTTCGGGTTTTACCCCTAGGTACATCTGTGCCAGAGCCGCCTCTACCTGCTCGTATCCAGACAGGGATGTATTTCTCGGAAAACTCACAAAATCTCTACAATACCAAAATTCTAGGAAGTTCTTCTATACTAATCCTCAAAGTTCATCTTAGGTCTACGTGCTCTAATCAGAGTTTATCTAAATATAGCTTCCAAGGTTTGTACTAAACTTCCTCTGATACCAACTGTAATGCCCCGACCCCAGCTACCCAGAGTCGGTGCATTACTTCGTAACATTGGCATGATCACAAGAAAGATCAAATCTCGAAAGACCGATTGGTTTAGTAGCCTTGGAAACACTAGATATATTTCATAAGTTTTACATTACATCATAAAATGAAAAACTACTATAACAACATAATGTTTTCACCGTCCACACTATAATCCCCTCATAATATCCCTGAAGGTCATTCATAACTTACTTCTTCACATCCTGGGAAAAATAAAACATAGAAAAGGGGTGAGCTCAAATGCCCAGTAAGGATAACAATATAGCGGAAAATTCAAAATAAGCATAAACATTTAAGGCAATGTATAACTAAAACAAAATCCTTTAAAACATGAACTTTCAACATGGTATGACATAAATAAAATGAAATAATTCCATTTACTTATTCACATGGATATTCTACTAATCGAATAATCACATGCAAAAATCAATAACCACTTTCATAATGTTGGAATGCATAATGCCAGACTATCATAACCACATAGCCAAGGCCTCGTGCCAAGACTACAAATAAGATTTTGTCAAGGCCTTGTGCCAAGACACTAGTTTGTCTCATGAGACCTACCGATGCATCGAGGAGCTATAGCGGGCTCCACCCGTCACATATTAAGTCCAATGCATTCCCATATGAAAAGGTTTAAACATAACATAAACATTCGTATTAAAACTAGCATACGAAATGTCAATACTTTCACCATAAACTATGAATGGTATAAAAATAGCACATCCACAGTCAAACATATCACAAAACCTTCAATACAATATGGAAGTTTTGTATCATAATAAATCAACTTCAAATAATCTTAAAATCCATCAAAGGATGTTGACATAGATGAAATCAAAATTCTTTTTAAAGAAATATCTCCTTTTATTTTGAAATAATTTAAGATCCATATAAAATAAAACAATTTCTTTGAAAATATTCTTATAAGCTTTTAAGGGAAGCTTTGAAGATTTTATAACGGCGGAAAATAGCCGCACCCGCCGTATAAGTAAAAAAAACATTCTTACCTTAATTTTGTCGAAAAGGTTAAAAAGGACCTTGTTTTGAAAAAGACTGAAATATTCCTTTATAAACCACTTATAAAAGTCAAAAAGGGTATAAATGACTTTAACTCATATTCTAGTAAATAGTAAAAATGTTTTGAAATACATTTTTAAGAAACATGGATGTGGATGATAAAGAGATCCCAGTAGATTATTACGTATAAACAACCTTGGATAATGAAGAGGTTGTGAAATAACCCTTACCTTGTACTTTTCTTTGGTTGGGGTAGGTTAACCTCCTGTATAATGGTGAAATAATTGTTATTAAATTATACAAGAATCATATATATTAATATGATATCATATATGATCTTTTAATATTGATTTGATAATAATATCTTAGTATTATCGTTGTTTCGGGTGTTAACTTACTTGTTTTCTTTTATATGTTTTGTTACGTAAGACATGTTTGTTGTATTTTATTCATATCCAGAATTATATCATGTCCTTAAACATCATTTTTAAATCATCAAATGATAATTATACTTGAATGGATACGATGGAGAATGAATCTCATCGCGTTCGTGGAGACGGTAGTCCGTACGTACACACGAGCGACAATATCATTATTTTGATATTAAAATAATATATAAATGGATGGTATATCATATATACAGAATCATTAACATGTTATATTTATTATTTACATGAGTTACACATCATTATTATACCCATCCAAATAATATTATATTGAATAACAATTACACCACGGCGTGGAGACGGTAAGCCATACTTACGCACGTATGGTGACATGTTATTCAAAGGGTGGATAGAATACTGAATATGGTTGTACCATATTTATAATAACATCACAGTATATGTAAGATACTGGAGTTATTATTTTAAAATGGTAAGAACAAAGAAAGAAGAAGTGGAAGAAGAAAGGAACTTGAAAAGGGGTGGTGAAAACATTACCTCTTCTTCGGGTTCTTCCTTTTGATTTGATCAAAAGGGCTCCTTAGGTTGGCTTTCTGATCAAACTAAGGCCTCTAGGTTGTAGTGAGGGAAGTTGGGAGAGTATGTGGGCAGATTTTGGCCGAACCAAAAGGCTTTGAAGGTGTGAAGAAATGAGAAGGAGGAGTGCCCTTTTATAAGAGGGGTGAGGGGCACCTTTGGAAAAGCTAGAAATATTAATTTATAATAAATTCATATTCGGTTTCTAATGGCTCCAAAGTTGATTATTAAAAGGTTAAGGTGGGGATGGGTCGAAAACAACTCAACCAATAGAATTTAGACAGGTTTGGGTACTTATATTAACCTTATCTTTAAGTATTAACTCTAAGTTAATTAGTTTCACTTTTACAATGTCTCTTTGTATTTTTATATTATATGGTTAATAAACTTACCATATACATACAAGAGACCCCCAAGTGGTCCATTAATGATTAACCTATCATGATATAAGTCTCTTGGCCGAACCTTAGATTTTTAGGAATTTAATATCAATTAATAATATAATATTTGTTTTAAGAACTCTTTTATGTCAATTTTGACACTATTCAATAGTTGATTTTTGTGAAACTCATAACAGATTGATTACTTCGAACAAAGTCAATTAAATCAATCCTAATATATCATATTATCCTAGAAAATTAGTTTAATTCATTAAAAGTTTCATATTATATTTATTTGGGTATTTATAATATCAATGTTTTTAATTTTTCACTATTATAGTAATTACCTCATCATCATTGTGTCATAAATAAAATACATTATTTAATGTCTAAAAATTATAAATAAAATATAATTATGTAGGAAATCGTTTTATCTTTCTAATGAATATTTATAATCTAAAATCCAACATATATAACCCTATGTAACAATTGTTTTTCTAAAAGATATATGCTTGTGTCATTTTTGTATTCATTTTGACTTAATTAAAATAAAGTGTCATTATCACTTACAAGTGGATCCATGTGGTCCCAAAATAGACCCAAAGATTCCCATGGTCGACCATGTATCAACCAATAGGGTTAAGACATGTTTTAGGGTAATTTAGTATTATTATAATATTATTTTTTAACCCTTATTTACCGGATTTACCCTTAACCATGGTAAATAAAATATTTACCGCAGTAATTATTCAAAATGTCTAAAAATAAAAGTTACCTATTTAAAAAATTTGAACATCATGATTCCAAATATGGAATCCATTTTCCTAAATTCAATACACAGAAGTGGCAGAAATTAATTTAAAATTAATTCCCGCTGTCAAAACAAAAAGCGTGTTTTTAAGAGATAATAACTATCAAAAGATTGGCACTTGTTTATGTTCGGTTTAATTGTAAAATTATGTCCAATGACCAACATTATATTAAATGGTAAAAATATATTCTAAATATACTTTCAAACCAATCAAATTCATAATTTATCACTATTAATTATTTTGATTAAAAAAGTTGTTTTTAATTAAAATTTAGTAATTTTCACTATTCATCAAAATATGAAAGTTATCCGAAAAGTACCAAAATTTCACCTTAGGCTAAATTAGATATTCCGAAGCCAAAAATGAAGTCCATTTTGAAATATAAAAAATATATAATTTTGAAAATTAGGTATTACTATTCACAACGGCTAGTTTAATTAGTTGTGGTGTGTGTTAGAACTCGAGGTTGCGTACAACACACGCTATCGCATTATTCGAAGGGAAACGTACCGTGGAAGCTTGGGGTGTTTCATTTTAAATTTTTAATGTCCCCATTTAGTCAAAAAGATTAAAATATTGTATTTAAAGAGGTTTCACTATTAGAAGTTGATAAAAGTGAAATACTGAAAATGAATCTGTTCTTGCATTATGACTAAGAAACTCATAATAGGGATTCTTAAATTATAAGGATTATATAAAGTTCAAAATGTAGTTAATACTATTCATGACCTCTTTTAATGGTGTGATTGAACTCGGTGTTGCGTGTAGTGCAAGTTATTGAATTATTTTGAAGAAATAACACATTATGAATTCTTGGGGTGTTACAAAATACCTAAAAATGAGCATTTATTTGAATATATGATTTCATAAGGTTTTAATATCATAAAAATTTATTTTAGACAAGTTTTATAGGTATTTTATAATTTATCATTTTGATTAACCCTTAGTTAATCCATTTTAATTTGAACTAAAGTAACAGGTTTTCAATATTTAGAGGATGGAATTTTTACCTATAAAGTGTAAATTAGACAATAAATGGACCATTTATGATATTTTAGACCATATATAACACCCTGTTAACTTATTTAATTATATTATGATTTATAAATAATTTAATAAAATATTATTTACATAAAATATCATAAGTCTAAATTTTTACACCATTCATTACTTTGACTTTAACAAAATCAATAAAGAACTAAAAAGTCAAAAAAACATTTAATACACAGATAAAATGTCATATACAATTAGAAAATTCATTTATAATCTTAAATAAGTTAAATCGTATTTATCTTAATATATATAATATCATTTTAATTGATTGTTTATTTAATTGAATAATTAATGCATCATCATTTTTTAATTATTTATGATAATTATTTCTTAACTAAAATTTAATAAAAATTATATGATATAGATAAATATTTTAGATTTAATAATAATATACATTTTTTATTATATATTTTATTATCCCCATATTTAAAATATTATAATTATTAAAAGTTTGAGTGTGACATTTTGTCACTCTCTTTGAATTTAATAATATCCAAGAAATTTTCAAGGAAATGTGTCCATTAAAGAAATATATTTATATCATTTTATCTTAAGGTAAAATTTAAATTCATATAATAGTGATTTGAAATGTTTTAGTATCATTCTATAGTCCTTATTACTTTATTTTTAACATAAATTATTCAATTATCCCTTTACCATGGTAATAAAAATTATCAAAGTTACTATTTATTTTGGTAAAAAAATAAAATCTAACTATTTAGTAAATATGGAACATATGATTACCAACAAAAAATACATTTTTCATAATTCAAAACATATAATTTTCTGAAATTAATTTCAAAGTAATCTCATCGACAGAACGAGAAAACATGTTTTCAGAGTGAAATCGTCTAAAAGATTGACATGTTTTTTATCGAAATTCAATGTGAAATTGACTCAATTTACCTAAATTGGATGAAATGATAATAATTTTATCTAATTAAATTTTATAAATAATCTAATATATAATTTAAAAATATAATTTTTTGATGAAAAAGTTTTTTCAATTAAAAATCAGTATTTTTCACTATTCATAAAAACATTAAACTTATCAGATTAATACCCAAAAATCAACCAAAGTAAATTTTTATATACTTATTTAAAAGAATAATTTTATTTTTTACTATATAATTTATAAAAATATGAAAAACTATATTTAAAATAAGTGCATCGTCAAAAGGCTACAAAACTACCTTTTAAGAAAAATACTTCTTTCATAAGTAAAATTAAATTTGATCGTATATCATGTATAGAAAATAGATAATATGAATAATATAACTTTTATTGAATATATTATATATACATTTCGTTAATATAATTAGAAAATATTTATTTTTTTATTTATTGGTAAAAAACACACTTCGGTATATTTAAATATTTTTTTTAAAATCATTTCATTATTTAAAAAATGGGTTTTACATTCATTTAAAATTAACTGGTAAAACAATTATATATATGGGTGTAAACATTAGTTTCATAATATAGTTAATGTTGTTCAAACCTTCCATTCTAACGGCTAGGTTATAAGTGTCTTATTTAAATTGTTACAATAATAAAATGATGTTTCATTAAAACTCAGTGTTGCATATAACGCATGATATGTTGTTGTTGCATGTAGTGAAACCATGACTTGGTGTTGTGTAAAAAGAAAGAGTAACATGGTACTTTAATATAACATAAGATATATTTAGTGGTTTGTGAAATTAATAATATTGAAAACATTAAATTAATTCTAAAAAATATATTTCAAAAAATCAAAAGCTGTTAAATTCTACCCCCCTTAAAATGAATTTCGTCCTTAAAATTCATCTTGGTTATCAAAGGTTTAATACATTAAAGTCCCTTACATATAAAAACATATCATTATAATGAATACTAAAACATTATTTTAAAAAATTAATGTTTGTTAGTTAACATTTAACGAAAGTAACTTAGAACTAGGTTTCCACATATGAGAACATAGGTGGGAAATAAAACATGGACATGGAAGAGAAATATAACTATGATTTTTTTGATGGAGAGTGATAGATAAAATGGTCCAGAGAAAGTTAAAAATTAAAAGGATATAAATCTTTGATGATCTAAGGGACCATTTGATTTATTAGAAAAGAAGGTACTGTGATAAATTTTTTGGTTTCAAGATCATTTCCCTAGAGTTAAAGAATTTTAATGAGATGAAATACTTACTTGATTTCAATAAATTTAATAATAATATATTCATTATTCCTTGATAAATTTTCACTTCATCTCTACTTTTATTAAATGAAGGAAAATGTTTCATTATCAGATCATGAGATCCAAAGAATGATATATTATTCCATCTGTTTCAAATCCAAAAATGTCATAAACTCCATCTACGATAACATAAAACACTTTATCAACAAATACTCAATATAATCATGATTCTTATATTTAATGAAAACAATACTATTTGATCATTTCATACATTTCACATGTCATTTTTAGTCTCTTTATCCAAATTAGTATAACCAATACTCATACGACATTCCTTATTCTCTTCATAGTACTTCCACTAAGGACTTCAATTTTCATAATTCCCATACTTTCCAAATCTAAAACATTAAATGTTAACCATTTTCCTTATAATTTCTAATATTTACGAAGACAGGAATTCATAGTGTAAGGAAAACTAATCATATAATAAAAACACAAAATCATGAAAAAATACTTATAAGATTCCTCAATCATGACACTAACTTATAAATCTATAACACCTTAGGATTCTCCTTAGATACATAACTAGACATATCCTTAGAAATATATCTAGGGATTTCTATAAATTTTTCTCATAAAATAATCTAAAGGATTAATAAACCGTTTCTATGATACCAACTATAATAACCCAAGATTGATGTACATTGACATTACATTATTTTTTAAGAACATTTCATAAAATATAAAAACACAAGCCCAAAGACTTTATTAGTTTTGTTATTTGTATACTTCGAAGCATGAAACAAATGGTTGCTAATAAATCTAAATCTTTTCCCACTTATTTCTTCATATATAGAACCCTTTTTTGACATACCGTACTTTAAAAAAATTCAAATCATATGGAAAAGAAACATAGTAAAATGGTGATCTAAGATGCTCATTAAGTGTAAACAATAGAGATATATAATCGTAAGGGTATTGTAATGTGATCATAACATTACAAGATCATACCCTGCATATAAAAGATCATAAACATGAATCTTGGAATAAATATTGGTAGTTCATAAGACATGAATCATAAGGGAATCAAATAATATAATCAATGAGGTCATAACATTAACAAAATACATGAAATTATGGCATACACATGAACTTATTAATTTTTGAAAATGTATAAATAGTAACAGGATCAATCATTAAACTAAGGACATGAAACCAGGACCTTTCATAAATATATGTACATTAAAACCAAGTCCATGCATAAAATTATAGATATGAAAACTCGATCCATGCACATAATTATGGGAATGAAAACGATGTCTACAAATAAAATTGCGAACATGAAATAAAGTTCACGTGTAACATATATACCTCATGAGTTATCCATATTTACCTAATGTATTGGAAGGTGATATAGGTCCCACCAGTCACATAAAAAAATCATACATATATATGCCATAAGATCCTAAATCATTCATCCCATCATAAATCATGAAAATAAATGGCTTTTATTAACATTTTATCATTGAATATCATTGAAAAGTAAAGGGATTCATAAACACAATTCCATCAATAAATTAACCAAAAAGGGAATGTATATTAATGTTACCCTTGGATATTATTCCTAGTTATTCATGATAAAAAACAAAATATTTCATCTTAGACAGAAAATAATATTGAAATATATTCTTAAAATATTTCTTAAGAACAATATCCTTTCCTCGTTGAAATATGTTTTTTAAATGATAAAAAAAATTAAAACCATTTTTCGTTTATAATAACCATTAAAACATATAAAGGAATCTTCGAAACCCATTTTAAAAATCTTTGAAATTATTTTCCTTCAAAACTTTTAATTGATCATTTAAAAACACTTTTTGAAAGCATGGTTTTAATAGAACATATAATTATGACCAAAGAGATATTTACATTACATGAAACATATCATATCATTAAAAAAATATATTCATGATACAACATGATAGAGGTATTTATATACACCTCATAAAAGGATATAGGTGTTTAATATAACATGGGTCTCAATGAAGGAAAATTAAGACACAACTCCCTTACTGAATAAGTAACTTTTAACTATAAACCCCATAAAAGAGAGATCATCAAATGAATATGTAAATATCCCTAAATTTAAGAACAATTATATTAGTGTAAATTAATCATAATTATATAAAAACTAAAAAATAAATGAGTGGTAAATATGGAATAATTCTCAGAGAAATAAAAGTGAGACTAGAAATCCCCTTACCACTTTGTAATTGGTCGAATTGTATGTCCCATGAAAGTATGAAAATTATATGGATATGTAAATACCATAATATTCAGGATAATAATGATAAAATACATTAATTTTTTGTATATACATCACATATAATAAATAGGTGGTGAACATGGCTTGTATCTCTCATAAAATAAAAGTGAGACAGAAATCCCTTACCTTATGTCTTGACTCTATTCATAATCATGAAAACATCTTGTATAATAAATTTGAGTTTATTATAAATATATTAAAGAAATATATTAATATATTTAATAACATATATTAATTACTTAGCACTTTATATTACCCTCTCATTAATAATTCCATGTTTAATTTATGTTTCAGGTAATAACTGCTTTGATTCTCGTACATGTTTTAACTTCTTATTCTTGGTCCTAATACATAGAGCATAATTTAATTAACTATATAATGATAAAGTAATATAAACATAATATATATTCATTAAATATTTATTTATGTTAATGTTAAAAAAATATAGAAAATTAAATATACCATTTATAGAGATGGTAAGTCTTACATACGCATGAATGATGCTCCCATTTTATGTTATATTGAAAGAAATAATGTAAATGAAACATATATATATATATAATATCATTAAATTAGCACTATTATTTCATATATATAATATAATTTCACTAAAACTATCCTTAATACATTCTATGTAAAGTGTGAATGAATCACATCGCTTTGAGGAGGCGGTAGTTTACGCGTCCAGAAATAAAGTTATCATAATTACAAAAAATGAAAATCACAATAGTATGATTTATATAATAATTGAAGAATCATAAATAAATCATACATTTAATATAAAAACATATTTTCCATCATAAGTACCAATAATTATAGATGGTAAATGTAAAAGAAACAACATCATTTCATGAGGTGATAGTTTTTTGTACACAAGAATGGTAAGTTTGTTCCCCATTAGATGGATGTGTGTTTAAGTGTGGGTGTAACCCTTAGAATAACAACACATCAGTATAATTAGTATACATATTTCATTATATAATAATTTAATATTAATAATTTATTGGGTTTTGAGGAATAAATAAAATGAAACTTTTTGTTGATTAATGTTACCTCTTTTTTCGGTATCTCTTTTTTATTTTCACAAAAGAAATTCATTGGTTGTATTTCTAACCAAATTAATCCTTATAAGATGAAGGGTATAAATTTTTTTTTAGATTTATATAGAGTATTTCTGAACCAAATATGTTCACATGAGTTAAGAAAATAGAAGAATAGGATCACCTTTACAAGAGAGGGGTGGGGCACTTTTGGAATTTCTCAAAATATTAATTTATAATAAATCAAATCCCAATATAAATACCTCAAATAGTATATTTATTAGAATCTAAGATATTATAAATTTTTAGTTTCCTAAAATATGTATTTTAGACAAGTTTTGGTTTTATTTTAAACCATATCATTTTGATTAACCCTTAGTTAACCCATTTTAATTTTAACTACACTAACAAGTTTTTCAATATTATGAGGATGGAATTATTACCTATAAAGTGTCAATTAGACCATAAATGAAACAGTTATGATATTTTAGACCATATATATTCGAAATTTTATTTATTTAATACATTTATTATTTATAAATAATAAAATAAAATTTTACTTACTTAAAATATCATAAGTGTCAATTTTGACACTATTCATTACTTTGACTTTATGAAAATCAATAATGTTAGATTACATCTAAAAAATAAATTTAGTACACCATAAAATTTCATATTCACCCATAAAATTCATCTATAACCATAATTAAGTGAAATATTATTAATTTTTGAATTTATAATGTCATTTAATTTATTGTTTCATTAACTGAATAATCATTACAGTGTCATTTTTTTATTATTTAAGATAATTATTTATTCACTAAAAATTAAAAATATATACATATATGATTTAGGTAAATATATTATATTTCATAATAATATATTTATTTTAGCATATTTTATATTTAAAACAATATAAAAAATATCATACTTATTAAAAGTTTCAATGTGATATTTTTCCACCCTCTTTGATTTTAATAATATCCATGTCATTTTTGTAGACAAGTGTTGATTAAATTATTAAATTTTGATAATTATGTGTTACTAGTATAATTTAATTCATCTAATAAATTTTGGAAATGTTGTAGGTCCATTCTATAGTCCTTATCACATTATTTTTAACTTGAATTAACCAATTTTTCCATTACCATGGTAATAAAAACTCATAAAGTTACTATTTATATTAGAAAAAAATAAAAGGGTCCTATTTAATAACTTTTTACCCCATGATTTCGAATATTAGATCCATCCATAATATTTAAAAACAAATAAGAATAAAAAATTATATCAAAATTAATCCCATTAAGAGAATAAGAAAATATGTTTTTAAAGGGAAAACACCCAAAAGATAGACATGTTTTTTATACAAATTCAATATGAAATTTATTCCAATGAACTAAATTTGAATAAATGATATTTTTTCTTATTACTCTTATAAAATATCAAATATTTTATTTAACATTTAAATTTATTTCGATGAAAAGTCTATTTTCAATAAAAATTCAGTACTTTCACTATTCATCAAAACCTAAAACTTATAGGAATAAAAAGAATGTAACCAAGGAAACATTTATATTATGATAAAAAATATTAAGTTTAGTTTTTAAAATATAATTTATAATATTATAAAAAACTATATTTCAAATAAGTGCGCCATCAAAAGGCGAAAAATATTCTTTTTATCAAAATTATTCTTTTTTGGGTAAAGTTGGATGTGTTCTTATATAAAGTCTATAAGATAGATAAAGTGAATGTCAATATTTTTATTTAATATACTATATATATTTCATTAATATAATTCAACAAGAGTTATTTTTTTATTTATTCATATAAAACACACATGTGTATATTTGTATAATTTTTTTAAAAAAATCATTTTATTAAAAAACGATTTATCATTCATATAAAATTATGTTTTCAAATAATTAAAAATTTGTGTATAAACCATTATTTCATAATACATTTGATCATATTAATACCCTTCATTATAATTGATAGTCTATACATGTATTATTTAATTAATTATAATAATAAAATGATGATTCATTTAAACTCAGTATTGTGTATAAGGCATTCTATGCCGGTATTACATGTAGTGCATCCTTGACTTGGTGTTTCAGAAAAAACAATAATAACATTGTTCTTTCATATAACAAATCATATATTCAATGTTTTTTGAAATTAAAAATATCCAAAAGATTATATTAATTTGAAAAAACAATATTTCACAAAATCTCATGATGTTACATAAAGAAGACTGGGTAGACAATTATTGGGACCAACAAAAATGTTTGTAATTAAATAAAGTAATATATAGTAAGAATTTTATTATCTTAAAACTATAATATTTAAAATAGAATCTAGGATAAATATTTTAATATTAATAAAATCATATAGATATTATCATTTTTATAATAGGGAAAACACTATATCATCTCACCCATCGCATAGTGATGTCAAAAATGAAAACATTTTGCGATGTGAGGCATTGATCTCAGCAACTTCCCCAAACCCCAAAATTAAAACAATTTGTGTGGAGATGATATGATCTATAACCCTCAAGAATTAAAATAAATTGTGTTATAATGTAGATTCTCAATGTTCTCTACAAACTAATATCATTTATAGTGCGATGCAGATTCTCTATGCATTCCACAAATCAAAATAGTTTTAAGATGGGGGTTAAATTATTACACATATCATATCATCATATATTATATGTCATCATAAATTTTGGTAAAGTTATTATTCATACGTATCTTATAAATAACTGGATTCCTTCCCTTCAATAAGGAAGGCATACATAGGCAATTAGAAGAGAGAAAAACTCACGAGCGAAAAATCTACCACTTTAGAAATCTTACTGAATGACACAGATAAATCAATCTCTAAAAAGTAAAATGGAAATAATCATAAAAGGGGTCCTAAATTTGAATTTTTTTCTCCAAAATAGACCCTACAAAGGGATAAACTAGTTTATTTGACAATAAAGGGATACTCCCCTTTTGTAAAAGAAACCGCTTTGTGGAAGACTCCCCCTTTCTATTTATGATATTCCATATATTTTTTTGGGAGAAAAAGTATATGTAATGAGGTATACATAGGTTATTTTTCTTTACAATATCATTATTGTCCTCCCACATATGGTTAATCTTCATGTTATCCCATACATATTGCATTAAATTAGTAATCAGTAACTAAGACCAAGACCTGAGGAATGCCAAATTAAGACCTCCTTTAAGGCCTCTAGATGTGTATGATTATGGTGTCATGAAAATCAACATTACCCTCTTATATCTTTCATTATTTTAGCAATAAACATCCCCAAATAACCTATGTAGTGTTTTGGGTCCCCATGATGTTCGTAATTTTCCATTATTGTGGTAACGAGGAACCCATCCATAGAGACAGTGGTGGGAGACTTCTCCGATCATGTGGAAATATTTATGTCCTTCATAACTCCAAAAATTTTAAGTGAATTGGTTCATATCCATTCATTTATTTTCCAAAAAATAGACACATAATTACAAGAATATGGTTTTGAAACATTCCATAGTACAAGAATGGGTAAGCCCTGTGTTTCATCTAGAATACACCATCATAGCCTCACCCTCATCCACTGGTGGATGAGGAAAATATATCTTATGGTAATCCATCATTGAGTAAGACCCTATTATTTATTATAGTATACCATGCATAACCTACCATCTAAATCCCCACCCTCATCCACTAGTGATAAATGAATAATGTTCAACCACAGTCATCCAATTTAGTTATAAGTCTTAGGTAAGACTAATTTTTCTATACATTGGCTCATTCATTATCTCTTTTTTCTCACACAAATAATAACTCACATTGGTTTAGTGAGTAGGGAAGATCACACCATTATAATAATACAATATAATTGGACTCCCTAACGATTTATGTCCCCTCCCTTGTGAAAAATGTGGGATTTGATTCTTATCCCAACGGGATAGGTTGGAAACCTCCCCAAGGTCCATTCCCAACATCTCAAATCAACCGCTATCTTTATGGGGCCATATTCCTAGTAATATCATTCCCCAATCTGAGGTACATATCCCATTTGGTTCCCATAATCTAATACTCATCATAACATATTCCTGATGAGAAGTATATTTATTGAGGTTATCTTTCTTTTAAAATCAATCTAATTATATCAATCTATATTCTTTATGTCGATAGCCATAAAATGAATATCATGATTAAGATGCACACCAAAATTTTATAGGAACCATTCTATAAGGCTTACTTACCACATGATGTTAAATTAGATGGTATGTTCTTTTTCACATCACCATAAAAGGAACAACATGTACCATTCATCTCCGTCGAATTGTGTGGGCTCTCATTCCTTTAGAAAGGATACACATGAAGCATTTCTCATGGGCTTGATAACAACATAAAAATGAAATCTATCTCCAAATAATATATTAAATTATAGGGTTCCTAGATATGTCGTTGAAAATGAACATCATAAAATAATAAATGAAAAAAATGGAGAACCTCTAGTAAATGCATATTTTCCATTGATAGAGAAGCTTTTATACATACCGATGGTACAATTGATTGAGAACATATGATTCATACAAATGGTACCATTAAAAGATAACCTCTAATTCATATTTATTTTCTTCCACCTGAACAAATTACTTATTGAGGATGTTAGGGGTAATTTATTGTTAAGATAAGGGTGAAAAATCCCACACCTGAGATTAAGAAAGGATTCATGAATTCGTATTAAATCAATAAGATCATCCAAGAGTATGAAATAGTTCCACCCAAAATAGTGTCATAACCCACACCTCCCATCATCTGGACCATTGAGTGTTACTAATTATTGTTGAAAAAAATACAACAGTCACCTACCTTTGGTGTTCATATGTAACACCCCATATTTTTTAAATTAAACTATGCCTGATAGTCTATACGACATAGAACATCGAGCCTAAACGAACTACAAAATACTATTATTTACAAATCAGCATTATAACCTAGTTATTAAATTTGTGGGTATGATTAGTATTAACCATAATTTTCATATATATATTAAATACCAACTAAATAAGAATTAATTTATTAATGCTTAGTAAATAGTACTCAATTTTTTAGTAATGTTATTTTATGCTTCATAACTAAGTTTTCTTTAAAAATGATTGTTATTTATTTTTGTGAGAAATTATTATAATTAATTATTGGAACATCTATAAATTTTTTTAAAAAAAATATTATCCTTTTTAATCATCATATAAAAATTATCTTTGAGTTAAATTTTTATATTTTTCTCGAGAGATTGATTTTTTAGTGAACAGTGAAAAATACAGATTTTTATAAAACATTCATTTTATTCCCAATAAAAAGTATCATTATTTTTTATTTTTATCATGAAGTATTATAAGATTTATTTAATTTGATAAAATTAAATAAACCTCATTTGAATCAAAATTATTCATTATTTTGTAATGAGTACATTTTTTGGGCTTAAAAATACATTTTCCTAAAAACTGTTTTTTGTTGTGTTTTATGCTTTTATATTAAAATTAATTTCTAAAAAATTTATAAATTATTTCTTAAAAAAATATTTTATATTCATATTAATTGGATATATTTTTAGAAAATATGTCCCATGTATTAAGAATTAGGAATAGTAATTTTGGTAAAATGTATCCCCTTAGTAAAAGTTAAATTGGGTTAATCTAACTTAAATATAAGTGATAACATTATAATTTTTAATCATAATACTTATTGGAGGAATTTATTTATACCTTTATCACATTAGGCATTAACTTGATTTATTAAATGGACACTCTTCCATATAAATAACCTATATAATATTTAAATCAAAGAAAGCTTCAAAATGTCACTCTCTTAGTTTTAAATATATTGTATATGTTCCCATTGATAAAAAAATCATGTTGTAAATGATTTATAATTTTCATCATGTGTAAAATAAATATATATTAACTATGTTAATTTATTTTTAATTTTTAATAATGAAATAATTAGCTTAAATTCTTGTTGAATGCCAATATATTACTTTTTTAATTTATAGAAAAAAATAAATGTTTTTAAAAATATTAAAAGTCATAAAATTTGAATGAGTAAATTTGTACCTAGAATTATATAGATATCGTTTACATGATATGTTGGTTTTAAATTTTTATGTGTTGACTCCCCTTTTTTTGATGTATTTAAAGTCAAATTAAATGAAAAGTGTTAAAAATTACATGAATGAAATTTTAAAAGAAATAATATTTTGTTAAATGATTTAAAATTTATAACATATTATATTTATCCAAATTAATGAGGTATGGTTTTTAACATCAACCATGGTCCATTTATTGGTCATTTTTTATTTTATGTTATCATTATTAACCCTTAAGTGGTAGAAAGATTTAATATTGCATTAATTGCTAAAATGGTTAATGAGGGGTTAAAACCAATAGATAAGGGTGAAAAAACAACTAAAATTGTCCAAATTTTATTTTGTGAGAGTATTTATACTATTCATCATCCTATATTCTAAATATTGTAATTTTATTCCCTATAGATAAGAAATTTAATTTATATTAATTTAATACTTTAAGATATTACAAGAATTTACCTACCCACTCTTAAAAAGGATACCCCATATCTCAATTATCCACACAAAATTTTACCATTTATCTTAACAAACCCCTACCCATTACTTTTCTATAAATCCTTATCCATGTTCGTGATGTGTTTTTGTGCCCAAAATACATACCCTATTCCTTTTAAGAAGTGATCAAAGAAATTATACCAAAGAAGTGGTTTTAGTATTTACTAAGTCCTTCAAGATTATTTTTTCTTCAACTTCCAGTTAATGTGATGGTACTATACTATTATTATAAATATTTCGTTATAAATATACTATTATGTCATTATGATTATGGTACAACCATATTAAATTTCATTTTCATCCTACAAAAAGGGAAACATTTCTTGTGCGTACATATGACTTACCATCAACATGTCAGTGGTAATAAGAATGGATTTAATGAATATTTATGATATATATGATATAATCATTATTTTTTAAATATTAATTATTTTTCACATTCCTTTCATTCCACACGTCAGAAATAGAAAACAGCGTTCATTAGTACCTATGGCCTACCTTCCCTATGAATGGTGTAATTAATTTTTCTATCTCTATATTTTATGAATGACTCTAACTATTATTATAATGAATATATATTATTTTTATATCATTATTATAATTCTATAGATTCAAAAACCATGATAAAATTAAAAGTACTGGAAGTACCAAATCAAAACACATATAAAAAAAGAAGTTAACACCCAAAAAAATGATAATAATAAAATATTTTAAATAAGCATGTGATAAAAGTTTATTTGTAAATAATATATGATATGTTATATATTAATATTTGTGTGGAATATATATATATATTTAATAAATATTTATTATATGTTATTTTTATACACATACAAAGGAGGTCAAACCTGAGATAAGGGTTCCTAATCTCACTTTTACTTCTCTGAGACATATGCAACATTCACAACTTATTTATTTTATGTGGTTTAATTACTTCCTATTTTATATTTTATATTATTAATATATATATCATCGTTTAATTTATTTATTTTTCAATGTTATTTTTTTCTTGTTGGATATGATTTAAATGTTACCAAAGGGGTAAGGGTTTTCTCATCTCATTTTTACTTCCATGAGACATATTTTTTATTCACCACTTATTCATTTTGTGAGATTTTTATAACTCCCCCATTTATATGTTATATAATTAATCTATTTATCTTAATGGTATTTGATGTTATTTCTTTCATGGGGTTTATGATTAAAATGTTGTCATAATGGTAAGTTTATTTCACAATCTCATCATCATTAAGGATTGATTATGTTTAAGTATACCTTGGGGGAATTGAATGATATATCTATCATAAACCTAATATATTTTCTAAAAATATGGATATTAATGAACTTCCTTATAAAAAGAACAATGTTTTCATCTTTGGAACTTAAAATGGTTTTGAATGTTTTTTAAGAAATGTAGAATTTTTTTCTCTTTTGTCAAAAATAATTTTCCTTCCATATCCATGTTTTCTAAAAATATTTTCAATAATGTTTTTAAATTTTTAAAATCATTTATTAATGAAATTGTTACACATGTATTACATTTTACAAAAAACTTTTAAATTAATCTTCATTTCATTTTCCAAATGAGGTAATCTTTTACCATTTTACAATAGTGTAAAAAATTATTTTTAACTTATAAGGAATGAAGGAAATTTACTACCTTTATAACCACTAAATTCATTAAAGATTCTATAACAAGTTTACATGGTTAATTTCAAGGAAAATTCTTTCGATGGTATTCTATAAATTTTCAGTTTTTTAAAGTAATTTTCAAAATAAAATGTGTAATTTCTTCAAGAATGTTTTTAATGATCATTTTATGAAATTTATATTCTAAAAATGAAAAAAAACATTAATTTAATTATTCCCCACTATGGATATGTATTAATGATATTATAATTATTATTTCATAGGATGTTTTATAATCAATTTGACTAGAGAGGTACTATTTTGATACAATCCTCAATATAAAAATTCATGGTTTATTACTATGTTTATTAACTATGGTAATTATAAATATTATGTATTCCAATTTTTAATATGAATTTTTATATTTATTAAGTTTCACCCCATTCATATGAAGAATGTATTAGACTTTTTAAGTAATGGATAGGGCCCGCTATATCCCTTCAATGCATTGGTAGGTGTCATGAGATAAATTATCTTGGGTTTTGGCTAAGTAATTACCCATTTATGTTGATGTATTGGCATAAAGCATTGACAATATTTTTATATTCCTTAGTAAAAGGAATAAAAAGAACATTTTAGAGGTTTATAATTATGAATTCCATCAATATGAAGTTTGTTATTGATGTTCATATTATAATTTAATAAGGTACAATATCCATGGATAAGTTTCTACGCATGTAATTATTTATATGGAATTATTTGATCAACATTTATTCCTTCCATATTGTTTTTTATGTTCAAGTTATTGATTAAATGGAATGTATTTCCAGATATTTTCCTTTCCATACTTATTATGCCTTATTTATTCATTTTATCCTGTTATGTTTGTAAACCATTACTAAGAATATAAGGTCACCCCTTACCTGTGTTTACATTCCCCAAGATATGAAGAAGTGTATTATGAATGATATTTTGGGTTCTGATAAATTTATTTATGGTGTACTCAAAGAAAATACTATGTCTTATTATACTATTTTCAAATGCTATGTGAAATTCATGTTTCTAAATAGTTTTATTAGAAAACTAAAATTTTTGGTCTATTAAGATTTGATTCCTTGCATCCTGTTCCAATGTAATACAACAACCACTGAATTTGGAATACATGGGTTGGGGTCTTTACAGTGGGATCATGATCTATCACAGATGTGGGAACCATTGGGTGTTTCTAGTTCTATGAATAAACCCTATTGTATACCACCCTAATTAGGGGTGCTAAACAAAAATGGTGAACAAAATGTGAAACTTTTATATGAATTTACCACATTCCAGGCTATTTATTTTATTGTAATTATGTGAAATGGAAGGGAGATCAATATAGATCCTTTAAAATGATCAATCAAAAAATGTTGTTTTACTTTTGGTTATACATTTATAAGTTTCTTGGCTTGTGTTTTTCTATGTACTCATACACATTCACTAGATATCCCTTCAATCCAAAAAAAATCATCCATTTAATTGAGATAGACTTATGCATAAGAAGTTTCATGATATGGTTCCTCATTATACTATAGGATGTTATCTCCCACCTAGAACCTTAAATTATAGTTAATGTACACAATGATAAAGGTTTACTACCTAGATGGTGTTGTCCAAACATTTTATGGTGCACAATAAACCATCTAACACAAGAATACCCACCAACCATCTACAAAGTGATGACTATTTGAAAATATGAAAGTGGAATTGGTTTCCATTTAAATCCCTTTTGGGAGTCCTTCCCCATAACATGACAAAATCCCCACCCCTTGTTTGATAGTGGTATATAATGAAGTTGATAATGGTCTAATTTAAATAGTTCATGAGTCACACCAAGGGGATCCTCCTAGCTTATCTTGGAAGAAATGGAAGGGTAGGAATATTTCATTACCAAAATACTCAAAACATTCCAAAATATATTGATTTTAGTGAGAGTAGATAGTGTTTGGGAAGACATCCTCTCCCCATATTTGCAGTGACTCATCAATAGAACGAAAAGGTTACTCAGGAGAAAGAACAAACACAAGATCCTATATAAAAGTTTCATCAACACACTCCCATAATAAATGGGAAACCGAATTGGGCATATGTCCCCATTCTAATAAGAGATCATTAGTCTATTATAATCATTGCATTAAGGTAGTCATATATCTATATCAGAAACCTAGAAGTTTGATAGAAAATCACGAAAATTAAATGAGAATCACTTAGGTGTACCCCCATGTATGAAATTCTTTATATATGTCATGGTACTATGTCATCTAAAATGAGAGAACCTCAAATTAAGAATCACAAAATAAAATTTAAATTTCATGAGCAGTCTGAGAGTTATGCAGTACATAATGCTGGTGTTCTTAATCCCCAAACATTTATCTTTATCGGCCTAAGATCATGGTCAAAGAAGATATAGTTATAGTTGTGATGGTCATCCATGACACTTTTCTACCACAATCTCTAGCGTTCCCCCTAGAATACATACTACAATGTTTTTCGTCATGGATATACTCTGATCAACTATAAGAACCTTTTTCATGGTGACTACTATGAATTTCCTCATCGTAGTTATAACATTAAACAATAATAACTTCCTCCCCTTTCCATTTTCAACCATAAAGCTCCTCCCCATGGTATAATTCATAGTATTTCTCTCTGCAACTTGTCAATAATCCATGATAACAGTCCTCTCCATGATGGTATTCACTGTGAAGGTCCTCACACGGTGATATTTCATTTTTACAAGAAGTACCTCATCTTTCAAAATCAATTATTAGAAATTACTCATAACATGAAGAATATTGGAAGATGAGTCATGTCATAGGGATTCCTTTTCATTGACAATTGATACCCTTTCATAGATGGAACATATCCCAAGGAAACATCAATTCTTCAAACCACCATTGTATCACCCAGATTTCTCCAATATAGAAGAGATTCCATGAGATCATGTTCCTATAATAAGACAGTCAAGAAATATATTATTTAGCCAAACATTGTGTAATAATAAATTTTATAAAAATAATAGAATAAAATTATTCCATGAAAGAATATGGCTATTGATAATATATTTGTCATGTATGGGATCTTAGATAATGATCAACAATTAATTCTATAGATGTTTTCATAAGAATGTTTCATTAAATTTCCATAAATTTAAGCATGAATTTTTGAAATATAAAAACGAAAGTCTTTCCTTAGAAATGATATACAATTCAAGTAATGGAAGTAAAAGATATTATTTTTTAGGTTAAGTTATTTTCCCTTTCGGCTACATGATGTTGTAAATTGAGAAAGTGGTGGGAGGTTCTTCAATGTTCACGTAATAATACTTTTCATATGATATGTTAGGTGATCAATAAAAATCCATATAATTAATATATCAAGGGATGTGGAAAAACAATAGAGCACTATATTTCACCATTATCATTGATCAAAAAATCCTGCTAAAAGTGAAACAATTCAATGTCATTTCCATAATATGGATCTCTAATGTAAATTCGACACAATTTAGATGGTATGATATGAAGAAATCTTCCATTAACTGATCTTAAAAGCATTGAACCCTATGATATCAATTTATATAAATACTCTTAAATCAATCATAATAAAATATTGAGAAAGTATCTAAGCTATGAAATCATAATCATAGAGTAACAAAACTTATATTACAAGTAAGAAACTCATAATAAAATCATTCTTCACACATTAATAATGATCTATGAAATACTCACAAGATATAGAGAAAATCCACAATTGTTGTAGTTGTTCCAAAAAGGGAGAGCCCCAACTCGTAGTTTTGGGGGAATTGTTTTCACATTTACCTCCTTTATGGTCTCTAGATATGGCTTGAGATACCATAATAATAGATATAATGCATCCTCGTCCTGCCAGAAAAGGGTAATTTGTACCTCAACCTCTCCCATAATATAATTATATCTTCTCTCATTTATGAGTGGCATTGAAAAATCCTTCCTCTAAATTTGTCTCATCATGTGTCCCATATTACTCATTAGAAGCAAGTGCAATTATATTTTCTATATATCCTCTTTAAATTACCCTTTTCAATGATATTATTGGAGAATACGTGGAGGATAGGATAAATTATTATAGTTGTTAAAAGGAAGAGTGACCTTTCAAGGGTATAACCTCTCCATAAGATCATACACCATTTAAGGGGTATCCTAAGGGAAAAAATTCATCCTATCATTCGAGAGTTAATAGGACACCGATAATTCATTATGCATCATTTAATTCTATTTGATCTTCCCCTATAGGCACTAAAAACATAAATCCAATATAGTATAATAAGAGGAGGAGGAATCCATTAAAATAATCATCCATAATGAAGTGACTGAATTGAGTTTTTATACATGGAATTTGAGGTTAACTATGAATTTGGGGACTCCCTCAAATTTTTTCTCTACCTTGTACTTGGTGATCTTTGATAAATAAAAGTAGAAACCTATAACCACATCTCAACCTTTTACTAAAAAATTTGAACATCTTACACATTAAGAGAGTTTTAATCCTTATGAGGAATATTTTTAATGATTATAAAAGAATAAATGATGAATTAATTAGAAGAAATATTCCCACTATGTGTGTTCTTCAATAAGAATCTCATTTAACTCTCTAAAAATCCTTCCTCAATGAGAAGACCGTATCATTATAAAAAAATGCGGATCTTGAACATCCACTTAACCGATAATCTAGGAAAGAAAATTATCTAGGTATAATAAGGTCATGATTGTTAGGTCAAATATGCTAGATACCCTAAGAGTGGGGTTGAATAAGGGTATGACATATTAAAAAAATACCACCTTCGATCATGTTTTATTGTTAAAAAAACTCTCTTCCCTCTCCTTCTCATTTTAGAGTATGGAAAAATCATAAATCATGCACAGGAAATTGAAATTTCACTTGGTTCACCCTCATTAGACTACGTCCAAGGAGCATACACCAGTGACGTGTTGAGGTACCGAATCTACTGTAAGTACACTATTGTTTACAATTTCAAACTGGACCCACTATCCCTCATGGTTTACAACCAGTCCCAAATAAAAGATCATTTTTCTCTCAACTGAAGTGTGATCACTACTTCATCAGTAAATCCAATCAGAGTTTAATGACTTTTAGGTCCTTTATTTATCTCTAATGAATGCATCATTCACTATATGTAGATGCTCTAGTGAAGTCCAAATATCATCCAATGATTAATACCCCATTTCCACTGATCACATGGAAACAACCATTGGAAATAACTTTTCAAATATCCCCACTTCCTAAAACTCCCAATTTCACAAAGCTCAAACAAGCCTTTGTGAAGTCCCTGGTTCTTTGAAAAGTTCACACCTTTGTAGAGCGCACTGCTTTGCAGAGTAAACTACTTCGTAGAGAACACTCAATCATAGACAAAACTGCTTTACAGTGATCAAGATTTCACAAAGATCAAGCCTGAGTAGAGCTTAGGCCATCACAGAGCTCAAGACAACGCAAATAGACTTCCATCGTGAAGTTCACTAGGCCAACTCAGAATACACCTTTTTGACGGGGCTAGATTAGCCACTGCAAACCTCCATACTTGCATAAAGAGAACTTCTTCTACAAACCTCCTTTGAAATTCTAGAGTTGAATATTGTTTTTGAAAAACTCTAAACTCTCCTCAAGGGGTTGTAGCCTATTTATAGTAGATTCCACCAACTGGAGAATCTTCCACCCAAAGTAAGTGCCATGTCTGATCAAATTGGAAAGCTATGAAATTTTTGTCAAAATTCTCTCTATATCATTAAGAACCATGACAATTTTTGGATAACATAGATCATTATAATCACAGATCCTTCCATCAATGACATTTTGTCCTCACTGCAATGTTCCCTTCCAATGATCTCCATCTCTGTTGTTCGCGAAGCTCATCATAATCACAGAGCTCACCATAAACATTCTTCATGTCTTTGCAAAAAACAATCCATGAATCCCATCTTCATGAAACACATGCCTTCTCCATATTTTTATGACATCTTCATGGAAATCTAATTTTTATGATTCTTACTAAATCCCAAATTTTGGACCCCAAAAATTTGGAAAACACTTGAAAATAGATCCAGATTGTATCTGTTCTTTTATACCGCCTCCATATCTTCCATTCCTTTTTCATAGTTCACTGTCAACCTACATTGTCTAAAAAATCTCTGGAACTCGATAATTCACCATGAAAACCTATTTTGTCAACAAACACAACTAACCCAAAAATATTGCAATGTAAAATTGAGGTATTTTTTCCCAAAAATCTCCCCCTTTGGGTTTTTTGAAAACTCTTCTCATAACAATTTTCTACTCATCGATACCTCACTGAAACTCCTTCCATCATCCTCTATTATTCGCTTATTTAGATTCATATAGCGGACAAATATTCACTCACCACAAACTATAAACCCACATGAGCAATGATCGATGTGAGAAATAAGATTAATATGAAAATTTCATGAATGAATCACTTCATTGCTGACCCAAATTGTTGATACCATTCCAATACCGCCCTTCCGCATTCATTATGAACCTCAGCTTTTGTGATGTCTAATCATTGGTCGATCACTTATTGCACTATTAGATTTATTACTCCAACTCCCCCTATCATGTAGCTCCCCCTTTCTCATTCCTCCACATGTCAGCTTCTCCCCATGTCTTACCTATGACATTTTCTCCCATTGAATATTCACACATTATTCTCCCCCTCTTTCAAAAAACCCAAAGGTCACTCCTTTGTGGTCTCCACTATTGGAAAAAACACAGATTATCACATTAAGAAAAAACACACCAGACCTCGAGGAGAGCGGGGTCTCACATCCAAACTTATTCAAGTACGAGGAGTTGACTAGACTCCTAGAGCCAGTTCATGCCTCTTAAAAGGTTACTTGGGTAAGGCCTTTGTCAGACTATCCACAACTTGTAGTATGTAGGAACATACTCCAACTTCACAAGCCCTAGATCCACCTACCCCTTGATAAAATGATATATGATCTCAATGTGCTTTTTTAATGAGCGATGGACTAGATTTTCTTCTAATATTGGTAACACTCAAATTATTGCACTGGGATTTTAATTAGAGACTTCACATAAACTCCAATATCATCAAAATTCTTCTTCATACACAATGACTATGCACATGCTTGAGTGGCCGCAATATACTCATCTTCTGTAGTGTTAATGAAATAAAATATTTATTCTTTCTTATCCAAGAAATACACAATCCACTAAGATATAAAGTACCTCCAAATGTTTATTTTTTGACATCTACTATACCAGCCCAATCTGTATCTATATATCCTAAAATCTCTGGCTATGATTTTCCATTATACATAAAATAAAAATCCACAGTTCCATTGATGTACCAAATTATTCTTTTCACTAAAATATTGTGGAATTCCTTAGTATTGTTTTGATATTGCACTACTTGGAATGTGGAAAAAACAATATCAGGTCTTGTCGTTGTTAGGTTCAGTAAACTCCCAATAATTTGTCTATATTCTTTGATATTAACTCCCTTTCCATCATCATCCTCTGATAATTTCATCCATGTAGAAACCAAAGTCTTCATATCCTTGTAATTTTCTATACCAAATCTTCTTAAATTCTCCATAGAATATTTGGATTGAGAAATGAATGTTACATTACTTCCCTATTGTTGGTCAGAGTGGTTTACTCAAGAGGGGGGTGAATTGAGTACCAATTAAAATTTCTGTATTTAAAAACACTGTCTGAAAAACCCCCAAATTAAATAATAAATTAAACTGTAGTGAATTTATATTAAAGTAGAGGTTCTGTTAGATTCTCAAGGGATCGATTAATTCCCAGTTAATCAATACAGGAGTGTATGATTATCTTTTGAAACTAACTTACTAATCTACACTTAACATAAACACTTTCTAATTTAATTATCAAAGTAACTTTAAAAATAGTATTAGTTTTAAAGTGATTAGCAGTGGAATAAAACTTTGAAAGAGATGGCACAACAATGTAACCAAGAGGTTCAGTCTCAAGCCGAGACTTAGTCCTCTCAAAATTTTATATAAAAATGATCCACACCCTGTATCGGGGTTCAACAGTTTACAACTATCCAGGTCCAAGACCTCTACCACTGTTCTTCGTGGGAAACAATACAACAGCAACCAGCTGTCCAGGTCACACACGACCTCTACCACTATTATTCGTGGGAAAGAAAGAATGAAAGAGTTTGGTAAGTATTTACAAATCCTCCAGTTAAGCACAGGAGACAGTGTATGTGTTAGATACAGCAGATAACACACACTGCTCGAAATGAATGATAATAAATCACAGAACAAGAGATGTAGAGTTTAGAGATGGTTCTGGTGATTTCAGTGTAGCTCTGGACTCCATTGGATTCGATCGGAAGTGAGTCTGAGTCCTCTTCTCGTTTCTGTTTGAGAAACAGAGTGTCGTATGCTCCAGGTTCACAGACAGTAAAAATGTAGTAGTTGAAGTTCTTCAGTGTTCTTCTTGTATGCACAGAACACTTCTCGAGTATGCTTGATTGTCTATGAGCTTCTCTGTGTTCTTGATGGAACTGGTTTTGCTCTTGATACTTCTTGTTCTTGTGTTTCTGGTATATTTCATCCACCACGCACTTCTCTAGTTCGCTTCTTCTTTGGGCAGCGTAGTCTTCTCGTATTTATCTCCCAACAGGGGACAGAAAAGATTTCCTTTCTGCAGGTATGAGGTACGGGTTCCTGACATCCGACAACCTTTATTAGATATTTGACAAATCATTAAAATGTATGATATGACCGTTAGATAGATTAAATAAAGATAAATAAAGAAATTCAAGTGAGTCGAGTGATCGGTAGGTAATCAGCATCGGTAGCTTGGACATCGGTAGCTTGAACATCGGTAGCTTGAACATCGGTAGCTTGAACATCGGTAGCTTGAACATCGATAGCTTGAACATCGGTAGCTTGAACATCGGTAGCTCAATGTCCTTAGTTGCTTTGACTCTATCGGTGGCTCTATGCGTCGGTTGGTACATGCTTGTATCGGTGAATTTTTTTATCGGTAGCTCCATGCGTCGGTAGCTCCATGCGTCGGTAGCTCTATGCGTCGGTAGCTCCATGCATCGGTAGCTCTATGCGTCGGTAGCTGCGAGTCTGTCAGTAGCTTCGTCCATCGGTGACTCTTATTCCATCGGTAGCTATTTATACTTACACCGGTTGCTCTATGTTTGTATCGGTAGCTGTCTGTAAGTCAGTAGCTTACATTTATAAGCACATCAGTAGCTCTGTGTTAAGTATATCGGTAGCTGTCTGTCGGTAGACTAAGTCTATCGGTAGACTGGGTACCGGTAGCTCTTTATCAGTAGCTATAGGTAGATTACTTATCTATTTTATGCAGAACACATCCGATTGTGTTAGAATTAATTTATAACTTGTATGAACATGGATAAATGAGGATTAACATATTCCAAAGACTATTTTAAAAATGATTATTGGTTTGATCACAGATTTGAAAGAATTAAAGTATAGATCAATGATACTTAAAAACATCATAGAGGATGAAAACATAATTGGGATTTTCAACACATATGAATAAATGATTGAGATTATCAAAACAGGTGAGGTCAACAATCTCCCCCTTTTTGATAATCACAATTTATGATATGGGTATTTAACATAGTGAAAGTATAATAGTAAAGAGTATAATATTGAATTTAATTTTCTCAGAGAAAACAGCATTAGAGATAATAGAAATAGTATGATATAGACATAAGTTATCAGAGGTAACAATCATAAGGTACTAAATAGACATAAGGTATCAGAGGTAAAAAGGAAAAAAAGGTAATGTGTCTCCCCTTATTCCTTATTTTTCTCCATTGAAAATATTTTTCATTCTCTCAATTTGTTCTCCCCCTTTCATGTATTATTCTCCCCCTTTGTGATAATAAAAAAGTGGGAAAGCATATATATATATATAGGATACAAATAAAACATGAGAAGTAAAAGGAGTTCTTCTGTATTAGATTAGTAAAAAAGTACAGAAATAGAATACAAATGAATTCCTATCAAAAATCCGGCCCACTGGATCATTCCACCTCTTCCATGTGAGATTTTCCTTTGGGATCAGAAGAAGGTTCGGGTGGTGAGGATTCAGGTGAAGGTTTTGGAATTCCAGAAAGTATCAAAGGAGGCTGAGCTACTGACACAGAGTCAGGCCTGTAGGTTGAAGATATTTTGGTGATCATTAGTGTGAGGCTTTGAATAGCTTGAGCAGGAGTCAGCTGGACTGTGGAAGCAGCTGAGGCAGAAGCAGGCAAAGCAGGAGGTATGATGACTGGTCTGGCATCAACATGCAAGAAGGGCAGCAACAGATTTCTAAAATCCATAATGATTCCTCCTCCTCTTTCCATAGAAGAGATGAAATCATCTGTGTTCTCCATGAATTTCTCCAAGGCAGGAGTCAATTCTCTTAGTTTACTCACTTGTTCTCTAAAAGCTTGAGTTACTGGGGGTAGCTTCATATTTTCCAACATCGGCTTGAAGTGGTGATCGAGTTGATGCTTGGTGAAAATTCTGGTGAAGTAGTGGTCCACTTTGCTCTTTATAGCTTCCTGAGAGGCAGAGGCTTCTCTCATATAATCTTGAACAATCTTCATTATTTCTCTCGGAGAATCTCTTGTAGAAAGCACCACTTGGCTCAGCTCTGATGAGTCCACAGAGCCACTGGTTGAAATAGAACCAATCTCCTCCTTCAACATTGCTCTAACTTGATTCAGATCAACTGATAATTTGGATGTGAGAGGGCCAAGAGAGAAGGAAACAGTTTCTTTGAAACTCTTAGACAAACCACTGATTAGGCTTTGAACCTGAGAGTCATGTAATTGAACATGATCCTTTACTGAGGTTTTGAAACTTTCAAACACCGAGACAAACTGGCTTACTACACTCTTCACATAAGCTAGGTCCTTGTCATCTTGAGACTTGGAGCTCATATAAGAATCCAAAGCAACAACTGATGTCTTGAGAGCTTCAAGATCTGCTTCGATTCTAGAAGACTGAGTCTGGAACTCTTTCACTTCCTCCACAAGCTCAGACATAAATGAAGATAAATTACAAGCCAGAGATAGCTCGAAGGATCTCTCTAACATTTTCATTTCTTCATAAAAGCTTTGCTTCATCTCAGCAACTGATACACAGAATGATTCTTTCAGCGCATTCTTCATGGATTCAAGATCAGATTTAGAGACAAAATCATTTGAAACAACTGCAGCAGATCCCTTTGCTGAGGCCAAACTAACTACAGAATCAGTCATTATTGAATTAATTGAGGATGCAAGGGAGGTTTCCATTAACTTCACTTCTTCAACAAAACTGGTTTTGAGGTCCTCTTTCAGCTTATTCAGATCATGAAATCTGACCACATTATCTGGCAACAACTCAGAAGCAAGATCATAATTGGTTTTAGGTCTATTCATAGACATCTCATTATCTGAATTCGGATAATCCAATCCACAGACTATAAACCCTGGGTCATCTACCCAGTCTCCAAGCTCAACAGCTACTGTAAAATTGCCAAGAACAGATTGATGCTCCCCCTCAATGGGTGCATTCTCATGTATCACAACAGCATTCAGTGCTGGATTCTCTTCATCAGAATCTTCTACTACAAGTTCCATCGGTGCAGCATCTAGAAGATCTTCTGATACAGGTACAGCTTCTTCTGTATTTCTTTCTACTTCAGCAGTCGGCATAGCTGAGCTTCCAATCAAAGGACTCATACTTAAACTACTAGAAGCATGCGATTCAGATACATTTTCCTTTTCCTCTTCTTCTTGGTGAGGCACAGACTGGTCTTCCTCATGAGTAGACAAAATTTCCTCTACCTTTCCTTTCCTAGAATATGCCAATTCTGCAACAGGACTTGGGGGCAAGTCTGGATCTCCTCCAACATCCATGGGAGTTTCTTCTTCTGCTTCTGTTTCTTCTTATGCTTCACTACTATAAAAAGGTTCCTCTTCATCAGGTCTCAGACTCGGATCTCTCATATCCTTTGGTCTTGAGGGATGATCCACAGGATTAAACCTATCATATATCTTCTGATCATCACTGACCCATTCTCCCTTCCATGGGTTCCAATTAATTTTCATGTATTTACATACAGTCGAGGTGATTCAGAAATTATTCTTGACAACAACTGTCTCATCCTAAGACTCAGCTATTCCTTTTACTTTTATCACTACTGAAATCAGCTTGGCAAACAACAAAGCATTATTCTTTGACATTGGTCTAATCATATCTTCCATTTGAAGCATTAACAATCTGCACAGATTGATTTTTACACCATTTATTAGCAAATGAAGAAGATAGATATCTTGATATCTCAGATTTGAAAAATCTCCTCGCCTCGGTATCAACACATGCTGAACAAACTTGAAGAGCAGTCGATTCTCTCCATCCATTTCAGTAGCAACCACTTGCCTTTGAGTACCATTACCGGTCAGTTCTTTTAAGGCGGTTTCATAATCAAAGATATCACTGCTAGGCGGCATTGCTCTTGATACATACCCAGAGACACCTCCATGTGGTACTTTTAAACACTCATCCCACTCTACTGAAGAAAAAGACATCTCTTTTCCATTTAAAAACGAGCTTACCCGATTCTCATTTTCAGCCTTCTCGAAGGTTACAAACTCGTAGAACTGTTTTACCAACTTCGGGTAGTATGGGCCATTGTTATTCGAGAAAAAATCCACCCATTTCTGGTTTTCCAGAATTGCAAGTACCAACGATTTGCTAGGCAGTAGCCATTCCACGCACAGTTCCTTCTCGATTACTATGTCTCTATTCTGCAAGTGAGGATTCACTGGTCGCCTTCCCGATCTAGCTCTGACTTCACTAACACTGGCTTTATGCTGTGTCTTCTGCTTCTTAGCATTTGGTTCTACACTTTCACCTCTGACGGTAGGAAGCTTAGTTTTTTCCATCGCGGGTTTAGGGTTCTTGGTCGATTTGGGAGCAAAGGTTCGAAGGTGAGAGATTTTGAGCTCAGTGAGATAGGAAGTGGCTTAGACTTAGTTTTTATCATTTAGGAATTCCAAATAAACGACTAAAATAGAGTAAGATAAAATAAAATAAAACGATTCATATTCTTGGCGGCAGACAGATGTTTTAGAAAACATTGCATCGGTGAGAAAAAAATCAGTGAGAATTTCTACATCGGTGAGGATTTTCACATCGGTGAGAATTTTACATCGGTGAGAATTTCACATCGGTGAGAATTTTCACATCAGTGAGGATTTCACATCGGTGAGAATTTTCACATCAGTGAGGATTTCTCATCGGTTGTGATTAAACATTCCCAATTCGTGTCTTATGTAACTTAGCCTATCCGAACTTAAAGGTTTAGTGAAAATATCAGCCAATTGATGTTCAGTGCCAATAAATTCAAGAGAAATATCACCTTTTGATAGTGATCTATTAGGAAGTGGTGTCTTACATCTATGTGTTTGGTTCTAGAGTGAGATACAGGATTCTTAGAGATGTTTATTGCACTAGTGTTATCACAGTTGATTGAAACATGTTTAAAAACATATCCATAGTCCAAAAGAGTGTGTTTCATCCACAGAATTTGTGCACAGCAACTACCAGCAGCTATATATTCTGCTTCGGAAGTAGATAATGAAACTGAGTTCTGTTTCATACTACACCAAGAAACTAAGGATTTTCCAATCAAATGACATGTTCCTGATGTGCTTTTTCTATCTAACTTAAAACCAGAAAAGTCAGCATCTGAATAACTCATTAACTCAAAGGATTGTCCTTTTGGGTAAAACAAACCTAAGTTAACTGTTTGTTTGAGATATTTAAAAATTCTTTTAACAGCAAGCAAATGAGATTCTTTTGGATTAGCTTGAAATCTAGCACACATACACACACTAAACATAATATCAGGTCGACTAGCAGTAAGATAAAGTAAACTACCAATCATACCTCTGTAATTTGTTTGATCAACTGGTTTCCCAGTTTCATCTGCGTCCAATTTACAGGTAGTACTCATAGGAGTTTCACTTTCCTTGATACTATCCAGACCAAAACGTTTTAAAAGATCCTTTGTATATTTACTTTGATTCAAAATAATACCATTTTCATTTTTAAATACTTGAAATCCAAGAAAGTACTTAAGTTCTCCCATTAAGCTCATTTCAAATTCATTTTGCATACTTTTTGAAAAATTAGTACATAAAGAGTGTTTAGAAGATCCAAAAATAATATCATCAACATATATTTGTACAACTAAAACATCTTTAGAAATTTTTTTAATGAAAAGAGTTGGATCAGCAATCCATTTAGTAAAACCTTTTGAAATAAGGAAATTGCTAAGTCTATCATACCAAGCTCTTGGAGCTTGTTTCAAACTATACAAAGCTTTAGAAAGTTTAAAAACTTGATTTGGAAAATGGGGGTTAGTAAATCTAGGTGGTTGTTCTACAAAAACATCTTCAATTATAAAACCATTTAGAAATGCACTTTTCACATCCATTTGATATAACTTGAAATCCAGATGTGCAGTATATGCATGTAAGATCCTAATGGCTTCTAGTCTAGCTACAGGTGCAAAAGTTTCCTCATAGTCTATACCTTCTTCTTGACTATATCCTTGTGCAACTAGTCTAGCTTTGTTTCTAACTATATTTCCAGATTCATCTACTTTATTTCTAAAAACCCATTTTGTGCCTATTGTCAAGGTGTCCTTAGGTCTGTCAACTAATTCCCAGACTTTGTTTCTTTCAAACTGATTTAATTCTTCCTGCATAGCCATTACCCAGAATTCATCATTGATAGCATCATTGATATTTTTGGGTTCTAGCTGTGAAAGAAAAGCTTGATGTTCAACCTGGTTTCTTAGAGAAGCTCTAGTTTTTGTTCCTCTATCAAGATTACCAACAACAGCTTATAAAGGATGATTCTTTAGAATCCTCGTTGATCTGGTAAAGGTTGGACTAGAAATTTCAGGTTCATCTATAGGTTCGGGTTCAACAGAAGAAGATTCTGGAAAAAGTCCAGAACTGGATGTTTTGATAACAGGTTCTTTAGATTTATCATTAATGTCCAGAACAGATAAGTCTTCTTCAATATTTTCAAGAGAGGTTTTAGACTCATGTGGATCAGTTTCATCAAACTTGATGTGAACAGATTCTTCCCCACATTTAGTTTTCTTATTGAATAGGCTATAGGCTTTACTTGAAATAGAGTAACCCAGAAAAATTCCTTTATCACTTTTGGAAGCAAACTTATCCAGATTATCTTTAGTATTCAGAATAAATACTTTGAAACCAAAAACTTTAAAGTAATTAACCTTAGGCTTTCTATTGTTCCACAATTCATAAGGGGTTTTCTTAAGAACAGGTCTGATTAAGACTCTATTAATGACATAACAAGCTGTATTTACAGCTTCAGCCCAAAAATAAATAGGTAGGTCATATTCATTGAGCATGGTTCTAGCAATTTCTTGAAGGGTTTGGTTTCTTATTTCTACTACACCATTCTGTTGGGGTGTTCTAGGGGCAGAAAAGTTATGAGTATAGCCATTGTGTGAGCAATAAGATTCAAAATCTTGATTATCAAACTCACGACCATGATCACTCCTCAAAGTTTTAATCTTAAGTCCACTACGGTTCTCTACAGATTTAGAGTATTTAACAAAAGAAGAACAGGCTTCACTTTTGTGAGCTAGAAAATATACCCAAGTATATCTAGAAAAGTCATCTACAAGAACATAAACATAGTGCTTCCCATTTAAACTAGAAACTCTTGATGGTCCAAACAAATCCATGTGAACCAATTCAAGTGGTTGAGAAGTCGAAACTTCTTTCTTTGATTTAAAAGAAACTTTGTGTTGTTTTCCCTTTTGACAGGGGTTACACACTTTATCATTTGGGAATTCTAATTTGGGTAGGTATCTAACTAGATTTTTTCTAGAGAGTTTTCTAAGTGAGTGAATGTTGCAATGTCCCAATCTTCTGTGCCATAGCCAAGATTCTTTATGAAAAGCATTCAAACAAGTAATATTCTGCTTAGCTAAAGAATTCAGATTAACAGCATAAACATTTTCATTTCTTAAGGTAGAAAATACCAAAACATTCTTAGAATTAAAAACTTTGCAGGAATCATTTTCAAATTTAACATGAAAACCATCATCACATAACTGAGAAATACTTAATAAATTGTATTTAAGGCCATCAACAAATAAAACTTTTGAAATCAAAATTGAATCAGTGTTACCAATCTGGCCTAAGCCGATGATTTTTCCTTTAGAGTTATCACCAAAGGTGACAAAGCCTCCATCAACTTTTATTAAACTCTTGAAACAAGAGAAGTCTCCTGACATATGTCTTGAACATCCACTGTCCAAATACCAGGTCTCTTTACAGGAGCTCTTTAAGCATGTTCCCTACAAAACAGATTTAGATGGGAGATGATTTTTTTTCCCAGATTTTCTTGGGTCCAGACAGGTTAGCCAATAACACTTTAGGTACCCATATTTGTCTAATGGGTCTCATATAATTTTTATAATTGATATGCTTTGAAAGATAAACTTTATTAGATCCATAGCTATGTATATAACTGGTTGAAGCATATGAAGTTCCAGAATTACCTTCATTCTGTCCAGATTTAGAAATGAATCTAGTTTTGGCAATTTTCCTTTGTCCAGGTTGGTATCTATACCAGTAGTATATTTAGTTGCTATTTGCTTTCCTAGCATCTGTGTTAGTGTATTTTTTCCATTGGTGAACTTCTCTATGTCTTTCTTGAGTTGCTCATTAGATAGTTTCAGTTCAGTGTTTTCTTTTAACAGTTGAGCATTCTTCTCTTTTTCAATAGTCAGTTCGGTTTTAACTGTAGTGGTGAGAGCATGATGTTTCTTTAATGACATGTATTTATCCTTAAGTTCATTACATGTCTCTTCCAGCATATCACAGTACTCAACCAATTCATTTTTAGACATTGTTCCAGAATCAGAGTCAGATTCTTCATTATCTCTAGAGTAATAATAATTTAAAGCAGGAGTTTCAGCAGTTACCTGAGAAGTGTTTTTCATAAAGCACATGTTTGCCTTATTTTCGTGTTCAGTTTCAGAGCTTTCAGATTCAGTAGAGCTATCCTCAGAAGCACTCCAAGTATCCTTCATGGCTTTCTTAAACTTATTGTCCTTATATTCATATTTCTTTTTATACATCAGCTTTGGACAGTCGGCTTTAATGTGTACTTTTCTCTTGCACTCATAGCAGACAACATCATCTGATTTGTCATTCTTCTTCCAATCCTTTTTCCATTTACCTTGGTGATCATACTTACCCATATAATTTGTTTTTCTGAAGAACTTCTTTTTCTTATAAAATTTCTTAAATCTTCTAGCAATGTGAGCCATCTCAGCATCACTGTCATAATCACTTTCACTGTCTTCACAGCTTGAACTTTCAACTACAGCTTGAAGCTTTTCTTTGTCCTTATTCTTTGAAGTTGAGGATTTGAAAGCGACAAACTTTCTTGGAGGTTCATTTTCTTCCTCTTTATTCACTTTAATCTCTTCTTCATACATCATCAGCTTGCCAATTAGTTCTTTGACAGGTAGAGCAGCAATGTCACATGATTCTATGATTGAGACAGATGTGCCTCTCCATCTATCAGGTAGACATCTCAAAATACTCATAATTTGTTCATTCGATGAGACATCCTTTCCCAGCGAGATCATTGTATTGACAATTTCATTGAACCTGAGATACATGTCAGAAATGGGTTCGTCAGGCTTCATTTTAAAATTATCATACTTGATAGTATAAGTGTTCAATCTCATTTCTTTAACATTAGTTGTTCCTTCATGAGAAACAGCTAAGGTATCCCAAATTTCATATGCAGTTTTACAAGAAGAAATTCTATTAAACTCTTCATCTCCTAGAGCACAGTACAAGGCATTCATAGCATTATAGATGTTATTGTAAGCATTCTTTGTAAGTTCATCCCAAGTAGATCTAGCAGTAGTGGGAATTTGGTATTCTGATTCAATAGCAGTCCAAATATCAAAACCTATGCTTTCTAGATGAATTTTCATTTTCAGTTTCCACTGAGCATAATTAGTTCCATTGAAGAAAGGTGGCCGGTTAGTAGCAGCACCCTCAAGTCTATTGTCCATGATGAGAAAATTTTAAAGAGATAAAAATGTAGATATACTAGAAATTTTAAGAACTTTAAAATACAACTAAAATCACAGTTCAAAAGCAGAGTACTTTTAGAAAGTATTTTCAATCCTCTGATACCAAGTGTTGGTCGGAGTGGTTTACTCAAGAGGGGGGTGAATTGAGTACCAATTAAAATTTCTGTATTTAAAAACACTGTCTGAAAAACCCCCAAATTAAATAATAAATTAAACTGTAGTGAATTTATATTAAAGTAGAGGTTCTGTTAGATTCTAGAGGGATCGATTAATTCCCAGTTAATCAATACAGGAGTGTATGATTATCTTTTGAAACTAACTTACTAATCTACACTTAACATAAACACTTGCTAATTTAATTATCAAAGTAACATTAAAAACAGTATTAGTTTTAAAGTGATTAGCAGCGGAATAAAACTTTGAAAGAGGTGGCAGAACAATGTAACCAAGAGGTTCGGTCTCAAGCCGAGACTTAGTCCTCTCAAAAGTTTATATAAAAATGATCCACACCCTGGATCGGGGTTCAACAGTTTACAACTGTCCAGGTCCAAGACCTCTACCACTGTTCTTCATGGGAAACAATACAACAGCAACCAGCTGTCCAGGTCACACACGACCTCTACCAATGTTATTCGTGGGAAAGAAAGAATGAAAGAGTTTGGTAAGGAATTACAAATCCTCCAGTTAAGAACAGGAGACAGTGTATGTGTTAGATACAGCAGATAACACACACTGCTCGAAATGAATGATAATAAATCACAGAATAAGAGATGTAGAGTTTAGAGATGGTTCTGGTGATTTCAGTGTAGCTCTGGACTCCTTTGGATTCGATCAGAAGTGAGTCTGAGTCCTCTTCTCGTTTCTGTTTGAGAAACAGAGTGTCGTATGCTCCAGGTTCACAGACAGTAAAAATGTAGTAGTTGAAGTTCTTCAGTGTTCTTCTTGTATGCACAGAACACTTCTCGAGTATGCTTGATTGTCTATGAGCTTCTCTGTGTTCTTGATGGAACTGGTTTTGCTCTTGATTCTTCTTGTTCTTGTGTTTCTGGTATATTTCATCCACCACGCACTTCTCTAGTTCGCTTCTTCTTTGGGCAGCGTAGTCTTCTCGTATTTATCTCCCAACAGGGGACAGAAAAGATTTCCTTTCTGCAGGTACGAGGTACGGGTTCCTGACATCGGACAACCTTTATCAGATATTTGAGAAATCATTAAAATGTATGACATGACTATTAGATAGATTAAATAAAGATAAATAAAGAAATTCAAGTGAGTCGAGTGATCGGTAGGTAATCAGAATCGGTAGCTTGGACATCGGTAGCTTGAACATCGGTAGCATGAACATCGGTAGCTTGAACATCGGTAGCTTGAACATCGGTAGCTTGAACATCGGTAGCTCAATGTCATTAGTTGCTTTGACTCTATCGGTGGCTCTATGCGTTGGTTGGTACATGCTTGTATTGGTGACTTTGTTTATCGGTAGCTCCATGCGTCGGTAGCTCCATGCGTCGGTAGCTCTATGCGTCGGTAGCTCCATGCGTCGGTAGCTCTATGCGTCGGTAGCTGCGAGTCTGTCAGTAGCTTCGTCCATCGGTGACTCTTATTCCATCGGTAGCTATTTATACTTACACCGGTAGCTCTATGTTTGTATCGGTAGCTGTCTGTAAGTCAGTAGCTTACATTTATAAGCACATCAGTAGCTTTGTGTTAAGTATATCGGTAGCTGTCTGTCGGTAGACTATGTCTATCGGTAGACTGGGTACCGGTAGCTCTTTATCAGTAGCTATAGGCAGATTACTTATCTGTTTTATGCAGAACACATCCGATTGTGTTAGAATTAATTTATAACTTGTATGAACATGGATAAATGAGGATAAACATATTCCAAATACTATTTTAAAAATGATTATTGGTTTGATCACAGATTTGAATGAATTAAAGTATAGATCAATGATACTTAAAAATATCATAGAGGATGAAAACATAATTGGGATTTTCAACACATATGAATACATGATTGAGATTATCAAAACAGGTGAGGTCAACACCTATGTTACCTGTATACTAAGGAAAAATGTCAACTCACCTATCATTGACATTTCAAACTCATTTTTCATGAATTTAGAAAATTGTATGCACTAAGATTCATCTGATCCACAAAATATCATGTTGTTCACATAAACCAACACCATAATCCTTTTATTACTATTGTTGTTGAAATAGAGATTGTAATCAACACCACCATGCTGAAAACAAAGCTTCTTCAAATACTAATCACATCTAGAGTACCATGATCTTGGTGCTTATTTCATCCCATATAACACTTTCTTCAATTGAAAAACATTTTTCTCATCTTAATGAATGATAAAACCATATGGATGTTCAATATAAACTTCCTCCTCCCAAACCCTATTAAAAAATGTAGATTTGACATCCATCTATAAGCGTTCGGACTTCTATTGTACTATAATGGATATGGATATTCTGATTGTCTCAAGCCTTGTAAATAGTGAAATTTTCTCATCAATATCTATACCCTCTACCTGGGAGTACCTTTGGAACACTAGTAGTGTATTGTTTTGAATCACTATAACATCTTCATTCATCTTTTTGAGAAAGACCCATTTAGTCCCAATGAAATTCTTATCTACCGGCCTCAAAACAATCTCCCACTTCTGATTCTTCTCAATCTAATCTAGCTCTTTGTTCATAAACTAATCCTAGTTTTCATCTTCAGCTACATCAGCAATGCGTTTAGGCTCTACCTAAGATAGTGAAGATTTCTACTAGAGTGATTTCATTATTCTTGTTTGAATAGGCGGTGTATGATCCCCAATGAGACTTTTCATGTCAATTTCAACCCAAATATTTGGATTATGTATAGATACTGACGTTACTTCCTTCTTCTCATCATCAATATATTCTTCTAAATCAGCATCTACCACTTCTTCTCATGCTGGGTTTCTTTCCCCCTCGTCACTTTCATCAAAAAATTGTTCACATTGATGTTGAATGCTCTCTTCATTCTCCACTACAGTGACATAATTACTCTTAATTACTTTTCCCAGCCTCTTATTAAAACCGTTTTATGCTTTTATTTTTTTGGAGTAACCAAGGAATGTCCCCTCATCTCATCATGACTAAATCTTCTTGTGTTTTTCTTTTTTGATAATAATGAACTTACTTCCATAGATTCGAAAGTACTTCACTGTTGGCTTCTTTATAAACCACATCTCATATGGATTCCTTCCTTATTTTAGATCTAATAGATACCTATTTTAAATATATACTAATTTCAATAGTTCTTCCATACAAAAAAAATTATACTAGGTTTTTTCAATAAGAATCATTTGATCCATGTTGTTGATGATCTGATTCCTCCTCTCAACCACTCCATTTTGCTGGGGTATTCTTACTGAATAAACTTGATACCTAATTCAATGCTTCTTGATATATTCTTCTACTTTAGGATTTGTGAATTCCATACCATTATCAATACAAAATTTCAGAATTTTATGCACAAGCATCCTTTTAGATTCTCTCTGATATTGTTTTATGCAGTTGAACACATCAGAATTGTGGGAAATGACAAATAATCATGCAAATCTACTGAAATCATCTATGAAAATAACTGAATATATCTTCCAATCAATGGATCTTGGTGAGATAGGTCCATAAACATCATCATGAACCAATTCAAGCACTCTTACTGACTTCTTTTACTATTTGTTGTACGTCATTATGATAATCTTCCTTTGTTGAAAATCATCATACATAAGTGTATTATCACATGATAGATTTTGGGGGTCTCTAGCTACATGAAATTTCACAATATCTTCTGGGGATGGTTTGAATATATTACCTAGTCGTATATGCCACGGCTTGTTTTCTTCCTCTCTAGACAAAAATCACATATCTTCTTCTCAACTTACAAGGTAGAGATATTTATTTGTTATTTTTCCTTATAGATACACTACACCATTTTTTCTTTTGAAAATACATGTCCTCTTAGTAAAACTTATTGAATGACCTGAGCCACATAGTTGGATGGTGCTAAGAAAACTGTGACTAAGGCCTTCTACTACTAAGACTTCAGCATGTCTCATCTCTTTTACCCCAAACCGGGCCTTTCCTGAGTCAGGACATCATCATCTCCAAAATTGAAAACTCCTTTTTAATACATTATTCTTGTGAAAAGATCTTTATTACTAGTCTTGTGAGATGTGGAAATGCTATCAAGGAAACATACACAAGAGCTCCCTGATGCTTTAAGGGAAATTTCTTCCACCACTTCCTTCTCATCCTTTTTCTTTTTGATCAATTTTCTTAACCTCACACTCGGTGTAGTTTGAAAATATTGATCTTCTTCAGAGTGAATTGGCCCTACTTTATCCTGTAGAGTTGGAAATTGATTTTTTATTTTCAACTCATTTTTTGGTTGGTTTATTTTCTATTTTCGACTACTTTTATTATTCCTTGGCACATTCCTCTACATGGTTTATGTATAATATCTTACCTTGTTCCCAAATTCCCCACACCAAAAACAATGTCCCTCAAAGGATGTTCTATAATATCAAGTTCTATATGGATTCCACTATTGTACTTATTCCATTCAGTATCTATTTTCTATAGAACACACATATGATGAACTTCCCATATTTCCAAAATAATAACTCCTAATATAGGGTGCATTCCTGCATGTTACATCTTCACTCCTAGTTTCCCCTTGGGATCAAAGAAACTTCTACTTATGATTTGTGCCCAAATCAAATTTTAATAATGGAATGGGTACTTGTAGTCGGACTTCAACTTTCACAAATTTTTGTTTTTGGTCAATCCCCGCATTAGTCTTAACATCGGAAAACAATTATTTCTTTTTTTCTGCTAGACCGCTATTCTTCATATCCAAGTTTTCCATCATTTGAGTGATCTACTTTTCTGATTTCATATTGGGAGTCAATATTTTTCCTTAATCCTTAACTTTTCATTACATTCTGATGGCTTCATTTTTAATTTGTTCAATATGATTGATTTGATCTTTCACTTTTTTATTCATTCCATCAATATCCCTTTTCAGTTCTTCAACCTTAAGCTTATGTCCATCAACCTTTTCTGAGCTCTCTATCCTAGAAGAATTACGTTTTTCAATTTATTTTACAATCCAAAAATTATCTTCCTCTTTCTGTTGCTTTTAGAGTTTGACATCATGTACCACCATGTTAGATTTATTCGTTTTTTCTCCCCAAACATTTATCTCTTTAAGAGTTACTTCTAATTAAGCTACCTTGTTGACTCTTCATTCAACTTCTTCTTCTTCTTCTTCAGCGTCAGTTTCTTCCTTTTTCTAAGAACTATTGATAACTAAAACCATAGAATTCTCTCTGCAATTTTTACAGTTATCTATCTCTTCAACCTCTTCAACCTCAGACTCATCTGAACTATCACATTCTTGTGAAATAATATCATTTTTCTTAAATAAATTTCTCTGGAACTATTTATTTCCTTTCACATAGGTTGAAGAATTATTCTTGGAAATTTCTTCTTTATCCACATAATCCTCTTTGAATGTATTGGGGAATGTTGTCACAAGATATCCAACCCTTCCACATCAAGAACAAGCCAATGGAAGTTTCCCCTTGAACTTTCCTTTTCCTCTTTGAAGATTTGAGGAATGAAATGAAATCATCTTATCTATCTATTCATCTTCATGAGAATATTCCATGGTGATCTTTTTCATGGCCTTGAATTCCACCCTCTTAGATTTTCCCTTTTCCACTACCTTGTTATCATCGTTCCTCATTTCATATGCAACCAAGGTACTATAAAAATTGTCCAATGTAATTTCTTTTATATCATTATCTTCCAACACTGAAACTTTATGATTGAACTGAGGTGGATGTTTCTTCAAGATGCGCTTCACAATCTTTATGTTTTCATTGACTTCTCCAACACCTCATATGTCTTCCCAAAAAAAATTACCCTGTCAATGAATGCATCAATAGACTCATTCGGGTTAATTTTCAGATCTTCATTCTTGTTCCACAGAACTTTCATCTTTCCCTCTCTGACCTTCATATATCCTTGATATATATTGAATAGATTTTCCCACATATCATGTGATTCTTTTCATGAAATCACATACATATAGATAGCATTGGATATGGATCCCCCTAAGGCATTGATTCCTTTTGCATCAGCAGCCAACTCCCTTATTCCTACTTCTCATAAAGCACCACTGTTCATGTTGGTTGAGATACCAGGATTTACTATTGTAAACACATACATTCCAAAATATTAGAAGTATTGTTGCATTCAATTCTTCCATAGTTTAAAATTTTTCAGGTCAAAGATCAGAATCCCTTTATGATTGGTTACCTCTATTTGATAGAGAAACAACTATATCAACCTTTCACTCTGATACCAAATATTATGTCCACTAGGCTTGATACCTTGAGAGGGGGTGAATCAGGTATGACATATTAAAACAACTACCCCTTTTGATCTTGTTTTATTCATAGAAAAAAACTAACTTCTCTCTCTATCCTATTGTAGACTATGAAGAAATCATAAATTGTGAATAGAACAAAACAATTTTACATGGTTCACCCTCACTGTGCAAAGTCCAAGGAGAATACACCAATAATGTGCCGATGTACCAAAACTACTATAAGCTCACTTCTATTTACAAGTTTTAAGTGGAATCATTGTCCCTCTGGGTTACAACCAATCACAAAGTAAATCTCACTTCTCTCTCAACTGATGTGTGATCACTGCTTCTTTAGTAAATCTAGTCACAGTTTAAAGACATGCAGGTTCTTTCATTGTATCTAATGAATTCATCCTTCACTATATGTATATGCTCTGTTGAAGTCTAAATTCCATCCACTGATGAATACCCCTTTTCCACTAATCATAGGGCATCATCCTTTGGAATAACATCGCAAATATCCCTACTTTGTGAAGCTCCTAATTTCAAAAATCTCAAACAATCCTTCATGAAGTCTCAACTTATTCACAAAGCACATAACTTCCAAGAGCTCACTGCTTTGCAGAGCACACTTCTTCCTAGGGAACACTCCTATGAAGAGAACACCACATCGTATATATCATGGCCTATCTAAGTATATGCATTCGCAAAGCTTAGGTTATCAAAGAGATGAAGCTATATCAAACAGACTTCCTTCATGAAGCACACTAAGCCATTGTGAATCACACCTCTTTTTTAGAGCTAGATTAGCCACTATGAACCTCCTTACATTAGTGAATCACACTTCCTCCTCAAACCTCCTATGCGATTCGAGATTTCCAAAAAGAAATTAAAACTCTCTACTATTTTCAAGGGGTTCATAGCCTATTTATAGTTGATTCCACCAAATTGAGAACCTTTTGCATAAATTTATTACCACGTCAACTCAATTCAAAAAGATCTAAAATTTATTCTGAAATTATCTCTATATTGCAAATCACCATGAATTTTTTTGAATTACATAGCTTACCGTAATCATGGATTGTTCCTTCAATTAATTTTCACCATTGCTGCAATGTTACCTTGTAATGATCTTCACATATTTTTTCATGAATCTCATCTTAATCTCATAACTCACTGTGAGCATTCTTTATGTATTTTCGAAAAACAATTCACGAATCCCATATTCACGAATCTCATAAATTTACCATATTTTGATGAGATCTTCAAGAAAATCCACTTTTCATGATGCTCACCAAATCCCAAATTTTTCCCACCAAAAATTTAGAAAACATTGGAAAATAGAGCCACATTATATCTGTTCTTTTGTATTGCCTCCAAATCTTTAATTCCTTTATCATGGTTCTTTTACAACATGGATTGTCAAAAAAATCCTTGGAACACAACAATTCACCAAGAAAACTTTCTTTGTCAACAAACACAACCAACCCGAAAATGTTGCCATTTTTCCTTGAGGGATTGTTTCCAACAATGATGTTAGGAGTTCCCCCCATTGGGTCCATAGTGGGATACATGTTAGGATGGTCACCAAAAATTAGTCCATTATGGAAATCATTCCCAAATACAAGTAGACCCACTATATATGGCTCCATCCCTTGCAAATTTCATTCAATTACCTACCCTGGGGACCATCTCACCATATCTTGTTGACAATATTGAGTAATTTGAAACCCTATTGGAAGATATAGAATGACGGTGTGTGACATTTCAGCAAAGGATAAATCCTTACTTAAAATAGGCATGTGTAACTATTCCTTCACCAAAATTTAGTAATCCAGCATTCCTAGCATTCAACAGCTCAAGGGGTCTAGGACAACATCTAACAAATTTCATATTTCAATGTGTACCTATGATATACACCTTTGAGAAGAAAGATGAAACTAGACCACGGCTCTTCATAGAGATGTTAGAACGACCAACCTTCATCTATTATACAAGTTCACACAGTAGGTTAGTCAAATAATGGGACTATATCTAATAAGAATTTATGTTGTAGTTCAACTATACATTGTGGAACATAATAATCCTTAACATCTAAAATTCCAAATAATAGATAGAATGAGAGAGTCTCAAACTTAATCTCTATGTGAAAGGGTATGACATAATTTTAGAACCTATAGAATCCTCGTGAGTATTTATTTGGGTCACTATATTGATAACTTTTGTTATGAGTTGCAAACATCTCTCATTCTGGTAAATTATCCACGCAAGTTTTAAGAACAAACCATAGAATCAATATTTTTGGAAGATTCCATTCAAGGAAAATCCATATCTCCACCAGTGCTTGAATCTTAAGGAAAAGAGATGTGATTAAGTGTAAACTATTATTGTCACAATTAAGACGTACCCTGCGCCAGCTAAAACTATAAATCCTTGGCCTTAACGAATGACACCTCCTCCTAAACGATTGTGAAAAATTATATATCCTCATCATGATGGGAGGTAGAAGTAAAAATTTCATCGATTTAAGGTTCAAAAGAATACATTTTATTTCTATATATATGATCAAGTTCTAAGTAAAATTACAGAAGATATTGAAAATAAAATACTAGAGAATCTAGTGCCAATAAGGCCTGATCAGGTTAGACTCAATGGATACCCATATTATTACTCATTTCACCAATCATTGTTCCAAGATATGAGTGACTTAATGGTTTTGAAATATATTTGACAAAACATATTTCATTCTTGGAGAAAATATTTATGAAATACATGAACCAAAGTAGAATGTGTTTTTGTGGCTATTCTAGTGGATGAAGATGAAATGAAAGAATTTACATGAAAGGTTTAATATAAGTTCAATGATTGGACCACTAGAAAGTTTATCAATAGAACACATTATATCCTTAGGGAATAGTTAGACCATTCAATTATTCCCATGTTCTCTTGTACCATAGAACATCCAACCTTGTTGGAGATGTGGTCTTATAAAAGAAAATCTTACAAGAAATGGAATAAAAAATAATTAAAAATCATGAATAAGGAGAGGAAATCATAAAAATGTTGAGTCTATTTATGACCATATCAAAATTCATTCCTCCTATCTCAAGAGGATGATCATCATCCCTCCAAATTATACTATGGGAACTCCCCTATCAATCACAATCCTCATTAGATGAATAATTACTCTTTGGTTTGGTTAATTTCTTTCATTTTATGGATCTCTTGTTTGATGATGAATATAATCATGAATATTAGCTACCTATACCGGATTTGGGATCTATAGGAAGAACCAATAGTATTTGAGGGAATTGAGTAAGACATAGTTTAACCGAACTCAATATTCTAATAAAATCCCTCCCAAAGTTAGTTATACTACTAAAACTAATGGGAAATACATTAAATGGTCCTGATAATAGTATGAAAATTCTCCCACAATTATCAAGAGACAACCAGACCTGATTGTATTTGAATATTAACAGAAATAAATGAAATAATCTAATCAGATTAGATGAGTGTCCAAACCAAGTTAGGCTAATCCACCAGTGATAAGAGTGCCTTCAACTTTTATTCCATTTCATGGTTTGTCCAACTCAAGCACCTCATATCGTAAAGAACCTACCAAAAATTTTCATCATGATGGGATATGTAACCCTTTAGCTCAAAAAACATCCTAAAAAATTGGCCATGGTCCCAAAACATTTATCAATCCTAGAGGCTCCCTATTTATCATAACATATACAAGAATCACTTATGGAAGCCTTATTAAGTACATTAGAGCAGAAATCTAAGGTTATGATGGATAAAGTGTATTCAACAGAGATCAAACCCATAGAGAGTCACATGGTCATCTCCTTCAAAGAGTGGGATATGGATACTGTTCTTTAAGGACTCATTAGACATTTGTATGTTTTTGGTACACTAGATGACACTAAATTTTATGATATTTCATTGATAAAATATTAGTAATCAATATCATTTAGTTCAAAGGCTATGTTGATTATGTTACAAAAACAATTACAATTTTCCCCCTCTACTCGGATACTTCTGGATTCTAATAAGAGTGTGAAAAATCAATTATATAAGATTAAGATCAAAAAATAATTGAGGGACTTGATGCTTGATTATAAATTCCTAATTTTTCAATATGTCACAGCTTTAAATATCGATTTATGAAGGCATTGGTCTCATATACAAAAAGTTTTACCTTAATTCTACTATCATTTTCTCTGACAATATGTCAATAGAAAAATCTATTCATTTCATGGTAACAAATATCTATTTAATTCTTGTGAACCCTAATACATTGATGAAATATATTTATAGAGAGAGGGAACATAACACAAGATTAGTGATATCACATGAATTACCACAAAAACTGGCATAAAATGACAGTAAATAACATATTGATAAGTATTTGTGATTAATACCTATTTACTATCAACTAAATCGAATGTATAATATTCTACTCAGATATATACTCATCAGCCTATTCGATATTAGTTATATCAACTGGATATAATGATAATTGAGAGGTCTCTTGTCTCTATAATAGAGATAATTCCATAGGAAAAGGTTCGCTTTTTTGTCTTGAGAACTTTATTATACCCATGGGTTCTTATCTAAATTAGATTAAGTACTCGTATCATAGATGGAGGTGGGAATACCCCTACTTAATCATATAGATGTCAAAATATTGACTTTTATTCCAGTAATTAAGATTCCCATTTAACATCCATAACTCTTGATTTTGGTATTGAATAAGAGAACCTTAAATATTCCCTTACATATTATGAGGAATATTTTTTTACAACTACTGATGAGATTCGAAAGAAAACCCTATGTATAAAGGAAGAGTTCCAACCAAATCTATTATGTGCGGCAATGTATTGAAAAGAATTAGAGGTATATAAATCATTTCAAAAGTATAATCAAGTTGTGTTATCCTATTATTACATAAATATTCTAGTAATAAAACATGTTGTAGTACCCATTCACTTGGGTTTTTTGGAATATAATCATAGATTCAAGCAAGAATCCTAGAGAATGCATTTAACCCATGCTTACATGGTTGAAGCTAGAGTTTATTAGTTTATAAAATAAAACTACTTTTCGAAATTATAATACATGAAATGGTATTAAGATATAATCCTTGTCAACAAATATAATCATTAGGTTTGAGTGAGCATTAAATTTAGGGATCTGAACCAGAATTGTCTAAAAGATGACTTCCCAGTTCTGATTAAATAACTTTTGATTGATGAAACCACTAATAATAAAGAACAATATTTTTTGAATGGATATTTAGAGTAAAAATTTTCTATGGACTCTAATGATGAATACTCCACATTTTTAGGAAACCCCAAAGGTTCTACTACTATTGGAGTTTTCCATTCATTTTAAACAATATTTATATTGTGCAATAATGTTCCTCGAACCAAATTTTAAAACCCCTCATGGTAATGTCAATTAAATATTATTTTTTATGATATAGTGATAAACTATTAACACTATTCTAATCATATTATTTAAATTAATACATTTTTTGTTACTCTTTGACATTTTTTCTTAAAAATTAATCTATTGAAAAGTGATTTCAGTGTTACCACATGAAAAATTCATGGAATCGTAGTATGCCATTGTGGTATCCATGTTTATCATGAGAATATTAATTAATTCACTAACATGTCACCACTTGAATGCCTCTATGATTTTTGAAGAATATTGAGATGCATCACCTATATATGAGGATTCATAGGAATTATTACAGAAAAATCTCTACACATAATAAGGTTAATGAAAAAGTAAGTCATCTATAATTGGAAAAATTATTTCCAAGAATTCTTTGACAATATCAATAAATATATTTTTATTTCACTCATTCTCATGCCTCCTATAAAATAAAACCCAAAAATCCTGTAAGTGATAGCCTTGGAGTGATCATAGAGTGATTTTCCTTTATTGAATAAAGACACACAAAACAGAAAAAAGAAGTCTATTTTATATTAGTATGAAAATGATCAAAACTAAGACACTATATTCAAATATTGAGAAGAATTTCCTTATGTTAATCCTTTCAGTTCAAAAACTAAGATAATACCTAAAACACCATGATTTCAAAATGGTCTCTCCTAAAAATATTCTCAAATATATTCTCAATAATCCCATGATTACTATGTTCATCGCATGGTGGGTAGTGGTTTTGTATAAATTTGACATTCATTTTATATCGTAAAAGTTGATAAAATGGAAGGTGTTAATAGATTTCCTTGTAGAGCATCATTATACAGCTAGAATTCCATTAAATACTGACTATTCTATTGAAAAGTTAATCTGTGTTGAATAATTATACCAAACATGGAAGATTTACTTCCATTGTGAATCTAAAATATCAACAGGGAAAAGGTGGGAGGACATTATACTTAACAAGGTCTGTTTTAGAGTAATTATCATCACCCTATAAAATAAGTCCAAATATATTCCTTCCTATTTTTAGATGGAATCACCAATAATTAATAATAATGTCAAGGACTCGTTTAAGGCTTAGAACTAGCACTATAAACACGAGTGGCCTACCTGAATATAAAATAAGATACAAAGTTAGCGATCAAGAATATCAATGGTGATTATGATACAAGAAATAAAGAGATGATACCCCTTCTAGACTATATTTTATGGTAGATGGTGTAATTCCCCTAAAATATTACATTAACACATATACCATGCTCATAGAATTACCAAGTTGATTTATTATAAAATATAGAAATGTCCTTATAAGATCTAGACCAAGAAGATGTAGTTAATATCATTGGTGACCAAAAGGCATTGTAACCATATGTTGATAACAATATAGAGATTAATGAGTTCAATACTAATCATGAACAAGATAATACTAAAAATAGGTGGTCGACTCTCATAGTGGACTACCTCCAAAGAATTTTTCTTCCATAAGAAATAGCATGAAAATTGAAAAACGGATAACAGGTATTCAGTTTTACTCTTCCTAATATCCTGAATCATTAGAAGGCCCTCTATCAATAAATCTTTTATGGGGTTCTCCTTAGATGAATTTATATAAGGGAGGCTATTTATGTTATGAAATAATTATAAGATGATTTTTTTGGTTCTCATCAGTCATAGATCAATAATTCTTATCCAATTTTATTGAATGGGAATTTCCTACCTTCCATGACACCGGATTGCATATAATTCACCAAATGTTCCCACTCTTGTCACATACATGACAATTTCATCCATCAACCCCCGAAGTTATTTGACACCGAAAAATACTCATGGATGATATATTTTTTGTGAATGGAAGTTCTAGGACCATATCTATTATCTACATGTAATATTTTTAAGTACAACTTTACTACCATTGACATCTTCTTCAAATGGGATGAGGTGATACTCTTCAAGGAAGGATGGAAAAAAGAACGACATAAATTTCATGAAGTATAATATTATCACTATATTTTTAATCCCTAACATAATAATAATGGAAATTAACTCTATTTTATTTTATTTTGAGTTGAAATGGATGTATCTAGAGTACAACATTAAATCTAACCATTTTATCCACTATTATACATAAATAAATCGACATAAAAATATTTCAATAAAACTCTACAAAATGTACTTTAGAAAATGGTGGAAAAATATAACAAATCTTGGCCCAAGAATAATTTTCATTACTTGTGGGAGTATTGTACTACAAATGATACCACAAAACAAGAATCCTGGTATTCACTTGTATATAGGACATAGGCAAAGCTACCCATTGAAGTATAATTTTCCTCACTTCACAATCCCATTTGTGTTTAGATATCTTTAAATGAGTAGTCTCAGAAGTGATTAGATGAATTATAGAAACTTGATCTTGTAATATTTTGAGGTCCACTAAAGAAAAATAGAACTAGATTTTAATAAGAAACTTCACTATCATTCATTCATCCAAGGAGAACTTGTTTTGTCTCTCAGAACCCTAATGATATTTGGGATCAAACCTCAGAAATTTAAACCAAAATAGGAAGTACCTTATGTTATTCATAAGGTCAAATCCAATGGGGAATATTAGTTTATCACCATATATAGGGAGCATACTATGACCCCTACAAATGAAATATTCGTCACGAATTATTTCATATGATTTATATTAATGGTCCTAGATACATGAACTAAAAATAATTAACCAATGGTTCTAGATGTATGACCCTAAAAGGAACACCATTCATTCTAGACATATGATGTAAAAAAAGAACAATTACTCTTTCACGTGATGTAAAACTATGAATTATTATAACCCTCACCTGATAGGAAAACCATTATTGGTGCTGGTCTTCTAACACACCTTTATCTTAGAACAATGTGTGTCTTGATTGTCACCATAGGGTTATATGTATTTACACATGGATCCCTTAACCTAGACTGAGTCACTATTAATAAAATGACCCACACTTTTGTTTGTGAGCTTGATCTATGTAGGGAAGCATGTCTTTCAAAAAACAATGGGATGATTTATTCTCATTATGATGATATAGGTAGTGATTCATCAAAAAAATTTCTATAGAAACCAAAATATGATAAAAATTCCCTCACCTAATATGAAAACCAAATTAGTGGGAGAAGCATCCCTTCCAGAACTATGTGCGACTTGATTTCAATCAAACATGGTATGTGGTGATTCCTCACATACATATCCTACATCATCACATTAGACCTGAGAGCCCCAATATTATGAATTAGAACTTCTATAACCATATTCAAATAATTTTGGATCATTATTATCTTGAAATCCCTATTTGGGTCATTTTCCCCTTAAACGGTGGCCAAAGTTATTCAAACTAACACATAAGTAGCCCATATAGTCTATAATTCATGATCAGGAACTATATAGAGTGTTCTTACAATACTTCCTTATAGATAATTCATATGTTTGTATGGAATTTTCAATATTTGTCCAAAACAGGTCTATATTCCTACACCGTACTTTATGAACTCTTTATTTTTACAAATCAAGCATCATGTCTTCCAAAACTCAAATCCTCAAAAATATTCCTTTAATATTAGTGAAAATGATATTCATACCTGAATTAAACCACTATTTTTAATATACACACTTTGCCCAAATATTTTTCTACAAATATGGCCCAAATATGTCAGGTCAATAAGAGGAATATTCTAATTGAGGAGACAGTTTTTTTTCTCTGTACACCCTAAAAGTATCATAAAGGAATCTTCCTTTCAAATAATATGTGTATCAATTCTCAAACACCTATCTAAGACCATTACCATAAATTTTATATCCCCAAGATTATTAATTAAATTTTTTTTTTATTCATAATGATTCTATGGAATTCATGCTCAACATCCACCCATTCGACTGATTCTACATATTTCAATGGTGTGGCATGAAATAACTTGATCAACCAATGGAAAGTGGTACAATAGTCACTAATTTGAATCCTATAAAGGGATCCCTAGGAAATAGTCATGTATCTTATTTCTAAAAATTAATGCTTCCTAGCCGTGTAAAAAACTAAGAATTTGAAAGTTAAAATAGGTGAAAAACTTTTTAGTTTGAAAACTCATAATGGGAACTCTAAGAAAATGAAAATTCCATCCATTTTAGTATTTTCAATGATAGTATTAACAAAATCTTAGGGAAATGACAGTTAAAATGAAAATAAATTTTTATCCAAGTATATTCCATCACCAATAGTCAAGATATGCTCTCTAGGCACCATATACTAGGAAAGATTTAGAGAATTATTTCATTCAAGAAATTGTAGTTTAAAAAACATGAAAATATTTGTAAAATATTATTCATTCATGAATAAAATTTAGTGTTATTGTTATATTAGATATACTAATACTAGAATATGGAACATGATAATTAAAAAATATAGGATGATATAAATTTAATTATTTAGTATTATGACTAATATTCTTGTTCGGTGGTCAAATGATATAGAACATATTAATGTTACCTTTCAATGTATTGCACATATTTATGAATCAAAAGTAAAATTAGAAAAATGATAAATAAATAAAGACCGATGAATCATAATTTATTTATCAAAATATTGGTATCATACATGTCCCACAAGATTTATTCCCCAGTGATAATCTGGATATCTTAAAGGATTATTCTAACCTCCCCTAGTACCAAATATAATGTGTTAGTATTCGAGCTCTAACTGCGGATAAAATTTTAAAAAATATATTTATTTTTGTGAGTTAAATTCCATGACATAATGATAGCCTCATAAATCCCTACAACCTTCATATCATACTTGAATTCATCACAATATTTACAGACCCTGAATGAAAATCAATAATCAAGGTATAAAGATCCTTTAGCATGAAGGCCCCATTTTAGAAAAATTCATAGACTATCATCAACCATTCCTCTACACAAGATAGACTGATAGTAATGAATATATTATACTAGTTCCCACACTTCTTAATTCAATGAAAATATTGTGTAACCCAACCATATTCTTTTGAAATAATTTTCTAAATAAATCCCCCCTTTGCTGACATATTTGCTCAGGTGGAATTACCCCGTATTCTTATCCAAACAAAGGTTTGATATCTATTGTCAATAATAGATATAGAAACATAAAATATTAACCCAAATCCATAAATTAATATCCTATCCAATATAGGGTATTTCAAGAATTCAGTAACCATGATCTTGGCAGAGAGGTGTTGATTTGAGTGAATGTTTAATTTTCCTCCATATTCGACACTCTTAGTCATGGTGTTCCTCCACTCATCCAAAATAATGATGATTTGGGAAAAATCCATTCTTCAATTTCATATCTACTATAAAAAAAGAAAAAAAATTATGGTTTTGGATTCTAAGAAAATATATATAAATTTAAAAATGTACATAACACAACATAACAGAATGTGTGTTTTGTGAACCACATAACATGCTATATAGACTACATAATGTCTCACTAACTATGTGGGTAATGCAATTGAAATGAAGAAGTAGTTCCACTAAAAAGTGTAGAAATCATTTCATAGGAACATGAGTTTATAGTCTTCATATATTCATTATAGGGAAGAGTTTAAACAAAAAAGGAGATTTATAGGTGGAATGAACTATAGGTCAAGAGATCAAATCCAACCACAAACCACCCGAACTCCCTAAATAGAAAATGATTTTTCCAAACACATTTATGTAGTCATGGTACCTCGTTTAGGTCAATGTAAACTACACAAAGTATTCAAGATGTTTGTATTTCTTCCTCAGAAATAGATTCTCTTCATTTCAATCAGATCCAATTCTAATAGGGGGCATTTGATGAGATCCAAAAAATTAAAAAGAAATAAAATAAGTTATTGAGAGAATTTTTTGATCTAGAAACAAGACCATTTAAAAATTAAATTGTAAATGAATATGTAAAATTAAATAAAACCCCATATAAATTACCATTTTACACATAGAGAATACATTTTTTGGGGTTTTACCAATGCATAGAGACACTGTAAGTGAAAACAATTTTCTTCAAAGGAAGTGATCCCACACCCCCAAAATTAAAATCATTTGTGGTGTGAGGTGATGATCAGGTTCCCATGAAAATGAAATCTATTTGTGGTTTAATGTGGATTCATGAGTCCTTATAAAAATGAAATTTATTTTCATTGCAATAAAGATGCTTGACAACCATTGAAAGTGAAAATATTTTGTGTATGAGGCATTAAATCATTTCCCACCGTATAACACAATGTTTGATATGTTGCTAAAAAATTCAGGAAACATGATATTATTATACCTATTATAAATACCTATATTTAATTCCCAAAAGGATATTGAGATACATAGATAATAATGAGACATCAGATATGTTGATTGATAAATTTCCAATTTGGGAAGATGACTATAAAGCATATATAACTTGGTCCCTACAAAGTAAAATGGAATTATATGCAAAAGGGATCCTCAATTTGTTATGCCTTGTCCATAATGTGACCCCTGATAATGGGGAAACTTTCATGGTTTCCCACAAAGGGATACTCCACTTTTTTGAAGGAAACTCTTCATAGTAAACCCCCATTATAGAATAACCCCTACCCCACCCCCTTTTATTTGTGATAATTACCATGATGCGTGGAGAAGCAAATATGTCTAATTTGGTAACCTTAGGGTATTTCCCTCTTTAATATCATTATTTTCCCTTTGTATAGAATTTGGATTCATTCTGTTCCCTTTATGAAGACTCAAAATGGTTACCTTTATCCAATGGTAACACCAAGGGAAGGCTAAATTAAGAACTATGATGAGGCCTATAGATGTGTATAACTTGGATATTAGAGACATAAATGTTTCCCGATATAGATAATGACTTATTTTGGTAATAAATCCACTACCAATAAAAATTATATAGTATTTGGGGTCCTTAGGATGTTAGAAATCATGTATTTCCATGGTAATAATGACTCTAACCTTAGAGATACTGGTGGGAGACATCTCAGTTCAGGAATCAGTATTCGTCTTTAGTATTCTACCAGAAATGGGATATGAATTTGGACATTTTTTCATTTTAGGTAAATGGATATCTATATCCTAAAATGGGGTTTAGAAACATTTCGGAATATGAGAATGTGTAATCCCCATATTTCATCCCGACAACCTCATCATAGACTCTTTCTCATCCACCTATGGACGAGGAGAATATCTCCCATAAGAATCCCTTCTAGAATAATCGCCTTTACTTTTTTATAGTATATCATAATTATCTGGACATCCATTTCCCATCCATCATCCACCAGTAATCAATGAAGAAATTTCAACCATAGGCTTCAAATTCTCATGTAAGTACCAAGTTAAGTCATTTATAGTATATGGTGGTTCTTTCATTATCTATTGTTTCTCACGTAGAGAATGTATTGCATGGTCTTATATATAAATGATTACCACACTATTATAATATTTCCCCTAAATAGGCCTCCCTAATGTTGTATATCCCAACCCTTACAAACTACACAGTATTTGATTCCTATCCCAATAGGTTAAATAAGAAAACCTCCCTGATATCCAAACCCAACATCTCAAATCCATAACTACCTTTATTGGGTCATATTCCTAGTGAGATCATTACCCTCTTAGAGGACTATATACCCTACGGGACCCCTCATCTCATCCTTAGTGGACCATATTCAAGGTGAGAACTATATTCATAGAGCTAGATTACTTTTAAGACCAATCTAATTCCATTAGGCCGTATTTCTTCTGGGTTCACTAATAAAGGGATACTCAAGAAGAATCCCCATACCAACCTTTTTTAGTAATATTGTGCATATATGTACATAAATAAAAATGTTAAATTTCATTGATTGTTCCTTCTCAGATTCACATAATGGGTGCAACATGTCCCATTAAGTGGAATCAAACAGTGAGGGTAATAATTCCTTTTATAAGAATATATCAGAAACCCTTCTCATGGGCCTAATACCAACATCAAAACAACAAGAATCACCCTAGATGAATATATATTCACAGTCACCCAGTTATGTGGATTAAAATTAATATCACAAAATAATAAAGGAAACAAAGTAGAGAACATGTAGTACATATAAGTAATACCATTTATAGAGACACTCTAATATATATAGATGTTACCAATGATGTAGAACATTTAATACATACATATGGTACCATTGATGGAGATCCTATGATAAATATAGTTGGTTTAATTCACATGAATAAATTACTATTTACATATATAAAGGGTAATTTTGTTAACATAATGGTGATCAATCCCACACTTGGGATTTTTGAATGATTAAATAATATGACCTCAATTTATAAGAGAGTTCTAGAGTAGGAAATAATACCCCCCAAAATTTTGTGATGATCTTAAACTCCCTTCCTTGTGACCAATGTGAGTTCCTAAGTATTGTTGAAAAAATAACCAATAATCACCTACCTTTGGAAAGTAGGTATGTGAACAAACATGGATGTGGGAAATATTGGTTGTTTCCAGTTCCATGAATAAATCCCAATAGAAACTTCCCTAAAGTCGGGTGAGAAACATCGACGTTGATGGATAGTAGAACATTCATATACCAGATTGCACTAGATAGCCAATGGAGGGTCAGTGACGAAAGGGTGGTGGCATATAGTGAGGAATATGTTTCACACATCCCACCCACTACAAGGTAAAGGATTTTTTGTACTCAATGGTGTCGGTATAGAATCTATGAGTGCATCTTTTAATGTGGTCAGAATATAATGAACTTAGATATATTCAAATTAATGACCCCCTAAGGATTCCAAAACATCACTGAAGGTATTGGATCCTATAAATAAAGACCTTGGGTGGCCTTGAAAATCCACAATGACTCACTTTCTCACCTGATCTCCAACAAAAACACGCTCAATTTATGTTAATGATCTCACTTTATAAATACCCTTTCTCCTTCTACAGTGTGTTACAAAATTTTAATCTCTATTCAACCTATTCGGATGTTATCATTCTATCCTAGTGATCTTCATATTCTTTTATAGAATCATGAAAAGTATATAAAGATATTTCATCCAAAAAATATATCCACCTTTCTCTATTTTATAAATCTGGTTCTTACTTCTATTAAAGAAAGGGATCATGGTTTTAATTAAATTTCCTTTAAAACAGAAAAGGACAATTCTTCATAGGGTTTCCATTATTCCAATTAAAGATATAGTTTTGATTAAATTTTTTTGTTTCATGTAATAATAGAAATAAGATGGTAAAAAAATTTATATCACAACTACCATTAAATCCTTGGGAGGAATATATTAAATCCTCATGCATTTTAGGTGGTATAAATTGGGGAAAATTTATAGTTATCATTAATCTTCCTTATCCAATATCTTGTTTTATTTACCTTCCAAAATTTAATTTATTTACAACATTCAATTGTTCTTTATTTTTTAATCCATTAATTAATGAAAATTTTCTTAATCGTGTTTATATTCAAATCATTTTATCATTTTATTTTCAAATCACTTAATCAATTTTATGTTCAAATTTATCTTTGTTTTTATTAATCATCATTTATTATTATATTTAATTATATTTTTTTATTTTTACTTTAAATATCAATCTTAAAACATATTTTATTTGCAATATTTTTTTAAAAAATAAAATTCAATTGTTTTCATTTTAATTTTATAAAGGTAAATTGACCCCCACCCCAACCTCTTGAAATTTTACCTATCTCCAACCTATAGTTACCTCCCTTATTTAAATAAAAAGATAATATTTTAAAAAAATTATATTATATTACATTTTATTATTATTCATAAAACATTTATAAATCATGGAAATGGTATTTGAGGAATTGTTTATATTATAAATTAATTAATAATAAATAGTTTAAAATTATTTATCCAATATCATCTAAAACATTTATTTGAAAACTATTAAATGTTAATATTTATTGTATCATTTAATAAATTATATGGCATTCCATGTTATCTAAAAATAAAAAAAATTTATTCAAAAGAGATAATTTATAAATCATTTATAAATTATAAAATAATGATAAATATAACTGTTTATATTTGATTATTAATTTTTCATAATTAATTAATTCTAATTGTTAAAATTCAAGGGCCTCATTTGGATATTACTTGGACCACTTCAAAAAGTTTTTTGATGATCTATTTGATCATTGTTTAAATAAAGATAAATATATGATATTTAAATTATTTCAATGGTATACATAATAGAAATTGAATTATAAAATTTTTAGAATTTATTAAATTTCATAAATTTTAAGAAATACCTCATAATTAACAATATAAAATTTTTTATTATGGTATGAGTATAAATATTTTATATTAAAAAAATTAATGGATTGCTTATAATGATTACATGAATTAAGAAATACATATAATTATCTTTTTTTATTAATTTCCCAAAAATGGTTACCTCATACATAAATATTTGAATACGTTATTTATTTATAATTTATTCTCTTCTTTATTCATAGATAAAAATTTATTATATTATGAATAGTGCAATATTTGGATTAAATATCAAATTTGTTCAAGATAATTTTAATACTAGCATCTAATTAGTTACAAACATGGTATGTTGATGGATTTAGATTTTCATATACCTTGACCTAAATTTGAAATTAATATTGGGATATTTAATATAGTATTTGTAACACCCCAAGCTTCCATGATACGCTTCTCTTTCAATAATGCAATAGCTTGCATTGTACGCTAGTTTGAGATTCTAACACACTGCAACCAATCAAAATAGCCGTTATGAATATTAATACAAACCTTTTGAAATTATAAAAATTTTATATTTCAAAATGGACTTCATTTTTTGATTCAGAATATCGAAATTAGCCTATGTTGAATTTTTGGTATTTTTCTGAGAACATCCAATTTTCGATGAATAGTGAAAATACTTAAAAACAACTTTTTTAATCAAAATAATTTATAGTGATAAATTATATGATTGAGTGGTTTAAAAGTATAATTAGAATATGTTTTAACCAATTTATCCAATTTTGGTCATTATAAATAATTTCAATTTAAAATTAGACATAAACAATTGTCAATCTTTTGATATATATTGATTCTTAAAAACATGCTATTTTTTGTCACACTGGGAATTAATTATTAAATTAATTAATTCAACTTATATGTTTTGAATTTTTTAAAATAGATATCATTTTTGAATTAGGAATATCAAATATATCTTAGGGTTAATTTTTGGTATTTTTCTGAGAAACTTGAATTTTTGATGAATAGTGAAACCACTAAGTGGTAGTTAAAAAACTAATTTTTTGTTTAAATGAAACTTTACCACTTCTGTGAATTTAATTTCAAAAATATGACATACATGGTTGTCATTAGTAAATAAAATGTGGTTCAATGAGTTGAAAATAATTTTTGGTGAACAGTAACTTTTAAGTTTTATTAATCGTGATTAAAGGTAATTAGTGTAATTTAAGGTAAATATATTGTTATAATAATATGAAATTACCTTTACACTTGTCCAAAAATTATTTTATGAGTCATGGCCGACCAAGACAATCCATGGGTCAACTTGGTGACCCCATGGAGCCACTTGGGTAAGAAAATGACATTAATAACTTTTTATTTAAAGTAAAAATAAAATTGTCACAAACATGTGTTGTTTTACTAAAACAATTATTACATGGTTTTATATAAGATAACTTTTGGACTATAAATATTCATTGGAAATATGAAATGATTTCCTACATCATGATATTTTTTTTATAATTTTCAGACATTAAATAAATAAGTTTTGTATGACACCATGATGATGCAGTGATTACCTCATTAATTAACAATTAAAATATAATGAAAATATAATATAAATTATATGACATACACTGGTCAAAAACTTATGGGATGAGTATATTTAGAACCCTTATCACCTTATCCTCGAAATTTATAATTGTGGGACCTTTAAAATCCGAAACTCATTATATAATGAAGAAACATTTCTTGACATTCCAAGAGTGCCCCTCCTCTCCTCTTATAAAAGGCCCACACCTCTACCACCTTATTTACACCATAAAATCCATTTGGCTCGGCCAACCTATGACATAATACTCTCTCAAATTCCCTATCTTACTCCTAGAAGCCTCAATTTGGGCAGAAGTCTTTCCAAGGAAGCCTTTGGCTCAAATCAAAAAGAGTTACCCGATTTTAATGTAATGTCTTCTCTTATGTTCTTTTGTTTTATTTTGCTTATACAACCCCTTAAACTCTTTCTATTCCATTATTTTGTAACAACATGATTATAGTTAATATACTAGGATGTTTTTGTTAGAATTATTTTATTTACACTTACACACTCCTTCGTCTAATGGTTAAAGAACATGCTACTTCTGTGGGTGGTGAATTACTGCCTCACGAAATGATGATTGTTCAATATTCTTTTAACACCTTTCATGGTGGAAATTAAGATGTAACTATATTTATTTATGATATATATTATTTTTATATTTTCCTTATGCTTCTGTATTTTTCATTTATGGAATGCCTTTATTATTTCCATTATGGGTAAACGCGATAATTTCATTTTAGGAAGTGCGGACTTCCCCCTTCAAAGGTATTTGAATTGTAAATGCCATATGTGGGATGTATAATGGATGGAGTTAATGATAATATATATTATATTATACTGGAATTATAATATACCTTTATATCATTATGATTTCATTCCATTTAATATGAAATAGGAATGAAAGTAGCATTCATGCGTACGTAAGGCTTACCGTCTCCATGAACGGTGCATTTCATTTCTTACCTCTAAATGTTATGTAATATTATAAATGCATGTATCTAATGGATATATATGATATATATGATATCTACATCATGGATATGATTCTGGAGATAATGGATATTTGACCACTTGAACAACTTGTAATTATAAGAAGTTTATTTTTGACTCAAGTATCAAAGATCGACAAAACGACTGTTATTAACTTAAATAATTACTTAATGTTAATAACATGGTAATAAGTGATATAAAATGAATAATTAACTTGAATAAATTTCTTACTCAAGTATAAATTAACTCTATTTTATTATTCAGGAGGTTAAAGAATGATCGAGTCAAGTCGGACACGAGGTAAGGGACTTCATCTCAATCTCCTTTCATTGAGGCATATTTTGTTTTATACAGAACTTTCCTTTATACAGTGTATAAACCCCTTTGAATTTTACTTTTATTCAAAAGTAATATTTTTATATGAAGCGTTTTTATGAAACGACAAAAGGAATTTTTTGTCTTATGTATGCGGCGACAACGACTTCTCCACCGCCGTGACCATTATTTGAGTTTCGGCTTCCTCTACAAGTCATAAAACTTTTTTAATAAAAAATAAATATCTTGTTTTAATTTTCTTTTATTTTGGTATTGAAAATGGTTTTGACAATGTTTTTATTATATAAATGTGTTGTATTGATATCTTGTGATTGATTTGTGGGAATGTTGTATTTCCTTTATGATTCTTTTATGTGATACGATTATGTTATGGTTTATGATATGTTTAAACCTTTTCATATAAGGAATGTATTGGACTTAATAAGTGACGGGTGGATACCGCTATAGCTCCTCGATGCATCAGTAGGTCTCATTTGACAAAATAGTGTCTTGGCATGAGGCCTTGACAAAATATTCTTTGTATTCTTGGCACGAGGCCTTGGCTACATGGTTATGATAGTCTGTCATTATGCATTCCATCATTATGAAAGTGGTTATTGATATTGCATGTGATTATTCGAGCAGTAGAATATCCATGTGAATAAGTAAATGGAATTATCTCATTTTACTTTTTCCATATTATGTTTCATTTCATGTTTAAAAGGCTTCTCTTTTAGTTATACATTGCCTTAAATGTTTATGTTTATTTATGAAAACTTCCGCTATATTGTTATCCTTACTGAGAATCTAAGCTCACCCCATTCAATGTTTTATTTTTCCCAGGATGTGAAGAAATATTTTATGACTGACCTGCAGGGATAGTCTGAAGGGGATATGGGTGTGGACTATGTAGACTATGTTATTGTAGTTTTTCACTTTATGATGTAATGTAACATTTATGAATGTATCTAGTGTTTCTAAGGCTACTAAACTAATTGGTCATTTGAGACTTGATCTTTTGTGATCATGCCAATGTTACGTAATAATGCACCGACTCTAGGTAACTGGGGTCGGGGAGTTACAGTTGGTATCAGAGGAAGTTTAGTACTAACCTTGGAAGCTAGATTTAGATAAATTCTGATTAGACCATATAGCCCTAAGATAGACTTTGAAGATTAGTATAGAAGAACTTCCTAGAATTTTGGTATTATAGAGATTTTGTTAGTGTTCTGAGCAATACATCCATGTCTGGATACGAGCAGGTAGAGGCGGCTCTAGAACAGATGTACCTAGGGGTAAAACCCGAAAACCCCTCTTTAAGATAGACTCGATCGGGAACTGGTGCATGAAAACGGGCCTTGCTGCACTCTTGGTTACGACACTCCCGGGGGATATGCTTAGGATAATTCTCGTTTTATCTACAAACCATTATAAAGGGTTTATGAGTATATACTTCCTCAAAGAAAACATTTTTTTATGGATTATATCCAAAAATAATTCAATTTATGTTAAGTGTTTTACAAGTATGGAATTATGTATTTCGATTTATAAACTAATATACTTTATGACATTGTTTAGAAATGGCGCCTAGTGGAAGGAATGGAAAAAATATCAATTCATGCACTCTATGTAGGGATTTCCCTCCTGCTCAAGATAATTATAGTGGAGCTGGTGATACAACTGGTGCTGATCAACTTATCACTATACTAGGATAACTCACTCAGGTTATGAATAATAACCTTACTCGTATGGAGCACCCTGATCCGCAATGCGGAGGAACAATGTTAGATCACTTCATGAGGAAACAACCACCAACATTCAATGGGAGTACAAATCCCTTAGTAGCTGAGCAATGGAGAAATTCTTTAGAGAAAATATTCCATGCATTGGGGAGTAGTGAAAGGGAAAAGGTTATCATGGAAGTTTACAGTCTCACTGGAGATGCTGATCAATGGTGGTCATTGATTAAAAACACAAAGGAAGATGATGAATTATCAAATATGGAATGGAGGGAGTTCAAAGAGCTTTTCTTAGAAAAATATTTTCCTCGTGACCATCGAGCAGATATGGAAAGGCAATTTCTAAGTCTGAGATGAAAGGAGGATGAGAATGTCACAAAGTATGAGGCCAACTTTACAAGGTTAGCGAGGTATGATGCCTATTATATACTTAAGCTAGGAAGTAGGATCGATCGTTTCTTTGATGGGTTAAAATCGTTTCTCCATCGAGCATTAGTATCACAATCTTTCTCAACATATGAAGATATAGTCTCGTGTGCTATCAAGACAGAAAAGGAATTCTCTAAGTCTTATGACAAAAAAGTAAATTAAGAGAAGAAGAGAATGGTGGAACAAGATACAGATAAAAGGAAAAAAGGGAAAGAAGGATTTTCAATTATGTTTTAATTGTGGGGATAATCACCTCAGTACTTGCCTAAAGGGAATAAGAGTTTGTTACAAATGTGGAGAAAAAGGTCACCAGGCTCGTGATTGTAAGGGAAATAAAGAGGATATCAATGTTGAATGCTACAATTGTAGAGAAATGGGGAATTATGCAAATGAATGTCCTAATCATTAAGGAAAATTACCTCAGAAGAGGCCAAGGGATCAAAGCCAAGCATATGTTGTTACTACAGATGAAGTTGAATAATTATTGTATTTGTGTTTTTGGACTCAAGAACTATATTATGGTTATAAGAATAATGTGATATATATAAGGATTGTACTACAGTACTTGTTGTTTTCATTAAGGTTTTAATATGATGAAGGTAATCATATTTTTACTATGTGATAATAAGAGAAACTTTACTTTGTTTGGGGAATATGATGTTACAATTGATTTTGGAATTTAGAGACCTTTTAGAGAAAGTCTAGAAAGAGGTATTTTGGAAAACTATAAAGGTTGGAATGGATTAAGTTGAACTTTGGATAGTATTTTTTAAGGTTAAAATATTTTTGAAGATTATTTTTGGAATATTATAATATTATAGTTTTAGGAAAAGGACAACCTGCAGTTCGGGGGATAACTCGTCGCATCGGACAAAGATGCAAGAATTGAACCCACAACCATAGTGCGACAGGCCTTTATTACCTACCACTAGCCTACAGGAAGTCCCTGGTTATTACAAAATAGTTTTCCTAATCTAAATGGTATGTTTTAATATTTAGAACCTTGTACGATTATGATAAATAAAATATTTTTGAGTTCTATTACCTTTTGGAGTGAAAGATGGGTTTGTGGTAAAACAATTATTAAAGAATTAAAGTCTACATGACAAGTAAGTATATTTCCTTACGTTCTTAGTAAATCTCATAAATAAATTCCTCAACTTTATGAAAGGTAACTTAAAATGAAAACATTGTCCGTTATCTTTTCCAATTGGGGAATCAATGACCATTTAACCAATCACAAGTTTGTGATTTTCTTATAGTTAACTTTATCTTAATCCTGTTTTCTACAACTCTCCATCAGACCATGATGGTTTGTTTTTCTTCTATATCCATTTTTTCGTAGAATCCTAGTATGAACTATCTCGGGTGACCTTTGTACTTCTCTTTCTTTCTTTTAAAATTATATTTTTATTAACCCTATTTCCGATATGGGTTTTCCACAAAGGTATTTTCTATTTTCAACCTTTAATTTTCGAAAAAAAAATTCAAATTGCGAGGATGAAATTTATTGAAGGAGGGGAGAATGTAACACCCCAAGCTTCCACGATATGCTTCTCTTTCAATAATGCAATAGCTTGCATTGTACGCTAGTTTGAGATTCTAACACACCGCGACCAATCAAAATAGCCATTATGAATACTAATACCCACTTTTTGAAATTATATAAATTTTATATTTCAAAATGGACTTCATTTTTGGATTCAAAATATCGAAATTAACCTATGTTTAATTTTTGGTATTTTTCTGAGAACTTCCTATTTTCAATGAATAGTGAAAAATACTTAAAAAAAACTTTTTTAATCAAAATAATTTATAGTGATAAATTATATGATTGAGTGGTTTTAAAGTATAATTAGAATATATTTTAACCGTTTTATCCAATTGTGGTCAGTATAATTAATTTTACTTTAAAATTGGACATAAACAATTGTCAATCTTTTGATATATATTGTTTCTTAAAACACGCTCTTTATTGTGACAGCGGGAATTAATTATTAAATTAATTAATTCAAATTATTTTTTTTGAATTTTTTAAAACAGAAATCATTTTTGAATTAGAAATATCAAATATATCTTAGGGTTAATTTTTGGTATTTTTCTGAGAAACTTCAATTTTCGATGAATAGTGAAACCACTAAGTGGTAGTTAAAAAACTAATTTTTCATTTAAATGAAACTTTAACACTTCTGTGAATTGAATTTCAAAAATCCGACATACATGGTTATTATTATTAAGTAAAATGTGGTTCAATGAGATGAAAATAATTTTTGGTGAATAGTAACTTTTAAGTTTTATTAATCGCAATTAAAGGTAATTAGTGTAATTTAAGTTAAATATAATGTTATAATAATATGAAATTACATTTACACTTTTTCTACCTTTATAGGATGAGTCACGGCTGATCAATACAATCCATGGGTCAACTTGGGGACCCCATGGAGCTACATGGGTAAGAAAATGACATTAATAACTTTTTATTTAAAGTAAAAATAAAATTGTCACAAACATGCGTTATTTTACTAAAACAATTATTACATGGAATTATATAAGTTAACATTTCGACTATAAATATTCATTGGAAAGATAAAAATATTTCCTACATCATGATATTTTTTTATAATTTTTAGACATTAAATAAATAAAATTTTTATGACAACATGATGATGTAGTGATTACCTCATTAATTAACGATTAAAATAAAATGAAAAGATAATGTAACATCTAAGAATTACACTTGTCAAAAACCTATTGGATGAGTAGATTTATAACCCTTATTACCTTGTCCTCGAAATATATAATTGTGGGACCTTTAAAATGCGAAATTCATTATATAATAAAGAAACATTTCTTGACTTTCCAAGAGTGCCCCTCCTCTCCTCTTATAAAAGGCCCCTACCTCTACCACCTTATTCACACCATCAAAGCCATTTGGCTCGGAAAAACTCTACCAAAATACTCTCTCAAACTCCCTCTCTTACTCCTAGAAGACTCACTTTTGGGCAGAAGTCTTCCCAAGGAATCCTTTGGCTCAAATCAAAAAGAGTTACCTGATTTTAAGGTAATGTCTTCTCTTATGTTATTTTGATTTATTTTGCTTCTCCAACCCCTTAAACTCATTCAATTCCACTATTTTGTAACAAAACTAGTATCTTAAATATACTAGGATGTTTTAATGAGAAGGATTTTTTTTACACTTACACACACCTTCGTCTAATGGTTAATGAACATACTGTTTCTGTGGGTGGTGAATTACTGCCTCACGAAACGATGATTGTTCAATCAACTTTTAACACCTTTAATGGTGGACATTAAGATGTAACTATGTTTATTTATCATATATATTATGTTTATATTTTCCTTATGCTTCTGTATTTTTCATTTATGTCATGCCATTATGATTTCCATTATGGGTAAACGCGATAATTTCATTTTAGGAAGTGCGGACTTCCGCCTCCTCAAAGTGATTTGAATCGTTAATGCCATATGTGGGATGTGTAAGGGATTGAGTTATTTATATTATATATGATATTATACTGGAATTATAATATACCTTTATATCATTATGATTTCATTCCATTTAAAATGAAATATTAATGAAAGTAGCGTTCATGTGTATGTACGGCTTACCGTCTCCATGAACGGTGCATTTCATTTCTTACCTCTAAATGTTATGTAATATTATAAATGCATGTATCTACTGGATATATATGATATATATGATATCTACAACATTAATATGATTCTAGAGATAATGGATATTTTACAACCTGAACAACTTGTAATTATAAGAAGTTTATTTTTGACTCAAGTACCAAAGATCGACAAAACGACCATTATTAACTTAAATAATTACATAATGTTAATAACATGGTAATAATTGATATAAAAGGAATAATTAACTTGAAAAATGTTCTTAAAAAAGTATAAATTAACTCTAGTTTATTATTCAGGAGGTTAAATAACGATCGAGTCAATTCGGGCATGAGGTAAGGGACTTCGTCTCAATCTCCTTTCATTGAGGCATATTTCGTTTTATACACAACTTTCCTTTATACGGTGTATACACCCCTTTGAATTTTACTTTTATTCAAAAGGAATATTTTTATACAAAGAGTTTTTACGAAATGACAAAAAGAATGTTTTTTCTTACGTATGCGGCGACAATGACTTCTCCGTCGCCGTGACCATTATTTGAGTTTTGGCTTCCTCTACAAGCCATAACTTTTTTTAAATGAAAAATAAATACCATGTTTTACTTTACTTTTATTTTGGTATTGAAAATGGTTTTGATAATATTTTTATTATATCAATTTGTTTTATTGATATCTTGTGATTGAATTGTTGGAATGTTATGTTTCCTTTATGCTTGTTTTATGGGATACGATTATGTTATGGTTTATGATGTGTTTAAAACTATTCATATAAGCAATGCATTGGACTTAATAAGTGACCGGTGGAGCCCTCTATAGCTCCTCGATGCATCGGTAGGTCTCATGAGACAAACTAGTTTCTTGGCACAAGGCCTTGACAAAATCGTATTTGTAGTCTTGGCACAAGGCCTTGGCTATGTGGTTATAATAGTGTGGCATTATGCATTCCATCATTATTAAAGTGTTTATTGATATTGCATGTGATTATTCGACCAGTAGAATATCCATGTGAATAAGTAAATGGCATTATCTCATTTTACTTTTTCCATATTATGTTGAAGTTCAAGTTTAAAAGGCTTTTGTTTTAGTTATACATTGCCTTAAATGTTTATGTTTTTTTATGAAAGCTTCTGCTATATTGTTATCCTTACTGAGCATCTGAGCTCACCCCTTTCAATGTTTTATTTTTCCCAGGATGCGAAGAAATATTTTATGACTGACCTACAGGGATAGTCTGAAGGGGATTTGGGTGTGGACTATGGAGACTCTGTTATTGTATCTTTTCACTTTATGATATAATGTAACATTTATGAATGTATCTAGTGTTTCCAACGCTACTAAACTAATCTTTCTTTCAAGACTTGATATTTTGTGATCATGCCAATGTTACGTGATAATGCACTGACTCTGGGTAACTGGGGTCAGGGCGTTATAGTAGTTCAATATAGATTATACATATTGGGTGTTTGAATTATTATGAAATGGATTCCCTCTTGAGTAAAGTATCTGTGGGTAGAGGGAAATTGGGATTGACTTTCCACTACGCAGTATGCTTATGCATTGACGTGAAAGGTGGGGGTGAAATATTAGTGGGTCCATGATTACTTATATAGTATTTTTAAACATCATATAATTCTAAACCTTTACATAAAATTTTAATATAACTTATACTTGAGAAAGATTTTGATATGTTTAAATATATATTACTTCAATTTTTGAATGAGTAATGGAAAATGAGGGTTATGTAAAGGGTTACACATCAATATGGTCTAAACATACTGATTTGGTATAGGGAATTATATTTTAAACTAAATCACCAGAATCATGCTTATATAAAAGTAATTACCTGAGATAATATGGAGAGATTAAATATTATTCAAAAACCTATAAGTCAGATTCCTCTTAATGTAGCAAATGTCAAGACCTCTACCATCCAACAAGTTTTGTCATGCCAAATTTAGGTGCCCCCAAATTATCTTATATATATAAGTAAATTATGGGTGAAACTAGATTAACCTTGGGTAGGTCATCTTGAAGCTAGGTACCCCTTTATTCTCCATTTTATACTAAACTTGGGTCTTTTTTAAACAACATTATTGGAGATACCCTAATACGATTAGGTCACTATAAGAATTGAGTTGGGTTTATCCATATGATGTATTGGACAAAGGGTTTCTATGAAACCTATCCAACAATAATAATTGTTATGATTTTTGAGTTTCTTTAGATAAAAATTAAAAATGGTGAGAAACATCCCAAGCTAGACTCATTACATAATGAAATATGGATCTTCAAACACTAATGGGTATGATGGATTTAAAAAAGGTCTCAACAATTTATTACAAGACAATTTAGTAAAATTCCCAAATAAAATTTTATAAAACATAAAACTCATATAATAAAAGCCTCTATTATAAATGAATTATTTTATCATCATCAAACTAAATGTTGAGATTAATACGTTATAGTATAAGATTCATGTATGAAAATACTAAGACTGACATCTTAATAAAAGTTCTTAAAAAGAATATTGTCTCTTAGAAAAATACATTCTTGTGTAATCAATTGTTTAAATTGTTTAATGAATGAATCTAGATTATTATCAATGCATAAAACGATTTGTTTAAGTTTTCAAAGGTATTAAATACTAAATTAACTATGGAATTATATTTTTGTATGATAAATGTGATTTTTTATGTCACATGATACTTAATATGATAAAGTATTCTAATGACTAGGTAATACTATTGGTTTCCATAAGTCTAATTTTGGTCAAAAAATCTATTCTGCCTAAATGGCCCGAAGGCCTTCATATTTATTGATTTTTGATAACCCCCCTTTAATGCGATGAGGGGGGACCCTTATAAGGACCGTATGCTCAAAGCATACATGGCCCGTAGGCTTAGGAGATTACATGACCCGAAGGTCTTAGGTAATTCAACCAGACTATCTACAAGGAACATCCCCTCCCCAACATTTGTATCTTGATAGTAGCTCTCCACCTTTTCATGACCATCTGACTATACTTCCCGTGTAAGCACAGGCTCGTACCGATGGCATAGCCATACCCTCTCATTCTGACAATCCATTTGGCTCTGCTCTAGTGAGTTCACCTGCTCTGAATCATCTTCTGGGGATGCTCCTTTTATGTAGTGTGTCTGGGGCCTGCATTCATGTGGCCCGAAGGCCTTGGGATGGCTCTAAGGCCTTAAGGTGGCCCGAAGGCCTTGAGAATCAACTGGCCCGAAGTCCTTGGGTTTCCCGAAAGCCTTGCAAGACCCGAGGACCAAACCGATGGCCTGAAGGCCCAGATGGATGAATAGTTTCAGCTGCTACTGTATCAAACAGTGCCTACTACAGTACTGCTACAATAACCCTGGAAATATACCTCCACCATGATTTGATCTTGGGTATCTTGGATGCACCTAGTGAGTCCTCACTAACTGGGCTGAGGCTCATGTGCACAATGAATCTATTCTATTTTCATATATAGAAATATTATAAAATTATGAATGCCTTTGAGAAAATTTTACAATATAATCTCAAATTATATAGAATAATTTAACTTGGAATGTTATGCATACTATGCATATGTATTTATATTGTGTAGATATTGAAAGTGGGTAAACGTTCATACCATAAGAAGAAACTTTATGCGGAGAGTCCAATAATGTATCATCAAGAAGCCATCCAAGGTTATTGAAAAGAAAATGTGAAATTAGGGTGGATGAAAGAATAATAAAACTATATGATGGGATTATTCAAAATACCTAAAAGAGTTTTGGAAACTTCATGGAATGTCCAATTATATAAATTAATGTTATCTAAATTGATGTTTCTATTTTAAATGATACATGATATCGACATTAAATTTTATATGTTATTTAAATATATTTTTGTTTAAAATCAATGGTGGAACTTATAAATATTATAGTTTTCATTGATGTGATGAATTAAAAATTTTTTATATCAATGTTATTAATGTAAAGGAAGCTTATAAGGGTCTTAAAATGATGTATATCTTCATGTCATTTATCTGATAAGATAATGGATGTTTTTTTTTTGAAAAAAAATATGTTATATAAAAAATGAGATCCTTAATTATTTAAAAATATTTTAGGTTTCAAAAAATTCCATAATATATTTTTAAAAAGTACATAAGGATAAAAAACTTTTATCCATTATAAAGTGTTTGTTAAAATATAAGGGAATGTGTTACGACCTCCCATCAATGGTATATTTTAATAAAGTATTAAAAAATAAAATTCTATAAAAACATATAATACCATATATGATATGTAGATAAAAGAGTTTTTTGTTAATTTTTACTATTAAAAAGAAATAAGTGTTATTTCATAAAAAAATAGTTTGTGTTGAATCTTAGCATGATATTTTGAAATGAATATAGTGTCTAAGACATTTTTGGGTGAATGTTTGGAAATAAATAATTTCAATGTTAATAAAAATTATAATATACTAGTCTATGATAAATTTGATTCTTCACTTAGTACCCTAAATAATTTTTGTGTATCTGATGGTAAAGAAAAATTTAAACCTTACACTTTGTAAGAACATTAAAGTGAACATCACTATCTTCAAAAATTATTGCACCAGCCTATTTTCAAAGTGAATTTAAATTATAATTATAGAATATTTTCATATATGTTATTAAAATATAAATATAAAAAATTATATTTAGTATCTACCTCGATATAAATGACACTTTATCCTAAAAGTGTTAAGGATTTTATGGTAAAGTAGCACGGAAAATAGTGGCATTATCTATGAAAATATCTCGAAGAAAAATATTAATGGAATAGGTTACAAGGATGATTATTATGATATTAGAAATAATAAATGGTTAAAAATAGAGGTTTAAATTATAACATATGATGTCGTGGATTTATAGAGTTTGAAAATGATTTAAAAAATAAAAATTATGAATTTTTTCCACAAATATCAAAAAAATTCAAACTAGGATTTCATAATATATGTTACCTACTAAAGAGTTTAGTGGGATGTTTTTATCTTATGTTCACATAGATATATGGATGTATTTATATATATATATATATATTGAGATCACCAAATTCCTAAAAGTGTATCATACATACGGCTGATTTAGAAGTTTACCATATATTATATAATAAACAGGCTCTTATTTTGGGTTTTTTGTTAATTCATAATTGGTTTATGGATATAAAATGTATCATATGAATTGGAATATTAATTTTATAATTTTTTATATGGGCTATATAATTATATATCTATATATACAGATTTTTTGAATTCTAATGATAACTTACCTCTCATAGAATGACTTGGAGTTATCCCTTAATGATTTTCATCACAGAGAACTATAGATTATGATGAAAAGTTAAGGTTAATGTGAGTAGGATTATTTTATATAGATATAAAATATACTCATTAGGAATAAATAGGGTTTTGTGAATTGTCTGACCCATGTGGTTTACCACATAGAGTATCATACATGATGGATTTGGTATAATAGTGGTTCATGAATAATTTTTGTTTCCTAATTAGATAAGGTTGGTGAGATACCTAAAATGATAACCTAAATACATTGATATATTTCTAACTAACTAAAAATTAAATTTTTATTTCAAAATCACTTTTGAGGAAAAATTTGGTGTCGGTCGGAGTAGGACACTCAAGAGGGGGTTTAATTAAGTTCCAATAAAATATCTATTAAAAAGTTTATTTAAATTATTCCCCCAATTTAAAACCTAACAGGATAGTTAATCAAAGTACTGATTTTATAATAGTCTAACATTTCAACTAATTTCTAATAAGATTGATTCATTCTGAGTTATAACAATATGAGATATATATAAAAATTTTGAAACTAATCTAATAAGACAAAATAGTTATAAACGCTACACAAGACTAACTATGAAAGAGAAATTTAGATTTCTAAAATACAGGTAAAAATTGAGAAAACAACATTAGAAAACACAACCAATATAAAACCATAGGTTCAGTCTCAAGCCAAGACTAAGTCCTATCCACTTTGTGATCACCTTCCACCAAGTAGTCTATATAGATAATGGTTTTGATCCACACCCTAGATCAGGGTTTAGACAAAATTTTACAACTTTCTAGGTCACCTAACCTCAACCAAAATTCTACGTGGGAACGAAATACAACCAGGTAACACATGACCTCTACCACAGTTCAACGTGGGATAATCAATTCTAAAAATATAGTTGTGTGAGGATATCTTGTATCATATAGTTCAGTCCAGGAGACAAAGTGTGTTTTATAGATAGATTCTCATACTGCTCAAAAATGAAATAAAAGGCACACAACAATGAAATTAATATTATATATGGTTGATAAGGATCTTTTTGTTATGCAGTTTAGCTCTGGACTCTTTAATTTATCAGAGTTGAAGATGGAGTCATCTTCTAGAAGCAGACACCAAAAGAGAGTGTTGTGGAGAACTATGTTTTGTCTTTTAGGATGATGAGATTTTCTTCTCAATTGGTTCAGTTGAATGATGCAGAGTTGTTGGAACATTGGAGGACAAGAGTTCTCTTATTCACAAAAAATATTCATAGTGTGTTCTTCCTTTCTGTATGTTGCTCGTGGGAGTTTTCTATTGCGTCTATGCATATCTTTGTGTATCATTGTACATATGTTCATCTTGAGATATTTCGTCATTCTATATTCTATAGCCCGACAATGTGCATGTTTTAGGTAGGTGTTGTACATCATAAATCTGAAATCCTTATTAACAATGTCTTCAAAAATCATTAAATTAATCAATCATACTAAAACACCCAAAATGTAACCATTATAAATAGTATTAAATAAAAGTAAATTTAAACAGTCTATCAGTGACTCATTTTTTTGGTGAATAATTCATTAGTGACTCGTTCCATCATTTAGTCCTTCTATCAATATCAGTGTCTCATTTTATGAGTGTCTCATTCTATCGATGTCTCATTCTGTTGGTTTTTTCATGTGTCAGTTATTCCTTGCTTCGGTAGCCCCATGTGTTAGAAGTACCATGCATCGATAGCACCATATTTCGGTAGGTGATTCCTTTAATCGTTGATATAATTGAACCATTATTTACTCATTTGAACCATTGGTGAGAAATTCTGTCTGTCGGTATCAGTGAGTCCTCCATGTTGTCGACATCGGTGAGTCAGACTTATTTTTTCAATATATGTGACTTAAATATCATTCAGTGTCAGATTCTCATAATTATAAAATACATCTTGGCCAATCTTACAACATAAATATTTTCATAATGTGTTAAAATTATATGTGATCAGAGATAATCATAATTACACATGTTTAAACTTAAATAAACATGATTTAAATGATTATACATGTTTAATAAGCTTTGAAATGATTCGTGATTATTAAAACCAGAGAGGGTGGCCAACAATATTATATGGTCCAACAATCTCCCCCTTTTTTATGATCATAAATCATGCCATTATAAATTACAATGATTTTATGTGTAATATAATCATTCTACTTATCATATCCCATTACTAATGAATTTAATCAGTATATAGATAAGTTTCATAGGTAAAATAAATAGTAATGTTACCAAAGGAAATAAAAATAATGGTATTCAAGAATAATTCCTTCTCTTACCATAGTTAATCTGGGGTAAAAAAAATAAAATACATTGGGGTGGTATTAAAGATAAAATAAATAAGGATAATTTCAAACTATTCTCCACATTTTGGGATAATCAAAAAGTGCAAGGGTATCAAAGGATAAAATCATTAATGAAGGGAATCAAAGGAATAATCAAGAAGGAAACAGGTATTCTAAGAAGAATATATATCAGAGAATAATAGATAAAACACAAATTGATGAAATACAAGATCATAGAATTACATTAAACAGTGAAGTACAATGTATAACAATAGTCTTTGAGAAAAAAAACTAAAATACATAATCCATATCCAAAATCATCCACCCTACTTCGAAGGGTCAAGAATGTTGTTTTTCCTTTCTCTTAGGGATAAATTGATGGTCTAGTAGAAGGTGGAGGCTGAGAGGTAGGATGTCTGAAAGGATCTTTATAGGAGGTTGGATCAGTCCTTCTAGAGTAGTAGGTGTAATTCTAGGCTTTGTTGTGAAAAAAAAATATGAGGTTGATCTTACAATGTAATAATTGGACAAATCTGACAGAAATCATGAGAAACTGACATATGAGGTGCAGGCACTGATCCATTGGGTCTAATAGGTGCATCTGTAGGCACCATAATTGCTTCACTCTAGACACGAAGGTATGGCTTCAAAATATTTATGAAATCCATAATTATTTCACCACCATACTTCATATATTTCTTAAAATCATCTTTATTCACCATGAACATGTCGAGAATAGGTGTGAAGCCCTTCAATTTTTGAACTTGATCCTTAAATCTTTTTTCACTGGAGGAAATTTCAAATTATCAGTCAAATATTTAAAAAGGATTCTCAACTAATTCTTAGTAATAATCTACTTGAAATAGTAATCAACCTTCTCTATAATTTGAGCACTGCGAGTCTTAGAACTCTTGGAAAAGGGCCTGACAATATTATGAACTTAGTCACTATTCTTTACAATTTTTGCAAGGATGTCCAATCCAGAAGCACTAGATAGAGTTTGAAGCTCTTCCTTAACATAATTTCTCACTACATCAATTTCCAAGGCATGAGATGTTTGACCCTAGGTAGAAGGAAAAACATAATATGAGGTGTAGTCCTTAAGAGCTTTAAGCACTATCTCCAGGATGCATTTATAATAATTTTTAGATGGTTTATTGTAAAGATAATAAAACTCATTTCTTTTCTCACCATGGTGGTTTTTGAAAAAAAAATGTTTCATCCATTGTGATTAAGTTTGGTTGAATCTTGGATACAGCCTTTGTGGAAACTTTAACAAAATTTGGATCACTAACACATTCTGTATGAATTGGAATAAGAGAAGATTGAACCAACTACTTCATCCCATCTATTGAATATTTGAGAGTGTGTAATCCATTACTCAGTTTAGTGTTTTCCATTCTATCTTGTTGAAAATATTGGGCCATATCAGATTGAACTGATACTCTCACAGCTGAACAGATTTCATCCTTTAACTTCCCAAAATATGATCTAGTGAAATAATCACTTGGAACTGAAACAACAGAAGGAGTAGGGACTAAGGCAGACACCACTGCCTGAGGTGTCTCAAAAAGAACTTTCTATTCAACTGGTGGTCTTTGTCAAACTGCTACACTTTCCTGAGTATCAGGGTCAAAATTACCTAAGTCAAGGACAATATACCCATGATCCATTTTCCATTCAGATAGCCCAGAGGGTCCCAAAAGAGTGAGTGTGTTAACTTTCACTCTTCTAGATTGAGTCTCCTCCTAAACATGAGATCTTTTATCTTGAATATCCCCCTCAATACATTCTATATTCACTGGCGGCTTACCCTTAGCACGAGTTATCCTTCTTTCATACACTAACTGAGGTTCAGGGATCACTTTAGCTTTGTAAGAACCCTGGTTTTGTGCCTGTAAGAATTTGAAATTTTTTCTATGTTATTCTAGAGTAGGGTGTTCAGACGACATGTGATTCTAAGCCCCGATGTGGCCGGAATTAAATTTTTAAGTGTGTTCACACTAGACATTCCAAATAAACAGAATAACTCCTAAAAAGTTGCTCGAATGGGAAAACTGAGGGCACCATTGAGTCTGGAGCGTGCCTTTTACCCTAGGAGGGGTGTAACTTTCACGGTCACGTCCCTTCTGTGGAAAACGCCACCTGGGGCGTTTTCGTAATTTATCGTCCTCAGGCGGGAACTTTATAACTTCTGAACAGAGGCTCAAATTAAAATTCTAATACCTCCATTGCGCTCAGAACGTAGATTTTACCCTAGGGTCGGCTTAACCCCAACCCCATCGAGAGTTCGAGTATGGGCCTACTGGTGGGTGTTTAAGAATTAATTAATCTTAATTAATTCATTTCCCTACTTAAACACCTCCACCCCTACCTTCACCCCCTTAGAACATCTCCCTGTCGTAATCTCTCCCAACAAAGGATCCACCTCCCTTCAAGGTCCCCCTCCTCCCCAGCGAGGTGTTTGCGGCTCCGGCGGGTTGTTTGTGAAGCGACGGGCTACGCCCTGCGAGGTAGGTTCGTTGTGTTTCGTTTTAAATTTTTATGCATCATCTTTGAACTCATTATAGTGTTGAATTGTGTTTTATTCGTTGAGAAGAGGACTTAGATGCCTAGGGTTCGATCCGAGCTTCCCAATGCACTTTTCGGATCGAAAATCAGAGTCCAGGGGCATCAGGGGTAGCCCCAAGAAGTTTTTCGGCCAAACCCTTGTTTGTTTTGGGCAGTTCCAGGGCAGTTTGGCGGCTCCTTAGGGCGGTCCGGCAAGTCCAGGTGGCGGCACAGTGGACTCCCCAGGCGGCGGGCGGCGGGCTTTCCAGACCGCGGCACGGCGGGCTCCACAGGTGGTGGCGCGGTGAGCTCCCCAGGCGGCGGCACGGCGGGTCTCAGATTGTGGCGCGGCCAGCTGTGGGCGAGCGACTTTAGGTGTCGGCAGCGCATGCGGGAGGCCAGGGGCGTGCACTTGCTGGCTTCACCGGTCGGCATGCGGTGCGAGAACGGGGTCATCACGACCCCGGGAGCAGATCGAGACTCGTGAAGCACAGGTCTCGTGGAAAAGAGCTTAACCGGCTTAAGCTGGTCCGGGTGAGGTAGTGCGACCCGTGCGGTGAACCATGGCCTACGGTGGACCGGGCGGTCTGGGCGGCTGATCCACGTACCACCAATCTAAAGGGGTGGACCAGCCAAATAGGTCCAACCCACCCCATCTCCGTCTGTTGGCGTTAAAACGCCCCTAACTTGCAAACCAAGAGTCATATTTGTGTTCTGTCTATGGCGACGCGACCCTCTATTCGAGATGGATTTTTTGAGATTGTCTCGGTGATTTTTAATACTCGATATGGGAGCTCGGTGTCGTGACACACCCGTTAAGTGTTACTTAGCGCCTCGCTGAGATTCTTGTTTTGGATGGCGTGAGCACATCCAGAGTCCGTTTTAGGCATCGTTAGTGGCATTATGACTCTGGCATCGAGACAACGTAGTTCAGAGTGGTTTTAGGCATTGAATCCATAGTTGAATCATGGGCCCCATGGTCCGTCTTTTAAGCTATGTGCAACGTATTGTGACTTTTTCATCAAACGTCCGTTCGGGGCAAAAGAATAGTCAATTTGGCATGTTTTTGCGAGATAATCATGATGGAGTAGTTCGCCCGACCTTTTTTAAGACTGGGGTGTGGGCCCCACGAGATTTCGTATGGGCACAAAGCGGTGTTGAATAATTTTTTCATCGGGGGTTCATTTCAAGTGAGTACATAGTCTGTCTTGCATGTTTTTCCATGAGGATTGCAACGGTGTAATATGTTTCGGCATGCAGAGCCTCTTTAGAGATCTCATTAAATGTGGAAACATGAAAGGGCATTGGTTGGAGGTTCCTTTGACACACTCTGAACCAACACAAGGTAGTGATGTTAGTGACACCCAGTGATGGAATGGGCAGTGCAGAGTTATCAGACTAGTTCCAGGTTTATCCTCCAGTGGGGCGGGGTAGTGGGTTACCCACCTACATATTAGGGTTTACCCTTTAATAGAGCTGGGAAGTGGGTTACCCATTGACCTTAGGGTTTACCCTCGAGCGGGGCTGGGCAGTGGGTTACCTGTTGACCTTGGGGTTTACCCTCCAGCGGGGCTGGGTAGTGGGTTACCCAACGACCTCTTAGGGTTTACCCTCCAGCTAGGCTAGGCAGTGGGTTACCTGATGACCTCATAGGGTTTACCCTTCAGCTGGGCTGGGCAGTGGGTTACCCAACGACTTCTTTTAGACTCATCCCTTATTATGAGGCTAGTCAGTGACTTTTCTCTGGGATTACCGGAGCGGGACCCTTGGTTGTACGGTTCAGTGATGAGATAGCTTCGGTATGCAAGACTTTTGGGTATCAGTGACGGATATCCTTAGAAATGTTGGTGACTTTTCCTGGGCTAAGCTTGGAGATAGAGATCCCCTTACACAGTCGTTCAGGTTTCTTGTTGATCATATATATACACACCCTACTTTTATTCCCACTCCTTGAGTTTAGTTACTCTCCTTCTATGAGGGGCGAAGATGTGTGGGGTATTCCACATGCTTTCTGTGTTTAGCTCCTCTTGGTTTGGACGATTCTACTTCCTTTATTTTATTGGTTTGATTTTCACTCTCTTTATTGTACTCTTACACTGTTCTTTGTTCGGTCTACTCCTCACCGTTTTAGTACCACCTTCATTGCTCCCTCGAGCTTTCAGGGCATCCTACTGAGTATTTCTATACTCACCCCTGCTTGGACTTTTCCCATACTTGGTGTTCCCTTGCAGACGACGGACAGGTCGATCAAGACTACGGAGGAGTGTAGAGGACACAGGCTCTCGGGCAACGTTCAGTGGTCATAGTAGGACTTTCATGTGTGAGACACTCCAGCTGTTTACATTCGTTTACCTATAGTCAGGTTTTGTCACCTTTCTGGTTGGGCGTATTTTTTCCCTTTATTGTTCAGTTTACTTGTCATTACACTATTCATCACTTTACTGGTTCTGTATTTAGAGGTCGATGCATGCTTTTTGGTTGGGAAATTATAGTCCATACTTTGGTTTCCTTTTTACTCTACACTTCTTCATTGGGTGGGATGTGTGTGTGTGTACAGGTACTTAGGCAAAGGCCTCCCCAAGATTTTTATGCCTTCGGTGCTTATTGCCTACCCCTAGCCTATGTAGGCAAGCTTGGGGTAGTCGTGGCTCAAGATTGGTAGGGTCGGGTCGTGATAAAGTGGTATCAGAGGATGGTTCATTCCTTGAGGTGTTGTTCGGACATTCCTAAAAAGGAATTGGTTGGGATTTAGATCAACAGTGTCTATGTGTTTCAAGAGCGGCTCTCAGGCCATGAGCGTCCAGTGATGGTACGGGCGGCCGATGTATCCATTCACTAGGACCCTAATAACCTACTTTTCGACTCGGAACACATAGACAATTGTTGTAGGGAACTTGGGAACATGCATTTGGTAGGATTGAGTCTTTGACTTTCCTTGTTGAGTCAGCTCCCCTTTTTGATTACTATTATATATATATATATATATTCTCATCTGATCGTGTAATCCTTGATAATTTTCAGGATGCCCCCACGACAACAGCAAGCCAGGTTACCCTCTCCAGTTCGTGATGACGACCTGACAAGTGGTGAGGCGTCAGTTCAGGTACCCTCACGTGATCCACTTCCACCCAGTGGTTCAGCAGTAGCCCCTCCGTCTAGAGAGTGGCGGTTAGTGCCGGCGGCACAGGCTGAGGTTGAACGCAGGCTGAGTGCGCTCCGAGACGTCCAGTGTCAGCAGTCGTAGAAGTTCTGTGGGGACCCAGATCCTGAGGTAGCGGAAGACTGGCTAGAGTCCATGGACCAACATTTCTGGTTCGTACGGACACCAGCGGACCAGACGGTAGCCCTAGTTTCAAGCCTTTTCCTCGGGATGGCCAGGCGTTGGTGGGGGTTTGTTACGCAGACCCACGACGAGTTGTCTCTCACGTGGGATAGCTTCCAGTAGCTCTTCAGAGAAGAGTACTCCCCTTATTGTTTACACTCCGTTCGGATTCAGGAGATTCTAGAGCTGAATCATGGGGGGATGACATTGGCCCAGTACTCGGCCCGGTTTACCGATCCAACACGCTACTCGCAGGATATGAACCGCGATAGTTACTTCCTGAAGTAGAAGTTTGAGTATGGTCTTCGCAGGGAAATCTGTGCTAGTGTAGTACCCCTGTGCATCCCTACTTATGTCGGGGTGCTAGAACGGGCGTTCGTGATAGAGAGATTCTTGGCTGAGGGACGCCAGCTAGCAGGGCCTTGAAGTGGCCACTTCAAAGTACAGTCTACGGTAGCAGGCAGGCGGCAGAGGGCAGAGCCTTAGTTGAAGAGACCCTTCCACGAGTAGACTCAGGGGTAGGGTCATACACCGCAGTGGCACCATAGAGAATTGGGGCAGCCAGGAGAGAGTCGGTGCTATTCTTGTGACGGACGGGGTCACCTAGCATGGGACTGCCTGACCAGTCATACCGAGCATCCATGGAAGGAAGTGGGCGCACCGTAGCGGCAGAGGTAGCGCCATGACCAGGGATCTCCTCGGCAAGGATAGGGTGGTCCTCAGAGAGGCGGCGCAGGCAGAGCTGCAAGGCCTAGAGGTGGGGGATGGCGTTTTGTGTTCCTTCTACCACCACCACCGGGCGGCCCACACTAGGCTCAGGGAGCTGGAAGTAGGGGCCACATGCAGCTTCTGGCTATGGGTGTTCGTGTCCCCCCATCACATGATATGGTCTGAGGTATGCTTTGTGTTTACTCTATGCATTCTTCGGTACTAGTAGACACAGGCTCCATCCACTCTTTTATATCGCTGCTTTTGTTACGGGAGTTGGAGCTCCTAGTAGAGGCACTGACACCTGCACTTAGCCTTGAGGTTCCAACGGGAAGTGCCTCGTTCGTGACCTTTGTCTGCAGACAGTGTGAACTATCATTCAGAAGAGAGAGTTTCACGTGGGACCTACTCTTCATCACGATGGAACCTTATGACGTCATCTTGGGCATGGATTGGCTTTCAATGGTTCATGCCCAGATCAATTTTCATCGTAGAAAAGTTAGGTACGTGCATTTTGATGGGACGATATTCACCATCCTCAGTGAACAGGACCTCGTGCCTGAGCAGACGAGTACTCTGAGCAGGAGACCATGGATTTTTTCTCACTAGTTGGCAAGCATGTATCTCAGAGTAGCATATGATACAGTCACCTGGATCCCTACCATTGTAGAGGAATACATGTACTTCCTTCTAGAGGATGTCCCAGGACTACCTCTGAGGCGAGAGATGGAGTTCTTCATTGACATGCAGTTGGGGACTACCCCGATATCATGTGTGGATTATCGGATGGCACCCACCAAACTTTGGGAGATATGAGTTCAGTTGTACAACCTTTGTGAGATGGGATTCATCAGGCCCAGTGTGTCCCCTTGGGCATCTTCAGTTTTGTTTGTGAAGAAGTCAGACGGGAGCCTACAGCTTTGTGTGGATTATCTTCACCTGAATCCAGTCACGATAAAGAACAAGTACCCTTTACCAATTATTGATGACCTCTTTGAATAGTTGAGAGGTGCGAAGTATTTATCCAGGATTGATCTTCGATTCGGCTACCACCGTTTTTGGGTTCATGAGGCTGATATCCCAAAGTTGGCTTTCCATTGTCGTCATGGGCATTATGAGTTTCTAGTGATTCCCTTTGGCGTGATGAATGACCCTGCCGTTTTCATGGATTTGATGAACCAGATCTTCTAGCCATACTTGGAGCGGTTTTTGGTTGTCTTTATTGATGACATACTAATCTAATCTACGATGGAGGAGGAGCACGCTGACCATTTGAGGATGGTCCTAGACATACTCTGGGAGCACCATCTATATTGGAAGTTGTTGAAGTTTCAGTTCTAGATTCATGAGGTTCACTTTTAGGGGCATGTCATTTCATAATAGGTTTTATCCATAGATCATGTGAAGATAGAGGCATTGCTTGCTTGAGATCCACCCAAAAATGTTCCTGAGGTGCGGATCTTCCTTGTCTTGGTAGGGTACTACGAGAGGTTCGTGGAAGACTTCTCCAGGATTGCTGCCCCTTTAACTGCATTGACACAGAAGGTACAACCGTTAACCTGGACTAATAAGTTCCAGAAGGCCTTCGAGGAGTTGAAGTAGAGGCTGACTAGTGCTCTAGATTTGAGGCTTCCATAGGAGGGTGTTGAGTTCATGGTATATTGCGACGCTTCAGGAGGAGGGCTCGGGTTCGTGCTAATGAAGAAGTGGGAAGTGATTGCATATGGGTCGAGACATTTGAGGCCCTATGAGAAGAATTATGTGACTCACAATTTGGAGTCGGCAGCAGTGGTCTTTGCCTTGAGGTTATGGAGACACTACCTTCTGGGTGAGCATTTTGTGGTCTACCTAGACCACCAAAGCCTCAAGTACATATTCACTCAGAGGGATCTGAATCTGAGGTAGAGGTGCTAGCTGGAGTTTCTGTAGGACTATGATTTCGAGATAGTCTACACTCCATGGAAGGGAAACATAGTAGCAGATGCCCTTAGCAGGAAGTCCTAGGCTCATCTAGTGTGGGAAGCTTCAGAGCAGTTGGTGTCCCTACATCTGACCTTGGTGGAGCATGAGGGTACGGCTTTTCTGTAGTCGATGATGCCAACTCCTTCATTCCTTGAGCGTGTGAGAGAGTCCCAACTGGGGGATATCGCTAACAAGGTACTGTGTGATCAGATATCCATGGGCGACACACCCGATGGGTATTCCAAAGGAGGAAATCATGAGAACCTATTCCAAGGGCAAGCTGTAGTACTAATGGAGATGTTGGAGGAGGTGATGCGGGAATTCCTCACTTCTCCCTTGGTTGTACATCCCGGTATGGGGAAGATGTATGGAGACCTTCAGCGGCAGTTTTGGTGGTCTAGAATGAAGTAGAGTGTAACTGATTTCTTTTCTTGGTGTCTTGCTTGTCAGTAGGTGAAGGCAGAGCATCAGGTTTCGGTAGGGTTGTTGCAGCCCCTTGATATCCCGGAGTGGAAGTGGTATGGTGCATCTATGTACTTCATCACAGGGCTTCCGTTCACAACAAAAGGACAAGATTCCATTTGGGTGATAGTGGACTAACTCACAAAGTCGGCGCACTTCCTTGCCATCAGGGAGAAGAGGTTGGTGGAGAGTCAAGGGTAGCTATACATTTGGGAAATCATCCGCCTTCATGGAGTACCCTCGACGATCTTCTTCGACCGTGACGCGCAGTTTACCTCATGACTGTGGTGAGGCCTACAGGAGGCATTTGGGACTCAGCTATAGATGAGTACAGCTTTTCACCTCCAGAAGAATGGGAAGACAGTGGACACTATCCAGGTGTTGGAGGATATGCTCAGGGCATGCATGTTAGACTTTGGCCTAAGCTGGGAGGATCACCTTCCCTTGGTGGAGTTCACGTATAATAACAGTTACCATTCTACTATTGACATGGAACCTTTTGAGTCCCTCTACAATAGAACCTACAGGTCACCGTTATGCTGGATGGAGGTTGGGGAGACCTCCCTCGTGGGCCCAGAGTTAGTGATGGTGATGACAGAGAAGGTGTAGGTCATTCGTCAGCGGATGAGGACAGATCAAAGCCAATAGAAGTCCTACGCAGAACGTTGTCGCAAGACTTTGGAGTTCTAGTAGGGGGTCCATGTCTTTTTTAGAGTCTCCCCATGGTGTGGAACACGGAGGTTCGGCTGGGGAGGCAAGCGATCCCCGATGTTCATTGGGCCCGTTGAGATCGTGTGCAGGGTTAGTGAGGTTTCCTACCGTCTTACTCTACCCCCATAGTTGGAGAGGGTAAATGACATCTTCCACATGTCACAGCTGAGGAAATACATGCACGACCCCACGCACGTCATCAACTAGGGAGAGTTGTACATTGAGGATAGATCCAAAGTTGTGGAGCACCTGGTGGAGATTGAGGACCGGTAGAAGCGGACTCTGGGTGGACAGACCATTCCTTTGGTTTGTGTGCTGTGGCGGCATGGGAGGGTTTAGGAGAGAAAATGAGAACAGGAGAGCAAAATCGAGCTCAATATCCTGAGTTTTTTTGTAGTTTATTTTTCGACGATGAAAAACATGAAGGACGCAATGATGTAAGAACCCGGGTTTTGAGCCTATAAGACATTGAAATTTTCTTGATGTTATTCCAGAGCAGTTTGATCATACGGCATGTGATTACGAGCCCCGGTGTTGCCAGAATTAAATTTTTTAGTGTGTTCACACTAGACATGCCAAATAAACAGAATAACTCCAAAAAGGTTGCTCTAATGAGAAATCTAAGGGCACCGTTGAGTATGGAGCATGCCTTTTACCCTAGGAGGGGTGTAACATTCGCGGGCTTGGCCCAGCTGTGGAAAATGCCACCAAGGTCATTTTTGTAATTTATTGGCCTCGGGCCTAAACTTTATAACTTTTGAACGGAGGCTCGTATTAAAATTTTTAGACTACCGTTGCACTCAGAACGTGGATTTTACCCTAGGGGTGGCTTAACCCCGACCCCGTAGAGAGTTCAGGTACAGGCCTACTGGTGAGTGTTTAAGAATTATTTAATTTTAATTAATTCTTTTCCCTACATAAACACCTCCACCCTTACCTTCTTCCCCTTATAACTTCTCTCTGGTGAAAGCTCTCCTGAAAAATGATCCACCTCCCTTCAAGCTCCCCCTCCTCCCCAGTGAGGTGTTCGCGACTCCGACGGGTCGTTTGTGAATCGACAGGCTACGCCCTGCGAGGTAGGTTCATTCTGTTTCATTTTAAATTTTTCCACATCTTCCTCAAACTCATTATAGTGTCTAATTTCTGTTTATTCTTCGAGTATAGGCCATAGATGTGTAGGGTTCGATCCGAGCTTCCCAACGCTCTTTTTAGATCGAAAATCTGAGTCCCGAGGCATCCGGGGTTGCCCCGAGAAGAGTTTCGGCCAATCCCTTGTTTTTCCGGTGGTTCTAGGGAGGTCTGGTGGCTCCGCGCGATAGTCCGGTGAGTCTAGATGGTGGCGCGGCGGGCTTCCCAAGTGACGGAGCGGGGGGCTCCCCAGGCGGAGGTGCGGCAGGTTCCCCAGGTGGCGGCACGACGGGCTCCCCAGGCGAGGGCACGGTGGGTCTTAGGTGGTGGTGCGGCTTGTTGCGGGCGAGTGGCTGTGGGAGTCGGCGGTGCACATGGGAGTCAAGGGGCGCGCAATGGATGGCTTCATCGGTCGGTATGCGGCGTGAGACCGGGGTCGTCACGACCCCAGGAGCAGACCGAGACCCATGAAGCGCGGGTCTCATGGAAAAGAGCCAGACCAGGTTAAGCCAGTCTGGGTGAGGCGGTGCGGCCCGCGCAGTGAACCGTGGGCCCTGGTAGACCGGGCGGTCCAGGCGGTCGAGCCGCGGACCGCCGATCTAAAGGGTGGGACTGGCCGAACCGGTCCGACCCACCCCTTCTTCGTCCATTGGCGTTAAAACGCCCCTAACGTGCCAACCAAGAGTCAGATTCATGTTCCGTCTATGGCGATGCAACCCTCGGTTTGAGATGGTGGTTTTGAGATAGTTTTTGGTATTTTTAATTCTAGATATGGGAGCTTGGTGGTGTGACACGCCCGTTAAGTGTTACTTAGCATCTCGTCGAGATTCTTGTTTCGGATGGCGTGAGCACATCCGAATTCTGTTTTAGGCACCATTAGCGGTGTTCTGACCCTGGCGTCGAGATGAAGTAGTATAGGGTAGTTTTAGGTGTTGAATCCAGAGTTGAATCATGGGCCCCACGGGCCATCTTTTAAGTTGCGTGCATCATACTGCGACTTTTCCATCAGACGTCCGTTCGGGGCGAATGAATAGTCGAATTTGCGTCTTTTTTCGAGAGCATCGAGATAGCGCAGTTCACCCAAAAAATTTCGGGACTGAGGGGTGGGCCCCATGAGACGTCGTATGGGCACAAAGCGGTGTTGAATAACCTTTTCGTCGGGAGTCCATTTCAAGCGAGTAATAGTCTACCTTGCGTGTTTTTTCCGTTAGGATTGTAACGGTGTAATCTGTTTGGTCATGCGGAGCCTCTTTCGAGATCTCATGAAATGTGGAAACATGAAAGGTCATTGGTCGAAGGTTCCTTTCAAGCACTCCTAACCAACTCATGGTAGCGATGTTAGTAACACCCAGTGATGTCACGGGCAATACGAAGTTATCGGACTAGTTCTTGGTTTACCCTCTAGCGGGGCTGGGCAGTGGGTTACCCCCTGCATATTAGGGTTTACCCTCCAGCGGGGCTGGGTAGTGGGTTACCCATTGACCTTAGGGTTTACCCTCTAGCGAGGCTGGGCAGTGGGTTACACGTTGACCTTAGGGTTTACCCTCCAACGGGGCTGGGCAGTGGGTTACCCGACGACCTCTTGGGGTTTACCCTCCAGCTGGGCTGGGCAGTGGGTTACCCGACGACCTCTTAGGTTTTACTCTCCAGCTGGGTTGGGTAGTGGGTTACCCGAAGACTTTTTTCAGAATCAGCCCTTCCTATGGGGCTAGTCGGTGACTTTTCTCAGTGATTACCGAAGTGGGACCCTTGGTTTTATAGTTCAGCGTTGAGATAGCTTTGGTGTACGGGACTTTTGGGCATCAGTGATAGATATCCTTAGAACTGTTGGTGAATTTTTTTGGGCTGAGCATGGAGATGGAGATCCCCTTACACACTCTTTTGGGTTTCTTGTTGAGCATATATATATACACCCTACTTTTTTCCCACTCCTTGAGTTCAATTACTCTCCTTATAGGAGGGGAGAATACGCGCAGGGTATGCTACATGCTTTCCATGTTTAGATCTTCTTGGTTTGGACGAGTCTACTGCCTTTCTTTTCTTGGGTTGAGCTGCACTCCCTCTATTGTACTCTTACACTGTTCTTTGTTCTGTCTACAACTCTCCATTTTTGTACCTCCTTTGTTGCTCCCTCTAGATTTTGGGTTATCCTACTGAGTATTGTTATACTCACACCTGCTTGGGCTTTTCCCGCACCAGGTGTTCCCTTGTAGATGACGGACAAGTCGATCAAGACTACGGAGGAGCATAGAGGAAACAGGAGCTCAGGCTGCGTTCAGCGGTCATATTAGGACTTTCAGGGGTGAGACTCTACAGTTGTTTACTTCTATTTACCTGTTGCCGGGTTATGGAACCTTTCTGGTTGGGCACGTGTTTTTTCATTTACTGTTCAGTTTACTTGTCACTCAACTTTTCAGCAGTTTACTTGTTCTGTTTTTAGATGTCGATACATGCTTTTTGGTTGGGATATTATAGTATGTACATTAGTTTCCTTTTTTACTCTGCACTTCTGCATTGAGTGGGATGTGTGTGTGTGTACAGATACTTATGCAAAGGCCTCCCTGAGATTGTTACGCCTTCAGTGCTTGTTTCTAGCCTCTGGCCTATGGAGGCAGGCTTAGGGTAGTTACGGCTCGAGACCAGTAGGGTTGAGTCATGACAAGCTTCCACTTCTTTTTGAGTTTTAACTACTCTTATTTCTTCAATAAAAACTATAGTAGGTTATATAAACACATTCTAAACCAGAGTATTAACCAAATCTTCATATCCACCTTGATCTTTCTCAGGATTGTCACTATCACTTTCATCACCTTCACCACTTCCTTTAATTCCTTCATCATCATCATCTTCTCATTGCTCTTCACTTCCATTTCCATTAGAATTCTCATTATCTCCTCTTTCACTATCTGAACTACAACCACATTCACTGCCATTGTTTCTTTCATCACTACTAGCTTCTTCTTCTCTCTCATATTCTTCTTCTACATCTAATTCATATTCAGAGCTACTAGACTTTATAACATACCCTACACTACGTGAGACTTCTGTCTCCTTTTCTCCATTAGTGTCATGAGTTAATTCATGTGAGGGAAAATCAAGTGGTGGACAAAGAGGTCCAAAATAAAAACCTTTATGTACTCCTATGGTGTCAAGATCACTCCTATTATCGATAGGTGACCCTTGATCTATAACCATTGTGGCTGAATCTTCTTCTTAATCTAAATAGTAAACAACTTGAGCATCTCGTCCAAGTCCTGGATCGACCATATTCCGTGGAATAATAGGTTGGTCCACTGGGATGAACTTCTCATATAATTTATCCTCATCCCTAATCCATTCTTTCTTCCATGGGTTCCAATTTATTTCCATCCATTTACAAATTTATTTACTTAGGTAGAACCAACTTCACTCAGAAACAATCTAATCAGCTTCACTAACATAACCCTTCTCTTTCAACCTGGATGAGATCATCCTAGGGTAAAACAAATAGTTGTTCTTGCAAAAAGGCTTAATCATCTCACTAATATGAACCCTAAGATATCTATATAGGTTTACCTCAATTACCTTATTCATTATGAACATCAAATATACATCTTTATATTTTAATGATTCAATGTCCCATTTCATAGGATATATTTGGTGATGTATGAATTTGAAAATAATTCTACACTCCCCATCTAATTCTATAGAAATAGGTCTTATGTGCTCATCATTATCATTAAGCTCCTTGAGAGCTGTCTCATAATAGAAAAAGTCACTCATATGTAGAGAACTACCTTGATAGTCATCAAAGATAACCCCAGGCGGTACCTTAAGGCATTCATCCCACTGTCTAGATTAAAAATAGGTCATCTTTCCTTTAACAAAAGACTTTATCCAAGAAACATCACTTACTTCTAGCAGAAACTCTACATTCATGTTAAACTCATGATCTGGAATTGGGTAAAAGTTATTTCATTGTCTAAAAACCATCAATAAAACCTTGATCATCCAACACAATCAACAACAAGGATTTTTTTTCCATCAACCACTCATCCAACACGTCCTTTTCTGGTGTAACCACTCGTCTTGCAAGAGTATCATTCATAGGCCCTGAAAACTCCCCTTTCTATTTCATAGAAACATGAGACTCTTTGCCTATACCACCTTCTAGAATGCGCTTCACATGCACCATTATTATTTTTTGGTTGAAGGTCATGAGGTGAATGGTTGAATGTAAAAATAGAAAAATAACTAGAGAGTGTATGGGTTAAATTGCAAGGGTAAGTAGTAGATTGGATTGACTCAGTTTATATCATTTAGGTAATTTAAGATAGAAAAATCATGAAATCTTGAAAACAGCTCAATAAAATCACTGAGATAGTGTCATTTTGATTAAAAGAATCAAATAGATAAAAATATTGAGTCGTCGATACTATCATGAAATGATTTTCCTAACACTAATGGTGTCGGCATGACAAGGCGTCTGTATGAAAAAGATATCAGTGTCGGAATTACATTGTCATCCTCATACTGTCAGTGTCATCATGACACTATCTATTTGAATTTTCCAGTGTCAGTATGAAAACATCACTTAAAATTATCAATGTAATTACAACATATGGTCTTATAGATTGATCATTCCTAACTCATGTCTAAGGCAATTCATTTTTTTAGATTTCAATGACTTAGTGAAATTTTCCACAAGCTGATGTTTAGTGTCAATGCATTCTAAAGTTATATCACATTTTTGATAATGGTAACTCTAAAAGTTATGTCTTTAATCAATGTGTTTTTTCATAGAATATGAAACATTATTCTTAGAAATATTAATATAACTTGTGTTATCACAATTTATAGGGAAATTTATGAATTGATATCCATATTCTAGTAATGTGTGTTTCATACAAAAAAACTTTGTTCACAAAAACTACTAGAAGCTATGTATTCCACTTCATAAGTAGATAATGTAGTAAAATTTTGTTTCTTACTACACCCTGAAATTAGAGACTTTCCCAAAAAGTTAAATGTGCCAGAGGTTCTTTTTTTATCTAACCTACAACCACCTAATCCAACATCTGACTAACTCACCAAATCAAAATGTTGTCCTCTAGGATAGAACAATCCTAAAATGGTTGTATATTTGAGGTATTTAAAAATCCATTTGACGGTATTTAAATGATTTTTTTTAGGTTTCTTGAAAATGTGAACACATGAACACACTAAACATAACATCTGTCCTACTAGCAGTTATGTTGAGTAATTTCCCAATCATTCTACTATAAGTGGTTTGATCAATAGATTTACCATCTTCATCAAGGTCTGACTTTAAAGGTGGTACTCATTGGGGTGTCACTACTCTTAGTGATTTCAAATCCAAATGGTTTTAAAAATATCCTAAGTAAGATTACATTGATTCAAAACTATTCCTAATTTATTTGGAAATATTTGAAATCCAAGAAAGAATTTGAGTTCCCATATCAAACTCATCTCAAATTTTATTTGCATAATGTTTGAAAAATTAAAACATAAATAATTTTTATATGATTCAAAAATAATATCAACTTAATAGATTTTTACTACTAAAACATCTATTGAAATTCATTTTATAAAAAGGGTGGGATCATCAATACCTTTTGTAATCCTTTTAGAAATATAAATAGTGTTGATCCTATCATACCAAGATCTTGGAGCTTGTTTTAAACCATATAATGCTTTTGTTGATTTAAAAACATGATTTAGAAGCTGGGTATTTGTAAAACCAGGGGATTGTTCATCAAAAAATCCTTAATTATATAACCATTTATGAATGAACTCTATACATACATTTGATAATGTTTTAAATCTAGATGTGATGCATAGGAAAGAAGGATCATAATGGGCTCATGTATAGCTACTGGTGCAATGGTTTCCTCATTTTCAATCGCTTATTTTTGACAATAAACTTGTATAACCAATCTATATTAGTTTCTAACTATATTACCAACTCCATCTACTTAATTCCAAACACCCATTTACTTCCTATATTCAAGGTGTCATTGGGTCTATCTACAAGTTTCCAGGATTTTTTTCTTTCAAACTAATTTAACCCCTCTTGTATAGCCATCACCCAAAATTCATCATTGATAGTATCATTGATGATCTTAGGTTCAAGCAGTGACAATAAATCTTAATATTCAACATGGTTTTAGAGAGAATCTCTAGTCTGAGTCCCTTTTTCTGAATCTCCAACTATAGAATTTGAAGGATGGTTTTTAAGAGTTCTAATTGGCCTAGAAAAAGAAGTGATAGACACTTTAGGTTATTCTATAGGTTCAGGTTCACCATGACTAGAGTCTGGAGAATTTCCAAAACTGGAAGTTTTAACAATTTCTTTAATATGATGGTTAGAAGATTTATTATTGATGTCAATATTTGACATATCAACCTCAATATTATCGAGAGCAGTCTTCGACTCATGTACATTAATATCCTCAAACATTACATGTATAGATTCTTCTACATATTTTATTCTCTTGTTGAAGACTCTATAGGATTTACATGAAAATGAATAACATGGGAAAATTCCTTCATCATTATTAGAGATAAATTTTTACAGATTATCCTTAGTATTAAGAAGATAGACTTTGAAACCAATAAACATTTATGTAGTTAACCATGGGGTTTATATTGTTCTACAACTCATAATGAGTTCTTTTAAGAATAGATTTAATCAAGAATCTATTGATTATATATAATGTTCTATTGAAATCGTTTTCCCAAAATTATATAGGTAGGTCCTAATAAATAAGTGTGGTTCTAGAAATTACTTTCAGGGTTCTATTTCTTATTTATACAACTCCATTTTTCTTAGGTGTTCTAGGATAAAATAAGTTGTGATTATCAACTTTTTGTGAAAAAAAAGATTCAAAATATTTTTTCACAATATCATGACCATGGTGAATTCTTAGGGGTTTAAATCTAATACCATTAAGATTTTATGCAGTCTTAGAATACATGGTGAAATGAGAGAAAAATTCACTTTTTTTGTGACAAGAATAATGACCTAGTATATCTAGACTAGTCATCTACAAGAACATAGACATAGTGCTTCCAACTTAGACTTGAAACTCTAGATTTCCTAAATAGATCCATGTGAATAAACTCAATAGGTTGAGAGGTTGAAACTTATTTCTTTGGTTTGAAAGAGATTTTGTGTTGTTTACCAATTCTACAAGAATTATAGACTTCGTCATTTAGAAACTAATGTTTGGGTAGATCCTTGACCAATACTTTTCTAGTAAAATTTCTAAGTGAGTGTATAATTTAGTGCCCTAATATCCTATTCCAAATCCAATCCTCTTTATGAAATGCACTCAAATAAGAAACATTTTGAGAAATTAGAGAATCTGAATCAATAACAAAAACATTTTCATTTCTAAATGAAAAAATACTAACTGATTTTTAGAATTAAAAAAATTGCATGCATCATCCTCAAATTTAATATTATAACAATTATCACATAACTGAGAGATACTAAATAGGTTGTATTTTAATCTGTCAATAGAAATTACTTATGAAATTAAAACTAAGTTAGAGTAACAAATTTGTCTAATGCTAATGATTTTTCCTTTCATTGTCACCAAAGGTGAAATACCCATCATCAATATTTATCATATTCTTTAAGCATGAATAATCAAATGTCATGTGTCTTGAACATCCACTTTCCAAGTACCATAAGCATTTACAATATCTCTTCAAGTATCTTTCTTACAAAAACATATTAAACAATAAAATATTTTGGAACCCAGATTTGGTTGGGTCCTATAACATTAGTAATAAGGGATTTTTGAACCCATAAATTCTTCATGGGTATCATATAAGTTGTATATAAAGTATTTAAAAAATAGACATTATTTCTAAGTGATAACTTATGCTCATTTTTTTCCTCAAGCAGTTGAGAATTTTTCACTTTCTCTACAGCAAGTTCATATTTAACAACAGTAGTGAAATCATGTTATCTCTTCAAGGATTTAAAATTATATTTTAATTAATTACATGTGCCTTCAATTATTCAGAAATATTCAAACATTTCCCAATTTTTGATGTTTTTGGAATCACTTTCATATCCAAAATAATAAGCATTATGTTTAGGAGATTTTTGTGTTACCTTAGATGTGTTTTTTTTAAATTATTTTCCTCATTTTCCTTTTCATCATGACATGATTCTATGTCACTTGAGTTTTCCTCAAAATCACTCCATGTTTCCTTCATTGCCTTCTTATATTTCATATCCTTTTCCTCAAATTTCTTTTTATACTTTAGTTTGGGATAGGCAGCCTTCACATGTCTCTTTAGTATGAAATCATAGCAGATTATCTCATTTGAGGTATCACATCTTTTCCAATCCTTTTTCCATGTGCCCTTATTATCATATATAACCTTGTATCCAGGATTTCTGAAAAATTTCTTCTTCCTGTTGAATTTCTTAAACCTTGATCTATCTTCTCATCACTGTCTATTGATGATTTTTTATCACTTAAACTTCTAGTTTCATCTTTTTCTTTTTCCTTCTATTTGGATACACTAAATTTTAAAGAAACGGATTTTCTTTTGGGTTCATCATCATATTATTTGTTTAATTTTAGTTCTTCCTCATAGATCATCAACTTGCCTATCAGCTCAATAACTGGAAATGTGTTGAGGTTACTAGATTCTCTTATTAATGCAAAAGTCCCTCTCCATTTATCTATTAAGCATCTGAGTTTCTCATAATTTTCTCTTTAGCTATAATATCTCTTCCCAAAGAGATCACAGTTTTTACAATTTTAGTAAACTTGAGATACATGTCAGAAATAGGCTCATCAGGCTTCATCTTAAAATTTTCATACGTAATTGTTTAAGTGTTAATTCTCATTTCATTAACATTAGAAGTTCCTTCATGTGAAATAAAAAAAGTATCACAAATTTCATAGGAAGATGTAAAAGAAGATATTCTATTAAATTCTTTATCTCCTAGTGCACAATAAAGAGCATTTATAGCATTGGAATTATTATTATAAGAAATCCTTGTGGAATTACTCCAATTATTCCTAGCAGTCTAGCATTTCATATTTATCTTCAATAATTATCTAAATATCAAATCCGATACTTTCTAAATGCATATTTACATTAATCTTCCACTGGGAATAGTTTTTTCCATTAATGTTGTGAGGTCTATTTGTAGCATCACATTCCAATTTATTACCCCTACTAGAGAATATATTTTTAAGGATCTAAATATTTATAAGTAATAGAAATTTTGAGATCTTTAAAACATAAATAAACCATAGTTGAAAATGTTTGAAAAATATTTTAAAGAACTTCCCTATGATACCAAATGTTGGTCAAATTATTACAATCAATAGGGAGAATTGAGTTCCTATAAAATTTTTGTTCAAAAATTTATTTAAATGATTCACCCAATTTAAAACTTAACAGGACAGTTAATCAAAGTAGTAAGTTTATAATAGTCTAACTATTCAACTAATTTCTCTTAAGATTGATTAATTGTTAGATGTAACAGTATGACATATTTTCATATTTTTTGAAACTAATATAATAATCCAAAATAACTATAAACACTAGTTAAGACTAACTATCAATGTGAAATTCAAATTTCTGAAATATAAGTAAAAGCATAGAAAAATAAAATTTAAAACAGAGTGGATATAAAACAAGAGGTTTAGTATCAGGTTGAGACTTATTCCTCCCCACATTGTGATCATATTCCACCAAGTAGTCTATATAGATAAAGGATTTGATCCACACCTTAGATTGGGGTTTACACAATAGTTTACAATTTTCTTGGTCACATGACCTATACTATAGTTATACAAGAAAAAATAAATAAAACCAGGTCACATAGGATCCATACCACAGTTCTATGTGAGATAAACAAGCATAAAAATATAGTTGTGTGAGAATATATAGTATCCTCCAGTTCAGTGGAGGAGACATTGTGTGTTTTACAGAAAGATGCACACACTACTCTAAAATTTAATAAAATGAACACAATAGAGAAATGAATATTAAATAGGTATTAGAAGTTTCTGTTTGTTATGTAGTTCAGATATAGACACTTTGATGTATCAGATATGAAGTTGGAGTCCTCTTCTAGAAGAAAACACCATAACAGAGTGTCTTAGATCACTGTGTTCTGTGTTCTAGGAAGATGAGATGTTCTTCTTCTTCGGTTCAGTTTAATGTTGAAGAGATGTTGGAAATTTAGTGGACATCAGTTATATGGTTCACAACAAGTAAGAATGAAGACTTCCTCATGTGTTCTTCCATTTTCTATGTTGATTGTTTGAGTTTTCTACTGTGTTTATGCGTATTTTTGTGTATTTTTATATCTGTTCAGCTTGAGAGATTTCCTCTTTTTATATTTTGCAGCCTGATAATGTGAAGAATTTAGGTAGGTGTTGTACCATGCACTTCTAACATCCTAATTAAATATGTCTACAAAAAGAATTAAATTAATCAGTCTCATTAAATCACTCAAAATGTGATTGTTAGAAATAGTAGTAAATAAAAATAAATTTAACATGTCAATCAGTGAATCCATTATCAGTTAATAATGTGTCGGTGAATCATTCCATTGGTTAGCCCTTCTATCGGTATCACTATATCATTCTATCGGTGTCTCTTCCAATCAGTCTGTTTGTGTGTCGGGGAGTCCTTGTATCAGTAGCACCAGGCATCAGTAGCATGATGTTTCGGTAGCACCATACGTCGGTAGGTCGAACATTCTATCAGTGAGCCAATTGAACTGTCGGTGACTCGTTTACACCATTGGTGACACATTCTATCTGTTGGTATTGGTGATTCCTTTGTGATGTCATCATCAGTGAGTTAGATTTAGTTTGTTGGCATAGCTAACCCGATTGTTTTTCATTTCTTCTTCTCATACTTAGGAAATATTTGTGTTTGGACTCTCTTACAACATACATATTATTGTAATGTGTTAAAACTTTATGTGATCATAGATAATAATAATTACACATATTGAAGCTTAAATAATCATGATTGAAATTATTATAAATGATTAAAAATATTTGACATGGTTTTTGATTATTAAACCAAGAGAGGGTGGCCAACAATATCCTTTGGGAAAACAGTGGGAATCCCAGAATAAAATCATGCAAGAAGAAACCCAGTTCAAAAATATAAGGAACTTCCCCTCCCTAGAAACTACATCATTATTCCATGCCTCCACATCACATGATCTCTCGGTAAGATATCCCGCATAGGGTGGCATGGGCCAGGTACTGATGGAAAACACATACTCTCTCATTCATCCAAATCTGACTGTCAATGAAAAGATGAATTCTTCATGCTCTGTATCATCATCTGGAGGTGAACATTAGAGAGTGTTGGATGCTTTCACCTACAAAAACTGCCACTAAGAATTTTCCTAATTTAAAATCAAAAAAGTCATAAAAAAATCCATGAAACCGATAATCATGGTTGATCTCCCTAAAACGGCCACTCAAACTGACATCCCAAAGGACCAGGAAGACCATCGCATGGCTTTGCCTTAGAGAAAATGGAGGAATCCTAGAACCAGAGTAGAGAACCAAGCAAAAAAAGGCAGGAAGAAATGATGGAGATACCATGTCTCCGAACCATCACATCACCTTCACTGCTATCACAAAAAATTGAGCATCAATGTCATGAGAAATCATCATAAAAAAAGTGTAGTAAAAACCCATTAGAGTAGCCCAAAGTGAATCATAGCGGAAATCTGAGAAACTAAAACTCACATCACAAAGGTGATTGGAGCAACTAAAAATCACATCATAGAGGAAATCGTAGTAACCATAGACATGCATCACAGAGGCCTCCAGAGCAGCATCAACCAAAAACCACCAATAATTGTTAGGGTCACCTTCTAGGATGATAAATAACAATGACAAAATCTATATTTCAGATCATCCTAAAGCACCTCACAGAGGCAGCTAGAATAACAAAAACACAAATTGAAGAGGTGACTGGTTCAGCTTGTGTACATCACAGAGGCAACTGGAGAAACCAGATGCAAGCATAAAAGAGTCATCCAAAGTATTGTAAGAGTGCATATCAGGGCTTTGAACCTCAACCACGACTGAAACTAGACCCCCACTGAAGTCGTGGAGATGAACAAACATCTAGCAGACCAGGACAATACAACCAGTCTGGAGCATAAATGAACCCAAAACCTCCAAAAGTAACCCATCGGGCATGAAAATCATAGATAAATAAAAATTATCAACAAAAAGATGCAGGGAAAATAAATACTTTGAATCAAATAACTTCTTGAACGTAAACAAATCGACCCAAACATCACCATCGTATCTTCACCACCGATGAAAGAAACAAAATGATTCCTAGACTCTAGTAGGCTTGAATCTGGATTCTTCGCGATGGTTCTTAATGGAGGTAGTGGTATTTTTGTAACAAGTAGGCGCAGTTAGGTTGTAATAATTCCTTCTTCAAAAATCCTAAATCGATGCTGACAATCAAAGAACCCAAGATGGAACCCTATTTTTCCCGCATTGATGCCACTACACTATAGATCGTGGACAAAGTCGTGCTATCAATGCATCGCAAGTCATTGTCTGTGCCAATCCACCCACCACAAATCCTGAAATAGACCCTGACATGGTCCCGCTACTAACTCCTACTGTATCGCTAAGAACCCTATCCTCCCTCATGCCACCAGAGAACCCACCGACCATGACGATCCTGTAGACCCGTCATCTACACCAATCTAGCCACACTGCACCACCAAATTCGACCGTCTGTGTAGAACCATCCAACACTAGGGATCTCCCATGTGAAGAGAGATCCCTAGAGTTCCCCCATTGATATCTTACTAACATAAGTTAAAATGTGAACATAACTATTGTTGATGTATTTGGGTATGTTTCTGATCATTTCATCGGTTGGAGTTTAACCAAAATAATATTTTTCATCTCATATGTCATATATAACATATATCCCCTCAATTGGAATAGACTATGGAGTGTTTATTTGAACCTAGAAGTAAAATGTGATGTGATTATATATTTGAATTTTGGTAATTTGTGTTCTCATTTGTGAAAGGTGTATGAAATGTGATGTATTCATAGAAAAACCCATTCTATACTCTGATATTCAAGAATAGATGGGTAGAATACAAGGGATTGACATACCCTATGTCTCACTAATGCCATGGATGATGGGAAAATATGATAATACTCCATATATGATGAAACTTGTGTATGTAGATATTGATATGTATGTGTTTGAATAAGATCACACAAGATCCCTTTGTTGCTTATGTAGTATTGATACTTTTATAGAGGAAATTCCTATCTTACATCTAAGTATCCAAAGATATATATTAATGTTTAATATACAAAATCTATTGGGGGCATTCTTTTTGGTCATGTGAATGAGAATTGTGTTTTAATCAAATAGATTCTCTAAAAAAATTAGAGTTATTCCAAAATGATTTTTTGATCAGTATTCACAAGGTATTACTTATAAAGTGATAAAATGTGCTGTTAATTATAGATTTTCCAAATGTGTTTTTAAATATATATATAATAGTTTTGGATGATATTTAATTGGTTATTTTATATGATACAATATAAGGTGAAATTAAAAAAATGTTATTTAGACTTTAGTGGAAGTAGGAGAATAAAAGATATATTCCCTTAATACTTATATGTATATGATATGTATAATCTATTTTTAATTTCATGAAAATTATTATTTTCATTCATAGGGTGTATCTTTTCATTCATCTCATGATTATGGTTGTAGTCTATAATCACTTTTATAGAAAAATGATAAGTATCTGTCATTTTTATATCCATCCCACATCAGGATATCATTTAATGGGTCATTTTGTATCATAAAATGAATGAGTGAGTAATGCATATGATGCATGTATTGACTAATGTATTAACACGTATGAGTTAATATAAATAATGATCAAGGACCCTATATAAGGGGTCATTTATATACAATAAAAATATAATCAGGTCTGAATATTTGTCAAAAATACCATGAACCAAAATATCTCATCATATATCTACTTTTTCATGAGAAACTAGCATTCAATAGGGGGAGGATGGGTACCATATATGAAATAGGTGATTCATGTCATCCTGTGGATACCTCCAAATGTAAGAATCCCTTTTTTGAAACTATTTTATCTTCATCAAACAAATTTTACGAAGAATATCAAGATATTTTAGTTGCTTACTCAGTGACATGTATGGGTTTTTTACTTCAATTATTCATTTTCAATTTATATATGATTCCACTTATTCTAACATGGTGATTCATTATTTATGGTTTTTAAATTGATTTCCCTACAACTTAAAATTTAATATTCGACACTATATCCTCTATGAACCATTACACCTATGCAGTGGAATTTCCATTTCATGGATCTCTATCTAACAAACCATTTTATGACTTCACCAATCGTATTTTGTTAATTTTTATTCACATAGAATCTAAATAACGTGTTCAATTAAAATCAGTTATTCATGAAATTAATAATTATTTTGGATTATAATTGAATATTGATATTATCATTACATTATATTAAGATAATAATTCATGTATCACACAATTGAAGGGTGTGTATATTAAATGTGATATAATAAAACTCATCTTAAAAAAAGAATTGTTCACTCATGAACATCAAAATAATAGTGTAATTGATATCTAGGGAAAAATGTAATTCTTATAAATATGATGATGTATTAAAAATTTCATTATCAACTGTAATATTTGTGAAATTGCTTTATTAAATTGGGATAGAATGGATAAAATTTTTATCATGTTTTCAAGAGGTAGAGAGGGGAATTATGGACTATTATTTCATTCAATGGGGTATTTCTCACTAGATTTTCTATTTAGGTTTTTATTGAGGTGGTGTGTCATGGAATTCAATTACATTTAATTCCCTATTTTTTCATATAGGGTTATTTGTAAGTGATGATTATATATGATTACAAGAAATTATGACATCAAAACATAGGCTTTGTGAAATATTTATTATTTGGATTTCATGATTATAGAAACTATAGTGATAATAATTCTTTATTTCATAACAAATAATCTATATGGAAAATCCTTCCCCTGACTATAACCACATTGTTAGAGAGGATTTCCTATGGCTCTATTTCATCAGGATTCCATGACAATGTATATTAGGTTCTTTTTTCCCCTAGTTTTTATAAAAATATATAAATTTGAGTTAGGATATTTGGGTTGGTTTAGAAGATTAATTTTTTCTTTCATGTACATTATATATATGTAACTATGTTAATGGAAATTAAAACCTTTGGATATATATTTTTTCTGCATTTCCTTTCTACAATCATTATATTATAAAAATTCATCCTCCATCACCAATACAGAAAATTTAGATCCATACATCATTGACACTTTACTTATCCTATGAGCGATCAAAAAAAAATATTTTGAAATTCCTTATAGTTTCAATCATTGTTCAATTAGTTTCTCTAAAATATTTATATTAAGTACTTTGGTATTTTGACATTCTTAGTGGGTCTGTAAAAGGGTTGTTGTCTAGGAAACTAATTTGGGGTGTTTTATTCTCATCATTTTTTGATATCCCACACCCACACCCACGACCATTATTATTCTTAAATTTAGATAGAATGATCAATATATTTTGTTTCATTGGTGATCTACACCATTAACACTTTAGATAAAAAGACTCTTAAGGTAGATATTTGATTATTTTTTCATTATCTTTCCTCATCCCCATTACTACTGAATAACTATATGATAAGATTTTATTTTTCTATAGGTTTTCTACATGATATTTGTGTCCATTAAAAATGTTATTTTCTTTTAATTCATGATGCTTCCTTGAAACTTCCGCCAGACTGGTGTATCATCCTTTTCCAAGTCATAATTCAACTCCTACCACCTTTTCAATTGTCATTGGAACAACCATTGATTTTTTATTTTAATTGAATGAGGCCAACTTTACACTTCATTTGTTGAGTTTCAATTCTGTACTCTAGTTTTCAATCTGAGAAAAAAAAGAGATAGAGATAAATTGAGAGAGAGATATATTGGTTTATGGGGAAGGGAGAAATGATCCAGATATATGAATCGTTATTCCATAGTTATTCATATTTTGATTTTATATTCCTATGGTGATCATATAATATTTAAAACTAGAATTTAGACAACTACGGGCCTTTAGTGGGGGAATATCTGAGAACAAAGTTGTATTATCTACTTTGTAGAGGTGTTATCGTCATGGATTAACCAGGTTCATTATAATAAAAACTTGAATTATTGGAGTGATTCTATATTTCATTAGTATTACCTTATTTATATGATTTACATGGTTCCTCTAAGTGTGGTGAGTGATTATTTCCATTAATGTGGGAAATATTAACTCCTCATGGTATGATTCATCGATGCCAACTTGTTTAATGATCACTATACAAGGGATATTTTCTTAGGAAAAATGTATTCGGTTTAGGGTTACGGTTTTCCCAATATTTAATTATGTAATAAATATTTTGTGTGATGGTGTTCTATTTTTTCACATATAAAAAATGTGGTTCAAATCACGTAAATCCCTTATGTTCACTATGAGATTTTCTTTTATGTAGCGAGATATTATTATTTATGTATTAACCAGTTAATTTTTCTCTATTTGATTTCTTATAAAAAATTAATGGACATAGTTAAAATATAATATATAATGCCACTGGTGTGTTATAATACTCTATTTCAAAACATACTTCCCTCAATAGAATCTATATTCATGACAATAAAATGAAAAGAAACTTTTTTCCCATGAAATAATTATGAAAGAAATTATAAATAAATTCCATTAAAAATTATTAAAAGAGATAAATTTGAGTCTAAAATCTCATTAAGAATTAAACTAAGGATAAAATACAATTTAAAAATATGTCTTATTATCCCCACTAGATGAATTCCAAACAACACACATGGATAATTTATAGACAATGAAATAAAATTTTCCATCTTAAAATATATATAAATCGTGAAAAATAAATCTCCTAATACAACAAATCTATTACTTCTCAACATATTTGAAAAAGACTCTCATATACTTTAATAGATCGTGTCTATCATAAGATATCATCATAACTACATTAAAAAGGAACAAAAAACTATCATCTCAACTATAACTTCATCACAAAAATCTGTACAACTAGATATCATCATCGAACTATATGTAATGATTCCTTCACCAACTGGTGTCCACATGAAGATATATATTTTCTTCTTTGAAAGCATTGGATGACTATCATGGTAAACACTTTGAAATATCTAAACTTAATACCTATATTTTAAAAAAGTATAGATTTTATTGAATGTATTGAACAATACATAAGGTACTGGGTAATCCATATTTGGCTCTATATGCATTAGTTTTCTTACTCAAAGATGAACCACCGTATTTATTAATAATGAATAATAGTTTTCTTAAATTTTTTGATGACCATAAATTTTTATTTATTTTTTAATGATGAATTTTCATCACTTTATTGATCTAAGAGTATAATTGAGATTCAAAGGATATATGTTTTGTTTTCTTTTCATTCTCAAAAATAATTCCAATATATTTAATTTTACAAAAGATTTGGTTTTTATATTGAGTATTTTTTATAAATATTTTCTATTCTTGATAACCTCTATCATTTAGTAATTAATTTTTTCTAATAATTTTTCTCATTCTTGTATCTAGTTTTTATCTCCAAATTTTTCATTTTATTTATTAAAAATAAAATTTATTATTATTTAGTTTTTTATCCTATTTTCAATATATTTCTGTGATTTCACTTTATTTTTTATGCTCATATTAAATATAAATAATTTTTTTCTATTTTTTTATTAATGATCATCGCATAATAAATACTATTATAATTTTTTTATTTTTATACTGATATATAATTTTTCCTAAATTTTTTTAGATGAACTTTTTAAAATGCTAAGAATTAAAACATTTTGAGAGTGAGGATTAAAAATTTATTAATTGTGAAGATGATTAAATTTCCAATATTTCATGTTAAAGTCCATAATGAAAAAATTTCCAAGATTGGATATCTAAAAAAATATATATGTCATTTTTTCAAATACGATGAGGATAATGTTATAAATTAAATTATTTATATTTGAAAACATAAAAGTTATATTATAATGGAACACATGTCACGAGGTGGAAAAAATCTATTTATTTCCTATGATAAAATTTATAATAAGTCATAACCCTAGGTTGTCTATCGATAGGAGTGTATAAAATATCAGTTGTGACTTTTGATTTGGGAAAATAACTAGGGTGTTTTTGCTTTGTGATTTCAGAAAATAAAAAATTGAATAAAGATATAAATATTTATCAATGATAATGGTGATAAAAACAGTTTTTCATATCCTTTTGCAATGATTTCATGGTCTTTAATATGGATTTCACATCCCTTTTTAATAATTTATAAATGAATAAAACCTCAGTTGATTCACCAATCACCCTTGGATAAATGTTATGATAGAGACTACCCTACTAGTATTGATTCTTTTTTAGTTCTCATTCCTATGTGAGTATGAATTTAGTAAACCACTCATAAAATAATAAAGAAATATATAATCAGTCATTGGTGTTCCTTTGAAGTTTAGAAGTAAGTTTACGATTCCAAATAACATGCCAACAAATTCCATAAATTCACAACCTAACACATCCAGTTTTCTTAAGATAAGATTCAATAAATAAATGGAGATTATAAATATTCATCCTTGGTAGAAAATAATTATTTTTTTTAAAACTTAAAATAAAATTTCATTAAAATAATTGAACAACCATTGAAAAATAATATTAATCAACATAAAGATCTATAATCAACAATATATGAAGACTCAACCATTACAACAGTATCTGCTTCCCTTCCACAATCACTCAAGAATAACCCCTCTATTTTAAGGGTAGTAGATATCAATGTGGATGAAGACAACATTAAAAACTAATAAAAAATATAATATAATATGAAGAATAAAATTAAAAGAAGTAAAGGGTTCTTCTTGAAATCTCTCGTTTAATGAACTTACAGCCTCCATTTCCATATTTGAATAATTTCAATTCTTATTCCCTTATCGTAGTCAAATCTCAATGATTATTTCACCATTGAATCAGGAATGTAATATAATATTATTTTCATCATAGTCTCCTTTAAAAATCAGAACATTAAAATCCTCCTTGTGATATGATTCACTAGAAAATCCTTCATTATTTATTAATTTTGATAGAAATGATATGCACATAAAAATACATGTGGTGACAAATAATTATTTAAATGAATAATGATATTGTAGACGTAGGTTCTTGGTAAGGACATAATATGGTCAATAATGACCTAAAGTTGGCCACACAAAGTCATAAAATCATGGTAGAGTCATATAATGAATTCACATGAGAGGTGCAGAAGTCTTACAATCATATAAGATCCCAAAAATACAAATAATTGAAGTTATATAAGGGGTTTTAAAGTCTTAAAATCATACAAAAAGTCATATGATCCCTGTTTCTGATGCATTCTGTCGGGGGGTGCACGCGCGCGCGTCCGTCACACAGAGGATGCGCGGCTTGCTAGCACGCATCCCCGCTTTCCAAAGGTGGTCAGCATTCTCTCCTTATTCAGGGACGTCTTCTCCTTGATCGAAATGGGATGATGGGATTTCGATTCCTCCTTCTGTGGATTCCTCCTCAGAACTCGTCACTTAGTCCGGGTCTCCCTCATAGATTTTAGACGTGTTCGTGAAACTCTTCCTGGTTCCATATCTTCATGGACACCAATTAATTACACTGCTTCCATTGAGATGCTCAAAGGTGTCTAGTCGGGACAGCATCCTTCGGTTAGGGGAGTTGTCACGCTTAGGCATCGTTGGCATGTCTTGGCACTGGGGAATTGGCTTGTCAGTCTTATGTTCCTTATTATAGGGATTATCGATGGCGTGGAAGCTCGAAGCATCCCACATCGAACGTGGGGAATTGTATGCCATAGGAATGTATCTAAGGTTTTCCTCAGCTTCCCATGTTTAACACACGGTATGTCGTGAGTTTAAAGTCCATCGGAGATGGATCGGACTGATCAGAACACTGGCTAGAGTGGATCAGATTAAAGAACCCCCTAGAGGGAACACTGATGTTGGGGCCAACACGTGGGTGGCTTCCTGACTGCTGTGGAGTGGAATGAGGTGGCATGATCCCACCGGGATGTGGCGTCTCGGGTAAGAATCAGGATGGGTGATGAAGTGAAGGGGCTTGAACCATGTGGAGGATTCCTATATATCCCCATGGCAGGGAATCAGAGTCCACGTAGTTCAGGATGATACGGTGCGACACTTGAATGGGCGACCCGTGAGAATGAATGCATGGATGGGACCCCGAGGGAGTAAGACCTCCGGGTTAGGGCATGAGCTTCCTAAGGCGTGTGGGCTCGAGGGATATGTCAGGATGAGACATGGGTATTGGGCTTGGACCTCGTGGAGGATTCCTACGTATCCCCATGGCGGGGAATCAAAGTCCACGTAGTTCGATGAAATAAAGTTTAATGTCGTGTGGGATGGGGAATTTGGGGCTTACGTTTTGAGGCGGACCGAGGATATGGGGTCGGTGAACCGACTTGTAGAGGGACCTGGGGTCCAGATGGATGGGGATTACACTCTGAGACGGCCCATAGTGGTGGGGCTTGAACCTCGTGAAGGCTTCCTACATACCATGTCTTAGCACGGATCAAAGTCCCCATAGTTCGGGATGGATGTGGCTTACACTCTGAGGCGGCCCATGGTGATGGGTCTTGAACCTCGAGGAGGTTTCCTACGTACCATGCCTTAGCACAGATCAAAGTTCTTGTAGTTCAGGATGGATGGGGCTTAAACTCTGAGGCGGCCCACAATGGTTGGTGAACCGACTTGAAGAGGTCAGAACGACCGGGTGGTGGGCTTGAACCGCGTGGATGCTTCCTACATATCCCCGTAGTAGGAAATCAAAGTCCATGTAGTTCGTGTGGTGCAGTTTAACGTCATGCGGGACGGGGCATACAGTTTAACGTCATGTTGGATGGGGGAATACAGTTTAACGTCATGTTGGACGGGGGCATACAGTTTAACGTCATGTTGGACGGGGGCACACAGTTTAATGTCATGTTGGATGGGGGAATTATCATGGTCGATGCCTACTCTAAGACCACGTGAGTCATGATCTATGTGAGAAACAAGAGGTGACAGAGACCTGAAGATCACGTCGCGAAGGGTGCGTCTGTGGGAAGCGAAGAGGGGCTTACGCGTTCGGCAGCCTGTGGTGTTGGGACTTACTCCAGGATGGAGGCCTGAGGGCGACAAAGCATAGAGGGATAGGTATTTGGGACCAAAGAAATAAGGATTCCCACTTCCCATAATTCTCCCCATGGGCCCTGGTGTCGGGGAAGTATGAAGGTGCATGGGTTCTACCTTCCGCAAGAGGGTCTAGGGGCTTACACCAAGGCGGCTGCCCTTACCCCATGGAAAAACGCCGCCCCAACAAGGAGGATATCATCCCTTATTAGGGGTGATCCCATCCCTATGGAGACCAATGGGTGTAAATAATTCCCGAGCTGGGGGGACCCTGTGTGCGATTCACGGGGCCAGATCACAGTTTAACGTCATGTGTTGAGGATGAGGTGCTTGGCAGTTTAACGTCCTACATCTCGAACGAGGTGGGTTTACTCTGCACCCCTAGGACTTACATGACCGGTACCCTCTGCTCCTTGTGGGAGGGAAGGTATGGGCAAGGCCATAGTGAAGGGGGATCGTAGAGCGAACCATCGAGGGGTCCTTGTTAGCGTGGTTATGTGAAGAAACAGTAGCCATTAGTGTGCCTATGTGAAGAAGCATGAGGAAAAGAAATGCAACGGTAAAAACCACCTAAGGGACCTTGAGGTTACTTCGTACGATCATGGAAGGTCATACGAGAAAACAACTCATGGTGTGTATGCCCGATGTGTGTGCCCGGGGCATCTAGAAGGAGCACATAGGGAACCTATGTAGGGAGGCACCCAGGGAGCATTAAGATGAGGGGTCCCGGGGGTTGCGTGAAAATAAATGGTTGGTGCACAAAACACCGAGATGGCGCGTAATTGGGCCAGAGGGCTTGCACGCGGATATTAGGATCGCGCACAAGGGATACGAATTTCACGCGAGTGCCAAAGGCCGCACCCAAAGGTAAGGTCGTACCCAGCGAAAGGGATTGCGTGCAATTGGACCATTTTGTACGCAAAGTAAGGAATTGCGCGCAAGGGAGGAACCCTGAAGGGTTTGGAATTCTGTTTAAGCTAGAGGTATAGTGTGCAAAGGTGGATCCCGGGGTGAGGTGGTGCGAAAATGATCAGTACCTGAAGGCCATATTGCGCACGCGGAAGTCCGATTTCGCGCATGAGAGACAGTTCGAATTTCGCAACCCCGAAATGGAAGGGGTCTCCTTCTATTTATAGGCATCCGGCGGCACGAAATTCAGGGTGGCATGCAAAATTTGTGCGCCGGAGATGGTCGTGCGGAATGTTAACCGCGTGGGGGTGGGTGTGCAATTATTGTGCGCCTGCGCCGGGGACCCTTCGTGAATCTCATACCCATTTCGCGCGGCACAATTTCTTCGTGCGCATTCCCCTTTTTTTCGTGCAACACTTTTGGGCCCTCCAGATCGGGTCTCTGGGTCTGAATATGACTTCAATTTGTCATTTCGAAACTCCCTTCAAAAATTACAAACTTTTCGACGTCTACAAATGCCCCCCCCCCCCCCCCCCCCCGTCGGAATTGGATCGGCGAGGGGTCACAACGATCGGATTCTGAGGGAAACGCTGAAACACTGAAGCGTTGGGCTTCATGTGCCCCCTGCGCACAAAAAATGGAGTGGCGTGCAAAACGCCAGCTGCTGCATAATGAGATTTCTGTGTGGCGTGGAACCACGGATTCACTTATAAAAGGGGCCATGGGTCCCATGCTCCGTATTCAATTTTCTTGCGCGATAGGCTCAGAGCTCCCGTGCACGAAATTGCTTCTGCGCCTGAACGTAAAACCCGCTTTGGCAGCGCGTAATTGATCTGTGTTTTGGCTTTATTTACTCGTAAACCCGGTATTTTCCATGCCAACTTCTCTGATTTTTCGCCCAGCTTCCGAATTTTGCGCAACACATCTAGATTCCACACAAAACTCTCGAAGCACTTGACTAGAAGATGATGGCCACAAACCAAGGAGATGAGGGGGAGCCGCCACTCAAAGAACTGAAATGGCTGCGAACGAGGAGGTTTATGGTGCCAGGGTGGTTGTCTCCAACAACCATACCCTATTCAATCTGTTATCCCCTGCCCAAAAGGAGCACCCTTTTCCCAACAACCTTCCGCTATGGAACTTCGGCATTTTGGTGGAGGTTCTGCTATCGGGCTTCGAGGTTGATACACCGCGGTCATGGATGACCCGTGAGGATGACCTTCCCCGATACAATATCACCAAAAATGGTCGTCCTTCTAGAGAAACCATACACATGGATGTATATGTCTTGAATCCAAGGACTAGGACCATTGTTGGGGGTGATCCTGTTGCGGAGAGTTCCCCATCCCTCTACGCAAGCACGTTCCGTCAGAGCATCACAGAAGATACATAGGGCTGGCTGCAAGATTGGGATTTGCAGTCTGGAGGCAATTTCACCAGAAAGTGGGCCTGGTCATACTGGGTTCATCATACGTGTGACCAATTCGGGTCCGAGCTGTGGCACATTGGTCTATTCGAGGTGGTGTGGACATCGTTGTTCCACTTCTACCGCCAGCCTGAGCTTGGGCCAGAGATGTTCACCCGGTGGTCCCCTGGCACCAACACATTCCATCTTCACCATGGGGAAGTTGGTATCAGTATATGGTAAGTCCACTGCATTGGAGGTATCCCACTGGAGGGCTATCAATATGATGAGTTCCTTCCCCCAATGAATACCTGGGAGGACAGATCACAGACCCCCATGCTGACGTGACATCTATTGGAGCTGGACAAAGATAGGCTGGAGTTCATGGACTTCCTGAAGGAAATAGCTTACAAAGACCGGATCATCCTGTTCCAGGAGAAGGATTCGGTGGTCAAGATGATGGGACGCGGAAAACGGTGCCCAACCGCGGCTCAAAGGAGAAAGAATGGATCGTACTGGAGGATCCTGGAGGCGGGGAAATACCAATCATGCTACTACCACATTAATGAGTCTTGGGACCCAAATGTTCGATATGCTGGGTTCCTCGCCACCTTCCTGAGTGGGTGGCTCCTACCGGTGTGGGATGCAAGGATGGGCATCTGTCCAGCAACCCTGGTGATGGCGGGCACCATGGCAGCCAATAAAAGGTTTAATCTAGGGGTCCTCGTTCTGGCTAGGTTGTACGACATTCTGGGATGCATCTTAATAGGGGGGCCACCTCGGAGGGTGTGTGTCCCTTTCCATATCTTCCACAGCTGGGTGGCAGCTCATCTTGGCGGTTACACATTCCCAAATGTCATTCGTCCTCCGGTCAACAGACTGCGACCATCTCTGCTGAACTTTGTCGGGGTCGCGCCGATGACGCTCAACGAGGAGGGAGTAAGGATCAGAATTGGTAACCATGCCAACTTCAACTTAATCCCATTCCCCACCCCGACCGGCCAAATGGTAGACAACGGGAAAGGCTCGCTAGAGCAGCAGGAATACTTCCATAGCATCTGAGGCAGGGTGCTTGTGGCTCGGATTGATGGGAAGATCATCTTGAGCCTTACTTGTCATCCTGATTCGCTAGATAGTTTGGGTGACTCCAGTGAATGCCGAAGAGGGTATTCACGGATGTCTGGGAGGAGAGGACTCCCTACGTCCTTCGCTAGATGTGGTTAATGTTCACAACTTATGGCTCTGGCGACGTTGTCACCCTTCCTCCCACTGGGGCCGACATTGGCCTATCAACCAAGTATGCTGAACACTGGGCCATCGCATACCCCGAGGGGATTTTGCGCAAGTGAGTTCGGAAACTCAAGACTACCCGTGTGGAACCCGGGTGACGAGAGAGTAGGCAAGGTGCAGCTAGAAGGGGGACCAGGGGCGTACTAGGCAGTGAGGCCTGTGAAGGCAGGGACCTCAGCAGCGGGGACATCGCATGGTGTTGCTGCGACCTCGTTTCCTGGAGGAGGGTCACACGGGGCGGCCAGAGAACTGCCCGGGAATCAAATAATATATCTTCTCTTACCTTCCCACAATGCAATCTTCCCAGAATTGTGGTCGACCTGGCTGACCCTGCAGTAGTTGATGAGGGCTGAAGCCCTCTGGCAGAAGATAATGCAGGATGGGGTCCAACTACCAGAAGTCGGCCTCATTCGGGTTACCGCCCGGGTAAACATTCATCAATGGCATTATTACCTAATGGCCATGGACATGTACATGTGCCAAAGGGGTCAGCACATGGAGCCATCTCTGTCAGTGAAAGTGATTCTCTGTCAGGGGCATGATCCTGAACAGATGCAATCGAAGGATTGTCATGAACCGTCCTCGGGGCCCGCGCCGTGACTACCCCAAGCCAACCTTCCATAGGCCAAGGGCTGGCGACTAGCACCAAAGACGTAAATCCCGATAACTGGGAAGGCATTGCCTTTATAAAAGAAAACAAACACCATAGAGTACAAGTAGAAGTAAAACACTAAGTACAAAAGGAAGTGCTGAAAATTAAATGGGCCAGAATACAAACCCAATTGAAATTACAGCTATAACTGAACAAAAGTACAACAGAAAAAGACAACAGCTGGATGAATGGAAGTGGCTCATGGGTCGTCCTCCTCAGATCCGACTTGAAGGGTAGGTACAGATGGCGCAGCTCCTGGATCGTCCACCATGGATCCGACCTGATGGGTAGGTACAGATAGCCTCCACAACGCTCTCTCCCGTTAACCTCTGAGTATCATCTCATCGTGAAGTCCACCTCCGGATACTGACTTGTCGTGTGGTCCACCTCCGGGTACCATCCAGTCCTTGAACACTCAGCCTCCGTCAGCACTGCCCATCGTCTACAACCAACACAACGAGGTGCGGGCATAACCCGTGCAGGGGTGAGTATAACGATACTCAGTAGGGACCCCAAGACCCTCAAGGTCTCACTAAAACCAACATGGATAACCACAAAGAAGATCTCAACAGATAACCTCTACTTAGGTATATGCCCATACATATACATAAGTTATCAAGTAACCCATCTAAATCATGAGGAAACAAAAAGATTATGAAATCGACGGATAACCAGTACCCAGGTATATGCCCATACATACACCTATGTTATCAAGTGACCCATCTCAAACATGAGTTAAACACAAAGATCATAGACTCAGCTCAAACCAGGATTTTCATTATCGAAATCGTGACTGCTGAAGAGTCCCGTCTCTGGAGTGTACAGTGGTCCTGTCACGACTCCAAGGTACTGCTCACTAACCTAAGACTGCTGAGGTACTCCTCCTGTTGAGTACCGTGGGTCAGCCACCCAAACACAGTAGTGCTCCCCGCCGAGGTATGCCACCCAAACACAGTAGTGCATACCCCCTAATAGCCTGCAGAGGTACTCTCCGAATGAGTACCACGGGTCTGCACTGTCACACAGGTAGTGCTCCATCCACCATGGGTCTGCACCCAAACAAATTAGTGCTCCATCCACTGGGCTAGTCGACTCACTCCAAGTCGAGTCAGTCAAGCAGTCGTCAAGTCTCAGTCGGCTACACGGTCTCTGTACTCGGCACGCTCATATCCGGGAGGGTCCTCTCCACGAGCTACAGGTCGATACTCCAAGTATCTCAAAGTTTCACGAAGAAGTATCTCAAAGGACCGCCTCGTCATAGGGGTCTCAACGCAACAGACGACACGTCAATCGGATGCCCGGTCTGTGAGTTACTAGCCTTTTTGTCCCAGGGGCCCGGTTGGTTTCGTTTGCGAAACAACCCGGCCGTATCTCAACTATACCCCAAACTCTCATAGGGACCATTTCCCAACGTGATCACCAACGCCGCTGACGGTTCATCAAACGGACGTCCAGTCTAAAAGTTACTAGCATTTTCATTCCAGAGGCCCGGTTGGATTCGTGTGCAATCCAACCCGGCCACTATCCAACTGCATCCAAACCTCAGGCTAAGTATGCCAAAAGTTCTGTCTCATCAAGAGGAATTCAACGAGATAGACGGCGCGTCAATCGGACGTCCGGTCTGTGAGTTATTGCCTTTTTCGTTCCAGGGGCCCGGTTGATTTCATGAGTGAACCAACCCGACCGCACTCCGACGGCGTCCAAACCTCGAGCGGAGTAAGCCAAAAGTTCCTTCTCACCAAGAGGAATCTAACAAAGTCTACGGCACATCAATCGGACGTCCGGAGCTCAAGATATAAGTGTTTCCACTCCGAGGGCCTGGTTGGTTTCGTATCCAAATCAACCCGGCCGAACCCAAAGTCCTCTGAAACCTTGAGTGTAAAATACCGAAACGACCGCCTCGATCCAAGTATCACATCACAACTAACGGTGCATCGATCGGAGGTCCGTAGCTCGAGGTATGGCCAACAGACCGATGGAGGTTCGGTATTAAGGGGTTCGGACCCGGTCCGACCCGACCCGATACCCCCAGGGTCGGCCCGAACCGGGACGACCCGAACTGGGTCCGGGTTCAGACTGCCTGGGCGGCACGGCCCGGCCCGGTGGCTCGGCCCGGCATGCTGGGCGCGCTGGCACTGGCCGGGTGGCCAGGCGGTCAGCTCGGCCGTTACGGCCGAGCGAAGTGGGCGGGGGGGGGGGGGGGGGTGCTACCCCCGCGTGGAGAAATCGCGGCCCCTTTATGGGGCCGCTCAGCTGGCCGGCCGGGGGTTTTTAACCCCCGGATTTTCCCCCGTCCGGCCGGCCCGCCCCGGCTGACCGGCTGTTGCCGCCACGGGACCGGAAAGGCCGGTCCCCCTTCTCCGACGCCGGTGGCCCGGTACTGGCCTCCGGTTCCCCTGCTCTGTCATGCCCCTCCGCTGCAACCCTGCTCCGGCTGCGGTGCATTAGTGGTCCTCTGGCGTGGCGCGACGACGCCGCGTCTTTGGTTCGTCTTCTACAGCGCAACGCGACGGTGCGACGGATTAGTTTGTTTCCAACGGCGCGGTGCAACGGCGCCGCGCTTCTCCACCCTTCCTTTAACAATTTCCGCACGGTGCTTCGGCACCGCATTACCTTGCTCGTGACGTATCAATATCAACAACCAAAAAGGGGAGGAGTGTTGGGCGTGTTCGTTCGGTCCGACCTCCTCCCGTTATTACGATAACAGGCGGTTCAATTTGAAAGGAAGAAAATGACGGAAGTAATCACGAAAGAAACGCATAAAACCCCTACCTCGTGACGTGATCCCTCGATGGATCTGCAGAGAGTTAGCGTCGTTCGTTGATGTCAGAAGGTGACGTCATCGTTTGCGATTTTCCCACGGCGGTGTCTCCTCCTTTGATAGAGACCGGGAAGCGTTCTTCGTCGAAGGTCTTGTAAGAACCGACGTCGCCCAAGTGTACTCAAGATGTGACGTATCCCCTCTTGTCGCAGAGAAGGAAGAAAGGGGTACGTCGCCGCTCTTTGGTGTCAGCATTCTTCATCGGAGAGTTGCATTCTTCGCGTTCTTCAAGAAGGAAGAAGTTCTTCAATGCTTTGAGCATTCTCTTCAAATCCTTTCGCACCATCAACTATTCTCCCACGAAATAAGACTTAGTCTTATTTAATTAACACACAAGCCAAAGGAATTCATTTAAAATTCAAACAAATCCAAGAATTAAGTACCTGAAAAACCTACACAATTAAGAAGTTGACTTTATTTTAAAAGGGGGGTTTCTTTTTTTTGAGAGTTACAAAATTTAAGAGGGGAAAAGTTATGAAGTTAGGGGAAGGTGAGGGGTTGGGCTCGTGTGGGCCCCACCCCACCTTAATCCTCTCAAAGGTATTTATCAATAAGTGGGTCCCACCCTTAACTCCCATACATAGGTTATAAACACATAAGAGAGAGGAAAAGTGTTGTGACACAACACTTAATCCGCTTAACAAGAAAAGAAAATATAATTGTAAAACAATTATATTATTATCCCTCACTTTATTTAAACAACTCATCCCGAGAAAACGCAACTCTAGAAAGGGGTTTTCTTAAGCAATTACCGGCGCAGCGAGTTCATCCGTGCCCTCTGAATTTGATTCCAAGCACTGGTTCAAAAGTTAGAAAAACCCGCTCGTTCGTTCACTAAACGTACCCGAGCTAAACTTTGGAAATTAATTCCGAGCACACCGGGCCTCAGAATCAGGCGCCGTCAGAAACTGCGTTCTTGTAAAATCACAAAGAAAATTTAGAAAAAAAAATTCCCTTGATTTGTATGGGTCTTTACAAGGATGATGACGATGGTGATGAGTTGGAGGGAGAGGAGGAGACAAGAGAAGATGAAGGATTTCATGGAGGGTCCCACAAAGGGAGCTTACAGAAGTGTGTCAAGATCATCATCTCCGGCATAAACATAACCAAGGTGCTCGAGGTCTGTCACAATCCTTATTTATCCTCCTTCTTTATACATTATCTTCTGAAATTTCTAATCCATTTCTCTATCTCACTCAGGAGCATATAGGCACGGATCAGGCGTCCCCAATAGAGGAACGAGAAGAGGCTCTGGTGGGACAGGGTGGGGCTCTGACGCCAATTATCGAACTGACAAGCACTGAGGGGTCTCCTTCCATGATAGCTCCTGTAGTGGCCAGAACACTGGAGGATGATGCTCTGGGTTCCTGTAAGTCCCTTGCTTCGCTACTAGTGCTTGCTGTCAGAGAACTCAACTAATCAGGATGCTCCCTGTACAGTTATCTCAGTGTTGGAGGCTCATCGGGTTGCTGAACCTGGGCCATCCGTGAGTGAATTTGTGGTGAATGTACCGCCTCCTCCAGAACATAATTCCAAAACTGAGTCGGCCCCAGAAATTGGTGAGCAGGTGGTGGAAGACATCAGTGGTTCTGTCATTAGAGTGAGTCCAGAAGATAATGAAGGCACCGCCGCTGTTGGGACGAGATAGGAAGGTCGCCCAGATACTGAGGATCCTATTCCTCAGGAAGGCATCATTGAGGCAGATCCTTCTACTAACCTGCTGGTTGTCTTCTCTGTATACTGGCCCGCTTATCCCGAAGAAATAAATGATTTAGATTCAGAAGCGGCCGAGGAGAGCCGGATGACACGGCGCAAAGGGTGGAAGTGCATCCAGCATTTTCTTAGGCAGCCTCAGAGGGATTGTCTGAGGCAGATGGGATCGCTCCAGACCTGGCTGCGTTTCCTGTGTGCCAGAGGGGCTGACGCTCAATGCCTTCATCCGACGGTCCATGATTACATGGCCAAGAAGATACGTGAGAGCAGCCAGTGCACCGACGTTGCCCAGTGTCGGGAAGAATCGGAGAGCACCCGAGTATTCCTGAGGGAGGAGCAGGAAGTCTGACGCCTCGAAGAGAAGGCAAAAGAGAAGGAGGCCTTCATTGAAACATGCTCTGAGCTCATGGAGCAATTCACAGCCTAGCTGGCTGACGCCCAAGAACAACTGATGGGGGAAAGTCACCATATGACCGTTCTTCAAACTGAATTGGCACAGGAACTAGCTAAGATTGGAGAACTGAGCTCTATGGCTGCTGATGAAGAGAGGGTCTTCAGGGGCGGGAAGCAGTCCTAGAGGCCACCATCCAAAGGGTAACAGCATTGGAAAAATCTCTACAAGAAGCTGACCCTTAAGGGCCCTGTTCTGGCCATCTCAAAAACTTTTCTCTTTTATTGCTCATCATTTCAAACCAATGTATGGACAAATCAATTTATCTTTACCTTTGGTTTAATATGCTCAACCATAATCCCGGAAAAAATAACAATTCATCCCTAAGCTCATGTGGGCCGTACCCAATGTGAGAAACAAAGGATGCTCATATTATCATTTAATTAGACTGTGGGGGTGTCAACCAAGCTTCAGGAATTCGAAATCGATCCTGGATTTCCGAGGAGAAGAGGGAGGCCCAGCCGAAGGGAGGGTACCTCAAACCGATCGATGTATCGTCTTCTCAATGTTCTCTAACGCACGAGTAGGGCAATGCTAGGGGAATTGAAATCAATCCAAACAGAGGGGAATGGAAAATGTGATTCACGTTACCCCAAATTAAGAACACGTTGATGGTGGTGTGGCAATGAGGAATAACTGCTGACAATGTTTGAAACACAGCACCAATGTTGCGGTAGTGTTAGGTCCCCAAGCCTGAATACCCTGAGAGGGGGGGTGGATCAAGGTATGAATAATTTAAAATTAACTCCCATTATGATCTTGTTTCATTTTTAAGAAAAACACTCTTCTATCTCTTTCATGTTGCACAATATAAACATAATGTAAAGCAAGCACAGGACACAACAATTTTTACTTGGTTCACCGCTAAGGGTTACGTCCCAGGAGCATACACCGACTGGTTGTTGGTTGTACCAAATTCCACTAAACTTCACTAGTTGTAGATTACAAGGTTCAGGCACAGTCACTCTGTCCCAGGCTCACTGCCTTTACAAGGTTTAGGGTCAGCTCACTCCTTTCCTAAGGGTCACTCCTTATTTCTCTCTCTCTAGCTCACTGCCGGTGGAGATGATCACCTTCTTCCCCTTCCTTTGCGAATGGCTCTAGAAAGGATCCACTCAAAGTTTATAGACTTGTAGGTCTCTTCGTTATCACTAATGAATTCATCCTCTATTGTATGTGGATGCTCTATTGAAGTCCAACTTTCACCCATAGATGAACCTCTCTTTGCACCGAAGGTGTCGGGAAAACTTCCAGCTCCACGCAGCCCGAAAACACTATCGGGGAATCAACCTTACTTGGCGCACAAGTCTAATTCAGTGCACAAATATCGGCGCGCAAGTCAAAACTGGCACGCAAGTCCACTTTAGACACTTGTGTGACACAAGCTTCTGTAACTCCAAACTTGCACGACTCACTTCCCTTTGCGCCCAAACCAATATTGGCGTGCAACTAACAACAATTGCACTTCTTCTAATCAGGCGCTCAAGTCCCACTTGCGTGAACCACCACCACTTGCGCGACCACCACACCTGCGCGACGGGATCTCTGATTTTCTCTAAGTCTTGAACTCCATTGAAAATTAGGAGGGGTGGTCCAGTATTTATAGGAATTTTGAACACCATGCACGATGGCACGCAAGTCTACCTTCGGCGCGCACGTTTCGGTGCGCAAGTCTCTTCCCCTTCAAGTCACTTGCACGGTCAACTTCCAAACTTGCACGAACCTCCTTCCTTTGCCATATTTGGAGCTTCTGATCTTGAAAAACAACAGGCTCACAAGTTCTCAAGGCTTCTAGGTATCAGCGCGCAAGTCTCTTCACCGTGCGCAAGTCACTTGCATGACTAACCCAATACTTGTGCGACACTTATCCCATTTCCATAAATTGATGTTTTGATCTTGAAAAATATATGGCCCGCAAGTTTCATATCCTTCAAATACATGGCGCTCAAGTCTCTTTTCCAAAAACCACTTTTCTTCATTTGCCGATTTTCAGGCCCAAAAATTTGGCAAACACTGGAAAACGGCACAACCTTGTATCTGTTCTTTTTGTACCACCTCCAGATAATACATTCCTTTGTCGAAGTTCTTGAAACAAACATTGATCACTAACCACAGCTCTTGAACTCGACATGCCACCATGAAATCCCCTTTTTCAACAAATTTGTATGTCATGGTTCGCTTTGTCAACAATCACCACATAGATGTCCACTTTGTCAACAAACACAATCACCTCAAAAATGCTTCAATGATACCTTGAGATATTTTTTCCCAACAATCTCCCCCTTTGGGTTTGTTGACAACTCTTCCATAAAAAGATACATCGTTGGTTATTCAGCCACCATTCGCCTCATTGCGATTCTGATAGTGATCAATGATTTACTCAACACATACTCTAAGCCCACATGAGAAATGCTCGGTGTGAGAAACAAGTGTAAATGAAATGTTAATCAATGAATCACTTCATATATTACACCCATTGTTGACACCAAACTGATACCAATTTTTACCAAATTGATACCAATTTTTGGAAATATGCTTCCAACACCACTCTTCTGCTTTTATAACAATCCTCACCTGTTGTGATATCTATTCTTTGATCTATCACTTCTAGCATCGTCAGATATAATATACGCCCCCTTTCTTATTGCACTCTTATCAGCTTCAAAACTCTTTTAGCATTATTGCATGTGTTGTCCAAGCTATGTTCTGGCTAAGCACGTTCAACAAGCTCCTACTCCCCCTATCCGGCTACTCCACCTGTCAGCTTCTCCCCATATCATTCATGATTTATCAAATAGTCACACTGTCTCCCCCTTGAACAATCACTATTTTCTCCCCCTTTTTCAACAAATCCAAAGGAAACTCCTTTGCAGTCTGTAACAGAGTAGAGAAGACATATCAGTACATTAGGGAAAAACACATCAAAACTCGGGGAGAGGGGGTGGTTCCACTTCCACACTATTTCAAGTGCGGGGAGTCGACTGAACTCCTTGAGCCAATCGATGCCTTTCAAATTCTTCCTTGAGTAAGGCCTTTGTCAGAATGTCTACAACCTATAGCTCTGTAGGCACATACTTTAACTTCACGATTCCCTGCTCAACTTTCTCCTTGATAAAATGATACTTTATCTCAATGTGCTTTGTTCTTGAGTGATGGATGAGATTTTTTCTGAGATTTATATCACTTGAGTTATCACACTAGATTCCTATCAGAAACTTAACTTCAACTCCCATATCTTCAAACTGCTGCTTCATCCACAATAATTGTGTGCAAGCTTGAGTGGCTGCAACATACTCAGCTTCTGCGGTGCTCAATGAAATGAAATCTTGCTTCTTGCTTAGCCAAGAAATACACAATCCACCAAGATAGAATTCACCTCCTGACGTTGATTTTCTGTCATCTGCTGATTCAGCCCAATCTGCATCAGTGTATCCCAATAACTCTATTTGAGATGTGTCAGTATATGTCAAGTTGAAATCCACTGTACCCTGGATATACCGAAGTATTATTTTCACTTCAATCATGTGGCTTGCCTTAGGATTGCTCTGATATCGCAATGCTTGGCATGTGGAGAAAATAATATCAGGCCTTGTCATGGTCAAGTACAACAAACTTCCAATAATTTGCTTGTATTCTATGATATTAACTACCTTTTCATCCTCATATTTGGATAATTTCATCCGGGTAGCAACTGGGGTCTTCATCTCCATGGAATTCATCATTCCAAACCTTCTTAAAACCTCCTTGGCATATTTGTATTGAGAAATGAATGTTCCATTCCTTCCTTGTGTCACTTGTAGACCAAGGAAAAACATTATCTTGCCAATCATTGACATTTCAAATTCATTTTTCATTAATTCGGAAAATTGTATGCACTGAGCTTCATCTGATCCGCCAAATATTATGTCATCGACATAAACCAACACCATCATCCTTTGATTACTATTGTTACTGAAATAGATATTGCAATCAACTCCCCTATGCTGGAAATCAATCTTATTCAAGTACTGATCAAGCCTGAGTACCATGATCTTGGTGCTTGTTTCAGCCCATACAACACCTTCTTCAGCCTGGAAACTTTGTTCTCATCCTCATGAATGAGAAAACCATATGGATGCTCAATATACACCTCCACTTCTAGAACACCATTTAAGAATGCGTATTTGATATCCATCTGGAACACTTTTAACTTTCATTGCACTGTTATGGCCAGAAATAATCTGATTCTCTCCAGCCTTACAACCGATGAAAATGTCTCATCAACATATATTCCCTCTATCTGGGAGTATCCCTTTCACACTAGTCGTGATTTGTTCTGAATCACTATGTCATCTTCATTCATCTTGTTGTGATAGACCCATTTAGTCCCAATGACATTCTTATTTGCTGGCCTCAAAACAATCTCCCATGTCTGGTTCTTCTCAATCTGATCAAGCTCTTCATTCATAGCCTGAACCCAGTTTTCATCTTCATCTACATCAGAAAAAAAATTTCAGCTCCACCTAAGATAAAAACGATGTTTGCTATAATGATTTCATTCTCCGAGTCTGAACTGGAGTTTTCTAAACACCAATTATATTCTGTCTATCAATTTAAGCTCAACTATTTGGCTTCCTTCTAGACACAAACTTGATACCTTCATGTTCATCATCAGTATCTTCTTCTGAGTTAGCCTCTTCCACTTCTTATCCCCCTGTGTTGCTTACCTCATTATTAGTTTCATCCAGAAACTGTTAACTGGGTTGTTTAGTATTCTATTCATTTTCAACTATAGTGACATCACTGCTCTAAAAAAATTTCCATCCTTTTGTTGAAACATTTATATGCTTTGCTTTTCTCTAAGTAGCCGAGAAATATCCCCTCATCTCGCCGTGACTCAAACTTCCTGTGATTTTCTTTGTTGAGAATGAAGCACTTACTCCCAAAGATTCGAAAGTATTTCAGTATTGGCTTCTTTCCATACCACATTTCATACGGAGTCATCCCTTCCTTCAGACACAATAGAGACATGTTCGAAATATAGACGGATGTCAAAACTGCTTCCTTCCAAAATTTCTCTAGTAGGTCCTTTTCAATAAGAATCGTTCTGGCCATGTTGTTTATGATCTGATTTCTCCTCTCAACCACTCTATCCTATTGGGGAGTTCTCACTGATGAAACTTGATGCCTTATCCCATGTTTCTCGAGATAGTTTTCGACTTGACTGTTTGTGAATTCCGTACCATTATCAGTATGAAACTTCTGAATTTTCTACCCAAGCATCTTTTCTGATTCCCTCCTATACTGCTTTATGCAACTGAACACCTCTGTCTTATGGGTAATGAAAAATACCCAGGCCATTCTTCTATAATCATGAATGAAAAGAACATAATACATTTTTCCATTTATATCTCATGGTGAGATAGGTCCACATAAATCATAATTCACCAATTCAAGTACTCTAGTTGATTTCTGTTCCTTTAGACTGTATGTCTTTCTGATGATCTTTCCTTGTTGGAAAGCATCACACGTATGAGTGCGATCACGTGACAGTTTGGGAAGGTCTCTAGCAGCATCACACTTTACCAGATCTTCCATAGATGTTTGGCATAGATGACCAAGTCGCTTATGTCACAACTGGTTTTCTTCCTCTCTGGATAAAAGGAACGTATCTTCTGCCCCACCTACAAGGTAAATATTTCCCTTTGTCCTTTTTCCCTGTAGAATAACTGCTCCATATTTTCCATTCACAACACACATCTTCTTGGTAAATCGGATAGAATGCCCAGAGTCACATATTTGACTGACACTGAGCAAGTTATGACTAAGACACTCTACAACCAAGACATCAGTATGTCTCATTTCTTTTCCCCCAAACATGGCTTTTCCTGAGCCAACAATCTTCCAGCCTTCATCGTTTCTAAATTTGACAACTCCTTCTTTTTAATATTTTATGCTTGTAACAAGATCCTTATTACCTATCATGTGAGAAGTGCAACCACTATCAAGGATCCATACACCAGAGAGATCTGATGACTTAAGGGTAATTTCTTCCACCACAGCCTTCTCATTTTTCTTCTTCATGGTCTATACTTTTGCCTTCACACTCGGCATGGATTGAGACTTCTGTTCTTTCTCAGAGTATGATGGACCAGCTTCATCTTGCAAAGTCACAAATCTGTTCTGCATTTTTAACTCACATGTTGGTTTATTGATCTGCTGCTTGTGAACATTTTGATTCTGCTTTGGAACATTTCTCTGTATGGTCTAAGTGCAGTACCTAGCCATGTTCCCAAATCCACCGCACCAAAAACAGTGTCCTTCAAAATATGTTTTGGAAAACCATTCTCGGTTTGGCTGCTACCTCTTTTCTTGTTCCTTTCGATATCTCTTAGATATGGAACACACATACTGTGACTGTCTCATCTTACCAAACAATAACACCTGATATAAGGTGAATTCCTTCGTGTTACATCAGCACTACAAGTTTCCCCTTGGGATCTCTGAATATTCTGATTCTGTTTTGTGCCCAAATCAACCTTCAATTTCAGGGTGGGTGCTTGCGGTCTGACTTCAATTTCTATAGATTTTTTCTTCTTATCAGGCCCTAAATCAGCCTTAACGTCTGAGCTCAATTGCTGCTTCTTTCCTTCTGAACAACTATGGTCCTCTTTCACCTTTTCAATCTTTGGAATGACTTAATTTCCTGAAATCACATTGGAGGTCAAGAGTTTTTCTTGATCCTTCATTTTTGGTCAAAGACTGACCACTTCTTCTTCAATCTCTTTGATACGTCTGACCTGCTCCATTCCTATGTTAGTCAAATAATCAATTTCCTTTATTTGTTCCTCAATTTGAAGATTATGCTCAACAATATTTTATGAGCTCTCTGGTGTTGAGGATTTATGTCCTTCAACTTCTTCTAACAGCTCAGGCTTTTCTTCATCCTATTGTTTCATATAGAGTTTGGCATCACGAACCACTTTATTGGATTTCTTCGTTTTGTCTCTCCAAATGTCTATCTCCTCAAGAGTTGCTTCCAATTTGTCTTCTATATCAACTCTTCCTTCAACATATTCTTCTTCCATAGCATTAGTTTCTTCCTTTTCATGAGAACTACTGACAACCGCCACCACATCATTTCCTCCATGATCTTTGTAGTTTTCAATCTCTTCAACCTCTTCAACCTCATACTCGTATAAACTATCTATTTCTTGTGAAAGAAGATTTTTCTTCTTGAAGAAATTTCTCTTGAACTTCTTCTTCCCTTTCACATAGGCTGAATATTTCTTCTTGGTAATTTCAACATCATCTTCATCATTTGTTTCTTGAAACTTTTTGGGGCATCTTACTGCAATATGTCCAACCTTTCCACATCTAAAGCATGCAAGAGGAAGTTTCCCTTTAAACTTTCATTTTCCTCTTTGAAGGTTTGAGGAGAGGAATGACATTACCTCATCTGTCTCTTCTTTCTCCTGAGAATCTTCGATGGTGAACTTCTTTATGGCCTTAAATGACACAACTTTGGATTTCCCCTTTTCCACAGTGTCGTTATCATCATTTCTCATTTCATATACAACAAGGGTGTTGTGCAAGTCATCTAATGTCAATTCTTTCGGGTCTTTATCTTCCAAAACAGAGACCTTCGGATTGAACTGAGGTGGAAGATTTCTCAAGATGCGCTTCACAATATTTATGTCTTTGATAATTTCACCAAGACCTCGCATGTCTTCTACCACAGCATTCACCCTATCAAAGAATGCATCAAAAAAGTCATTCGGGTTCATCTTCAGATCTTCATACTTATTCCACAGCACTTGCAGCTTTGCCTCTCTGACCTTTGTATCTCCTCATATATATTCAATAGTTTTTCCCACATAGCATGTGAAGTTTTTCAATACATCACTTTTTTATAGATGGGATTGGAAAGGGATCCCCCTAAGGCATTGATTTATTTGGAATCAGCATCCAACTCTCTATGCTCAGCTTCTGATAATGCACTGCTATTAATATCAGATGTGATACCATGCATAGCTGCTGAAAACACATCCATTCCCAAATATCAGAAATAATGTTGCATTAGATTCTCCCATATTTGAAAATTACATCTGTCGAAGATCGGAATCCCTTTATGATTAGTGACCTCCATTGAGAGAAGAACTAATATCAACCTTTCGCTCTGATACCAATTGTTAGGTCCACAAGGCTGAATACCCGGAGAGGGGAGGTGAATCAGGGAATGAATAATTTAAAATTAACGCCCGTTCTGATCTTGGTTCACTGTTAAGAAAAACACTATTCTCTCTCTTTCTTGTTGCACAATATAAAAAGAAAGTAAATCAAGCACAGGACACATTAATTTTCACTTGGTTCACCGCTAAGGGCTACGTCCAAGAAGCATAGGCTGAAAGGTTATCGGTCATACCAAATTCCACTAAACTTCACTAGCTGTGGATTACAAGGTTAGGGAACAGTCACTCTATCCCAGGATCACTGCCTTTACAAGGTTTAGGGTCAGTTCACTGCTTTCCCAAGGGTCACTCCCTATCTCTCTCTCTCTGGATCACTACAAGTGGAAAGGATCACCTTCTTCCTCTTCCTTTGCTCAGTTCTCTGCAAAGGGTCCACTCATATTTTATAGACTTGTAGGTCTCTTCATTATCACTAATGAATGCATCCTCTTTTGTATGTGGATGCTCTATTTAACTCCAACTTTCACCCGTAGATGAACCTCTCTTTGCATCGAAGGCAATGGGAAAACTTCCATCTTCCATGTAGCCCGAAAACACTGTCGGGGAATCAACCTTACTTGGAACTCAAGTCTAATCCGGCACTCAAGTATCGGTATGCAAGTCACAACTAGCGTGCAATTCCACTTTAGACACTTGCATGACACAAGCTTCTGTAACTCCAAACTTGTGAGACTCACTTCCCTTTATGCCCAAACCAATATTGGTGTGCAACTAACAAAAACGGTGCTTCTTATAATTAGGCGCACAAGTCCCACTTGTGCAACCCACCACCACTTACGCGACCACCACACATGCGTGACGGGAGCTTTTATTTTTTCTAAGTCTTAAACTCCATTGAAAATGAGGAGGGGTGGTCCAGTATTTATAGGCATTTTGAACTCCCTGTGTGACGGCGCGCAAGTCTACCCTCGGCACACAAGTTTTGGCGTGTGGGTCTCTTCACCTGCAATTCACTTACACGATCAACTTCCAAACTTGTGTGACCATCCTTCCTTTACCATATTTTGCGCTTCTGATCTTGAAAAGCAATAGGCGCACAAGTTCCCAAGCCTTTTAGGCATCGGCGCGCAAGTCTCTTCACGGCGTGCAATTCACTTGTGCGACCAACCCAATACTTGCGCAACACTTATCCCTTTGCTATAAATTGATGTTCTGATCTTGAAAAACATATGGCGTGCAAGTTTCATCTCCTTCAAATACACGGCGTGCAAGTACCTTTTCCAAAAACCACTTTTCTTCATTTGCCGATTTTCAGGCCCAAAAATTTGGAAAACACAAGAAAACGGTGCCACCTTGTATCTGTTCTTTTTGTACCGCCTTTAGATCATCCATTCATTTTTTGAAGTTCTTGAAACAAACATTGATCGTTAACCACAGCTCTTGAACTCAACATGCCACCATGAAATCCCTTTTGTCAACAAATTTGTATGTCATGGTTTTATTTGTCAACAATCACCACACAGATGTCCACTTTTTCAACAAACACAATCACCTCAAAAAAAATTCAATGATACCTTGAGGGATTTTTTCCCAAAAGTTAGCCTGAAATGGAGATGACAAATGAGGGTTGACTGCTGACCATGTTTGCAACATGGGACCTAACTCAAATATCATCCATCATTCTTCCGGAATGTTGGCCCAGGACAGCAGGCGGACCATAGGTCGAGCATCCATACCGTTAGGGGGTCCCTTCAATCGTGAAAGAGGATGAGGATCTGAATAAAGGGGCATGCAAAGCATAGAAAGCGAAGTGGTGGTTTGTTCAAACAGAATCCAACACTCTTGAAACTATGCCACCGCAACGAAAGAACATTAAGCGGGTGCATTGATTTGGTCATGGACCATTCCTACTTTGAGACATGACCTCTCAGGAGAGGGAACCATTACTTCCCACATAATCATGGGGCATCCTGAATTTTTCCAGGGCAAATGTGGCACTTACGCAACTCACCGGAGTGTGAGGTGAGGAAAGGATGGGAATTGTGACTCCCTGGGATAGACCTGAGACTAAATGTTCGGGCATTCCTACGTATCCCATAAAAATGGGAATCAAGCCACACATAGTTATAGAGAGAATCTTAGTTTATGGTCTTAGAACTCAGACTAGGGACCTGCAAGGAAGGCGGTAAGCACATGACAAGGTGATTATGAAACCTGACGTGAATGAGGACATTAGCCCGGTTCCCATTTGTTCCTTGAGGAGGTAGCACAATATGGTACCAGTGCAAGAAATGAAAGAGGCGTGTGGGTCTAACCCTCTCACTAAAAGAAGCGTCATTTGATGTTTTTTTATTGTCCTTGAAGGTGAATGGGATTTTTCTTTGTGAAGCGTCAAGCCTAGGGTGGAAATTCCTGGCATCACCACAATAATCAAGCCATATATAGGCATTGACAAACGGTATGGAAAATGATCGATACCCAACGTGATGTCCCTTATAATGAGGTTACCACAATGCAGTGTCGTTTTTTTCGTGCGATCGGGACGATACTATCAGTTTAGGGTCATATGATTGGACCAGACAGCACAGTTTAAAGTCATATGGCCTGGACGTAAAGGAGTGTGCATGACGTGATAAATCATACCCAAAAAATGATAATGAGGTTTGTCTCATCATGGTTCGCAACTCCGGGCATGGAGCCTTAGGACGAGAGGCCGGTGAGAGTTGGAGAACAAGGGGAAGGAAGAGATAACTCCCAGTTGAACTGGACCCGGATGTAGGATGTCCAGGTGATTCTACCTATCCCAAGGGGATGAGAATCGATCCATACATAATCCTTTAGAAAAGATCTTAGTTTATGGTCTTAGATCTTGGACCGCGGGAGCCCCGAAGAATGTCGTATCGCAGCTTGTCCCCCCTGAAATGTGAAGGTGCACTGAGAGATAGTGCCAGGAGTGTTGAAATTCTACCTTGATGTGATGGAGTGAGACATAATGTGAATCATGCAACCAACATTCGAGGCCTGAATGATCTGGCATGACGATGGAGGATTACTATTGACCATGTTCGCAACAGAGCATCATGTCATGTTAGCCTAAAATGGGGACAAAAAATGAGCGTCAACCACTGAACATGTTCGCAACATGGGACTTATATCAATTTTTTGTCTGAAATCCTCATGGGCGTTGGCCCACAATGTTAGGAGAGCCCTTAGGCGTGGTATCCATGCCATTTTGGGGGTCCCTTCGGGTGTGAAAGATAATGGGGGCCAAATTAAGGGGAACATGAAGCTTGAAAAATGGATGGAAACTCGCCCAAGTTGAACCCGACACTCCAGGTCCTAGACTAGAGTACCCTTGAACACATCGGTGAATCACTGTAAAGAGTCGAGGGGCACGACCTGAAAGGGGCTGGACCCGAATTTTAAACATTCGGGCGGTCCTATATATCCCTTGAGGATTGGAATCAAGCCACACATAGTTCTTGAAGATGTAGTTTAATGTCATGTGGGAAGAGCATGCAGTTTAAGGTCATGATGGACTAGAAGTTTAAGGTTGTGCTAGACTGGTGTCCAGTTTAAGGTCATGGTGGACCTGAATCTAGTTTAAGGTCATGGTGGACCTTTGGGCAGTATCAGGGTCATGCGGGACCATCTAGTTTAAGGTCATGGTGGACCATTGAAAAGGGTAGATGGGCTCAGTTTAAGAGTGGCCAAAATACGGAGGATTCCCAAGAGAAGGTGGCATGGTGCCAAAAACCTTGTACCACACCTATATATCCCCCTCGTGGAGAGGGACAGGCCAAAAGGACGAGGTGACCGGGAGATCGTGGGATCTCTTAAGAGATGGGGCTAGACCTAAAACCTAGGTGTTCACGTGGTCTTATGTATCCCATAAAGATGGGAATCAATCCACACATAGTTCTAGAAGAACAGTTTAAAGTCATGTAGGATGATGAAAGGCATTTCATCCAGGAATGTGTATGGCATGATGAGTAACCCAACGTGAATGAGGACATAATCCCACACCACACCATACAATCCCACAGGAGTGAGCCTGGGCTGGGGGCCCGAGGATGGGCCTTAGTCAGGGAGGCCTGACCAGCTTTCAGTTTAATGTCATGCAGGATGAGCGTGTAGTTTAAGGTCATGAAGGACCGTAGTGCAGTTTAAGGTCATGGAGGACCCAATAGTTTAGGGTCATGTCGGACCATCAGTTTAAGGTCATGGAGGACCATAAAGTTTAAGGTCATGTAGGACTGTGTGGCTCAAGGGAAGTATTTCTTGAGGAACTTCACATTGGTGGGAGGAGTTATACGCTCACCATCCATGGTCACCAAGGAGTATGCTCCATTGGGGTACACCTTATGAATAATGAGAGGACCTTCCCATTTGGGATCCAACTTGGGTGGTTTCCTGCCAGGGATCATTGGCGCCCTGAGGGCCAAGACCATGTCACCTTGCAAGAATGAGCGGAGGCGAACCGTCTTGTTGAAAGCTCGAGCCATCCTGCTCTGATGCCTTTTTAGTTTGTGCAAATAACGAAGCCTATTCTCGTACAGAGCATCCAATTCAGCTAGACGGATTTCGAAAACTCTATCCGACACTTCCTGGTCATAGACTATTGTGCACAATGAGGGAAACATAATCTCGATGGGCAGGACGGCCTCAGTTCTATACACCAAGTAATACGGGGTAACCTGGGTGGAATTACGAGTCGTCATCCGATAAGCCCAGAGGGTGTTGGGGAGCTTATCCGACCAACTCTTCTTATTCTGACCAACCATATTTTGTTGAATGTTAGAGAGGGTTTTGTTAAATGCCTTGATCTGTCCATTTTTCTTACGGTCGGGATGAACCAGCATTGGAGAGCTGTTGCCGGTGGGTAAGGTCCTACGACATCCAACCCCCAGACTGCAAAGGGCCAAGAATACTTGGTAGTGTGGAGAGGCTCCGGTGGCCGATTCACAAAGTTATCATGAACTTGGAACGCATGGAAGCTCTTGGTGAACTCAATGTAGTCGTGTATCATGGAGGGATAAAAATTCCCTAACCTCCGAATCAGGTGAGACAGTTTCGGCCCAGCCTGGTGAGCACCATAGGAACTGGCATAGACCACTAGCATGACTTGTGGGATCTCAACTCCCTCAATAAAATGGAGGAGAATACCATCAAACCCACTTTTATAGAGAATCTACCCAAGGTCAGGACCACTCTGAAGAGTAAACTGTGGCGTGCGGCGTCGGATTCGCTCGTGCTTTGCCCGGTCTGACAAAATATTGTCATGTTGGAGGTATTCAGCCAAGGGTGCCCGCCAATCAGGAATCATCTCGATCACAACACCCAAGGGACCCGAGGGTTCCGACATAGAGGCTCTGGCAGTGAGATGGCTTACCCGCAGGCCATCGTCGTCATCTGGGGTAAAAGGAGAGATGACTCTCTAGTGGGACACATGGATAATTAACTCATCATGTTCGGGCTCTGCGAGTGATGCATCCAAACTGGCCAAAGCATCTGCCCGACCATTCTGCGACTGAGGAACATAAGTAACCTCTGGCTGAGAAGGGAGCTGAGCCATTAGTCGGAGAGTATTCTATAACAATGGCACAAGCTCTGGTTTTCTGAAAACATTTTTACCATTGACCTGCTTAAGGACCAACTCATAATTCCCTTTAACATGCAAATAGGGCACGTCGATCTCGAGGGCCAGCTCGAGGCCAGTAATGAGGGCATGATACTCTACCTCATTGTTGGTGCAACCTTCCGACAACATAAATGAATATGTCAGGATGGATTTCCCCAGAGTAATGAAGATGACATCCGGGCCTACTCTGTTGATCCTAGGGTCATTTATTCTCCTCCCGGTGGGGCTCTAGGAGGCGCCATCGAATTAAAATTGCCAACATGGGAAGGCATGATCGACTACGAGGATTGCCTCATCAAGAAAGTCCCAGTCCAGGGATTGATCCATGGAGGTTGGATGGGCAGCTATAAAGTCTTCCAATGCATGTCCTTTGATATCCTTCTAAGGTACAAACCTGATGTTGAACTTCTGGAGGATTACCGCCCACCGTGCCAGTCAGCCAGTCAACATGGGGTGGTTTAGAATGTACTTCAATGGGTCTACCCAAGAGACCAGCTGTACCTCATGGTGCTGCTGGTAATGCCACTGTTTCTGTACAGAAAACACAAGCACAAGGAATCTTTTCTCAATGGGGGAGTGTTTCCGACACTTTTATGCTGGGGCGCACGCGCATCCGTCACACAGGGGAGGACGCGTGGCTTGAGGCCCCGCATTCCCGATTTCTAAAGGTGGGAGGTATTCGGTCCTTGTTCAGGGATGTCTGATCCTTGATCGAAACTGGGATGATGGGATGTCGGTTCTTCCTTCAGTGGATTCCTCCTTAGAGCTCGTCACCTAGTTCGGGTATCCCTCATAGATTTAAGACGGGTTCGTGAAGCTCGTTCTTGGTGCCATATCTGCATGGACGCCAGTTAATTACGCTGCTTCCGTCGAAATGTTCCAAGGGGTCCTATCGGGGCAGCAACCTTCGGTGAGGAGAATGGTCATGTTGGGGTGTCGTTGGCGCACCTTGACACTGGGGGATTGGCATTTCTGTCTTCTGTCCCTTATTAAAGGGCTTCTCGAGGGAGCGGAATCCCGAGGCATCCCACATCGAACACGGGGAATTGTGTACCATCTGAGGATTTCCTCAGCTTACCATGTTTAACATGGGGTATGTCGCGAGTTTAACATCTAGAGGAGACGGATCAGACTGATCAGAACACTGAGAGTGGATCAGATTGAAGGATCCCCTAGGGGGAACACCGATATTGGGGCCAGTACATGGGAGGCTTCCCGGATACTGTGGGGTGGAATGAGGTGGCATGATCCCACCGGGATGTGGCGGCCCGGGTAAGGATCGGGATGGGTGATGGAGTGAAGAGGGGCTTGAACCTCATGGAGAATTCAAACGTATCCCCATGGCAGGGAATCAATGTCCGCGTAGTTCGGTGATATGGTGGGACACCTGAAGAGGCGGCCCGTGAGAATGAACGCATGGATTGGATCCTGTAGGAAGTTAGATCTCTGAGCTAGGGCATGATATTCCTAAGGCACGTGGGCTCGAGGGAGAGGTCAAGATGAGACATGGGTTTGAGGTATGGGGATTACGCTCTGAGGCGGCCCATAATGGTGGTTGTGAACCGACACGGAGGGGTTGGAACAACTGAGTGATGGGCTTGAACCTCATGGAGGCTTCCTAAGTACCATGTGTTAGCACGGATCAAAGTCCACATAGTTCGGGGCATACAGTTTAACATCATGTAGGATGAGGTCATACAGTTTAACATCATATGGGATGAGCAATTTGGGGCTTACGCTCTAAGGCAGCACAAAGTGTTTGGCGAACCGACGTGAATAATTTGGAACGACCGGGTGGTGGGCTTGAACCTCGTGGAGGCTTCCTACATACCGCGTGATAGCACGGATCAAAGTCCACGTAGTTCGCGGGGATGGGGCTTACGCTTTGTGTTGGCCCATAGGAGTATGTCATGGTCGATGCTCACTCTAACCCCACGTAAGTCATGCTCGGTGTGAGGAACAAGAGGCGACAAGGACCAGACGATCACGTCTCAAAGGGTGCATCTGTGAGAAGCAGAAAGGGGCTTACGTGTTGAGCGGCCCAAAGAGTAAATAGGGGCTTATGCCTAGTTAGCATCCCAAAGTTTCGGGACTTACTCCAGGATGGAGGCCTGTGGTGTAACAAGGCATAGTGGGAGAGGGTCTCCACTACCCTTGGTAGTGGGGAAGTACGGAGGTGCATGGGTGCAACCTTCCGCAAGAGAGGCTAGGGGCTTACGCTCTGAGGCATCCCTTCCCTCATGTACAAACGCCTCTCAAAAAGGATGATATCATTCCATGCGAGGAATATTCCATTCCCATGGAGACGAGAGGCGTAAAGAATGTCTGAGCCGGGGGGACCCTGCGTGCGAGGCACGGGGTCGGACCACAGTTTAACGTCATGTGTTAAGGATGAGGTGCTTGGCAGTTTAACGTCCTACATCTCAGATGAGGTGGGTTCGCTCCACACCCCTAGGTCTTACATGCCCAACACCATCTACCCCTTGTGGGAGGGAAGGCATCGGCAAGTCCATAGTGAAGGGGGGTCGTAGGGCGAACCATCGAGGGGTCCACGTTAGCGTGGCTATACGAAGAAGCAATATCTGTTAGCGTGCCTATGCGAAGAAGCATGAGGTAAAGAAACGCAATGGGAAATACCGCCCAAGGGACCTTGAGGTTACTTCGTACGAGCCTGGAAGGTCGTACGGGAAAACAACGCATGGCGTGCATGCTCGGTATGGAAGACATCAAGCGCCGGTGCAGAGAGGCACCCAAGGGGCGTCAAGGTGAGGGGTCCTGGGTTTTGCATGCAAAGAGAAGGTTTGCGCGCAAAACACCGGGATGGTGCACAATTGGGGCAGAAGGATAGAGCGCGAATAGGTGATTGCGCATAAAGGGCTTGGATTGCGCGCGGGGGAAATGGTCGATCCCTAAGTCATGGAGAAACCTAAGAGAGGGATTGCGCGCAATTTGGAAGGGATTGCTCGCAATTGGAAGGGATTACGTGCAAGGGGAAAGTATTGCGTGCAAAGGAAGAACACGAAGGATTTGCCAAATTCACTTAAGCCAATGGGGTTGCACACAAAGGCGAACCCCGAGGCAAGGTTGCACGAAAAGGGGAATTACCTTGAAGACATATTGTGCGTGCGGAAGTCCGAATGGCGCGCACGGGAGCTGGTCTGAATTCCTCAACCCCGAAACGGTTGAGGTCGCCTTCTATTTATAGGCATTCGCCGTCGCGGAAATAGGGAGGTGCACGAAATATTTCGCGCCAGGACCCGTTGGTGCATAAGGATTCCCCGCACGGAACCGGGCGTGAAAAATTGCATGCCGCGCCAGTTCCTTTTCACGAATCCTGGGAGCCCTTCACGCAAACAACATTTTTTCGTGTAGGTGACCTTTAATTTCGCGCACCACTTCCAGGTCCTCCAGACCGGGCCTCTGAGTCCGAATATGACTTCGCTCTGTCCGTTCGAAACTTCTTCTAGGAGTTACGGACTTTTTCGGCATCTACAAATGCCCCCCCTCAGAATTGGATCGGCAAGAGGTCGCAATGATCGGATTACGAGGGAAACGTCGAAGCAGTGCACCTCAACATTGGAGGCTCATCAGGCTGCTAAGCTCGGGCTATCTATGAGCGATCCAGCGGCGGGCATACCACCTCGTGTAGAATATACTCCCCGCACGGAGTTAGCCCCAAAAATTGGTGAGCAGGGGGCGGCGGACATCAGTGGCGTTGTCCTTAAGGTGAAGCCGGAAGCTGACGGAGGCATCGTCGCTATCGGGGCGAGAGAGGAAGGTCGCCCGGACGTCGAGGATCGTATTCCTCATTAAGACATCCCCGATTCATATCCTGCTACCGACCTACTGGATACATTTTCCGCATATCAGCCGGCTGATCCCGAGGAGGTAGACGACTCTGACTCAGAAGCGGCCGAGGAGAGCTGGATGACAAGACGCAAAGGGTAGAAGTGTATCCAGTGCTTTCTCAGGCATCCCCAGTCGGATTGGCTGAGGCGAATGGGATCACTTCAGACCTGGCTGCACTTCCTGTGCGCCGAAGGGACTAACTCTCAATGCCTTCATCTGACGGTCCTTGATTACATATCCAAGATGGTACGCGAGAACAGTCGGCACACCGACGTTGCCCAGTGTTGGGAAAGATCAGTGAACACTCAATCATTTCTAAGGGCGGAGCAGAAGGTATGGCGCCTGGAAGGGTAGGTGGCAGAGAAGGAGGCCTTCATTACATTGTGCTCTGAGCTCGTGGAACTACTGGCGGCCCAATTGGCTGACACCCAAGAACAACTGATGGAGGCGAGTCACCAGATGACCGTACTTCAAACCGAGCAGGCACAGGCACAAGCTAGGGTTGGCGAGCTGCGCTCTGCAGCTGCTGATGAAGAGAGGGTCTTCAAGGAGCGAGAAGCAGTCTTGGAGGCTACCAGCCAAAGGGTAGCAGTGTTGTAAAGATCAATCCAACACGTTGATCCCTGAGGTCTCTGTTTTGGCCATCTCATGAACTTTTTTCTTCTACTGCTCAATATTTTGATCTGATGTATGGAACAATCTATTTATCTATACCTTTGTTTTAATATGCTCACCATAATTCTGAAATGAATAACAACTCACCCCTAATCTCCTGTGGGTCGTACCCAATGTGAGGAATAAAGGGTGCTCGTGTTATCATTCCATCCAATTGTGGGGCGTTAACCAAGCTTCAGGCGTCCAAAATTAGGCCTGGATTTTTGAGGAGGAGATGGAGGTCCAGCCGATGGGGTGGACCTCAGACCGATCGACATATCATCTCCTCAATGTTCCGTAACACACAAGCGGGGAAATTCCAGGGGCATTGAAATATATCCGAACATAGGGAGATGAAAAAGGTGAATCACATTACCCAAATTCGGAACACTGTGAAGGTGGCATGGTGATGGAGGATAACTGTTGACTATAGCAGAAATGTAGTATCCATTTCACATCGGCCTGAAATGGGGACAATAAATGAGGGCTGAACACTGACCATGTTCGAAACATGAGGACTAACTCAAATATCGCCAATCAGTCATCCGGAACGCTGGCGCAAGACAGTAGGCGTACCGTAGGTCAATCAACCATATTTCTACAATAGGTGGACCAAAGGTCTATCATCCATATTGTCGTAGCAGGCGGACCAAAGTCTATCATCCATACTGTTAGGGGGTCCCATCAAACATGACTAGTCCTCTGGGACGTTGGCCCAGGACAGTAGGCGGACCGTAGGTCAATCATCCATATTGCTATAGTAGGCAGACCAAAGGTCTATCATTCATATTGTCGCAGTAGGCGGACCAAATTCTATGATCCATACTATTATAGGGTCCCATCAAACATGAAAGAGGATGAGGATCCGAATAAAGGGGCACACAAAGCGTGGAAAGTGGAGTGGTGGTTTGTTCGAACAGAGTCCAACACTCCCAAAATAGCACCACCTTGGCGGAGGTGCATTAGGCAGACGTACCAACCTGGACATGGATCATCCCAATTTCCAGACACGACCTCTCTATCGAGAGAACTATCGCTTCCCACCATCACTATGGGGAATCCCAAACTTATTCGGGTTATATGTCATGATTACACCACTCCCTGAGAAGTCAGGCCGAGGGGTCGACAGTAAAGAGGGATGGGATATGGTAATCCCTGGGGCTGGACCCAAGAAAAAATGTCCAGGCATTCCTACATATCTCATAAGGATGAGAATCAAGCCACATGTAGTTCTTGAAGCACAGTTTAACGTCGTGTAGGATGATAAGACAAGAAGGCGAATTCTTAGAACGGGGTGTGTGGGGTGCAGCTGTTGCAAACCCGATGTGAGTGAGGAAATAATCTCTCACTATGCCATGCAGTCCCGTAGTTGGGGTCCCGAAAGCAGGGTCGAAGAGAAGAACTAGTTGAACTCTAGCTGAACCCAAAGACATAAGTTCTAGGAATTCATACGTATCCCATTAGGATGGGGATCAAGCCAGATGTAGTTCTTAGGAGATCTTAGTTTATGGTCTTAGAGATCGGACCATAGGGGCCCAGATATAGGGCAAAATGCAGTTTAGGGTCATGTAGGATCGCGAAAGGATCTTAGTTTTAGGTCTTAGAACTCGGGGCCAAGTATAAGGGGAATTGGAGACACATGGTAAAGCGGTTGTGAAACCCAACGTGAATGAGGGCAAGGCCCTGCTTACTATGTTCTCCTGGGGATGTGTTTAGGTCGAGGGACAGAACACGAAAAGTTAGGCTGGGCCCATGGTGAAGTGCCCAGGCGCTCCTACATATCTCATAATAATGAGAATCAAGCCATACATAGTTATTGAGATGTAGCATGGCACTACATGGCGCCTGCGCAAAGGATGAAGGAGATGTGCAGGTATAGCCCTCGTGCCAAAAGAAGCGGCATTTGATATATCTTGTTTGTCCTTGAAGGTGAATGGTTTTTATTTTATGGAGTGACCAGCCTAGGGTATAAATTCATGGCTTATCCATAATAATCAAGCCGTAACAGGCGTTTACAAACGGTATGGAAATTGACTAATACCCGACGTGATGTCCCCCATGGGGAGTTCATCACAATGCAGTGCCATTTTTCATCGTGCGGACAGGACGATATGATCATAGTTTATGGTAATGTGGTGGGACCAAAAAGCACAGTTTAAGGTCATATGGGTTGGACCTGGGGAATATGCATGATGCAATGAGGCATACCCAATGTGAATGAGGACATAATCCCATGCCATTACTACGTGCGACTATGAGAGATGAGCCTTGGGCCAAGGGGTCGACGAGGGATCAACAATTAGGGGGGCAGGAGATGCTAGCTCCCAGCTAAGCTGGGCTCGAAACACAATGTCTGGGCGACTCCTCATTTCCCATGGGGATGAGGGTCAATATGCACACAATCCTTAATGAAAAAACCCAAGCACATACTCTAACACTCAGATCGCGGGAGCCCCAAGAGACACCGTTACACAGCTTGGTCTGTCTGACGTGTGGGGGTGCACTAAGGTTTAGAGCAAGGAGTGTCAAGAATCCACCTTGACAAGGTGGGGTGGAACATAATGTGAATCATGCAACCAACATTCAGGGCCCAAAGGAACCGGTGTGACGACTGAGGATTACTGTTGACCATGTTCACAACACAACATCCTATCGCGTTATCCTAAAGATAGGGGAAAACAAATGTGTATCAACCGTTGACCATATTCGCAACGTGGGATTTGTATCAATTTGTTGCCCGGAACCCTCGGGGCCGTTGGCCCGTGATGGTAGGAGAGCCCTTAGGCGTTGTATCCAGGCCGTTTTTTTGGGGTCCCACCGGGTGTGAGAGATAACGGGGGACCGAATGAAAGGGAGAATGAAGCAGGGCAACTGGACGAAAACTTGCCTAAGTCGAATCTGACATTCCAGGTCCTAGACCAGAGTACTATGAACACATTAAAAGACCATTGGAAAGGGTCAAAGGGCTTGGTTTGAGAGCGGCCAAAAGATGGCGGATTCCTGGGAGGAGGGGGGAAAAGTGCCAAAGACCCTGTATGACACCTATATATCCCCCCACGGGAAAGGATAGGCCAAAAGACCGAGGTGACCAGGAGATCATGGGATCTCTCAAGAGATGGGGCTGGACCTGAAATCTAGGTGTTCAGGTGGCCCTACGTATCCCATAAGGATGGGAATCAAGCCGCACGTAGTTCTTGAAGTACAACTTAACGTCATGTAGGACGATAAGAAGTATTTCTTCCCGGGAGTGTGCATGGAACGACAGGTAACCCATTGCGAATGAGGGCATAATTCCATACCACACGCTCTGGGTGAAGGCTAGGGCTGAGAGGCCCAAGAAGGAAAAGGGGCCTGAGGCTGGACCTTAGTCAGGGATGCCTAACCAGCTTGCAGTTTAACGTCTTGCAGTGAGGACGGGAAAGTAGTTTAAGGTCATGCTAGACCGTAAGGGTCTTAGTTTAAGGTATTATAACTCAGACCAAAGGGGACCAAGTATGGGGCCAAGTGTAGTTTGAGGTCGTTCTGGACCGCAATCTAGTTTAAGGTCATGGGGGACCATGGTTGCAGTTTAGGGTCATGCTAGACCAGGTGCAGTTTAGGTTTATGTGGGACCACGAAAGGATCTTAGTTTTAGGTCTTAGAACTCGAACCCAAGGATTCAGGCAAAACATTATTTGAGTAACCTAGCGCTGGTTGGAGGAGTGACACGCTCACCATCCATAGTCATCGGGAAATACGATCCATTGGGATAGACCTTATGGAAAATGAAAGGCCCCTCCCATTTGGGCTCCAACTTGGGTGGTTTCCTGCCGGGAATCATTGGTGCTCTGAGAGACAGTACCAGGTCACCTTGCAGGAAATAGTGAAGGTGAACCTTCTTGTTGAAAGCTCAAGCCATCCTACTCTAAGGCCTTTCCAGGTTATGTAAAGCGCGAAGCCTATTCTCGTCCAGCGCTTCCAATTCTACTAGGCGGACTTTGGCAACTCTATCTGGTTCTCGATGGTCATAGACCGCCGTGTTCAATGAGGGAAACTGAATATCGATAGGCAGGACAACCTCAGCTTCGTACACTAGGGAATACGGAGTCACCTGGTTGGAATTGTGAGTCATCGTCCGATAAGCCCAGAGTGCATTGGAGAGGTTTTCCGGCCAACTTTTCTTGTTCTGACCAATCATTTTTGCAGAATGTTAGATAGGTTTTTGTTAAACGCCTCGATCTATCCATTCACCTGCGCATGATAGAGGGAGGTGTGGTTAGAGCAAATGTTGTACTTGGCATACAATTTCTTCAGCTTGGCTGCTCGGAAGTTGGTTTCGTTGTCCGTGAGGATAGCGTGAGGATAGCGTGAGGGACTCAAAATCGATAGATGATATTGGAACTCACGAAGTCAGCGATAAAATGAGCTTTGACTTCCTTGAGCGGAATTTCCTCTTCCCACTTGGAAAAGAAATCCGTAGAGGTCAGAATGAACCGGCACTGGCGGGCCGTCGTCGGCGGGTAAGGTCCTACGATATCCAACCCCCAGACTTCAATGGGCCAAGAATACTTGGTAGTGGGGAGAGGCTTCGGTGGCCGATGCACAAAGTTAGCGTGAAATTGGCATGCATGACACCTCTTGGAAAACTCGATGCAATTGTAGATCATGGAGGTCCAGAAGTACCCCAGCCTCCGAATCTGGTGGGACAACTTCAACCCGGCCTGGTGGGCGCCATAGGAACCAGCATGAACTTCTTGCTTGACCTGTGGGATCTCGACTCCTTGAAGGCAACGGAGGAGAACACCATCAAATCCACACCTGTAAAGGACCTTCTCAAGGCTAGGACCACTTTGAAGGGTAAACTGCAATGCATGGTGTCAGATTCGCTCGTGCTCGGCTTGTTCTGACAGAAGATTGTCATGCTGGAGATATTTAACCAAGGGAATCCTCCAGTCAGGAACCATTTTGATTACCGCATCTAAAGTCCCTGGGGATCCTGACGTAGGGGAACCAGCGGTGAGATGGTTCACCCGCGGTCCATGATCATCCTCTGGAATAATAGGAGCAATGAATCTCTGGTGTTCCATGTGGATAATTAGGTCGTCATGTTCAAGCTCTGAAAGTGATGCGGCCAGGCTGGCCAAAGAATCTTCTTGACTGTTCTGCGACCGAGGGATATGAACGACCTCTGGTCGAGAGGGGAACTTAGCCATTAGACAGAGGGTGCACTCCAGCAATGGCACGATTTCCGGCTTTCTGACAACATAGTCACCATTGACCTGCTTGATGACTATCTCGGAGTCCCCTTTCACATGCAGATGGGGCACATCAATCTCGAGAGCCAGCTCGAGGCCAGTGATGAGGGCGTGATATTCTGCCTCATTGTTGGTGCAGCCTTCTGACAATAGGATCAAATACGGCAGAATGGCTTGCTCTGGGGTGATGAAGACGACACCAAGGCCCACTCTGTTGAGCCTAGGATCATTGAGCCTTCTACCGGTGGGGCTCCATGAGGCACCATCAAAGTGCATCTGCTAGCATGGGACGACATGATCGAATGAGAGGATTGCCTCATTAGGAAAGCCTAGATCCAGTGGCCAATCTACGGAGGTTGGATGAGCAGCTAAGAAGTCTTCCAATGCCTGTCCTTTGATAGCATTATGAGGTACGAACCTGATGTCAAATTGTTGGAGGATCACTGCCCACTATGCTAGTCGGCCAGTCAACATAGGTAGGTTCATGAGGTATTTTAACGGGTCTACCTGAGAGACCAGTTGGACCTCGTGGGGTTGCAAGTAGTGCCACAATTTCTGTATGGAAAATACGAGTGCCAGGTAGCTCTTCTCGATGGGAGAATATCTAATTTTCGTATCGAGGATCACACGGTTGAGGTAGTAGAGGCTATTCTCTGTTCCCTCGTTGTTCTTCTGGGAGAGAAGTGTGTCGAGGGATCGTTCCAGGGCGGTCACATAAAGGACCAGCGGCTTCCCGGAAATGGGTTCCATCAAGACCAGAGGTTGGAGCAGATACTGCTTGATTTCTTCAAAGGCGGTCTAACACTCTTTATCCCACTCGAAGGTCGCACCTTTCTTCATGACCCAGGAAAAGGTCTTACACTTACCGGCCAGATTTGCAATGAATCGGCGTATATAGGATAAGTGGCCTTGGAGGCCTCTGAGCTCCCGAATATTACTCGGGGGAGGCATCTGGCTGGTGGCCTTGATCTTCTCCAGGTCGATCTCGATGCCTCGGTATCAGACAATGAAGCCAAGAAACTTTCCGGAGGTGACCCCGAAGGCGCATTTCAACGGGTTCATCTTCAGGTGGCGAGAACAAAGGAAGCCGCAAACTTTCTCAAGGTCTTTGAGATGGTCCTGGCGCTGGTGATATTTTACCACCAGGTCATCCACGTAGCACTCCACCAGTGTCCTGAGGATTGGCTTGAATATGGGATGCATGGCCCGTTGATAGGTGGCACCTGCATTTTTCGGGCCAAAGGGCATAACCTGGTAGCAGAAAGTTCCTTGGGGGGCCCTGAAGGCAATGAACTCTTCATCCTCGGGGGACATCTAGATCTGTTTGTACCTGAAATACCCATCCATGAAGGAGAGGGCTTGGAACCCGGTCGTGGCGTCGATCAACAACTCTGTCACTGGAAGGGGAAAATCATCCTTCAGACAGTGGCGATTGAGATCGCGGAAGTCGATAGAGACCCTAATTTGTCTGTTCTTCTTCCTGATTGCCACAATATTGGCTAGCCACTAAAGGGACTGAATTTCTTTGATGATGTCGGCTTTGATGAGCTTATAAAATTCGGCCTCAACCAGGGCACCGTGAGAGGGGTGCATCTTTCTGGGAGGTTGTTTGAACCCGCGATGGTTTTCCGGAAGGCCAAGGTGGTGGACGGATACCTGAGGATCTAATTCTGGCATCTCATCATAACTCCAAGTGAACACATCACGGTGTTGTCTAAGAAAGTCTACATAATGTTGCCGCTCCTCGGGGGCATAGTGGCGCTGACCAATGTAGGTCTTGGGTCTGCCTCGCTACCGAGGTTCACCTGCACTAGCTCGTCGACCGTGGTGGAGACACCCTCATCAAAGGCAGGGGGTGCATCTTCTATGTCCTCCTCTCCACTTGTGGAGGGATCATCCGTGGGGGTATATGCTTCGGGGCTACCAGACCCTGATGAGAAGTTGGTTCCAGCTTGGGTGGTAGTGGTCATCATATCAGGAAAATTACGCACTACGGAGGCCATGGAGACAAAGGTGGTTGATCCAATCCCATATGGTCTTCAGCCCAAGGGGCCATGCTTTATGACATCAAAGAAGTAGTGGTGTGTCGTCTTGAGCCGGTCGATTCCGGTCTAGCTAAATAGACACGTATGACATACTGTCGTTTCCATGAGCCTGATGTCCCAATACCGTACAGGGGTAGGAGGTTCGTGAATTACCTGGGGCTGATTGGTGTAGGAGTATGAGGTGATTTCCCGCCGTCGCTTGGACCAGGAAATAGTCCTTCCTCTGGTACCTGAAACAACAAAGCACTGCCCCATGTTGGGGGTTGTGGCCTCCAACCGATGGATTGGGAAGACATAAGCATCATCCAAACCTGCCTAGGGATCACTTGTAATAGTGGCGAGCTCGACCTCACCTGCCAGGATCTGCTTGTCCTTGCCCTTGTAATCGTCGGCGTCCAGATAACGGGCTTTGCAAGAGACAAAAGGATACGCATCTCCTTGGAGCACACCAACATGAACATTAAGAGATTATTTGAGGCATTGGTGATACGATGAGGGGACCGCTGCGTGAAGGTGGAGCCATGGCCTGCCCATAAACGCGTTGTAGGCAGTGTCCTGAGAGACAACCATGAATTTGCTGCTGGAAATTAGGCCACTGAACTGGGTCTTCAATCGAATCTTGCTAAGTGAAGTTTTCTCAGTCTTGTCATACCCCTTGATCCTGAGGTCAGAGGGAGTTAGATCATCCTCAGACAACCCAAGCTTCCGCAGTGTCCGAGTTGGGATTAGGTTAATCCCGGATCTTGTTTCAATAAGACAGCGCCGGACTTCCATGCCATTGAACTAGTCGGTGATGTATAGTGGGTGAATTTTCTCTTACATGGGGGGGTATTCATCTTCACTAGAGAATGAGATAACCACCTGACATTCAGCGTTCTCAATCACCTTGGCGTGGAAAGCTTCTGCAGCCGTTACCTCCGTCTCAAACTGGAGGGGGCTTTTTAGGGCCCCAGTGAGTGCCTCACGCATTTTGAATGATAGGCAAAGAGACTCAAGGATAGATAGCCTTGTTGGAATTCCATAAAGGTGCTTCAAGACATCATACTTTCGGGCCAAATGTGAGCTTCTGCTTACAGGAGGCCACTCTGCGATTGGAGGCATGACAGGCCCTGTTGGTGGGATCAGTGGCTGACTGGTACTAGACAAGTCTTGTTGTTCACTAGTCGAAGCCCGGAGAGTGGCTGCAGGATTAGGACTGGAAGGCTGGGGGTGGCTGGTGGCAGGGCAGAGATGGTCGCTGCACGACCGAGGTGGTTCTACCTGATCCAGCAACACAAACGGTGGTATAGGCGAACCTATCGACACCGAATGAAGGGGTCGCATGCGCTGAGCTCTGTATTGGGCCTGCTGCCTAGTTTCAGTGGCGTGCATGGCCTGGCTAGAGGTGCCAAATGCCATACCCCGGCGATTCATGTAGTTGCGGCTCCGCCGACGTTGGCGACAGCTGGGGACATTGGGAATGTCCACCTGGCGTTCCCCATCGTTGGGAGTCAAAAAGGGATTTATCAACTCTACGGTGTTAACCGAAGCGTACCCCGAACCGTCACTCGAGGAGTCATCCACTATCGGATGGAGTCTTGGAGGTATCCCCATTTCTGGGGGCATAAAATCACCAAGAGTGCGGGATGATGACGGTATTGGCAGGGCGCGTTCTTTCTTCTCGCGCCGTCCCTTGCTCTTGTGGGAAGAGGTAGGCTGGGATGATGATACCGAGGTAGCGCTCGCAGATTCTGAGAGCTCTGGCTGATTCAGGCAGGCACGGATGATGCCAGGAGTGCGGGAGACCATCTTATGGGCCATCCAGTCGTTATACTTCTGGGACCCACAGTCGGAAACCTGCTACCACTCATACTTGTTGCCACTACCGCCCTCTGGTCTCACAAAGACACCTGCTACTTATGTCGGGGCTGGGCCCAACCTTACTATATTGTTTTCAATATGGTCTTGGAGCTAGTCCTTGAACATGTAACATCATTGGATGGTGTTCCCCAGGGTATGGTGTTAAGGGCAGTAGTTGGGGTGATCAGTGAGATGTGCCTCTTCCAGCTTCCAGCACTCGGGCAGCCGCACGATTCTCTACTCCAAGGCACTACAGAAATAACCGGGAACCTGGGCCTTGTCGAACGAGTAATTCTGATTCCTTCTATTTGGAAAGGGGGCTCTAGGATGTCGGCCCTAATGTGGGGCCGGAGGAGCATGCCGAGAAGGCGGAGCCAAATTATCTCTCCTAGGTGGTGGCGGTGCGTTATGCGGAGGCGATTGCTGATTTTGAGGTGGTCAATGCTGGGCTGGAGGCTATGCTCGTGGGGGTGGACCCCTATGGGGTTGTGGAGCTAGCCTCACTGGTAGCAACTCTAGCTTCCTGGGGGCCTCTATCTGGGCCATAGCAACGGGCTCGGCTCTGGCGGATCTCCTTTCAGGGATTACAAGAGGCAGCGGGCGTGCCTGAATGGCCTGTTGTAGGGCTTCTTCGAGGCGCTGAGCCTTGTCTGAGAAGTCCCGAAACCCTCCAGGGTAATTTTGAGTGATCAAAGAAGGAAATAGCTCTGCCTTGACGTTCCCTACACACATTGTCAGTAATTTCTCTTGAGTTATTGGCATGTCAAGGGAGTACGTGAGCCCCTTCCACCGGGCGATGAAGTCCGTGACTCACTCAACGGGCCTTTGTTTGCACCTGAAGAGGACTTTGATGTTCGTCTTTCGGGTTGTGGAATTGAACTGGTATAGGAATAGCCTGCGAAGGTCCTCCCAGCTAGTCACAGATCTGATAGGGAGCTGGCTATACCAGACGAATGTTGGTCCTTCTAGCGTCTGAACGAAGCAACGGATCTTGGCGGCCTCCAGGTGCGCTGGAGTCCCTAACATAGGCCCACACTTAGAGTTGAAGTGGGCCAGGTGTTGTGGCGGGTCTCTGGTCCCATTAAAGGGGGCGAAAGTGGGGTTCCCAAATCCTGGCAGGGCCGGCTTGTCATCCACCCATGCTGGGTATGGCTTTCCGTCCGGTGGGATTTCCACCTATCGAGTTTCCAAAGCCTCTAAGTGGGCGATGAGTGCTTCCATTAGATCGTCCAGACATGGGTTCCTGTCCTGACGGGGATCCCTAACCACAAGCACATTACCGGGCTCTTCAATCTGGTAGTCAAGCTCAGAAACTTGCGGGGCGGTAGGCGGAGCAACTCTCGGGGCAGTGGGAGGGAACCGAGCGGGGTCCCTTAGGTGATCACGCCGCTCAGGAGGGTTCAGCGAAACTTTTCGCTCCCTCTTTCCATGAGTTCCAGCCTCTCCCCTGTCGGTGAATGTGGCATGGTCGCGGTTGCCCGGGGGAATCTTGTCGAGGGGTAGTTGCTCTTTCCCCTGCTGTCCCGTCCTAGGATCACCGTAGTCAGGCTTCATCTCTACAATGCGTTCGGCCAAGAGTTCATCAACCAACCTCTTCTGCTCAGCAAGATGTTGGCGGAACGATGCCTTCTCGGGATCTTCCTCTGACTTCTGTACCGAGGCAGATGGGTCGGTGAGCTTGACAGCCCTGATGTGCTCTTTACCCTTACCGATGATTTGACTCAATGTTAATGCCTCAGTGGGTGTGGGGAGGCCCAGGAGGTTCCACTACTGGAGAGTAATTCTCCCTGATGGGTCCAGTAGCGGCATGTCCTCTGGGGGTGAGTCCCCATCGAGAGTTCCACACCATTTCCCTCTCTTGAAAGGTCGGCCATGTTGGCCGCCACTGCCATTGGCGGCATTCCTTCAGAGTCGCCCAGTGAGTCGGGCTGTCGGTGAATCATACTGAAAAGAAGGGAAGCGTACTGCCCCCATCCACAAACATTCGCGTGGGGGGTGGCCTCCTCGATAACATTGCAGAGCACTTGAAAACTTTGGACATATTATTGCTGGAGGGCCTTGTGGTGGCCAAGTGACTCGGGGTGATGAACCGTGGGGAGTGCGACCAGGTCGACCCGACGGCATTGCTCACTGATATCCTCGAGATGTGCTTGAATCTCGGGATAAGGCGCTAGCTGATGGTGAAGACAGGAGTGAGTCACCCGGAGATTCTGGAGGAAATATTCAAACTCTCCCGGGGTGAGCGACTCTGACATATCAAAATCCGACCCTACGACCGGCCAAAACTTCTCGGGGAAGTGGCCCGCTGCGAGGATGGTCTAGAAGCTCCATGACTCTTTTTCGGGATCTGGCCGTTGATGCCCTTGCTCATCAACCAAGAATGGTCGAGGAACTGGGAATGGTGATGAGGCAGACCGCGGGACCAGTGGGATAGCTGGCGGAGAATACGGTGAGCAGGCCGATTGGCCGCCAAATCCTAAGTCATCCTCCAAGGGTTTCAATGTCCTAGCTTCCACGTCGTGATAGGATGGGTTGGAGAATGGGCCTCCTGTCACAGTGTCGGTGCTTGACAAGGGTGTGTCATGTCACGACTCTTCCGTAGGTCCCCAGAAAAGTTCTCCCCCCTCTCGGACCGAGGTGGAAGGTGCTTCCGGGGAGGCTAGCGGTAACTTTAAGTTTGACCCCTGGGAGTACGCCAAGTCCTCGTCCTCCTAGATATACCTCCGGAGGGAGGTGGGGATCAAACGGATCTCGCATTCGGGGAGTATGAGGCTGACGCGCCATGTCCCCACCCTTGCCCTTGACTCATAAGACTAGAGGTAGGGCTCCATCGCTGAGTCGTACTCTGCCTCAGAGTCTGAGAAACGGACTGGTTGGATTTCGGTTCGGACTTCCCTGACATTCCTCTTATGGCAACGATGTCCCGCCTTCCTGCCCCTGGGTGGATCCTCGGGGCAGGGGTGATCTCCTTCATGGAGTCCTCTGGCCGTAATAGTGCTGGGGCAGAGAGGATTGATGTCTAGGGTGTGAGAAGCACTAGGACAGATGTCAAAAGGGACATGGGGAGGACCTCTATGTGGATGAGCGACCAGACATGCAACGACTCCATACTCGTGGCCAACGACAAGGGAAGTGACCTCGTACCCCATGCAGTGGGCGCTGGAAAGAGCCATACCTGGAGCGTAGCTACCACGGGGAAGTCTTTTTCTTTCCAAATCAGTGGCATGGAGTGGGGCTTCACGCTAGATGGAACTACCGCGAATTTGTCTGCGGTGGCCATTACCTGTGCCAATGACCGAGAGAGTCGACCCAACCTGCCTGCAGGGCGGTCGGGGCCTCGATTCGGGTCGGGCATGTAACTTCCCCTACTCAGTGTATACGGGGGTCTGATAACAGGAGTCAGCAATGGCTCGAGCCATAGTGGTTGGGGATTTTGGTGCCCCAGGTCCGGCATTCTCTTACGCTTGCGCCCGATGCTGGCATCGGGTCAGATGGGTTGGAGCTGGTGGTGCGGGCACAGAGATTGCCTGCTCCTCGGTCTGTGGAGTTGAGCGGTGGCGTCATCGCAGCCTGGCAGCGGACATTGTCGTGAACCCCTGGAATGGGTCTCTGATCGGGCGAACACGGACATCCCCTACCTCATCGGCGTAGGGAAGGGAGGTGTCAAGGTGCTCTGGGGATAGGTTCCTGAAATGGTTGAATGTCGGTGTGGGAAGCAATGGCTCACGGTGCAGCCCTCAGGGGCAGTGATGGTGGTGAGGCGCAGCTGCCTCTAGATCCAAACGGTCCATGTCCCTTGTGGGGATGACCCCTTACTCCTCGTACCTACGAACCAGGTCATTGATCACCCTTGGTTTGATGATCTCTGATGGGTAGAGGGGGCGTGAGCACCCGATAGTCGCGACAATTAGAGTCGAAGTAGCTGTGTAAAAGGTGGGGCCATGTGGGGTGGCTGTGTCTGTACTGCCCCTGCCCCTGCGCCGGTGGGCATGAGGTGATCGAGCTCCAGATGCAGCAATCTGATTCCTGGAAGCAGGGAGATGAACCCATTAGTACTAACAGGAAAATAAATTGACAACCAATAGCCTAGAATAATTCTGTCTTCCATGGTCGGTGAGAGGGATCCATGCTGATGACATCGTAGAATGGAGTAATCAACGTCCTGACTGCCTCAACCCCTGGCGGGTTTCACGTCCTGGTGCTAGGTGCCCAGACCTGGTGACATGCTAATCTTCTAACACCCCGAACGCTACCAGTCCCCATATTGAGGAGAAGAGATTCACATCAGTTTCACCATTTTCTATTTCCAACACTTTTACACCGGGGCACGCGTGCATCCGTCACGCAGGGGAGGACGCGCGGCTTGAGGCCCCTCATTCCCACTTTCCAAAGGCGGGCGACATTCGTTCCTTGTTCAGGGACGTCTGCTCCTTGATCGAAACCGGGATGACGGGATGTCGGTTCTTCCTTCCATGGATTCCTCCTTAGATCTCGTCACCTAGCCCAAGTCTCCAACATAGATTTAAGATGGGTTCGTGAAGCTCGTTCCCAGCACCATATCTGCATGGACGCCAGTTAATTACGCTGCTTCTGTCGACACGCTCCAAGGGGTCTGTTCGGGGCAGCAACCTTCGGTGAGAATAATGGTCACGCTGGGGTGTCATTGGCGCGCCTTGACGCTGGGGGATTGGAATGTCTGTCTTTTGTCCCTTATTATAGGGCTTCTTGAGGGCACAAAATCCCGAGGCATCCCACATCGAACGCGGGGAATTGTGTACCATCTGGGGTTTTCCTCAGTTTCCAATGTTTAACACGGGGTATGCCGTGAGTTTAACGTCTTGCGGAGATGGATCAGACTTATCAGAACACTGAGAGTGGATCAGATTGAAGGACCCCCTAGGGGGAACACCGATATTGGGGCCAGCATGTGGGCAGCTTCCCAGATATTGTGGAGTGGAATGAGGTGGCATGATCCCATAGGGATGTGGTGGCCTGGGTAAGGATCAGGATGGGTGATGGAGTGAATAGGGGCTTGAACCTCATGGAGGCTTCCTATGTATCCCCATGGTAGGGAATCAAAGTCCGCGTAGTTTGGTGATACGGTGGGACACCTGAAGAGGCGGGCCATGAGAATGAACGCATGGATTGGAGCCTGGAGGAAGTAAGATCTCCGAGATAGGGCATGAGCTTTCCGAGGCACGTGGGCTCGAGGGAGAGGTCAGGATGAGACGTGGGTGTGAGGTATGGGGCTTATGCTCTGAGGCAGCCCATAACGGTGGTTTTGAACCGACACGGAGGGGTCAGAACAACTGAGTGATGGGATTGAACCTCGTGGAGGCTTCCTACGTACCATGCATTAGCAGGGATCAAAGTCCACGTATTTTGGGGCATACAATTTAACGCCATGCGGGACGAGGGCATACAGTTTAACGTCATGCGGGATGATCAATTTGGGGCTTATGCTCTGAGTCAGCCCAAAGTGTTTGGTGAACCGACGTGAAGAAGTCGGAACGACCGGGTGGTGGGCTTGAACCTCATGGAGGCTTCCTACGTACCACACGCTAGCACAGATCAAAGTACACATAGTTTGCTGGGATGGGGCTTACGCTCTGAGGTGTCCCATAGGAGGATTTCATGGTCGATGCTCGCTCTAAGCCCACATGATTCATGCTCGGTGTGATAAATAAGAGGCGGCAAGGACCAGACGATCACATCGCAAAGGGTGCGTCCGTGATAAGTGGAAAGGGGCTTACACATTGAGTGGCCCAAAGAGGAAATAGGGGCTTACGTGTGGTTAGCGGCCCAAAGTGTCGGGGCTTACTCCAGGATAGAGGCCTGTGGTGCGACAAGGCACAGTGGGAGAGGGACTCCACTGGCCTTGGCAGTGGGGAAGTACAGAGGTGCATGGGTGCATCCTTCCGCAAGAGAGGCTAGGGGATTACGCTCTGAGGCAGCCCTTCTCCCATGGACAAACGCCACTCCAAAAGGAGGATATCATTCCATGCGAGGAAAATTCCATTCCTATAGAGAGGAGAGGCATAGAGAATATCCAAGTCGGGGGGACCCTGCGTGCGAGGCACGGGGTCGGACCACAGTTTAACATCATGTGTTAAAGATGAGGTGCTTGGTAGTTTAATGTCCTACAGCTCGGATGAGGTGGGTTCACTCCACATCCCTAGGGCATACATTCCCAACACCCTCTACCCCTTATGGGAGGGAAGGCATCGGCAAGGCCGTAGTGAAGGGGGGCCACAGGGTGAACCATCGAGGGGTCCATGTTAGCGTGGCTATGTGAAGAAGCAATAGCCGTTAGCGTGTCTATGAGAAGAAGAATGAGGCAAAGTAACGCAATGGGAAACACCGCCCAAGGGACCTTGAAGTTACTTCGTACGAGCCTGGAAGGCCGTACGGGAAAATAACGCATGGCGTGCATGCCTGGTATGGAAGACATAGGGAGCCGACGCAGAGAGGCACCCAAGGGGTGTCAAGGTGAGGGGTCCTGGGTTTTGCTCACAAAGAGAAGGTTTGCGTGCAAAACACCGGGATGGAATGCAATTGGGGCAGAAGGATAGTGCGTGAATAGGGGATTGCGTGCAAATAGCTTGGATTTCGTGTGGGGGCAATGGTCGATCCCTAAGTCAAGGCGAAACCTAATAGAGGGATTGCGCTCAATTTGGAAGGGATTGCGCGCAATTGGAGGAGATTGTGCACAAGGGTCAAGGATTTCGCACAAAGGAAGAACCTGGAGGAGTTGGAAAATTCACTTAAGCCAGTGGGGTTGCGCACAAAGGTGAACACCGGGGCAAGGTTGTGCGAAAAGGGGAATTACCTGGAAGACATCTTGCGGGCGCGGGAGTCCAAATTGCATGCACGAGAGCTGGTCCGAATTTCTCAACCCCGAAACGGTTGAGGTCACCTTCTATTCATAGGCATTCGCCGTTGCGGAAATAGGGTGGCGCGTGAAATCTTTCATGCCAGGACCCGTCGGCGCGCAAGGCTTCCCCGCGCGGAACCGGGTGCACAAAATTGCGCGCCATGCCAGTTCCTTTTCGCGAATCCCAATAGCCCTGCGCGCAAACAACATTTTTTCGTGCGGGTGCCCTTTAATTTCACGCACCACTTCTAGGTCCTCCGGACCGAGCCTCGGAGTCCGAATATGACTTTGCTCTATCTGTTCGAAACTTCGTCTAGGAGTTACAGACTTTTTCGGCGTCTATAGGGAGTATTTGGTCTCCGTATCAAGGGGCATGCGGCTGAGATAGTAGAGGTTGTTCTCTATTCCCTCATTGTTCTTCTCGGAAAGAAGGGAGCCCATGGATCATTCCAGGGCAGTCACGTAAAGAACCTGAGGCTTCCCGGAGATAGGTGCCATCAAGACCGGAGGCAGGATCAGATATTTCTTGATTTCCTCAAAGGCAGCTTGTCACTCCTCGTCCCATTCATAAGTGGTTCCTTTCTTCATGATCCGGGAAAAGGGCATACAATGTCCAGCCATATTCGCAATGAATCGGTGTATATAGGCTAAGTGGCATTGGAAACCTCGAATCTCATGAATATTTCTTGAGGGAGACATCTGGCTGATGGCCTTGATATTTTCTGGGTCTATATCAATGCCTTAGTGCCTAACAACAAATCCAAGGAACTTTCCAGAGGTGACCCCGGAATCACACTTCAACAGGTTCATCTTCAGGTGGCGGGAACAGAGGAAACCGAAGACTTTCTCAAGGTCTTTGAGATGATCCTGGGGCTAGAAAGATTTGACCACCAGATCATCCACATAGCATTCCACCAATCTTCCCAGAATCATCTTGAATATGCGATGCATGTCCCGCTGATAGGTGGAACCTGCATTCTTTAGGCTGAAGGGAATAACCTGGTAACATAAAGTACCTTGGGGTGCCCTGAAAGCTGTGGATTCTTCATCTTCGGGGGCCAACAAGATCTGGTTATACCCAGAGTACCCAACTATGAAGGAGAGGGCTTGGAACTCAGTCGTGGATTCAATCAACAACTTTGTCACTGGAAGGGGAAAGTAATCATTCGGACAGTGATGATTGAGGTCAAAGAAGTCAATACATACCCTGATTTGTCCATTCTTCTTCCTGACTGGCACAATGTTTGCTAGCCACTTGGGATAATGGACTTCCTTAACAATGTTGGCTTTGATGAGCTTATCAACTTTAGCCTCGATCATGGAACCATGATAAGGGTGCATATTTCATGGAGGCTTCTTGAATCCACGATGACTTGACGGGAGACTGAGACAGTGAACGGCTACCTGAGGATCCAATCCTGGAATCTCATCGTAACTCCAGGAAAACATGTCACTGTGTTGTTTAAGGATGTCTATGTACTGCTGCTGCTCCCCGGGGGGCATGGTTACACTGATCAAGGTGGGTCTCTGATCTACCTCACTACCAAAGTTCACTTGTACCAACTCGTTAACTGTGGCTAAAACACCTTCCTCAAAAGAGGGAGGAGCAACCTCCAGATCCTCTTCTGTATTCATAGAGGGATCCTCCGTAGGGGGGGTTACTTTCGAGTTAACATACCTCAAGAGAAGTTTGGTACTAGCTTGGGCGGAAGTGGTTATTTCATCGGGGCACTCCAGCGCCGCTGAGATCGTAGAGACGAAGGCAGTTGACCCAATCTCATCTGGCCTTCGGCCTAAGGGGCCACGCATGATAATATAAAAGAAGTAGTGGAGTGTTGGCCAGAGCCGACCTATTCCAGCCTGGAAAAACAAGAAGGTATGACAGACCGCTGTTTCCATGAGCTAGACGTCTCGATACCTGACGGAAGTAGGGGCTCTAGGACCACTAAGGCCTGATTCATATAAGAATACGAAGTGATCTTCTGACTTTTCCTGGATTTGGGAGCATGGTTCCCTTTTGTCCTGGAAATGACAAAACACTGCCCCATATCGGGGGTCGTGACCTCCAACCGATGGATCGAGAAGACGTAGGCGTCATTCAGGTCTGCCCATGGGTCGTCTGTAGTGGTGACGGGCTGAACTCCACTTTCCTGGACTTATTTATCCTTGCTATTTTAATAGTCAGCATCCAAGTAGCAGGCTTCACAAGAGGAGAAAAAAGATGCATCACCTTGGAGTACACTCACTCAACCATTAAGGGAGTACTTAAGGCATTGTTGATACGAGGAGGGGACCGCTGCATGTAGGTGGAGCCATGGCCTACCCATCAACGCATTGTATGTGGTGTACTGGGAGACAACCATGAACTCAATGCTAGAAACTAGGCCACCGGACTGAGTCTTCAAGTGGATCTTGCCAACTGTAGTCTGCTCTGCCCTATCATATCACTGGATTCTTAAATCAGATGGAGTCAGGTCATCCTCGGATAACCCTAGCTTTCGTAGTGTCCATGTTGGGATAAGGTTGATCCCAGAGCCGATATCAATGAGACAGCGGTAGACTTCCACGCCATTGAACTTGCCTGTGATATACAGCGGGAAGATATGCCCCTATATGGGGGAGCCCTCATCCTCCCCAGAGAACGAAATAATGGCCTAACATTCATCATCCTCAAACACTTCAGTGTGAAAAGCCTCCGCGACTGTTATCTCTGTCTCAAACTGGAGGGGGCTTCATAAACCCTCAGCGAGTGCCTCACACATATATTGTGATAAGCTAAGGTCTTCAAGAATGGAAATCCTTGCTGGGATACCACCAAGGTGCTTAATAACATCGTACTTCCATGCCAGGCATGAACCTCTGCTTACAAGAGTCCGCTCCATGACCAGAGGCATGGAGGGACCTTCCAGCTAGACTGGCTGCTGATTGGTACTAGGAATATCTCGTTGTTCACTAGTCGAAGCCCGGGAAGTGGCTACCGGATGAGGACTGGAAGGCTGGGGTCAGCTGGTGGAAAGACGAAGCTGGTCGCGGCACAACTGATGTGGTTCCTCCAGATCCAGTAACATAAACGGTGTTGGAGGATAACCTGTCGACACTGGATGAAGGGGCCATGTGTGCTGCGCTCTGCACTGGGCCTGATATCTGGCCTCAGTGGCATGCACGGCCTAGCTGGAGGTGCCAACTATCATGCCCCGACGATTCATGTAACCACGGCTCCGACGACGTTGGCGATGGCTGGGGACATCGGGATGGTCTACCTGTCGTTCCCCATCGTCGGGAGTCAAATAGGGATTTACCAACTCTATGGTGTTAATAGAAGCATACCCTAGACTATCACTTGAGGAGTCATCCACTACCAGGCGGAGTCTTGGAGGGATCCCCATTTCTGAGGGCATAATGTCACCAAGAGTGCGGGTCAACGATGGCATTGGCAGGGCGCGTTGTTTCTTCTTGCGCCACTACTGCTTTCTCTTCTGGGAAGAGACTGGCTGAGACGACGATGCCAGAGTAGTAACCGCATCTTCTGAGGGATTTTGATGATTCAGGTATGCACGGATGATTCTGTGGGTGCGGGCGACCGCCTTGCAGGCCATCCAGTCGTTATACTTTTGGGACCCATGGTCGGAAAACTTCTGCCATTCACCTTCGTCGCCGCTACTGCCATACGATCTCACAAAGACACCTGCCACTTGTGTCGGGGTTGGGCCCACCTGACTATATTGTTGTTAATATGGTCTTGGAGCTATTCCTTGAACACATTGCATTGATTGATGGTGTGCCCCATGATCCAGTGATAAGGGCAGTAGTTGGGATGATCAGTGAGATGCGCCTCTTATGGCCTCTGGCACTTAGGCAGCCGGATGATTCTCTACTCCAAGGCACTGCGGAAGTAACTGGGGACCTGAGCCTCGTCAAATGAGTAGGTCTGATTCCTGCTGACCGGAAGCGGGGCTCTAGGAGGCTGACCCTAATGGGGGACTGGAGGAGCATGCCGAGGATGAGGAACTTGATTATCTCACCTAGGTGGTGGTGGCGCGTTATGCGGAGGTGCTTGTCGATTTTAAGGTAGTCGCTGCTGGGCTGGAGGCTGTGCCTGTGGGGGTGGACCCCTATGGGGCTGTGGAGCTGGCTCCACTGGTAGAAATTCTAGATGTCTGGGGGCCTCTATCTGGGTCACAACAGTAGGCTCAGCTTTGTAATCTCTCCTTTCTGGGATTACAAGAGGCAGTGGTCGTGCCTGACTGGCTTGTTGCAGGGCTTCTTTGAGGTGTTGAGCCTTTTCCGAGAAGTCTCGAAACCCTCCGGGGTAATTCTGAATGATCAGAGAAAGAACAAGCTCTACCTTGACGTTCCCTATGCACATTGTCAGTAATTTCTCTTGAGTTGGTGGCATGTCAAGGGAGTATGTGAGCCCCTTCCACCGGGCGATGAAGTCTGTGACTCGCTCATCGGGCTTTTACTTGCACCTGAAGATGTTTGTCATGTTCATCCTCTGGGTTGTAGAACTGAACTTGTAGAGGAATTGCCTACGAAGGTCATCCCATCAAGTCACAGATCCGACAGGGAGCTGGCTGTACCAGAAGAACGTTGACCCCTCTAGTGTCTGAACAAATCAACGGAGCTTGGCGGCCTCCTTCTACGTCGGAGTCCCTAACATAGGCCCACACCCTGAGTTGAAGTGGGCTAGGTGTTGTGGCGGGTCTCTTGTCCCATTAAAGGGGTTAAAAATGGGGTTCCCAAATCTCATAGGTGCTGGCATATCATCCACCCATGCTGGGTACGACTTTCCGTCTAGTGGGATCACCACCTTCCGAGTTTCCAAAGCCTCTAAGCGGGCGATGAGTGCTGCCATCGGATCATATGGATATGGGGTCATGTACTAACAGGGATTCCTAACCACAATTTCATTGTCGGGATCTTCAATGTGTTAGAAAAACTTAGCAGCTCGTGGAGAAGCTGGTGGAACGACCCTTGGGGCGGTGGGAGGAACCTGAGTGGGGTCTCTTGAGTGGTCACACTGCTCAGGAGGGTTTGAAAAAACATATTGTGCCCTCTTTCCATGAGCTTCGGCCTCTCCTCTGTCATCAAACATGACATGATCAAGGTTTCATGGGAGAATCTCACCGAGGGGTAGTTGTTCCTGCCCCTACTGCCCCAGCCTAGGATCACCATAGTTGGGTCACCGCTATACAATGCATTCAGCCAGAAGCTCATCAACCAACCTCTTCTGCTCAGCAAGCATTTGGCATAGCGTGTCCTTCTTGGGATCTTCCTCTGCCTTCTACACTGAGGTAGACGGGTCAGAGAGCTTGATAGCCCCAACGTGCTCTATACCCTTGCCGATATTCCAGCTCAGTATTAATGCCTTAGTGGGTGTGGGGAGACCTAGGAGGTTCCTCTGCTGACGCGTAATCCTCCCTGATGGGTCCAGTGGAATCTTTTCCTCAAGTGGTAAGTTCCCATCAAGAAGTTCCAGACCGTTCCCCTCTCCCGACAAATCGTCCATGTTGACCGTCGCTTCCCTCAGGGGCATGTCCTCAGAGCCTCTTAGTGAGTCGGGATGTCGGCGAATCCCACTGAAGAGAAGGGCAACGTACTGCCCCCATCCACGGACGTGCACATGGGGGTGGCCTCCTCGACAAATTTACAGAGTACTTGAAAACTCTGAACACATTGTTTTTGGAGGGCTCTGTGGTGGCCAAGTGACTCGAGGTGCCGGACCGCGGGGAGTGCAGCCAGGTCGACCCGATGACATTTCTCGCTGATATCCTCAAGGTTTAATTGGCTCCCGAGATACGGAACTTTCTGGTGGAGAAGACGGAAGTGAGTCTCCTGGAGGGTCTGGCGGAGACATTCAAAATCCCCTGGGGTGAATGATTCTGGTGTATCAAAATCCGACCCTATGACCGGCCAAAACTTCTCGGGGAAGTGGCATGATGCGAGGATGGTCCAGAAGCTCCATGACTTCGGTTCAGGATCTGGCCCCTAATGGCCATGCTCATCAACTGGGAGTGGTTGGGGATCTGGAAGTGGTGTCGAGGTAGGCCGGTGGGGAATACGGCGAGTAGGAAAATTGGCCACCAAATCCTAGGTCGTCCTCCAAGGGTTGTAGTCACCTGCCCGCCATGTCGCGGTAGGATGGACCGGAGAACGGACCTCCTGTCACAGTGTCAGTGCTTGCTGGGGGTGTGCTATGTCACGGCTCTTCTGCAATCGACCCCCAAAAAAGCTCTCTGCCCTCTCTGGACGATGTGGAAGGTGCTTCCGGAGAGGCCGATGGTGACTACAAGTTTGATCCCTGGGGGTACGCCAAGTCCTAGTCCTCCTGGATATACCTTCGGAGAGAAGAGGGGATCATATGGATCTCACATTCGGGGAGTAAGAGGTGGACGCACCATATCCCTATCCCAGCCATTGACTCAGAGGACTGAGGAGAGGGCTTCATCATCGAGTCGTACTCCACCTCGGAGTCTGAGAAACGGACTGGTTTGATTTCTGTCTGGCCCTCCCTGGCATTTCTCTTATGGCGATGATGTCCCGCCTTCCTCCCCTGGGTGGCTTCTTGGGGTAGGGTTGATTTCCTTCATGGATTCCTCTGGCCGCACTGGTGCTGTGGCAGAGAGGATTGAAGGTCGAGGTGCGGGGAGCACCGAGGAAAATGTCAAAAGGGACACGGGGAGGACCTCCATGTGGGTGAGTGACTGGATATACAATGGCTCTATACTCGCGGTCTGCTGTAGGGGAAGTGACCCCATACCCAGTGTAGTGAGAGCTGGAGAGATCCCCACCCGGAGTGTTGCTGTCATTGGGAAGCCCCTTACCTGTGGCAAGGGTGGTGCCAGGCAGTCCTCCGGGCTATGGTTGGAAGAAGGGAGGTCCCACACCTTCTAGAACAATGGTACGGAGTAGGCCTTTACGCTGGATAGAACTACCACGAATTGGTCTGCAGTGGCCATTTCCTGTTTCGATGACTGAGAGAGTCAACCAAACAGGCCCGTGGGGTGGTTGGGGCCTCAATCTGGATCGGGCATATAACTTCCCTTGCTCAACGTGTGCGGGGGTTTGATGATAGGAGTCAATGGTGGCTCAGGCCATAGTGGTCGCTGACATGGATGCCCTGGGGCGAGAATACTCTTCCGCTTGTGCCTGACGCTAGCATCAAGTCAGATGGGTTGGATACGGTGGTGCGGGCACATGGATTGACTGCTCCTCAGCTCGAGGAGTCTGGTGGTGGCCCCGACATGACCTGGTGGGGGGCCTTATCGTGAACCCTTGAAGCAGTTCTCCGATTGGGCTAACCCAGACATCCCCTACCTCATCGGCGTAGGAGAGGGAGGTGTCAAGGCATTCCGGGGATAAGCTCCCAAAACGGTTGAATGTCGGGGTGGGGAGCAGCGGCTCCCTGCACGGCCCTAGGGGGCTGCATTGTGGTGATGCGCAGCTACCTCAAGGTCCAAACGGTGCATGTCCCTGGTGGGGATGACCCCCTACTCCTCGTACCTACGCACAAGGTCGTTGATCACCCTTCGTTGGATAATCTCTGATGGGGAGAGGGGCCTTGATCACCCAGCAGTCATGGCGGTCGGAGCAGCTGTGGAAGAGGCGGAACAGCGTGAGGTGGCCACGTCGGTACTGCCCCTGCCCCAGCGCCGGTGGGTAGGTGGCGATCGAGATCTGGATGCAGCGATCATATTCCTGAAAGTAGGTAGATGAACCCATTAACACTGATAAGAAAACAAATCGACAACCAGTAGCCCAGTGTCATTCTGTCTTCTGTGGTCGGTAAGACGGATCCACACTGACAACGTCGCAGAACAGAGTGCTCAATGTCCTAACTACCCTAACCCCTGGCGGCTTTCACGTCCTAGTGCTGGGTGCCCAGACCTAGTGACATGCTAATATTCTGATGCCCCAAACGCTACCAGTCTCCATATTGAAGAGAAGAGCTTCACGTCGGGTTCACCATTTTCTGTTTCCAATGCTTTCCGCCAGGGCGTGTGCGCGTGCGTCCGTCACGCAGAGGATGTGCGGCTTGTTGCCCGACATTCTTTCTTTCCAAAGGCGGGTGGAATTCACTCCTTATTCAGGGACGTCGGCTCCATGATCAAAATGGGATGATGGGATGTCAGTTCCTCCTTCCGTGGATTCCTCCTCGGAACTCTTCACCTAGTCCGGGTCTCCCTCATAGATTTAGGATGTGTTTTTGAAACTCTTACCGGTGCCATATCTTCATGGACACCAGTTAATTACGCTACTTCCGTCGAGATGCTCCAAGGGGTCTGGTTGGGGCAGCAACCTTTGGTTAGGGGAGTGGTCACGCTGAGGCATCGTTGGCATGTCTTGACACTGGGGAATTGGCATGTATGTCTTCTGTCCATTATTATAGGGATTCTCGAGGGCACAAAAGCCTGAGGAATCCCACATCAAACGTGGGGAATTGTATTCCATAGGCATTTATCTGAGGTTTTCATCATCTTCTCATGTTTAACACAGGGTATGTCACGAGTTTAACATCCAGTAGAGATGGATTGGACTGATCAGAACACTGGCTATAGTGGATCAGATTGAAGAACCCCCTGCAGGGAACACTGATGTTGGGGCCGACACGTGGGTGGCTTCCTGAATTCTATAGAGTGGAATGAGGTGGCATGATCCCATAGAGATGTGGAGGGCTGGGAAAGAATCATGATGGGTGATGAAATGAAGTGGCTTGAACCTTGTGGAGGCTTCCTACATATCTCTATGGCAGGGAATCAAATTCAATGTAGTTCAGGATAATACGGTGGACACCTGAAATGGAAACCCATGATAATGAATGCATGGATGGGACCCAGAGGGAGTAAGACCTCTCGGTTAGTGAATGAGCTTCCTGAGGCACATGGGCTCGAGGGATAGGTCAAGATAAGACATGGGTGTTGGTCTTGGACCTCGTGGAGGATTACTAAATATACCCATGGAGGGAAATCAATGTCCATGTAGTTTGATGAAATACAGTTTAATGTCATGTGGGACGGGGCATTTGGGGCTTACGTTCTGAGATGGCCTGAGGATATGGGGTCAGAGAACTGACGTGAAGAGGGACCTAGGGTCCAAATGGATGGGTCTTATGCTATGAGACGGCTCATAGTGGTGGGGCTTGAACGTCATGAAGGCTTCCTACATACCATGCCTTAGCACGGATCAAAGTCCCCATAGTTCTGGATGGATCGGGCTTACACTCTAAGGAGGCCCATGGTGATGGGGCTTGAACCTCGAGGAGGTTTCCTATGTACCATGCCTTAGCACGAATCAAAGTCCCCGTAGTTTTGGATGGATGGGGCTTACACTCTGAGGTGGCCCATGGTGGTGGAGGGATGGGGCTTACGCTCTAAGGTGGCCCACAATGGTTGGTGAACTGACGTGAAGTGGTCAGAATGACCAGGTGGTGGGCTTGAACCTCATGGAGGCTTCCTAAGTATCCCCGTAGCAAGGAATCAAAGTCCACGTAGTTCGGGTGGTGAATTTTAACGTCATGTGGGACGAGGCATACAGTTTAACATCATGTTGGAAGGGGGAATACATTTTAACATCATGTTGGATGGGGGAATACAGTTTAACGTCATGTTGGTCGGGGGCATACAGTTTAACATCATGTTGGGCGATGGCATAAATTTTAATGTCATGTTGGATGGGGTCATTATCATGGTCGATGCCTACTATAAGCCCACGTGAGTCGTTCTCGGTGTGAGAAACAGGAGGTGGAAGAGACCTGACGATCACGTTGCGAAGGGTGCGTCCATGGGAAGTGAAGAGTAGATTACGAGTTGGGCGGCCCGTGGTGCCGGGACTTACTCCAGGATGGAGGCCCGAGGGCGAAAAATCGCCGAGGGAGTGGGATTTGGGACCGAAGAAAGGAGGAGTCCCACTTCCCATCATTCTACCCACTGGCCCTGGCACCGGGGAAGTATGGAGGTGCATGGGTGCTACCTTCCGCAAGAGGGGATAGGGGCTTACACCTTGACGGCTACCCTTCCCCCGTAGACAGACGTCGCCCCAGCAAGGAGGATATCATCCACTGTGAGGGGTGATCCCATCCCCATGGAGACCAATGGGCGTAAATGTCATGACCCCCTCCCACCAAAGATGCCCCTCCTAAGCTGGCAATGGTGAAAGGGAGATAATGACCCCCGAGTCCCACCTCCAGTAGGCCCCGGATTGGCGACTAGCACCAAGGGTACGTGTTTTCACAAATATGGGAGGCATTTACCTTTTATTATTTTAAGATCGGGAAATAGGACAAGTCAACCACCAAAAAGGAAAAGAACAAGTGTATAAAAATAAACCCAAACCAATCCCACATGCATGTTTAAATAGTTCTAAAACAAGGTATAAGTAAATGAAAGCTCAAAAGTACAATACCCAAAGAAAACAAGAGTACAACAACTGCAACAACTCCTACTGTCCGACTAGTAGGGTCCTGCACGAACCTGGTAGTCCTCCTGGAAACCTGAAAGTAAACGTAGGGTGAGAATACAAGTATACTCAGTAGGGAAACCTAAAGATCTCGTGCACAGTTGGGGAGACATCCTAATGTCCCGTGAGAACAACATAAGAAACCTAGCAGTGAAATCTATCCACCCAACCTCACCAGCCACACTCACCAAAAACAAAATCACAACAGGTAGTAGTAGTATATAAGAACAAGAGTATTGGGTACCCCGCACCATTTCCCATTAGTTAGCTGCTCTTCCTAACGGCGAACGTCCTGACACTACCACACTCTTCCCTCTCACACACACTTGGGCCTCAAGAACCACACAACCCGCCCGTACACACCTGGGCCTCACAACCACGTATCCCGCCCGCACACACCTGGGCCTCACAACCACGTATCATGGCCGCACACACTTGGGCCTCACAACCACGTATCTGGCCCACACACACCTAGGCCTCACAACCATGTATCTCACCCGCACACACCTGGGCCGCACAACCACGTATCCCGCCCGCACACACCTGGGCCTCATCCTGAAGATTCTTTGGAAACAGTAAAACATGCCCGAAGATTCTTGGGCTAAAACCACCCCCATCAAAACCTACCTGTAGGGTCTTAGGTGTAAGGTTTCCTCAAGCCATCATAGCCTAGGGAAGAAGGAGCTGGAAGGAGCTAGTAACTAAGGGGAAAACATCCTCTCCCATGAAATGGGAGTGTTCGACACTAAGTGTTGAACATGGGTGGGGTGCGATAAAACACAAAACATACAGATACATATATGTATACAAAACACACCTCCCAACCTATGGCTTCTAAACAGAGAAACTGAGCACGTGCCTCAACACTGCTACTACGAAGCATGCATACAACAAACAACCACAACCCCATTTATATTTTCATGTTTTAGCAGAATTAGTTTTTTTAGTTCCTTATCTATTGGGAAACCAACCACAACCAACCATATCAATCATTCGTGAAACATATCCCTACCATCCACAAATCAAGTTAGAAAAAAACAAGCAGCACAACAAGTCCCTTCTTATTAACCAACCAACCCATTGATTATTAATCTGGTTCCATTACCATGACCCACCATCCATTAACTCTTCCACTTTTTATTTATTATTCACAACCCATAGTTCATTCACATTCAAACCCATCCCTGCAGCCCTGCTGCCAACCACCATAACCACAATCACACCAATACCCATACATCATTATCCCTTTAATACCATTTATCGCAGCTCTGCTACCCATCACCAACATAACATTCACAACAACCCACTACCAAGCCAACCGCAGCCCACTGCTCACCCAATCCACAACAACCCACAAAACACCCCCTTCACATGCCACGTATCTAAGACAACATCCACATGTTCATTATTCCATTTTATTCAACTGGGGTGATCAAACAAAGGTTCCAGATTTTAATCAGCCAACTTTACGTGATTAACCAAATTTCCACATTCAATGAAGTTTCCATCCACAAAAATGGTCTAGAAAGATAGGGAAACATTTAATTGCGCAATCAAAGGCCCCCAATGACCGTGATTTTCGGTAGGCAGAATCTGATTCAATACACAACATAATATCACAGGATATAAAGATAAACATAAAAACTTCCGCATCCCCATTCTTTAACCAGTTATTATCATCATTTATTGGTTCAACTGTTTCTCATGAAAACAATAGGATACCCACCCCACATGATACACAATTTAGAGAGATGAAGGTAAGATCCCTACCTCAACAGGTTCTGATCACAACGCTCCCCCGGATCAACTTTAGAACACGTCCGTCGGTGTTCGTCACTTCTGTCGAGTCCCAGCAAAACCTCCTCGGGTGGAATTTGGAAAGGAAAGGCTGAAGGAAAGACAACAGATCTAAGCTCAGAAGTTCCGCCTCATCATTACGATCCCGTGGAAGCTAACGGATCGTAAATTGGAGCTCGGACAAAGAAGTTATGGAAGAAAAGGAGCCTTCGAGTCTCTTGGGAGAGATTTTCTCAGAGGAATGGGGAGGAGAGGGGTGAGTTGAAAAGGAGGAGGGGACCCCTCCTTTTATAGGTGAGAAAAACAAAGGTACACGGCGTGTACTTTATGGTACATGGTGTGTACTCAACCATTTCACAAGGTCTCCACACGGCATCCAACATGGCCTTTAACGCGGCACGCGACTGTTGACTGGTCAACACAAGGCTTGAGGGTAACGCATAAGTGGGAGGGACTACACGGCATGTAGTATTGGACACACAGCGTGTAACCATTTATTTCACATGGCAAGGACACGGCTCCAACATGGCACATGGTCATTGACTGGTCAACACACGACTTGAGGGTAACGCATACGCGGGGAGGGACTACACGGTGTGTAGTATTGGACACACGGCATGTACCCATTTATTTCACATGAAAAGGACACGGCCTTAAACATGGGGTATACCCAGCGAGGGGGTACACGACGTGTACTCACACTACACGGCGTGTAGTTTCAAAATTCTGAAAAGTGTGGGAAAAGTCCATTTTACCCTCCAGAACACTTCGTGACCTTTTTTTGACAAAGGAATGGGCCGGAGAGGTCCGGTCCATTACATCAGATAACTCTTAAAACATTCTCGTACCCGAGAATTCAAAACCCAACCCAGAGGAACCCAACAAGATACCTCTTAGGGTTCTCGTTATAATAGGAACCCAACCAACAATCCTAATCATAGGTGTTAGAAAATTCCCTCACCTATGTTGAGATATTATCCGATTTAGGCGGCACTGACTCGCCTACACTGGTTTAATCGCATCTACATTAATGCATCTCGATTAAGGATTGGTCCTTCCAACTTCCATATATTAGGATTTTTCAACTTGTACTACCCCCAACACCACACAACCAACACACTGCCCAAACATGTGGTTTGGGGAAAATTCCTTTTCCTATGTCAAGATATTATCCACTTTAGGTGGCACTGACTCGCCCACATAGGTTCAATCACATCCTCATTAATGCGACTTGATTAAGTGTCAGGTTTTTTCCTTTCCCCACACATCCGGACATGCTACACACATCCAGAGAACAAGGAAACAAAAGGTCTCATAACCGACAAGCCAAGTATTCCATATATCAAAGGTACAGAGTATAACATCAACAAAAAGCTCAGAAGAACAAGAGAAAAAACAAGTCAAAACAACTCCGAGTACTGAGCATGCATCTGGGCCTCCCGCTCCCGAGTGCTCTCCTCGAGGCTGCCATGCCTCCACAACACACGAACCAAAGTGATGATTCATCTATGGAGCACCTTCTCTTTATGATCCTCGATTCTGACTGGTCATTCCTCAAAGGTCGCATCATCTCCCATATCTAACTCTCCCCAGTCGATAATGGCACTAACAGAAAACAACCAGTCGATTCCTAGGATGACATCATATGGCTACATCTGTAGACAAAAGAAGGTCCCCACTAGATCGATGTGGTCCCAACATCAGCCCACATCCCCAGCAAACACAAGATCTGATGGTCTGGCCTCCAACTGGTGTACTCATCACCAGTGGTACGGAAATTATCTCTATGTCTAGTCCCAAATCATGGGCTAGACCAGGTGCAACAAAGGAGTGTGAAGCTCCCGAATCGAACAAGGCAGAAACGAGAGTGCTGAACAAACAAATCGTACCTCGCACCACCTCTGGTCTTGCCGAAGCTGTCAACTCTAATGCGTGCTACTTTCCACGCCCAGCTCCTCTACCTCTCTGATGTCGTCCACCTCCCTGACTACGCCCTGGTCGAGGTCCCTAAAGATCACCCTAAGGTCGACCTCCACCCGCAATGTCTACCCTCGGAGGAGCATGGTCCTGATGGTGCTGGAAGGGCCTCGCCAGCAACTGGTGCTGTTGAGGTGGACGCTGAACCTTCCCACCTCCACCGTACTGAGCTCGGGTCGGGCACCGAATATAAATGTGCCCAAAACCTCCACAAGAAAAACACTTTGGTCCTGGGCTCGTGAAAAAGGGACGAGGACCTGAAGATCTGAACTGGAACTGCTGGGGCCTTCTCCCCACTGGCCTGAACCTAGAAGGTCCCATCGTAGGAGACCTGATGCCTACTGTCGTCCCCTTCGACAAACCTAGCTGGATCCCCTCACGTGGTGCACCTCCCTGCGAGTGCATCCTCTCTACAACCTCTGCCTTCTTTTGTACTGCTAAGTACGTTGGAAGGGTGAAGGGGGTGACAGCATACTGGAGCGAAGGACGAAGCGCCTCCTCCAAACGTCTTGCCCGAGACTCCTCATCCAGAAAGAGATCTGGAGAAAAGCACAGGAGATCCTTGAACTTGATCCCCAACTCTCATACTGACATACTCCCCTGCTGAAGGGAGAGTAACTCATGCCGCTTCTACACCTTGATCATGGAAGAACGGAATTCCTCTTGGAATTACTTCTCAAAGTCAGCCCACGAAACCTCTACCTCTATCCTCTCTCCAAGGTAGAGCATCCACCACTGTCATGCCGCACCTCTCAGCTGACTGACTGCTAGGTGAACCCAGTACTCCCTCAGAGCAAGAATCAAGGTAAAAGCAATCCCTAGCTCCTCAAGCCACCCCTCTGTCTCCGTATCTGAAGTACTACCCTCGTACTTCTTGAGGTTTTGCCACTGGAAAGAATGGAGAGTCTTCTTCAACTGGCTATCTTCATCCTCTTGGTCAATCCTCAACTGGTCGACCGCCTGAATCTGCTGGGCCTCGACTGTCTGAGCCACCCGGGGACGACATCCAGGTGCCATAGCTGTATGGTAAACAAAGATCTCTTGAGCCCAAGTAGTAAGGAAATTTCTCAAGGTTTTATTTTATCATTTTTTTATTTCAATTTCATTCCCAGAACACCCAAATCATGTAAAACACAATCATGATGATGCATGTACTTTCCCTATGGTCTCTACCCTTCAATCAATGTAGTCTCACTTGGTCGTTCGGTAGGCTCGGAGTCCTTGCATCGGATCATAGGGGCCCCTAAAATCCTGTGTCCTAGCCGGTCCTCCCTGGCCTATGTCACGCACCAAGATTACCCAACACTGTTGCCCTACCATCCCATGCAATCCTCACTATGCCTAACTCCAGACTCCATCCTATCTCTCAACAATCACCTCTGATACCATTCTTTCACGACCCCCTCCCACCAAAGATGCCCCTCCTAAGCTGGCAATGGTGAAAGGGGGATAATGACCCTCAAGTCCCGCCTCCAGTAGGCCCCAGAGTGGCGACTAGCACCAAGGGTATGAGTGTTCACAAATATGGGAGGCATTACCCTTTTATTATTTTAAGATCAGGAAATAGGACAAGTCAACCACCAAAAAGGAAAAGAACAAGTGTATAGAAATAAACCCAAACCAATCCCACATGCATGTTTAAATAGTTCTGAAACAAGGTATAAGTAAAAGAAATCTCAAAAGTACAATACCAAAAGAAAACAAGAGTATAAAAACTTCAACAACTCCAACTGTCCAACTAGTAGGGTCCCGCATGGCCCTAGTAGTCCTCCTGGAAACCTAAAAGTAAATGTAGGGTGAGCATACAAGTATACTCAGTAGGGAAACCTAAATCTCTCATGCACAGGTAGGGAGACATCCTAATGTCCTGTGAGAACAACAGAAGAAACCTAGCAGGGAAATCTATCCACCCAACCTCACCAGCCACACTCACCAAAAACACAATCACAACAGGTAGTAGTAGTATATAAGAACAAGAGTATTGGGTACCCTGCACCATTTCCCATTAGTTAGCTGCTCTTCCTAACGGCGAACATCCTAACGCTACCACACTCTTCCCACCCACACACACCTGGGCCCCAAGAACCACACATCCCGCCCGCACACACCTGGGCCTCACAACCACGTATCCTGCCCGCACACACCTGGGCCTCACAACCACTTATCCCGCCCGCACACACCTGGGCCTCATCCCGAAGATTCTTGGGAAATTGTAAAACCTTCTTGAAGAGTATTGGGCTAAAACCACCCCAATCGAAACCTACCTGAAGGGTCTTAGGTGTAAGGTCGCATCAAGATATCACAGCCTAGGGAAGAAGGACTAGGATGGAGCTAGTAACTAAGGGGAAAAACCCCTCTCCCATGAAAGTGGGGTGTTCGGCACTATGTACTCAACATGGGTGGGGTGAGATAAAACACAAAAGATACAGATACATATATGTATACCAAACACACAGCCAAACCTATGGCTTCTAAACAGAGAAATTGAGCACGTGCCTCGGCACAACTACTACGAAGCATGCATACAACAAACAACCCCCACCCCATTTAGGTTTTCACGTTTTAGAAGAATTAGTTTATTTAGTTCCTTATCTATTGGGAAAAAAACTGCAACCAACCATATCAATCGTTCGTGAAACATATCCCTGCCATCCACAAATCAAGTTAGGAAAACACAAGCAGCACAACAAGTCCCTTCTTATTAACCAACCAACCCATTGATTATTAATCCCATTCCATTACCATGACCCACCATCCATTAACTCTTCCACTTTTTATTTATTATTCACAACCCATAGCTCGTTCACATTCAAACCTATCCATGCATCCCTGCTGCCAACCACCATAACCACAATCACATCGATAATCCTACATCATTATCCCTTTAATACCATTTATCACAGCCCCACTTCCCATCACCAACATAACATTCACACCAACCCAAAACCAAGCCAACCACAGCTCACTGCTCACCCTATCCACAACAACCCAAAAAACACCCCCTTCACATGCCACGTATCCAAGCCAACATCCACATGTTCATTATTCCATTTTTTTCAACCGGGGTGATCACACAAAGGTTCTAGATTTTAATCAGCCAACTTTATGTGATTAACCAAATTTCCACATTCAACGAAGTTTCCATCCACAAAAAGGTCTAGAAAGATAGGGAAACATTTAATTTCTCAAGAAAAGGCCCCCAACGACCGTGATTTTCAGTAGGCAGAATCTGATTCAATACACACTATAATATCACAGGATATAAAGATAAACCTAACAACTTCCTCATCCCCGTTCTTTAACCAGTTATTGTCTTCTTTTTTTGGTTCAACCGTTTCTCATGAAAACAAGAGGATTACCACCCCACATGATACACAATTTAGATATATGAAGGTAAGATCCCTACCTCAATAGGTTCTGATCAAAATGCTCCCACGGATCAACTTTAGAAGTTGTCTATCGGCGTTCGTCACTTCTGTCGAGTCCCGGCAAAACCTCCTCGGGTGGAAGTTGGAAAGTAAAGGCCCAAGGAAAGAAAACGGATCTAAGCTCAGAAGTTCTGCCTCGTCGTTACAATCCTGTGGCCATTGACGGATCGTAAATCGGATCTCGGATGAAGAAGTTATGGAAGAAAAGGAGCCTTCGAGTCTCTTGGGAGAGCTCTACTCAGAGGAATGGTGAGGAGAGGGGTGAGTTGAAAAGGAGGAGGGGACCCCTCCTTTTATAGGCAAGAAAAACAAAAGTATACGGCGTGTACTTTCTGGTACACAGCGTGTACTCGGCCATTTCACACGGTCTCTATGCGGCTTCCTACATGGCCTTTAACGCGGTACGCGGCCGTTGACTTGTCAACAGACGGCTTGAGGGTAACGCATACGCGGAGAGGGACTACACGGCGTATAGTATTGGACACACAGCGTGTACCCATTTATTTCACATGGCAAGTACATGGCTCCAACAAGGCACATGGCCATTGACTGGTCAACACACGGCTTGAGGGTAACGCATACGCGAGGAGGGACTACACGACGTGTAGTATTGGAGACACGGCGTGTACCCATTTATTTCACACGGCAAGGGCATGACCTTCAACACGGGGTATACTCGGCGAGAGGGTACATGGCGTGTACTCACACTACACGGCGTGTGGTTTCAAAATTATAAAAAGTGTGGGAAAATTCCATTTTACCCTCCAGAAGACATCATGACCTTCTTTTGACAAAGGAATGGGCCGGAGAGGTCCGAGCCATTACAGTAAAGAATTCCTGAGCCAAGAGGACCCTGTGTGCGAGACATGGGGCCGGATCACAGTTTAATGTCATGTGTTGAGCGAAAGTTTCTTGGAAGTTTAACGTCCTGCAGCTCGGATGAGGTGGGTTTACTCCGCACCCCTAGGACTTACAAGACCGGTACCCTCTGCTCCTTGTGGGAGGGAAGGTATCGGCAAAGCCGTAGTGAAGGGGGTCGTAGAGCGAACCGTCGTGGGGTCCACGTTAGTGTGGCTATGCAAAGAAGCAATAGCCGTTAGTGTGCCTATGTGAAGAAGCATGAGGCAAAGAAATGCAACGGGAAAAATCACCCAAGGGACCTTGAGGTTACTTAGTACAAGCCTGGAAGGTCATATGGGAAAATAGTGCATGGTTTGTATGCCCGGTGTGTGTTCCCGGGGCATCCAGAAGGAGTACATCACGCGCCTATGCAAGGAGGCACCTGGGGGGCATCAAGGTGAGGGGTCCCAGGGGTTGCGCGCAATGAAATGGTTGGTGCGCAAAACACTGGGATGGCGTGTAATCGGGGCAGAGGGATTGCGCACGGCTAGTAGGATTGTGCACAATGGATATGAATTGTGCGTGAGTGGAAAAGGTCACACCCAAAGGTAAGGCCGCACCCAGCGAAAGGGATTGCATGCAATTGGACCATTTTTCACGCAACGGAAAAAATTTCACGCAAGGGAGAAACCCTGAAGGGTTTGGAATTCTGTTTAAGCTAGAGGGATTGGGCACAAAGGCGGATCCCGGGGAGAGGTGGCGTGAAAAGGATCAGTACCTAAAGGCCATATTGCACGCGCAGAAGTCTGATTTCACGCATGAGAGCCGGGTCTAATTCCGGAACCCCGAAATGGAAGGGGTCTCTTTTTATTTATAGGCATCCGGTGGGGTGGAATTCAGGGTGGCGCACAAAATTTGTTTGCCAGATACGGCAGTGCGGGATGTTAACCACGCAGGTGCAGGCACGGAATTATTGTGCGCCTGCGCCGGGGACCCTTCACGAATCCCGAACCACTTTCGTGCGGCACAATTTTTTTGCGTGCATTCCCCTTTTTTCCACGCAACACTTCCGGGCCCTCCGGACAGGGTCTCCAGGTCCAAATATGACTTCAATTTGTCATTTCGAAACTCCCTTCAGTAATTACAAACTTTTCACCATCTACAATCTCCTAAAGACTTATGATTGAAGTGATAATATGGGGTAAAAGTCTTATAATTAGCTGAAAAGGTATAAGATCAACCATTTTATTTTACAATGAAGACACATGTTCATTCCTTTTCCATATTTCTTCCATGAAACCAATATAAATTTCTGTTTTTTGTACAGGTCCACTGTGATTCATCCAAAACATCCACCACTACCTAGAATAATCATCAAAACAACCATGATTGAATATCAACCTTAATATATTTATTTCAAAAATAGATAAAACAATCAAAACTCAATATTTAATCAATTTTAACATTTAAATCTAAATTAATCACAAAAAATGTGATAATCACACATAAATTACCCAAAATGGTGGGATTAATATCATTAAAATGAAAGTTTGAATATATATAAATATTGACCATCCCAATTCCACCACACATAATCCTTTGACTCGTAGAAAAGTAAATTTTCAAAATATTGTCTTTGAAAAATTAATACAATATAAAAATATGAATTCTGTTCTTGAAGACCATAAACCAAAATTTATCATGTCTCTTAAATTATCCGCAATCACTTTTCTTCATTAATTACATTCAATTTCTTCCAAATTATTTTTTCCTCTCATGCACTCTTTTAATTACATTTTTAGAAATATTTCACTCAACACTCATGTATGAATTTTCATGATTCTTTTCTCATTCTTGGTTGATGTATGTTTCACCAAAGGATTGATGAATTCTATTATATACACCTAAAGAGTGAAGTACTTGCACATATCATGAGGGATTTCGAAGGATGGTATGTTTATTAAGGTTGGGGTTTTCTATTGAAAATATTATAAAGAAAATTCATGAGGATTGAATTTTAGTTTAAGTACAATGAATTATTTTTTGTTTCCTTGGATAGTGGATCCCTCGCTCCCTTACTATTCCATTAATTTAGCTTCACCATTTTTAATTTCAACAAGATAAATCACACCCTTATTCATATTAGTAATATATACATTCCATTTCTCTCTTTCATTGAAATGTTTTTTATATATATTACTTTTTTATTATTCACATGAAGGTATAAGTGGCACTGAAATGTATTCTTGTGTGTGTGAGTTTGTATAGGTCCTATATTAGGAAGTATTTTCCCTTCCTTTTCATGTATCTATGGCCTACTTCACGTTTCACCAAAACTGATGTTTCTTTTCTAAAAAACATCTCCAAAATAGAATTAACAAATTTTAAAATTTCCAAAATAGATTTTAGATCCAAATGACCTTTAAACTCTTTTTCATCTTTATGTATAGTCTGATATTTGAAAAAAAACAACATCAATGACATCTTTCATTCTTATTTACCTATTTCAAAACATTCAAATATGTAATTTATTTGATGAATTGAATTTTCATTGGGAAATAGAGGAAATTTTATATTAAAAATTTGTTAAAATTAAAAGACCAATTTTGGATGATACCCTAAAAAATATATTCATTATTCAAATCATGATTTTATAAATAAATTTGCACCACATTCATATCCTTCTACCATATCAACAAGATTATGAAAAATACTTTTCTCTACCACATTTTTTTCTTCCTACACACATAAATTAAACATAGATCATGAATCCTCTTACAATATAAGGAGTAGAAGGATATTATATTAAAAATATGGATTCCTAAAAAAATCATTCATGAATTCTAAGGTCTATAGGGTTCAAATGTCATGTGATGTGATAGAATAATTTTCATTTTCAAAATATAAATTCAAAATAAAAATAATTCCTCAATCATTTATAGAATAATGTATTTTAATGACCCATGTTTTAGACTAGTTTACAATAAAAGTTCTAGATATTCAAACATGTCTTTGTTCTCTCAATAAATAAGGTATTGTATAAAAGATTTCAAAATAGGTTCATAATTCTCTCAGTTAATTGATTTCAAATTCCCAATAGTGTACCATAGCTTTATATTCAAAAACTAGTTTTCTTATTAATAATTTTGATCAATTTTAATTTGAAAATAATTTCATTTCAACATTAATATAAATTGAATAGATGCATCAACTTAGTTTCCACATAATTGGTATATAGTCAAATGTTTTAAAGGTATTCAATTAATGCTAAATTGGTTTCAAAATAACATAAAAAAGTAAAATTAAACTGATAAAATGTATGAAAACATATAGAATGTAATGAATCTAATTTTTACATGTATTTCTTTATAATATTTTGTAAATTATTTTTAGATCCATGCATGGATATCGTGTGATATTTTGAGCCCCAATGTGACCAGAAATAATTTTGGAAATATATTAAATATAATAATATCATGTGCATGCATTTTTCCTTAAAAAATGTAATTAATCCCAAATAGGGGGTGTATATTATAATTAGGAGGGCATCATTGAGTTTAAAAAATTGTGTTTTACCCTGGGTGCAATATAACCTTTGTCGATATTAGGAATTTGTGAATAATTTTTTATAGGAAGAAAAATAATAAAATATATGAATTAATTTATTTTATTTTTGAAATATTTACCAAGATGTTCTATTTAAACATGTGTATTCATCAACCCTAGGGTTATCCACAAAACTTAGGGATTGATAGAAATCACTAGAGAGGGTTCATTGGATGATCATTGGTAGATGAAGTCTGATCAAATCATATCAAGGATCTTAAGCCGATAGATTTTGTGGATCTTACCAATGAAGAAATTTCAAAACCATTCTTCATCAACGATTGATCCGAACTCTAGGTAAGACATTTTATTTGTGATTTTAATCTCGTTCTTTGTACCATTTGAATGAAGATCAATTCTACAAACAAGAATTTATTTGTACATCGATAATTGATTTATTTATGGTTTATTAGATTATTATTTGATTATTTTCCTCTTCTTTAATATAAATATATGAAAATGGATTGAGGCTGAATGAACGAATTCCATGGTTTGTTATTTAAATATTGTGGCATCATGATTTCTCCCATGTTTTCTCACACATTCATCATAGTCATTTCAATTGTATTGGGGTTCAACAATTACTCGGTATTTAGTCATTGTAAGATGGTTATCCAGCATAAGAGATCATTATTATGAGTATGAATTACGGTTGGAGTTTTTATTTTTATTATTAGAAATGGATGGATGGTTTGATGAGGAACAATACTAAATTGGACTGACAGTTCTATTCTCATGATGGATAAGAGATGGATGCTCTAAGTGGTAATAAATCAGATTGAAAGATGGATTCATATGTGGTTTGAGGGCCAAAATCTTGTGAACAGTGGATTTCATGGTCAGAAGACCTCATATATATGGTTTTCTATATGGTTAATCTCTTTTGAGATGTTGAGGATAGCATGGAGAAGAACCTTAGGGTTATGGAATTTTACAAGTTACATAGCGTGTAGTTTGGGATCACACACCATGTGAGACCCCACCCCCCATGTGGTATTATAATTTACAAAAATAGAAAAACATTACACATTGTTTGACCATGTCACATTCCATGTGACTCATATTAGGCGGTTTGGCTTGTAACTTAGAGATAACATATGCATGGGTAGACCAAAGTACATGGGCATGACCAAAGTACATGGACATGGTCCGGAGTACATAGTGACATCCATATGACACAATAAGAGTTATGGAAAATCTATATATATCATTTTCTATTATTACAAGCCAAGTACATAGAGATTCATATACCTTGTTAGGCCACAACACATGGGAATATCTAGAGTTGGATGAACATATAATGTGATCCCAGTACATGTTGTGTACCCCCTTTGAGGATTCTTGGATACCTTCATTTCTTCATTTTGGACCAGTATCAATTTACTATGTTCCCTTTGTCCACCCACATGAGGAATAATGTTGTATTACATCTAATTATCTGGATGGTGATCCCCTCTGGAGAATGAGTCCTGAATATAGTTTGTGGTGTCCCTTCATGAGAGTAGAGTGTCATCCTCTATCATTTTATACCCTAGGTGGGGTTATTAGAATTGGTGAGACATCCTTGATAAGGGTATTTATCCTCCATATAAATTGAAATATAAGTAGGTTTTTTTGTATCATTAGAGAATGATATCCTATATAGTGGGTTGATCCAAATTGTGTTTTTGGCATCCCCCATAGATCTTGAGTGTGACCCCCATCTAAGTATCGGGGTCTTCTGAGACTAGTGAGATTTATTGTGCTTGGCCTCATGATCATGACCTCTTGAATGAGTGTCTTCGAGTATGATATGTCATGTTGAGTATATTTTTCTAGAATGATCATTTCATCAAGTTGAAACATATGGCTGGCAGTTTGGTTGTGACCGCCTTTAAGCATGGTAACCTTCTTGAGTATATCTGGATTCTTGTTTCAATTCAGTATTGTATTAATATTATGATGTAACTACTAATGATTATATATTTTTATTATTTTCTAGGTCTCCTACTTGGAATTGATATACTCACACTAGCAACGGTTCTTCCCACACAGGTCATGTCTTATACAGACAACATCAATTTTGATGGTTTCCTAGGAGGACAGAGAGCTAGTGGAGCATAACTTGAGTTAAAAATACCTAGGTTTTTTAGGGTTGATTCATTTTATATCATTACACCACTTAGAATAGGGTAGAATCACTATAGTTTTTTATTAGTATTTTATTTTTTTCCCTTTTATTACTTTCAGTAATTTCTAACTTACTCTAATTATGGGATCATGGGTGTATAAAAGCATTGGTTTGAGTTGTTTTACATTTCATAATTTTTTGGTCCTCGAGATGAGTTTTTTTGTATAGTTACATTAATTTAATGTCACTCATGTGTGTGATATGATGTTTAACTCTAGTATCTATCCCTTTTCCCATTGGAGGTGACCATGGGCTAGTATTTTTTTGGGCCCTATCAGGTCGGGTTATGACATAAAAATTTAAAATTTAAAATTTTAATTTTTAAAAATTTCAATACTACAATGGTTTCCTATAACATCCATAAATGATTCATTTTCCTCAATCCATTTAAACTAATTTAGTATATGAGAAGAGTATGAGTATAATTAGAGTATCATCTATGTGTTGAGGAAAGTTGTAACATGTTTTTTCTCATTGATAAATAAATTAGAGGAGTGTGATCTCATCCACTACTTCTTAGGGAATGTTTCCATATAATCTCATCATAATATTCCCAATAATAGTGAATGAGTCCTTATTACAGTCTCTCAAAATCTATAAATCACCCAAATGATACAAATGATTAACAATAAAATGTCATTCCCAATTGAAAAAAAATTTACCTGACATTATATTGAGTCTGGAGTTGTATGATAGAATAAGTTTATTGAGATCTAACTTCTTTCATTTGATAAATATATCATGATACAATATAAATAAATTTTTTTATTTACATTTTCTTAAAAAAAATCCTAATTTATTCCAACCCTTATAGTTGTAGTATCATTTATTTTCTAGCCCTTTATAACTCTATATGTATGCCCCTCATATCCGAGTATACCTTGTGTTCCCATTCCACCAACTGGTGAAATGTTTTCCCATAAGTTAGCATGTGTGGGATCATTTGTATGGGGGGTTTGTTTAGTTATCCAATATTCCTATAAAGTTAATTCTACTATTTTTATCCTATCATTTATATTTTATTTTATACTTTTCTATTAAATTCTTTTGACTTCAGTATTGGAGATCTCAGACCTTCCATTTGTATATATATGGTAGGGTGTGGATCACATATGATGTACTCCAAATTTTCTTAGCAAATCCTTTGTGATTATATCATATAATTTTTCCCTTGATCAATGATTATGGATCATGGTACTCAAAATCTATAGAGGATTTTAGTTTTGATAAAATGATAGACAACATTAGCAACTTTAGTTTTGGATGTTTCAGATTCCACCCTTTTGAAAATACTATCAACTAAAAGCAGGATATAAGAATTTCAAAATATCACGGGGAAGGATATAATGATGTCTATTATCCACACAATTAATATTTCACAAAATATGATGGATTTATGATTAATTTCATGCCTTTTTTAGATGTTACCAAAAAAATTACATTGCTAATTTTTAAAAAAAAACCCATATGCATATTTCAATAATGTTGTCCAATAAATTATTGATTCCAAAATATTCCTTATTTTACTTTTAAGTAAAAAAAATTCTCCTCAAGTTAGTGTATGAAAAATTAAAAAATATATTGTATTTCACTTATAGGTAAGATCATCATATTACATTATCATTATAATTTTTCTAGAGATATGGATATTCCTAGATGTACAATTTTGAATTAGATTAAATTTTTTGAAATTTATGGGAATTTTTATGTGATTTTACATGTGAAGTTACTAAATAATTTTCCAAATATATGTACCATGGTAACTCTCCTTCAATCGGATATAACTATTATCCTGGAAGGTTATCATTTATTTCTTCCGGAGTTGGAATTTAAATTTCAACAGTGCTAGGAAACCTAATTAAGTGATTTACCACTTGATTCTTATCTTCATTATTATGCTTGATCTCTAGATGAAAATCCTAATATAATAGTATCTATCTAATTAGTGAATTATTTTCTTCTTTTTTTTAATAAATAATCTAAGGGATTCATGATCCACACTAATTTTAATTATAGTTCCATGAAAATAAAATTTATATTTTTCTAAAGTAAAAATAAAATAAAATAATCTCTTTTTTTTATGTTTTTTTAATTATGTTGGACAACTTATATGGTTTTGGTGGCATAAGAAATGACATCATATCCTTTATTAACTCATTTTTAAAGGTCATATGAAACATCATTGTTGGAACTGTTATAATGTATATCAAATGGTTGCTCTCATTTTAGGGATTTCATCACTAGTGGGATGATCAATATGATATTTAAGTTAAAAAATTATTCTCTACATTTTATATGTAAATAAAAATCATAATCCTTCAAATGTAACCAAGATAGAGGGAGAGAAACCATTTTATAGTTCTTTAAAACCCACAAGTAGAACTGTATATGTCCTAAGAATGATATAATATTTTTAACATAATATGATTTTGAGAATGAATTTTTCACCTCAATTTATGTCCTATCTACCTCAATACCTCTTTTATAAATGATTTGTGGAAGTAAAATTCATATTTACACCATGAAATTTTACTTTCAAATTTTTTAAAAATAATCATTTTCAATACTAGTTTTCAAAAATTATTCTAGAATTTTTAATCAATGATCAAAATAATTTCCAAAAATAGAAAAATCATTCAAGAACACCTTAAATAAGTCATAGTTTTTATATTAAAGACACATACAATTCAAAATTTAAATTTTATTAAATAATTAAATAATATAAATGGAATTTAATTATAGGAAAACCTAATAAAAGTACATGTAAAAGTGGTATTATCAGATTATTTTAGGGAAATGGTTACCTGGAAATAACCTAAAAATCATCTAGAAAACAATAGTGAGTTCTTCCTACTAATATTTATTGTTCGTGGACAATGAATGGGATGGGGGATAATCCTTCATAGTGACTTGATTGAACTTAAAATAACCTAAAAAACATTCAAACTATTCTTAAACCTCATAGGGATCAACTAATTTTATTAATTCATTACAATGGTTAATCTAGTTTTCAAGGGAATTTATTCGATGAGGCTGAACCATATTGATAAAGAAATTGTGTAAATGATGTCAAATTCAAATAAATCCCGTATCGCTTTTTTCACTACCTTCATTGTGGTAGGATTTGAACTTATTTGGTTATACCAAATATGTATGGAGTCTCCCTCAAGAATAATTATATCTAATATGATTTTTAGAACAATTATTGGAATTCTTCCTAGTTACCAACCTATTTCTGAAAAAATTTATTTCAAAAATACAAATAAATTTTTTTATTTGTTAATGGTTCCATTATTTTCCATAATTATTGTAAACTTTACACCTCACATTATATACAAATACTTAAAATCAATGGGATGTTGTTTTAATAATTTATTTAATGGTTATTCTGAAGTTAATATTAATTTTTATTTCAGAATTCCATTTCTTTTTATTTATATAAATAATATTACATATAAGTTCCTCATCATTAAATAATCAACAAAATCCCTCATGGAAATCAGGGTTTACCTCTACCTTAAAATGGACTATAGATTATTCAGAATATTTTATTGATTTATCCTATATGTATATTTCAATAATTCATTTTTTATACGTCTAAATATTCATATAACATACCAAAGTATTCAATATTCTCAAACTCTTCAATGTAAGAATGTGTTATAATTGAATTTTTAATAATGGTTTTGTTATGGAGTCTATTACATTAAAATGAAATATTTCATCTCCAAATACCATAGTGAGTTTTCCTTCATGTTCATTGATATTTTTTTAGAAGTATTCAAGGGGGGAATGTACAAATTTAGGGGTGACTATGTTGATATTATATTTTATTATGTGATCATCACATAAAAGTCAGTAGTAAATATTAGTTATTTTAATCTAATCAGTTCATATTCTATAACTCATATTAAAAATATAATATTTGTTTGCAATATGAATAAACATTCTCAGGGAATTCAAATCACTAATATCTAAAGATGAATACAATCTTAGGGAATAACATTTATGGAACCACCTAAATAACATAATGATTTTGAAAATTTGATATATAAAATATTGTAGGAGATAGAAAATTTCCCAAGATATTGACATTTTTTTGAAAGATTTGGGGTGATCAGGTTTAATAAAATTCTTCCAAGACTAAAACTCTCATTCAAAAGAATCCTTATATTCATGGTTCATTTTTATTTGAGAAATTTTGAATACTTAGTAATTTTTTACGTTATTAATGAAGGGTAATATTATTATCAACATTCTGGTAGGAATCTATAATTTCTCTTTTCCTTTAAACATATAATATTTTTTAGAGTTAATTAATATTTATGGGAAATGAATTTGATGATAATTATTCTCCTTTTTTTATTTTCCATGGTCTCTTAGGTATTTTATTCAAAACTGGTTCATATTTATCTTCATTATTATTCTTTCCTTAATCTTGGGGATGAATTTCATAATTTTTTCCACAAAATACTGTTTGGTTTTTTTACAACCACTCCCATAATATTCTCTATAATTTCATGTTCTTCTTATTCGTATTTAGTTATTTTAACTTATTACGAGTCACTGCTCAAAACGTTTTATTCTAGACCAGGTTTTATTATGGGGTTTATTTTATTTCCACTTTTGGTGTTTATCATAATTACATTATCTATTGTGTTGGTCACTATTTTATATTTTAGTTTTACAATGTTATTAGATAGAATATCAACAAGGTAAGTATAACGACCCATAATTTACATACATTGTTATTACTTCAGAATTGAAGCACACTTATTACAACATATAACAAAACCAAGAAAAGACCGTATAGGTATAGTGTCTTTAGAAACTGGGAAACATAAACAACTAGTTCATAAAGCATCTACTTTGCCTCCCATTTATTTCATCATATCTAGAGTCCCTTTTTGGAATATTCTATTTAATAACCTTATTCTTGACCTGGGGAAATAAAACATACAAAAGGGTGAGCTCAAATGCTCAGTAAGGGTAAACAAAATAAATATCAATCACGTCATATTTATAAGAACATATATTTTGGAAATCTTAACCTGCAAAAGAGATCATAATTTCATAACATGGGATAAATCATAGTAGTGAAATGTAATCACTATAATCATAACTTAAAACATGAAACTTTGTGGCATACACACATAATCATAGAGAATCATTTCTTATCATTCAAGACTCATTGCCAAGACTATCTTAATGGACAAAGTCCATTTTTGAACCGAGTCACCCTCGTTTCAGTCCTGTTTCACTGAACCGGTATAACCTACCATTCCAGCCATGTCTATCTCATGAGATATAAAATCTTTACCCAATGCATTGGAGGGAGATATAGGTCCCACCCATCTCATAATGATATCATTCTTATGTGTGCCACAAAATCATAAACCATACATCATTGCATAATCCATGTAGTAAAAATGGGATTTTTAAACAACATGACATCATAAAACAATTCATATAATATAAAGGAATTCATAAAAATATTTCCATCACAACATAATCAAATCCATGTAATAATAGGGATAGAAACAGAACCCTATATTATCTTAGATGGAAAAGAATTTTGATAAAACACTTGAACTCCATTCTTGAGGAAAATATCCTTTCTACTTCAAAAACACTTTTCCTTTCTTAATAAGTCATACAATTCTAAAATAAAGGAAGTTGATTAAAAATAAACTTGAAAACTTGTAAAGAAAGCTTCTTGTAAATAATGTTTTAAAAATCCATTCATGCCGTATAAGTTAAAAAAAACATTCTTCTCGTACTTTTTTCGGAAAAGTCAAAAAGTACCTCGTACGAAAAACGACAAAATATTCCTTTCATATCCTTTACTAAAAACTCACCGAAGGGTAAAATTGGATTTAAACAATTGTAGGTGGATGGAAATAATATTACATATTGAGGAAACATGGATTTTGATTATAAAATACACCCCAGTAAATACTAAAGTATAAACAATCTCGGATAAAAATGAGATTGTGATATTTCCCTTACCTTAGGTCTGATTTGCTTCGTAAGTGTCCGAACCTTCTGTATAATGATTTAAATAATGTTATTGACTTATTCTAGGGTCATACTTATTTTTATGATATTATATTTGGTCATATTCTTAGCTTCTTAGTAGTAATATTTCATTGCTACTTGTTATTCGGGTGTTTATAACTTTTTGTTCTTATGCGTGTTTTGTCAAATAAATTCTTATTCTTCTCTTTAGGTTATAGATACCTCATTTACAGAATGGTATTAGTGTAATATATATCATATTCATTCATTCAATTCATTTATATAATCATTATGAAATTAAGATCATGTAGAACGAGACGCATCACATCGTGGAGATGGTATTCCGTACGTACGCACGAGTGATGATATCGTTCCTATGATCGTTGAATTGTATTGGAGTGTATGTATACTATTTCATAATTTGTATCAATTTATAATAGTCATATATAGTTATTATTTACACCATTATACCCATCCAATTAAGGTGGTGGTGGAAAATAGATTACACCACGGCGTGGAGACGGTATTCCGTACGTAAGCACGCGCGGTGATTTCTTTTTCCGTAGGATGGATAGATGGTGAAATAGGGTTGTTTCATAATTATAATAACATATAAGTATATGAGTGATACTTATTTTATTACTTCATAATGAAACAACTAAAGAAGAAGAAGTGGAAGAAGAAATAAAGATGAAAGAATCGTTAACGGACATTACCTCTTCTTTGAAGTGCTTCTTTGAGACCTCCTTTTAGGGAACTAAAATAGGTCTTTGAAGAATACCAGAACCTCTAGGATGTCTCTAGGGAAGTGGAGAGGAGAAAGTGGTAGGGTTTGGCCGAGATTGAAGGCTCAAAGTGGTGTGAGGAAGAGAGGGAGGAGGTTCCCTTTTATAAGGGAGTAGAGGGGCACCTTTAGAATAACTAAAAATATTGTTTTATTATAAAGTCAAGTTCGGTTTTAAATAACTCCAAATTGATTTATATTGAGTCTAAGGTGGGGATGGGTCTAATTCCTCTCATCCAATAGAATTTAGAAAAATTTAGGTCATTATATTTACCTTATCTTTTAGTTTTAACTCTTAGTTAATTAGATTGACATTTACCATGTCACTTTGTATTTTTATATTATATAGTTAATAAACTTACCATATACATCCAAGCGACCCCCAAGTTATGTTTTATTAATATATATAACCTTATCTAAGTCATTTGGCCGAACCTTAGATTTTTAGAAATAAAATAACAATTAATAATATAATATTTGTTTTAAAAACTATTTTATGTCATTTTTGACACTATTCAATAGTTGATTTTTTGAAACTCATAAAAGAATTATTACTTCGACCAAAGTTATTTAAATAAATCCTAACATGTCATATTATCCTAGAAAATTAGTTTAATTCATAAAAAGTCTCAAATTATACTTATTTAGGTATTTATAATATCAATTATTCTAATTTTTCAGTATTATGGTAATTACTACATCATCATTGTGTCATAAATAAATTAAATTATTTAATGTCTAAAAATTACAAATAAAATATCATTATGTAGGAAATATTTTTTTCTTTCTAATGAATATTTATAGTCTAATTTATCTTATGTGTAACCTTATATTAAAAATTATTTAGTTATTAAACTTTGATTTTAACTATTTTAACCATTCTTTAAATAAATTAATAATAAATGTCCTAATCTAATCCATGTGGGCCTAAATGGTCATATTTTATTCTTAAGGTTGTTTTTGGTCGAATTAAACTTGTCCAATAGAATTAGGACATGTGTTAGGGTAATAATAATATCCTTTTTACCCTTAATTACCCTATTTACTTTTAACCGTGGTAAAAAAAAGTAAAAAGTTACTATTCACCAAAAAATTATTTTCATCTCATTGAACCACATTTTACTTACTGACATCAACCGTGTTTCTCGGATTTTTGAAATTCCACTCACAGAAGTGGTAAAATTAAGTTTTATGAAAAATTCAGTTTTTTTAACGACCACTTAGTGGTTTCACTATTCATCAAAAATTGAAAGTTTTCAGAAAAATACCAAAATTTCACCCTAGGCTAATTTTGATATTCCGAAACCAAAAATGAAGTACATTTTGAAAAATAAAATTGATAAAATTTCAAAAAGTGGTTATTACTATTCATACCAGCTAGTTTTTATAATATTTTAATAGCATATCATTGTTTAGTGAAACTCGGTATTGCGTACGACGCAAGTTATCGAGGAAGGTCGCAATTTCGTGTGAAGCAAGCCAAGAAAGTGTTGTGTGTAGAAAAAGATTCCTTTGATGATTTATATAACATAAAAGTCTCGGGTGTTACAGTAAGTGATATGTCTTTTATACTCTCACACTTCATTTCAAACATTCACCACATTGGGCCCTTGTTGTTGTTGTACTAGGGGTTGTGCATTGGTGGATAGATGTCCAAAGGGCATCTTTTTTTTTGAAATACATGGTGTTGTTGGTTTTAATGCTGAATATATGATGTATTGTAAGGATGTTGAAATGGTGTTGGGTTATATAATTGCTTATTTTTCTAAAATGGGGCATTTTGTGGGTATTAGTTTTGTTTATGAAGTCCTCCCTCTTTCAGTTGATTGAAAAATCCATATATTACTTTGTTAGGATCTCCCAATCTTTGATTTTTTTTCAGAATTTACTAGTATAAAAGGCTTCTATATAGTAATCAATTCCTCAAACTTCTGCACATTGGCTAGTAACATTTTTAGGTGGTAAGAATAATGATTTTTTTTAGTGGTTTGTTTTAAATCCATCTATGTCAAAAAAATTATTATCATCAAGTCTATATGGTAATAATATATATGACACAAAATTTCCTACCTCAGGTATACCTCTTATACTTGAACAACTTGTTCCAAAAATTTTTGAGTTATGTGTAAACATCTCAATCAAGACATTGGTTTCTTCTAGTGACTTATTTATTAATGATCTTCCACATAAGGAATATTTAATGTTTTTATAATTGTCAATAAGTCATTTGTAAAATAATGCATGGATGTTATGCTCCATAAATTTCTCATGCAGTCCACTAAAACATAGATTTTAAAACCTTTTCAAATACTCATAAATAGTCTCAACAGAAGAATATGTGATGAAATATATCTCTTTCTAATGGATATAGTCTTACAGATATGGAATAATTTATGAAAAAATCATCGTTGAAGGTCATAAAAGTCATGGAACTCTCTGGGTTATAGGTTGTAAAACCACTCATTTTATAATCCTTTAGGTGAAAGGTTGAATTCCCTCTACTATACATACTCTTAAACCACTCCTTAAGGATTCAATATTGACCATAATAGTGTGAAATCATTTATGTTATTATATGGGTCTTCACCTACCAATATAGGGAATGCTGATAGAAACAAATTTAAACATATTTTTTTTTCAAAATCATTCTATAGTGCAGTCATAGAAACATGTTTATTTTAGTTTATGAAAAATGGATCCAATCGATCTCTCATGCTTTGGTTAGGATTTTCATCCATGAATTATTAATCCATATGAACACTAGTAGTGTCACATGAGTCTATAAGAGTAATTGGCATAACATATAATTGAAAGTTTGGGTTCTTTAGTCTGGTTAGTAATATTATTTCAATTTTAGGCACAAGGTCAAATTGTTGTTTATTGGATGATGAGTTCATGTAAATTAAGGTCAGATTGTTTTTTATTTCCACTATCTCCCTGAAAACAAAATCATTATTTTTCACACCAACTTTTTAGTGGTAAGAAAGGTATTTATTTCCAAGTTATAATATAGTATAAATGTGAAACCTAGTATTTTTTAAGGATATTTCACCAAAGAATAGTTTTATAATTTAATATAGTAATAGAAATTGAATATTTTCGTTTGTTATTTTTGTAAACAAGTAATGACACAATGATTTAAAAATATACTGATGAGAAAGGTGGTCAGGCTAGGGATATATTACATTTTTCTATGTTAAAAAGGTATTTAAAATGGTTTTACTTCTAATTTTTTTAATTTATTAATGAAGGTATCATTTATATATAAATCATCCAACCTTGGTTGAAAGTTATTATGGAGACTCCCCCCATAGTATTATTGCATGATTATTCTCCATTTCTGTGTGTTTGAGTGACAAAAAATTAAATTTTTATTTCAAAATAAATTTTTAGGAAAGAGTGGGAAACCCAAAATAATGTCACTAAATAAATAACCCAAATTAATACTAAATTTAATTACCCTCCCAAACAACTACAAGGTTATGTAATGCCTCCACCTCACATAACTGGTCAATAAGTTATCCCGCACAGGGTTGAACGGGCCTGGTAATGATTGCAAATCCATTCCCTCTCAATCATCCAAATATGAAAGGACATAATCAGATAAATTATTCCTTGTTTGTAACCTCATCTAGATTTGATCCTTGAAGAGTGTTGGTTTCATCATCATCAAAATTCAGAATAAATCCATGTTCCAAAAACTGCCTCAAATCCCGCCCATTAAAATTTTAAAAACATCTGTTGAAAATTTTAGAAATTTCAAATCCAAAAAGGAAACAAAATACATAAAAGTGATATTATTTGTCGATCTCCCTGAACTGGCCACTCAATATAACATCCTAAAGGACCAAAAAGACCACTGCGTTGCTCCACCTCAGAGAGAATATAGGAATTCTGAAACCAGAGCAGAGAACCAAGGAGATAGAGGTATGGAGAATCGTTGGTGATATCATAAATAAAAAAATCCTATAGAAATAAAATCAAGAAAATAATTTCAATGAATAACCATCTCAAATGAAAACACAAACACCTTGAGATCTTGCACTAAGAGAACAAAACTCAAAACAATAATGATCGTCAAAGGCACCCAAATTCCAGATTACAAAACATCAACACTCTCCAAAACCAAACACAAAAGTTATTTATCCACAAATATGAACCCCATTTTGACATATCCTATAACGCACCGACCCTAGTTACCCAGAGTCGGTGCATTATTACATAACATTGGCATGATCACAAGGAAATCATGTCTCGAAAGACCGATTAGTTTAGTATTATTGGAAACAAGATTCATACATAAGTTCAACTTTACCGCTTGAAGATAAATACAACACAAATATATTTCATTAGAAACATCCAAGCCTCATATATTATGCCTACAGGTCAATCATAACTAAATTCTTCATATCCAGGGAAAATGAAACATAAGAAATGGGTGAACTCAAATGCTTCATAAGGGTAAGTAATACAGTGTAAAATGACATAAATATTAAGCATGGTAAATAATGGAAACCACAAGCCTTTACCAATAATAAAAATGAATAATTTTATGGAAAGAATATGAGCTGAGTAAATAATTTCATAATAAAACATAAACATGGGTATTCTAATAGTCTAATGACCACATGAACCATCAATATTATTTCCATAATGAGGGAATTTGTAATGCCGGACATTCTGAAACATTTTGTCAAGGCCTCAGCCAAGATGTCTAAAAATGATTAAGTCCTCGGCCAAAAACATAAGTAAAATTGGGAAAGGGCCTCGTCCAATTACATGTATATTTGTCTCATGAGACCTACCGATGCATCGAGGAGCTATAGCGGGCTCCACCCGTCACTTACTAGGTCCAATTAATTCCTCATATGAAAAGGTTTAGACATATCATAAACATTCGTATTAAAACTAGCATACGAAATGTCAATACTTTAACCATAAATCATGAATGGTATAAAAATATCACATTCACTATCAAACATATCACAAAACCTTCAATACAATACTGAAATTTTGTATCATAATAAATCAAGTTAAAATTCCTCAAAGGATGTTGACTTAGTTGAAATCAAAACTCTTTTTAGAGAAATATATCTTTATATTTTGAAATCATTTAAGAGTCACATAATTATAAAACAAAACATTTACTTTTAAAATATTCTTATAAGCTTGTAATGGAAGCTTCTAAGTGTTTATAACTGTAGAAAATAGTCTCACCCGCCGTATAAGTTAAAAAATGACATTCTTACCTTAATTTTGTCAAAAAGGTTAAAAAGGACCTTGTTTGGAAAATGACGGAAAGATTCCTTTAAAAAGTAAAACAAGGGTATAAATGACTTTAACCCATATTCTGTAAAATAGCAAGAATGTTTTGAAATACATTTCTAAGAAACATGGATGTGGATGATAAAGAGGTCCCAATAGATAATTATGTATAAACAACCTCAGATAATGAAGAGATTGTGAAATAAACCCTTACCTTTTACTTTTCTTTGGTTGAGGGTAGGTTAACCTCATGTATAATGGTGAAATAATTGTTATTAAATTATACCAAAATCATATATATTAATATGATATCATATATGATCTTTTAACATTGCTTTGTTAATAATATCTTGTATTATCGTCGTTTCGGGTGTTAACTTACTCGTTTTCTTTTATATGTTTTGTTACATAAGTCCTGTTTGTTATGGATATGTTGTATATTATTCATATCCAAATTGATATCAATTCCTTAAACATTATTTTTAATCATCAAATGAGAATTATACATGAATGGATATGATGGGAAATGAATCTCATCGCGTTTGTGGAGACGGTAGTTCGTACATACGCACGAGCGATAATATCATTCTTTTGATAATAAAATAATATATAATTGGATGTTACATCATATATAAAGAATCCTTATCATGTTATATTTATTATTTACATGAATTACACATCATTATTATACCCATCCAAATAATAATGTATTGAATAACAATTACACCACGACGTGGAGACGGTAGGCCGTACGTACGCACGTATGGTGACATGTCATTCAAAGGATGTATAGAATACTGAATATGGTTGTACCTTATTTATAATAACAACACATTATATATAATATAAATGAGTTATTATTTTAGAATGGAAACAACAAATAAAGAATAATTTGAGGAAGAAAGGAACTTGAAAAAGGGTGGTAAAAACATTACCCATTCTTCGGGTTCTTCTTTTTGATTTGATCAAAAGGGATCCTTAGGTTGGATTTATGACTAAAGTAAGGCATCTAGGATTAATGGAGGATAGTTGAGAGGGTATTTGGGCAGATTTTGGCCGAACCAAAAGGCTTTGAAGGTATGAATAATTGGTTAGAAGTGGTGCCCTTTTATAAGGGGGAGGAGGGGCTCTTTAGAAACAACTTAAATTATTAATTTATAATAAATTCATATTCGGTTTCTAGTGGCTCCAAAGTGGATTATTCAAATTATAAGGTGGGTATGGGTCTAAATCCTTTCAACAAATAGATTTTCGACAGCTTTGGGTCACTAAATTAACATTATCATTTATATTTAACTCTTAGTTAAATAATTTGACATTTACCATGTCTCTTTGTATTTTTATATTATATGGTTAATAAACTTACCATATACATCCAAGAGAACCCAAAGTGGTTCATTAATGATACAACTATCATTATATAAGTCTCTTGGCCGAACCTTAGATTTTTAGGAATTGAATATCAATTAATAAAATAATATTTTTTTAAAAACTCTTTTATGTCAATTTTGACACTATTTGGTATTTGAATTTTGTGAAAATCATAACAGCATGATTATTTCGAAAATACATAATTAAATAAATACTACCATGTCATATTAACCTATAAAATTAGTTTAATTCATAAAAAGTCTAAAATTACATTTATTTAGGTATTTATATTATTAATTATTTTAATATTTCATTAATTAGGTAATTACTGCATCACCATTGTGTCATAAATAAATTAAATTATTTAATCTCTAAAAATTATAAATAAAATACCATTATGTAGGAAATATTTTTATATTTCAAATGAATATTTATAATCTAATTTATCTTATGTATAACCCTATATTAAAAATGTTTTAGTTAATAAAAATTGATTTTAACTCTTCTAACTCTTCTTTGAATTAAATAATAATAAATCTCATAATCTAATCCAAGTGAACATAAATGATAATATTTTATTCCTAAGTTGTTTTTGGTTGAGATACACTTGTCCAATAGAATTAGTACATGTGTTAGGGTAATATTAATATCATTTTTACCCTTAATTACCCTATTTACTTTTGACCGTGGTAAATAAAAGTAAAAAGTTACTATTCACCAAAATTTATTTTTATCTTATTGAACCACATTTTACTCGTTGATATTAACTGTGTCTCTCGTATTTTCAAAATTACACTCACAGAAGTGGTAAAATTATGTTTTATATGAATTTCCAAATTCTCCTAGGAGGTGGGTAAAAGACGGTGAAAAGTTCAATAAACTTTTTATATATCTAAAATTATTCTAAACTAACTCCAATGAATTACATTGAACTTATATATATATTATGTATCTATTTTGACCTTAATTAAATTTAAATAAAATAAATAATTATTTAAATAAAAATTCAGTTTTAAACTATAACTCAGTGTTTTTTCACTATTCATCAAAAATTGAATGTTTTCAGAAAAATACCAAAAATTTACCATAAGATAATTTTGATATTAAAAATCCAAAAATGAAATCCATTTTGAAAGATAAAATATATAAACTTTCAAAAAGTGGGTATTACTATTCATAACGGCTAGTTTGATTGGTTGTGCTGTGTGTTAGAACTCGAAGTTGCATACAACACAAATTACTATATTATTAAAAGAGAAGCGTATCGTGGAAGCTTGGGGTGTTACATATCCCAATCAAAAACTATTGAAAATAATATCCCAAAAACGTCCAATTCACTTCATAGACTAGTCCATCATGACGTCGTTCACCTTCCAGAGAAGCCACTGTCGAAGCTTCCAAAGGTCTTCATCTGGGAGAAATCAGAGGACTGAGCCCATCCCACCACTGGAGTAGTCGTTTTTTAGGAGGAAAGGACCTCCGAGTATACAACAGTATGTCGTTTCTAAAAAAGAGTCACAAAACAAATATTCGTCACACTAGAACCGAAGTCGAACTGAGGTCGTCGCCATCTGAGAAGAGCTGCGGCCGATGTCGCATCCATGTCCACTGAAGCTTCACAAAGCTGATGTCTGCATCGATATACCCACTACAACAATGCTCATATGAGATAAAAACCTTCCACTCAAGCCGTCTTCCAACCATAACCAACGACATGATACTAGAGAGCCTGTCATCTTCACTGAACCACCCATCACAACAAAACCCTAGGGCACTCTATTGACCAGAAAAGGGCCACCAATACTGAATGTTTGAGATGTTTGTAAATACCTCACAAAAAACTAATTAAATACCCAATCTAGTGTTTTTGTAACTATTATATTAATAAATAATTAACTACTTCCATATAAGTGGTGACAATTGGTAGATACTCAATACCTAACACAACCAATTCATTCAACACAAGATGTGATGAATAGAATGAGATGATTGATTTTCAATCTTAACAAAAAATAATGAACATGTTCAGAACCTAAAATTGAATTCCATTAATAGAATAAAACAACCATTCAAACCAATATAATTCAACAAAAAGAGTTTAAATTTAATAAACTGTGAAGACTCAAGTACTAAAAAAGGTTCCCCCTCCCTTTCTTGGTCACTTAAGAATAAACCCTCCATTTTAACTGTAAAGTACATCATTTGGGAAGAGGGATACATTAAATACTATGAAAACTAAAAAAACATATAATCAGAGTCAAATTAGAAAAAGGTATATCATGGAAGCTCACAATCAAGAAACTATCTCTCACCGATTCTCTTTTTAGTGGTTTACCACTTTTTTAAATTTTAGCTTTCTCAAACCTCTAAGATTATTTAACCTTAAAATATTTCTTATCCTTCCATATTTTATATTATGTTATACCTTAAAACTAATAGTTTTAAATTTATACTCATGATTTTTATCTTCTGAAATTCTTTATCTTCCTTCAATGATTTTGAAAAAAAATATTATTCATATACTAATCCATGTTGTTGCCTCTAATTTCTTTCATTAATATTTATATGGAATTCCTAGTATATCAATAATGACTTATGATAGATGTTCAATGATTTTGGTCAGCCCTGGAAACTAATATAATCATAGAGAAGTCCTATAATTAATTCATAATTTTTTTTAAATCTTATGATCATCTTCAAAGTCATAACCCCTCTCTAAATACATATATTGAGAAACAATATGATGTGGGATAAGTCATAAGATCATCAAAAAAGGCTTATAATTAGCCACATATGTTATAGAATAAATACTTATATTTATACCATTATCATATTTAATCCTCAAAACTAGTAAAAATTCAATATTCCTTTTTTATATCCACTATGATACTCCAAAAACAACCTCGTCCTCCTGGATTAATCATAAAAACAATCGATAGTAAATATAGTATTTATTCTAATAAATCAAAAGATGTTGAAGTTGGTTCCCTGGAATTGGAATTCTAGTGCAAGATTACATGTTTTATTTATTAATGATGTTTTTTATCAAATTGTTCTTAATCCTTTGTAAAATAAATTATGTTATTGTGTCTTAAGAATATATGTCATAATGAACGTTCATAGAATTTTCCTTCTATGATGAGAACCTAGAGGTGCCATCTTTATTCATGATCTATACTATATGGGTGGGTGGTATTATCTAATGAGACACATGCAATAAAAGATATTAGTTTTAGAAGGCTCATAGGACATTGAGACATTGTATCAGAGTGATCGCCTTTGGAATTCTCTACGATAAGAGGTTATGGTATCAACCATAAAATAAGTAATCCACTTTTTTATTTTTCATTTGATGTTATTATATGTATACATGTGATCTGATCTGTGGACTTTGATATCATCATTAGTGGACATCATGAATCACATACATAGATGTATTTATGAAAAACGTGTTGTTATATGATCACCGAGAGGTAGGATGTGTTTGTTACATCATGAAAAATTTTGCATTAATGTTCAATGAAATAAAATATTTATCACTTATGTCATTTGATTGAGTTGATAAATCAGGACCACTAATGGAAATGGAAATTCCTTCAAAAATCCATTTCCTTGGTGTTTGGTGGGAGAGTTCATTTCAGGAAAGTCAAAGAAAGAGACACCAAGCATATATGTTCATAACAATAATATGAAATGCGATTGATTTGAGATATTATAATCAAGGGATTGTATTACATGGTAATATTTTATAGGATGTTGGATGTAATTTTCAAATTAACATATTTCTCTATATGAGACTTGTCATATTACTAGATGCTAACCATGGAATTTAAGAAATTATTCATAATTACCCTAATAAATAGGAAAAGAGGACCACACACATAGTGTATCTAGAATATTAGTTAAATACATGTAAATAATTTAACATGTTAGAATAAATGATATTTATTTGGTTTGGTTGATCACCATAATGTAATCACAATATATTTGAAAGAATAAGTTAGTTAAATAATAATAATAAATATTTATTTTCATGTTTGGTAAATATAATACATATTATATTTATAATTTAATATCAAAGTGGCATTTATTAATTAAATATTCATTATTTATGAATTGGTAAATGTCAATGAGGGAAAGATGACCCGGGTAAATGGACCAATTAAAATGGTATAAATGATATTTTTTTATATTATTAATGTATTTCAAATGGGAATTGATTAATAATAATAATAATAATAATAATAATAGTGGATGCAGGGTTAACGAAGAACATTAAATATGGGTAGGGGTTTATGTGAGATTTACCGACCCAGACCCTTACATAATAAATATATAATTATTACACATTCCTTAATTTCTTTTTGTGTGAAAAATGATAGAGAGACACTTTATCAAGCCCTCAAGTTAATTTTATCTTCCTCCTATCTCAATATCTATAGAGAAAATCTAGAGTTCTTCCTCATTTTAGAAGAATATTGATATGATTAACCACGAACAACACAACTGACTACAATCATCCATTCTAGAACCCATTGATTCTACAACAATGTTTAGATATTTTAATGCACATGTGGATCACTTCTAGAGGGATTTTATACATGGATACTATAGAGAAACAATGATACAATAATATATTTCCAACTAGATCATCATAAAAAGTGGATTTACAAGTTGATTTAATTATATACCTTCTTATAAAGTAATTATAAATTACTTTGGAAGATATTTTAATTCTAGTTCTTGTGTTTTAATCTTGTCAAGTATTGAACTATTTTCATTAGAGATGATGTTTTGATCATCTGAGGAAATGATTACTTTTAATTTATGCTAAAATATGAGTTTTCCTTAACTAAAAATGAATCATTGAATTCAATTGGATCCTATAAGTGGTATTAGAGTGTTCACATGTTTAATTAATAATTATTTATTATTTATTTAATGGTTTCATGTGTTTTCATTTTCTTTTACTTAAAAATATTCATTTTAATATATAAATAGAATTTTATCTTAACTTTCTTCATTGATGAATACATTACAAGTATTTTTTTATGATTAAAAATGAAAAATACTTTGATTCATTCCATCTGGAGGTGTAAATGACTATGCCTAGAAAAAAGAATACAGGGTATGAACTGCCTACATACATCCCTTGTACAACTATTTTCATGTATAGAAATCATGATAATGTTAGATGGATCCAACATAATTGGACTTGATATCTGAAAAAATGGATCGGTTTGTTAATTGAGAGAGATTGAAACATGGATTGAAGAACGACATATCATGTAACCACTGTACGAGATGTGATGTCCCTATTTTCTCACAACTGAGAAAATGGGTGTCCCAATACTTTTTTGTTTAATATAAAAATGGATTTAAAATCCATGAAAATATAGGGATACACTCTATATATTCTCATTATATATCTTGTACCTCAAACACATATTTAGAAAGAAACACAACCAGACCTATGGAATGTGTTATAAACACGGGTAGAAGACAGTATATGTCATGTACTACTATACACTCCATGTAGTCTATTACAGAGAGGGTGTCCAATTTTTCATGGAGAAAAATTACTTATATAGTAGAATATATATTCATGTATTCAGTATGTTATTTTTTTGAATTTACAATCCATGGATTGAGATTTATAAATATATACATTAACTATATATCGTTTTTAAATTTTGGAGAATAAAACACTATTGCCTCCAATTACACTTATATGCATTGTTAATTTTAAATAATATTTATATTTTTGAAATTATAGATGATGGTGAGTTAATGATGATTGGATGGAATTAATATAAATTGAATTAATTTCATGTTGTGTCTAGAAAATTATGAGATTATACCATCCCTTTATATGTGATTGTATTATTTCAATTTATTTTGATAAAATTAAAATGGCATCCTATATTTCATCATCTATCCCTTATTATGTAATGGAATGTGTGCCTATGGTTTTTTTTTGTAAACACCATTTATCTAATCCATTGGATCACCAAACCTGCATGTGAGTAAAATATTATGTAAGGAAGGATATCCCAGTTGAGTGGAGGTGGTCCAAGTCAATTAGTAAAGTCAAAAACAATTGAAGAAAACCATAAGAAAATGTGGAATGTAGCAACACAAACCATATTATGGTTCATTGTAGTTTTCCCTGTGATATGTAATTATTTTATCATCTTCTACATAAAATAATCAGTATATGATTTCTTGATATTGACACTTATATTTTTCTGTTGTTAGATTCATAGATAAATATTTATGTTTTGAATGCTACATGATCACCTAATAAATTAATTCATAGGCATATGATATGAAATAAAATATAATTGAATTATACCTAAATGTTTTATCGAATATGTTTAATCATATAAATAAAATCCACTAAATATTAACAAGTCATATGAAAATATAACAACATATTTATGCATTAAGGAAAAATCCCTAAAACTTAAGTAGTAATTCATCATATACTTCTACTAAATATGATCGAAATGACATCACTGTTAAATGTTCTTGACCACTCCAATTTGGGAAGCTTTCAATTATCATGGAACTTTTTTCATGAAGTTTTGGGTTTAATTAACTTAGATTACATCAAGGGTTGACTTCCCGTGCGGGACTTAGTGTACCTAAGTGGAAAAGGATGTGAAAATATTTAAACAAGTAATTAAGTATTCAGGGCCCACTCAATAGATCAAGGAACTATTAGTTAATGTAATTAAAAAGATATTCCAACCAAAAACACTTCAAGTAGATTTTCAAGGCCAAGTCTAGGTTATAAGAAGGGGAATATGGATTATTTCCACTTGAATATCTAAAGTTACAAGATATTATGAAATTTATGTTGAATGATATTATGTTTTTAAAAATAGTTTTAGATTAATGTAATTTAATTAAATTTAAAATTGTTAATATAATTTTGTAATAAATAAAAATACTAATTATTTACACTTAATTTTTAATAATGTAAAACAAAATGGATTTTAAAACATCACTATGACCTATACTTGATAAGAGTCTATTCAAGAGGAACTTGAAAAATCCTATCAACTTGAGGAATAATTTTTAAAATAAAGGGCTAAAAAAGAAAAGAAATCAGTGGTTGGCCTAGATAGTTTTGTCACTCAAAGTGCTAGAGAAATGGTGACATGACTGCAAATACTTATCTTGATCTCTTAGATGTAAGAGAATGAAACAACTACCTTTTGGAAGTAGAAAAATGGTGACATGACTACAGATACTTATCTTGATCTCTAAAAGAGAATTTTTATCAGGTTTTTAGAGGAGTTTAAGAAGGATCCAAACATCTATTTCAAATATCTTCAATGAAAATGACCCCCATACCTCAGATTGACATCTCATTCTATTTTTAGATAATTATCTGTTTTTCTCATGCGTAGTTTGTGATTTTTGATGTATTTTTACTTGTCGTACAACTAATTGGAGTCTTTCAATGACGTTAATCAGACATGATGGATTGATTTCTAATTCTCAATGACCAGTTGATTTTTTTATATTTTTATTGGCCTCAGTTACATTTTTTTTTCACCTCACCTCTTCTTTTGGATATCCCCTTAGTATATTATTCTTTATTCACTTATAATAGTTCAAAATTGATGTCTTCCTGAAATATTATCTCTTTATGTGTGTTTATTAAAATATGAAATTCAACCTTGAATTTTGTTCTTATGATTAGAATATTTCATACGCTGGGTTTTATGGTGGTGGTTACCTCTAGTTTGGGTTCCTTGATTTTTCTGGTGACTTCATCCTTATTATAGATAATGCATCACTCACTTTGGGTCTTGATGAATTGTGGTGAAATGAAAAGTTTAACTATCAAGCTTCATTAAAAATATAAATATACATGATGGATGATAAGGGGTCACCTAATTCATTTTTTCTACTTCTTCTTCTTTTTTTCTTCTTTTTTGGGCTTATCCCCTCTTTATTCCATACTAGTGTAATCTCTTTACACCTCATGTTGGTACTTCTACTTTTGTTTTTTAATAAATTTCTTTGGGGCATGTATTGGGAAGCCAATTCATGTCTCTACATCCTATTAAAAATTCCGGAGAAGGATAACCTTATCATCAAAGTGGATTTACCGGAATAGAATAGGATCATGCACGTTATACTACACCATGAATGTAAATTATATATGTTGTAACCCCCACTTCCTAAGTTTATTTCTATTGATTGTAATAAGGAAGAAGTATCTCTCTATTTGATATATGTGGATGATGCTATAAATGTATAATGTTTCATAATATCCTCCCTGACCAATGAGGTTTTAAAGAAATATATGGATATGGATTGTTATAGAATTATTTCTCGCATTAAGGATCTCTGTAAAAAAGAAGGTCATATTAGAGAGATATGAGATATATAATGCAATGTTCACATGCAAGCATGGAGATTCAGTGCAAGCTAGGAAAGATGTAGTAAATATTATTGAGTACATTGAGATCTTGTACATCTTGGAATTTATGATCTCTGATGAGTTGTGAAGAGATCTCATTATATCATCACAACACAAAAACATCTCTAGTGGTATTATAAATTATATTATGATTAATAATGAGAAGACACTATGTAAACTTCTTAAATGTATTTTACTAGATGGAAAATACCTAGGATAGAGAAAACATGTTTCCCTAATGGTGAATAAGAATAGTATGATCAAGGATAAGGAACTAAAGACTCCTTCCAAGTCTAAGGCTCCAGAGCACAATTCATTAAAGAAGAAAAAGATAAAAAGGAAAATAAATGAACTAGATGTGTTATGTTTTTATATGGAAATTATGGCCACTGGAAGAGGAATTTCACCTATCAAAAAATAAATGGGAAGCTTCAGGTTCAATGGTTATTATGTTTAGTTTTTATACATCTATAATTTAGGTTTTATTTACATTCATTGGTTCTCAAATTTGTATCGAAATATAATAAAAAATTAGATTTTTTATGATTACCCAAGTTGATGTGGATCTAAAGGATGCTAATAGAGTTGATTTTATTACCCTATCCATTGGAAACTACCATATCACATTTTAGATTGGATTTATTTTGGTTTTAAAGATTTTTTATTATGTAACTAGTGTTACCTAGAACATTATTTGTGTTTCTTTTTTATATATAGATGGATTTATTCTCATCTCTGAAAATAAGTATTTTTACTTTTATAAAGATAGGATATGGTACGGTGTCTTATAGATAAATAATGGTAATTATGTAAATATTTATTAAAAGAAAATAGTGGGAATTCATAATAAAACAAACACATTTAACTCATATAACACCTAGATAGAACCTCGCCATCTTTTTTCACTTAAATGAGAGGCATTTGAAAAAAACATAGCATGATTGTTACTTATGATATTTTAAGTTCAAGACATATAAAATATATTTTTATTATGTATATTGTAAGATAACCAACCCACAAATTGGTGGTAAAGGTGAAAAGAGAAAAATTCTTCTAGATATGGTACACACTGATTTGTGTGGACCATTTCTTGTAGAGAATAGTGGTGGGTAATCATACTTTATTAATTTTACTAACAAAATGTGTATGTATGGATACATCTACTTGATTAGGTATATGTCATAATCCTTTGAGAAATTTTAGGAGTTCAAGAATGTGGTTTAGAATAAAATAGGCAAGAATATAAAGAAACTTTGATCGGATTGAGGTGGTGAATATATTAACCTTGACATTATCGACTTTCCATGAGAGTATGGGATTTTATGTCAATACAATTCACCTTATACACCAAAGTATAGTAGTGTTATTGAAAGGTGGAACCATACCTTGTTGTACATAGTAAGGTGGATAATGAGTAATGTAAGTCTGACATTATCCTTTTCAGGATATGAATTAAAGACATCAATATACTAATTAAACTGAGTACCAACTAAAGTTGAAAATGGTATTCCATTCAAGTTATGGGTTTAAAAGAAACTTTTTTTTAACATTTTTATTGATGTTATTTCTAGGAATTTTTTAAGGCTAACTCAATAAACAAACTAGGACAATGAGGAACAAAGTTTATCTTTATAGGTCATGTCATAGAAATGACGGGATAATATATATACAACCCTTAGTATATGAAATTGGTTGTCATAATACATACTATCATTCCTAAGGGGAATCACATACTCAAAAAGAATAGTGGGATAAAGAATGATTTGAGGAATTTTATGCTCAATATACCCAATATTTGGTACAGAAAATGAATCTACTAGTCCCCATAGAATAATTTCTTCAAGAAACACAAGTGTTGTATAGGAGTTATAGAGACTAGAGAGAACCAGAGAGATATGGTTTTATAGTCACATATAATGGTGACTGATTATTGGTTGTTAATGATGATGTACTACTTCATAATGATATATTATAGAGCGTAGAAGCTGTAATGAAGAAAGAATATGTGTGTTCTGTGATTGGTTCCATGTATCAAAACCATGTTTTTGTTCTTATCAATACTCCAATTGATATAAATCATGTTAGGTGTCAATGGGTATTCAAGTGCATGATTGAAATAGATGGTAAATTGAATACCTATAAAGAACTACTAGTGAGTAAATGGTTTGTTCAATTTCATTGAATTGAATATTATGAATCATTTTCTCTAGATTCTATGTTTAAATCCAACATAACATTTTCCATAAAACTTTAACATGACTATGAGATTTGAAAATGGATTCCAAAATTGCATTTCTTAATGGGGTCCTTCAAGAGGATGTGTATATGACATAATAATAAGGATTTGTGACTATAGTAAATTCCAATAAGGTATACAAGATGAATAAATCTATTTACTGATTAAAGAAAAAAATCTAGGTCATGGAACATTTGATTTTAAAACCCATATATAACACCCCAAAATTTTAAAATATAAACATCATATTAATTAATGTGTATGAAATGAAAAAACTAGATTAGAAGAGAATATAACACACAAATAAATTAAAATATATTTACTTTAGAATTAAGTTAATTTCTTCAATAGGTTATGATATATGAAACAATGTGTTTCTTTGATATCATTCATTACACACAAGACTGGGTTTTATAGTACAATAATATACTATAAATAGTATTTTTTAATATTATAGATATCATCTAGCCATTTGAATGAAGAGTATGATAAAGTTATGAAAATATATATTTTACGCACATTTATTTGTTATCAATTGATTAAAAATAAAATAATAATCATTTAAAATAAAAAACAAATGTCTTTTGAAAAATAGAATTTTTCTAGAAGATGATTTAATCGTGCTTTGAACACATAATTTAAAATTATTTTTAACTATTATGAAAAATTTATTTGAAAAAAATAAAATTCATTTTTGAAATCATAATACTAAAATAAATTTATAGTAAATTTTGTTAATTTTTCTAATAAGATTCATTTTTTGATGAATAGTGAAAAATACTAGATTTTAATTGAAAACTGCCTTTTCATCTAAATAATTTTTAATGTTAAATTATATTTTTAATTAGTTTTAAAGTTAAAATAGATCAAATTTATATCAACTAATCCAAATTAAGTCATTTAAATCATTTTAGTACTGAATTTAGATATATAAACATTGAAAATGTTTGCTCAATTTCTCTTTAAAACCCCACTTTCTTATCCAGTATGCGGAATTTGTTTAAAAATGAATTTTTCCACTTCTAGGAAATAAATTTGAAAAATCGATTCCATATTTTAAATTACAATAATTTATAATTTATAATGAGTTAAAATTAATTTTTTAACAAATGATTAGTAAAAATTGTTAAAATTAATTACAGTGATTAAGGAGAAAACAAGTTTACTTAGTGGTTAAACATAGAAGATAACGTGTTATAATTATAAACAAACATATAAAAACAAATTTTATGGGAATATTTATAACTTAAACCTTCATGTATCTAATTTGGATCATTATTGTGTCTTTGTGACATGAAAAAAATGTGGGTCGAATTCACTCTTTCAAACAAATTCCAAGTCTGCCACTCATCACACTTATAAAAGGTCACCCACTCTCTCTCCACATAATACCTTAAAACTGCATTAGTTTTTACCATATATTAACATATCACTCCCAAAATTACCTCTAATTATTTTATAATAATTATATTGGGAAAATTTCTATCTTAGTAAGAGTTTAGTGAAAACCAAAGTAAGATACTCAAAAAAGAAGTAACGTTCTCCATTGAGCGTTTGTATTTTACATCAATCTCCACCTCCATAAATTTTTATTGAACTATTAATATATAATAAATTAAATATATTCCATATATTGGAATGTTTTTATAAATATTTAATGACATAAAACCATCTCCACTTTCATAAAATGGATTATGAAATCATTGTACGTGTGTACGGTAGACTATGACCTCACAAGCAGATGTCATTCATTTTTTCCATTTCTACCTATCAAGGTTGGGTATGATGATGGATATATAGTTTATATATGATATTTATAAAACTAATATACCACTGGAGTCATTATATCATATATATATGTATATATGTATATATATATTATCTTTAATTCTGTTGGAGACATGATAATGTTGCTCATGTTTAAAACGGATTGCTGCCTTGTGTAGCGTTGTGATTCGTGTTTCACTAAAACATTACATGGAAGGTGGTAAAGATAACTTTAATGATTATATATTTTATATATGACATAATTATGGTATTTATGACATATTTTTCAGTCTATAAAATTTATATATATCATTTGTTTTTTTTTCTTTTCACTCATGTGAAAATGATAACATCGTTCATTTGCGTGTGGACTACCACCTTCATGAAGAAATATGAATATATTTTCATCAACACCCCACATTGATAAAATATATATTTTTATAATATGGTATTAGTGATATTATGATAATTATATAAATTTAAAATATTACTAACCTCCCTTCCATAATCATTGGTGGGAAATGGAAACAATACCCATGAGTACGTACTGCATACCATCTCCATGATCGTACCGTGCTTTATGTTTCATAACCATCGTTAAATATTGGTTTTAAAAGAATTTTTTTTTCAAACTATGATAAAATTTTCATTATTATTATTCTTGATATTATTAATCTCTATAATATGTGAATGAATTAGCTCTTTAATGATAAAAAACACATGATAAAACTAGGCAATTAACACATGAAAGAATGAAAATAATGAAATTATATTATGGAATGAGTAATAATATGTTATAAAAGGATCGTATATTATATCATAAATTTTAACAAGGTTTTATAGTATGTTAATAAAATTTCTAGTAAACTATACATGAGGTTAAAGCATGTTCAACCAAACAGAAGCATTAGTTAAGGGATTTTTTAACTTAATTTCTCTTAATTTGGTTAATCATTTAATTCATTGATTATGTCATTTTGTGATTATTTGTATGATTCATTTTTTTACATTATGATTTATTTCCACTTTTTTTATTTGAATTTACAATTTAAACACTTAATCTATTCATTTATTAATTCCCACTTCAACGATATGATCATTGTAAGGTTTTACTTTACAATCTCATTTTAATTGGATTTTTTACACTTGAATTTCTATAAAGGGAAGTTATTTTATTGTTTTTTTAATAAACCATTTAATTTTATTCTATTATGGTTATTCGGTATATTTTTGATTTAATAGTACCATTTTCTACTCTTTGGTACATAATGTTTTAGAAAATGTTATTAAGAAAATCTGACTTCATTTCCCTCTTCAGTTGCAAATCATTTTTCTTCCAAAACCATGTTTCCCAAAAATGGTTTCAATTTTTTTAACCCTTTAAAATGATTTAATAAATAAATTTTACCTATTTATTAATTTTTTAAATTATATCAATGTAATCTTCCTGTCTTTTTATGAGAAAAGCACCTTCATAACATTTTTATAGTAAAAAAGAAATGAACATTTTTTTTACTTTTACAGTATATATAAAATTAGCCACCATTATGACCATTATTTATTTGAATCTTAATTTTCATGTTTAAGGGGATATTTTGAATGATTTTTTTTCAAAAGTGATTTTCGAAGAAATTTTTTTTTCAAAATTTTTTTCAAAATGAGAAAGAATATTTTACTCAAGAATGTTTTTAAGGATATTTTTATGGTGTTTTCATTCCTCAATGATAATAAAAAATTATTCTTACTCAAATGGGTATATATTGTATTGATACTATACTTAATCTTCCAATGGATGGTTTATGATCATTTTGACTAAGTAAGTTATTGTCATTCACAACCTTAAATCCATTTTTGTAGTCAATAACTTTCCCTTGAAATGTTCACTCTCTTATGATCATTAGAAATTAAATTTCCCCTAAATATCCATACTGTATATAATTGATATGATTATTTCCTAAATAGTATAACATTTTTACATAGGGTGTTTACATTTATATTTATTTGATTAACTAGGGAAACATTGATAAATCTGCATCCTTTACTCAATACTGATATTTGATAAGGAACATTGTTTATAAATTAAATCAATTATAATATATATGTGGAAAGATTTTTATCTGTATAACATGGGTTGGGGATCAGTTAATGTAATCTCTCAATGCATCGATAGTCTCATGAGATGAAATCATTTTCCCCCAAACCCATCAGGTTTGTAACCAAGTATTTTTAATTTTTTTTGTGTATTGTATTGATAATAGTATGCTAAATGTTATTGTGAAGTGTATTTTTTGTAAAGGTATCATATACCTGGGAAATATGATGTCCAATAATTAAGTATTCTCTTCATTCCTTATTCATTTATTATTATCTATGAGGTTTTCACTATGATAAAATCTACAGATTCATTTCATTCTCAGTTTTTTAATTAAATGGAGTGCATTTCTAGTAATTTATCTTCCCATATTGATTCTAACTTATACAGTCATGGTAGTAAATTTTTTTAAATGGATTCTATTCTTGGTTATTTACCATTACATGTTTATTATTCCCATTGACTCATTATTTCTTCCACTGTACTTATCCCTTACCAAGTATTTGAGCTCAACCTTAATTTTTTCACTTTTCCTATGATTCTAGGAAGATTACTATGATTTATATTAATGGATATGCTATATAAAATAAATTCATTCTAAAAAATATATATTGTAACTTGTGTATTCAAACCTGAAATGTGAATCAGGTATTTATATAGTTTAACAATACTTCTATACTATTTGATCTATTGAGATGTGATTCCATGTATCTTATTCCAATGTAATGGTAAAAGGAATTGGGTGTAATCCACTAGGGTCTTAGTCTCTACAGTTGATATCAAAGAACGGTGTAATAGGAACCTTGAAAACTAGATTTAGGAAATCATAGATTAGAGAACATAACCCTATGATAGACTATGAGGATAAGTATAGAAGAACATTCTAATGTTTTGTTTAGGTAGATATTATGTGGTTTTTTCTAGAAATAAATCTATGTTTTTAAATTACTAGTGGAAATGGTTCTTGCACTGACATGCCTAGGGGTAATAACTATGAAACGGGTATGTTGGGATTGACTCAATTGTAATGTTGTACACAAAAAAGAGACTCATGGTGGATATTGTCACAAACCAATCCTAGTGAGACCCTAAACCGGTCACTCAATCCGATCTGTGGCATGTCTCGAAGGGTGTCACTGATCCCCATGGGCTGGAAACTAGTGTTGGGAATCATATCTTAACCTCTGGTAATGATTTTTACCATGAAAAAAAGATAACCCAATAACTAAAGACTGATTATAAAAATAAAATCTAGTAGTGGAATGTAAAAAAAATTGCATATACCTACACATGACCTTCTTGGTCACCACCCAACCAAAGACCGACCATGATCTAATAATGAGAAACTCATCCAATAGAACCTGAGAAAAGGGAACCTGCATCTAAAATGATAAAATAGGTGTGATCATTAAAATTCTCAGTAGGGCTGCCAAGATAAACAACAGAATCCAAGAATCTCACTTCCCAAAACAATTTAATGACACATGTTTGAAATAAAATTATAAAAGTATGTTTTTCACATTTTAAAATAAGAAACATGTTTTCCCCCATTTAAAAATCCACCAAACGCTACATACCATTTCAAATATAATTTTTCATTTTATAAACAAAACCCAGAACAAAATATACCAAAGCTCGGATAAAGTAGAATAGGTAAATAGTGAAAACTAGAAATAAACTAGTATGACAGAAATAAAACATGCAACGAAAATAATAAAGTAACTGTGGGTGATCTTAAACATCACTAGAAGACCCCTGGACATACTCAGTTTGAATCCACCTGACGACATATGGTGAATCTCCTAATTCTATAACCAATTGGCCTCCCTAAGACTGACCAAATCTAGTGGGAAAGCCCTCCTAACCTAACAACAAATCCAGGGGGTACCAACCCGTCTAATCGAGGTTGGTCAGCAACCGTCACTCGATCATATAAAATTCACCTAGGAACCCATGGTAGTAATTGTAATTCTTTGTAAGTAGGAGACCCTCTCATGTGTGACTCACCTTACCATGTCATCACCACACTTGCCTACCCCAAGCACAAACACTCCATACGATAACCCATAAAAGGATATCCCCATATATAGGTTCCCCACAAATATATATATATATCATATCATGTCATATCATCAATGGTCCCACTTGGGCCGTCATGCCATAAATTCATTAAAACCATTTGATAATTTCTTTACAAAATATTTATGTTGGAAAATGGAGACACAATAAACAAAACATCATCTTTTCAAAGGATCAAAAAAAGCATTACACTAAAGCTGAATGTCCCAAATGGGCCTTGACCTTGAGGTAACAATAACATTACCAAAACATCGCACAAACACTTTTTCATATTTACAAATCCAAATGGTCACTTATTTTTCAAAATGCACCCCAAATCATTTCACAACTACCTAATGAGTCTTTATCATTTTCAAACTCACATCAAAACACATTTCAAAGGAAAACAACCATGATTTAAAGAAAATATTTAATTCCTTCCTTAGAAATCTCCCAAGGTGAACCAACTTTATTTGAAATCCAAAAACTATTTATGTCACCAAGGTTTAAAGAGAAAACTATTTTTCAAGTAACATCATCATTTGAAAACAAAACCAATGGTACACAAAACACAAAAGAAAACATTTGAAACCCCTTTCCACAAAGTCCTCGCTAGATTTTGAAACCATACCCAACCATCCAAAAAATTTGGAAAATACAAAACAACCCCAACCAGACCATAAATCCTTATTTCCAAGCATTTTAACAAAAAAACAACCTATGACATTATCCAAACCAAATTCTCCTACCAATAAATATCATCCAAATAATCCCAAAGAGAAAAACATTTCATAAAAGTCATCCTTTTAATTTAAAATGGAAAAAAATATTTTCTATAGGCATCTTAGGTAGCTCAAACCTAGTCAATTCCAAAAAAGCACAATAGAAATATATCCTTAATAAATTTAACCAACACAAAAATACCCTTTACATCGAACTATAGATACATCATAGGTGTGAATCATATTTCAAAAAATTTCAAAACAAGATTTGGCTCCTAAATAAAAAAATTCGGCATGACCCCCTATATGAATTTAAATCAAACACACTAAATGAAGCAATAAAAGGAATAACTGAAGAGTCACATCAAAATCTATTTTTTAAAAGAAATCTAAAAACTTATAAATGTCATAAAATATAATTATAGATATAGAAATGCTGAAAATCAGATAATAAAATAAAAATAATTATTATTGAAAGAACCAAGCACCACATAAATGTATTAAAAATTAAAACATTATGGATATGCCTACCTCAAGCATGCACAGTTGTGATGAAACCTTTAACAGAAGAATAATGACGCCCTACGAACCAGTCGCACACCCAGATCAACTAGAAAAATGCACCAATCAACACCCAAGATGTTGGGGTTTGTCCAGATTAAATGAAAACATCAGAGATGAAAATCAATCTTCTAGGGGTGAGGACTTCAGACCAGAAAATTCACGCTGGCGAGCTGAAGGTCATTGGGAAGGGGAGACCAGGGTAGGTGGGTTTTGTGTGCTGTGCCAGAGGGAGAAGGTCGGGCTGGCTATGAGAAATAAGGATGGAAAGCAGGCTGGTTCTCCATTGGGGAGATGATCAGAGCGGAGGGGTGGTGAGGTGGGTCGACTGTTGTGATGAGGTTGGAGCAAGGAGGAGGTGAACTGAGGGAGGAGGTGTTGGTTTGTCGGTGATTCTCTTGGGTGAGGCTGGAGCAATGAAGAGGAGGGGCGAGGGATGACAGACAGAGGGTGAAACTGGAGTGTCAAAATGGAGGGGCGAGGGTCGGCAGGCGGAGCGTGAGGGGGGTTGGCTGCTGGAGGCACGAAAGGAGGGTGGGATAGAAGGGTGAGGGTGGCGGTTGGGAGCAAGCTTGCACAGCTGGTTAATGGAAGGGGAAAGCAGGGAGGGTTGGGATGCACATGAAAATGGAGTGCGGGAAGGGGAGGGGGAAAGTAGGGAGGGGGGTACGTCATGGATGGTGAGGGAGTGTGGTGAAGGGAAGGGGAATGTAAGGAGGGTAGAGCTAGGTAGGTTAGAGTTTTTGTTTTTTTCCATTTTATTATAATAATAACAATAATAAAAACAATAATAATCATAATAATAATAATAAAACCAAAAATAATAATAGAAAAACAACAACAATAATAATAAATAATAACAAAAAAATTATAATAATAATAATACCATTAATATAATAATAATTTTAATAATAATTTAAATCATTTTTCTTAAAAACAATAACAATAATAATAATAATATCACTAGTAATATTAATATTCTTACTAATAATCATAATAATAAAAAAATAAAAACCTAATATTATTATTGTTATTATCAAACATTATTTTTAAATTTTATTCTATTTATTTATCTTATTCTCATTTCATTTTATTTCTCATGGAATCAGATAACTTATTCTAAAAACAAGGTAACTATGAACTCGTCACACGGCTTAATAAACCATGCACAAGTTGCACGCCTCAACCTAGACCACATGGGAACCCCCACAAGCACCTAGGGCGACTTCATAGTTTCGGGTGTTAACTTACTTGTTTTCTTTTATATTTTTTGTTAAATAAGTCATTTTTGTTATGGTTAGTTTTTATATTATTCATATCTAGAATGATATAAAGTCCTTAAACATTATTTTTAATAATCAAATGATAATTAGACTTGAATGGATACGATGGGGAATGAATCTCATCGCGTTCATGGAGACGGTAGTCCGTACGTACGCACGAGCGACAATATCATTCTTTTGATATTAAAATAATATATAATTGGATGGTATATCATATATACAGAATCATTATCATGTTATATTTATTATTTACATGAATTACACATCATTATTATACCCATCCAAATAATAATGTATTGAATAAAAATTACACCACGACGTGGAGACGGTAGGCCGTACATATGCACGTATGGTGACATGTCATTCAAAGGATGGATAGAATACAGAATATGGTTGTACCATATTTATAATAACAACACAGTATATAGAATATATTGGAGTTAATATTTTATAATGGAAACAGCAATGAAAGAAGAATTTGAAGAAGAAAGGAACTTGAAAAAGGGTGGTGAAAACATTACCTTTTCTTCGGGTTCTTCCTTTTGATTTGATCAAAAGGGATCCTTAGATTGGTTTTATGACTAATGGAAGGCCTCTAGGATTAAGGTAGGATAGTTGAGATGGTATTTGGGTAGAGTTTGGCCAAAATAAAAGGCTTTAAAGGTATGAATAATTGGTTATAAGTGGTGTCCTTTTATAAGGGGGAGGAGGGGCTCTTTAGGAAAAACATAAAGTATTAATTTATAATAAATTCATATTCAGTTTTTAATGGCTCCAAAGTAAATTATTCAAATTATGAGGTGGGGATTGGTCTAAATCCTTTCAACCAATAGATTTTAGACAACTTTAGGTCACTAAATTAACCTTATCATTTATATTTCACTCTTAGTTAAATAGTTTGACATTTACCATATCTCTTTGTATTTGTATATTATACGGTTAACAAACTTACCATATACATCCAAGAAAACCCCAAGTTGTTAATTAATAATAAACTTATCATTATATAAGTCTCTTGGCTGAACCGTAGATTTTTGGGAATTTAATATCAATTAATAACATAATATTTGTTTTAAAAACTCTTTTATGTCAATTTAGACACTATTTGGTATTTGAATTTTGTGAAAATTATAACAGCATGATTACTTCTAAAACCCATAATTAAATAAATAATAACATGTCATATTTAGCTATAAAATTAGTGTAATTCATAAAAATTCTCAAATTACATTTATTTGGGTATTTATATTATCATTTATTTTAATATTTCATTAATTAGGTAATTACTGCATCACCATGGTGTCATAAATAAATTAAATTGTTTAATGTATAAAAATTATAAATAAATTACAATTATGTAGGAAATACTGCTATATTTCTAATGAATATTTATAATCTAATTTATCTTATGTATAACCCTATATTAAAAATGTTTTAGTTAATAAACTTTGATTTTAACTCCTTTAACTCTTCTTTGAATTAAATAATAATAAATGTCCTAATCTAATCCAAGTGGACCTAAATGATAATATTTTATTCATAAGGTTGTTTTTAGTTGAGATACACTTGTCCAATAGAATTAGTACATGTGTTAGGGTAATATTAATATCATTTTTACCCTTAATTACCCTATTTACTTTTGGTCGTGGTAAATAAAAGTAAAAAGTAACTATTCACCAAAAATTATTTTTATCTTATCGAACCAAATTTTACTCCTTGATATTAACTGTGTCTCTCGGATTTTTGAAATTCCACTCACAGAAGCGGTAAAATTATGTTTTATGTGAATTTCCAAATTCTCCTAGGAGGTGGGTAAAAGACGGTGAAAATTTCAATAAAATTTTTATATATCTAAAATTATTCTAAACTAACTCCAACGAATTACATTGAACTTATATATTTATTATATATCTATTTTGACCTTAATTAAATTTAAATAAAATAAATAATTATTTAAATAAAAATTCAGTTTTAAACTATAACTCAGTGTTTTTTCACTATTCATCAAAAATTGAATGTTTTCAGAAAAATACCAAAAATTTACCCTATGATAATTTTGATATTCCAAATCCAAAAATGAAGTCCATTTTGAAAGATAAAATAAATAAACTTTCAAAAAGTGAGTATTACTATTCATAACGGGTAGTTTGATTGGTTGTGGTGTGTGTTAGAACTCGAAGTTGCGTACAACACATGCTACTTTATTATTCAAAGAAAAGCGTATTGTGGAAGCTTGGAGTGTTAAATATCCCAATCAAAAACTATTGAAAATAATATCCCAAAAACGTCCAATTCACTTCAAAGACTAGGCCATCATGACGTCGTTCACCTTCCAGAGAAGCCACTGTCGAAGCTTCCAAAGGTCTTCATCTGGGAGAAATCAGAGGACTGAGCCCATCCCACCACTGGATTAGTCGTTTTTTAGGAGGAAAGGACCTCCGAGTGTACAACATCCTGTCATTTCTCAAAAAGGGTCACAAAAAAATATTCATCACACTAGAACTGAAGTCGAACTAAGGTCGTCGCCATCTGAGAAGAGTTGCGGCCGATATCGCATCCATGTCCGTTGAAGCTTCACAAAGCTGATGTCTGGATCAATCTACCCACTACAACAATGCTCAGATGAGATGCACACCTTCCACTAAAGCCGTCTTCCAACCATAACCAACGACATGATACTGGAGAGCCTGTCGTCTTCACTGAACCACCCATCACAACAAAACCCTAGGGCACTCTATTGACCAGAAAAGGGCCACCAATACTGAATGTTTGAGATGTTTGTAAATACCTCACAAAAAACTAATTAAATACTCAATCTAGTGTTATTTTAATTATTATATTAATAAATAATTAACTACTTCCATGTAAGTGATGACAATTGGTAGATAATCAATACCTAACACAGCCAATTCATTCAATACAAGATGTGAAGAATAGAAGGAGACGATTGATTTTCAAACTTAACAAAAAATAATGAACATGTTCATAACCTAAAATTGAATTCCATTAATAGAATAAAACAACCATTCAAACCAATATAATTCAATAAAAAGAGTTTAAATTTAATAAACTGTGAAGACTCAAGTACTAAAAAAGGTTCTCCCTCCCTTTCTTGGTCACTTAAGAATAAACCCACCATTTTAACTGTAAAGTACATCATTTGGGAAGAGGGATACATTAAAAACTATGAAAACTAAAAAAACATATAATCAAAATAAAATTAGAAAAAGGTATATCATGGAAGCTCACAATCCGGAAACTATCTCTCACCGATTCTCTTTTTAATGGTTTACTAATTCCTTCAATTTGAGCATTCTCACCCCTATAAGATTATTTAACCTTAAAATATTGCATATCCTTCCATATTTTTTATTATTTTATACCTTAAAACTAATGGTTTTAAAGTTATACTCATGTTTTTTATCTCCTGAAAATCTGTATCTTCCTTCAATGATTTTGAAAAAAAATATTATTCATATACTAATCCATGTTGTTACCTCTAATTTCTTTCATTAATATTGATATGGAAGTCCTAGGATATCAATAATGACTTATGATAGATGTTCAATGATTTTGGTCAGCCCTGGAAACTAATACAATCATAGAGAAGTCTTATAATTAATTCATCATTTTTTTGAAATCTTATGATCATCTTCAAAGTCATAACCCCCCTATAAATACATATATTGAGAAACCATACAATGTGGGAGAATTCATAAGATCATCAGCAAATGCTTTTAATTAGCCACATATGTCATAGAATAAATACTTATATTTATACCTTTATCATATTTAATCCTCAAAACCAGTAAAAAAAATCAATATTCCTTTTTTTATCCACTATGATACTCCAAAAATAACCTCATCCTCCTGGAATAATAATAAAAACAATTGATATTAAATATAGTATTTATTCTGATAAATCCAAAGATGTTCAAGTTGGTTCCCTGGAATGGAAATTCTAGTGCAAGATTACATGTTTTATTTATTAATGATGTTTTTTATCACATTGTTCTTAATCCTTTGTAAAAAAAATTATGTTATGGGGTCTTAAGAATATATGTCATAATGAACGTTCATAGAAGTTTCCTTCTATGATGAGAACCTAGAGGTGCCATCATTATTCATGATCTATACTATATGGGTGTATGGTATTATCTGATGAGACACATGCAATAAAAGATATTAGTTTTAGGAGGCTCATAAGACATTGAGACACCTTATCAGAGTGATCACCTTTGGTATTCTCTAGGATAAGAGGTTATGGTATCAACCATAAAATAAGTAATCTACTTTTTTATTTTTCGTTGGATGTTCTTATATGTATACATGTGATCTGATCTGTGGACTTTGATATCATCATTAGTGGATATCATGAATCACATACTTAGATGTATTTATGAAAAACGTGATTTTATATGATCACCGAGAGGTATGATGTGTTTGATACATCATGAAAAATTTTTCATTAATGGACAACGAAATAAACTATTTATCACTTATGTCCTTTGATTGAGTTGACATATCAGGACCACTAATGGAAATGGAAATTCCTTCAAAAATCCATTTCCTTGGTGTTCGGTGGGAGAGTTCATTTCAGGAAAGTCAAAGAAAGAGTCACCAAGAATATATGTTCATAACAATAATATGAAACGTGATTGATTTGAGATATTATAATACATGGATTTTATTACATGGTAAAATTTTATAGGAGGTTGGATGTAATTTTCAAATTAACATATTTCTCTATATGAGACTTGTCATATTACTAGATTCTAACCTTGGAATTTAAGAAATTATTCCTAATTACCCTAATAAATAGGAAAAGAGGACCACACACTTAGTGTATCCATAATATTAGTTAAATCCATGTAAATAATTTAACATGTTAGAATAAATGATATTTATCTGGTTTGGTTGATCACCATAATGTAATCACAATATATTTGAAAGAATAAGTTAGTTAAATAATAATAATAAATCTTTATTTTCATGTTTGGTGAATATAATATATATTATATTTATAATTTAATATCAAAGTGGCATTTATTAATTAAATACTCATTATTTATGGATTTGTAAATATTAATTAGGGAATGATGACCCGGGTAAATGGCCCAATTAAAATGGTATAAATGATATTTTTTTATATTATTAAAGTATTTCAAATGTGAATTGATTAATAATAATAATAATAATAATAATAATATTAGTGGATGCGGGGTTAACTTAGAATATTAAATATGGGTAGGGTTTTATGTGAGATTTACCGACCCAAACCCTTACATAATAAATATATAATTATTACACATTCCTAAATCGCTTTTTGTGTGAAAAATGATAGAGAGACACTTTATCAATCCCTCGAGATGATTTTATCTTCCTCCTATCTCAATATCTATAGAGAAAATCTGGAGTTCTTCCTCCTTTTAGAATATTATTGATATGATTAACCACGAACAACACAACTGACTACAATCATCCATTCTAGAACCCATTGATTCTACAACATTGTTTAGATATTTTAGTGCACATGTGGATCACTTCTAGAGGGATTTTATACATGGATACTGTAGAGAAACAATGATACAATAATATATTTCCAAATAGATCATCATAAAAAGTGGATTTACAAGTTGATTTAATTCTATACCTTCTTATAAAGTAATTATAAATTACTTTGGAAGATATTTTAATTCTAGTTCTTGTGTCTTAATCTTGTCAAGTATTGAACTGTTTTCATTAGAGATGATGTTTTGATCATCTGAGGAAATGATTACTTTTAATTTATGCCAAAATATGAGTTCTCCATACCTAAAAATGAATCATTGACTGCACTTGGATCTTATAAGTGGTATTATAGTGTTGACATGTTTAATTTATAATTATTTATTATTTATTTAATGGTTTCATGTGTTTTCATTTTCTTTTACTTAAAAATATTCGATTTAATATATGAATAGAATTGTATCTTAACTTTCTTCATTCATGAATACATTACAAGTATTTTTTTATGATTAAAAATGAAAAATAATTTGATTCATTCCATCAATATGTGTAAATGACTATACCTAGAAAAAAGAATACAGGGTATGAACTGCCTACATACATCCCTTGTACAACTATTTTCATGTATATAAATCATGATAATGTTAGACGGATCCAATATAATTGGTCTTGATATCTGAAAAAATGGATTGGTTTGTTGATTGAGAGATATTGAAACATGGATTGAAGAATTACATATCATGTAACCACTGTACGAGACGTGATGTCCCTATTTTCTCACAACTGAGAAAACAGGTGTCCCGAGAATTTTTTGTTTAATATAAAAAGGGATTTAAAATCCATGAAAATATATGGATACACTCTATATATTCTTACTATATATCATGTACCTCAAACAAATCTTTATAGAGAAACACAACCAGACCTATGGAATGTGTTATAAACACGGGTAGAAGACAGTATAAGTCATGTACTACTATACACTCCATGTAGTCTATTGCAGAGAGTGTGTCCAATTTTTCATGGAGAAAAATTACTTATATAGTTGAATATATATTCATGTATTCAGTATGTTATTTTTTTGAATTTACAATCCATATATTGAGATTTATAAATATATACATTAACTATATATCGTTGTTAAATTTTGGACAATAAAACACTAATTCCTCCAATTACACTTATATTCATTGTTAATTTTAAATAATATTTATATTTTTGAAATTATAGATGATGGTGAGTTAATGATGATTGGATGGAATTAATATAAATTGAATAAATTTCATGTTGTGTCTAGAAAATTATGATATTATACCAGCCCTTTATATGTGATTGTATTATGTCAATTTATTTTGATAAAATTAAAATGGCACCCTATATTTCATCATTTATCCCTTATTATGTAATGGAATGTGTGCCTGTGGTTTATTTTTTTTAAACACCTTTTATCTAATCCATTGGATCACCAAACCTGCATGTGAGTAAAAAATTATGTAAGGAAGGATATCCCAATTGAGTGGAGGTGGTCCAAGTCAATTAGTAAAGTCAAAAACAATTGAAGAAAAACATAGGAAAAAGGTGGAATGTAGCAACAAAAACCATATTATGGTTCATTGTAGTTTTCCCCTGCGATATATAATTAGTTTATCATCTTCTACATAAAATAATCAGTATATAATTTCCTGATATTTATACTTATATTTTTCTGTTATTAGATTCATAGATAAATATTTATGTTTTGAATGCTACATGATCACCTAATAAATTAATTCATAGGAATATGATATGAAATAAAATATAATTGAATTATACCTAAATGTTTTATCGAATATGGTTAATCATATAAATAAAATCCACTAAATATTAACAAGTCATGTGAAAATATAACAACGTATTTATGAATTAAGGAAAAATCCCTAAAACTAAAGTAGTAATTCATCATATACTTCTACTAAATATGATCGAAATGACCTCATTGTTCAATGTTCTTGACCAACCCAATTTGGGGGGATTTCAATTGTCATGGAACTTTTTTCATGAAGTTTTTGGTTTAATTAACTTAGATTACATCAAGGGCTGACTACCCGTGCAGGACTCAGTGTACCTAAGTGGAAAAGGATGTGAAAATATTTAAACAAGGAATTAAGTATTCAGGGCCCACTCAACAGATCAAGGAACTATTATTTAATGTAATTAAAAAGATATTCCAACCAAAAACACTTCAAGTAGATTTTTAGGGCCAATTCTAGGTTATTAGAAGGGGAATATGGATCATTTCCACTTGAATATCTAAAGTTACAAGATATTATGAAATTTATGTTGAAAAATATTATGTTTTTAAAAATAGTTGTAGATTAATTTATTTTAATTAAATTTAAAATAGTTAATATAATTATGTAATAAATAAAAACACTAATTATTTACTCTTAATTTTTAATAATGTAAAAAAAGTGGATTTTAAAACATCACTATGATCTATACTTGAGAAGAGTCTATTCAAGAGGAACTTGAAAAATCCTATCAACTTGAGGAAGAATTTTTAAAATAAAGGGCTAAAAAAGAAAAGAAATCAGTGGTTGGCCTAGATAGTTTTTTCACTCAGAGTGCTAGAGAAATGGTGACATGATGGAAAATACATATCTTGATCTCTTAGATGGAAGAGAATGAAACAACTACCTTTTGGAAGTAGACAAATGGTGACATGACTGGAGGTACTTATCTTGATCTCTAAAAGAGAATTTTTATCAGGTTTGTAGAGGAGTTTAAGAAGAATCCAAACATCTATTTCAAAGATCTTCAATGAAAATGACCCCCATACCTCATATTGACATCTCATTCTATCTTTAGATAATTCTCTGTTTTTCTCATGCATAGTTTGTGAATTTTGATGTATTTTTACTTGTCGTACGACTAATTGGAGTCTTTCAATGATGTTAATCAGACATGATCGATTTATTTCGAATTCTCATTGACCAGTTGATTTTTTTAGATTTTCATTGGCCTCAGTTACATTTTTTTCAGCCTCACCTCTTCTTTTGGATATCCCCTTAGTATATTATTCTTTATTCTCTTACAATAGTTTAAAATTGATTTCTTCCTAAAATATTCTCTCTTTATGTGTGTTTATTAAAATATGGAATTCAACCTTGAATTTTGTTCTTATGAGTAGAATATTTCATATTCTAGGTTTTATGGTGGTGATTACCTCTACTTTGGGTTCTTTGATTTTTCTGGTGACTTCATCCTTATTATGGATAATTCATCACTCACTTTGGGGCTTGATGGGATGTGGAAAAATGAAAAGTTTAACTATCAAGCTTCACTAAAAATATAAAGATACATGCTGGATGATAACGGGTCACCTAATTCATTTTTTCTACTTCTTCTTCTTTTTGTCTTCTTTTTTGGGCTTGTCCCCTCATTATTCCCTACTATTGTAATCTCTTTACACCTCATGTTGGTACTGCTACTTTTGGTTTTTAATAAATTTATTTGGGGTATGAATTGGGAATCCAATTCATGTCTCCACATCCTATAAAAGATTCCTTAGAAGGACAACCTTATCATCAAAGTGAATTTACCGGAATAGAATAGGTTCATGCATGTTATACTACACCATGAATGTAAATTATATATGTTGTAAACCCCACTTCCTAAGTTTATTTCTATTGATTGTAATAAGGAAGAAGTATATATCTATTTGATGTATTTGGATGATGCTATAAATGTATAATTTTTCATAATATCCTCCCTGCCTAATGAGGTTTTAAAGAAATATATGGATATGGATGGTTATAAAATTGTTTCTCGCATTAAGGATCTTTGTAAAAAAGAAGGTCATATTAGAGAGATATGAGATATCCAATGCAATGTTCACATGCAATCATGGAGATTCAGTGCAAGATAGGAAAAATGTAGTAAATATTATTGAGTACATTGAGATCTTGTACATCTTGGAATTTATGATCTCTGATGAGTTGTAGAGAGATCTTATTCTATCATCACAACACAAAAACAACTCTTGTGTTATTATAAATTATATTATGATTAATAATGAGAAGACACTTTGTAATCTTCTTAAACGTATTTTCCTAGATGGAAAATACCTGGGATAGAGAAAAAATGTTTCTCTAATGGTGAATAAGAATAGTATGATCAAGGAAAATTAACTAAAGACTCCTTCCAAGTCTAAGGCACCAGAGCACCATTCATCAAAGAAGAAGAAGATAAAAAGGAAAAGAAAGGAACTAGATGTGTTATGTTTTTATATGGAAATTATGGCCAGAGGAAGAGTAATTTCACCTATCAAAAGAATAAAGGGGATGCTTCAGGTTCATTGGTTATTGTGTTTAGTTTTTATACATCTATAATTTAGGTTTTATTTACATTCATTGGTGCTCAAATTTGTATCAAAATATAAGAAAAAACTAGATTTTTTATGATTACCCGAGATTAGGTGGATCTACAGGATGCTAATAGAGTTAATTTTATTACCCTATCCATTGGAAAATACCATATAACATTTTGTATTGGATTGATTTTGGTTTTAAAGTTTTTTATTATGTAACTAGTGTTACCTAGAACATTATTTGTGTTTCTTTTTTATATATAGATGGATTTATTCTCATCTCTGAAAATAAGTGTTTTTACTTTTATAAAGATAGGATATGTTATGATGTGTTATAGATAAATAATGGTAATTATGTAAATATTTATTAAAAGAAAATAGTGGGAATTCATAATAAAACAAACACATTTAACTCATATAACACCTAGATACAACCTCACCTTCTTTTTCACTTAAATGAGAGGCATTTGAAAAAAACATATCATGATAGTTACTTAGGATATTTTATGTTCAAGACATATAAAATATATTATTATTATCTATATTGTAAGATAACCAACCCACAAATTGGTGGTAACGGTGAAAAGGGAAAAATTCTTCTAGATATGGTACACACTGATTTGTGTGGACCATTTCTTGTAAAGAATAGTGGTGGATAATCATACTTTATTAATTTTTACTAACAACATGTGTATGTATGGATACATCTACTTGATCAGGTATATGTCATAATCCTTTGATAAATTTAAGGAGTTCCAGAATGAGGTTTAGAATCAAATAGGTAAGAATATAAATAAACTTTGATCAAATTGAGGTGGTGAATATCTTACCTTGACATTATCGACTTTCCATGAGAGTATGGGATTTTATGTCAATACAATTCACCTTATACACCAAATTAGAATAGTGTTATTGAAAGGTGGAACCATACCTTGTTGTACATAGTAAGGTGGATAACGAGTAATGTAAGTCTAACATTATCCGTTTTAGGATATGAATTAAAGACGTCAATATACTAATTAAACTGAGTACCAACTCAAGTTGAAAATGGTATTCCATTCAAGTTATGGGTTTGAAAGAAACTTGTTTTTTAACATGTTTATTAATGGTACTGCTAGGAATTGTTTTAGTCTAACTCAATAAAAAAACTAGGACAATGAGGAACAAAGTTTGTCTTTATAGGGAATGTCATAGAAATGACGAGATACTATATATACAACCCTTATTATATGAAATTGGTTGTCATAATACATACCATCATTCCTGAGGGGAATCACATCCTCAAAAGGAATAGTGGGATAAAGAATGATTTGAGGAATTTTATGCTCAATATACCCAATAGTTGGTACCGAAAATGAATCTACTAGTCCCCATAGAATAATTTCTTCAAGAAACACAAGTGTTGTATAGGAGTTATAGAGACGTGAGAGAACCAAAGAGATATGATTTTATAGTCACATATGATGGTGACTGATTATTGGTTGTTAATGATGATGTACTACTTCATAAGGAGGTATTATAGAGCTTAGAAGTTGTAAGGAAGAAATAATATGTGTGTTTTGTGATTGGTTCCATGTATCAAAACCATGTTTTTGTTCTTATCAATACTCCAATTGATATAAATCAAGTTAGGTGTCAATGGGTCTTCAAGTGGATGATTGAAATAGATGGTAAATTGAATACCAATAGAGAACTACTAGTGAGTAAATGGTTTATTCAATTTCATGGAATTGAATATTATGAATCATTTTCTCTAGATTCTATGTTTAAATCCAACATAATATTTTCCATAAAACTTTAACATGACTATGAGATTTGAAAATGGATTCCAAAATTGCATTTCTTAATGGGGTCCTTCAAGAGGATGTGTATACGACACAATAATAAGGGTTGGTGACTTTAGTAAATTCCAATAAGGTACAAAAGATGAATAAATATATTTATCAATTAAAGAAAAAAATCATGGTCATGGAACATTTGATTTTAAAACCCATATATAACACCCCAAAATTTTAAAATATAAACATCATATTAATTAATGTGTATGAAATGAAAAAACTAGATTAGAAGAGAATATAACACACAAATACATTAAAATATATTTACTTTATAATTAATTTAATTTCCTCAATAGTTTGTGATATATGAAACAATGTGTTTCTTTGATATCATTCATTACACACAAGACTGGGTTTTATAGTACAACAATATAATATAAATATTATTTTTTTTAATATTATAGCTATCTACTAGCCATTTGAATGAAGGGTATGATAAAGTTATGAAAATATATATTTTACGCACATTTATTTGTTATCAATTAATTAAAAATAAAATAATAATCATTTCAAATAAAAAACAAATGTTTTTTGGAAAATATAATTTTTCTAGAAGACGATTTAATCGTGCTTTGAACACATAATTTAAAATTAATTTTTAACTATTATGGAAAATATATTTGAGAAAAATAAAATTCATTTTTGAAATCATAATACTAAAATAAATTTATAGTAAATTTTGTTAATTTTTCTAATAAGTTTCATTTTTTGATGAATAGTGAAAAATACTAGATTTTAATTGAAAACTGCATTTTCATCTAAATAATTTTTAACGTTAAATTATATTTTTAGTTAGTTTTCAAGTTAAAATAGATCAAATTTATATCAACTAATCCAAATTAAGTCATTTAAATCATTATTATCCTGAATTTAGATATAAAAACATTGGAAATGTTTGCTCAATTTCTCTTTAAAACCCCACTTTCTTATCCAGTATGCGGAATTTGTTTAAAAATGAATTTTTCCACTTCTATGAAATAAATTTGGAAAATCGATTCCATATTTTAAATTATAATAATTTATAATTTATAATGAGTTAAAATTAATTTTATAACAAATTATTAGTAAAAATAGTTAAAATTAATTACAGTGATTAAGGAGAAAACAAGTTTACTTAGTGGTTAAACGTAGAAGATAACGTGTTATAATAATAAAAAAACAAATAAAAACAAATTTTATTGGAAGATTTAGAACTTAAACCTTTATGTATCTAATTTGGATCGTTATTGTGTCTTGGTGACATGAAATAAAATGTGGGTCAAATTCACTCTTTCAAACAAATTCCAAGTGTGCCACTAATCACACTTATAAAAGGTCACCCACTCTCTCTCCACATAATACCTTAAAACCGCATTAGTTTTTATCATATATTAACATATCACTCCCGAAATTACCTCTAATTATTTTATAATAATTATCTTGGGCATAATTCTAACCTAGTAAGAGTTTAGTGAAAACCAATGTAAGATACTTGAAAAAGAAGTAACGTTCTCCATTGAGTGTTTCTATTTTACATCATTCTCCACCTCCATAAATTTTTATTAAACTATTATTATATAATAACTTCAATATATTCCATATATTGGGATGTTTTTATAAATATTTAATGACATAAAACCATCTCCACTTTCATAAAATGGATTATGAAATCTTTGTTTGTGTGTACGGTAGACTATGACCTCACAAGCAGACGTCATTCATTTTTTCCATTTCCACCTATCAAGGTTGGGTATGATGATGGATATATAGTTTATATATGATATTTATAAAACTATTATACCATTGGAGTCATTATATCATATATATATGTGTATATATATATATATTATCTTCACTTCTATTGGAGACATGATAACGTTGCTTATGTGTAAAATGGATTGCCGCCTTGTGTAGCGTTGTGATTCGTGTTTCACTAAAACATTACATGGAAGGGGGTAAAGATAAATTTAATGATTATATATTTTATATATGACATAATTATGGTATTTATGACATATTTTTCAGTCTATCAAGTTTATATATATCATTTGTTTCTTTTCTTTTCACTCACATAAAGATGATAACATCGTTCGTTTGCATGTGGACTACCACCTTCATGAAGAAATATGAATATATTTTCATCAACACCCCATATTGATAAAATATATATTTATATAATATGGTATTATTGATTTTATGATAATTATATAAATTTAAAATATTACTAACCTCTTTTCCATAATCATCGGTGGGAAATGGAAACAATACTCATGAGTACGTACTGCATACCATCTCCATGATCGTACCGTGCTTTATGTTTCCTAACCATAATTAAATATTGGTTTTAAATGTAATTGTTTTTCAAAATGTGATAAAATTTTCATTGTTATTATTCTTGAGATTATTAATCTCTATAATATGTGAATGAATTATCTCTTTAATGATAAACCACACATGATAAAATAAGGCAATTAACACATGAAAGAATGAAAATAATGAAATTATATTATGGAATGAGTAATAATATGTTATAAAAGGATAGTATATTATATCATTAATTTTAATAAGGTTTTATAATAATTTAATAAAATTTCTAGTAAACTATACATGAGGTTAAAGCATGTTCAACCAAACAGAAGCATTAGTTAAGGGATTTTTTAACTTAATTTCTATTAATTTGGTTAATCATTTAATTCATTGATTATGTCATTTTGTGATTATTTATATGATTCATTTTTTCACATTATGATTTACTTCCACTTGTTTTATTTGAATTTATAATTTAAACACTTAATCTATTCATTTATTAACTCTCACTTCAACGATATGATCATTGTAAGGGTTTACTTTACAATATCATTTTAATTGGATTGTTTACACTTGAATTTATGTAATGGGAAATTATTTTATTGTTTTTTAATAAACCATTTAATTTTATTCTGTTAGGTTTATTCGGTATATTTTTGATGTAATAGTACCATTTTCTACTCTTTGGTACTTAATGTTTTAGAAAATGTTATTAAGAAAATCTGACTTCATTTCCCTCTTTAGTCGGAAATCATTTTTCTTCCAAAACCATGTTTCCCAAAAATGGTTTCAATTTTTTTAACCCTTTACAATGATTTAATAAATAAATTTTACTGATTTCTCAATTTTTTAAATTATTTCAATGTAATCTTCCTGTCTTTTTCTGAGAAAAGCACCTTCATAACCTTTTTATAGTAAAAAAGAAATGTACAATTTTTTTTACTTTTACAGTATATATAAAATTAGCCACCATTATGACCATTATTTATTTGAATCTTAATTTTCATGTTTAAGGGGATATTTTGAATGTTTTTTTTGAAAAGTGATTTTCAAAGAATTTTTTTTTCAAATTTGTTTTCAAAATGAGAAAGAATATTTTACTCAAGAATGTTTTTAAGGATATTTTTATGGTTTTTTCATTCCTTAATGAAAATAATACACTATTCTTACTCAAATGGGTATATATTGTATTGATACTATACTTAATCCTCCAATGGATGATTTATGATCATTTTGACTAAGTAAGGTATTGTCATTCACAACCTTAAATCCATTTTTGTAGTCAATAACTTTCCCTTGAAATTTTCACTCTCTTATGATCATTAGAAATTAAATTTCACCTAAATATACATATTTTTTATAATTGATATGATTATTTCCTAAATAGTATAACATTTTTACATAGGGTGTTTACATTTATATTTATTTGATTAACTAGGGAAACATTGATAAATCTGCATCCTTTACTCAATACTTATATTTGATAAGGAACATTGTTTATGAATTAAATAAATTATAATATATATGTGGAAAGATGTGTATCTGTATAACATGGGTTGGGGATCGGTTAATGTAATCCCTCAATGCATCGATAGTCTCATGAGATGAAATCTGTTTCCCCCAAACCCATCAGGTTTGTAACCAAGTATTTTTAAATTGTTTTGTGTATTGTATTGATAGTAGTATGCTAAACATTCTTGTGAAGTGTATTTTTTGTAAAGGTATCATGTACATGGTAAATATGATGTTCAATAATTAAGTATTCTCTTCATTCCTTATTTAGTTATTATTATCTATGAGGTTTTCACTATGATAAAATCTACATATTCATTTTATTCTCGGTTTTTTAATTAAATGGAGTGCGTTTCTAGTAATTTATCTTCCTATATTGATTCTAACTTATATAATCATGGTAGTAAAGTTATTTAAATGGATTATATTCTTGGTTATTTACCATTACATGTTTATTATTCCCATTAACTCATTATTTCTCCCACTTTACTTATCCCTTACCAATCATTTGAGCTCACCCTTAATTTTTTCACTTTTCCTAGGATTCTAGGAAGTTTACAATGATTTATATTAATGGATATGCTATATGGAATAAATTTATTCTAAATATATATATATTGTAATTTGTGTATTAAAACCTGACATGTGAATCGGGTATTTATCTAGTTTACCAATACTTCTATACTATTTGATCTATTGAGATGTGATTCCATGTATCTTATTCCAATTTAATGGTAAAAGGAATTTGGTGTAATCCACTAGGGTCATAGTCTCTATAGTTGATATCAAAGGGTGGTTTAATAGGAACCTTGGAAACTAGATTTAGGAAAACATAGATTATAGAACATAACCCTATGATAGACTCTGAGGATAAGTATAGAAGAACATTCTAATGTTTTGGTTTGGTATATATTATGTTGTTTTTTCTAGAAATAAATCTATCTTTTGAAATTACTAGTGGATATGGTTCTTGCACTAACATGCCTAGGGGTAATAACTCTGAAACGAGTATGTTGGGATTGACTCAAGTGTAATGTGGTACACAAAAAAGAGACTCATGGTGGATATTATCACAAACCATTCCCGGGGCGACCCATAATGGGTCACCCGATCCGATCTGTGGCATGTCTCGAAGGGTGGCACTGATCCTCACGGGCTCGAAACTAGTGTTGGGCATCATATCTTAACCTCTGGTAATGATTTTTCCCATGAAAAAAGATAAACCAAAAAATAAAGACTGATGATAAAAATAAAATCTAGCATTGAAATGAAAATAAAATTGCACATACCTACACATGACCTTCTAGGTCACCACCCAACCAAAGACCGACCATGATCTAATAATGAGAAACTCATCCAAGAGAACCTGAGCAAAGGGAACCTGCATATGAAATGATAAAATACGTGTGATCATTAAAATTCTCAGTAGGGCTGCCAAGATAAACTACAAAATCCAAGAATCTCACTTCCCAAAACAGTCTAATGACACATGTTTGAAATAAAATTATAAAAGTATGTTTTTCAAATTTTAAAATAATAAACATGTTTTCCCGCATTTAAAAATCCACCAAATGCTACATACCATTTCAAAAATAATTTTTCATTTTATAAACAAAATATACCAAAGCTAGGCTAAAGTAGAAGAGGTAAATAGTGAAAACTAGAAATAAACTAGTATGAAGGAAATCAAACATGCAACGAAAATAATAAAGTTAACATGGGTGATCTTAAACGTCACTAGAATACCCCTGGACATACTCAGTTCGAAACCACCTGACGACATATGGTGAAGCTCCTAATTCTATAACCAACTGGCCTCCCTAAAACTGACCAAATCTAGTGGCAAAGCCCTCCTGACCTAACAACAAATCCAGGGGGTACCAACCCTTCTAATCGAGGTTGGTCAGAAACCGTCACTCGATCATATAAAATTCACCTAGGAACCCATGGTAGTAATTGTAATTCTTTGTAAGTAGAAGGCCCTCTCATGCGTGACTCACCTTACCATGTCGTCACCACACTTGCCTACCCCAAGCAAAAACACTCCATATGATAACCCATAAAAGGATACCCCCATATAGAGGTTCCCCACAAATATATATATATATATATATATATATATATATATATATCATATCATCAATGGTTCCACTTGGGCCGTCATGCTATAAAATCATTAAAACCATTTGATAATTTCTTTACAAAATATTTATATTGTTAAATGGAGACACAATAAACATAACATCATCTTTTCAAAGGATCAACACAAGAATTACACTAAAGCTGAATGTTCCAAATGGGCCTCGACCTTGACGTAACAATAACATTACCAAAACATCGCACAAACACCTTTTCATATTTACAAATCCAAATGGTCCCTTATGTTTCAAAATGTACACCAATTCATTTCACAACTACCAAATGAGTCTTTATCATTTTCAAACTCACATCAAATCACATTTTAAAGGAAAACGACCATGATTTTAAGAAAATATTTAATTCCTTCCTTAAAAATCTCCCAAGGTGAACCAACTTTATTTGAAATCCAAAAACTATTTATGTCACCGAGGTTTAAAGAGAAAACTATTTTTCAAGTAACATCATCATTTGAAAAGACAACCAATGGTACACAAAACACAAAAGAAAACATTTGAAAACACTTTCCACAAAGTCCTCTCTAGATTTTGAAACAATACCCAACCATCCTAAAAATATTGAAAATACAAAACAACCCCAACCGGACCATAAATCCTTATTTCCAAGAATTTTAACAAACAAACAACCAATGACATTATCCAAACCAAATTCTCCTACCAACAAATATCATCAAAATAATCCCAAAAAGAAAAACATTTCATAAAAGTCATCCTTTTAATTTAAAAGGAAAAAAATATTTTCTATAGGCATCTTAGGTAGCTCAAACCTAGGAAATTCCAACAAAGCACAATAGAAATATATCCTTAATAAATTTAACCAACACAAAACTACCCTTCACATCGAACTATAGATACATCATAGGTGTGAATCATATTTCAAAAAATTTCAGAATAAGATTTGGAACCTAAATAAAAAAATTCGGCATGACCCCCTATATGAATTTAAATCAAACATAGTAAATGAACTAATAAAAGGAATAACTGAAGAGTCACATCAAAATCCATTTTTTAAAAGAAATATAAAAACTTATAAATGTCATAAAATATAATTAGGGATATAGAAATGCTGAAAATAAAATAATAAAATAATTATTATTATTATTGAAAGAACCAAGCACTGCATAAATGTATTAAAAAGTAAAACATTATGGATACGCCTACCTCAAGAATGCACAGATGCGATGAAAACTTTGACAGAAGAATAATGACGCCCTACAGACCAGTCGCACACCCAAATCAACTAGAAAAATTCACCAATCAACACCCAAGATGTTGGGGTTTGTCCAGATTAAATGAAAACATCAGAGATGAAAATAAATCTACCAGGGGTGAGGACTTCGAACCAGAAAACTCACACCGGCAAGCTGAAGGTCATTGGGAAGGAGAGACCAGGGTAGGTGGGTTTTGTGTGTTGTACCAGAGGGAGAAGGTCGGGCTGGATGTGAGAAATAAGGATGGGAAGCCAGCTGGTTTGACACTGGGGAGATGATCAGAGCGGAGGGGTGGCGAGGTCGTTCGGCTGGTGTGATGAGGTTGGAGCAAGGAGGAGGTGAACTGAGGGAGGGGGTATTGGTTGGTCGGTGATTCTCTTGGGTGAGGCTGGAGCGATGAAGAGGAGGGGTGAGGGATGACAGGCAGAGGGTGAAACTGGAGTGTCGAAATGGAGGGGCGAGGGTCCGCAGGCAGAGAATGAGGGGGGTTAGATGCTGGAGGCATGAAACGAGGGTGGGCCAGGAGGGTGAGGGTGGCGGTTGGGAGCAAGCTTGCACATCTGGTTAAGGGAAGGGGAAAGCAGGGAGGGTTGTGATGCAGATTAAAAGGGAGTGCGGAAAGGGGAGGGGGAAAGTAGGGAGGGGGTGCGTCATGGATGGTGAGGGAGTGCAGTGAAGGGAAGGGGAATGTAGGGAGGGTAGAGCTAGGTAGGTTAGAGTTTTTCTTTTTTTCCATTTTATTATAATAATAACAATAATAAAAACAATAATAATCATAATAATAATAATAAAACCAAAAATAATAAAAACAACAACAACAATAATAATAAATAATAACAAAAATATTATAATAATAATAATAATAATACCATTAATATAATAATTTTAATTTTAATAATAATTTTAATAATTTTTCTTAAAAACAATAACAATAGTAAAAATAATATCAATAGTAATATTAATATTCTTACTAATAATCATAATAATAATAAAATAAAAACCTAATATTATTATTGCTATTATCAAACATTATTTTAAATTTTATTCCATTTATTTATCTTATTCTCATTTCATATTATTTCTCATGAAATCAGATTACTTATTCTAAAAAGAGGGTTACTGTGCGCTCATCGCACGACTTAATAAACCATGAACAAGTTGCGCGCCTCAACTGAGACCACATGGGAACCCGCACAAGCACCTAGGGCGACTTCATGGTTACCGTTAACCATGCGGTGGAAGTGCACCGGTCTGAAACCCACAAAAGTCTTTAAAATTCAAAAGTTTAAACTGGTACCTAACCCGAACCTTGACGAGAGTAACCAAAGACAAGGAATAATAAAATAAAAATAATTTTAATAATCAGGGTGTGACAATTCTCCCCACCATAGACACTTTCTTCACCCATAATTTCACCCAGTCGAACAATAGGAAAAACAAGAATCCATGCCTGATTGAAACTGAAAAAAAAACCACAACACATTAGAATGATAGAACACGAGAGGGTTCTCCCCACCATAAGAACTAAACTAGTGTATAAATTTAACACCCTAAGACACCACCCTATAATGGGAGACGACGTAGAAACTCCCAAATGATCCAAACTAACTTCTATAGCATGAGAGACACAACACCTCCACCTAAACTTGGAACAATTGACCCATAAAAAAACCCCAACACTAGAGAAAATACTCCAAGAAGAACTTTACCCAAGTAGTGAACCTGAGAATGACTAAAAAAATAGATTATTCCACAGGCACATACATCTCCAAAAAAACACAGCTAAACTGAGATCATCCCATACAAGGGAAAAACACACTTTTATGAATAACGCGCGATTCAGAAAACTGCATCCACACAAATAGGACTGCTTGGCTAATAATATAATGAGTTCATCATCACATCACGAAAAAACATTAAACATACAAAAATTTCAAAACTTTAACATATAAATACAAGAACAGAAAGAATCAAAATGTTCTACTGTCAACACGGAACACAAAACCCAGACCAAGGATTCACACCCCCGACAACTCCTGATTGTGCGTGAGCTTCATCCCAGGACCTTTGGTGGGGGATATAATGACTTTAGCATCTCCTGCCACACAGTCAGGCACTAGAATCCTCCAGTCATAGCATCTTCTTTAGGTGACGATTCCTGCAGAACTTCTCTAGATGACCCAAACACCTGCAATGATGGCATGTCTTTGGGGGAATGCAACATGATGGCTTAGTGTTCTGTAAACGTCTACACTGATGGAACACCATTGAACGGTAAAACAAACTGGAATCAAGAAACACTACATATAACTCTTTCAAAATAGGTGCCTCTGGAACACTATGCTCACCAGATGGAGAACCTTCACGAGCAACTAGATGCACTGGATTTCCAACCATTTGCACTCCAGAGGCCAACTCATCTAAGAATGCCTCATCCACCAGCTTCTCATAACGATGGTCCCTATAAGGGAGTACCTGCTCCATGATCTCTGGAGGAAGGCCCCTGATGAAGTGGTAAGTCTTCATCAAATCCAGTGATGCTACCTCTAGAGAAAAGAACACAAGTTCCTTGAAATGGTCAATATATGCTTTCACTATCCATTGTCCTTGGTGAATGCACACATGTTCTTCCCTTTTCTTCATCTTCACCTCTTCAGGTATGAACCATTAGACATAGACGAATTTAAATACATCCCACTTCATCTCAACTTGCATTGATGGCGGGGTGAACAACTCCCATTCATCCATAGCTAGACCTTTGAACATACCCAAAACGGCATGCACTCTGACATCTTCAGGAGTTCCTAATACCCTGAAGATGCGCACGACCTCTTTAAGCCACTATACTACCACTAACGGACATTGATCACATTGAAGGACGTTCAATGTCCAAGAAAGACCAAAAATGGGCCTGAATTATCAGAAACCTTGGGGATCTTTCTGGGTATCATTTTTTGAACAACATATAAAACCCAGAGCGAAAACCAATATGAAGCTGAAGCAACATCAATGAAAGTACCTTCTTCCAAAAACAAACTAGCTCAAAAACCAAACAAATTCAAATAGATCCAAAAATTCCCTTTTCAAAATAGCCTTTTCATTTTAGGTTTCAAAACATCCTTCTTTCAAGGCCACTATCCAAATACCAAACCCAATTTTCAAACCAAATTTAATTTCCAAAATCATTTACCCTTTTAAATTCACTTTTGAAAAACAAGGTCAAGCCTTTAGTTCCAAGTACACACCCAAGTAATCCTAGGAATTGTTGCACGTGTATTCATCCTCTTTTATCCATACGGACCAACACGTGCTTTCCATGCATCCCCTAAAATGTGAAAACGTTTATAAAGAGTACCTAAGGTAGCACCCAAACCATTTCTCTACCAATTCGAAGAAAACACCAGATTTTTAGACCTAGATATTTCATTTTTATATCCAATTTCACAAATTAAAATCCATTTATAATAAGTCAATCCTATTTCAAAAACCGTTTTTCACTTTCAAAAGTGCACTTACACTAACCATAACCAATACAACACTCAATTTTTATCAAACTACCAGAGTGAGGGACTAGTAGTCATGTTTAACATGACGAATGGTAGTGGGACATGCCCCAAGTAAGTGTCAACAACTAGGAGGAACTTAAACCATATACTCAGACTCCACATGGGTCACTACTCCATGTGAAATCATGATGAAACATTATCTTGTTGCCGTTGTCATCCATCAATCTAAAACAAAATAGAACGAGATAATGACTAAATTTCTGGACTACCCAGGAGACTCGATGTTCAGAACGAGTGAGGGTTCATTACACCCTTCCTGTACCTACCTCCCAATTCCCAATAGTCCTAATCTCCTTCTACGAAACACCACAAATAACAAGGTCCTCCTTTGATACCATTTCGTCACGAACCAATCTTGGGTCGACCCTGAACCAGTCACCTGAGTCAGTCCACAACATGGTCTGAAGGGAGTTACCGATCCCCAAGGGATAGAAACTACTGTTATCCATCAAATAATAGCTATTGGAAATTATTTGGCCCATGAAAAAAAGATAACCAAATTTTTAATGATTGCTGATAAAAATAATAACAAATAGCAGAAATAAAATAAAATCGCACATACCTCCACGTGACCTTCCAGGCCACCACCCAACAAAAGACTGAGCTTGCTCCAATAATGAGAAACTCAGCCAAAAGAATCTGAGAAAAAGGAACATAAAAATGAAATTATAAAATAGGCATGAGATTTAAAATGCTCAGTAGGGTTGCCAAGATAAACCACAGAATCCAAGAATCTCACTTCCCAAAAAAATCCAATGACACAAGTTTGAAATACAATTATGAAAGTAGGGTTTTCATATTTTAATAAACATGTTTTTCCAATTTAAAAATCCAACACACGCTACATACCATTTCCAAAATCATTTTTCATTTTATAATCAAAACCCAAAACAAAATATAACAAAGCTGGGCCAAAGTAGAATATGGAAACAATGCAAGCTTGAAATAAACCGATATGATGGAATGTGAATAAGAAATGAAAATAATCAAGTAAACATGGGTGACTCTAAACATCCCTAGAAGAACCCTAGACTTACTCAAATCAGAACCACATGGAAGCATATGATAAATATTATATGTCTATAACCAACTACCCCCATAAAACTGAAAAAATCTGGTGGCAAAGCTCGCCTGGCCTAACAGAAAATTCAGGGGGTACCAACCCATCTAATCGAGGTTGGTCAGTAACCGTTACTCCATCATCTAAAAGACGCCCAAGAACTAATGGTATTAATAATAATGTTGTGTAAGTAGGAATCCCTCACACGCATAACTCGCATTACCATGTCTTCCCTGCACTTGCGTCCACTAGACCCGGACACTCTATGTGGTAACCCATAAATGGATATCCCCCTATAGAGGTTCCCCAAAAATATATATACATACATAAATATATCATATAATCAATGGTTCTAAATGGTCCGTCATTCCATAAAGTCATTAAAACAATTTAATACTTTTTAAAAAAAATATTAAAGTTGTTAAATGGGCACACAGTAAACAAAACACCATCTTTTAAAAGAATCAACACAAGCATTACACTAAACCTGAAAGTGCCAAATGGGCATTGACCTCAACATAAATATAACGTTACCAAAACATCACACACAAAAATGTTTCGTATTTACCACGCCAAATGAGCCCTTCAGTTCCAAAATGCACACCAAATCATTTTGCAACTACCAAATGAGCCTTTATCATTTTCAAACTCACATCAAAACACATTTCAAAGGAAAATGACCATTCTTTAAAGAACACATTTAAAGCCTTCAATAGAATCACCTTAGGGGAACCAACTTTATTTGAAAACCAAAAACCATTTAAGTCACCAGGGTTTAAATAGAAAACCATTTCTCATGTGCCATATTCATTTCAATGCACATCCAATGGTACACAAAACACCCAAGAGAAGATTTGAAAACCCTTTCCACAAATTCATATCTTGATTTAGAAACCAAACCCAACCATCCATAACATTTTTAAAATACAAAACAACCCCAAAGAGACCATAAAACCCCCCTTTACATGCATTTTAACACACACACAAGCTATGAAATTATCCAAACCAAATTCTCCTACCAACAAATTTCATCACAACAATCACAAAGAGGAAAAAAATTCATAAAGGGACTCTTTATA